>JAPFRF010000011.1:40384365-41799365 GCA_029282475.1 Phrynocephalus forsythii | reverse complement strand
TATTTCCCCTTTGATGATTTCAGGAAAGATCCAGCATGGTGTAGACCATCATTGAATGTCAGTCATCAACCTTTTTAAGTACTGCAGTTATTTAAATCCAGTAGTTCGTGTAGCTTTTGAGTCATACAAGGCTAGGAAATATGGTATCTCATGCTAGCAGCGACTGTAAACTATTTGCAATTAACAAGTGGAATTCCTGGATTTATTTGCTTAGTGTGTTTCATTTGCAAATGAACCTTATTAGTAAAAGTCCTGTTCTACCATCACAAGGTATTTTAGCATCAAGTTGCAGGCACTGCGGCAGTAGTCGCACCGTGATCTGCAAATTAAATCGAGTGCTGGTGCTGAAGCTTGGATCCTCATTTTTCACTGTCATATGTGTGGCTTTAGTGTCAAAAGTGATGCATCTAAACCCTCTTACTTTCCATTTGAATAGTGGGCTATCACACTGTGACATAATCAACAACCTTGAAAAATATTGAGGCATGGATTTGAATTTGAGTGTGTTTATGAAGCTGCTGTACCTGCTGATTAAATTTCAAGCTCAGAATAAAACCACATGGAGAGATGGTTCTGAGCAGGTAGAGAAGCTAGGGAGGGAGAGCAGTTGAAATAAATTTAGTTTGGGCCGGGTACACTTAGAGAGCTGTCAAGAAGGGATTATTAATGAGAATGGGCTTTCTATAGCTTTTTTTATTGACTCTAATTTTTATTTCAAAATCCTATACTGCAAAAGTCCTCGAGGAAGTTTTTTCAACTTTATCCTATTGGGTTTGTCCTTCAGAGGAAAGGAAGCCAGCTTTTGGGCTGGATGAGGGGGACCTTGGGTGGTAGAAAAAAATATGACTGTTTATGACTAATGGCATGCTCAGGGCTGTCATTATCTTGCCACTTGGATAGCTGAGTGGCTTAGGTTTCTGGTTGCAGAGCCAGAGTTTGGGAGTTCAACCCCCCCCCCCGAGCGTCCCTGAGAAGATCCATAGGGTCCATTCCAGCTCTGAAGTTCAAAGGAGCTTTGAGTGGGGGTGTCTGGTCCATGATGTTGCAAGAACAAAGATAGGCCTCTCTGAATTCTGATGAGTGGGATCAAAGTAATGGGACAATAACACCTTCACTTGTTTCCTGCATCTGAATTTTATGTTGATTTTTCTAGAGCAGTGGCTTGGAAATAGGAGTGTGGGATCTTGTAGCAGAATGGTCCCCAAGCTTGGGTCATTGGATGTTGTTGGGCAACAACTCCCAGAATTCCTGGCTGGCATAGCTAGTGTGAGGCATGGCACTATGAAGTAGGCATGGGCAGGCGAAGAGGCATTGTCTCCCACTGGAGAAAAAGGCAGGTCTTCCTCTAGGTCAGGGGTTCCCCAACACCGGACAATCAAGGTGTACTTGGACCACAACTCACAGATAGTGCTGAAGGCTTCTCAGAGTTTTAATTCAAAAATATCTGAGGACCCAAGGTTGGACTAGTAGATCTAGATCTCCGTGCAATCTGAAGAAAGTCATCAAGAACCTGTGGCTCCCAACAGTGTTTAGCAATGTGTCAAGAGAATCATTCCATCCCACTTTAAACTTGGAGTGAGTGACACTTGGAATAACAAAGAAAACAAATGTTTTCTGGTGCTTCTAGCAAGTGCTTGAACTCAGAATGTTTAAGCAGACCCTGATTGGTGAATCTCAGGGTTCTAACAGAAGACAAAAATATTGTGCTTTACTCGGTGAAGCTGTTTGGATGAGCAGCAAAACGTTTCTATCTCTCAAGAAGAAGAGAAGTCCAGTAGCCATGACTCAACTTCCAGGTAAACTCACCAGGATGACTGAGAATCTTCACAGACATACTCAGTAAAAAGTTCAGCAGTAAAAGGATGCATTGCTCAGACCAGTCACAACCTTAGCTAAGGAGTGAGAGAGAAGCAAAGCCTAGGAAAGTTGTGGTTTGGACTGCAGTTCCCAGAATCCCCTAGCTGGCATGTGGTCAGTGGAGCTAAAGTCCAGAATATGAATTTGCAACCTCTGGTGGTGAGTGGGTAGATTCTGCTGATAAGCAGGCTGGTCAGTCACTCTATACTTTGTAAGCCAATTTGAGAAACTAACTCCATCACATTGTTTTTCTACCTTTTATACCCTCCAGCAACAGTCATAACATGCATTTTGAGATACTCATATACCTTCTCCACCTATTAAGTGGCAATCACTGCAATTAAGTATTATTAGTTTTAAATTAGCACCTTGGATGATGTCCAAATGAAGTGGATTTTTTAATTAAAAGCATCTTGATTAGCTGCCAGAAAGTGTGTGGCAGTTAACAATGTTTGAATGAGGACGGGGAAGTAGATTTTCCATCAGTTTTTCTTTTAATGAAATCCATCCCCTCTTCTATACAATCTCGCATCCTGAATTAGGTCTACTACTGAGAAAGATATAATCTGGAACCAAAAAAGAAACACCTGCCAAATGTTGTCACAAAGCTTAGTGATAATTTTTTTGGGTGGCTGGGTGGGTGGGGAGGAATGAACAGATAAGGTCACAGTTCATCCTTTGTTCTTCCCCTCATAAGAAGGGAATGGGATATTGCTTGATGGATTCCATATTCTTCCGTTCCCTTTTTAAGTTGCATTCATATGGAGCACAGCATCACACATTGCCCAAATGGCTGCAAACAGTTTGACAAGTCTCCTCCCCTCAGCCCCAGGACATGCTGATTTTATAAATAGATCCCACTGGAACTTGTTTCCATGACATGCAGTGTTCTCTTCTTTGGGTCTGATTCAAACCTGACTAGTAGGACTGTGGTCTCACCAGTGTTTTCTGCACATTTTTTCTGCAGCGAACTGCGCAGTAAAAGATCATGTCCTAACTGCCAAGGGAAGTAATTTGGTGCCCCGACAGACCACGCCCCCAGAAGCACACTTTCACCGAAGTCTGTGAAGATTCTCAGTCATCCAGGTGAATTTATCTGGAAGTTTATCTGGTCAGACCGATGAAGCTGTTTGGATGAACAGCGAAACGTTTCTATCTCTCAAACAGAAGTCCAGTAGCCATGACTCAACTTCCAGACTTTCACCAAAGTTTTTAAACCACCACTAGGGGTTGGTTTAAAAAAACTTCCCTTAAAGATGCACAGTTCTTTGCTACTCTAGCAATGTGTGACTCCAGAAAATATGCAGTAATTAGCTTTGTACCCCTTTTTCTGCCACTTCCTGTGGGTCTATCTTAGAAAATTGATGCAGGAAAAAGGGAAAATATGTGCAGTAAGCAAGTAGAGACGGGCACAGAGCAGTAAAATACTAACCCTGTCGACAGGATCCTAACTGCACATCAAACACCATGTGACCACCCCCAAAAACTACACATCAAATTAAGATGTGCAGAAAACTTTAGTCAGACCATGGCCTAGGAAAACAATCTATGCTGTCTTTCTCTACTATGAGCTGCCTAGATGCCTTAAGCACATCTGATCTTGCCTGATTTCGGAAGCTAAGCAGGGCCGGCCCTGTTTAGTACTTGGGTGGGAGACCACCAGGAAATACCAGGTGCTGTAGGCACCTGGAGTAGGAACTGGCAAGCCACTCCAGTATTCCTGCCAAGAAAACTCCATGGACATGGAGTCATGAAGAGTTGGTCATGACTGTAACTACACAAAACACACACTCTCTACTATGACACATCCAGTCCTAATCTTTTAGAATCTTACCATATGACCACAGATGGGCCGGATATCTTAGGTACTGCTGAGACATACTATTTATTTATTTATTTATTTATTTATTTATTTATTTATTTATTTATTTATTTATTTATTTATATACCACCTGCTTCCCAAAGGGAACTCAAGGCAGTGTACATACGAATCAACAAAAATGTAGCATTGAGCTTCAAAGCAGTTGGAATATTGGATAGTCTGATAGGTCCAAATTGCTTTGAACAATCTTGCCCTGATCAGAATCCATCCTGTACTGGTTTCACCTGATCCTTGTTGGCTTGATTCTGTTTATGTCTTGGAAAGCTGCTTATCCTGTTGCATAGACTCTCTGGCATTGTGTGGAGTTATTTCTAACAGTAGCCAATGAGATGCCAACAGAAAGCTCATGTGCAAACCCTACAAAAACCCCTCCAGAATCTCTGTGGAGAAAACACCATTTTTGATGTCTCCCTTCCACTGAAGCTGAAGAACACAATGAAAAAAACTGTTTCTTTTGCAGTAAGGGAGGATTATGCTGTTATTTCAGTTAACTTCACAATTTAGCAGATTAGTGACAAATCCATCTGTAAGGAGGCAGTTTGGGTAGTGGTGGTTGGAGTTGTCATAAGAACATAAGAACATAAGAATGTAAGAAGAGCTATGGTGGATCAGGCCAAAGGCCCATCTAGTCCAGCTTCCTGTATCTCCCAGTGGCCCCACCAGATGTGTCCGGGAGAGCACGAGACTAGATATCTATCTCCTGATACCACTCCCCTGCATCTGGCCCTTGAAGTACCCTGGTTTTGAGCCAGGAGATTACACATCTCCATCATAGTTTGTAACCTGTGATTGAGTTTTCCTCCTGGAATCTGTCCAATCCCCTTTTGAAGGTATCCAGGTCAGATGCTATCACTGCATCCTGTGGCAGGGAGTTCCACAGACTAACATCACACTGGAAAAAATATTTTCTTTTGTCTGTTCTCACTCTCCCGACCCATAATTTGAGTGGATGTTCCCTAGTTCTGGTATTTGATGAGAGGGATAAGAGTATCCCTCTATCCACTTTACTCATGCCCTGCATTATTTTGTACGTCTCAATCATATCCCCCCTGCAGGTGCCTTTTTTCCAGACTAAAGAGCCCCAAATGTTTTAGCCTTTCCTCATAAGGGAGGTCCCCCAGCCCAGTAATCATTTTAATCTCTCTCTTTTGTGGTGTCCTTTCATTGCATGGTGTTAAAATGGGAAAGTAGGGTGTACAAATAAAATTGCAGTTGATGACCATATAAAAAGACAGAATCTAGACAGACCTTCATGCTTCATGATGTCTGAGTGAGATTGTCAAGTCACGAAATGAACAAATGATAAGGAAGTTTCCAAATAAAGTACAAGAAGAGAAACGCCCAGAAGACCTGGGATGGAACATAAACCTATTTTGGACATACTGTCAAGGAAATCAGTTTGTCTCTTATCTGATCCTTGATCAAACCACTTAGAAGTGGATTTAAGATTATTTGTTTTCCTGAAGAACATGATTGGATTGGAGACAGGGAGGGCAGAAAGGTCCTTTATTTCTGGATCTGGGTGATGTGAGTAACAAGAAGAAGTGATAATCAAGAGAAATCAAACTTCTTGGAAATGATCTTGATTACAGCAATCAAATAGAAAGTGCATGGCCATAGAAGTATCTGATTCACTGTGCATTAGAAATGAAGACAACAACAAGCACAGAAAGTGCAAGGAAAGTGTCCACAGGAAGTCAAAGCTTTCTGTTCCCCTATGCTTTTCATTTTGGCTTGAGTGGTCTTGACCCGGGTTTTCCTGGTGGGGGTTGGAATCCTCTTGTTTCTGCAAACAACCTGTTTTCTGAATTTACATTTATCTTTGTCTTGAACCTTGCTTAATCTGGGATTGCCAGCAAAGCACAGCAAAACCAAGATGGGTTGCATTGGATCACAAAACTGAACCAAGAGAAGGAGATGCAGGATTCTCTTTTCGACATAACTGTTTGATCTATTTCTGCTTCACACTGTCACTTCAGTATGTATTATTTCTCTTTCTCTCTTTCTCTGTTGATAAGGTTACACTAGAGACCGTCTCCTTCAAAAAATGATTGAAGACTTGGTTATTTAAATCTGCTTTCCCTGGTTACTATTTGCTCCGCTGCTTCACTGACTTTGTGATTTCCAATCCTCTTGCTCTTAGCCCATTCTATTTGTCTTTGATTTGTATGAGTGACATTTACTTAATTATGCTCTTATTTATATTATTTGTTGTTTTTATGATATTTGCATTATGCTATATTATATATTGCTTGTTTTATGCTGTCAACAGCCCAGAGTGGCTTTGTGTCAGGTGGGTAATATGTAAATCAAATGAATGAATGAATGAATGAATGAATGAATGAATGAATGAATGAATGAATGAATCTTTTATTCCATACAAAACTCTACAGCAAAATGCACAGCACAAAAAGTACCCCTGCTACTTTGGTGCCCCAAGGTAAGTAATTGTTGAGTGCATTTTTTAATTTTTTTTAAAAAAATATGCACTCAAAATTATTTTTAAAATATGCAATCAAAATTTACTTAGAAAGGGTACATTCAGAAAGTGATTTTAGGGAACACCTGAAATCTGAAAGCATTTGGGGATAAGGGGACTTAGTTATGAAGCTCTAAAGGGGCTGAGGGTAGTTAATTGGCAAAGGGTGCTGGGAGCGTGGAGGCAATCAGGGGTTTACTGTATGGTATTCTCCCTAATTGTCTCCATACTCCCAGCACAGGAGCAGCGAGGGGTGAAAAACACTCCCTTCTGCATTTCTCCCCTCCCCCACCTCTCAGCCAGGCCTTTTTGACAGGTCGGGGGGGAAATGCCCCCTCTCCAAATCCCTGACTTGTCAAAATACCCCAGCTGGTAGGCAGGGATCACAAGGAAGAAGGAAGGAAGACATGGTAAACTGAAGCTTTGTTTGAATTTACCTCTGCCTCCTTCCTTCTCCCATGGTGCCCTGTCCTCCCAGGGTGGTGTTCTGGACAGAGAGGGCTGTGGGCAATGGTGGCTGGCCCCAATGTCCACAGCACTCCCTGTCCAAAACACCCCTCTAGGAGGAGGGGGTGGCAGGGGAGAAAGGAGAAGTCAGGCAGGGAATTTACTTCTGCCTGGCTGCTCCTTTCCTCCTACCCCTGCCTCCCATCTGGGATTGAGCTGTCAAAATCAGCTGGGTGGTGGTGGGGCGGAGGCTTTTGAATCCCCCACTACACTAGCTAGAGTGCTGGTGCCATGGGGGATTCATTTTATTTCATTTTGTTTTGTACATTGCAATTTTTTTGAAAAAATTCATTACTTACAAAACAAAACAAAATGTGGGGGAACTAAATGGAACAAAACAAAACACAGTTTTTCTGTTTCATGCCCATCCCTAATAGATATAGATATAGGTATGGACATGGGGTCACGAACAGTTGTTCACTGCTGTAATGACGCAACACACACAGAGAGATATAGATATATAGTGGTACCTTGTATAAAGGAATTAATTCGTTCCAAATGAAATTATGTTAAGCAATTTTCCTTTATACAAATTCCCATAGGAATGCATTGAAAAAGTGATCCCATTTTTATGTTGTACGGATTCTCCCCATAGGCGATTATGTTAAGCAAATTTGCCCTATCTCCAAAAAATTTTTTGTTGTACAAATTTTATGTTATACAAACTGTTTGTTATACAAGGGTCCACTGTAGATATATAAGCAGCTTTACATATATAGAAATTCATGTTCATTCCACTTCAGTTCAAGGAGTTAATTTATGATCCTCCTGGTGAGTCTCCCAAAAAAAACTAACTAACTGCAGGATCTCACATCTAGAGCTCTTTTATGGATTCAAAACAAGGAATAATCCAGTAGTAAGTTAACTAATGTAGGCCCATAGACTCAATGGGGATTTGGCGGGTCAACGCCTCTTCAGTTGATTCAATAAGTTTACTTTAGTTGCGACTTACTACTGAGTCTCAGCTAGTATGGCCAGCATTTACTTCCCGCTAGAGTAGACCTATGGAAGCAGAAGAACCTAAGTGGTAAGTTACAAATTGATTCAATGGACGAGTTCTGGTTGGAGCTAAAATTGGATTTCGGCTCCTGCATGTTGTCCCCTGGTATATGGGGCTGTGATAGTATAATAGTAGCTGAATGGCAGTCCCTATAGTCTCAGGGTCAATAATTATTTGGCAGCTGCAGTTCTATTTGTGCAGAGGACCAGAACTGAACTGAACTGAAATATAAAGTCCTCTTGAATGAAAGGAGGTCACATCACATTTTGATTCTCAGGGCACATAGGTGTCTCAAGGCTCACACCATGCAACCAGGTCTTGTTTTTGCAATGACTGACACTACCTAGCCTTGTTTGGAAGAACCATGAAGGCATCATAGGAACCGAACACATTCGATGTTGATTTCTGTAGGCTGGGAAAAAAGGAACGGAAGGGGCAGCATGAGGCCAGAACAGGCCTGGGAATAATACACACCTTATGTCCTTGTTTAGAACAGACTGCAGATTTGTGAGCATCTCAACTCCTTGGGGCATTGCAGTAATGGCAAGAACCATGCCCATTCACCAAACAGGGGTATATATAAGCCTCTGTTCTTGCTGGCAGATATAAAACACAGGGACTACACTCTATTTTTCACAGAATGGGAGGCCCAAACTAGAAGGTTTGGAGCACTTCATGGAATGAGAAACTATTCTTTCCTTCTTCTTTTAAATGTGAATGTAAAAGGGTATTGGATAATCTTCCTGGAATCAATATCCTATCCAATATAAATATGCAGCTCTGAAAGGCTGAGGGCCTGCCAGAGTTGTAGGAGGCAGAGCGTTCTTTCCCTTCATCTAAGCAAACTGTTGCCAAGGAACGCCTTGCACTCAGATTGCTTTGGCCACCAAGTAAAAAGTGACTGGTAAAATATGGAGCCCTGGACAAGAACATAAAAATGGAGTGTATTTTATGAGAATGCAGCAGCAGGTTAGGGGCTTTAAGTACTGCGGTCCCTGTCTTCTCTTGCTGTAGATTTACACGACAATAAAGAAAGCACAGGAACAGCAGGACAGGGATTCTCTAAATGAAAGAATCACACACAACTGGCAAGGAATCATTTTTAAGAGGTGTAAGAGGGCATTGATCTATCTCCCTGCCAGTTGCTAGAGTGGTCCCCACCACAGCTCTGAACTGCGTGAAACCCAACACTGGTTGTGTGGGGGCATGCAATCTTCTACTCTTCAAATACTCCTACTTTCTTTCTGATAAATCACCTGTTTATCATCCTGTTCCAACCTGCACTTCTCAATAGTCTTTTACTTTAGTTTTAGTTTTATGATTTATATACCACCAGCTTGCACAAAGGCAACTCAAGGCAGAGAGGAACAACAAAACCAAGAAAATAAGATAAAATACAAACACAAGAAAAAATATAAATATTAAAAAGTATATATGAATAAAAAATACAAAAATACCAAAAATATACAGTAGGTGCCCAGAGGATCAAAACACAACATAACCACTAATCAAACAAAGGCCTCCTTGTAGAGTCAGGTTTTCATGGCTGTCCTAAAGGCAGGAAGAGATTGTGCCATGTGGATCTCACGGAGAAGAGAGTTCCAAATTACCGGGGCAGCCAAAGAAAAGGCCAGGTTCCACATAATGTTTTTGTGGGCCTCTCTAGGGGTGGCTACCCATAGCGTGAGTACCCAAGAAGCTCTGGTGGGACAGGCATAAGTTGACCTGAGGGAGATACACTCCACCAGATAATTAGAGCCCAAGCTGTGGAGGGTTTTGAAACCCAAACCAAAAACCTTGAACCTGATATGGGAGGCAACGAGCAGCTAGTGCAGGTGAGCCAGGATTGGGGTGATGTGGGCAAATCTGCCAGCACCAACCACCAACCTGGCTGCCGCATTCTGCATCCACTGCAATTTCCAAATCAGGCCCAAGGGGAGCCCCACGTAGAGTGCATTGCAATAGTCAATCCTGGAGATCACCAGTGCATGAACAACTGCCCTCAGGGAGTCCTCATCCAGGAATGGGTGAATCTGGGTGATCAGCCTAAGCTGGTAAAAGGCCAACTTGGGCACAGCCACCACCTGGGACTCCAGGGAGAGGGATGGGTCCAATATCATGCCCAGACTTCTCACTTCTTGGCCAGCTGGAAGGAAGACCCTCCCAGACTGGGGAGAGAGTCACTGAACTTTTTGGAGGATCACTCAAAGAACAGAATCTCAGTCTTTGTGGGGACAATTTGGACACAGCCTCCACCTGAGCCTGTTAAACCTGGTCCAATCCATGACTGTGGCCAGGCAACACTCCAAGTTCTGGACAGCCTCCACTGCAGAGGTGGAAAAGGAGAGATATTTTGGGTAATCAGCATACTGATGACAGCAAACCCCTAAATTCCCGATGGCCTTTCCCAACAGCTTCTTATAGATGTTAAACAGCATGGAGGAAATAGCTGAACCCTGGGGCACCCCACAAGTGAGGATCCAAGGGGCCGGCAACTCCTCCCCCAGCTTTACATGCTGGACATGCTCCCCAAGGAAGGACTGGAGCCAGCAATCTCCATCCTGGGTAGCCTGTCCAGGAGGATACTGTGGTCGATGGTATCAAAAGCCACAAAAAGATTGAGGAGGACCAACAAGGTAGAGCACTCCCTGTTGGCGCCCCTCAAACGGTCATCCTGCAGCGCAACCAGGGTCCCAAAGTGTGGCCTGAACCCAGACTGAAAAGGATCCAGGACATTGTCTTACTCCAGAAACATCTGGAAAAGTTCGGTGCTAAACGACCTTTCCCCCAAAAGGGATGATGGCTGTTAGGTGATAGTTGGATACATTGTCCACTGCTAAGCTCAATCTTTTAAAAATGGGCCTCACCACTATCTCTTTCAGGCAGGAAGAAAATAATTGAAAAAGCCCATTCCAGCATGCTCCTCCCTGTGATCTTAATCAACCAGGAAGGGCAAGGGGTGAGTGGAGAAGCCACCGGTCTACAATGCACCAGAGCCCTGGAAGCATCCTCTGATGATACAGGCCCAAACTGAAAAAAACGAGGAGACCAAGGGGGTGCTGCACTGGGGGTGACCAGGCACGAACCACTGCAACCACAGTCCAGATCCGATTGGGTGGCCTCTATCTTAGATCTAAAGTGGGCTGCAAATGAATCACTAGTGAAATCCTCAGGAGAAGGCCCTGGCTGACCAGGATTTGTGAGGTCACAAGCCACCCAGAACAATTCTGCCTGGTAGTTCATGGGTGCATCAATTCTCCAAGAGAAGTAGGCTCTCTTAGCAGCCCTAATAGCTCTTACATATAGTCTGGTCATAGCACATACTGCAACCCTATTAAAAGCCAACCAATCTTTCCTCCATCTGCTCTCAAGCCTTCTCTGTTCTTGCTTCATTGCCCTCAACTCAGCTGTAAACCACAGCAAGGAGTGAGCTCTGCAGCAGAGAAGAAGCTTAGGGGCGATCGAGTCAACTGCCCAGGTGACCTCCTCATGCCACCTCCCCACCTGGGCTTTGACTGGGTCATCAGCCAGGCTGACCAGAAAGCCCCCCAAGCCCCACCAAAATGCTCAGAATCAAGGAGCCTCCAGGGGTGGGCCCAGATGGAATGTCCAGGCTCCCCACATGGGGGGGAAAGCAATCAACAGGGAGAAAGTCAGCAGGTAGTGGTCTCACCATGACATGGGGTGGGCAGCAATATTCCGAACCTTCAGATTATGATCCGCAGATGTGGAGGAAAAGACCAAGTCCAGGGAAGGCCCAGCACTCTGAGTGGGACAGGTGAGGTGACATGTTGGGACAGGTTCATGGAGGCCATGGACTCCATGAACTCCAGGGCAACCCCAGACAGCTCAACGCCTGCATGCATGTTGAAGTCACTGACAACCAACAATCTCAGTTTCTTCAACAGAGCTCCAGAAGGGGAAAAGAAGGGTTGTGGGGAGCCCGGTACACCAAAATTAGCCCAAGCCTGTCCCTAAGTCCCACTGATAGATGCAGGCATTCAAGCCCTGGACTTACCAGTATCATGGTCCTGCTGACAGCAAAAGACTTCTTGTAAATGATGTCCACCCCTATCCCCTAAACCTCTGAACTGCCCAGGTGCTGAATACAGTACCCAAGGGGACACAGCTGGGAAAGGGAAGCCCCCCCATGCCCCCCAGGTCTCTGTGATGTAAGCCAGGTTGAACCACTCATCCATGGTTAAGTCATGGATGATAGGTGACTTATTAAGGAGCAACCTGTCATTGATCAACAACCTGGACAGGTCAGAGGAACAGAAAGACTGGCTCCTACTTTCTCCCCTTGTTCGCTTTAATAAACAACAGGCTAGAACCACCATTGCGAGCCCATATCATGCCCACTTGTCAATCGGTGAGGGAAACTGGGACAAGTGGCCAACTGAATGGTGCCAACTCCATGTGAGCCTGCCCGTACTTTAAGATCAGGCCAGGAGGCCCTGCTGAAGGTGCCATCCCTCAAAGAGATAAGGGGGTAGTACGTCGAAGCAGGGCCTTCTCGGCGGTTGCCCCCCCAACTCTGGAATGCCCTCCCTATGGAGATCCGCCTGGTGCCAACACTTTTGGCTTTTTGGTGCCAGGCAAAGACATTCCTGTTTGGCCAGCATTTTAAGTAGATTACTCAGTTGGACACATGAGCAGCAGAGTTGTATAATCTATAATTGGTAGACATGGGCACGACTTGGCAAAATTCTCGTTTCCGTTTCCGTTTCTCGTTTCCGTTACGGAACGGAAACGGTAACGACAATTACTCTGCCAGAACTCAAACTCAAACCGACTAAAGAAAAATTGGGTCTGATTTTTTGTGTTGTCGTTCTTCCTGGGCATTGCAGCGATCGTGCGATGCCAAGCGGCACAGGAAAAAAGTTTTAAAAACCCCCGATTCCCGGCCAAAAAAACAGGCGAAAATATGCCTGCCTCAGTGAGGGCATCTACCAGAGGGGTGGTTTCTGGGGGGTGGGGGTCCCCGGCCTCCCCCCTCTCCTGTCCTGGGCTGCTCTGGTGGGGGGCATCCTCGTCGTCTCGCTGAGTCGCCATGCCATGCGGTGCGGGCGGGGGATCCAAAATGGGGCGACAGCAATATTTTTTTTGAAATCATGGTCCAAAAACACACCAAAGCACCACAGAAACATGCGAAAATAGCTATCTTAAAACTGCCTGAATTTTTTCAGTATCAGCAGTGGGTTTTTCTTGCAACAAAACGTCTCCATTGATTTTATTTTATTTTATTTTTATTTTTATTTTTTTACACCTGCACATTAATGATGGATGGGCTGTCCATGGGAGTGGACCATGCAAATTTTTGGAGCCATACCCACCAATTGCATGGCCACTTGGCCAGGTTTTGACTGAGACTTCTGGGATGTGCCAGTCGGGCATAAAAAGCCACGGCACTAACCCTAGCCCGAACCCAAACCCTAACCTGAACCCGAACCCATACGCCAGTACACTGTCCTTCTTAGTGGGTGAGAGACACCCAGAGGTGCACCCCAGTAACTCACCCCTAACCTAATCCTAGCCCAGTACCCCTAACCCCAAGCCAGATCCTAATGCACTACAGCAAGTACACTTCCCTTCTTAGTGAGTCACAGTGGGCGCCCTTAGGGGTCCCCTGTGACTCACTCCAGTCCTCTGTCACTTCGCTCTCCAGCAGGCAGTGAGGCACCCGAAAGAGGTGCCTCTGCCTGCTACTGCTGCTGCAACTTAATGGTATGCATATCCAATTGGTTATGCATGCCATTTTGTAGTGGCTAGCAGGTGAGGAGAGGAGGCACCCATGAGGTGCCTCCAAGAGCCCGCTTTCCCTTCATGGCGGGCCAGACAAGGCACCCACCCAGAGGTGCCTCCAGGAGCCGCCCCCCCAAAACCAGTACTAATGACAGTCGAAAATCCGACAAACAAAACGACAAATTTTTGAAAAATTTCATGAAAAACAGAAACGAGCCAAAACGAGCCGGCTCCAACACACGACAACTCAAAAACGTCATTTTCCCTGGTCGTGCCCATCTCTAATAATTGGTATTGTATGTTGTTTTAATTGTATTGTATTTTATAGTTTTAATAATTTTATTGTTTTATTGTTTTAATACTTGTTGTATGCCGCCCAGAGACCTCTTGGTAGTGTGGTGGCTAAAAAATCTTGTTAATAAATAATAAATAACTTAGCCTAGTTTGTTGCCATACCTTTAGCAGCATTTATTAGAGCTTAGAGGGAAACATCATTATTTTTAACTTCATTTCCCAGAATCCCATTGGCCATGGTGGCTGGGGGACTGCGGGAATTTTACCCTACGTCCAACCCAAAAAATTAATGCTTCTGAGCTCTGATCCACATGGCTATAGAAATCAAGAAGGCAGACATGTCACCTGCTAAAAAAGATATTACCACCCAATACTTATTGAGCTGCTATTTTTCATATGAAAAGTTGACAAGCCTTCAAAGCAGCAACAATCATGCCACAAAACAATGAAGCTTTGAATCTAGCAATCACGACAAGTTAAAAACAGGGTTTGAGCAAAGTGGATCCACTCTTTCCATGTGAGTGGTGGGCAGGCAGAATAGCAGGATAAAAAAAAGTCTAGTCCATATAGAAGAGAGACCATGTTCAAGTGCCAAGCAATGTTTAGAAGCCTAGCAACATATTAAAAACAAGTAGTTGTACGAATTACTCTGATTTTACAGGCAACTATGAAAATATTTGTGTTTTATAAAGTGAGAGCGGTTTGTGGTTCCTCTGTGTGAAACTCAAATCTCAAAAAGTAATGGCGAAAAGGCCTCAAATGCCATGCTAACAAATCTTGTGGGGGAAAATATGGCATATAGTTTTCCTAAAGGATGAAAATGCAGGTTACTTTGTGGGAATGACTGTCAAAAAATATCAAAGATAATGTAATGCACAAACTATTGTTAGATCTGTTGGGTAGACTGCTCTTCCCTGCCAACATGAAAAATACAGCAATATTTTTCTTCATTTGCTTTATCTTTTTAAGAATGGTGTTGTGCATTTCTGTACATTGCCTCCTATGTAATGTGTAGCTTTTTTAAAAAAAAACACCTCATAAATAGAATAAAGGATTGTCAAGTAAAATTATTTCACTGACAAAAAGCCAGAGTGCTGCCAATAAAAACAACAAAACCAACAGATTTGGTAGGGGAAGTGGTATGGAGCTTCTGCCTTATATCTCAGTGGTGATGATACAAGCTGTCGTAGCCCTTTTGGGATTAGACCAAGGTACTTTGTACATGCTCACTTTCACAGTGTTTTACATTACATTACATAAAGGCTGGAACTACATGCTGTCTTCAAACTAGTGTCATTGGTTTACATCAGTGGTTCTCAACCTGTGGGTCCCCATATGTTCCTGAACTGCAATTCCCAGAAATCCCTTCCAGCACAGCAAGTGGCAGAGGCTTTTGGGAGTTGCAGTCCAGGAACATCTGGGGACCCACAGGTTGAGAAGTACCGGTTTTACATGATGTACATGCCTTTCTGTACTTGAAAAGAGTGTGCTTTGTGTGCCATTTTAAAGCACAGTAGGGTTTCATCCAGGTGAGAGAACCTATCCTCTCCCATAGGGCTTGCTTATCCTAGAAGGGGCTGGATGGTGGCAGCCAGGGAGGATGATGACAATGGCCAATGTGCACCCCTGGCTGCCCCATTCAGTTGCCTGCCAAATAAACAAACCATGTGGGGGGGGGGAAGCAGCCTGCTCCAAGTATAGCAAAACAGAGCCACTAAAGGAAACACACATACATTGGGCAAAAACAGTGTTGCTGGGCAGCCAGTGCTTGGTGGCTTCCCAGCTACTTTATTTATTTATTTATTTATTTATTTATTTATTTATTTATTTATTTATTTATTTATTTACCACAACCAATTTTCCCTATGGGAACTGTGGGCGGTTTACATAGAACAACACATATAAATAAACAAAAAATAAAAATTAAACCAAAAATACAAAGAAGAGAGAGAAATAACCCAGAAAAAGGCACAGACCAAATAATAGCAAAACAGCGTCAAACACAGGGAGCACAGAACACGCATTAACTATTGCCAAAAGCATCGGATGAGGCACTTGGGGGCAATCTGGTCAGCAGCTCCGGTGACATCCTCAAACCACCTGTCCACCAGGGAGTCAACCAGATAGTCAACAGGCCTGTCCGGTAGGCCCCTAAAGGCTACCAAGAACCACACAGGGTTTGGCACTGGCCAGCTAGTGTTCACCATTCCTGATGGAGAGTGCAGCCTGTGACAACAGACATACAATGGGATTGGTTTTGCTCCAGTTTTCAGTAAAAAACTAACTGCAGGTTATCTGCAGTGTGTGATTCCAGCCAAAATGTAGCATATTCTTCTTTCTTTTCTGGATTTGCATCAGAAGCCATCTCCTCATTTTGTTCCCTCAAAGTCCAAACAGATACCTCACCCACAACTGCATCTAGAAAACACTTAGGGTTCCAGAGAGAGGCGAGAGGCATGGGGTATGATATGTCCTCTACCTAGGATGAATTTGTGTCAGGGATGTGAGCCCTAACTTGATACATCCTTGTAAATTGGGAAAACCAAACATTTTCTACCACCACCCTAGACAAAAATGATATTCTTGCACCTTCTGAATTTCTGGGATTCTTTTTGTGTGGATTTCTGAAGAAGGCACAAAACTAAAAAATACAGTAGTGTTGCCTTGTTGGGTACACTACTCTAAAGTATTAGCTTTTTTAGTAGTAGGTAGCTTTTATCTCTGTGAGCTGTCAGTTTGTCCCTTTATGCCTACTCTCTCTGTGTGTACTTGTTTTCAGAAAAAAACAATGCACTAGTTTAACACAGAGGAATTTTGGGCACACAGTGAACCAATGGAGCTCTAGCACTTGTCTCACACTGGAGGTGAGATTTCTCATTACAGTTGAAGAATTTTCTACAGAAAAATGGGTAGAATTCACTGACAACCTACACATGTGTGTATATGTCTATATTAGAGATGGGTACAAACTTGAAAAATGAAGTGCAAACTTTGTTAAAAAAATGCTAATTCGCAATTCATATTTGCACAAATTGGTACCATCAACAAATCAGATTGATGAATGCTTAGTGATTTTTGATTTGTTGATTCATTGGGCTAAAAATGGCTCCCAAGGCTCCTAGAAACACCAAAACTGCAGCTTCTCTGATTCTTCTCGATAATCCCTTTGGAGGTTTTTGAGTTATGTGCCTCCAAAGACACCCACACAAAAAACATGTGGCTAAGCATCCTCTGACTCTCCTCTACAATCCCTCCATGTTTGCTGAAGATGGGATTTCCCCAAGCCAGTTGCTAAAGGGCACTTTCATAGGGTCCCCCACTTGTGGGTGTATAACTTAGCTGTCTGAAATCCAATCTTCCCCAACCTTGGAGGGATTATAGAGGAGAATCATGGGAGGATTTCCCTGCAGATCTGGTGTGTCAAGGTGCCTTGAAGGCCATTTTATGTTTTTTTTTAAAGTAGAAATGAGTTTATAAATTGATTCATTGATTTGTCAGGAAAATCATAAATTCATTTTTTCAATTCAGTGATCTTGAAAATTCATGGATCAAAATGAACCACAGTTGTTCTGATTTTTCCCCATCTCTACTCTACATATCTTCATGACAGTCAATGGGAGAGGAGACCTTCTTTTTAGTAGAAGTGACACTGTCTTCTTTTTATTTTTTCTGGGTGGGATACTGGACACCAAGGAACCGAGCCTGTAAGGTGAGAGGTGCTAAGTAGACATGGGCACGACTTGGCAAAATTCTCGTTTCCGTTTCCGTTACGTAACGGAAATGGTAACGACAATTACTCCGCCAGAACTCGAACTTGAACCGATAAAAGAAAAATTGGGTCTGATTTGTCGTTGTCGTTCCTGGCATCGCAGCGATCGCGCGATGCCAAGCGGCACAGAAAAAAAGTTTTTAAAATAAAAAACCCCAATTCCCGGCCAAAAAAGCAGGCGAAAATATGCCTGCCTGAGTGAGGGCACCTACCAGAGGGGTGGTTTCTGGGGGGGGGATCCCCGGCCTCCCCCTCTCCCTGTCCTGGGCTGCTCTGGTGGGGGGCATCCTCGTCGTCTCGCCAACTCGCCATGCCATGCGGTGCAGGCGGGGGATCCAAAATGGGGCGACCGCAATATTTTTTTTGAAATCGTGGTCCAAAAACCCACCAAAGCACCACAGAAACATGCGAAAATAGCTATTTTAAAACTGCCTGAATTTTTACAGTAGCAGCAGTGGGTTTTTCTTGCAACAAAACGTCTCCATTGATTTTATTTTATTTTATTTTTATTTTTATTTTTTTACACCTGTGCAATGATGGGCTGTCCATGGGAGTGGACCATGCAGATTTTTGAAGCCATTCCACCAATTGCATGGCCACTTGGCCAGGTTTTGACCTAGACTTCTGGGATGTGCCAGTCGGGCATAAAAAGCCCACTAACCCTAACCCTAACCCTAACCCATACGCCAGTACACTGTCCTTCTTAGTGGGGTCAGAGAGGCACTCAGAGGTGCACCCCACTAACTCACCCTAACCTTACCCATAACCCTAACCCTAGCCCTTGCGCTAACCCTAACCCTAAGCCTGATCTGTGTACTTGCATTGCACTACACGCAAGTACACTTCCCTTCTTAGTGAGCCAGAGAGCGCCCATAGGGGTCCTCTCTCACTTTGTTCCCCTCCCCATCCCCAGCCCAAGTGCACCGTACACCAGTATGCCAGTATGCTTAGTGAGTCACAGAGGCACCCAAAAGAAAGAGAGGTGCCTCTGCCTGCCACTGCAACTTGGTATGCATATCCAATTGGCTATGCGTACCCTTTTGTAGCGGGCCAGAGGAGGCACCCACCCCAGAGAGGTGCCTCCAGGAGCCCGCTTTCCCTTCATAGTGGGCCAGAGGAGGCACCCACCCCAGGTGCCTCCAGTAGCCCGCTTTCCCTTTGTAGCGGGCCAGAGGAGGCACCCACCCCAGAGAGGTGCCTCCAGGAGCCCGCTACCCCCCCCAAACCAGTACTAACGACAGACGGAAAAACAAGAAACGAAACGACAAATTTTTGAAAAATTTCGCGACAGACAGAAACGAGCCGAAACGGGCCGGCTCTGACACACGACAACTTGAAACGTCATTTTTCCTGGTCGTGCCCATCTCTAGTGCTAAGTGTCAAGGCTGGTTGTGGGACCCTCTTCCTGGAAATAATGGAAGATCATTCTGCTGCTGTTGAGAAACCACTCTCTTCTGCAGCCAGTTCTCAAGGAGAAGATTTAGTTGCTGTGGATAAGTGAAGGAATGAACACGATTGTAATTTGGAGCAAAGAGGAAGAAAGAAGTCTCCAGCCATTGCACTTAGGTAGGAAAGCAAAAAAAAAAGAACTCTTACTCAATGGAGTGCACGGATGGGGATTCAAGCTGTGCAACTCACTGTTAGGTTGGAGTTTAGTCACACTTGGGTCTCGACTCATTCAATCCCCCCCCCCAGTGGCATGGACTCCACTCACAACTCAACACCCAGCCACCCAGCCTTTTTCTGGGTATGTGTGTGTGTCGGGGTGTGTGTTTTTAATAGGGACTTGGACTTGGGGATTTGGACTTGGTACTTGGTACCAAAGGCTAAGACTTGGACTCAAAGACTTGCCATCATCCCTGCTGGGGAGAGTGCTTATTGCCCAGCGTGGTGGAAAGAGAGCCACCTAGCAAGAAGACATCTCCTTCTGAGCCTTAGCCAAGCCCTTCCCTCAAATATCTGAGATAAAAGTTCAACAGTAGGCCTTTGAAAGCCCAGGAAGACTGTCTTGGGCTGGTGGCACCTTCAGTTTTGTGTGCATTGCCGCTTAGAAGGAAACAAAAGAGCACAAAGCACTTTTCTTTAGAATGCCTTTGAACCATTTGAGAACATGGAGGAAATGTTGCTCCCTCAGACCAGTTTTGTGACCCTGAAAAATGCAGTGGGAAAAAACACCAAGGAGGCAGTTTTCAATAACCCCTGCAATTTCCCCTGTAAATTGAAACCTTATTTCGACACAATCTCTCTCTCTCTCTCTCTCTCTCTCTCTCTCTCTCTCTCTCTCTCTCTCTCTCTCTCTCTCTCTCTCTCTGTGTGTGTGTGTGTGTGTGTGTGTGAGTATGAGTGTGTGTGTGTGAGAGAGAAAGAGATAAAGATAGAGAAACATTCAGAGAGTTGTTTCAGTTTGAATAAAACACCTGAGAGCTTTAAAGCTTATGCAGCACCTGCGCAGATGTGTCTGTTATACTCCAACCTTGATTGAGATAATAGCAATATAATCCAAAAGTCTTTCTGCGCATTGTTTAAAGGGAAACATATGTTCACTGACACACTTTCCAATAGTTCCTAAGTAATAGTTTATTCTGGATGGCTGATTACAGAAAGGGGTTCCTTCATCATAGAGATGACATCTGAAATAACATCTTCTCATTTTTAAGCGTGAAAAAAAAGGAAACAAATTAGCCTGATATTGGCATCTTGACAACTGCTCTGATTTCTTCCCCTGGGAAGGACACACACACACACACACACACACACACACACACACACACACACACACACACACACACACACACACACACACACACACACACACACACACACACACACATCAGAGCAGTTGTCAAGATGCCAATATCAGGCTAATCTATAGCTCCTAGAAGAGTAAAAATATGATCTTGCTTTATTATAATCACCCCTAGAGCAGTTATTGTGGCTGTATATCAACAAGGAAACAAAACAAAATATAGTGAGGAGGGGAACTATTGGTTCTCCCTTAGACTCACATCTCTGCATTAATATGTTCAATAAGGCAGTTGCACACCGGAACATTTATGCTGTAATTTCCACCGTTTCAGAAATAGCCTAGCTAGTGAGGGTTTGATAGTCATTTTAATCATTATATTGCTTTCCTTCTTCTCTTACTGTTGCTGGAGTATGAGAGACAATTTACAAAGCACACGTTTGTCGCTCCCTGTGCTATCTTGATTTTTCTCATTGTGTACGCTATAATAAACACTCCCACAGCTTCAAGAAGGGAAGTTAATATAAAGAGGGTGGAATGAGAGAGTCATTTTCTTTGAAAAAGAGTTTGGTGGCAACAATCCCACACCCCAACACAAACATGTCCACAATTCATAAAGGCCTCACATTTTTCCTCAAATGCAAAGGACTTTGGAAATGCTTGGCTGGAGGTTTGCAAGACCTGCTTTGCATTTGAGAGCTTACTGCATTTAAGACCAACCTATCACTTAAACTGAGACTTACTTAGTAGGGGCTTTAAGACTGACCAGTGGTTTTTAGATTGACTTCAACCAAAGGTCATTTTAGAGACATCTAGAAATGTGGACCATATCACTTTTTAAGCAGAATTTTGAACCCAAGGCTGCTTCCACCTAAATGATAAGGGTTCTTGTTATTTGTTGTGCTTTATAGGTTAACTCTATGTGATAATTAGGGGGGTAGTGGGGTCAGAGCTGACAACATGAAGTGCTCCGGCTTTTTGAATAGCAGACATGACAATGTCATTTGCTGCCCATAATTTATTCCCTCTTAGCAGCAGAAAGCAGTAATAGCCAGAAACAGAAACTGGATTTTCCCAAGCCATAGCCAATTGTTAGAATTAGAGATGGGGATGATTTTTTAAAATGATATTCAACAAATATTGGTGATTCATTTAATCTTCATTTAATCATCAGGTCTGGAGACCCTGAGGATATAAAAGGACAATATTCTCTCTATTTATTCTTGTCCCATCTTTTGTGGACAGACCATGGTTTTTGCAGGGATGGCTATGATGGCTTCCCTTTGCCCTAAGTGAACTCCCTGCCACAGGAGGTGGTGATGGCATCTAGCCTGGATGCCTTCAAAAAGGGATTGGACAGATTCCTGGAGGAAAAGTCCATCACAGGTTACAAACCATGATAGAGATGTGTAATCTCCAGGCTTAAAACCAGGGTACTTCAAGGGCCAGATGCAGGGGAGTGGTATCAGGAGACAGATATCTTGTCTCATGCACTCCCAGATGTATTTGGTGGGGCCATTGTGAGATTCAGGAAGCTGGACTAGATGGGCCTTTGGCCTGATCCAGCATGGCTCTTCTTATGTTTATGAAGCCACCACCACCATCTTTGCAAAGGAAAGCCTAGTTTCCATTTAGGACCTAAAGTAAACCGGGCAGGTTCATCCCCATCTCTAGTTAGGAGCTGTCCCTATTGTGGTACTGTGTTTTGAAGGAGCTTTGTGTGGAAAGGGTTATTCAAACAGGCTGGCTTTACTAAAGACCTGATTCTGGTAGGAAAGAATGCTGCTAGAATGTATTTCTTCTTGGATATCTTTGCAGCTGCTTGCATTTTAGTAGTCTCCTTCACTGTGTAGCTGTGAGGTCAGTCATGATAAATGCTTGTATTTGGAACACTATTAATTAGAGATGGGGCCAAACAAAAAACATCTCAGGAAATTCATAGAATGTTCCTGGGTTTTTTGGGGTGTGTGTGTGTGTTAGTTTGGGTTTGTCAAAAGCAATGAACCAAAATTGACAAAACCAATCAATGTTTTAAATGACTTTTGGTTCATTTGGTTCATATTTTGATTTTCTCTCCCCTTGCAACAGACCTGGAATGCATAACTGAGACCTGGGTGGGTGCAGAAGGAGGAGTTGCTCTCTCTTTGCTCTACCCTCCAGGATATTCCAGCATTAGAGATGGGCACGAAATGAATTTTGTTTTCATTTCATTTTTTGTTTTTTGTTTTGTTATGTAACAAAACAAAAAAGGAAATGACCCATCAAAGAAAAATGAAATGAAATGAAATGAAATGGAAATTTTCATTTTATTCCGTTCTGATTTTCGTTTGCCCATAGGAATGCATTGAAGCAATGCATTCCTATGGGGGAAAGCCAGCAGTCCGCCCCCAACTTTTTTTCCACCATTGGACATGATTGGGTGTGGAAAATGGCAGAGTTTTTAAACCTTTTTCCCTGCCAAAGCCCTCCACTCCAGCTGTACCTAAAAGCCTTGAGCCACTTGGGAGGGTGGACTCAGAGCACTCTGCTTGAATTCCACTGATGTGTTGTGTAGTCATTCTGACAAAGCCATTTAAATGCTTCTATTTTAAACAAAAAAATCAGCAGCTATTGTAACCATAGCTGAAGTTCTGACTCCTTGCAATTCAAACAAAGCAGAAGAAACCATAGTCCTTATACTAATCCCCAAACCCATGCAGAGGTGAGAGCTTTATCAATCAGCCCAAGCCCTCCCAAAGCTTTGAAAGCTTGCATAGATTTCCATGCCTGTCTGGTTAACCTATAACTGTCCCCCCCCTCCAAATATGGATTTCAGTTCCTTGCAATTACTTTCTTTTCCGCAATATCTTGACTACATTAACATAGCATGGGATAATTTCACTACTAATATGGTACAGTTGTAAAATTTAGTTACTTTTACAACACCAGAATTGTGACCTCATAAATTCTAGAGAAAGAATCACACGTGTTTCAAAATCAGCTCTCATCATGCTTTATACTGAATTAAAAATATTTTTTAAAAAGTGTAACTCATAGTAATTCCTATTTCAGTTACCTTTGAACAAATGGAAATAAAGTTTCTTTGTTAAATTTTAACTGTAAAATATCAACTTTAACAACAACTAAAATTTGGTAGCACCACTGAACTCTAACTGTTTAAAGGAGTGCTTTTAAAATTAATTTTGCAATTAATCTTCCTGATATTTTGTCCTACAATTCCTATCAGCCACACTCAGCATGACTATGGCAAGAGGTTATGGGAGGTGCATTCCAAAATATCTGGAAGGCCAAAGGATCTCCTCTGCTTCTGCCCTGGAGACATGTCGCCAAGTCCTTGAAAGCAGACTGTGTTTGAGGAATGATAGCTCTCTTGTGGTATGAGGCAGCTTCCTATGAGCTATGCTGTTGCAGGACAGACCTGCAAATTCAGGATGGAAATGTGGCTGTACTTATAGTCCAAGCTTTCCCTTCCATTATGAGGTTGGGCTTCCATCCAAACTGGTTAGAACATGATTATGGTGGTACGGTAGCCCTTCCTGTGCCACAGTCGCCTGGAAACCCCACCCCCACAAAGGCGCTATGCTCTTCTCATTGAATAGCAAAAGGCTATTTGGATGAAACTATGTCACAATGAATAAACACTATAGGACTTGATTCTTATGCATCCATCTCATTGGGAATAAGCCCCACTGAATCAAGCAGGAATTACTTCTGAAGGAGATGTCCACTAGATTACAAGAAGAACTATGGCCGTTACTTCACGAAGTACTTCGCTTCGCAGCGGGATTGCCTTCGCTTTGAATGCGAAGGCGGTCACGTGGTCTCCCTTTGCTCCCACCCCTCTTTCTCTGTCCTCACGTGGCGAAGTTTTAGGATCGAATCCATTACTACCTCACGTGTTCCCTTCGCATTGGGAAGCTTATTTGCAACGTCCGGTTTCAGCTTTCTTTATTTTTTTTTTAAAAATTACCTCGACGTATCGATGCATCAATACCCGGCTGTCATTTGCGGCTGAGCAAAATTACTGTATGATCCTTCGTTTTCTACTCCCGAATTGTATTATTTTGTCCATTGGCGACGTGAAAAAATTGCTGTTCTCCGTCAGGGTCACTAGGTGGACCAGCACACAACATTTGTTGTTTATGATACATCGGTCCTCCAAGGGCATTCGAGTAATCCCTTCCTAAATCCCTAGAGCAGTGACCAAGCAACTTCCGCCTCAAACTACCATTACAAAGCTATCATGCCTCCCTCGCGTTCATCGGTATTTCGGAGAAAAAGTAACTGAAAAAAATAAAAAAAAGAAAAATTAGTGGCCACACGTGACTTTGGATGCGAAGCGAAAACGATTCCCGGCCTCCGGCAGGGGAATCTCTCGCCCCGCTTGGAGCACGGTTTAGTGGGCGTGGTCGGGGTGGCACTGCAGCCAAAAAGGAGGAGCGTGCGGACTGAAACGATCGATTCGCACAGAAATGACGGCTTGCCGCGAAGCGAGAGGTTCGTGAAGTAACGGCCTATGATGAAGACATCATTACATGCTTCTGGTGCTGCTGAAAATGAGACATGGACTGAAGCAAGCTGTGGTGGAAAAAAACAAGCAAATGTGTTCTAAATGGGAAGACCTGGGAAGGAGCGGAGTAAATCAACATTTGAGCATCTCCTCAAGGCCAGTAGGTGGCTCCATAGTTCTGCAGCCAAATTTATTACCATTTCCCACCTTCAAACAATTTGATTAATTCAAACTGGATAGAATAAAATAGATCTAATTTGAAGATGTACCTGTGCATCCATCATCCCTCTGTTTAGAGGATTTAAAAATCTTGCATAGGGAAATCCGTCTGTACTTTCATAAACAACTTGCAATGGCCATTAACATTGTCAAACTATAACACGCTAAATAAAATAGAATGGATTTTATGATTTTATTTTAGAGGAAGGCTTCAGAGCAAATCATCATGACTTTTACATGTTCCCTATTGGTTCTTTAATGGGGCTAAAATGTCACCTCCAAGTGCTGTGCATTAGGCTTTATGTACTTGTCACTGAAATTAAATGTACAGGAACTGCTGGATAGCTCAGTGGTTTAGGCACCTGGGTTGGGAGTTCGCTTCCCCACTGTGCTTCCTTTACAGGGGCCAGAGTCGATAACCTGTAGGGTCCCTTCCATCTCTGCAGTTCAAAAGTTATTATTACATGCCTCAGTTTAGACATAGCTCAACTGGATGGGTTGGGAAGGGGACATGTGAGCTTAGTAAATTTGTACCATCCCGCCCTTATCTTGTACAATGTTTTGTGTTGTTATCAAAATATGTAAACAGGTTGGAGGTGGACTTACGAGAGGATAGAAATGCCCATTCACCAGTGAAGAGGGACCCCTACTAGCAGGGAGGTACATCTCTGGCAAATGTCTGAAATGCAGCTGAGTATCAGCTTCAAACTACTCAAAGGGGAATGTTGCTAGATTGACATCTACTGCAACGCAACATATTCTGAGCCTGTAATTTGTGCCAGCCCTCTTGTTGTTCAGCTCTGGGGCAATTCTTTTCAGCAAAGATAGGCTGCATCTAGGCACCTTGGATTGGCTTGAAAAATAATATGAAGAGGAGTTGACATGAGAAGAGGGTCTGACCCAAGGGGCATCTGAAGAGATTGTGAAATACGCTGAAGCATATGAAGTGTGCTACCCTTCATCAATTTTAGTCTCATATTCTTTGTTGCCAGCATTTCTCCATGGCCTCGAGTGCAAATCATTCACAGTTCCTGCCACTTGGTTCTTTCTTTTTTAATTGGAGGTGCTGGGGACTAAAGCTCCTTGCAAAGTCTATTCTTTGCAGGTGACTTCATGACCCAGATAGATCAGCATATTCAACATTAATAGTGTTTCTCGCTTCATGGGCTGCCTTACATGCATAGCTGAAGTGTCCAACAGTCACTGGTTGCCATTATTTATTTTTCTTCTTTTACAGAATCCATTTGCCAAGTTTGTATCACAGTTGATTAGGCTACCATTGTTAGGTGGAGATATATTAGTTGATATTAAATTTAGATATTACATTTCCCTCGAAAAACAATATAATCCATCCATTTGTTAGTCCATTGGTCGATCTGTCACTGCGTCCACCCACCCATCTGTTCATCCGTCCATCCATTTTTTTCACTGTAATCCCAGAATACTTCAGCAAGAATTGACAAAGCTATTGTCTTCTGAGCCATGAAGTCATACACCCATGTATTTGTATGACAACTCCCAGAAAGTTAGAAAGTTAGAAAGACTGCAACCACTAGGTAATTTCTTTCCTTTTTATTTGATCCAATAGGCTGCACCTAGTGGACTTTTCTAAATTTTATTGCAAGCCCCAAATGAAATGCTTGGGTGTTCTACACTAGCTATCACCCTTCCCTGGCCAAGAAGGGGCCATTAGCCTCGAAGAGCCACATGGAGAGGGGGTGTGAAAGTGTGTACGTGAGCCCTGACATGTTGTTTGAAGGACTGGGACAATAAAAACACCACCCTTTACTTCAGAGGCAGCCTCAGAACATCTAAGCTCTGGACCTCAACTAAGAAACTACCTGCCATATTTTCCATCTTGCCAAGGACTTTACATCTAAGAAATAACTCCTGGCAACTCCATCTTTTTGCCATGTACTTAACTTGTTGGTACTACTCTGAAGAAGAGGGTTTTTGCCGTCAAAATATTAGCAACTTTTTTGTTATTTTTCTAGAAGCCCAAAGGTATCACCTGTTCTATTTTGGAAACTTGGAAAAGGTAAAGTTTTAAGCTCTGGTTTATTTAAACATGTCCACATATCTGCAAAGAATGCTACCAAAGTTGCAAATTTCTTTTTTCTGCCCAGAAAACACGAAAGAGTTCTTGCACTTAACTAATTTTAAGCTTCCTTTAATTATTTTTATGAATGTATACTTCATTTTATCAGGCGTTTGGCTATAAAATAAAATTGATTGATTGCAAATTCTTTGTGTGTGAGAGTGTGTAGTTTCATTTGCTTTTGATAAATAATTTATTCCCTTTATTTGTTATGTATTTGTTGGCATTATCTTGAGTTGACACAGTCAATTTTATTTCCCAGACTGAGACTACTGAATGTGTCTGTTTAATGAAGAACATTTTTAATCTTTTGGTTCCAGCTGGAAGGAGTTTTCTTTCTCTGGCTTGTATTGCCACAGAGATGGAATTGTTAAGGGTGTCAAATGCACAAATAGTGACATGATAGCTAACAATCCATTCAGACATTGTGACACAGCCGAAGTGAAGCTGGGAATACAGTTTGGAGGTTGAAGTACATGACTGGTCCTACTGGTGGAGAGAGTGAAGCAAGTGTCTTATTTGCTGATAAATGGGTTTTGCAGCCCTCACCCAGCCTAAGAAATAATGATGAAGAAAGTTTGGTTTGCAGCAGCAATTCACCGCAAAAGGGAATATAGCTGTTTTACTAGAATTTCATGCATCTGGTGTTGCTGAAAACGCAGGCCTGAATCCAGTTGTTAATTCCAACTAGAGGAGCCTGATTGGATTAAGAGAATGTATTTACATGATGTTTTATTCAATTGTTGAGTCAATGAGTCAACACTAGCTGGGAGGAGTCAGGGCATTAGTAGTATATTGTGATGCCTGCATACCCACCATTGACTCATCAAATCTGAGACTGCATTGGACAATACTGGCTGGTCATTTCTGAGCCTGTCCAACAGCATGAGGCTCAGAAATCAAAAATTACATTTTTTTGTTGGATGCCATGTTTGCTACATTAATTTGAGGTCTTCCTAAATGAAGATTCCATGTAGTATACCTCTGAACCCCTGATTCTCTGAATAACTCATATGGGAGGGCCTTGCTTATAGATCTTCCCAATTCACTACTAAGTCATTACCTGGCAGTCACACACCCTAGAGATCAACATTGATTATGTCTTCAAAGCTTTACTGAACCCATATATCCTAATAATTATTCTCTATTTCAGTCATAACAATCCTCTCCATGTTGGCTTTTTATGAGAGAAAATGACATTAGACTTTATTTCTCTATTTATTTATTTATTTTAGAGTATTTTAAACCCACCTTTCTCCTTGGAAAAGGACCCAAGGTGGCTTACAATAATGAGGGACAATATACAGTCCAGTATAATTACGACATATTCAAGTATTGAGAACAGGGAATTATGGGACATCTTAGAGCATTAAAAGACAACATTACATTAAAGCTACAAGAGAACACAAACAGTTAAAGAGAGAGTAAAATTCCATGTAAAAGTTATGGGTGATAGAAACTAACATTGAAACCATAATGTCAGTGCATTCGCACAAGGTTATAATTTGTGTGGTTATAAACACAAAGTCTATGTGATTGTGTATGGTAGATTCATATAAAAGACGTATGATAGCTAGCTCATTATTCAGGGAAAGCTTGTCTGAAGAGAAAGGTTTTTGCCTGTTTCCCTTAGTTCCTTATTTTGTACAAGGCTCAACCAAAACAGTAATGAATAATAGGCAGGCACTTGTTCTCATTCCTGTTGTAACAGCTGGGGTGTGGGTGGCAACTAGGATATCTGCAAGGGGGCCAGGACCACGGTGTTCCCAGAAGTCAAGAGTGTGGTCAGCTACTCTGAGTTCAAGATTCACAGAGAGGGTTGTCAGCCAGTCCAAGTTCGAGATTCACACAAACACAGTCCAACAAGGAGGGTGGTGCCAATCAGGAAGATTTACAGAGTAGCCAAATTCCAGGAAGGATCAAGGTAACAAGGGCAAAGTTTCAGAAGTCCAAGGTCTCCTGTTGCTGAGGCAAGGAACTGGGAGTGCCAACTCACAGCTTTTTGTCAGTAGCAAGCCCATCAGCTGCACTCCCTGCCTGCCTCAGCCTGAGTGGGACCTGATTCTGCAAAAAGGCAGAGTCATGAGATCCTGATCCTGACACCCATCTGTTCCTTGCTGTGTCAAACAGTCCTAGCTTCAGACATGGGGTGCTCCAAATCAGGCAAAAGACAATGCAAACTGGGGAAGATACCAAAGAGCTCATTAAAGTGGACAATCACGGCAGGAAGATCACAGTCCAGCATCCAGCCAAATGTCAAAACCATGTCAGTATCTACCATAGTCCACAAGGCAGGAACAAAGGCCATGGTCCAATGCAGAGGTCCAGACTCACAGGAGCCATTGGATGCATACAGCCTCCAATAGCGGTCCATCCCAGTTGAAGGCTTTTTACAGCTGGACTGTGGAAGCCCCACCCAGCACAAAACAAATTAACTCAACAATGGTGGGAAATAAGGCCAGCAGTCTTGTTTTGGTTATTATTATTTTTTGTTGTTTTTGTGTGTGGAAACCTGGGCATTGCTTGGTTTTTGTGGGACCTTCAGGACAGTATGGCAAGATTCAGACAATCCCAGGCAACAAGGACACTCCACAACTCCTACTTTAAAGACACCTCACCCATAAAAAAGCCCAACTTTCTCCTCTTCTGGTGCTGCTTCCACAGAGTTCTTTTTCATTCTTCTCAGTGACCCAGGAGCACACAGCATCTCCTTGAGACTTAAGGAAGTGCCCTGAAACCCGGTCAGTTGAGACAAGACACCGGTGACCTGGATGTAGCAGGTTAGATAGGAGACAGGCATGGTATAGTGGAGCCCTGTCTTGCAGGCTTGAAGCCTTGGTGACATGTGCCTTGTTGTAGCCTCACCACTGAGTGCCACAAACCTATTTTGATTGAAATTAGACATCAGGCAGTGCTAAACATCTAGTAGAGAGGTGTGTTTTTAAGAAGTCTGAGGCAATGCAGTGGATTATATGTAGAGATGGGCACGACTAGGGAAAATGACGTTTTCGAGTTGTCGTGTGTTGGAGGCGGCCTGTGTCGGCTCGTTTCCGGTTTTCGCGAAACTTCGCAAAAATTTGTCATTTCGTTTTTTGTTTTTCGTCTGTCGTTAAACTGGTTTGGGGGGTAGCGGGCACCTGGAGGCACCTCTTTTTGGGGGGTTGGGTGCCTCCTATCCTCACCCGCTAGGGAAAGCATGCTCCTGGAGACCCCTCATACATGGGGGTCTCCTCTCCTCACCTGCTGCAAAAGGGCATGCATGCATAGCAATATGGCCATGATTGCATACCCAGTTGCACGCAGAGACACAGCAGACTGGCAGAGGCACCCCTCTTTTTGGGGTGCCTTCCCTGCATCAGTCAGGCCTCGGGGGCATGGTTTGCATGATGTCACACATGCTGCCGGCCGAGCCAAGCCTGCAGGAGTCACCCAGAGCCACAAGTGGCGGACTGGCAGACTCTCTGCACCCACTGTGTCTCACTAAGAAGGGAATTGTACTAGTGCAATGCATGCAAGGACAGATCTGGCTTAGGCAACAGGGTTAGCGCAAGGGCTAGGGTTAGGCTAGTTACGGGTGAGGTTAGGGTGAGTATTGGGGTGCACCTCTGGAGGCCTCTCTGACCCACTTAGAAGGACAGTGTAGCTGGCGTATGGGTTAGGCTTAGGGTTAGGGTTTGGGTTTGGGCTATGGTTAGTGGGCTTTTTATGCCCGGTTGGCACATCCCAGAAGTCTCTGTGGTCAACCTGGCCAAGTGGCAATGCGATTGGTGGAATGGCTCCAAAAATTTGCATGGGCATTGGTCACTCCCATGGCCAGCCCATCATTGCGCAGGTGTAAAAAAAAAAAAATAAAATAAAATCAATGGAGAGAGGAAAGAGGAGACATTTTGTTGCAAGAAAGACCCACTGCTACTGTAAAAATTCTGGCAGTTTTAAAATAGCAATTTTCGCATGTTTCTGTGTGGTGCTTGTGTGTTTTTGGACCACGATTTCAAAAAAAAAATTGCGGTCGCCGCCCCATTTTGGATCCCCTGCCCGCACCGCATGGCATGGCGACTCGAGTCCGGCTGCCCAGGACAGGAGAGGGGGGGAGGCCCGGACCCCCCCCAGAAACCACCCCTCTGGTAGGTGCACTCTGCACTGCAGGTATATTTTCGCCTGCTTTTTGGCCCGGGAATGGGGGGGGAGTTTAAAACTTTTTTTCTGTGCCGCTTCCGCTTGAATTACAGTGGCCGGCGGCAAGTCCGGTGCTTTGCGAGCGACTACGACGAGGATTTCCCCCACCACCAGAGCAGCCCAGGACAGGAGAGGGGGGGTCACCACCCCTCTGGTAGGTGCCCTGAGCCCTCACTCAGGCAGGCATATTTCCGCCTGCTTTTTGGCCGGGAATCATTTTTTTTTTTTTTAACTTTTAAAAACTTTTTTTCTGTGCCACTTGGCATCACAGGATCGCCGCGATGCCAGGAACGACCATGACAAATCAGACCCAATTATTCTTTGGTCAGTTTGAGTTTGAGTTCTGGTGGAGTAATTCCCATTACCGTTTCCGTTGCGTAACTGAAACAAGTAACGGAAACGGAAACGGGAATTCTGCCAAGTCGTGCCCATCTCTAATTATATGTACTACTGGAAATGGGTGATTCTGCTTTGTACTCTTGAAAGTACATAACAGAAGAACATAGGAAGAGCCATGCTGGATCAGGCCAAAGGCTCATCTAGTCCAGCTTCCTGTAACTCACAGTGGCCTCACCAAATGACTCTGGGAGCTCATGAGACTCGATATCTGTCTCCTGATATTACTGCCCTGAATCTGGCTTTTGAAGTACCCCTTTTTTAAGGTTGGAGATTACAAATCCCCATCAAGGCTTGTGACATGTGATGGACCTTGTGGTGAAAAGGATAAAACAAGGAAAAATATTCATGAATGTTGGTAGGAGTGGTTAAGAATGTTATATATTGGAACCTAATGGGTGATGGGGAGTTCAGTTTGTGTTAGAGCTGAGAGGAGTTCAGTTCAGTTAAGATAGCTGAAAGTCAGTTTAGATAGTCAGTTGGTCAGGTGGGAGATACTGCCACTGAAAAGGGCCTGGTTTATAAAAGAAATAAATTATTATAAGAATTCATGATTGCAATTAGAGATGGGCACGACTTAGCGGTATTCCCGTTTCTGTTACTTGTATCCGTTACTCTACGGAAACGGTAATGGGAATTACTCCGCCAGACTTCGAGCTCGAACCGACGAATGAACAATTTTGGTCTGATTTGTCGTGCTCGTTCCTTGCATCGCGTGATTGCGCGATGCCACGCGGCAGAGAAAAAAGTTTTTAAAAGTTAAAAAAACCCGGTTCCCGGGCAAAAAGCAGGCGGAAAAATGCCTGCCATGTGTCAGGGCACCTACCAGAGGGGTGGTTTCTGGAGGTCCCCGGCCTCCCCCCCATCCCCCGTCCTGGGCTGCTCTGGTGGGACTCGCCGCAGGCTCGCAGCCAGCAAAAAGCCCAGTCTCGCCGCCGGCCGCTGCAATTAAAGTGCAAGCAAGCGGCACGGACGGCACAGGAAAAAATTTTAAATTCTCCCCCCACCCATTCCCGGGCCAAAAAAGCAGGCGGAAAAATGCCTGCTTGACTAAGGGCGCAGGGCACCTACCGGAGGGGTGGTTTCTGGAGGGGGGGTCCCGCCTCCCCCCCGTCCTGGGCAGCCGGACTCGCCATGCCATGCGGTGCGGGCGGGGGATCCAAAATGGGGCGGCGAACGCAATATTGTTTTTGAAATCGTGGTCCAAAAACACACAAGCACAACAGAAACACGCAAAAATTTATAAACTGCCAGATTTTTCACAGTAGCAGTGGGTTTTTTCTTGCAACAAAATCTCTCTCCTCTCCTCCTCTGTCCTCCATTGATTTTATTTTATTTTATTTTTTTTACACCTGCGCAATGATGGGCTGGCCGAGTGGCCAGCCATGTGGGAGTGGACGACCATGCAAATTTTTGGAACCATCCCACCAATCGCATGGCCACTTGGCCATGTAGACTTCTGGGATGTGCCAAAAAGCCCCCTAAAACCTGCCCTAGCCCCCTAACCCTAACCCTAATCCTTGACTCCTTACTTACCCATACGTCACAGACTGTCTTCTTAGTGGGTCAGAGAGGCACACAGAGGTGCAACCCACTAGCCCACCGTAACCTTACCCGTCACTAGCCTAACCCTAGCCCTTGCACTAACCCACCTTAACCCTAAGCCAGATCTACTTGCATTGCACTACACGCAAGTACAATTCCCTTCTTTGTGGGACATGGTGGTGCGAGAGCCTTAGGCATCAACCTATGGCTCTGGGTTCACTGCCATCACTAGTCTCACTGTCTGCAACTGGTATGCATATCCATATGGCTATGCATGCATTTTGCAGCAGCAGGTGAGGAGGGGAGACCCCCATGTTGAGGGGTCTCTTGGAGCCTGCTTCCCCTTCCTAGTGGGTGAGGATAGGAGGCACCCACGGGTGCCTCCAGGAGCCTGCTTTCCCTTTATAGCGGGCCAGAGGAGGCACCCACCCCACAGAGTTGCCTCCAGGAGCACGCTCCCCCCCAAAAAAACCAGTACTAACGACAACGAAAAAACAAAAAAACGAACCGACTAATTTTTGCGAATTTTCACGAAAAACGACAACTCGAAAAAAAAATTTTTCAGGTCGTGCCTATCTCTAATTGCAATACAATAACATCCGCTAAAGCTATCCTAAGATTGATAATCTAATTGTAAACTAACAAACTTTTTATGTTTTGTTTAAAAACTATATAACCTGGTGTGACTCTCTCTCAAATGCATACATGTGTCCAGTTAATCTGGTGGTGGCAGTAAGTGGAAACCCAGTGTGTGTAAGGGGCACGTCACAGAACTTTTCTCCAGGAATCTGTCCAATCCTCTTTTGAAGGTATCCAGGCCAGATGCCATCACCACATCCTGTGGCAGGGGGTTGGCAGGACTAACAACACGCTGGGTAAAGAAGTATTTTATCTTGTTCTTGTGGAGGTCAGCCTTTCAGAGTAAGGCCGAGGTACCACATTCCACTCAGTACAGAGTAGTGAAAAGTCTCACCTCACTCTAGAACCAGCCCCCAGTCGTCTCACAGACCATTGACCTGTACCAATGTAGTCTTGGGTTTTGTTGCCACCATTCAGGGTATCCCAGTTCAGTAAGTGAGTCCCAGACAAGATGTAACATGGTAAAATAAAATGAATGTTTATTGAATACAGAAAGATGTTGAATTCAAGTTCTCTTGTATGCAGTTACTTAAACTTACACAAGCAGTTCAGTCAAATATTGTTCTTAGTTCTCTCACTCAAATTTGACAGTACCCTAACTGTCCTGTCTCTTCTTCAAAATGTGCCTGTCAGTTCCCTAACTTCACCCTATCTTAAGCATGCAGTTTCCTTATCTTGTCTTGATGTTATCCCTATCTGATTCTAACTATCTCAGGTGGAGCTATTTAAGCACTAAGGCTCCGCCTCCACACTCCTTATTTGGGCATAGGTCTTAACCCTTTATCTCCCTCTCTGTACACTCACAAAAACAGTAAAAGGATGAACACTACAGTCCTCACTCTCCCAACCCTCAGTTTGAGTGGATGTCCCCTAGTTCTGAAATTCTGTGAGAGGGAGAAAAGTGTCCTTCTATCCACTTTACTCATGCCCTGCATAATTTTGTACATCTCAATCATATCCCCCCTCCAGAATAAAGAGCCCCAAATTCTGTAGTCTTTTCCTCATAAGGGAGGTGACCCAGCCCAGTAATCATTTTAATCGCTCTCTTCTGCACATTTTCCAGTTCCACTATGTCTTTTTGAAATGCAGTGACTAGAACTGTACACAATACTCCAGGTGTGGCCTTACAATTGTTTTGTACAATGCCATTGTACAAAACATTGTTGTTTTAATAAAAAAAAACACACAACCAACAAGCCAGGAGCAGGCTTGGTTAAATGCCTTTTCCCAGTGTGCTAGATTGGGTGTTCGTGATGGTATTTAGTCAGATTATTGTTTGGTGGTTAAATTAGCAGTAAAAACTATGGATGATATTTGTAAGCATATAAAAAAGCATCTTCTTCAGTAGACAGAGTTGTCCCTACTTCATCCGAGGGCCTGCTGGTGCAGCTGCTACCACCAGTCCATGAAGGCCAAGGCTGGTGATATAGAGAACCAAAATGAGGACCTAGTGGAGCAACAGAGGGTGCTTTTACACGACTCCTAAAATCCGACGCAAAGGGCTCCCAGATGCATAGCTCAAAATTGTTTTCCCATCAGCTCCACATTTTTTTAAAAAAATTAAGTATGGCCACGTCCACCTAAGCACGTCCCAGCGCATTTTTCAAGTACCTGGTCTCTGAAGGTGACAAATTTCTGATGCAGATTGAAAAGCAGTGAGTGCCGAGCTCTCCTTGCCTTGTTTTTTTTTTTTTTACCCCGCCCCTTTAAGAGAATGGAATGCTTCCCGGGGCAGCTCCCAACTGCAGAGCGGAGGTGAGCCTGCATTTTTCCTCTCTCCCCTCAGGCAGACAGGAGGAGCAAGGGAGTGCAGAGGGATGGGAACACAGCAAGAGGAGCAAACCCCCAAGATCTTTGGTCCGAATTTAAGTTGCCAGTGTATCTTAGGGGTTGTGTAAAAGCGCCCAGAGATTTTAAGGGAGATTTTCCCCAGGCAACGCTTTCAACTGTTGGTAAACAGGTTAAGATCTTCTGGGGTTGGGGCCCAGGATTGGCTCTGATGACATCCTGAGTGATATATAAGTTCCAGTATATGGTGAGTTTATCTGCCAATCCTGAATGTTGTGTGTCCAAATATCTTGCCACCTTGTGTCCCATAATTGGTAGGAAGGGGGCAGCAAAACATATATTTGCATGCATTGCATACATAAAAACTTCAATTGGCTGAGAATCTCTATGAATAAATGCAGTTGAATACAGTACTAGACTGGTGCTTAAATTATCTAGCAATCATATATTTTGTTTCTTTAGAGAGCCTGCGGTGTATGTTTGTTTCTAAAATAGTGGTGGTGGTTCTGTTTTTTGCCTGGGGAAAAAACCTCTCTCATTTTAGTGTTCCTATAGAACAGATGGGAGAATAAAATGTGATCATAAAACAAGTTCAAATGTAAGTAGAAAGAAGGAAGTGCCAAAATATTTCCCAGCCTGCCGATGTTGAGCGATAACAGTTTTTTAAATTGCACTTTGGAAATGTGAGAAAGTGTGTCTGGAGTCAGAGTTCTCACAACACAGTGTGGACCCTTTGGGGTTTCACTTCCCTCCGCTGCTTAGTCCTAAAGTTTATTGTGAGCCACTTGGTTTCCTCTTCAGAGCAGTTGATTTCCCTTTTTAGGCATGAGTTCAGTTGAGATGTTTGTGTGATCTGACCTGGTTCACGCTTCTTGGACAGATAGGTAGAGTTGAATGACTAGACCCCGGTCCCACGTTCCTTTAAAAGCAGTTTAAATTACCAGATAAACTGTGTCTAAAAATGCCATCCCCACAGCCACCGGGCTTTTTGGAAGAAAAAAAAAGAAAAAAGAAAACCCGGTAATGCTCCCTTAAGCGAGGGTTCTAAGACTTACCCAAGAGGCAGGGAATTTTTTGCCTTGCTTTGAAAATACAGCTTTTAAGCAGGCAGACACCATGGGACTACGCAGATGATCTGGGTTTCTTTTTCTTTCTTTTTTCATAGCACTGACCGGCTGTTCCTGGGGCCAATTGGTGCTGTTTTTTTTTAAATTTCCCTGCACATCTGAGTTACAGGAAGTTCAATCGGGTCCTCTAAGTATTGATTTCCCCCAGCCAAATGGTCCATTTTTTTCAAATGCTAGCGCCACCTGCTGGCCAAGGGGGCTGAACTGCATTTTAAAATTAAAAAAACAGCTTTGGACATGGGAACTCTTGTCCCACATATTAAATCATGTGATGGGATGAAAGAGGAAAAGCCAGACCTTCAGAAGATCAGGATCGAAACCCAGGTGTGACCACGGCCTATGAGGACACTCATGGGTAGAATGGCTTCTTCATTTTATTCAGTTGAACAGGAAGCTGAAACCTTCCATTTCTTACCTGGATTCCATCTTCAATTTGTTTTTTTATTATAAGCTAATTTGTTTGTTTGTTTTGTTTGCATATACTGTATTTCCCTCCCAACTAGTGCCGAGGTAATTTACTCAGGGCACTTAATGAAAGGATGTGTAGTCATAAATAATAATGCCAGTGATAAATACAATAAAACAACAGTAAAACTTAATGGCAGCCTAGTGGCGGAAGAGATACATAATGAATACATTTTATTTCTGGCTTTTAAATATTTTAATAATTTAACACTTTCATATTAGAAAACCTTGCCTTACTGATTTTCTTGGTAGTTTCTTGTCTGTTTTAGATGTTGTTATGTGCTGTCAAGTTGCTTCTGATTTACAGTGAGCCTATGAATTAGAGGCCTCAGAAGAGCCTTATCATTAGTAGCTGTCTTTATGTGTTGCAAACTGAAGTGGGTGGTTTTTTTAAGAAGTCAATCCATTTGAACTTGGGTCTGCCTCTTTTCTTACTGCCTTCAGTTTCCCCCAGCTTTATTACCTTTTCCAGGGAGTCTTATCTTCTCACACCACTACTTGTGACACCTCTCCCACACTCCCTTATTTGTCTATTCGGTGGCCCATGGAATCCATAATTCTATCCTCTAACACAGTTCGGATTAATCATTACCCCGACCCTGGTCAGTTTTCTTCACTTTCCTTCTTTTACATCTCAGTAGTCAGTATAGTCACAGGGAATACCACAGAACAGGTGACCTTGCCCTTGGTCTTCAGTGATCCATCCTTATTTGTAATAACCTTTTCTAATTCTTTTATAGCTGTCTTTCCTAGACTTATTTTGATTTACTAATATAGTCTCCATTTGGATTTCTAATTGAACCAAAGTATATAAAATATATTTTGATTGCTTCTTTACAAGCAATAAAATTTAGTTCTTATGTAATCACATTTGTCTTAGTATTCAACTGTAATCTTAAATTTATTCCTTTCTCCTCCAAGCTTCCTCAGTACGTATTTCATAACAATGCTGCTTTCTCTGTCTTAAATTACTGAAGTTTCTTTCACCTATTTCCAGTCTTCATCTGAATTTAACCCTGCTTTCTTCATGATACATTATGTATATAGATTATTGAACCCATTTTGTTTTCCATATTCTGTCCTAGTGGGAGCATCTTGTTTGGAGTACTAGTTACACATAAGGAAAATCCAATGGTGTAGTATACTTATTCCTTTTAGAATGAACATAGCTTTTCATGACCACATAATCAAAGGACTTGGTTTTCACAGAGTTAATATTGAGGGACCCTGGTGTGTAGTCCACAATGGCTCTGAAGGTGGGAAGATATGAAAGGACATCATTCAGAGCCAGGATTCATCTTTCCTCCCCACTTTCAGAGACCAGGACTCTCAGGACACCTGTGGCTTTAATTGGGGGGGGGCATTAAAGGATTTTCCCTGGGAGTTAATGCAGGCAATCTCAACCCCTGCCTCCCAGAAGAGAGTAAAGGACAGGGTTGTTCTTTCTGTTGGTACTTTGGTTGCAATAAAGTATGTTTGTGGTCATTCTCACAAACTGGAGCCCCACAGAATTATTGCCGGGAGATTTGTTCTCCACCGGCACAACTGGAGGAAGTTCCAGAGGCACTCACATTGACCTAAACGGTGCCAGCATAGGGTGGCAGAGCTAAGATGGAAAGCAACCAGCTCCTTCCATGATCCATCCTTTCTTTACCTGTCTAGGAAACTGGCCTAATCAACAGAGTCCTGTCTATTCTGTGAAGAAACATGGCTGCAGCATAAGCATCTATATAGCTTGATATAAGGATGGATGGGGAAATGGGAGGAATAAAGACTTGTCCAAAGGCCTACAAGCAAATAGCATTTTTCTTCCTATCTCTGATGCGAAATTCACCTTGCCAATTTTTAATGTGTCTCACTTGCTCAAAAGCTGGCTGAGCCTTTGATCATAAAGATGGGTTCAGCAAGGAGGAGGGCATTTCTTGGCTTTGTGTTTCCATAGGTAGAGAAAGAGATATGACTGCTCTACAGAGGGAGGGGGAATGTGGAGCCAACAGTGGCCTAAGTGCAGGCAAATCTCATTAAAGGCAAACTGAATGAAGGTCCATTATGCCACTCCAACTTGGGGAAATAGTTTGTTCATTTCACCAATCAATATTTTTCATATTGTATTGAGTGTACAGACAAGAACAAGCATTAAACTCAGGCTTATTGCTTTCCTCTTGAAAACTCCATTTGGTAAAAAATCGAAGATATCATGCTGGTTTACTGAAATCAGATCGTTGCCTGGGTATTCAGTGTCTTTATCTAATAAGAAAGCACCTATCAGGTTTGGTATTGGTATATATGAACTAGGTCATGATATTCCATAGAAACGGTTGTTGTCATGGAAATTCCATCCATAGGTGCTCCTCTGATTCAAAAGTCTGGCCTGTAGCCGCATTAGGGCTGTGGTCTATGGATTCCCCCCAGTTTGGTGTGGAAGCCAGTCCAAGGCTTTGGTATGGATTCCAATTCAATCCATAATGATTTATGCCCCATTTGATTCTGCAGGTATTTTTATCTTGGATCCAAGTTGGTTTATCAAGACTCCTACTAACTTGCATTGGGAAACTGAAACTCCTGGAATTTGTTTGTTTTCACAAGGATGTACATGAAATCTGAGGTTAGTAACTGTGACAGATTTCAAACACCTGAATCCATATATCTGAACACTAGGCATCTTTATAGTTTGCTTTGTTGGGGGGGGGGGATGACGGGACATCCTGGTAGGCTAAAGTAATTGGTATCCAATATTATTTTGTGTCCTGGGGCACAATCAATTTGTAAATTTCTCAACCCTGGAACTGAATCTATGTAACCCAGACAAAATGGTCCAAGTCAGGACAATTTGGTTAGCTATTGAGGGTTCAGTCAGAGTGCACAGACCTAGATTGCATCGTCACTAAACATGGACTGGAAAAATGGTGGCTCATGATGGTTTGTGGATCATCACTATTCATGAACCATGGACCATGAACTTTTCAACACAATGAACTCCTTCATGGTTCATGGGATCCAGGATGTCTGGAAATGGTAGAATGGCCAACACATAAGTTACATATGCTTAAACTTGCAGCAAGTATTCAGCTGACTCTTCTACCCAAACCACCCAAGTTTGGAGAAGATTGGGTTTGGCATTCAGTGGGTCCCCCTGGAAAGCATATTTTAGCCAGCTGCTAAAGAGCACCTTCCATAGGGGCTGTTTTGGGGAGGGCTCCCAAAGTGGACTTTCCAAATCCAATATTTGCCAAATTCAAGGGGGTGGGTAGAAAAGCCAGCTGAATACTCTTGAAGAGTTTGGCACCTCTAACTCATGCGGAGGCCATTCTACCATTGCAGGAAGTCCTGAATCTGAAAATTATGTATCACCAATGCTGATAATGGCGTTTCATTTCATCTTTGGCAAGCACATTTCCCTGAAGCTCCCTGAAACAGACCACAAAATGGCCTAATTCATGGGTTGTTTTGCTTTATGGTTCATTTTGTGCCCATCACCAGTCATCAAATCTTCACTATGGTCTCTTAGAGGGAAATGAGTCTTGGAGAATCTGTGTGTAAGCTGCAGTCATGCTGCATCCAAGGCTTCGTAGGCCTCAATGGGAAGAAAAAGTAAGGATGATGTTTCTCACCTAGAAGGAGCTTTGGTTGGCCATGATAGTTGACAATATTAAGGCATTGTAAATTGTTAAAATATTCAAAATATAGTTGTTCCCCCTCTGAGAGCTGGGGTGGCTTTCCTTACCCATAGACACCATGGACTATACAAATTCTGATAGGTTCCAACCAATCATTAATGGGGAAGAGAGATGGGATACCTTCTCAATCCATGTATCGTGACACCCCCACTTCCTGTCAGTCCCCATAGGCATTTGGTTTCTTGCACTTATTGCCCACTATCAAGATCTTCTTCCTGGAAGAGCAGCTTCTTTTCCTCCTGAGTCAGCTGGATAAGGCACTGGTGTTGTCAGTAACACTTCTGGTGCCCTTTTAGGTCTGTGTGGGCTTTCCTGGGTAATCCTCCACTTTGGTCACCATTGCAGTGGTGCTGGTGGAGAGAATGTGGGGGCTCCCTCCCTGGGGCAAAGCTGACCCACTTCAGTCTCCAAGGGTCTCAAAGAAGCATGGGCTGGTTCTCCCCTAGGGTGCAGAAAAGTTTCTCATTAATGGAGTGGAGAAGGTTTCCCCCACACATTTCACTACCTTTCTCCAGCCTTGTGTTTTGTGTCCTTGGACTTCCTGGATGCCGAGGTCTCACAATTGTCCTCCATGGGGCTTGGGAATGAGAGGAGCAGCTGGGTATACCTCTTACAATGATGTTCCTTACTTCATATGAACCTAAAACTGAATGTTAAAGAGCCATGCCCTTGTTTCTTTACGTCAAATCGTACCTGTGGCATTCACCTGTAATGTTTGATCTATGTCAGCCTCATTAGCAGGGATACTTCAGAGTAAGTGCTTTGGGCACCAAACAATGAAAAAACTAAACAGAAACCAACTGAAGAAGAAAGCTTCTGTAGGTTTGCTTGGATGTCAGTGCCACTAAATCCAAGAAAAGGCACATAAGACAGAACAGTATATGTAGCATAACTTTTGGTTTATTTCAAATGTCTAATGTTTCATTTCCAGGTAGTAGTTATAAGCATCCCTTTGTTTCCTGATCCCCAGAGATATACTTCGGACACTGATCCTCTTCTCTTGCTGGAGAGTGGAAAGTTGTGGAAAAGGAAAGTTAAATTCAGTGGGATTAACAACTGCGTAAATGTGTGTCAGATCATAGTTTTGGCATTTTGAGTATATTTCCCTCTGTCATTTACTTAAAACAAGGCCAAACTTTCAGAAATATATGGTTTCTTTTTGTTTTTTCATGTTTTTTTTTTTTACCATCCACAAATAACAGGAAATTCTACCATTGCAGCATCCTGGGGTGATTTTATTTAAAAACTTAAAAGCAATACCCTGATTTTTGTAGTTGTTTACTAGTTTGACCTTGAAATCAGTAGCTGTCCTAACTGTTATTCCGTGGAGACTTTTGCTCTAATTTTCAGCCACATTAGTACTGTAAGCCTATAGCAGCTTCCGTAATATTATGCCCAGTGTATGTTCATAAGAACAAGGGAAAGAAAATGTCTTCCAGGAAGCTTCAACCTCAAACCACTCTATAATCTGAAAATGGAGTAGCAGAAGATCAATATATGCATAAGACTCCTTTCCCTCCGCTTGTGATCAATAAAAGGTCCATCCAATCATATCTACCTTTAAATGGCCTCTTAAATACATGGTAAGAGACTTGTTTCTCTGTACTGGGGTGAGTAACTAGTGCTCCAGATACTGGAACACTTAAAGTAACATTTTCAGTTCATAAGCTAAGAATATTCAGCCCTTCAGTCCTCCAATTCAAGAAGGGAATGGGTGGGTGGGAACTGCTTCTCTATCCATAATACAATATGCCCCGTTGTTACCACAAAATGAGGAGACCCGAACTCACCAGAGCTATGGCCCATCTGTTGATGGTACGTGCGGTTGGATTCAGGCAACATGGAGGCTCCAACATGTTCCTCACTAGGCACTGTCAAAAGGAATGCTGGGAGGTGAGGGGCCAGGTTCGGACACCTCCCATTGGCTGGTGGTGTACTGGTCAGCATAAGTGCTGGGGACAAAAGTGTCAGCAGTCAAGATGATATATATTAGATCTCCTCTTGTTCTCACTACAATTCACAAACAGACATGAAGCAAAGGGAAATCCCATAATCTAAATTCTTTTCTAATCCGTTAATCGGTTCTCAGATAAGTGCAAGCCAATTGTCATGCCCCCCCAATTATTTTATTGTGCTTAATTGGGCTTTCCAGGTTCTAGCTCTCCAATATGTAGAGGCCTACAATAGTTCACCCGTGTTGTAAAAGACCGGAAATATTTCAAAACTCCTGTTTATGAGATGAAAATGCATGTTCTTCCCAATACCCCTCTTTAAAAGCCATTTCCTGGTACATGTGTTTGTGACACCTTCAAATTATTTTTTTACAATCAATTGGTGCAAAAGTCAAGAAAAAGCCAAGGTGTATGAGAAAACATCCCTACAAAACAGCTACAACCCCCCCCCCTTGATATCAGTGCAAGGGAACCAGTTTTTAAAAGGACAAAATGTGGAAAGGGAAGGAGAGAATGCCTTTCCTCAAGTCCTGAAGAGGATTCTTTTTGTCAGAACATGTTAATGGCAAATATCTGACATTACTTCTTCAGCATTAATTGTCCTCAGAGAAAAGAAAATGGAATAAACTACAGAGTTGTGCATTTATAGTAGAACGGAGAGGAACCTTTTCGGAAATCACCACCATTGTCCTTAGGCCCTTCTTCTAAGTTGTCTGTGTTGTGCTTTAAAAAGCTTTTGTTGTTAACAATGGACACATTTCAGTGCTGGAATGATATCATTAAGCATTCATTGTAGCATTTTCAGTTCCAAAAAAAGGGGGGGGGAATGCTGTGTTTGAATTCTAATAGAAAAAGATTCTATGGCAACGCCAGAAGGGCTAGAGTTGAATCCCAAAGCTTTTTCACATGGCAATGGAATTATTTTCATATGTTTAGATAAGACATTTGGTTTATTTATTCAGTGCAATATTTTAAACCCTGTTCTCCCTCTAATGAAGCTAATGGTGCTCCTGTGCGGTTGAGTCACCTGAGAGGTAATGACTGGATTGAAGTCTCTCAGCACGAATTATCCCTTGTTCTTTCACAACTTTCCACAGAATCATCCAGAATATCTGTTGCCAGGGGTGGGGTGGGGCAGAGATGGAGATTGGATAGAAGTTGCAGCTGAAAATGGTCAGGAGGCAAAGTGGTTGGAGAAGGTAGCTCTAGCTTTGGCCATTCAACTGGGCTGGTATGAGTCTGAACAGCCTCTCATTGCCCGTTGTATGGCATGTCTCTGAATTGCAACATAATTTCCCCAATCCTTGCTTCATGTCAAGTTTCAAGAGTTTTTGGATTTTCCTTTCTGTGCGGAAATATTCTGAATATGTACACTTTTTAAAATATTATAATAATATCACAACGAATATAGAAAAGAAGAAGAAAAAGAACCGACAACAAAAACGTAAACTCAGATTCAATTTACAATCCATAATTAGACGTGGGCACGAAACAGAAAACCCATGGTTCGGGTTCGTCTATTTTTGGCCCACCCTTGGTTTGGTTCCATTCAGATTTGTATGAATTTTTTAAAAAAATTGTATGAATCCAAACCGATCCAAACCGGTTTGAGTCCTTACTGGGCGGAGGTGGCGGCGGGTGATCCTGGCCCCTGTGGCAGGAGCTTTTTGAGGTGCTGGCTTGGGGCTAGTGCCTGGTGTTTTTGTTTTTTGTTTTTCAAATGCTGACCGTTCAGCCCCTGGGTGTCAAGCCCCGCACACAGAACACAGAGCAAGCCAATTTCAGTTCTTTGCCAGGAACTTTAGTTGTAATCCAGATAAAGTACAAAGTACAGTCCGAGTCAAGCCAGAGTAACTTACAGAACCAAATGCCAAGTTCAAGGGAAACAGAGAAACGTCGTAATCAGGAAGCCGGTCCAAGGTCAGGAAACAGAGAATGCCGTAGTCAGAAAGCCGATCCAAAGTCAGGAAACAAAGTCAAGATAACACACAGGAACGTGGTGGCAAGGTAAGTGACGCGTTGCTCCCACAGAGGGTTCAGGGTAAACTTGCTAGCTTTATCCTAAAACAGGGAGCACACCCATATCTCTGGCAAGGCTCCTGCTAGAACTCAGGGTTTTCAGATCTAATTCTACGCCTATCATTAAAGATCCTTTCCCTAGCTCTCCTGTTAGTTCTCCTTTGCAGGATCCTGCTCCTAGCCCTTATAGGAGCAGGAGATGTGCCCTCAGCTGCGTCCTCAGACTCAGCTGCCTGCTGGGTTGAACTACAAGGCTCCTCCTGCTGCTCTTCAGCATTTAACCCTTCACATTCGGGTTCCATGACAGGCAGGGTCCTGGCTCTGGGGCTGGGTCAGTGCTCGTTTTATCTTTTTTAGTTTTTTCTTCATTTTAGAGCGCTGACCACGTGGCCCGCCTACCAGCTATAGCACAAGCTGGTCGACTTTTCTTTTCTACTGGGGACTGCGTGCTGGATCATTTTTTTAAAAAAACTTTTGCTGGCCTGCGGGTCAGGTCTGGTGCTTGCGGGCCAGTACTGGGGCCCACATGCCAGATCGTCTTTTATTTTATTTTATTTTATTTTTACTGCCGACAATGTGGCCCACCTACTAGCTGTGGCGTGGGTCCGTCAGCTTTGTTTTTTTTCTCCTGCCACCAGCGCTACAGCCAGGAGGACTGGACCAGGACCACTCCAGGTAGGAGACACCGTTTGAACGAAAAATGAACCAAACCAAAATGGAAATTTCATTTTCATTTTGGTTTGTTTTTCTTAGATGGGGCAGTTCGCTATTCATTTTATTATGTAACAAAACAAATAATGAATAACAAATAATGAAACAATCCAAAAGTTCCTTTCATGCCCATCTCTATCCATAATGCATAATACCTCTATCATTTCCTACAATTCTTGGGATTCCATCCCATTAATTTGCATGTTGTGTTTCTGTCAAGCCCCGCAGACAGAGCACACACACAAACAGGGTTCAGTTCTTTGCCAAGATCTTTAGTGGAAAGCCAGGCAAGTTCAAGTCCTTTGCTAACAATCAAGTGCCAGATAAATAACAGAATCCAACTCCCAGCAATTATCAGTCCAAGTCAAAACCAGAATATCTCACAGAAACCAGATGCCAAACCCAAGGGAACAGATCAAGCTGTTGTCCAGGAAACCAGTCCGAAGTCAGGAAACAGAGCCAAGGTCAGAAACAGACAGGAACATGGTTGCAAGTTCAAATGACGCGTTGGTCCCACAGAGAGCTCAAGGTGAGCTTGCCAGCTTTATCCCAAAACAGGGAGCACACCCTTACTTCTGGAAAGGCTTCTGCTAGTACTCAGGGCTTGCCAACCTGATTCTCCGCCTAGCATCAAAGACTCTTTCCCTAGCTCTTCTGGTACCATGTCCTTGCAGAATCCTGCTCATGGCCCTTCTGGGAGGTGAAGATATGTTTTCAGCTGAGTCATCAGACCCAGCTGCTTGCTGATTTGAGCTGCAAGGCTCCTCCAGCAGCTCTACAGCATTTAACCCCTCAGAGTCAGGTTCTGCGGCAGGCAGGGTCCTGGCAGTTTCGCTCCAAAAATATGTTTCTTTCCCTTTCCCAAATACATGTACTAAAAAGAATGTACCATTCCATAAAGCAGTCCATGGCATGGGTGCAAAAGATGGCACACAACACCCTTTATGTGGGCACACATCATCACCCCCTCACAGCTATGCCACTTCCCCCTCTGCTCAAAGCATACTAAGGGAGGAAGTGGGTTGTGGGCTCCTTTATAGCCCCAGTTTACTCTACAGCCATGCCACTCTGGGCACCCCAAAAGCAGCATGGCTGGAGAGTAAACTGAGACTACAAAGAAGGCCACAACCTGCTGCCCCCCTTTGCCCAGCTCTCTGCACAGAGCGATTTCAAGCCAGACAAAGGGGAGGCAGTGTTTTGTGGGCTCCTTTATAGCCCTGTTTTACTCTCCAACCATGCCACTCTGGGCATCCCACATTGAAGGTGTTGTGGCTGTGGGAAATTCAAAAGCCTGCTCTTCGATCCTTGCTTTCCTGAAGGGTAGCACCCGAAGCATTTGTATCCCAGGGTACTACTGTATTCAGGTTAAATTGCCATATTGGCATTTTGCAAAAAAATAAGTGGACTTTGAATTGCAATTTGGGCACTTGGTCTCTAAAAGTTTCGCCATTACTGCCATATAGCTATAAACTCTGCTTTCAATATTCGTTTTACAACTTTCAGTTTACACATCGATTTACTATTGATAGTTATAGCATACATTTCCCAATCCTCCAGATTAAACTGGTTACTATTCTTCCAATTGGAAGAACTGGAAGGATGCACACAGACTTTTTATTGCATGTATAGGTGTACTCATCTATCTGTCTGTCTAGATATGTATGATATCTAGATATCTGTCTAGATATGTATATTAATATTCAGTTTTGCATGCATTTTTCCATTGGCTACAGAAAGATTGTGTGGCACTGTTCAACGAGATGCATTTTGAATTTTGCATGTTTAGTTGTCAAGATTTTTAAAGGGGAATATAATTAATCCTCTACCTGCAGTGTCTTCTTGGTGGTGGCAAATGGAAAGATCGCCACACCCCTTTCTTCACAGGCTTGCAGACCATGGATGGAATACATTCAAATGCAATAAATAAAAATAAAAATATTCACTTAATGCAAATATCTTTTCCATCCCTAAGCAGTGAATCCTTGCATTTTAGCTGCACATATGTCCTGCCCCACACCTACTTTTCCACTATTTGCAATGCATCATGTTGACTACAAACCTACACTGGCATGAATAGTACAGCTCTTGCTGTCCATTGAATTCATTGACTCATTAGAACTCTAGCATTCAACCAGGCTCCATATACAGGTAGAGGAATAAACTTCTTCCCATTGTTGCCATCAGCTGCTTAAGTGTCAGCTGTGCTGCAATGACTGTTTTATGTATAAATTATGGAATCCAAAAGTGGCTATTATAGTCATCTATTTTAAATTCCCACATAAAATGGATCATCAAGTTTTACCCTGGGACTCCTCCATGGAGCTTTATGTCAATGAAATTGAGCACAAGTCAAAATAATGCAAGCATTTCAGTAATGCAAGTTTTTCTGGCATGTGAAAAACGATTCCCTTCTTTGCCTGTTGTTTTTAATACTATTGTATATGGAAGTGCGCTCATGCATGCATACATGGAGCTTCTAAATGTGCCAGTTCATAGTATTAAAAGGCAACTAGACCTGTCTGCAACTGTCTGAATTCTTGCTCTGTATGCAATTAGGGATAGTCACACACAAATCTAGGCAAATTATGCCTTCTTGTCTCAAGCGGTTTCTTCATATTCATTGTTACATTCTTATTTTAAAAACTAAATGGAATCAACTTCTTGATTATGAGTTTCTATAAAAACACTTTGAAGTTCTTTTCTCCAAATGTATCAGAAAATTGTGAATTTTCAAAAATCCATACAACTAATTCGTATATTCCTGTTTCTACATATAGGCTGCTGGTGACCAGACCAGCACCAACCTACACACACACACACACACACACATTGGAATGAGCTGGCCTGCATTCAGCCCACAAGAGGTAATTGGTACTATGACACAGCTATGTTATAACAGCCAATAAGAAGGGATTAAGAGAGCAGCCTAGATGCCCTAAGCACATCTGATCTCGCCTGGTTTCGGAAGCTAAGCAGGGCTGGCCGTGGTTAGTACTTGGATGGGAGACCACCAGGGAATACCAGGTGCTGTAGGCGCCTGAGGTAGAAACTGGCAAGCCACTCCAGTATTCCTGCCAAAAAAACTCCATGGACATGGGGTCATGAAGAGTCGGTCACGATTGTAACGACAGAACACACACAAGAGAGAGTATATGAAGTGGGGATCCTCTACTCTTCCGGGTGATTGGTTGTTCAAAGGTAGCACCATGGGCTTTCCCGTCCCATCTCCTTGTCTAAGTGGGTGGCTGCTGGAGGAGGTGGGGGAGGGAAGTGTGTGCTTCTGGTGGTTAGTGGGAAATCACCCCGTGGAACAGCAGGAGGAAGGAGCCACATCGTACCTGCAGAATAACTGTATGGGTGCCATGCTAAACCAGGCTGAACCATGGGTCACACCTGTCTCTATGAAAGGGTGAGTTAGAAAAGCAACCCTCCCTTGCTTGCAGAGGAGTGCCATATTTCAAGTTATATCCAGAATACTTTGCATTTAGATTGGACTCAAAACATGACATGCTTTCTACTCCAAATCTTCCTCTCTTCCCTACTATTCCCTTTGTAGGCAATTTTTTTTAAATCACCATCTTGGTAGAACTTTACAATGCTTAGTTCCCACTTGTTATACCATTTTTGGTTGTTGAGGGGTTCTTTACAACTTAGTTTTAAGTTAGTGATCCAATTTAGTATTGACTCACCCAGAACTTTGTAAGAGAAACTCTTGCACAATGAGAGGAAAATAATATGGAACAGGAAAGCTGTCTTGCTGACTACTAGCATGGTCACTGGCATACAAAGAGTGGGCTGGCCAGCATGTCCTACCAATTCCAAATCATGCCTATGAAACAGTTTTTATGTTCTACGGGGCTATTTGTTTACTTACATATCTATTGACGAATCTTGCAAACACAATTTTACAAAATGATTATCTATTTATGCACAGTTCTATAGCAGACAACATGAGATGCCACAGTTTGCTCACTCAAGCTCTCAAGTACAATACAAGGCAGAAGAAATTGCTTGCAAATGTTCTTTTGAATTCCAAATCAGTCAAAACTCCAAGATATTTTTCTCAACTGGGGTGACTCTGATATAGAGGAATCAGCTTCACGTGTGAAGTCTTCAAAACCCTCATCCAAGTTGCCCTGGGGCCTTTTGGTGAGTGTCTGAGTGGCAAGGGCAGCTCCAGCCTCTTCAGCTCTCCCGCTCTTGCTGATTCAAATCTCTTACAGCCCCTCTTTTTGTTATCCCCACCTCCCCACCTCCCTCCCACACCACAATAATGGGATTTGCCTTTAACTCAGTTCACCCTTCCACACCACCACCCTATCATGTTCACAAAGGTAAGAGTTGTCATGCCTAGAGGGGCATGCTTTTCAAGAAGGTCTTATTACATGGATTTTGCAGAATGTGCAGTTAGGATTAAGTTTTACACATGGCATAGTCTGCTTTTTGTGGCTTTCTTCATAACTTTACATCCAGCCCTGACTTAAAGGTGTGACACATTAAAATGTGTCAGAAATGGGGGGGGGGAACTGATATATCAGTTAAAACTCACTCACACCGACTGTCATCTTAACACACACACACACACACACACACACACACACACACACACACACACACTGGTCAGAGCCCCTAATCCACTTAGCTTTTGTGTTGTTCAAACCGGTCTGCAGGGGGCTTCTACTCATGGTCTCACATGTAGACTCCCTCCAAACAACTAGGAAACCTGCTCTATCAGGTTTCTCCCTCCCTGTTTCCACAAAGGGACCGTGAATATACCTTCCTATTTAGCACAGGTTTATGTAACGTAAAGGATGAGTTTGTTGTGTGGCCCCACCCACCTGATACAACTTGCTTGTACCTGAATTGGTCTAATATTAACGGGGGGGGGCTAAGAAAATTGTAATTGAATTGAGTAATGAAAAATCCACTCCCTAATCTCCATGGATAACAACTGAGATGCTATCTATATAAGAAATCAGACCTCAAGTTAATAAGGAAATAGAAATCAATGCTGAACATGAAGGGAACATTTGCTTACTCTTTCATCTAATATTGGAAGGCGGAACACATAATTAAAATGTGAACTTGGATATTTGTCTTTCATATGTTCCCCCTATTTATGCCCCACGAGTTTCTGGTCTTTAAAAGCTATTATATCTTTTGATACTTGAACGTTTCCTATTTAAATGTGGCATGTTACTGCCACATTTCAGAGTGGTTTCAGAGTGGCTGAAATGCTATCGCCTAGTATAGTGGATCACACTAGAGTAGGTCCATTGAAACTGTGTGCAAAACTTGCACTATGTAGTGTTCAGAGGCAGGTTCAGGAGCAGGCATATGTTTCCTGGCTTTCCTGGATTGTGCAGTCATCATCAGACCCAACCATGGCCTGGGAATGAAACCCACATCCCTATTTACTTCAGATCCACAGACACAATAAGGCACAGACTTGTTTACCCAAAAGACCTGGCACCAAAACACAACATGAGAAAAATAGTATGTGCAGTTCAATGCAGTAAGGAGTGTGCAAAGCTCTGCATTGGAGAAACCAAAGAGACATATAAAGATATCTTAAAATGGAGTCAAGGGGAATATAAGATGAAATCTAGAGAGGAATTGAATCAGGAAAGTTTTGTTTGTCAATGGTTCTCATATTTGCAATTATCAGAAAGATTCAAAATAGATAAACAAGTATTTGAATTCAAACAGGGAAAATCTATTTTTGAGATGGAACTTTGTGCCAATAAGGACCATTTGATCTCAAGAATATATAAAATGTTACTGAAATTTGATACTGAAGATGAACAGATTAAGGAGTGTATGATCAAATGGACCAAAAATTTTGGGTACAATATTCAAATAGAACAGTGGGAGGGAATGTGGAAGTATGGACTGAAATTCACAAGGAATTACAATCTTAAAGAAAATTTCTACAAAATGATGTACAGGTGGTATTTAACGCCAGATAAACTGTCTAAGATGTACAAGGGATCCTCCAATAGGTGTTGGAAATGCCAAGAGAATGAAGGTACTTTTTACCATATGTGGTGGACATGTGAACTGGCAGTTAAATTTTGGAAACAAATTTATTCTTTAATACATGAGATATTGAATTTCAATCTTCACTTTCAACCAGAGCTGTTTTTATTAGGTTTGATAGACAATCGGATAGAAAAGGATAAAGGGATTCTTATTAGATATCTTACGACAACTGCCAGGCTTATCTATGCACAATACTGGAAGACGGATAAACTACCCTCCGTAGAAGACTGGCTATTTAAGGTGTTGGAACTGGCAGAAATGGCAAAACTGACAGCTTTAATTGAGGATAGATCAATGAACAAGTTTAAGAGCATTTGGAAACCTCTATTAGACTTTGTGTTAAAAAAAGGAAATGACAATTTGTTGGTTTGTGGCTTTGATTTCTAAGATTTATTTAAAAGACCTGAAATGCGATCTGGAATTAATTTTTATGGGCAACCAAGGACAATCTGATAAATTACTGTAATGGTGGGCTAGATAAGGAGATGATGTTCAGCTTCAATTTATGTATTAACTTCTATTTAACCCAATTGCTTCCACTCAACAACCCCCTATGTCCCCCTTGTGGATGGCCCAACATAGGAGGTGCATCTGCTCAGGACCAGAATCGGAGGTGTACCTTCATCTGAAGGACAAAGGACACTCATTTAAAAATGAGGATGTACACATATTACACAGAGAAGATAGGGGTGAGGGAAGCCATTTATGTGCATGTTGAAAACCCCTCTCTCGACAGAGGTGAGGGACTCAGGCACAATCTGTCTGCCACTTATCATGTTGCTCTTTCCTTAATTCCCAGACAAATCAGAAGTACTTCATGTCTCCACCAGGAAGGCAACAGCTAACAACCCATACTTAATGGGTGTTGGGAAGGGTTGCATAGATGAGACTTTCATGCACCCCAGGCCATTGTATATCTAACATGCCTATTCAGTCCATTGTCCACCTAATGAGCCTATTCAGACCAGGGTGATGTGAAACTAAGATGAACTATAAATTGGAAGCCTCACTACTAACTTTCCTCAGATTGATGAGTATTGAAACATTTTGATCTCAAAAGAAAAGAAGTCGAGTTGCCATGACTCATCTTCCAGATAACCTCACCTGGACAACTGAGAATCTTCTTTGGTTTCTTGACCAGTTTCTGGCAGGTACATGGCTTTCAAGGAGGCAGGAGATGCAAACATTTGCTCCTGCCCTGGACTGCTCAAATGGCCAAAGAGAAGGAGAAAAGCATGCTCTGAGTGGTAAATTGGTCACTGGCCAGGTAAGTGAAAGGAAGGAATGTGGTGCTATGTGCATGAGCCAACACTAACCTCCAAAATAAGATTCATCCCCTTTTCTAGTCAACATTCTTATTTGAATAGGAGATGAGTGGGTATAGTGGGGAATGGATGCTAAGGGGACATTGTTCACACCCCAATGCATATTGGCTGTCTATCTTTGTGAACAGAATATGTGGAACACAGGAAGCTGATAGGAGCTTTATCTAGAAAGTGAAGATCTACTAAATTGCCAAAGATGATGGCATCATGCAATGTCCCCCACCCTTGCCCATATCCCATGGCATTCCACATTTTCAGTTGTTTCCTCTCCAGTGAGGTGGCCAAGTTTGCAAATGACACAAAACTTTTCCGTCTGGTAAAAACCAGAGAAGATTGTGAAGAGTTCCAGAAGGATCTCTCCAAACTGGGGGAATGGGCTATTAAATGGCAAATGTGTTTTAATGTAGCCAAATGTAAAGTAATGCATATTGGGGCAAAAAATCCAAACTTTATCTATCAACTCATGGGCTCTGAGTTATCCGTGACCAATCAGGAAAGAGATCTTGGTGTGTTGGTGGATAGCTCCATGAAGGTGTCTCCCCAATGTGTGGCAGTGGTGAAGAAGGCCAACTCCATGCTAGGGATTATCCAAAAGGGGATTGAAAATAAAACAGCCAACATTATAATGCCGTTATACAAAACAATAGTAAGGCCCCACCTGGAGTATTGTGTACAATTCTGGTCACCGCATCTCAAGAAAGACATAGTAGAACTTGAAAAGCTGCAGAAGAGAGCGACTAAAATGATTACTGGGCTGGGGCACCTGCCTTATGAGGAAAGGCTAAAACATTTGGGGCTCTTTAGTCTGGAAAAAAGGCGCCTGAGGGGGGATATGATTGAGACGTACAAAATAATGCAGGGAATGAGTAAAGTGGATAGAGGGAAGCTCTTCTCCCTCTCACAAAATACCAGAACTAGGGGACATACACTCAAATTGAGGGCTGCGAGAGTAAGAACAGACAAAAGAAAATATTTTTCACTCAGCACGTTGTTAGTCTATGGAACTCCCTGCCACAGGATGTGGTGATGGCATCTGGCCTGGATGCCTTCAAAAGGGGATTGGACAGATTCCTGGAGGAAAAGTCCATCACAGGTTACAAACCATGATGGAGATGTGCAATCTCCAGGCTTAAAACCAGGGTACTTCAAGGGCCAGATGCAGGGGAGTGGTATTAGGAGACACATATCTAGTCTCATGCGCTCCCAAATGCATCTGGTGGGGCCACTGTGAGATACAGAAAGCTGGACTAGATGGGCCTCTGGCCTGATCCAGCATGGCTCTTCTTATGTTCTTATGTAATGCTAAAATATGCAAATTCTTACAAATATAGACAGAACCCTGAGATCCAATCAGTTTGGGCCATTTCCAAATAAGCTGGAGGAAGGTCAGTCCCAATATATAAAGCAGAGATTTGGATAGAAATTAAATTGGGCAGTGCTTGCACACTCCTAATTTCTCCTGTGAATATGTTCACTCCTCCAATGGAGCACCAGTTTTAGTGTGATGAGTTACCATGGCACCTGAAGTAGAAGGGCTTTGGATCTCTCCTTGTTGCAGCAACAGAAACTGAACATCTGGAAGTGTTTTATGAGTTGTCATATAAAAAAGTCAAGTAGCTAAGATTCAAAGGCCAATCCCAAATGCAACACTAGTGAATTACTGTGTAGAACATCTGTGAAAACCTTCTGCGGGAACATAGTCTGCATTCTCAAGCTACATCCCTTCATCATTTGGCGACACACAATGAGAATTTCAATGGGACTTAATGTGCCTATAATGCATGGCACCTTAAAAGCGCTGAATAACTGATACAATAATAATGTAATCCCCGGTTCCTTAGGAGGTGACTTCCTTTATCATATTTGTTGCCCTCCACTGAATTCTCTCAAATTCACAATGTCCCCCCCGCTTCGTTTGCCTGCTCAGGGGTCCTACTGATGTTAATTTAGTGGATGATTATGCAGCCTGGCAGCTATAGGGAAAGTCAGCTCTCTTGTGATGAAGGGAACATTATTTTGGCACCTTCAACATCATTCATTATTGAAATTTTCCCTACAAGGCAAGAAACTCCCTACAGTGGAGATGGTTTCTTTTAAGGCTCTAGGCCAGGCTGAGATTGTTTTGTCACACCACAAGTCTCGAGGTGCTTCCAATGGGAACTCTTTCTGGCATTCTCAATGGAGTTCACATTGCAGGTTTGTTCTGTCACTGTGATTTTCTCAGTACTTACTTTACACTTCCTGCATCCCTAATTGGAGACTTCTAGAATCTTTGGCAGCACTCTCTGTATGTCAGCAGTAAGAATGGATCGGACTGTGAAGTCTCTTCTTCCTATTTTGTGTTAGCTTGATGATTATTTTATCTGTGTGTGTGTTGGGGGAGGGCAACAAAATTGAGTCCTCAGGGATGCTACAATTTCTCATGTAATAATGTTTATTTATTTATTTATTTATTTATTTATTTATTTATTTATTTATTTATTTATTAAATTTCTATACAGCTCCATCTAGCTACTCGGCTATTCTGGGCGGTTTACAAAACTGAACAGAAATCACACCCATAAATGATACAATACAATATAATAGATAAGCACAAATAAGTAAAAACATAATAGCTGATAAACAATATATATCAAAAAAAAATTGAAGAGGAACAAGATGGGTTGCTCCAACACTGGTTGCTATCAACCCAAAACAGTTGTCTGTCTTTCTTGTCATCTACCTCTTCCTTCCAATAATGGCACAGATATAGATGCATGACAAAAAAAATTACCGGAAATAATGATTAATGCTATATTAACATGATATTGGGTTTTTAAAAAACCATTGTTTCACTAAAGGTGAAGGGAGCTTTCTCCTGGCATTAACAGAGTCAGAATAAACATGGAACTGAACAGCACCTGGAATCCTAAGCAACATCCAAAAAATTTGGGACATTTTATGCCAAAACCAAGTGGTGGCATGGCTTTCTTTTGACTTCTTTAATTGTTCTGATTTTTTTTTTTGCATAACCTTTACCTGTGCCAACATAATGCCAGTAAAATCCCAGAAACACCAAACAGGTCTTTTTATTTTTTAAAAAAATAAGCTCAACATCACACACACTTTCCTCTTGCCGAAAGATGACAAAGAGGAGAAGTTGTGTGTTTTCCCCTTATTTCTCTATTCCTTTTCAAGTTAAAGCAACCCGCAGCTGATTGTCAACAGAGGAAACTGAGCATATCCATGCGGAATGATGAGAGGGCAGCTTAAATTTTGCAAGCAACAAAAGCAACAGGATATCACAAACAGATGTGGTCTGACCAGAGGTCAACAGTTGGACTTTTGAAGAACATAGACTGTCTACAAGCCAGACATCCCCACACTCAGTTGTTGGGGGTAGGGTGGGGCGAATGTCAAGGTTTTAAATTTTGCATATATTCAATATTAGAATAGTTAAGGTGTTAAAATGCAACTTTGATTCTGTGCCTAAAACTTAAAGAAAAAGAGGTTTGAAGAGAGGTGTGCTAAAAGTCATTGCAAAGCAATCCGCTAGCTCCCCATCCAAGTCTGAAATTTAAGGCCAATGTAAAATGACAAAATATCATTGCCTTGCAAAAGCATCTCTTTCCTAGCTAGCTTACACTTGAGTGCATATAAACAAATGATAAGAAAATACAAAAGCAAGAGCCTTATTGTGCAGTGTTTCCACTGCAGTATTGCAGCCAAGATTCTCACAACCTGAGTTCAATTCCGACAGAATTGGGTAGTTGGCTCAAAGTTGACTCAGCCATCCAGTCTTCTGAGGTAGATAAAAACTGGTACCAAGTCACTGTGGGCGGCATGGGGGAGGGCACTGTTGTTACTGAGACCAAAATTGTTCACCAGCATTTTGTGCTAGTAGAATTTGCTTCCTTAGCAAAATGGTGTGCAAGTAAATTACTATAAAACTAGTCTGCTACCATAGTGGTTGCAAGGGAACAAATAAAAATATAAATAGTGGATTTATTTATTTATTTATTTATTTATTTATTTATTTATTTATTTATTTACATGCTTGGTACTGTCTGGATGGTTTACAACTGAGAGTTCAATCAAATGGAACACAATATACCACAGATATACAATTTATAACTACGATAATTAATCCCCTCCCATGAGCAACCCAGCATTAAAAAAACAGATAATGAAACAGCATAAAATCTCAAGTCAATATTAATAAAAAGCTGCTTTTAAGATATGGAGCGAAGGAATCTGATCAACTTCTATCAGAAGTTTATTCCAAGGAGTTGGAGCCTTTTGCATGTTTGCTACTGTAGCAAAAGCAGTATAAATTCCCAATGAAGCTTTATAGGTCAATTAGAGATAATTGCAGTAGACTGACAAAATTCAGTTGTGTACAGTTGAAAGGATATGTAAAAATTGAGCAGAATACAAATACAAGGAAGAAAGAGACACATGTCATGTGCCACACGCACTGGTTGGCAAGAGCATGGACACCAGTCACAAAATGCCAAGGAGCAGGCAGAAGCAATGCAAAGTTTTCGGCTTATATGCTGCCCCATAGTATTTAAAGCACTCTCTGGGTGGTTTACCATTTAATTATATAGGCTACACATTGCCACCCCCAGCAAGCTGGGGACATATTTTATAAATCTCAGTCAACCTTGAACCTGCTACCTAGGACTGAACCCTTGTCATCACATGAGCACAGTTTTTGCTGCAGAACAGCAGTTTAACCTGAGCCACGAGGCTCTTACAATAACACACAAGTAGAGATGGGCACGAAATGAACAATTTTTCATTTCTGTTTTAATTTTTTTGTTTCGTTATGTAACAAAATAACAAACAAATTTTGTCTCTAAAATGAAACAAAACAAACAGAAACACCAGAAATTTTGTCGTCCGTTTCATTTTCGTTACGGCACTACATTGAACTGCTTTATATGCTAAAAAAAAAATCACAAAAATTGAAATAAATGGTAACGAAATGGTAACGAAATGAACGAAAATGAAAATGATTTTTTTGCAAAAATTTGCAAAAAACGGAAACGAACCGAAATGGACCCCCTAAACGACAACAACAAATGAAACACCATTTTTTTATTCGTGCCCATCTCTACACACAAGCATAATGGTGTTTCCTCAATAAATGCAAATTAAAAGTGTTAGAAAATCTAATATTTGCATGTGTTTCTAGATATGCTAAAAGCTAAAGATTCCTCAAAGCTACAATGCTTTTTTACTTTTAAATGATGATTTTAGAAATGCGTTCTTTGCTTTTTGGTCATCATTTGTTAGTCTATATATGCGCCTGCCCTTTTAGAATATAATTTAGCCATGCATTTTGGGTATTTTATTGCATCTTTTCTGGTCCTGTATTTTGGATTGAAATCTGAATTAAAAATTTGCCTGCAATGTCAGTTGAGTTTTCACATATTTTTAAGTTTTTGCACCTACAGCTTTTTATAGCTGTAAGACTTATTTCAATGAAGAAATCAGCTTTATTTGCTTTAGTTCCATCATCAATCCAAATGGAGTCTGCAGCCAAAAAGTTAGAAGAAAGTAGAGTGGGCAATTTGGTTGGCATTTAGCCTGCTGTTTGAATCACACTGCAAGAATGAGTTGTTTCTCTTCCCGCACCCCCAGAAATCACATGAGAAGCCTCATGGGTCCTCTGTGCAATGGTGAATTGAAAAGCAGTGAGCTAGTTGCCTTTATCTGTCTTGTGTTTCCCATTGATTCTCCTACGTGAAAGCAGTGTTGGAGTAATGTCTGAAATTTGCAGAGGTGTTGAGATGGTTCAGGTACTACATGCATGGAGAGTGTTCCCAGATGCAGCTTTATGCAGGAACAGAGAAACATAAAATCAGGTTGTTGGAAGGGGCCCATTAGTCCCATCCCCAGTTCCAAGCAGGAATACCAATCACAGGATATCTGTCAAGTGGTTGTCCAAATTTCTCTCAAATGCCTCCAGTACAGTAGCACTCACCACCTCTCAGGGTCATTGCTACCACTGCTGTACTGCTCTAACAGTTAGGAGTAGAGATGGGTATGAAACAAATTTTTAATTTGTTTCATTATCTGTTATTCATTTCATTAGCTAATGAAGCAAATAATGATCCAACTCATCAAAGGAAAACAAAATGAAACGAAACGGAAATTTCCATTTCATTTCATTTCGCTTTTCGTTTCCCCTTCTCCTACAGCATTGGGGACTTTTAAACATAAAAATTTAAAATTAAAAAATTTAAAAAGCACCAGCCTGGCCCCTGGGACTGCGTAGTCGGTGCTGCAAAATAAGGGGGAAAATAAAAAAATTAAAAAGCACTGGCCCGGCCCCTGGGGCCATGTGGTCAGTGCTGGAAAATAAGGAAAAAATATTTTTAAAAAATCCAGATGCGGGGAAGCTAGTGCCTCTAGAGGCGCTGACCCCAAGCCAGTGCCTCAAAAAGCCCCCAGCAACGGGGACTTTAAAACATACAAATTAGAAGAAAATTTAAAAATTAAAATGCTCTGGGCCTCTGGAGGCAGTGGCGAGGCAGTCCACTGCTGCCTGGTGTGGATGCAGCTGGGGCTCTGAAGGCAGTGGTGAGGTCTCCTGCTGCCTGGCGCAGCCACTGCTGGTCATCTGGAGGCAGTGGCACCACCTGGGCACACATGGTTCATTTCGTAACCTACTAAAACAAAATGTCCATCCCTAGTCAAGACTTAAATGCTTCAGTGCAATGTTATTTTCCTTGTTATCTTCACCCCAACATTACTGAATGGCAGGGCAAAGCAAGAATATTCCTAGGAATCTCAAGAAGGGGATGATGGCTCATGGATCCTATGGGTCAACCATTAAGTAGTTTGTGCAGGCCCTGGGAACCACATTGCTGTTTATAGCTATCCAGTGGCTCCTAGTATTTGTGGAAACTGGTGCAAGGTGTTGTGTGAATGACTGTCAGTTGGGTTGTTCTCTTATCTTTGAGTTTGAGTGAAGCATGCCTCTCAACATGACTGTGTCTGCTTTTTGCAGCATTCAGGGCTAATGGAACCATAAGAATGAGAGTTCTCAGCTGCAATAAACAATTTCCATGAGGAATTTCTCAGAACTAACCTCCTGCTCAGTGCAAGCAAAGAACTGTGCCCTAAACTGTGTGTATTTCCTCTAAATTGGCAAAATGGAAAACACTTCATGATGGAAGTAGCTATGCTGTCCCTTGCTTAGGTGCATGGTGTGATGTTTGTTGATTGGGTCCAATGTTTAGGGTGCAAGGAGTCACTGGATGAAGTGGGTGGAAATGTGGATTGAAGTGGCCTACAGATATATAATGTGTGCAATGGTGTACTGACCTGTGGAATAGTCTGCCTATAGAGTGCCATCAAAGATCTTTCATTTGTTTAATAAACAGCATCATTGACTGTTTCCTGTTGGCAAAATGGGCTGAGGATTTGTCCCATTCTGAACATTTGCATGATGGAAGGGGCAAAAAAGACAGATATACTTGTACCCCTGAATCCACAGCATATTGGATCCAAGCCTCCTCTTCCAAAGGATGCTGAGAAACACAGATTTCACTGAATGTCTGGAAGTTGAGTCATGGCTACTGGACTTCTTTTTGAGAGATAGAAACGTTTCGTTGCTCATCCAAACAGCTTAATCAGACTGATGAAGCTGTTTGGATGAGCAGCGAAACATTTCTGTCTCTCAAAAAGAAGTCCAGTAGCCATGACTCAACTTCAAGATAAACTCACCTGGATGACTGAGAATCTTCACAGACATTTCAGTGAATGCTATGTTCATAGCAAATGCTACACACAGTATGGTCTCTGGCTTTCTCTAGAAGCCAGTGCTGGTAATAACATTATGGAAATATCTCTCTCTAGAAAGCACTATACATAACATAATTCTGGTAACTTCATTTTTCAAAGTATGGTATATATTTCTAGGATTTTTATTTTAATATTTTTAATATTTTCAGAATGTAGGTAAGTCAATCAGTAGATATGGATCCTGCCTAAAAGAGGGTCTTATTGTACTGATTAGAGATGGGCACAACTCAAAAAAATGGTGTTTCGTTTGTCATTTGTCGTTTAGGGGGTCCGTTTTGGTTCGTTTTTGTTTTTCATGAATTTTTTTGCAAAAAAATTCATTTTTGTTTTGTTATGTAATGAAACAAAAAAACGAAAACAAAAATGAAAAATTGCTGTTTCGTTAGCATTCATTACAGTTCAATGTATTTGCCACAACGAAAATGAAACACACGACAAAATTTCTGTTGTTTTGGTTCATTTCGTTTCATTTTGGAGACAAAATTCATTTTTCGTTTTGTTACATAACAAAATGAAAAAATGAAAACAAAAACAAAAAATTGCTCGTTTTGTGCCCATCTCTAGTACTGATTGCTGTGTCAAAAAGGCTTTGACTAAGCTGAGATAATGGAATGACATGGAAGGGCTACAAAGTAGGACACGTTTAGTAGCTCCAGGCCCAGAGGATAAAACAAACTGTTCTGCTTACAGTATATACCACCCCATACCACTTCAAGTATGGTAGTCTCTGGGCAGTGTACAGTTTAATTACAGTATGCAGGCTACACTTAACCAGATCAGATGCTATGGCCACGTCAGGTTTCTGTATCTGAGGATACAGAAAGGTGATATGGTGCACTTTTTTAAAATCCAACTTTGCATCTAGTAACACAGAACTGAATTTTAGGGGCCATAGTAAAGAGCACTACAGTGGTATTCCTGAAACTAACAGTAAGCCTCAAGTGTATCATGTGAAGCCAACCAGGAGGCAGGAAAATTAGGTGTCAATGGAGCAAAAAGCAATTGTTGCTTGGGTCTAAGATGTTCAGCCTCAGAGCCACATTCGGTCACATTCACGCTCACATTCAGATCTTTCTCAGCTTACATTTTCCCATGCAATTTTTACTTCCACAGATTTTTACTGCCTTGCAGCCTTTGGACCTTTGTTTAGATTATGAGAGAAGTGTCAGTGTTTTCAATTGGTTAGAAAATTCCTTCTGAGAGATTCCTTACAGTTTCCTCCTCCTCCTCCTCCTCCTCCTCCTCCCCTCCCCTCCTCCTCCTCCTCCTCCTCCTCCTCTCTCTCTCTCTCTCTCTCTCTCTCTCTCTCTCTCTCTCTCTCTCTCTCTCCAGTGACTTGAGATTTTTCCCATCTGAATTGTCCTGGATCAACTCTCCTGCTCATCCTCTTGAGTTTTCAGGAAACTGATTTTGTTTGTTGGTTTGCTTCTCAAATAAAATACAATCAAACAAACAAAAACAACAAAACAACAAAACAACAAAACAAAATTCCAATATATATGGCACTTTAATTAGCCAACTCGTCAGTGGTTTTGAGTCATTTCATGCCTGCCCAGTGAGTAATTGAAATGTGTATATCCTTATGTTAATATATGAATTGGGTATGCATGGAGAGGCTTCCTTTTAAAGCCAGCTATAAGGGCTTGAGTTGGTTAACCAACTTTCTAAGAAAATAAAATGAATTGGGGCAAAATAAATATACACTAAGCTCAGGATGGTTTTTAACAAAGGTCAAATCCCAGCCAAAAAAAAATGGCTGTGTCAAGTCTGAGCCAAAATTTTAACAAAGGTCAAATTGCAGCCCAAATTTTTGGCTGTAGTCTTCAACCCAGTCAAAGACTACAACCAAGTCTGGAGGAGGCAGGGGGAAGAATGTCTGAGGGCATGGTCTCTTATCTCCTATAGCCTTTGCAATATACACATTTTGCCTCCATAAACACGTCTACCTGTAGTAAGCAGTGATTTTTTAAAATGTGAAATAGAATCTCAGTTCCTGGTGATTCCAGAGATTCTCCTACAACAGGAATGGGGAACCTTTGGCACTCCAGATGTTTTGGATGGAAACTCCCAGAATTCTGAGCTTGTATTGCCAATGATAAAGAACTGTGGGGTTGTGGTGCAAAGCATCTGCTGAAGGTTCCCCATCCCTGTTCTACAACAACTTGCCTCAAATCCATATTCCATTTCCATTCTGGACTTGTATCTTCAGTGAGCCAGAATATAGCTGTGATGTTTTGCTACAGTTTCTTAACAGTCATAATGATGATGATGCTTTCAATTGCATTGCTTGGAAGAAGAGAACATTTTCCCTATATATTAAGGTGTATCCAAATTCCAGATACTGGCAAGATGGCAAGGCTCCCAGTCCTCAGTTTTAGTTGATGTTTCTTTTAAGAAATGACAGGTATCCATCTTTGCCGGTTGGCTCTTGCATGGAACGAAGGAGGCCCAAGAGAGCAATGCAGTTCCAAATGGTAAATAGCATCAGTGGCTTCAAAAGGGAAGGATAAGCTGTGACTGAAAAATATTGTCAACTAAGAGGCAGGCAATTTTCTTGGGGGAAAAGCAATCAGGTCATATGGTGTGCAGCTAAAATGCAATTTTATCCAAGTACTATGGACGGTTGGGTATTCCTTTTCAGAGCTTGTGAGAAAACAATAATTAATATTGAGAGAGAGATTGGCTTCTGTAAGAGAATACAGAACAAGACTGTTAAAAATTAGGACTTTTTAAAAGCAATGGCTGACTGATTCAAGACCTCCACGTGAAAAGGTCTTGAAAAGGCAGAACAGTTACTTGATAGCCAGATCCTTCTGCTATTTGTGTAGATTTTGCATGACCTGCATTGTCTAATGATGATTGATTGATAATCTATCAGGGCTAGAGATGGTCACAAATTAAAAACAATGGTGTTTCGGTTTTTTGTTTGTTGTTGAGAGGTCTGTTTTGGTTTGTTTCCGTTTGTCATGAATTTTTGGAAAAATTTCATTTCTGTTTTTCATTTTTTCATTTGTCATTTCTACCCGCTTTTTGCGATTTTTAAAGCATTTCTGTGCATGGGCGTCCCACAACGCCCCAGACCAGAGGGAAAACACTAAAAAAATGGATGTTGGCAGAGACACAGTATAGACTAGGTATGCAGGGAGGCTGCCCAGGGTGCAAGGCAGCCGCAGAGTGACTGAGGGTACTCATTGAGAGGTATGCACGCATGCACACAGGGAGGCTGCAGGACTGAAGCTAGAGTCGCAGAGACAGCAATCCCACCCTAACTCCCACCAGAGACTGCAAGGAGGACGGGGGAGGCCAGAGCTTTTTATGCCCTCTGTGGCTGCCAGTCCTGCCCAGTCTGCAACCTGGGCATGCTACTGGTTGAACATGATCCCATCACATGGCTTGCCTCCATTTTGTGGCTGGTGGTGACATCCATTTTAAAGGGAAAAGAAAAATACATCGCAATGGGAGAAGACAAAGGACCCCACCCCCTGGTAGGTATTATCAGACAATATAAATAATTATCGCTGTGTTTTTACGGATGTCCAGGGCGTTTTTTAACATTTAAAACAGCTCATTTCATTGTGCATCGCCATTAATGGAAACAAAACGTAATGACCACAATTTTCGTGGTTCTGTTCATTTCGTTGCATTTTCATCACAATTTTCGTTTGTCGTTTCATTACATAACGGAACGACTAATGAATAACGGAAATGAAAAAATGTTCATTCTGTGCCCATCTCTAATGAGGGCACATCTTGGCCATGTGGACTGTCAAGAGTCTGTCTGTACAAGCCAAATGGGTTCTGGCACTTCATCAGTTAGCTGCAATTAGCCTTGGGGAGTTGTACAAACCATACACAAACACCAGTAAGACTCCAGCCATTATTACTTTAAAAAATGCTACAAGCCATTGTTCTCTGTATAAGTAAGGAGACCACTCCTTCTGTAACAAATGTACCATTTGGAAATCTGATACTCTTAAATCTCAGAAAGAGTGAAATTATCCCTCATGTTTTACTGTGGTGGCCAATCTAAATTAATGACATTTTTGCAAGAACAACAACAACAATTCATCGATATATCACATAGTCCTGAATGCTGGGGAAGTGTTTGACTAGTGATTTGCAATACAAAATCCAGCGTAGTTATCTTGTCTGCTGTGATGATGATGATGATGATGATGATAATAATAATAATAATAATAATAATAATAATAATAATAATAATAATAATAATAATAATAATAATAATAATAATAATAATAATAATAATAATAAAATTCATCATTTCTATCTAGTTATTTCCAAATCAGACTTATTGTGGAGTTGGTTTTCATCAGAGAGCAGTGTAATCATTAGAAAAATATATATGGGGTGGGAGCCTTTATCCAAGGGATTTCTCCATCCCCCGCAAGTTTTATGTCTGAATCGAGCTTTCAGAATGGACCTCCTCTATGCAAATACGGTGTTCTATTGCTTGTGACACCTTCAGGGTAAATGTTTGTGCCTGGCTCCTATTAATCATTACAAGAGAGGGCTATGCCTACCAGGATGGTAAATGAAACGCCTATAAATCTGATCCAGCCCTTGGGTGGTGGCAGGGAGTGTAGGGCCTGGAAATATGGTCCTCTATGATAGACTAGGATCCAGTCTGAGGTATGCTATATAGACTCTATAAATGTACTTATTGCCGATTAGAAGTTCCCGGTGGTTTCAACTCAGGCTATATGTAACATTGCCTTCAGGTAGATTAGATGTTTCTCCTTGACAGAAATATCACCAGACAAAAATCAATACAACTATTAAAAGCCCTAACAGATTTATCACCTGCATATTACTACTGGTATTTCCACATGCCCTGTTCGAAAGTGCAAGCCTTTGTCTATTGGCATTTCCAAAATGTGAAAAGTTAAGCAGATTCAGAAACTAACATTTCAAGGGGGTAAAACAGAAAGGGGGGATCGTTAGCAGAGAAGCAGATAGAAAAGGAAGAGGAGCTTTTGATAGGAGCAGCCAATTAAAGTCATTTGACCTCATAGAACAAGTACACATTCCAGCAATTGGCTCTAGGCATACTAATCAATGCATTGTACATTTGGTCCCAACATCATTTTCAGATCGTTACTGTATTTAGTTGTATGGCATGCTAAAATAATGGGCTGAGGTTGGGTAGGTTTTGGAATGGGTTGCACACTTTTCTGCCTTGCAGACAACATTCTAAATTGAAGCAGAGAAGGAAAAGACCTGAAAAATTGTCTGATTGGGAGAGGTGTGGAAGTCAGACACACTCAGCAATCCCCATACAGATGTAGCACTACCAAGTAATCAGCCGAACATGACAGGCCCTTCCATCCACAAACCAGTTAAACTGAACTGCTTGGATTTATTTTTGTACCAAGGAGTCAGCACAAGGAGACTTGATCAGCTCAAATCCAATTATCGGGTTGATTTTGCCTAATTTATTCTGCTCCTTAGATTTCAGTGTTCAAAAATTCAGTAGACTGAGCAGCCAGGAGGAAGGTGAAAGGAGGTTGTTAGAGATGGGTGCTTCGTTTTGGAAGGGGACTGGTTCCAAAACAAAACACGCAACTCAGCTGGCACTCAGAACTCAGTCCCACTCTCTGGAACAAAGTCAACTACTGTCTTACCTTGGTGTAGTTCGTGCTGGGCAAAATTCCAACCTGGAAGCAGCCTCTGATGTGTCATCTTTCCCTCTCCCTGGTGCTAGCCAATCAGGAGCTGTGCAACCATCCTGCCTCCTTATCTGATTGGCCAGCACCAGGGAGAGGGAAAGATGATGTATCAGAGACTGCTTCCTGGTTGGAATTTCACCCAGCACAAATCACAGCAAGGTAAGACAGTGGTTTATTTTGTTCCAGAGGGTGGAACTGGGTTTTGAGCGCCAGCTGTGTCTGAAATGAAATGCTCATCTCTAGAGGCTGTCCAGATTTAATAAAAAGTCAAGTCATAAGTGATGATAACCACAGTTCTGCATGTGTGTGTGTGTGTGTGTGTGTGTGTGTGTGTGTGTGTGTGTGTGTGTGTGTGTGTGTGTGTGTGTGTGTGTGTGTGTGTGTGTGTGTGTGAGAGAGAGAGAGAGAGAGAGAGAGAGAGACAGAGACAGAGAAGTATGCAAAGTACTAAAACTGCCTGTATCTTCAACTAGCATTTAAATGCTTTCCCCTATAACCATAAATATTAGGAACTCCGCAAGCCTCCAAGGGCCCAACTCTGACTTGCTCCTTCTCTAGATCGATGATGGTATTTGTGCAATTCTGTTTCATTGTGAAGACCCACACCTGACTCATGTGAATGGGGATGTTGGTAGGGACAGATCATAGACTGAGAGGGGGCAGCCAGGGCAGAAAGGCTGTGACAACCTCTGCTCTGTTTTCTTTTGATGTTATCCCTTTTTCAGCCTGTAGGAGAAAGCCAGCAATTTGGGAAGGGAGCCAGGGAGGAGTGTTAACAGAGCAAAAGAAACAGTTATCTTCAATTCATTCTCTAAAGGGCAAGGCAAGGAGTTTGACCTTCCACCCTTTCCATCCCTTCGCACTCCCCCTCCCAACAGTTCTTGTTCCTTGGGTCTCAAATTAGCAGCCACAGACTTTGATGATTTAATCAATGACTTTCCAAGAGGAAGGGTGGGTCATTTCAATGGAGCAAAGGGTATTCCTCAGTGTTGTCACCAACGCAATGTCTCCCTTGGTTTTTCTTTCTCTTTCCCCTACTTCTAAGTGCAAGAGTTGAATGCTAGATTTAACCCGAAGCATTCTTCTCTTCCATCTTAATGCTTCTGGACTCTTTCATGGAATCGCAGAATAGCCATATATAATGGAATATATAGTGGAAGGGATCAATAAAGCCATAAAGTCTTTTGATAAGGTGATCTAGTGCTAAACTCAATGGTTTCTGTTTTTTGAAAAATAAAATGTAAAAAATACTTTGGCACAGCTAGGGAGAAAGCTTGTGGGGATGGGTGTTCTTCCCAGCTTAATACATCACCACAACACCATCCAGAGTCAAGCCTCCAGTGTTTTTTGTTTTTTTTAAAGAATGAAACAAACAACCAGCTCAGCTCAGCTCAGCTCAGCAACCTTTATTGGCACACAACAAAGCACAGATATGTAGTGTGGCATAATGAATATCCCTTTTAAAGTCAAAGATTACATTCTTTTTTGAATATTCCAGACTACCGCAAGGACAGAAGCATGAGTTTAATACAAAGATAAAATAATAATACCTTCTTTAAAATGAATACTAATGAGCATCCTAAGCACGTGCTGTGACTATCACCGATAAAAACATAGCTACTTTTTCAATTATAGAATCAGATTTGGACCCCAACAGATAACGGATTTTATCCTGGTCAGACCCAACTTTTAGATTCCTTAGGACTTGTTCCAAAAATTTCTTACATGACTCATTATGTAAGGGACAATAAAAAAGCATGTGAGCAAGAGTTTCCACCCTGCCCAGACCACAAGAACAGCATCTCTTATCCATAGGTAAGCCTTGAAACCTGCCGTACAAAACGGCAGATGGCATGACATTGCATCTGGCTAAAGTAAAGGCTCTACGGTTTCATGGAGATTTAAGCAGCCCTAAATATGGGGCCTGCTGGCTAGGTTTAACCGTAATATGCCAGTGCAGTGGTGAACATACGCTGTGGGCTAAGCTCCGCAGTGTCTGTTGTTCTATGTCTAGCACCCGTCTTTTTATAACCCCAAAAGCTTGCTTCTCACCAAGTGAACCAATTTGTTAAACATGTAACCCCCATGTCTGCAATTTTTAATCCAAGTTGATGATCCAAATGGTGGAGCCCTATCTTTTAGAAGGTGATATAAGAGAGTATGGTTATCTGTACTGTAGTAGATTTTTAGCCAGAATTTGGTTATTTGCAGCCATGCTGTGGTTTTCAATAGAGATGGGCACGACTTGGCGGAATTCCCGTTTCCGTTTCCATTCCTCGTTTCCGTTACGGAACGGAAACGGTAACGGGAATTACTCCGCCAGAACTCGAACTCGAACCGACTAAAGAATAATTGGGTCTGATTTGTTGTGGTCGTTCCTGCCATCGCAGCAATCCCGCGATGCCAAGCGGCACAGAAAAAAAGTTTTTAAAAGTTAAAAAAAAAAACCCGATTCCCAGCCAAAAAGCAGGCAGAAATATGCCTGCCTGAGTGAGGGCTCAGGGCACCTATCAGAGGTGTGGTTGACCCCCCTCTCCTGTCTTGGGCTGCTCTGGTGGTGGGGGAAATCCTCGTCGTAGTCGCTCGCAACAAGCACCGGACTCGCCGCCGGCCGCCGCAATTCAAGCGGAAGCGGTACAGAAAAAAAGTTTTAAACTCCCCCCCCATTCCCGGGCCAAAAAGCAGGCAAAAATATGCCTGCAGTGCAGAGTGCACCCACCAGAGGGGTGGTTTATGGGGGGGGGGTCCCGGCCTCCCCCCTCTCCTGTCCTGGGCAGCTGGACTCGAGTCGCCAATCGCCATGCCATGCGGTGCGGGCGGGGGATCCAAAATGGGGCGGCGACCGCAATTTTTTTTTGAAACCGTGGTCCAAAAACACACAAGCACCACACAGAAACATGCGAAAATTGCTATTTTAAAACTGCCAGAATTTTTACAGTAGCAGTGGGTTTTTCTTGCAACAAAATGTCTCCTCTTTCCTCTCTCCATTGATTTTATTTTATTTTATTTTTATTTTATTTTATTTTATTTTATTTACACCTGCACAATGATGGGCTGGCCATGGGAGTGACCATGCAAATTTTTGGAGCCATTCCACCAATCGCATGTCCAGTGGCCACTTGGCCAGGTTGACCACAGAGACTTCTGGGATGTGCCAACCGGGCATAAAAAGCCCACTAACCGTAGCCCGAACCCGAAGCCTAAGCCTAAGCCTAACCCATACGCCAGTACACTGTCCTTCTAAGTAGGACAGAGAGGCCCCCAGAGGTGCACCCCAATACTCACCCTAACCTCACCCGTAACTAGCCTAACCCTAGCCCTTGCGCTAACCCTGTTGCCTAAGCCAGATCTGTACTTGCATTGCACTACACGCAACAAGTACAATTCCCTTCTTAGTGAGACACAGCGGGTGCAGAGAGTCTGCCAGTCTGCCACTTGTGGCTCTGGGTGACTCCTGCAGGCTTGGCTCGGCCGGCAGCATGTGTGACATGCAAACCATGCCCCCAAGGCCTGACTGATGCAGGGAAGGCACCCCAAAAAGAGGGGTGCCTCTGCCAGTCTGCTGTGTCTCTGCGTGCAACTTGGTATGCAATCATATCCATATGGCTATGCATGCCTGCCATTTTGCAGCAGGTGAGGAGAGGAGACCCCCATGTATGAGGAGGGGTCTCCAGGAGCCTGCTTTCCCTAGCGGGTGAGGATAGGAGGCACCCACCCCCCCAAAAAGAGGTGCCTCCAGGAGCCCGCTACCCCCCAAACCAGTTTAACGACAGACGAAAAAACGAAAAATGAAACGACAAATTTTTGTGAAGTTTCGCAAAAAACGGAAACGAGCCGACACAGGCCGCCTCCAACACACGACAACTCGAAAACGTCATTTTCCCTAGTCGTGCTCATCTCTAGTTTTCAACAATGAAGAGCCAGTCTCTAGGCATAAAGCATAAATGACAAACAAACAACCACATAAGAAAAGCATCATTCAAATTATTCCAGCTTTTAAAAAGTAGAAGTCCCCACTGGCGGGGAGGGGGGAAAACTTCCAAATCAGAAGCAGAAAGGCCTATGTTTGCATTTGCATTGGCCTTCTTATGGTCCTGTTCATTGAAAAATACTTTGAATTCACCTCTGCTGATTGCAGAGCAAATGTATTTGTCAACCTAGTCTCAGCTTCAGACTTCATTTCAATCTTCACCAACCATCTCCATTAGGGTTTTTTGAACCCAAATGTGGCAAGTGGCAACTAGAGTAGGCCTGTTGAATCTGTGGAGATTTGTCATGTCAGCTCCTCTGTAAGTTTCATTGATTCAGGTGGGTCTCCTCTAGTTCTGGAAGTTGAGTCATGGCTACTGGACTTTTTTGAGAGATAGAGACGTTTTGCTGCTCATCCAAAAACTTCATCGATCTGATGAAGCTGTTTGGATGAGCAGCGAAACGTCTCTATCTCTCAAAAAAGAAGTCCAGTAGCCATGACTCAACTTCCAGGTAAACTCACCTGGATGACTGAGAATCTTCACAGACACGTCTCCTCTAGTTACAACTTACTAAGAAGCAGACAATTGCTTATCTAAATCTGCATAGACAAATACAGTTAGTCTTGGCTAAGGAGCAAAATGCTTCCTGTTCCCCTGATATGCACAATCAGGAGGTTAAATCCAGTGCAAACTGGATTTCGAAGGGGCAGAGGAACTAGAGATCAAATTGCCAACATGCGCTGGATTATGGAGAAAGCCAGAGAGTTCCAGAAAAACATCTACTTCTGCTTCATTGACTATGCCAAAGCTTTTGACTGTGTAGACCACAACAAACTATGGCAAGTCCTTAAAGGAATGGGAGTGCCTGACCACCTTATCTGTCTCCTAAGAAATCTATACGTGGGACAAGCAGCAACCGTCAGAACTGGATATGGAACAACTGACTGGTTTAGAATTGGGAAAGGAGTACGACAAGGCTGTATACTGTCACCTTGCCTATTTAACTTATATGCAGAGTACATCATGAGAAAGGCCGGTCTGGATGAATCACAAGTCGGAATTAAGATTGCCGGAAGAAATATCAACAACCTCAGATACGCAGATGATACTACTCTAATAGCAGAGAGTGAGGAAGAATTAAAGAACCTCTTAAAGAGGGTGAAAGAGGAGAGAGAAAAAAATGGGCTGAAGCTTAACATCAAAAAAACTAAGATCATGGCCACTGGTCCCATCACCTCCTGGCAAATAGAAGGGGAAGAAATGGAGGCAATGACAGAGTTTATTTTCTTGGGCTCCCTGATCACTGCAGATGGCGACTGCAGCAACAAAATAAAAAGATGCCTGCTTCTTGGGAAGAAAGCAATGGCAAACCTAGATAGCATCCTAAAGAGCAGAGACATCACTTTGCCAACTAAGGTCAGGATGGTTAAAGCTATGGTTTTTCCAGTAGTGATGTATGGAAGTGAGAAGTGGACTATAAAGAAGGCTGATCGCCGCAGAATCGATGCTTTTGAGCTGTGGTGCTGGAGGAGAGTCTTGAGAGTCCCCTGGACTGCAAGGAGATCAAACCTATCCATTCTGAAAGAAATCAACCCTGAATGTTCACTGGAAGGACAGATTTTGAAGCTGAGGCTCCAGTACTTTGGCCACCTCATGAGAAGAGAGGACTCCCTGGAAAAGGCCCTGATGCTGGGAAAAATCGAAGGCAAAAGGAAAAGAGGACGACAGAGAATGAGATGGTTGGACGGTGTCATTGATGTAACCAAAATGAATTTGACAAAACTCCGGGAGGCAGTGGAGGATAGGAAGGCCTGGCGAGCTCTGGTCCATGGGGTCACGAAGAGTCGGACACGACTGAACGACTGAACAACAACATTAGTTCTGAGTGGGCATTCCCCAGAGATCTGGTGGCTCCACACAGTAATCCTTAGACACTGGAGTTCCTAATCTGATTCCATGACCCCCTACTTCACAAATCCACCCCACTCCTCAAAATAACGCAGTGGGTTCTTTTCGCTGAACACCCCCCTGGTGCCTTCTATTGGGTAGAAATGTTTTAAAATAGTTAAAACCTCAGGGAGGATGAGGAGACTTTGGGAGCAAAATCTCTTCCCTCCCCAAAAGAATCTAAAGTGAGGGTTGTGCCTGGGTCCTGGGTTTGAAACCCTTTCTGAGAGAACAAATCACCTGCAGTTTTAGCCCTCTTTCCTTATCTGCATGTTGCTTTTTTCATAATTTGAATTTACGGATGAAAAATCAAAATGATGACAGTAGTCCTGCACAAAATATCTATATTTAAGTTCCTCGCATACCTACTAGGAAGACCAAAGCAAGACCGCAAGCTTGGGGTAAATGAGGCATGTGGTACAAAACATTCCAGCTGAAATGCTATTGGGTCGTATCCTTTATAGTGTAGAGCTGCTCTCTGTGTATATTTGCATTGGAATCCTAGCAAAGTAAGATTCCCTACCTTTTCCCAACTATCCTTCCTCTATTTTTTAAAAACAATAACCATGTCACTAGAAGTAACACATTTAGTAACATATTGTGGATTCTGCCTTCCCACCACCACTTATCTGCCTCATTTCAACAGCAATTGGCCCAAGGTGAATGGCAGAACATCACCCCGGCAGTTGCAGTGACGGTAGAGACAAGTCTTGTGTTTGGGGCTAGGGATGACACACAACATGTTCATTACTAGAGATGGGCACGACTTAGCGGTATTCCCGTTTCCGTTTCCGTTACTCGTATCCGTTACTCTACGGAAACGGTAACAGGAATTACTCCGCCAGAATTCGAGCTCAAACCGACGAACGAACAATTTGGTCTGATTTGTCGTGCTCGTTACTTGCATCGCGGCGATCGCGCAATGCCAAGCGGCACAGAAAAAAAGTTTTTAAAAGTTAAAAAAAAAACCAATTCCCGGCCCTAAAAGTAGGCGAAAACTGTCTGAGGGCACCTACCAGGCCAGAAGGGTGTTTTATTTTGGGGGGGGTTCCCCGCCCCCCTCTCCTTGGCTATTGCTACTGCTGCGCTGCTGGTACCAGGCTGGGAGGGCGCATCCATTTGCCATGCAGTGCGGGGAATCCAAAATGGCGACCGCAATATTTTTTTTGAAATCGTTGCCCAAAACCCCACCAAAGCACCACAGAAACATGCGAAAATTAGCTATTTTAAATGCTTGAATTTTTACAGTAGCAGCAGTGGGTTTTTCTTGCAAAAAAAGTCTCCGATTTGATTTTATTTTATTTTATTTTATTTTATTTTATTTTATTTTATTTTTACACCTGCACATTTGCAATGATGGGCTCGCCCATGGGAGTGGACCATGCAAATTTTCCACCAATCGCATGGCCACTTGGCCAGGTTGACCACAGAGACTTCTGGGATGTGCCAATCGGGCATAAACAGCCCACTAATCGTAGCCCAAACCCGAACCCTAAGCCTAAGCCTAACCCATACGCCAGTACACTGTCCTTCTAAGTGGGTCAGAGAGGCACCCAGAGGTGCACCCCAATACTCACCCTAACCTCACCCGTAACTAGCCTAACCCTAGCCCTTGCGCTAACCCGTCTTAACCCTAAGCCAGATCTACTTGCATTGCACTACATGCAAGTATGTGAGACACAGCGGGTGCAAAGAGTCTGCCAGTCCGTCACTTGTGGCTCTGGCTGACTCCTGCAGCTCCCTCCAGGAGCCCGCTACCCCCCCAAACCAGTACTAATGACAACAAAAAAATGAAAAAACGAACCGACTAATTTTTGCAAAATTTCGCGAAAAACGGAAACGAGCCGAAACTGACTGCCTCTGACACATGACAACTCGAAAACGTCATTTTCCCTAGTCGTGCCCATCTCTATTCATTACGAGCTATAAGGACACTACATGTTCTTTCCTGATGTAGACACTAGTGCAGAGAAAAATGTGTGACAGCAACACTGGGAAGGCATACATTGCCAGTATGTTCCAGCCATTGATTCTCCCCAGCCTTCAGATGTGGCATGAACTACCCTTCATGTCCTCCACCCTGTACACCAGCACAGTTTGAGGTCTTTCACAGCAGGAGTGCTCAACTGTTCCCTAAGAATAGAGTTCTGAGTTTGTCACAGTATGTTAGACAAAGCAGAAACCCCTGTCATATTCATCAAACAAAACCTTTAGATCTGTTGCTCTCCAAACATGAATGAGAATTCTGGGATGAAGGATGTCCAATTCATCAGGGCAGCTTGTCTCATCCTGGATCTGTGTGTGCATGCAAATGAGCAGGCTCAGATCAAGGCATTTTGTTGACAGCCAAAATCAGCTTCAACACCAGCAATGTGCTTTGTGTGAAATGGTTGTGTTTAGAGATGGGCAAGAAATGAACTAAAAGTGAATAACGAATAACAAACCCCAGAGTGTATTTAGAACGAAATGAACCTAACTGAAAAAAAAAATTAGTTTGGTTTGCTTCAGTTCATTAATGATGGCGCCGGAGATGTCTCCTACCTGGTCCTGGTCCTGGAGGTCCAGTCTTCCCGGAGGGAGGGGCAACCAGAAAATAAAAAAGCCAACTGGCCCATGCTACCAGAGAACTGAGGGAGGTTTGCCAAAAGTGGGAAGATGTCAGGACTTTTGCAAAGTGTCACCACAATGTCCCATCTTTGGCTTATGAGTTCTCAAAGGACTACGAGAACTTCGTCATGCCTCAATTCAAACACTGAGGAAGGGCATGAGGCAGCAGACTTTGGACAGCTTCCTTGTTAAAAGGCCCAGGCAAGATCCTTCTGGTGATGATGACCTGCCTTCCACCTTATCCTCTTCTTGGATTTTTTTTTTTTAGGACTTGTTTGTTAACGTTTGGAACTGTTCTATACAGTACAGTAACTTAATCTCTGTGGTTCTGTAACTTAAACTGTGTGGTTCTGTAAATAAAAAGGAATCATTTCATGTTTTAAGCACTTGTCTGTGATGTTTCAAAGCTTTAAGTTGTAGGTTTGTAATGTTACCTATGTGTACTGTACTGTACTGTATCATTTTAAAAAATATTTTAATGTTTTAACACTTATTTTTAATAAATAATGTCCTTGCACAATGTTTTGGTCTTTAAGGAGCACTTTAATAAAAAAATTTTGCAGAAAAACGGAAGTTTGTGTCATTGTTCTATGAATACATTTTCAATGCATTCTTATGAGAAATCACAATTTCTACAAAGGAAAAATTGCTTAACATAATTTCATTTTGAACAAACTGATTTCTTTATACAAGGTACCACTGTATTTGCAAAGCATCTGTTGAGGAAGACTTTTTTAAACAAAGAGGTGTAAACAAACAAATCTTAAGAATATTGATTATGCAGCTTGGGGGGGGGAGGAAATTGTCATCTTAATACATAGGTTGTGCTGCTTGATAATTCCGTGATTTAGATATCTGGCCACAGAGCCAGAGTTTGGGAGTTCAGTTTGGGAGTTCAGTTCCTCCTTAACAAGGACTGGACTTGATGATCTATAGCAGTGATGGCAAACCTTTTAGAGACCGAGTGCCCAAACTGCGATTTAGAGCCCACTAATTTTTTGCAAAGTGCCAATACAGCCATTTAACCTGAATACAGGTGGCTGTGAAGGGGCGATGTTGGGTGCCCACAAAAAGGGCTCCAAGTGCCACCTTTGGCACCTGCGCCATAGGTTCGCCAACATTGATCTATAGGATCCCTTCCAGCTCTGTAGTTCTGGGGTTGTTATTGTTTAGCTCAATAAAGCCCCAGAGGCAAGAGGTGGAAGGGACCGACCCTGTCCATGGAAGCTTTTGCTGTAACAAAATTGATACATCTTTGAATATTCCACAAGCTTCTTTATTGGCTGTGCAGCCACAAGGGCTGCCTACTGAGCCCAAGTAGCTTTGCAAGAGACAACATGGCCCTCCCCGGAATGTAATATAGATGGCTTCGCATTTGTATGCACGGCTTCTTTTATTGCAGAAGCGGTCCAAGATCTCATCCAAATGCCTTTATGCCTCTTTTATAGCGACAGTTCATTTGATTTACAGCCATGCCTGCAAACTGTTGTGCTCATTATCATTGTAAGTTGAAGGCACTTACATCCCTTTTGCTTTTCATAGCCCTTGTATTATTACAACTTTAAGAGGCTCTAGTGATGGATCATTGACAACATCAAGTTCAGATTACATCCTTCAGAGAGCAGAGTTGTTCTCCCCCTCCCCCTTATTCTTTGATTTTTGGTAGCAATAATGACATTAGAAGTTATTCCAAGGAATTTCTGGGTGGTGGGAGCAGCAGCAATACTGATTCTCCCTCAAACTCATGATTCTCCTCCTGTTTTATCAAAGGCTTAAAATCCTAACATTTCATTAGTCCCCGTTCAGTTGAGGATGCATGAAGTGCCATCACTGACTTCCTGATGGCACAGATGTGTAACTGAGTTGCAGGGAAACATCTGGACTCACCAGGGAAATTACTTTTTTAATTAGAAGACATGTGCAACTTTGATTGGTTGACAGGGTCAAGCCTGTGAGAAGTAATAAATCCTAACATGAGATGATTTCAGCAATTTTACAAAAAAGTGTAGGCAAAATATCTTTCTGTCATTGCATTGATTCTTCTATTACATAGCACGCCTTCATGATGCACAGGCATCGATGACCAAACTCATTTAAATATGGACATAATTAAATTTGGATGTCACTCAAAGATAAAATCACTTTCAGATGAACTGATCATGCCATTTAACCTTACTAATTCTGAGACAAGACATATTTGGTTAGGGTTTTTTTTTTCTGGAGGGGGTGGTGGTGCCAAAAACAAAGATAGAGAAAAATATAGACACTACTAAACTGTTATGAAATCCTTGGGATTTTGTCTTATTATACTGCAGGTCGAATGAGAATAATCATAGCATGAATGGGCCATCAGGTCCAACTCCCCAACTCCATGCAGGAATACAAATCAAAGGATATCTGCCAGGTGGCTGTTCAGATCTCTCCTAAATGCCTCCAGTGATGAGACACTCACCCCCCTCGTCAGGTAATTGGTTCCACTGCTTTAACCGTTAGAAAGTTGTTTCCTGATATTCCGCTGAAATCTGGGTTCACATAACTTGGACCTATTGTTGCAAGTCCTGCACTCTGGGATGATCGAGAATCAATCCTGCCCCTTGGATGGCCACAAAATTAATTATTTATTCATTTCTTTATCCGTTATTAATTTCATTACATAACGAAATGAATAATGAACTGCCCCCTCAAATAAAAACAAAATGAAACAAAATGGAAATTTCTGTTCCATTCCATCCCATTCTGTCCTATTTTGTTTTTCATTTTCCCATAGGAATGCATTGATCCAATGCATTCCTATGGGGAAAAGCCTACAGTTTCCCCCCAATGTGCTGGCGCAAGAACTGATGGGGTGGGGTGGGGGGAAGGAGGGTTTTTTAAACTTTTTTTGTTTTTGCTGCCCCAAGCCTGAGCTACAGCTGATGGGCACTTTGGGCAGCAAAAAGAAAAACAAAGAAAAACAGTGCAAGTTAAAATAATGGTTCATCATCAGAAAGGAGCAAATGGAAGGATGGTTGTATTATAGAACATTTTGATGAAGTGATGCAATGATTAAAAATATGTTCACTGTCACAGTTCACTAAGTGATGTATCACTGAACATTTTTGAAATACATTTTGTAAAAAATGGATTGGCAAAGCTGGGGTGCCAATGGTACTCAAAATCAACAAAGACACAAAGTAAATTGATAGTAGCTTTCACAACAACCAACACGAATTGAACTAAATAGATTTAGAAGCAAAGATTTAAAGCCCCAGCCAGCCAGGTTTTTAAAAAAAAAAAAAAAACAAATCTCTTTGCAGACCAAATAAATTGGTTCCACCTGTGTGTTGTGTGCAGTTCTAATAAGCTGTTATTCAAATTGATTTAAATAATGCTTCAATCTATATAACTGAAGTTGTTACTGGCAGTGGAACCGTGCCCTTAGTTACTAACTACAAGCTGCATCTCTGAACGTGAAAGATTTTGAAGGCTGTCTGATTTACAGTAGGAAGAAGGACTGAAGAGTAGGTAAATTACAAGCTATAATAGGTTTTAAAGGACAAATCCAGCACCCTGGATTAGGTTGTCTGTCCTCAGGAAATCCTACGTTTTCCTTCCCTCTTAGGAAAGAGACACGTTTCAGTTTGGATAGCAGAGCAGGAGGTTATACTGTAACTTTCATTTTGCAAGTGAAGACTAACCACCAAATTCATACAAACTATAGTACTAAAACATCTCTCTCTCTCTCTCTCTCTCTCTCTCTCTCTCTCTCTCTCTCTCTCTCTCTCTCTCTCTCTGTGTGTGTGTGTGTGTGTGTGTGTGTGTGTGTGTGTGTGTGTGTGTGTGTGTGTGTGTGTGTGTGTGTGTGTGTGTGTGAGAGAGAGAGAGAGAGAGAGAGAGAGAGAGAGAGAGAGAGAGAGAGAGAGAGAGAGATTGCTGCTGAAACTTTGCATTTGAGAATGATGGGCATATATTGAATATGTATTCAAATATGGACCTTGGTCCATTGTTGACTGGGAGTGATTTATCACCATCCTGAACACAAAAGAATGTACATACAGAGGAATGGCTTACAATAAATTGCAAATATATGCTGTTCCAATAACCTCCCCCCCCATTAGTTCTAGTGACCCAAATTCTTTTGCTGTCAATTTTAGGTCTTTTCTGACTTATGGTTTTTCTACATATAGAGAACTTAAAGTGATTTACTAGTAGTCATGTTTAGAGATAGACTTTGCATTTGTATCCCGTACAACTATGAACATGGCACTTCAGTTCCCACCCCTCCCAAGAACCAGACAGTCCACTCACCGGCTTCTGTGCAGTGTGCTCATCCATTGTCACTGACATTGCACCATTATTATGGAACTCAGCCAGCTGGTGCTTCCCTGACTTCCTGTACAACTGACAGCTCAGCAGCCAAACGGGGAGACATGTCATCATCCTGCCTCCTTTCCAGAGTGGCCAGCTGTGTGGGGAGGCAGGGATGTGCTGGCCATCTGACTTCCACAATTGGTGCAGACCCAAGGATGATGGACACACATGCTCTGTTGTGGCCGGTGAGAAGACCAGCCAGTTTTTGGGAGGAAGGAGCATAACTTCATAACACTTGTGTTGCCTTCCTTTTTAGTCATATCCTCAGGAATATGATTATGAAGCGCTCACCTCTAGGTATATTCAAAACAAAAATGTCAAGTCTTAGGAGGATCTGGGTATTGGTTCTAAGGAGGGGAACCCTTTACATTCCTAACTATGTTTCTGCTTCAACTGCATTTCTCATGCTAAGAAATTCTCAGGACATCCTTTTGATTCACCAAACGCAGAACACCATTGTCAAATCAAAGCAGTTAGAAAGTATTTCCCTGTTTTAAAAAAGACTGACACACACACACACACACACACACACACACACACACTGAATTGTTACGATACTTTTCTTATCTTGTGCACCCTTGAATTTCTCTCATAGCTTTGAAGAAGTCTTTCTGTCATGTTTTGAAATATATGGAGTCTTTTTTTAAAAAAATCCATAACTGCAGATTTAATGATACCCAGAATCTTTAGGGGTTTTAAAATGCCTATTTATCATTAACAGATTAATTAGCACTCTTCTAATAAGGACAAAATAATTAAACTAATCATGTTTAATGAAATTTCACTGATAGCTGATGTTGCAAGAAATCTTAAACTCGTTAGTTTGAACTGATTTGCTGTTAGTTGGACTTATACTAATTAAATGTCTTTTGGATTTATAGTAGAACTTTATTTCACTTTTCATTGCTTTAAAATGAAGGTATCGGAGCTTTGTGACAACCAGTTTTATTAACTGCAGATCTGCTTTGTGTTGTATACGATCCCAGACTGAGCAGAAAAGGTTGTTAAATTATTACCCAGCTATTCACTTTTATAGTACTGTCTCTCCTGTTAATATTCCACTTGCTACTTCTCTGCTGAGGAATTTTTTAAAAATGAGGGAAGCTGGAAGAAGAAGTACATTGTGATAGGACCCCAAATAAAATTCAATTTAAATGTCTTAAGTGTTTATACATGCCTCAGACTGGATCCTGGTCTGAGAGCAAACATGTCTCTCCCATATTTCTCTGGCCTTATTTTTATCAGGAAACCTTAAAACAAAATTAAAAAAACTATGTCATTGTACTGCAAGAGAGTTTTATAAAACGTCAAGAGCATGTGTTTTGCATGAGCAAAAATGTGTGTGCTAAAAGAAGAGGTATTGAATGTCATTATCTTGCATCCATTTTGCTTTGACATGCTCACAAGCCTTCCAGCAGCTACTGCAGAGTAAGCTGTTCCATATGGATTTATTGATTGCACTGTAATTATCTACCCTTATCTGGTACACCGTTGTGTTTTGTCTAGAATTTTCTCCTGTATGGTTTTTAGATGAGCTAAGCATTTGCATTAGATAGAAAAGTCTAAGATTTAGTTTGGGCACAAAGTAGATGATTCGAAAAGCAAGCAAGGTGTAGAAACCTAAACATTTGTGTCTCCTATTCATCATAAAAAGGAACCTTCCATGTAAACTGTGAGAAATGTTTTGTTCTCAGTGAGGATCATGATGTTTGAAGATACAGTTGCTGCTTCTCTGAGCATAAACTGTATCAGTTTCACACAAATCGCTCAAGGGGATTTTTGTGCATCAGGAGTCTTTACAGTTTTGGGCGAGTAAAAAGGTTTACTTGTTTCATGAAGTGTGTAAAATGGAATTCTGAGGTGGGAATTTATATTCCCCAACTCAAAAGTCATGGACAAAAGTGCCTTATTTTGTGCAATTCCTGAGGAAGGTAGCTGTGCTTCGCTATTGCAAGAATAACAACCAATTTGTGCAATATCTTACCACAGCCATTTTGGCCACGGGTCATGACACACAACATGACAGAAATATAGGCCAAATCAGAATTGTATCATGTAATGAGCCACATAAGGTGGTGTGTGAAGAATTGTTTCGGGCCTGTGGCCCCCTTCAAATGTACCAGGGGCCCCATTGTGGGGCATATGGTTCCAGTTGAGAAAGACGAGCAAGTTGTATTTAGCACAAGCTTCCATGGATGACAGCCCACCTCATGGTCTGATATTTGTTGGAATACAACTCTCAGCTGCTCTCTCCTGAATACAGCTCCCAGCAATCCCCATAGCCAATGGTGGGGAATACTGGGGGCTGTAGTCCAGCAACATTTGGACATCCATGTTGTTTTCTTCCCCCATGTGTTTAGGTCAGCTTTAAGGAACTGTTCCAGTTCATGTGTCACCTAGCTCACCTGCTCCTGTTTCTGCATGAAAGAGCCTGTGTGCATGCAATATGATACATCGACCATCTTCCCTATTCATACAGTGCTCATAAGGTTTGTATGATACCAGCTGAGCTTTCACAAGTACCCTTTGTGTGTGTAGTTGATATGCCCAGTAGAGATGGGCACGGAATGAACATTTTTTTTTTCGTTTACCATTTGTCGTTTCCGTTACGTAACAAAACGACAAACGAAAATTGTGATGAAAATGCAACGAAATGAACAGAACCACGAAAATTGTGGTCGTTACGTTTCGTTTCCATTAATGGCGACACGCAATGAAATGAGCTGTATTAAATGTTAAAAAACACCCTGGACATCCGTAAAAACGCAGCAATAATTATTTATATTGTCTGGTAATACCTACCAGGGGGTTTGGGGTCCTTAAAACGTTTGTTTTTGTCTTCTCCCATCGCAATGTATTTTTCTTTTCCCTTTAAAATGGATGTGGCACCAGCCACAAAATGGAGGCAAGCCATGTGATGGGATCATGTTCAACCAGTAGCATGCCCAGGTTGCAGACTGGGCGGGCAGGTCTGGCAGCCACAGAGGGCATAAAAAGCTCTGGCACCCCCTGTCCTCCTTGCAGTCTCTGGTGGGAGTTAGGATGGGATTGCTGTCTCTGCGACTCTAGCTTCAGTCCTGCAGCCTCCCTGTGTGTGTGCGTGCTGCGTACCTCTCAGTGAGTACCCTCCCTTGCCCCACAGTGCAGTCACTGTGTGGCTGCCTTGCACCCTGGGCAACGCCCGCCGCTGCCTTTGCAGCCTCCCTGCATACCTAGTCTATACTGTGTCTCTGCCAGCATCCATTTCTTTTAGTGTTTTCCCTCTGGTCTGGGGCATTGGGGGATGCCTGCGCACGGAAATGCTTTAAAAATTGCGCAAAAAATGGGTAGAAACAACAAACGAAATAACAAGAAACGGTAACAAAATTTTTCCAAAAGTTCACAACAAACGGAAACAAACCGAAACGGACCTCTCAACGACAAACAAAAAACCAAAACACAATTTTTTTTCATGCCCATCTCTAATGCCCAGTAATACTGCCCTTTTTGACTGAAGAGCTTCTTTCGGTCATGACATCCTCTATCATTTTTGAAGATTTGAACATGGATAAGTTTGGGCTTGTATGGCCTGAGGGATTTGCCCAGATGGGGACGGACACACACACACACACACACACACACACACACACACACACACACACACACACACACACACACACACACACACACACACACACACACACACACACACACACACACCTTATAGTTCATACTTCTGCAAACTATGGGGCCTCCCAATATTACAAATCTACCATTCTCTCTTTCTTTCATGTTTATATGGATACTTCAGCAACAGAACTTAGAAGGTATTATATAGTGTCTGAAAGAAGTCCTCTTAAATGCAGTGGTATGGTAAGAGTTGGGATCATCTAATATGTTTCCACAATGATGTCCCATAAGGATCCAGCTCAGCATTTGAAGAAAATCACACCTAGAATGCTAAAACTCCTCCATGAAGTCAACTAATTATAGTTCTCAAAATGAACATTTTCTGAAATCCTAAGAGACTGGAAGAGGTCAAATATTAATTAGGAATATATTGGTAGGAGGAAATTGAATATAACACAGATATTATCCCAGACATTTCCAAGCTGGATACAGAGCAAACACCTAGCAATCCATTCAAATGAGGTTAAATATCAGCCATTTGCTATACAAATAATCTGTGTGGTATTTGGAAAGCCTCAGCAGGCAGGTGGGTCTGACCTTTGGTAAGTAATTCATGTTATCATTTCCTACTTGTCAATCAATCACTCCCGTTTCCTTGTTAGACCAATCTTCTGCAGTTATTTCAACATAAAAGCTTTTTTGCTCCAATTTGAGATGAATACAAGTATACCCATTTCATGACATATCCCGATTAATTTTAGCTTGATGAGCATAAATACAACACCCATACATCTACCTACTGAGATCATTTAGCTTTGACTCATGGACTTCTGGTGTGGCAGTATTTTAGTCTTACAATTCTTCCCCCTTTAACCTAAATAAGCTTTTTATGCATCTATTAAAACACCACATTGATACTAGTAAGGCTACCAGCTCTATGTGCATAATGTGCGTGCCTGAAATTTGGGCTAACACTTTATGTGTTTGATGATGTCGGGTATGTCTAGGCCCTATGTTTAGGCAGCATAAAGGGCTATCATAAGAATTCCAGAGGCACTAAATTGTTTGTAAATAATCAGCAAAAAAAGATTCTGCTTATATACACCGCCTCATAGCACTTCAAGCACTCTCTGGGAGGTTTACAATTTAATTATGCAGGATACACACTGCAACCCCCCACAGCAAGCTGGGTACTCATTTTACTGACCTTGGACAGATAGAAGGCTGAGTCAACCAGGAGCCAGCTATCTGGGATTGAACCCTAGCAGGTTATGAGCACAGGTTTAGCAGTATGCTGACTTTTAGATCTCTTTCCAGCAGTAGCCCAGTAGCCTTCTTTGGAAAGAAGTCCTGGAGGCTCAAAACTGTCACCGCATCTGTAAACAGAGCCAATGAGACCAGCCAGGCACTTTTTAAAGCATCAAGGAAGTGATATGGTAAAAGGAAGGCAGAGGATCATATATCCCTAAATACATTTTAGAGTCAGACCCTTCTGGATTCACATGGTTCTGCATGTGAGCTGCCTGTAACATTGGTCCAGTCTGAAATTTGCAAGGAATGTTGATTCAAGCCATCTCTCACCATTGTGCTTGTAGTTTTGTCTCTCCTTTGTGTCTCCTGAAGACTCAGCCATTGTTCTTTGAGGGCCTCTCAAGAAATCAGGCATGATTGGTATAGGAGATGCCAATAAAAACTTGGGTTCAATTACAGCCAGGGCTTGAACGTCTTTCCTTGCATACCTGGAAATGCCACTTCAAACTCGCTCCATCAACAAGAGCATCAACACTGGTTTATAGAGATGGGCACGAAACAGAAAAATGGTGTTTCGGTTTGTCGTTTGTCGTTGAGAGGTCTGTTTCGGTTTGTTTCCGTTTGTCAGGAATTTTTTAAAAAATTTCGTTACCGTTTTTCATTTTTTCGTTTGTCATTTCTACCCACTTTTTGTATGATTTTTAAAGCATTTCCGTGCGCAGGCATCCCCCAACGCCCCAGACCAGAGGGAAAACACTAAAAAAAGGATGTTTGGCAGAGACACAGTATAGACTAGGTATGCAGGGAGGCTGCCCAGGGTGCAAGGCAGCCGCAGAGTGACTGCACTGCAGGGCAAGGGAGGGTACTCACCGAGAGGTACGCAGCACGCACATACACACGGAGGCTGCAGGACTGAAGCTAGAGTCGCAGAGACAGCAATCCCACCCTAACTCCCACCAGAGACTGCAAGGAGGACAGGGGCTACCAGAGCCTTTTATGCCCTCTGTGGCTGCCAGACCTGCCCGCCCAGTCTGCAACCTGGGCATGCTATTGGTTGAACATGATCCCATCACATGGCTTGCCTCCATTTTGTGGCTGGTGGCGACATCCATTTTAAAGGGAAAAGAAAAATACATTGCGATGGGAGAAGACAAAAACAAAAGTTTTAAGGACCCCAACCCCCCTGGTAGGTATTATCAGACAATATAAATAATTATCACTGTGTTTTCACGGATGTCCAGGGCGTTTTTAACATTTAAAACAGCTCATTTCATTGCACGTCACCATTAACAGAAACAAAACGTAACAACCACAATTTTTGTGGTTCTGTTCGTTTCGTTTCATTTTCATCACAATTTTCATTTGTCGTTTTGTTACGTAACAGAAACGACAAACGGTAACGGAAACAAAAAAATGTTCGTTCCATGCCCATCTCTACTGGTTTATTAAAACACCTCAGAAGCATCACTGAAGGGGGGAGAGGAAAAAATAAAGAGAAAGAGATGCCTGTGAAGATTCTCAGTTATCCAGGTGAGTTTATCTGGAAGTCGAGTCATGGCAACTGGACTTCTTTTCCTTGAGAGATAGAAGAGTTTCGCTACTCATCCAAACAGCTTCATCAGTCTCCTAAACCTGGAGACTGCAGACATATCATTCTGATTTTGAATTCCATCCCAAAATCAGATGTATTGTGTATTTTCATAGAGTCTATATGATTATTATTTGATGAGAATGAAAGGCTCAAGGCCATTGGGATTTATATAAGCCACTTGCAACCTTCTTCTTGGAAAACCTGTTATAACTTATAGATTTCCAATGCGTGAAAGAGGTCACATAACATCAGATTGTGGGTGGTTGAGACACTTGTGAAGAGAAACATGAATATGGTGCAACTTTATTAGGAGTCTTTGCTTTCAGGCCAAGTGTTGAATAGAGTGAGTCATTGATCGCCTAGTTCCAGCAAGCCGTAAGAGAGCCTCTGAGGAGAAATGTCCTCCCTTTAGGTTTGAAGTGATAAGTGGGTGGTAAGTGATATATGAAACTCATTTTTGTTTGTTTGTTTGTTTAATGAAACCATGAAGGGGTCATAATTTAAATGGTGGCTTTCTCCTGTTCTGTGTACCATTCATGTCTTAGAAAAGTAGTTTTTGGAACTACAGCTCCCAGAATCCATCTGGGGGAAGGTGGGCATTATAATCTAAAGCTACATTGTAATGTTCTTGAGTTTCACATCCACTGAAAAATCTGAAGAGCCTAAATTTGAGAAAATCAATACTGATTTCTTCGAAATTTCAAAACATTCCCTCAAGCTCTTTCCAGGCCAAACATGAAGAAGCTTGAAGATTTTGGTAAGCTACATTCTTCAGAAATGCCTGGTATGAAATCAACCACATGGGCGATGATGAAGATATTTCCCATTATGGAAAGGACTACGTGCTTCCCACCAGCCATATACTTGTTAAAAAGAGCAATACTGTTAAACAAAATGAGGCAAATAAGCATTGGGCTTTAGCCATATTTGACAATCTGCAAGGCAAAAAAAAAATAGAAATGCCGATGCAAAAAATCATAACTGAATCGCAGATCAGCAACCAATTTGGCATGGGTGTAGTGGAAAGGCTGCTCTTGCTATCTGATAAATTTTGCAATGTTTGGGGAAAGTTTTTTTGAGCTGTGGGATTTTTAAAAACTAACACCGTTTTACACTGGTGCAGAAACATAACTTCTGAGAATTCCTTATTTATTTTTGTAAATTGAGTCAGGGAAGGGGGAGGAATAGAGGGAAGGGGAAAACAATGAGAGGGAGAGGGGAAAGGCAGGGAAAGGGTAGGAGGTGGGAACAGTACAATCATATTCTTTGTTATATCTCTACTTATATTTATTTATTTATTTATTTATTATATTTATACCCCGCTTATCTTTCATACTTAAACATGTTGCTTATATACTATATTAACCGTATTGAACTGGTTTTTCATCCTTTATCTTTTCTGACAATATGTCCATTTCTCCAACTTCCAGACATTTTAATGTCATTTTTTTTGTTTTGTTTTAGTGTCTCTGTCTTCTTCCAGTACGTGGTATACAAAATTCTAGATACAGTTATTACATGAATCACTACATGCCTTAGTTTCCTATCTATCATCTCTCCAATATAATATTCACTAGAAAAATGGTTTAAATGGTAAATTACATGCAGAATATTTTGCGAGCATTCATGTATCATTCTGCAGTATGTTCTTACTTCTTTATATGGCCACCACATATGGTAAAAACTCCTCTCCTGTCCTATACATTTCCAACTATTCTTTATCAAACCATATATTATTTCCAGGTCTGTGACTAATGGTCAATATCAATATTATGCCCTACATGTTATATCTATCCCACACTTGCTTTGTTTCTCTGTATTATCACCCATGCTTTCCATTGCTGCTACTCTATATTTGTGAAGATTCTCAGTCATCCAGGTGAGTTTATCTGGAAGATGAGTCATGCCAACTGGACTTCTTTTTTTTGAGAGACTGAAACTTTTCGCTGCTCATCCAAACTGCTTCATCAGTCTGATTGATGAAGCTGTTTGGATGACCAGCGAAACATTTCAGTCTCTCAAGAAAAAGAAGTCCAGTTGACATGACTCAACTTCCAGATTGCTGGTACTCGTGCCTTTGAGATACATGTCTCTACTTCATCCTTAGTATCTGGTTGGAGCTCTTATGTTTCTTCTTTTCTCTCAATTTTCTTAACCATTTTCCAATAAATCCTCTGCTTGCATTCCCAAAATTTGGTGCTAGAATTACACTCACTGCTCTTTCCATTTCCAAGTTTTTAAAAGAATCTTCAGTTGTTTTCTGCTTTGTTTTCTCTGTTTCCAGTTCTTCACAAATTTTCTTGACTTTTACCTGTTTTTCTTGCCACTTTCTCCACTTTCAAAATTTTGTTTTATTCTCTGTATTTTCTTGTTTCCACTATGCCATCTGTATTTCTATTTCTTTCATGTTCTCTATTAGCTGCGCAACTTCCTTCTGCACCTTCTTGAGGGCTAGCATAAACATATTTTGCAGTTTTGATTGCAATCCCTTAAAAGGGTGTGGTGCAACAATCTTGCTTTGACCCTATCCTTGGGCAGGTGACAAATCTGGTTTTTTTCTTCCCTCTTGCTGCAAAAATTTTCAACAAATATATTTCTAAAGAAGAAGTACTGCTGTAGGTGCCTGGAGAAGGAACTGGCAAATCACTCCAGTATTGCTGCCAAAAAAAACTCCATGGACATGGGGTCACAAAGAGTTGGTCACAACTGTAATGATGCAACACACACACACAAAAGAATATTTAAATTTTTCATTCTGCAAGGGTTAACATTGTTTATTGTTATCAATTATCACTTAACTACCAGCTCTCCCTCCACATAACACCTTTTTACTTATTTAAACATTTGACCATCAACTACACTTCTGAAATAGAGTCTCTATTCAGATCTTTAAAGACAATATGTACCAACATTAGAGCACATCACTTCCATAAGATTATGCTTTTCTTTCAATAGATTTTGCCACCGAACTAGATGTTCTCTGTCCTTTCCCTTCCAGTTACAAAATTGCTATCTTTGTGATTTTACATTGCATTTAAAGAGTTAATAAACATGGGGAAAATGAAAGCAACTGGCTGTCTTCTGATGTTTTTCCCTCTTCAAACAAAGCCTGTCTTAACACAGTTTATACAAACAAATCTCCATACTTTTCTCAACTCTAAGCTCTTAATATTTTGCGATTTTAATTAAAAATCTCTTTCCTCAGGGAATGAAAGTAATTCAGCACAGAAGCTAGTCTCTCTAGAGGTCCTTCCTTAACACAATTCTGCTCTTCCCGATTCAACTCAGAAACCTTTCTCAACATTATGCCGGGTCCCCGACATAAACAGACACTCTCATGTTCTTCCACCAGCTCTCTTTTATTATTAGAGATGGGCACAAAACAAAAAATGAAATGCTATTTTGTTGTTTTGTTACATAACGAAATGGTAGGATCTGTTTTGTTACAAAACAAAACATAACACCATTTTTTCTTCTAGGAATAAAACAATTTCTCCTAGAAGAACCAAAATCACAGGGTACTTTTCTTTGGACTCTTCCTTGTAAGCCTCTGAAATCTGGAGAGGTTTGGCACTGAGGGAGCTGAATTATTAAACTCCAAAGAGGGTCCCCTTAGGAAAAATCATTTCTAATTGAGTTGGAAGCCAATAATACCCCCTCCTGGCATGTGAGTGATCAGTGGCTTTCTGACTCAATTAGAATGATTTTCCCCTAGGGGAACCCCCTTTGGAGTTTAAAAACTCATCCCTCTAAACCCCAAACCTCTCCAAATTTCAGAGGCTTACAAGGAAGAGTCCAAAGAAGGAACCCTGTGACTTTGGCTCCTTCTGGTACCCAGGGGAGCAAATAACAAATTGTTTTGTTTTGTTTTAATTCCAAAACAACTTTAAAAAATTCTTTACTAACAAAACCAAACTACTAAAGAAATTAAACACTATATTTTTATTTTGTGCCCATTTCTACTTATTATTAATCACTTAACGTTCCTTTCCTGTATTTCTCAGAAATATATCCTTTTTGAATATCCATTGTGATGTAGTGAGCACAATAGACACAATAGGCCTAGATTTAAACCCACATTCATCCATGGAAATTCAATTGTGGCATGGAAGTGGTAAAACCACTTCTTAAAATGTTTTACTTACCTTGAAAGCCTTACTAGAGTCACTTTAAGTTGATTCCAGTTTAGGAGTTTTATAAGGATTGGCCAATCCATTCAAAAACTGATTCACTAGATCTACTATAATAGGGGTGGTAGTTGCATATAGCACTGTGTCCCCAGATTTGCTGCCCTTCTGGTCCCTCTACATGCCTCCCCCAGATTTAGGAAGCCTCTCCCAAAGGAGGCTAGGCTGGCCCCCTCTTTCATGTCCTTCCGCAAACAGGCTGTTAATATATCTTGGTGGTGTTCTCATTGGTCCTTTTAGTATTAAATACTCATTGTTATGAATCATGTGTAGAGATGGGCACGACTTGGCGAAATTCTTATTTCCGTTTCCGTTTCTCGTTTCCGTTACGTAATAGAAACGGTAATGACAATTACTCCGCCAGAACTCAAACTCGAACCGACTAAAGAAAAATTGGGTCTGATTTGTCGTTGTTGTTCCTGGCATCTCAGCGATCACGTGATGCCAAGTGGCACAGGAAAAAAGTTTTAAAAATAAAAAAACCCGATTCCCGGCCAAAAATGAGGTGAAAATATGCCTGCCTGAGGGCACCTACCAGAGGGTGGTTTCTGGGGGGGCTCCCTGGCCTCCCCCCTCTCCTCTCCTGGGCTGCGCAAAGTGCGCATCCTCGTTGAGTCGCAACTCACCAAGCGGCGTGGCACAGAAAAAAAGTTTTAAAACTAAAAAAAAAAAACCTGATTCCCGGCCAAAAAAGCAGGTGAAAATATGCCTGCCTCAGTGAGGGCACCTACCAGAGGGGTGGTTTCTGGGGGGGGGTCCCCAGCCTCCCCCCCTCTCCTGGGCTGAGCATCCTCGTCGTCTCACCAGCTCGCGCCATGCCATGCGGTGCGGGCGGGGGATCCAAAATGCGGCGACCACAATATTTATTTTGAAATCGCATGGTCCAAAAACACACCAAAGCACCACAGAAACATGCGAAAATAGCTATTTTAAAACTGCCTGAATTTTTACAGTAGCAGCAGTGGGTTTTTCTTGCAACAAAACGTCTCCATTTATTTTATTTTATTTTATTTTTATTTTTAATTTTAAACCTGTGCAATGATGGGCTGGCCATGGGAGTGGACCATGCAAATTTTTGGAGCCATTCCACCAATTGCATGGCCACTTGGCCAGGTTTTGACCGAGACTTCTGGGATGTGCCAGTCGGGCATAAAAAGCCCACTAACCCTAGCCCGAACCCGAACCCGAACCCTAACCCTAACCCATACGCCAGTACACTGTCCTTCTTAGTGGGTCAGAGAGGCACCCAGAGGTGCACCCCAGTAACTCACCCTAACCTTACCAGTAACCCTAAGCCTAGCCCTTGCGCTAACCCCTAACCCCAAGCCAGATCTGTGTACTCGCATTGCACTACAGCAAGTACACTTCCCTTCTTAGTGAGTCACAGTGGGCGCCCATAGGGGTCCTCTCTCACTTTGTTCCCCAGCCCAAGTGCAGGCAGTGAGTCACAGAGGCACCCGAAAGAGAGGTGCCTCTGCCTGCTGTAACTGCAACTTAATGGTATGCATATCCAATTGGCTATGCATGCCATTTTATGTGAGCCAGAGGAAGCACCCACCCCAGGAGGTGCCTCCACCCTTTCCCTTCATGGTGGGCCAGAGGAGGCACCCACCCCAGAGAGGTGCCTCCAGGAGGCCGCCCCCCCAAAAAACCAGTACTAATGACAGATGAAAAACTGACAAACGAAATGACAAATTTTTGGAAAATTTCGCAAAAAACGGAAACAAGCCGAAACGGGCCGGCTTCGACACACGACAACTTGAAACGTAATTTTTCCTGGTCGTGCCCATCTCTAATCATGTGTTTTAATTGTTTCAAGCCACCCTGGTTCTTTTTAAAGGGGAAAGGAGGGTTAGAATGTTTTAAATAAGTAATCAAAATGAACTACTCTACCTTTCTTTTCTTTCTTTCTTTCTTTCTTTCTTTCTTTCTTTCTTTCTTTCTTTCTTTCTTTCTTTCTTTCTTTCTTTCTTTCTTTCTTTCTTTCTTTCTTTCTTTCTTTCTTTCTTTCTTTCTTCTCCATGACTGGTGGTGATGATTTCAAATCATCCCCCACCCACTCCTTTCGCCTTCCTTTCTCACTCTATGATGGTTACTTCACGTCCATTCTCGTCCTGGGAGGAAGTTCGTTGTGTGTCGATGTCGGTCGCGGTCATGTGGTCTTCTTCCAATTATGTCCTGTTCCCATGTATACATGGGCGTAATAGATGATACCGGCATGACTGTTACCGCACATCCTCATTTTGTGATGAGATGTGAAATTCCATGTTGTTGTTCTCCATTTTTTTTCCGGCCCGGCCTTCCGTTTTTCGATGTTTTGATTCTCTGGAGCCTTGCCTTCAATGCGTTACAGAGCTAAGTTTGAGGCATTTGTCTTTTAATCTCTCTTTGCGTTGCTGACTCCTTAGGGAATGTAGTGGTGAATGGCATTCACACTCCTGCCACTAGATGGAGAATGGCACTTTGTGTGACAAGCCTTACCTCACGGGCACTCATCTCGGAACGAGAAGCGTGATGAGCAGATTCCTGAGGCCAAGTAGGGGAATGTCTCATCCCACTTAAATCACAGTTCAGGGGGCGTGGTTGGGACGAACTCCCCTTGTCCACAATGGACATACGGTTAGATTACTTTGTACCAGTCCCAAGCGGGACCGTGAACAGCTATGAGATGGACGTGAAGTATCAGCCTGTATGAGTTACTGGCTTCCAGAATGTTCAGTAATAGAGATGTCTGGTCAGATCTTGCAAGTAAACATAATCTCATATTAGTCCCTCCTCTCCTCCTGCTGCCCCTACCCCTTCCTATCAATATTGCCTTTTCCATTAAATTTTGTTGAGCTCTTGGTAACTTACACCCATGACTTCCTTTACTGAGTCAACCCATCTCATGTTAGATCTTCCTCTTTTTCTTCTGCTTCAACACACTTTTCCAAGCAATATATTTAGTTCTGGCCTCCTGCAATTCCATGATATATGCATGGGAGGATAGGCTCAGGCTACCTGGTTTTGCTTGTCTGAGAGTTCAGGCTTGACTTGATTGAGCACTCCCTTTTTCTGCTTTTTGGCTGCCTTTTGTATTTGTGCCAGTACCACATATAAAATGACCTGCTGTTCACTCCTGTCTTTCTTCACTGTCTTCCTTTCAAATAGTGTCATTCTTAGATAACTCCATTCTCTTCCATTCTTTTATTTCAAAAAGCAAATGGCCATCTTTTGGAAAACATGTACATGCATATTTGTATGGGTTTAGGTAAAATACAGTTTTGCTTCCTCAGTTGCCTGATTCAAAGAAAGGGATGTGAAACTGAAACATAGCTTTCCAGTCTGCATTTCACAGAGCAGGTGTGGCAGTATTAAATGGCAAATTAAAGTATGCATTTGTTTCTCCATTGTACCTACTCACATCTTTGCTTCACCGTTTCATTAAGTCCAAAACAGCCCTTTGGAACCGATGAAAAAAGATTGAAATAAGGACTCCCTGCAAGATCTTAAAAAACAGATGCAGTTGAATGTCATCAACATGCTGGTAGCACAAGACCACAAAATTCTGGACAGTCTCTTTCAGGTTTTTCATGTGTATTATGGTTCCTTGGTTTACGAGCATAATCTGCTCTGGAAGCATTCTCGTAAGCCAAAAATACTCATATATCAAAGGATATATAATGGAAACTCAAATGATAGTTGTTTTTTGAAAAAATGAATTCAGCATTAAAATTGCTAAATAAATTGTGACTCAAGTCTATATCTTAACCAGATAAGGGTGTTTTTTTGCAGTGTTTAGCTGAGGTCACTGCTGTTGTTAAAAAGTCTCAAATTCTTTCCCTTCTGAATAGAATATATCCTACTAAGAATTTCTATATTTGCTTTTAAACTCTTGTCAAAAACAAAGTGAAAGTTCAATTGCATAATTCAAAATAGGCAGGTGCAATTTGCTGCCAGTGAAGGAGAGCAAAGTCCACCATTATTTACATACGTTCTGAAAAATTCTCTTGACTTGTTGAAACTTGTTCTCGATGAAACACTCATTCCTTGCTGTGAAGCTGGCCTCTCTTTGGGATGGATTTTGTTCCAGGCTTTTTGTCATTTCCTGTAAACATTTTATGTGGTTTCTGTCTCCAACGCAGATCTTTCCAAAGAGGTTAATGAGAAAGGTTGCAGTAAGTGAAGGACAACAACAACAACAACAACAACAACAACAACAACAACAACAACAACAACAACAACAACAACAAAGTAGAGCTACTAACACTCCAACTGTTTAACACAAAAGCCTAGCCAATGTTACATCCTGCTCTGTCCTCCACGGGAAAAGTCATTTTGGAAAACCTAAGCCAGAATCCTATTAGATGGGTACAACATCTATCCCAAATGGTATAAGTGATGCTCACAATTAGAGATGGGCATGAAATGAAAAAAATTGTTCCGTTATTTGTTATTTGTTTCATTACGTAACAAAACGAATAACGAAAATTGTGATGAAATTGGAATGAACAGAACAGAACCATGAAAATTAGGTTCGTTATGTTTCATTTTTGTTAATGGCGACGCCCAATGAAATGAGCTGTTTTTAAATGTTAAGAAACATCCTGAATATCCGTACAGAAGCACAAAATCCCACATTCATAAAAAAATGGTGCTGGAGGAGAGCTTTGCAGATAATTATTTATTCTGCCTGATAATACCTACCGGGGCATTGGGGGTCCTTAAAACGTGCATTTATGCCTTTTCTCAGATCGCTGTATTTTTTTTTTCCTTTAAGGGGAGTTAGGGGACATCGACCCAAAATGGCTCCCAGATGCCTAATATTGATTTCTTGGGTATTAAAATGCCCTAGACATCCGTTAAAACACAGTGATAATTATTTGAAATTATTACCTGCCAGGGGGTTAGATGGGTCCTATCCCAAAACGCGTTTGTTTTTGTCGTTCTCCCATCGCGATGTATTTTTTCTTTTCCCTTTAAGGATGACGCAAAATTGATTCCAGCCACAAGATGGATGCAAGATGGATACTGTGTCTCCACCAGCATCATTTTTAAAAAGTGTTTTCCCTCTGGTCTGGGGAGTTGGGGGACGTCCACGTGCGGAAATGCTTTAAGTCATGCAAAAAGTGGGTAAAAACAAAAATTGAAAAATTGAAAAAACAAAACGGATTTTTTTCTTTTTTTTTTTTTAATGTTTTTATTAAAAAAAATTAAAATGTAAAAAAAAAAAAAACAACAAAAAACGAACCAAAATGGACCCACAATGAAAAATGAAAAAAAAAAAAGAAACATCATTTTTTCGATTCGTGCCCATCTCTACCCGTAATCATTCCAGCTGGCTGTCACACTCTCTGACATATCCAGATTGCAGATTCAGGTACACACTTGACTGGGCACTCTGGCATCCAACAGGAAGCCAGAAAAGTGTGGAAACCACTTACCTGTTGCACATATGCATGTGATAATTAAATACCATCTAGAAACCAGGTCTCTGGCCATTCCAAATTTTCTTCCAGTCTTCTTTTCTTTTATTTAAAAAAAGTGATATTGGGATAATTCCCTAGTATTTTAAATTCCGCCTGTCTTTCTAAACCTACCAGCTATTGCTCAAACGCATTTCAGATTTGATTATTGGATGCTCAAGATTAAAACAATTCAGGATACAAAAATAATACCCAGTGATTTAACATGGTTAAATTAACAACTAGGAAAATCTGCAACGGATTTTTATGAATAAAAGCCCTAGGACAGAACTGAATTCCCTGTGCGAAGCCTAGACATATACTATTATTCAGGGAGAGGGAAATCTGACTCAGGGAGAAGTGTTAAGATGATTTTATGATTTTTTTTGTTGCCAAGGAAACCACTGTCAAAATGACTTACTGCTTTCCCCAGGACACCACTCTTAGGTATCCCTAAAATTCCTCATGATACAAATGAGAATACCTTCAGGAATTTGGTGTGAAACAAGGCAGAAGGATTCAAAATGGGGAAGGAATCTTTTGCTAGCTTGAAATTAATCTCAGTTTTTGAGATCCTTGTGACACCCAAAGGTCTTTGTCACATCCTGTAGCCATTCGATCACTAGATCTTTTATCTCCAAAGACAAACAAACTGTATTATCTCCATAAAGCTTTTGCTAGTCTTCTCCTCAAGTAGAAAAGAGGGTGAACAATGTTTCTTATAGTATGAAAGCCAAAGGAATCCAGCATGGTCAGTGTAAAGGGGTCAAGCTTAGGGATGGGCACCTCACGAAAAATGACACGCTTTATGCATGTCGTAAGGTTATGAAACGTTTCATAACAAAACAAAATGCAGCCAGAATTTTGTTATGAAACAAAATGCCATCCCCCCCTCTAAATTGAAACAATTTGTTCTAGAGGAAATGGCAGGGAAGCTTCCTCAAGCTCTTCCCTATAATCCCCCCCAAAAAACAACATTTGGAAAGATTTGGGTGTCAGGGAGCTGAGTTATGAAGCTCCAAAGGGGGCGCAGGTAGTTAATTGAAGGATTAACAATAGAGAGCGGAAGCTGGTAAATTAACCCTATATTGGTAAAGTAAGCTGAACAGACTCCTTGAATTAACTACCCCCGCACCCCCTTTGGAGCTTTATAACTCAGCTCCCTGAACCCAAACCATTCCAAATTTCAGAGGGGTTGCAGGGAACAGTCCAAAATAAAAATGTACTCCAAAATACGGTAGTATGCAGCACCAAAATAGCTGGGGACCAAGATCGGACCATTCCCTCTAAACATCTGAAATTTGGAATGGTTTGGGGCTCCAAGGACTGATTTATTAAATGTCAAAGAGGTTGCAGGTAGTTTACTGGAAGGAGTGTGTTCAATGTGATTTACCAATATAGAGGTGAAGCTGGTAAATTAACCCTCTGCTGGGACTGCACACTGAACACACTCCTTCAATTAACAGGTACCCACACCCCCTTTGACATCTAATAAAACAGTCCTTGGAAGCATAAAAATGTACTCCAAAATAGTATTGCAGTAGCCATGAATAGGCACCAGAATTGCTGGGGACTAGAGATGGGAACGACTTAGCGGTATTCCCGTTTCTGTTTCCGTTACTCGTATCTGTTACTCTACGGAAACGGTAACGGGAATTACTCCGCCAGAATTCGAGCTCGAACTGACGAACGAACAATTTGGTCTGATTTGTCGTGCTCGTTACTTGCATCGCAGCGATCGCGCAATGCCAAGCGGCACAGAAAAAAGTTTTTAAAAGTTTAAAAAAACCCGATTCCCGGCCCTAAAAGTAGGCGAAAACTGTCTGAGGGCACCTACCAGGCCAGAAGGGTGTTTTATTTGGGGGGGTTCCTGCCCCCCTCTCCTTGGCTATTGCTACTGCTGCGCTGCTGGTACCAGCCTGGGAGGGCGCATCCATTTGCCATGCAGTGCGGGGGATCCAAAATGGCGACCACAATATTTTTTTTGAAATCGTTGCCCAAAACCCCACCAAAGCACCACAGAAACATGCGAAAATTAGTTATTTTAAATGTTTGAATTTTTACAGTAGCAGCAGTGGGTTTTTCTTGCAAAAAAAGAGTCTCAGTTGATTTTATTTTATTTTATTTTATTTTATTTTATTTTATTTTTTTACACCTGCACATTTGCAATGATGGGCTCGCCCATGGGAGTGGACCATGCAAATTTTCCACCAATTGCATGGCCACTTGGCCAGGTTGACCACAGAGACTCCTGGGATGTGCCAATCGGGCATAAACAGCCCACTAATCATAGCCCAAACCCGAACCCTAAGCCTAAGCCTAACCCATACGCCAGTACACTGTCCTTCTAAGTGGGTCAGAGAGGCACCCAGAGGTGCACCCCAATACTCACCCTAACCTCACCCGTAACTAGCCTAACCCTAGCCCTTGCGCTAACCCGTCTTAACCCTAAGCCAGATCTACTTGCATTGCACTACATGCAAGTACGTGAGACACAGCGGGTGCAAAGAGTCTGCCAGTCCGTCACTTGTGGCTCTGGCTGACTCCTGCAGCTCCCTCCAGAAGCCCGCTACCCCCCCAAACCAGTACTAACGACAACGAAAAAATGAAAAAAACAAACCGACTAATTTTTGTGAAATTTCGCAAAAAACGGAAACGAGCCGAAACGGACTGCCTCCGACACACGACAACTCGAAAACGTCATTTTCCCTAGTCGTGCCCATCTCTACTGGGGACCAAGGTTGTACTCTTCCCTGTAATCCCTTGAAATTTGGAAAGGTTTGGGTCTCACGTGGAAGGGGGGGAAACCGAGCTCTTCTTGACGGCTACCACTTGTCTCCAGACATCCTTCTGTGCTGTATATGCCCTCACCGTTACCTCCAGAGGGACATCGAGATCAAGGGATTGATGGTGAGTGCCAGTTGGGTGTTACCAAGGGAAAAAAACCACTGCTTTCCACTTTGAATATTGATTATAGAGTTAGGGTTTAAAATGGCAAAAAGCAGAACCCTTTCACTCACTGTTACTGGTCCTACATCCAGTTGCCAGATGAAATTTGGCCCAAATGATTTATTACAATTCAAGGCAAAGCATGCTCTTCCCTGACTAGTTGTTTGGCACCCCTAATTAGATAGTACAACGGAGCCACGGTCATTAAATTTAAAACTTTGAATTGCAGAGCTTGAAGGGGCTCTATGGATTATCAAGTTCAGAGCCTCTTATAGAGGCGCCATGGAGAATGGAACTCCCAGTGTTTAGCTCCACAGCCAGAAGAGACCTAGGCCACTGAGCTACCCAGTAGTTAAACTTGACTGCAGTACTGGAAGGGACCCTCTGGATCCTTGATTTCCAACCTCTGGCTCCACAGGCAGATACCCCAAACCGCTGAGCTATTCAGCAGTTCTCATTAAAGTGACCCTATACTGGTGTAACCTTGGCATGCCAGCAAGTTAATGTAGAAACCAAATAATAAGGAAACACTTTATCTATAAGTAGATGAATACTCTGACTTTTTGCCAAGTTCAGGTCTTTCTAAAAAATAAGGAGGGATCCATGGTGAACCATATTTGGGCTGTTCAGACAAACCCTTTCTCCACTTTCACTGAACATGGGAGGAGAAGCAGGATCACATCCCAGGTAGCTGTGTCTCATAGTAAACAACAACAAGAAGACAGCTATGAAACCAATCAAAGTGCTGTGGATTGTCCTGAATTTGCAATACCATATTCTTACTATAGTTTAGTCCTTCCTGTTCCTCATAATCCAATCAAATATTGATTGAAAAGGAAGCAGAGAGTTCATATTTCTCTTATTGACTTTCATTATAATCCTATCAAAAGCTCTCAGACCTCGGTTTGATCTTGGCAATGAAATTGATTGGTAACCTCTAATAATTTGACTTTCCTGACATTGATTCACATTAGCTGCATATCAAAGCCACTTTAGTTTAATGGATTCGCCTTCAGTTCTTGACACAGTCTTAATCTGAAATTAATAGTTGCTTCTAGCATTTCTCTTTTGCTACGATTGTTCTGCTACTTCAGGTAGATCCTCCCAATTAATTTAGACAATTGCATATATACAATATGGAGACATTCACACTCCTCCATGCTCCTCTGAACTAGCGAATTTGTGACCGTTCTAGGCCCAGTATGAAGGCACTGGTGCTATATTTTTAGAATCCATGTGGCCCTGACAATACATGTTTGATTTACCATTATACTGCCTAACAGTATAAACTTTTAATTGAAAACCCTTCTCAGGTTGCTGTGTCATCTGAAGACTAGACTAGGTGATACCTTTAGGCTACTAGTAAAATAACAAAAAGTTGCTAATGTTTTGAGGGTGATAAACTTTTTTTCAAAGCTGTACCAAAAGTTCAAGCATGGCAAAAGATGGATTTGCCAGGAGTTAGTTCTTGGATGTAGAGCTCTTGGCAAGATGAAAATAAATGCCAGGCAGTCTCTTAGGCCATTACTTCATGTCCCTTTCACCCCTCTTTGCTGTCCCGCTTGGGAGCAGTATGAAAAAAACTTACTCCACGTCCATAGCGTGACAGTGGAAACTCGTTTCGACCATGCCCCCTGAACTGGGAACAGAGCATGACAAGCTGTTCCTTCCCCTTGGGCTGGGGAATTCTCTTGTCACGCTTTGTTCCCGGTTCCTGTTCCGAGACAAGGGACGTGAAGTAACCTTTTGCTCTAGGAATACTCTGACAACTGAGAAAGCTGACTGGAACTCCTGTGCCAGGCCAGGCTCGGCTGCCCACCTGTCCCTGCCGGAGAAGGCAGCTCTTGAAGGGACAGATGGAGAGCCACTTTCAGGTGTAGGTCCATCCTCCTTGGGTCCCGGAGGTGGGGCTGAGCTCTCCTTGCCTGCTCTTTTGCCAGCCCACAGACTGCTGAGTTCAGGGTGAGGGTGTCTCGCCCACCACCCACGTCGTTGCTGCTGCCGCTCACCCGCGGCAAGAGGTGATGTTGCAGGTGCCTGGGCTCACCTGGCTCCTCCTGCTGGGCTTCCCGAGACAGCCCATGTGCCTGCAGTGAGGATTTAAAATATCAAAAAATAGAAGCCCAACAATTTTTAAAAAGGCTAAATGAAGCCAGGGAAATCCAGTATTTGTCACAAAACAAGGATTTGAAATAACAGTTGTCATGATACAAGTAATCACACCCGTGGGTAAACGAAAACAGGGACTGAACAGGGACAAAACCACATGATGTGAACAATGCTGTCATGGAACAAAGGTAATCATGGAATGGGGTAGGACATGAAGTAACCACCTTAGTCCAGGCAAGAAGCAGAGATGTTGTGAAGCTGCATCTGAAGTTATGGGTTGTGTTTACAGCCCCAGTTCTTCAAATAAAGTGACATTTAGCTTGTATTTGGTTTTTGAGATGGCTCCACGGCTCCACAACTTGTTTTGCTTCAATTGTGTCATCCTGAAGGAGAGCATGTAACAACAAGGAAGTTATTTTCAGTGGCAGCATCGTAGTTACAAAATAGTCACCGAGGGTGGCTGAGCAGGTGCAAGGTCTGTTATCTTCACAGATTCCCCACCAAAAGAAAAATCTTTCCTTTGGTCCATCTAGATCACTGTTTTCCACACTGATGGCCAGTTGCTCTCTGTCTTGTTTGTTTTTTTAAGTTTTCCCTGAAAAGGAAATTCCTGGGATTCAAAAACTGGATTCAGAGTTGGGATTTTCAGCTGCAAGAGTGGTACAATGAAGTATGCAATGTAGCAATTCATGATAAATTGACTTCATAATTTTTTGAAAGAGAGAAATAAAGATTAATATTTATTGAACAATGGGAAGAAGGCACAACGGCTGTATTGTGGAAAGAGAAAAGAAAAAATAGACAATGACTAGATATGTGAATATGTTTTGGAAGGATGTGCAGGTGGAATGGATAAAGGAGAAGGAACAGTTTGATTTATAACCAAACGTATGTAAGATATAATGGTCCCTAGGGAGAAGGGAGCACCAGCATTCAGAGTTTATGTAATAAATGTTTTATTTATTTATTTATTTATTTATTTATTTATTTATTTATTTATTTATTTATTTATTTATGTACTTGTTGACCGCCCAATTTTCCTGCGGTATACAACATGTTGCAAAAAACAACTTGCCCAAACATACAAACCCCAGACATACCAAATAAAAATACAAGTAGTAGTAGTAGTAGTAGTAGTAGTAGTAGTAGTAGTAGTAGTAGTAGTAGTAGTAGTAGTAATAATAATAATAATAATAATAATAATAATAATAATAATAATAATAATAATAATAATAATAGCACATCAACAACCATATAACATAAGCAAGATCCGGCAAGAGAGGGCTGGGACCAGCAGACATACAGACTAATAAGAGAACCACAGTATGCTCAAAGGTCACTCAAAGGATTCCATGAAGAGCCAGGTCTGTAATGCCCTTCTGAAGGCTGGCAGTGAATCCGACAACCTAATCTCCACCGGCAGTTTGTTCCAGTATGCCGGGGCAACCACCGAGAAAGCCCCATTACGGGTAGAATCCCTTCGGGCATCTCTAGGTGTGGCCACCCGGAGTGAGAGGGAAAGTGAAGCCAGGGTCGGTTGAGACAAAGTTGACCTCTGGGAGATCTGCTCTGCCAGATAGACAGGTCCCAGGCCATGGAGGATTTTGTAAACCAAAACCATTACCTTGAACCTTATTCAGTAGGCAACAGGCAACCAATGCAGGCGAGTCAGAATGGGGGTGATGCAGTCATAGCTGCCCACACCAACCACCAGCCTGGCAGCCGCATTCTGCACCTGCTGCAGGTGCCAAACAAGGGTCAAGGGAAGCCCCATGTAGAGAGCATTACAGTAATCTATCCTCAAGATCACCAGTGCCTGCACAACCATCCTAAGGGAATCCACATCCAGGTACAGGCGAATCTAGGCAAAAAGCCTAAGCTGGTAAAAGACCGCCCTAGACACAGCTGCCACCTGGTTTTATGTTTTAGTAGCATTTATATTTTGGTTAAAAATTATTTAAAAATATTAAGAGAGAGAGAGAGAGAGAGAGGAGAGAGAGAGAGAGAGAGAGAGAGAGAGATTTGGGACTGAGCATGGCATCATCTGAACAGAAAGCAGAGGATCAGAGAACTTTCCCTGTTGTCACATCAAAACTGGGGTGGTGACATTTAGTACAAGATAGTATGGTTAATCAGAGAGCAAAATCTGTGTTTCTCTCTATACAGTAACCTGTTCCAAACAAACAGCCTTCCTGTGGAAAAATCTGCCCAATTTAACATGAGAAAGGGAGAAGACAGATGTCTGGATGAATAATAATAATAAACTGATAATAGATTTACACATGGCTGCCATTTTATGTCTCTGAGGTTCCAGTGGGTATTTTCAGAAAATACTTATATTGTGCAATTGTCCTATGTCATTCAAATAATATTATGTGGAGTCCAGATGGCATTGTGTTCCTGTGTTTTCCCATTGTGTCTTCTGTGTAACCAGACGTTCAGATGTGCTGATCCAGTATATCACAAGTATACCAATCATTTAGGACCACAGATCTGCATCTCCTTATTCCTTGAGATGTCAGACACCTAAGACAGAAGACAGATGGTTGTGAGGGCACAAGAGGTGGGGGGCCCTATGGCACCATTCCAAATCAACATGTGGGCATATCTGCAAATATTTCATCTGCTCAACATGTTTGCAGGAACAGTGATGACTTAGTGCTGAAGCATTGAGTCCGGACGCCAGTTGAAAGTGGAGAGGGATCTGCACCCACATGAAAATCAATCTTACTTCTTCTCCAGCACCTGTTGACTTTTGACTTGTCATGCATAGCAGTTATCTGAGTCTTCAGTTAGTATCGTAGCATAGTAGTGGAAGTTGGCCACAAGTGTCCTTCCACATCTTGTTGGACTGCACCTTCTATCACTCCTGGAGTGATGAGCTTTTCCAGTCCAGCAGCCCTAGAAGTCAGCACTTTTTCCAGTCCATATTTATCTCATGTCCGTCTTTATTAGAAAAGATAACTTGTGGGGCTAGCAAAGCACATATGGTTTGGATGATATGGGACAGCCCCCATGTTGGAACAGTGCTGGTCTCTAGCAGTAACAATGGAAACCTTAGCTGTTTCACTGAACAGATATAACATTATCAATTACCAAAGGATTATATACTGTGATAGCTCCAGCCAGGATGAACCCATTAAATTAATGGGCCATTTTAGTCACAGAGAACATGTTTCATTTATGCCAGTGGACTGACTTTAACTTGGACTAGCATTGGATTAGCAAATCCAGTATCAGTTTAGGTGTGCCAATCAAGCTGCTGTGGAAAGTACATGGGTACTTTATGAAAAATGACACACTGTTTCATCCTTTCATAGTGTTTCAAGCTGTTTCAAAATGAAACAAAACAAAATGATTTTTTCGTTTTGGAAGGAACCGAATCAGGGAGATGCAGCCAGATCTCATTTCAGCAGTGAGATCTGCCAGCTGTTTCCCTGCTCAGTTCTTGCCTGCCACCACCTCCCAGCTAGTTTTGACAGCTTAAGCTATCAAAAAATCCCAACTGAGAGGCTGGTGGCTAGGGAGAATGGAGTAGCCAGGCAGCAGTAAATTTGCTGCCTGTCTGCTCCTTTACCGCCTGCCACCCCCTCCACCCATGGGGATATTTTGGACAGGGAGTGCTGTGGGCAGAGGAGGAGTGCTGATGTCAGTGCTCCCCTCTCAGACCCCTGCTGTTTCAAGGAAGACTAGGGGATTCCCTGGTGCTATGAGCTCAGAACCTGCAGGAATACCCTGGTCTTCCAGCACCTCCAAGCTGGGTTTTTTACAGGGAGGGCTGTGGGGAGGGGGCACCCTCCCCCACACACCATGACCTGTCAAAAAGACTCAGCTGGGTAGTGTGGGGAGGAGCAAAAGGCAGAAAGGAGCAGGGAATTATAAAAAAAATCTGCTCCTTTCTGCCTTTCGCCCTTCCCCCTGCCTCCCAGCTTGGGCTTTTTGACAGGTTTGGGTAGGTAGAGTGGGTACCCCCTCCCCACTCACACCCCAACCTATCGAAAAGCCACAACTGGGAGTCAGGGGTAGGGATGAAAGGCAGAAAGGAGCAGGTTTTTTCTCACTGCCTTCTCCGTTTTGCCTTGCTGCCTGCCTCCCAGCTGGGTTTCAGGTCCGAATGATTGGGAAGCTGCCGCCACCTGGACTGTTTTTTGAACAGCCCAACCTGTCAAAAAAAAAAAAAAGAAAGAAAAAAACCTCAGCTGGGTGGCGGCAGCTTCTGAATCATTTCATTACTCATTTTGTTTCATTACTAAAAGTCAATTAAAAAGTCATTTAGTAACAAAATGAAATGAAACACAATGAGTAACAAAACGAAATGAAACGAAACATTAATTTTCCATTTTGTGCCCATCTCTAAAGTATCAGGTAGGGAAAATACATGTTGTAACAGAACTCCTGGATAACTGGGCAGCTTAAGTCTCTGGCTGCAGAGCCAGAGGTTGGGAGTTCAGTTCCTCCCAGTGCCTTCTTGAGAGGGGCTGGACTTGATGGTCCATAGGGTCCTTTCCAGCTTTGCAGTTAAATATTTGTTTGCCAGGCTAGTCAGCAATAAAGAGGCGACACACGTTGGGCTTGGTAAAACTCGGGCCACAATTTATTAATTGCAATAACTGATAATAACTTTATCAACGAACAGTAACTTTAAAGGAGGGTCTGTGACGTAGCGCAATAAATTACTAGGTGGTTTTATTAAAGGTCCGTTAACTCAATTAATTTATTGCATCCACTTACGGATGCAATGAGGATACCAGAGTGTTTGGGCATCCCCCATTCCCAATTTCTTGGCAGTCCCCTAGTTAATGTTGGGGTTAAATTATCTGCACCCTATCATCTACCTTACCTACTTATTAGAATGGGACTGCTGAGGACCTTGAGTATTTATAAGGCTCTGTATGATATTCAATATTATATTGCGCTACCCGCCAAATTGTGACCATGTGACCTAACAACCCGACGCCACGTGTGAATGATGGGATGGGCGAAAACACGCCACCACTCAAGGCCAATCAGAGTGGCAGTCAAAAATTCCCATCCGGCCCCGAAGCGACCAGGAAAGCATCACCATCACACTATCAACAGTGGTGGGCGGGCGGGGAATCATCCGACTGAGCGGCAGCCGGTGGGGGGGGCGCAACCATGCCTTATATGGCCACGCAATCGGCGCACGGTACGCCAAATGCGGAGCCCCACCCACCGCCTGCCAGCTGACAGCCAGCAAAATCCTTCCCTGCGCCTCACCCAGAGAAGCGGTGAGGCATTGTTGCTGTTATAAAGTAAGGGAGGGAAGGAGGGAGGGAGGGAGGGAGGGAAGGACCAATACAGACACATTGTAACCTGAATAAGATTATGTACTAGATACGCCAGCAGTTGTTGTGAAGAAGCAATTGTCAGAAGCCTTAAAAGAATGGTGTGATAAAAAATTCTGGGCTAAACAACCCATCACTGTCAGCAATCTCCAATTGGTTGCTCTGCAAGAGGGAAGAGGAACAGCTTTGCATGATTCCAAGAGTGATTTTCATAAGTGAAAACTGTAAACTTAACTCTCCGGCGTCTTGTTATAAACGAGTTCAGCAAATGGGAAGCCTTAGCAAATGAGTTCCAAATTTGTTGGCTGAAATTGTTCTGGCATCTGAAAATACGAGTAACGCTGCTTTAGCAGCTAGGGACATCGTTTTTTCCTTCTTTGTTCCTCTTCTTAAGCACATTTTCTCCATGAGAAATACTTTCAGAATTATGACCATTTTGCCGTGGCTCTCACTTCATACACCTCCCTGTACTGAGATTGAAATTGGTTTTAGATATAATAGGCTTAATAAGCATTTTTTTAAAGTGTCAGGAATCCAGGTTTATCTAAATGGTTCTGCTCAACACCTGTGCCTCATTAGTGGTGCCCATGCCCTGTACGCTGCTTTCCATTTTCTTCTCTTAATAATGTTCTCCTCTTGCTGAGGAATTTACCAAGAAATAATGCAAAAGTGGGTCAGGGCTACCTCTGTTCGGGATCTGGTGATCTCGCTGGCAGATGTAAAATGATGAGAGAGCTGTGCCCAAAGAAGGAAAGAAAAAGACAGACAGACTAATGGAGACCTTTGCTTTTGGAGCCCTGTGTGTTTCACCTTTCTCGTTCTTTTTAACATTCGTTCACTGCCTGCATGTGAGAAAGCTTCCTCATTAAAACCCATCCTAGCCTTTTCTCCTGTGAAGAAAGAGAAGAAGGATGCAGTTCAACAAGCCACCAAGGTCATCTTGTTCATCCCGCTGCCACAAGTAATGCATGTGGCATTTTCACTGAGGAAGTGATGGAATGTGCAAGAAATAGATGAATACTAGGCTAGTGCCAGCTCTGTGTTGTGTTTGGAGGTAATATGACATCCTGTACCATGTTGCCTCCCAGAGCGAACACGGTGGTGGTCGTTCAGAGCACCGGCCCGGCAATCCTCTCCTGTGCCAGGAGGGTCTGGGTCTCAAATATTCAAGCCAAGAATCCAGCCTCGGAACATATGCAGAGCAAGAACCCTTTCCCCTTGAGTCACCAGACCTCTTTGTGTAACATATTTTCAGATGATGGAATATGCCTTCCTTGCAAAGCTCTGAGCTGCAAAATGGATGGGGGGAAAAAAGAAAAAGATAGAAAAAGAACAGCAGTACCATTTGAGACTAGAACATTTCCCATGTTGCAAGCTCTTCTTGTTGAACGGTTTAGCTTTTCACTAAAGATCTGTTTGTTTCCTAATTAGTTTCATAGCCCCTGCTTTGTCCTTATGCATTTTAATGGATCTTTCTTTCTTTCTTTCTTTCTTTCTTTCTTTCTTTCTTTCTTTCTTTCTTTCTTTCTTTCTTCCTTCTTTCTTCCTTCCTTCCTTCCTATTGGTTGTATTGCCTTTTTATTGCAACACTGAATCATGGAAAATGGCATAAAATTTTCTTCTAGAACACACAGACACACAAACACAACCAGTTTTTGTGTCCTGGTGTTTCTCTTCTTCTACGTTTGTCATAGAATGCGATCTTCATCAAGCACTAGAACCCATTCCTCAAATTCCTTTTTCTTCACCTCATTGAGGGTGAAATGATGGTGGAGATCAGGATTGCAGCAAGAACTTAGAGATGGAATTACTACTTATATATCCCTGCTCCCTGCTGCCAATCTAAACACTGAATCAGTGGCTAAGTGGTAAATTGACAGTTCAGTAAATCCCACTGAGGCAGCACTCACACTGAAAAACAGAACAACATTTAAGCATCATTTAAATTGATTTAGATTTCATCATTCACATGAAACAGGGGTGAAATCAATTTATACGGGCTGTAAAGTGAGCTTTTTTCAACCTGCTGAGGGAGGACTTTAAAAATACTTTGCTTCGCAAATTGATTTCAGTTCAATGCAGATTTTGGATATGAAGGCCACTGATGTTTTGATTTGTGCCTGTGCAGATTCTGCTTGGCAGGGGCACTGCTTTTTTTCCCTTTTTAATTTTAATTCTTTCTTAAAATGTTTATCACTGCCGCACTCATCAGTACATTCAGCGTTACAAACACCTGTCCTCTTTTAGCCATGCAGATGATGAAGGAACCAGGAGAGCAGCAGAAAACCAGTGACCACGATGCAGGCATGACTGGGCACAGAGAACCATATTATCCACACCAGTAGCATCACCCAGAAATGTGGCTGGAATGCCCCCCCCTCAAATTCCTTTTTAAAAATGGGAAGAGGTCACCTTTCCATTCTTTCCCCTATGGTTTGTATTATGAGATGACAGCAGGTGGCACTTCCCAGGTATTCAGTATATCAATCTATTACTTTTAAACACACACACACACACACACACACACACACACACACACACACACACACACAAACCCTTTAAGAACAGCATCCTCCTTTTCTCCAGGAAGAAATTGAGCCAATTTCAGCAGTGTAGATATCAAAACTAGTTTAAGTCACCAGAAATAAATCTATCTCCACTGGGTGCATGTGAACACAGCCACTAGTTTAAATACCACATGACATGAACCTGATTTCTAAAACATCTGGATGGAAATCCATTCAGATTTCCAGTGTGAACACAGCCCAGGTCTACCCATCTACTCTAGCTGGGACTAGCAGGATACTGCTCCTAATGTCCATGCAGTGGTATACAGTGGTACCTCAATTTACGAATTTAATCCATTCTGAATGGATGCTCTTAAGTTGAACTACTTTTAAATCGGGGTACCAATCTAAACAATTGAAAAAAGTTTAAAAATGAAAAAAATGAAAAATATATTTGTAAGTTCAGCAGACCATATCAAAAATTTGTAAGGCGGCAGTTAAAACGACAACAGTTTTCCACTCTTAAGTTGAATTGCTCTTAAGTCGAGCTGCTTTTAAGGCAGGGTGCTACTGTACCTTACTTTACTTTAATGGATTTTTGGCTGTTAACATGTATAAATACAGGCTACCATAATTTAGTTTTATTATATACAGATAAACTCTCATGACTGTCTAATAATATCTCCTCCCACCCTCCATTTTCTTCAGGCTCTGCCATGGAACATCATTTTCCTTTTTAAAGTCTAATACTGTAGTAAAGGTTGCATGCTTATAACAACCAAGCAAATATATGTCAAGATGAGTGGTACCCGTCAGATGGTATGTTGATACTGATGGCACATTTCATCACCCAATTGCCTTCTGAATACCTGTTCTATGAATATATAAGGATGAAATTGACCTGAAGCAGCTTTGTGTTATGCTAGCATTAAGGCTGATCCTGATTTTGTAAAAATGCCCTTCAGAAAAGCAGCTTGTACCTTCTAACTAGAATATGCATCGGAATTCTGTGGTTTCCATGGCAAACATCTCATTTAAATATCAACAGAGTTCATCCAAACAAATACAGATCCTACATCTCTGCAGCTAATAGCCACGGGCTATAGAGAACTCGGCTTGGTTTTTAAGTTACATTTCACGGAACATTTGCCCTCCATCATTTCAGAGGCTTAACATGTGCTTTCAAAAGATAGAAAAATATGCAGTGTGGAAACCCCCTTCAGTGTTATTATTATTATTTATTTACATTATACCTTAATGAAATAGGTAGTGCACACCCATGGTGAGTGAATCCCCAGATGGATCCTAGTTTAATATCTTAGATCTTAGTTTAAAATAGCCAGTAAGGAGAATATTGCCTTTTGCTCTCTCTTAGCTGTTCATTCCCAAGTGTTTCCTATTGCTCTTAGTGCCTGTGGTAGTCTAATCTCCCCTTTATAGGGTTATAAAGTCTGCAGTTTCTGGATCCCTCCCTCCCCCTTTAGGAAACCTTTCCCTGGGGAAAGATCCAGCTGTTGGAAGGTGTTTCTGATGGGCCAGCAAAAAACAAGGGAATCCTTTCCTTCTCTTTTTCCAGGATGGGAACCGATGGCCTTCCAGGTGCTGTTGGGCTACAACTCCCATCATCCCTGACTTCCGGTCATGCTGGCTAGGGCTAAGGAGAACTGAAGTGCAAAAAAATGTGGAGACCCACACATTCCCCAAACAGTTTTACTTTTTCTCTTTTAAGTGTACAAATCAGGGTCAAACTATATACATAGTAACCCAGACCTTATGGCACAGTTAAACTGCTGTACTGCACTGCCAACACTCTGCTGATAACCCTGGTTCAGTCCCAGGCAGCTGGCCCAAGCTTCACTCAGACTTCCATCCTTCTGAGGCTAGTTTGCTCTGGGTAGAACAACGTGTAGCTTGCATTGTAATTGTAAACTCTAGGGATGGGCATGGAATTGAAAAAAATGAGATTTGTTTTGTTTCATTTCATTCCCCCATGATTCGTTTCATTTCATTAGAAAAGATTTTAAAAAATTCCTACAAAATGAACCAGTAATGAACCAATTTGTTACTCTATAAAATGGGTACCCTAGGTCCTAGATGCACCAAATTTAGTGGGTACCTTCCTTGGACACTCCCCTTTAAGCCCTCCAAATTTGGAGAGATTTGAGGTTCAGGGGGCTGTGTTCTTCAACTTCAAAGGGGGGTGACCCCCCAAAATTTGGAATTTCAATGTTATGTGCTTGACAATAGAGATCCCAGGCAGCTAGCAGTGTGGAGGGGGCCAAGTTATTCAACTCCAAAGAGGGTGCCCCCAGAAAAAAGTCATTTAAAAGTATTTGAAAATATGAATCCCAGGCATCTAGCAGCATGGAAATGTAAGGGGAGCTTCCTCAAGTTCCCCCCCACACCATAACCTTTTGAAATTTGGAAAGTGTTGAGCTTCAGAGAACAGGGTTATTAAGCTCCAAAGGGGCTGTTGGCTGTGTTCTTAATTGAAGGAGTGTGGATTGGCGTGCTGAGGGGAAGCTGTAAATTAACCCTATACTGTAATTGGTAAAGTGTTCCAGACACACTCCTTCCATTAAGCACCCCCTTCCTACATTATTTTTAAAACAATGTTCAATGTAAAATTGCTGATCCCAGACATGCATATGGCAGGCTTAGCTTCCCCAAGCGATTTTAGTGAGCCCCCTTGAAATTTAGAAAATTTAGATTTTCAGGGAATTAAGTTCCAACAGAAGTGTGGGGGTGGTGGAAGATGCTGGATATTTCTTATAGAATTAACATATACTTTAAAAAAAATCAAAGTGTGCTGCTTATATACAGCACTGTAGTTCTTAAAACACTTCCTGGGGAGCTTATTAGGGATGGGCTCCAAACAAAAGACAAAATGTTGTTTTGTCGGTTCATTACATAATGAAACGAAACAAAATAAAACAAACCAGGAAAGCAGTGTTTCATAAGCAGTGTTTCCTCAAATTTCATTTCTGTCTCAATGTAATCCCCCCTTCCTCCTCACATTCATTTCTTTCTTTCTGTTCTTTCTCTTCCTCCACTTCACTTCTGTTCAGTCTAAATCAGTCATGTCTGGTTTACAAACTCCTTAACTCCTTTTGGTATACTTTTTCTGCCATTCTTCTCCATTCAACTCTCCAATCCCATCTTGTGCCAATGTAAACTGGCCTTTCATTTCCTAACTCTCTTCCCTCTCTTACTATAGCTGAAGGCATTTGGTGGGAGATTCAGAAATGGGGGACAAAGATGACCCGGCGTTGATGAGGAACATCTTGGGAACCAAGGAGAAGACCCGGGAAACTGAAGGGGTGACGGTGGAAGTGAAAGAGGGGAAGAAAGAGATTGGCCAGGAGGAAAAGGTGGGAAAATTGGACAAGGGGGTTGGACAAACAAAGGAGGAGAGTGAAGGGAATATACAGTAATTGTATCAGAAAACATAAGAACATAAGAACATAAGAAGAGCCATGCTGGATCAGGCCAAAGGCCCATCTAGTCCAGCTTCCTGTATCTCACAGTGGCCCCACCAGATGTGTTTGGGAGCGCATGAGACTAGATATCTGTCTCCTGATACCACTCCCCTGCATCTGGCCCTTGAAGTACCCTGGTTTTAAGCCTGGAGATTGCACATCTCCATCATGGTTTGTAACCTGTGATGGACTTTTCCTCCAGGAATCTGTCCAATCCCCTTTTGAAGGCATCCAGGCCAGATGCCATCACCACATCCTGTGGCAGGGAGTTCCACAGACTAATAACGCACTGGGTGAAAAAATATTTTCTTTTGTCTGTTCTTACTCTCCCAGCCCTCAATTTGAGTGTATGTCCCCTAGTTCTGATATTTTGTGAGAGGGAGAAGAGCTTCCCTCTATCCACTTTACTCATGCCCTGCACTAATTTGTATGTCTCAATCATATCCCCCCTCAGGCGCCTTTTTCCAGACTAAAGAGCCCCAAATGATTTGGCCTTTCCTCATAAGGGAGGTGCCCCAGCCCAGTAATCATTTTAGTCACTCTTGCACTTTTTCCAGTTCCACTATGTCTTTCTTGAGATGTGGTGACCAGAATTGTACACAATACTCCAGGTGCGGCCTTACTATTGTTTTGTATAATGACATTATAATGTTGGCTGATTTATTTTCAATCCCCTTTTTGATAATCCTTCATGGAGCTGTCCACTACAGGCCAGTTAGCCTTACACTGTCCCAGGGAAGATGGTGGAAAGCCTCATCCAAGAGAACATCTTAAAACACATAGAAGAACAATCCTTGCTGAGAGAAAATCAGCATGGCTTCTGTAAGGTTAAGTCTTGTCTGACAAATCTTTTAGATTTTTTTGAAAAGGTCAACAAGCAGTTAAAGTTAGCAGAGGCAGAGGTAAAGCAGCCCTTGTTGAACTGCTCCAACCCAGAAACTTACCAGTGCTCACTTCTTCCTGTTTTGCTCTCTCAGCAGTAGGTCTGCTTGGTCTCACACACCAGGCTCAAAAGGAGAAGGGAGGGAAAGGTCAATAATTCTCCTTCCTGTCTGGGAGTGGGTATGGCTAGAGAACACATTGACTCACAAGTAGGGAGTGTATTGTGTTTCCTAAGGAAGAGTCTGTTCTTATTGGGGTGAAAGACAGGCCAGGGAGTGCAGAAGGAAGCTGTGGGAGGAGAAAGCCAAGGTGGAAACAGAGAAGGGAGAAAGAGAGCAACCCAAAGAGGGTTGACTGGGACTGGATATGGGAAGCAGAACTGACAGAAGATCAAAAGCCCTTGGTGTTGCCATTGCCTGGGTTCTGGGTCCTGGATCCCTGGGCTGAAGATAACCTTGAACCGGGATGGAATTTATCCCCAGAAACTGTTCCTGTTTCCAACTGCAACCACTTTCTAACCCTTGTTGAATTGCACAATGAATAACCATTGCTAGTTGATGCATCTCTTTTTTGTGGTTCCCTTTACAATAAACCCCATGTTTGATAATGGTATTCCTGAGCCTTCATTGAATCTACAGGGTGGTCAGGCCAGGTGTATAAAGGAACTCTCACAGCTTGCTACCAAGAGTCTCAGTTTCTCTTTGTCAGTCTCTCATTTAACAAGAATGACGATTATTGCATGCTGACAAGTACAGAGTACTCAGAACTAGTCTGCCATTCTCTTCTTCTGGGGGAGCTTTGGGACCGTGTTCCTTGCCCATGACCACACAGCCTGACATTTCCTTTAGGAAGCATAGTGGGGAATTGAATCTGTGATCCATCGCACTGGGCTGTCCAGCCAGAGTCCTCATTTAGGTTCACCATCTTCTACTACCGCAAATCCGAGCAGCGCTATTTGCATATTATGCAAAACTTTTGTTCATGTTGAGAGTCATCTGGGGATCATACAAAGACTGACCCGTATATCTTAACTCTACACCCCACAGATTTTTCTGTTCATGTGTATGGTTTTCAAAGACCACAATTACGTTGGTGATTTATGCACATATAAATTAGACTATACGGCCATACATTTCCTTCAAGTAACGAAGTGCCAGTTGCATTACGAGGTGTGTGGCTTTTGTACAATTAGGTGCCCGCCTTGTAACACAGACAGCACTTCATTAGTTAGTGGCAATTGGTCATGTAGAGTTCTTAAACATATGCATGTGGAAATTACTCAGAGGATTCTGTCCAATTTTGCATTTTTTGCATATATGGAGAAGGTGCATAACATAGTCCAGCTGCTGGCTAGTTCCGTAGTTCAGGTCTGTGTCTGTGGAACCACAGGTTGGAAGTTTGATTCCACACAGTGCCTCCTTGACAGTGTCTGAACTTGATGATCCGTAGCATTCCTGCTAGTATACGATGAAGAAAGTGTTTTCTGCATTACAATTTGTACTTTTATTACCCCAAATACTGTACAGTATGTGTAGTCGGCGTATTTCACTCCCTTAACTAGAAATCTTGACTTGAAGAAATGGACTACAAGACCAAATAACATTGGTTTACACAGTCAACATTTTATTCATTTTATTTATCTCAGAGTTTTGTTTAAAATATTCACTTGCACAAATAAGTTCAACACAAATTGCATATTTAATATTAATTGTGTCCATATTTCAGATTGCTTAGTATTTCAGCTGCATTAGATTTTTTCTTTCAAAAAACAAAAAACCCAAACCCTGTATCCTAGCGACATTACGACTTAATAAAACAATTTAGAGGAAATTGGAAACAGACAAAGATCAGTTATCTGTGAAAATTATTGTGCATCATTGTAACGAATCCTCTCTTTTCCATAAGGAATGAGATAAATGAAAATTCCTTTAGTGATTAATTATGCCTTATAACAGTAATATATGTCTAAAAGCTTGGAACACTTGCTATAATATCAAAAGAAGATCAGTTTGGCTTGCTTATATATTGATAATAGCCCCTTGTACAGAAATCAACAAACAAATATTTCAGGGCATAAAGATAAATATTGTGTGTGTTGCGTCATTACAGTCATAACCAACTCCTTGTGACCCCATGCCTTTGGAGTTTTTATTGGCAGGAATACTGGAGTGATTTGTTAGTTCCTACTCCAGGCGCCTACAGCACCTGGTATTCCCCGGTGGTTGCCCATCTAATTACTAGCCAAGCCCAACCTTGGTTAGCTTCTGAAATCAGGCGAGATTGGATGTGCTCAGGGCATCTAGGCAGCTCCAGAAGATAAATATTACTCACCATTAATGTTAGCACTTCAATAGATGCCCCTCTCAGGCCATTTTATCAGCATATTAAAAAAAAGAGTTGGCCTAAATAGTACCTTTGCGTGAATAGTATGTTTGAGAAATTATATAATCACAGCAAAAGCTTTATTCTGGCTGGTTATCACTGTGTTCTACAACCTTCTCATTTGCTGAAGAACCTTTAGTTTGACTCACTTTAATGCTGTACCTTCATACCCTTTAGAGGAGAGAGATTTGATCATTCCTTATCTTTATACCATGTTAATCAGGCATGGGTGAAACTGTTGAACATGCAATATCACACTTTCCATATCACAGGGAAATCAGTCTCTCTCTCTCTCTCTCTCTCTCTCTCTCTCTCTCTTCTGTGCAAACTCTGAACAAATATTCCAGGCAGAATCTGATACATGTCACATTTATCAAGCAACCTCTGAAGTGGTGGAATCTTTTGCATTACCGGGCTATGCAAGGAAGCATCTCAGCAAATCCTTTTATTAATCATACTTGTAGCACATGGTTTCCAGTGGGATTGTGAATAGAGATGGGCACGAAATGGCAAAATGGTGTTTCATTTTGTTTTTCAGGTCATTTTTCTTGGTTTGATTCATTTTGTTTTTTTAAACAAATTTTAAGTTAAAAAATATTTTTTCTGGCTCCCTTCCAAAGGGCACATTGAGGGGGAAAGGTGTGGGGTTTTCAAACTGTCTTTGAGTCACTAAAGAGTGTGGTGATGGCTGTGACCACTGTTTGCTTCAGTGGCTCAAAGGCAGTTTAAAAACCCCACACCATCCCCCCTCCCAATTGGGCACGTTGGGGGGAAATGAAAAATGAAAGGAAATGAACTGAAAATGTCCAGTTCATTTTGTTTTGTTTTTCTTTAAAAATCAGTTCATTTTTCATTTCACTCTGAAATGAAAAATGAAAATTGAAATGAAAAAAATTCATTTCGTCTCTAGTTGTGAAGTGCATTTGCTCCATCAGTATCCTCGAGAGCAGACCTGTGATTCCAATAAAGATGGAAAACTAGTTAATTACATGCTTTTATATTTGTATCAAAATCTGAGCACAAATCATTCCACATTCTAATGGAGACACTTTGAAAAATGGATATAATTGCAATTAAATCGCTCAGAGGATCTGAACAGATGATTGCTTCGGTAATTTACTTTATTCTTAATTTCCTATCAATACTTTTACAATACAAGTGGAAGAGAAGTGATCTGTAACCACTGTTTTTTCATCCAATAGTTAATGTGCCCTTGAAGATCACACAAGTGACAAATCTTATTCACACTTTCCTAGGTGTCAGTTTCTATTAATGTGATTCTGTTGTTAGTCATTATAGTTTGAAAAGTTAGTACATAAATAGATGGACAATTATTATATCTTACTGCTGTGTCTCTCAGTATGATGGCCAACAATCTTGTTTAAAGTATTATTAGACTATGGGATCACAGCACTATATTGCTGAAATCTGATGCCACCCATTATAAATATTTCAGCATTACAGATTGTGGAACCAGGAGGAAGAAAGAAAGCTGGCAGTTCCAAGAAGCTTTGGCACAAATTGTCTGGAATACAACTGGAGAATTACCCTTCTGGTTTAGAAGCTGGTGTGGCCATTTACTGCCACGCACCTAACCTTTTAACTAGCATCCATATATTGTTAAAATTAGTGGGAGTAATTTATAGCAGTGATTCCCAACCTTGAGTTCCCCAAAACCCCACAAATCCTAGCCAGCACAGCTAACAGTGAAGGCTTCTGGGAGTTTTAGTACAAGAATATCTGAGCACTCAAGATTGGCAATCACTGATTTAAAGGATTCTAGGCTAGCCCTTAGCCATCAGATTTTTCCAAATGTGATGACTAATTGGTTTCATCTCCAGAGACGTAGCTAGAGTTTGGAGCGCCCAGGGACTAAATCAGTTTTTTCACCCTCTCCTCCTCCCCTATCATGTCTCACCCACCCAGCAAGTGGGGCAGATCCTGGGGAAATAGTGGGGGAGGGGAAGAAGGGCCTTTCCTTCTCATGGCCTCTTTGTGGGTCTCCTTTCCAGTTAAAGCTTCCCTGTGCAAACCGCACAGCGTGCGGATAGCGCCAAGCAGGTGATGTATTTTTTTTCAAGCATCACCCCCATTGCACGCTTCCCCCTCCTCCTTTCCCCTGGCTAAGACTTGGTGATTGTTAGTCCAGGGAAAGGAGGAGAGGGATTTTTTCCAAGCAGCACCTCCATCATACGCTTCCCTCTCCTCCTTTCCCCAGGCCATCACCAAGCCTTAGTGGGGGTAGGGGCAAGGGAGGGAGCAATCAATGGAGGTGCTGATTAGAAAAAAAACATTGCCTGCTTTCCTCTCCTCCTTTCCCCTGGCTAAGCATTACCAAGCCATTGCAGGGGGAAAGGAGGACTGCTGGCGGGATGGCACATGGCTTCCTCCTCCTGCTCCCCCTCCAGGTGCCCCCAGATTGCTGTGCACCCTGGGACAAATGCAGTCTTCTTCCCCTCCCTAGTTATGTCAGTGTTCTCAATCTGATGGGTTTTCTTTTCTTTTTCTTCTCTACTGTGTGACCATATGTATGTGTGGGCACCAGGGTGAACTGTGGGTTCCACAATTCCTCCAACAGGAAAGATAGTAGCAATGAACATGTCAGTTATAAAATAGTAATTAAGTGCCATCAAGTAGATTCCAACTTATGGTGACTAGTTCCATTGGTTTACATCATATAAAACAGTGGTGGCCAAACTTCAGCCCTATAGAAGTTTTGGACCACAACTCCCACAGTCCTTTGCCACTGGCAATACAGGCTTGGAATTCTGGGAGTTGTGGTCCAAAACATCTAGAAGGCCAAAGTTTGGCCACTACTGATATAAAGGATTGAGAAGTGCTTTACTAGTCATGGTGGTGCTTTGGGACCATTCAGCTTTCCCAGGGTTGCATAGACTGGCTTTTTCCTGGAATAATAAAGGGGAAGTCCAACTCTTAATTGATGGCTCCACAGTTAATTACTGATTGTTTTTCTCCCCAAAAGAATTGGAAGACACAAGAGGATATTATTTAGTTTGAGGAGCAAAAATGGAACACCCCCCTCCACTCACCCTACACACATACTACAGGCCTTGTATCATCTTGCAAAAAAGAATCAGTATTCTTGGAGGCTTCCATAAATGTCAATTATCTCTTTTTTAGGGTGCTTTACCTTTTTCTCATCCATGTTGGGAAGTAGAGGGAATTGAGGGGTCATAAAACTACGCTGGATAACTGTATACTTGCCCTGCATTAAAACCTTGATGATGAGTGGTTGGATTACAAGAATGAGGACAGGGTGACCAAAGGTTAAATAGTTACTATATTACAAATACTGGTATGAATCCAGGTAAGTATGGGGTTGGAGTGTCTAATAATAATAATAATAATAATAATAATAATAATAATAATAATAATAATAATAATAATAATAATAATAATAATAATAATAATAATAATAATAATAATAATAATAAAGGTTTGTGTAGGTCAGGCACCCATATATGTACTGCTATTTGAGGGTCAGTCCTAAAGATGTGCATGAAACAGAAATATAATGTTTCATTTTGTTTCCTTTTATGCTCACCCCCATTTTGTTTCATTTCATTTCTTATGTTTTTTTAAAAAAATGTAGAAAAATGATCCCCTGGTGCTGACTGGGCCAGGTTTAAAGGGGTCCAACCATTGACAGCTCAACAGGAGCCCTCAGAAAATGATGGAACAAAACAGTTTGTTTCAATGCGAAAATGACCATTTCATTCCGTCTATAACAAATTGCTGTTTCCTCATTTCATTTCATTTCATTTCGTTACATAATGAAATGACAAAATAGCATTTTGTTTTTCATTTCCTGCCCATCCCTAGTCATTCCACATTGCTTCACACAACCATCCAAAAAAAAAAAAATCCCTAGAATCATTAAGCTCAGATTCTAACATTACCTAACAATCACGGGATGGATGCCTGAGCTATTACTAAGCACCTTGCATGCTTTTTTTTTGAGATAGATAGATATATATATGTTCTAGGTCAGTGTTGGTGAACCTATGGCACGGGTGCCAAGGGTGGCACTTGGAGCTCTCTCTGTGGGCACCTGACATTGCCCCTTCACAGCCATCTGTATTCAAGTTAAATTGCTGTATTGGCACTTTGCCAAAAAATAGTAGGCTTTGAATCGCAGCTTGGACACTCAGCCTCTAAAAGGCTCGCCATCGCCATTACTGTTTTAGGTTGTAGGTGAAGAACGGACTTAGAACCACTCCTAACCTTTGTGTGTGCAGCCTAAACTTTGTCTCTCCAACATTTCTGGGAGGTGGCAATCCATTTCATCAGTTATTTGTCTTCTTACCTTTTAGAACTTTGGTAGTTCAAAAGAACCTGGTTTATTCTCATCTTTTTTGTCCTTGTTTTAAGCATGTCGCTGTCAATTGTATTTAACTTTTCTGCATTGAGACAGATGGAAGTTCTGGAGCAGAACAAGAATATTCCATGGGGAGATACATAGATTCATAGAGAATATATTTGAAAGGGGCATTCAGACCCAACTGAAGGATGCCAATTATCACATACATGAGAAAGAGAGAGCGAGAGAGAGAGTTAACATGGTAAAATAAAAAAATACTTAAAAAATGAATTGAGAAACAAAACTTAAAAATTGAATCCAAACTATTTGCTTAAGGAACTGTTTGACACTAAAAAAATGAAAATGAAATAATTTTGTGAAAAGAAAGGGTACTTAAGACAGAATAGAATGAAGGCAGGCAGGCAGGCAGGCAGGCACACAAGCAGATAGGCAGGCAAAAAGTACTACTACTACTACTACTACTACTACTACTACTACTACTACTACTACTACTAACTAATACTAATAATAATAATAATAATAATAATAATAATAATAATAATAATAATAATAATAATAATAATAATACTTTATTGTCAAAGTACATCATGTGTACAATGAGATTAGCTAAGCCTCCCTCATACACACACACACACACAAAACACAATGAATCCCACTAATAGCCATACAATGTTGTTGCACTTTGTGGACATGGAGGTTTTTTCCATTTAAAAGTCTGACAGACCGTGAGTAAAAACTATTTTTCAGCCTGTTGGCACATTTGACTATACTTCTATATCGCCTGCCTGATGGCAGGAGAGTAAAGAAGTGCTGACCAGGGTATGTGTCATCCCTGAGAATTTTCCTTGCTCTCCTAAGACAGTGATCCCTAGCAATCTAGTAGACTCAGGAGACAGCCCATGATGTTTTGTGCTGTCCTCACCACCCTCTGCATTATCTTTCTATCTGCGGCTGTCAAACCAGCATGCCAAACTGTAATACAATATTAAAGGACACTTTCTATTTTGGACCGATAAAAGGAGGTCATCAGTTGTTATCCTATCTTATTCTTTTGCAAGACCCTAAAGAAGGGATGGCGAACCTATGGCACACGTGCCAAAGGTGGCACGCAAAGAGCTTTCACCTGGCATGCAACATGCTCCCTGCCCCCCCACTTCCCCCTCCGCTGGACCAGCCATGAAGAATTTGCGGAGGGGGATGTGGGGGGGCAGGGAGCATGTCGCATGCCAGACCGATCCTGCCACCCTGTCCCCATTGCCATTGCCATTGCCACCATTGCCCCGCCTACTGCCGCTGCTGCCGCCGTCTCCGCTGACCCCGCCGCCATCATCAACGCCATTCCTGCCCCTTCTGCTGCCACCACCGCTGATGACCCTGACTCTGTTGCCCCATCACCCTTGCTTCCCTCAGCCTCACCCCCACCCCTGCCCCCGCTGCCACCGATCCCGACCCCTCGCCGCCATCCCGATCACCATCGCTTTTGCTGCCCCTGCCACCACCGAGCCCGACTCTGCCTCTGCCATCCCAGCCCCCCTGACGCTGCCCTTGCTGCCCTTGCCCCCTGCCCCCGCTGCTGCCGATCCCGGACACCCTGCTGCCGCTGCCACAGCCGCCGTTGTCATCCCGAACACCGAGTTTGGGCTCTCGGTGCCAAAAAGGCTCACCATCCCTGCCCTAAGGAAATTGAGTTTCTTTTGAACCTTTTTGACCCACTGGTTTGTGTTGGTTTTCCAGGTGAGATCATCACTAAGATGGATTCCCAGGAATTTAAAAGAGGTTCCTCTCTCTTCTTCCAGAAGTCTAACACCATCTCTTTTGTCTTGCTAATATTTATTTATTTATTATTTATTTATAATATTTTACCCCACCTTTCTCCTTAGAAAAGGACCCAAGGGGACTTACAATAATGAAGGACAATATACAGCCCATAATATTTTAAGACATATTCAAATTAAGAAAAGGGAATTAGGAGAGGCATCTTAGAACATTAAAATGTAACATTAAAGCTGCAAAGAGCACACAAAAAGCAAAAAAATCCATTATGAGGGTTGGAAACTAACATGGAAATCAATGTTGTTCTTATGAAATCAGTAAATGCAACCATTTATGGTAATCAATATAAAAGTCACATATAATATTCAGGTGCAAGCTATTTTCTAGGCACAATGATGATAATTTTTGCACTTCTTCCCTGTACGCTGTTTCGTCTCCACCTGTAATAAGACCTACTACGTCTTAATCATCTGCAAATGTAATGATCACAGTGGATGGATCAGATGATACACAATCATATGTCTACAATCAGTACAGGTAGGGACTAAGCACACAGCCCTGTGGGGAGCCAGTGCTGAGCTTCAGGAAGGTAGATGTGACAGGCCCAACCCTCACTAGTTGTGGCCAGTTCCTCAAAAAGTCCTTAATCCAGTCACAGATGGAAGACGTTAGATCCAAGTCAGTCAGCTTTTCAATAAGAAGGCTCAGCAGAATACAGTAGGACCCCAGTATCCGCTGGGGATTGGTTCCAAGCCTTCCCATGGATAATGAAAATAGTGGATAAGAGAGAATGCCAAAATGTTCCCCAAAATTGCTGTTTTGTGATAGTAACTTGCTTTACAGCTGCTCTTTGTGACAGTAACTTGCTTTACAGCTGCTCTTTGTGACAGTAGCTTGCTTTGTGGCTGCTGAATTATTTATTTATTTTTCCTCTGCCAACCGTGGATAACTGAATCAGTGGATAATGAATCAGTGGATATGGGGGTCCTACTGTAGTATTGAAAGCTGAGCTTTAATCAACAAAAACACATAGATTCCAGATTTCTCCAAATGGCTTGCTACAGAATGGAAGGGAGTAGCTATGATTAGAGATGGACACGACGAGGGAAAATGACGTTTTCGAGTTGTCGTGTGTCGGAGGCGGCCTGTGTCGGCTCGTTTCCGTTTTTCGTAAAACTTCGCAAAAATTTGTCGTTTCGTTTTTCGTTTTTTCGTCTGTCGTTAAACTGGTTTGGGGGGTAGCGGGCTCCTGGAGGCACCTCTTTTTTGGGGGTGGGTTCCTCCTATCCTCACCCGCTAGGGAAAGCAGGCTCCTGGAGACCCCTCATACATGGGGGTCTCCTCTCCTCACCTGCTGCAAAAGGGCATGCATGCATAGCCATATGGCTATGATTGCATACCCAGTTGCACGGAGAGACACAGCAGACTGGCAGAGGCACCCCTCTTTTTGGGGTGCCTTCCCTGCATCAGTCAGGCCTCGGGGGCATGGTTTGCATGATGTCACACATGCTGCTGGCCGAGCCAAGCCTGCAGGAGTCACCCAGAGCCACAAGTGGCTGACTGGCAGACTCTCTGCACCCACTGTGTCTCACTAAGAAGGGAATTGTACTTGCTATAGTGCAATGCAAGTACAGATCTGGCTTAGGGTTAGGGTTAGCACAAGAGCTAGGGTTAGGCTAGTTACAGGTGAGGTTAGGGTGAGTATTGGGGTGCACCTCTGGGGGCCTCTCTGACCCACTTAGAAAGACAGTGTACTTGTGTATGGGTTAGGGTTAGGGTTAGGACTTGGGTTCGGGCTACGGTTAGTGGGCTTTTTATGCCCGGTTGGCACATCCCAGAAGTCTCTGTGGTCAACCTGGCCAAGTGGCCATGCGATTGGTTAAATGGCTCCAAAAATTTGCATGGTCACTCCTATGGCCAGCCCATCATTGCACAGGTGTAAAAATAAATAAAATAAAATAAAATAAAATAAAATAAAATAAAATCAATGGAGAGAGGAAAGAGGAGACATTTTGTTGCAAGAAAAACCCACTGCTACTGTAAAAATTCTGGCAGTTTTAAAATAGCAATTTTCGCATGTTTCTGTGTGGTGCTTGTGTGTTTTTGGACCACGATTTCAAAAAAAAAATTGCGGTCGCCGCCCCATTTTGGATCCCCCGCCCGCACCGCATGGCATGGCGACTCGAGTCCGGCTGCCCAGGACAGGAGAAGGGGGGAGGCCGGGACCCCCCCCCCAGAAACCACCCCTCTGGTAGGTGCATTCTGCACTGCAGGCATATTTTCGCCTCGTTTTTGGCCCGGGAATGTTAAAACTTTTTTTCTGTGCCGCTTCCGCTTGAATTGCGGCGGCCGGCGGCGAGTCCGGTGCTTTGTGAGCGACTACGATGAGGATTTCCCCCACCACCAGAGCAGCCCAGGACAGGAGAGGGGGGATCAACCACCCCTCTGGTAGGTGCCCTGAGCCCTCACTCAGGCAGGCATATTTCCGCCTGCTTTTTGGCCGGGAATCGGTTTTTTTTTTTTAACTTTTAAAAACTTTTTTTCTGTGCCGCTTGGCATTGCGGGATCGCCGCGATGCCAGGAACGACCATGACAAATCAGACCCAATTATTCTTTAGTCGGTTCGAGTTCGAGTTCTGGTGGAGTAATTCCCGTTACCGTTTCCGTTGCATAACGGAAACGAGTAACGGAAACGGAAACGGGAATTCCGCCAAGTCGTGCCCATCTCTAGCTATGATGTCTTCTGTTGACCTATTTCTCCTGTCAGCAAACTGGCATTTGTCGAAGTCTGGTGGAAGGCATGCCCTAAAGTATCTGAAAACCAATCTTTGGAAGCACTTCATACTGCAGACGTTAATGCTATAGGGTTGTGGTTGTTTAGGCAGTTAATTGCTGTTTTCTTTGGGACGGGGACAATGGTGGCTGCTTTCATACATGATGGAACACAGGCCTTTTGCAGTGAGTTGTTAAATATCCTTGCTAGGACCCCTGCTAATTGCTCCCCACAATTCTTTACCACTATCCCTTGCACCCCATATGGGTCTGCAGTTTTACTAGGATTCACAGCTCTCAATGCAGCTCTCATTTGATGTTCATATAAAATGATTAGCTGGAAATTAGAAGACTGGCAGGCAGAAACTCTGGGGTCTGGTCTTTTTACTTCATGGCGAGTGAAAAAGATGTCCAACTTTTCTGCCAGCAAGGCATCAGCATTGGCCATGTTCCTCATGTTTCCCTTGTAGTTAAGTGTTGCAGTCCTTGGCACACTTGCTTCACGTTGTTATCAGCTAGTTAGTTCTCCACCTTGTGCTTATATTGTTGTTTTGCTTCCTTAATGCCTCTTCTAAGATTTGCCCTTGCCTCTCTGTATATGCCCCTATCCGCTGCCTTAAAGGCAGAATCCCAGGCTCTTAGGAGCAATCTTACTGCAGCAGTCATCCAGGGTTTACAATTCCCATAAACTCTGAGGCACTTATCCAGTGTTACACTGTCAGTGCACACTTTGATGTAAGAAAGTACGACATCAGTGTAATTCTGCAGGTCTGGATGTTCAAATACACTCCAATCAGTGCTTTCAAAACAATCCTGCAGCTGACTGAAAGCATCCTCTGGCCAGATTTTAGCAATTTTCATGACTGGCTGGGTTCTTTTCTTGAGAGGGACGTACTTCGGGCATAAAAGAAGAGAGGAATGGTCAGATAAACCTAGATGGGGGAGAGGAATTGTCCTGTATGCTTGGTCCAGATCGGAATACCCACGGTCTAAAGCAGGGGTCCTCAAAGTTTTCAAACAGCGGGCTGGTCCATCACCCCCCAGAACCAACTGGGGGCCGGAGCACAGTAAAAAAAAAAAAAGGCTGACATGGAAAAAAGGGGGGAGGAAGGGGCAAGTGGGTGGAGCGGGGGACCTTGCTGTGGCCCTCCCACTTTGAATGCCCCACTAGCCAGCATGCCGATCATCTAGGCAGTAGTTGGGGGGAGTGGAGAAGCGACATAGCCCACCGCTTTGAACTGCCTCAGCAATAGAAGCAGCTGCAGAGGTTGGCTTGCTCACAAAGCAGGGGATAGGTGGTGGTGGGTGGTTGCAATAGGTCCCGGGGGCTGGATTCAGGACCCTGGGGGGCCGCATCCGGCCCCCGGGCCTTAGGTTGAGGACCCCTGGTCTAAAGCGTTCTTCCCTCTGGTGGAGAATTTTACGTATGGCTCAAACTTACAGAGAACTGTCTTTAGACAAGTTTGACTGAACCCCCCTGCCACAACACTGTTGCCACTGCCGTGGGCCAGCCAGGCACCTTCCAGAGGGGTGGGGTGGGGACCCACTGCCTAGGACCCAACCAGGAAGTTCAAAGGCCAGTTGGCCAGGTGGGTAAGTCATCACCCCACCCCTCCGGTGGGTGCCTGTTTGGCCCGTGGTGGTGGCGGCAAGAAGGCGGTGGGCATTGGTGGTGGTAAGTCTTATTTTTAATTTCCCTCCTCCTTGCCTGCCCCCACTGATCATCAACTGCACATACCTGAAATTGTGTTTGGTGAATCAGCAGATGCAGGGGTCGTACTGGATATGGAACTCCCTGCCACAGGATGTGGTGATGGCATCTGGCCTGGATGCCTTCAAAAGGGGATTGGACAGATTCCTAGAAAAAAGGTTACAAACCATGATGGAGATTGTCTCTCTAGGCTTTAAACCAGGGTACTTCAAGGGCCAGATGCAGGGGAGTGGTATCAGGAGACAGATATCTAGTCTCATGCGCTCCCAAACGCATCTGGTGGGGCCGCTGTGAGATACAGGAAGCTGGACTAGATGGGCCTTTGGCCTGATCCAGCATGGCTCTTCTTATGTTCTTATGTTCTTATGGATTGGGAAAGCGGCCCAAGAGAAAAAAAGGAACATTCTCTTCTGATTTCACTTCTTCAGGAGACAGAAACATTATTTGGGCATTCAGAATATGTTTAACATTTAAGGGAATGTGCTAACCATGCCCTCTTTTTGTCACACAGTAGAATAGGGTTTTCTTTGTGGATAGATTCTCTCCATGTGATCAGAATTCTTAATCATGCGGAGAACCTGTCATGGCACCAAAACAGAATTGGTCGCCCTGCAGGATTTGTTTATTTTATCATAATTATATTTGATTATGATTATTTTTTGTATTACGTTTGGTATAACGTTCATATTGTATACATTTATTGTATGTGATTTATATTTTGCATTATTTTTTACTCTGTAACCCACCCAGAGAAGATGGCATGATAAATTATTTATTTATTTATTTATTTATTTATTTATTTATTTATTTATTTATTTATTTATTTGTTAATCTTATACCTCACCCATCTTCCCAAAGAGAACTCTGGGTGGCTTACAGTAATGATAAAAATACAAGAAGGAGATAACAATCAAAATCAAACAAAAGAAAGAAGCAAGGAGCAGGATGGTGGCCAAAAAACAAAATAATTAACTAAAAAGGTCGCCAAATGCCTCCCTGAAGAGATGAGTCTTCAGGGCTTTTTTAAAGGCAGGCAGGGATTCAATCAGGTGCAGCTCACTGGGTAGATGGTTCCAGAGTGAAGGCCCCACCACAGAGAAGGCGCGGTCACGCGTACGTGCTTTCCACGCGTCTCTGAATGTGGCCACCCTAAGTGAGCACGCCTGCGCCAATCTCGTGGGTCTGGTCCCAGTTGACCTTTGAGAGATACGCTCCACCAGATACTCTGGAGAGCTTTGAAAATCAAAACCAGGACCTTGAACCTAATCCAGAGGACAACGGGAAGCCAGTGCAAGCGAGCCAGGACTGGGGTGATGTGCTCAAATCTCTGAACACCCACCACCAGCCTGGCTGCCGCATTTTGCACCCGTTGTAACCTCTGGACCAAGGTCAAGGGCAACCCCACGTAGAGGGCATTGCAGTAGTCAATCCTCGAGATCACTAGGGCCTGCACTACTGTCCTCAGGGAGGACTCATCGAGGTACTGGCGGATTTGGGCGATCCTGCGGAGATGGATACAAGCGGCCCTGGAAGCAGCCATCACCTGGGCTTCCAGGGAGAGGGCTGAGTCCAGGACCACACCCAGATTTTTGGCCCTGTCCGTAGGCTGGAGGGAAACACACCCCCAGCTTAGGGAGGGGGCCATTGTACCCAGACGAGGGCGCCCTGAAGAACAGAACCTCCGTCTTCTCCGGATTAAGCTTGAGCCGGTTATCTCTGGTCCATTCCAGGACTGCCTCCAGGCACAGATCAAGGGAGCGAACTGCCTCCACTGCAGATGATGAAAAGGAGAGATAGAGCTGTGTGTCATCAGCATACTGATGACAGTGAACTCCAAATCTCCTGATGACCTCCGCCAGTGGCCTCACGTAAACGTTGAACAGCATGGGTGAGATTGCTGACCCCTGGGGCACCCCACAAGGGAGAGTCCAAGGAGCCGACAAATCATCGCCCAGCTGAACCCACTGAGTCCAGCCGCTAAGGAAGGAACGGAGCCAGGCCAAGGCCTGGCCCCCAATTCCCACCTCGGCAAGCCGGACCAGCAGGTTACCGTGGTCGATGGTATCAAAGGCAGCTGACAGATCAAGGAGAACCAGCAGGGAGGAACACCCCCTGTCAGCCTCCCTGAGGAGGTCATCCTGCAGAGCGACTCCACGAGTAGAGGAAGATAAGTCTGTTAGCACTGCTTCTGTATGTCACTCCTCTCTCTTTGTAGACAGCAGTGGTCTGGAGCTGGTCTGCTACATATGGTAGTCCTTCACATGGTAACGAACCTTGGACAGGTTGGCTGTGAGAGGCAATAGAAGCAGGTAGGGTTAGAAGTGATAGCTGGCTACATTTAAATGCATTGCAGTGTTAAAATGCATTGTTCAAAGTGCATTGCTTTGGAAGGGAGCATGGTCTGTTGATAGGGATGGTTCTGACTGGCTGAAAGAGAAAATAAGGGAGCTGAGTATTGGTTAATGGTTATGAGGCAATGGAGCAAGACTGAGGAGAGTTTGATTTTGGAGGCTAAAATAAAGATGGACACAAACTGGAAAACCAGCAATTTGTGATGGTTTGTGGTTCATGACTTCTGATGAGCCATGAATCACTCCTGAACCCCTGAGTGGTGCTGGGAACCCTCTGACACATACATGCACAGCCAATTGTCTTACCTTTCTCTGGGCTCACGTGGGGTTAAACTCCAATCAGGAATCAGGCTGTGATGTCATATTTGCTTGCTCTGTGGTGCTGGCCAATCAGGAGCTGTGCAGGGACAGGCATCATCCTGCCTCCCTGTCTGATTGGCCAGCACCATGGAGCAAGCTAATATGACATTGCAGCCTGATTCCTCGTTGGAGCTCAGCTCTGTGCTGGCACAAAGAAAGGTAATACATTGGTTTCTTGTGTGTCAGAGGGTTATGAGCACCAGGAATTGCCCATCCCTATCAGAAAGTTTTATGTTGCAAAATTGGTTTGATATTTGTATTATATATATCCTGTTTATGAATTATTCAGGGAATTATGTCTTTGTGTGTCTGATACAAACAGCCAAAATAAACACTGAATGGGAAATCTTATTTATGGTTATTTATACAAGAGTTTTGAAATATGTGGATAAACAGAATACCATTATGTCATTGAGAACCTACTGAGATTTAACCTTAAACCTAGTATATGTGTCTGGAGCACTGTCTAGATGCTGTAATGGGGCCAAGAAGCTAAGGTTGAATCCAGGCAAGACGGAGGTCCTCCCAGCATCTGTGGCTTGGAAAGCTCCCTCTCCTTTGGGGGAGCAACTCTCTCCATGAAGGATGAGATCCATAGCTTGGGCATCCAGTTGGACCTGGCACTCACTATGGAAACCCAGGTGGTGTTGGTGGTCCGATCAGCACAAAACAATCTGTGACAGATTGCTCAGCTGCGGGCCTTCCTTGATGTTGGGGCTCTTACCACGCTGGTCCATGCTCTCATAATCTCAAGTCTAGACTACTGCAGTGCACTCTACGTGGGGCTGCCTATGAGGTTAGCATAGAAGTTGCAGCTGGTGCAGAATATAGCATACAGATTATTAACAGGGGCTAAAAGATACCAGCATATTACTCCTGTTTTTGCTGCAGATGCCTACACAGGAGGCCTGCAAAACATCAACCAGAAATTAGGCCTTCTTGTTTGGTTATAGCCCCTCAGTTGTGGAATTTACTACCCAATGAAATATGCTTGGCTTCCATACTCAAAACTTTCAAATGCCTGTTAAAAACATAGCTATACAGGGCAGCTTTCCTGGAAAATTGATCTCTCTAACCTATAATATCTAGAAATTTCCCCCTCCGCCTCATCAGGTGTCTCTGATTTTTTTGGCTGGTTTAGCTTATTTTATTTTATTTATTTATTTATATAGCTTGTATGCCGCCCACTACCCAAAGGTCTCTGTGTATTTTTGGCCTTCAGATTTTGTTGACTACCACTTCTATAATCCCTTACATTTAGCTTCTCTAACTGGGGCTTTGGGGCATCCAAGATATTTGGAAAGCTTATGGCTTCCCACCTCTGTCCTATACCCAGTATTAAATCTCTTCTTGGTCATATTGTTGCTATGTGCCATCAAGTTAGAACCACCATGTAGCAACTCCAGCAATACTTTCGAAATAAGTGCAATATTTAAGGAGAGGTGTTCCCAGTGTCAGCCAGTCCCACAATGAACATCCATGGTAGAGCAGAGATTCCAGCTCAGGTCTCTTATCTTCTAGTCTAGCCAGTACACCATACTAGATCCCTTTGGATAGTGTACATAGCACAGTAGTTAAAATGGTGTACTGCAGCTGCCCCTGTGCTCATGACCTGGGGATCATTTCCAAGTAGAAGATTCAAGGCCGACTCAGCCTTCCACCTTTCTGAGGTGGGTAAAATGAATACCTAGCTTATTTGGGGGGTGGGGTGGGGAAGCAATGCACAGTCTGCATACTGAGAGTGCTTTAAGGGCTATGGGGCAGTATATAAGCAGCACACCTTGCTTTTTTGCTTTGCTTTACCTGTGCTGAATAATTCTTTTCCATCCTCTTGAAGCATTCAACTGCCCATGCCCTGCTTTGATGCCCTTACCTAGACACGTATCCAACTTGTCATGGGTGCCCTCTGACCCCACCCTTGAGCTGACCTCCGCCAAATATTCACAGCTGCCAGCGGCAAGTTCTTCTCACCCATTAGTATCCTAGAAACAGCAAATGCCAAACAATTCCACCTTTCAAAACTCCTTCTGTGTGTGAAACCCTGAACTAATCAGTGTACCTCACCCTACCTCCAAGCTCTATGGAGGTATGCCATGGGTTGCGTTCGGAAGCGGCTTAGATTCCGCAGATGGCAATAGCATATGTCGGTGAGCTCTAATTTCTAGAAAGACCCATTCCTTTGGTGCTCCTGCGTTTCACCACTTGACATGAGGACCATATCATTTTCACTCACTGTGTGAAATGAGCAGAAAATGATATCCAGGCTTGCCTAACTGAATTATACCTCTCGACAGTGGCTGGAGACCCTTTGTCCTCGGCTTCAGGAGGTGGCTACATATGGTAATGTAGTTATACAGCAATAAAAGGCGAGACTAGCAGATGGGAAACCTATTAGAGAGACTGCTGATGGCCCAATTCTAACATAAAGGTGCAGGTGGATGAATGCGGGTGAAAAAAATGAAGCTTGATCTTTTCTGCCAGTGGACATATCCACTTCATCTGCTGTTTCCTTTGTGTGCATGTGTGCACAAAATGGTACATTCATAACAAAAGCTGTAGCAGGCATCAGTGTGGAAAATTAAGCTGCTTGTTGCTTTACTAGACAACTGTTGTTGGCATTTTTTCTGCTGGAACCAGATGCATATAAACAGCAAAATTATGGAGAGGGCACCATTTTGTTTCTGTCACACTGAATGCCCCTTGTTAGAAATCCACCCGCTATGAGAATAATCCTGTGGGGCATATTATCAGTGATTTTGGCCCTCTGTCTTTCCTAGGCCACATGATGATTTTGTCTTGAAAGAGCTGTTTGTTTGTTTAGCATTAAAAGATTCAGCTCTGTACAGTGAAATCTCAGGGCTAAATACGACAATAACGACAATATAAAAAAGGTCAATGTTATAAAACCATTTAAAAACACTTAAAACATGAAAAACTACATACATTAAAAACACCACCACCATGGCCTATTAAACCCATGATACTCAATCTCTAAATCAATCTCTTAATGCCTTGGTGAATCATCATATCTTGTTCTATTTTCATTATCTTGATTCTCACCATGTGTAGACATGACCTGTTGAGGCTGCGACAAGTATCCAGCTCCTGAATGAGGCAAGAATGCAGGACCCCATTGAGGACGGACGGATGATGAGCCTTATGATAATTTACTTTGCGAAATTAGGAGCCCTATGTATGGTGGTCTGGCCGACTCCCATTGATGCTTGCTCTGCCACAAGCAAACTAAATAACAGAGAGTGGTACATCTGGGCAAAGACCTAAACAGGCGCTCAAGAAGCTGTAAGAAGTCAGTGAGAAGCCTGGAAAGTGTTGGATGTCTCAGAGGAGTGTGGCAGTTTATGACAACAGCCACGAAAGGCAATACTGATGGATCCCCGTATCCACTGATTCATTATCCACTGATTCAGTTATCCACGGTTGGCAGAGAAAAAAAGTTAAATAATTCAGCAACCACAAAGCAAGCTGTTGTCACAAACAGCAGCTGTAAAGCAAGCTACTGTCTCAAAACAGCTGTAATAAAGTAAGCTACTGTCAGGAAACAGCAGTTTGGGGGTGGGTGGGCAGGTGTTCTACCTTATCCACAGTTTTCATTATCCATGGGAAGGCCTGGAACAAATCCCCAGCAGATACCGGGGTCCTACTGTACCTGCCTGGGGTGTGAGCATCTGGCTGAGAGAGTATAAAGAGTACCAGTATATGGACATTAGCAGGTTCATTACACTTTAACGGCCAAGGCTCTATCTTTCAAGAATCCTGGGATGTGTACCTCAGTGAGGTGCTTTAAATTAATTGTGGAACAGCTCTAGTGTGTCACCTTGATCTATAGCAGAGAACCCCAATTTCCTCAGCAAAACTACACCTCCTGTGATTTCATAGGACAGCATTATGAAAGTTAAAGTGGTATCAACAGGCTATGGATCTGTAGTAGAGACACTATCAAAAAGGAAGAGTGGGCTAAATAATAGCCCCAGGCATGGCATTGCTTAGGCAATGGGCCCTCAGTTCAACAGGCAGAGGGGCAGGAGGCCTAAAAAGATGTAGCAGGACAAGAAGCAAGAGGAACATGTGAGAGTGGCCTGGGGAGCCTGTAGAAGGTACTAGAAGAGACCTCTATGCTGCAACTGGGCAGGATGATGCCTCAAAAGGCCAAGTCAAGGCATCAAGTGTGAAGGAAAATCTTCTGTATTGGCCTCAGCCAATGCTTGGAAGTGAGTCACACACAAATCCTCTTTATTCTTTCATGAGTCCAGCTACATTTTTGCTCTCACATGGCTTGGAGATTAACAAAGTTCCTAGGCTTCTCAATATGAACTCAACTCAACAGGGAACCTTAAGTCCCTTCAGCTGGCATGTGGTGGAGTTTAGCAGGGCCAGATAGATAACTCTAAAAGCATCTCTTTCTACCATTTTAGTATTGTGTTCTTGGCCCTGAAAAGTTGTTGTACTGGACACATGATACATGTACTCTGATGAAGCTGTTTGGATGAGCAGCAAAACATTTCAATCTCTCAAGAAAAAAGAAGTCCAGTTGCCATGACTTAATTTGGATGACTGAGAATCTTCACAGACATACTCTGTATGTGTGCGAATGAGTTCCCTTTCTGTGGCCATGACTCCCCCATAACTGAGTGCAATCACATGTATGTGTGTGTAAATGCATACAAACACACAAAGGCAGAGACATTCTTTTTAAAAACAGCTACAAAATGTTGGAATTTAATTAACATTAAAGACCCTTTTGATCCCGTTTGAAACAAAATTTTCTCATGTTCAGCATGTTCAGTTGTAGGTAGTGGGCTCTTGTTCCACTAACAGAGATGAAGAACAGAGACCAATGCTGTATGTCATAACCTGCTTAGAGCCATTTCCTTGAGAATCTAGAAGAAATGGGACCTGGCCCCATACCTTCCAGGTCAACATTGCAGCGTCCTGGTTGTTGCTGTCGGATGTGTGAATGCAATGTGAATGACTGGAATTATGCCACTTTGGGAGTGCTGACAACCATCAAGTTGTTTTCCAACATGGATTGCTAATGCCTTGTGAAGCCACCATTGATGTTTTCTACACAGACCACAAACACAAAGTAATGGAGATGGAGAGACGAACTGTTAAAAATTGATCAAAAGTACCAGGAGGGCGGGAAATCTCCACTCAAGCTGGTCTTTTTCTCTTCTTTCTTTCATGTACAAAACTTGGAAGTGAAACGAAGAGCAACTGCGATCTGTTTTATATTCTGGGCTCTCTCTCACAATAAACAGAAGGCCTTGATGCTGAGCATCAAAAGGAAACAAGCTATCAACATGACTCATCTTGGGACTCATGGAAGAGATGCGAGTTCAAAGACAAGCAATCCAAAGCTTCCGAATGCCCCAGCGCTGTAATTTCCATCCATTCAAATAACTGCTGGTATGCACGCAGCACATTGCGCTGCAGGATTGCCTTCTTTTAAAGGAGTCCTCATAATAGATAGTCTTCTGTGGCAAGCAAAACCTATGATAACAACACCCCATGGCAATGGTTCCCAACCCTGGGTAACCCAGATATCCTCGGCCTGCAATTCCCAGGAGCCTTTACCAATATTGATGCTGGCAGGGGTTTCTGGGAGATGTGTTACAAGAATATCTGGGTTACCCAAGGTTGGGCATCACTGCTCCATGACATCACAAGGGCCTGCTTTGGAACAGACCTGGGTTGTAGCTTTGGAATTGGTTATATAACTGACACAAATAAATTCAACATGCATAAATATACAGATGAACCACAGACACTAGTTTTATGCTGAATAAAGCAAAGTGGTCTGCTTATATACCGCCCTATACCACTTCAAGTAGTCTCTGGGTGGTTTACAGTTTAATTACAGTATGCAGGCTACAAATTGCTCTCCCGTCCTAGGAAGCTGGGTACTCATTTTACTGACCTTGGAAGGATGGAAGGCTGAGTCAACCATGAACCTGCTACCTAGGATTGAACCCCAGGTCGTGAACACAGTTTTAGCTGCAGTACAGGCATTAAAACCACTGCGCCACGGGGCTCCCATGGTGAAGATCTACAAAATGCTTCCATTGATCAGGTAATAATAAGATTCCTGCTTGGATTTACATGGGGATTCTGAGATGTAAAATGAAGGAAGTCACCCTCAGAAGTCTCCACTCAGTCTCAGAGGTCTTTGTATCACACATACATTTATATTTCTGGTCACTTGGAAATAGAGACATTCACAGTTCCTGTGGTTTATACCCAAAGTTATCTTTTAGAAACCCACTTCTCTCTAAGAAAGCTCTTTAATAAATGTTGAAGAAAAATTAACAAAACCCACCATCCAGCTGGAGCTTTTTTTTAAAAAAAAAATAAGTACCAGTTTTAAGTCCAAATTAAAAACTTTTGACTGGGGTCTCACTCTGGGTGTATTTTCAGTGTTAGTTTCCACCACTCACAACTTTTGGATAGTCTACCATACATGATTACATGGGTTTTGTACTTTATCTGTGCATGTTATCTCGTAGCTATAGTGTTGTAAGATGTCCGTGAATTCCCTGTTAGAAGATGTCCCTGAATTCCCTGTTCTCAAAATAGAATATGTCTTAATTGTACTGGACTGTATATTGTCCCTCATTACTGTAAGCCACCTTGGGTCGTTTTCCAAGGAGAAAGTTGGGGTAAAAAAAATACTCAAAATAAAAATAAATAAATAAATTATTGTGAGATCCACTAAGTAACTTTTTTAAAACCAACATCTGAATCACAAACTGATTTGGTCTGATGCAAATCTATTTACATGAGATTCAGAACAAAGCAGAGTCCTCAGGGATGAGGATCGCCCAATTCAAACGTGGTGTGATGATTGTATTTCCACTCAGCTATTTTAAAACCTTGGAGTTTGGCAAGAGTCCTGCTTGTGGTTAGAGATGGGCACAAAATAAAAAAAATTGTTCTGTTATTCGTTATTCGTTTCATTACGTAATGAAATGAATAACGAAAATTGTGATGAAATTGGAACAAACTGAAGAGAACCACGAAATTTGGTTCGTTATGCTTCGTTTTCGTTAATGGCGACACACAATGAAATGAGCTGTTTTTAAATGTTAAAAAACGTCCTGAATATCTGTAAAAACCCAGTGATAATTATTTATTCTGACTGATAATACCTACCAGGGGGTTGGGGTCCTTAAAATGTGCATGTGTCTTTTCTCAGATCGCTGTATTTTTTTTCCTTTAAGGGGAGTTAGGGGACATCAACCCAAAATGGCTCCCAGATGCCTAATATTGATATCATGGGTATTAAAACGCCCTGGACATCTGTTAAAATGCAGTGAAAATTATTTGAAATTATTACCTGCCAGGGGGTTGCGGTCTTTAAAACGTTTGTTTTTGTCTTTCTCCCATCGTGATGTTTTTTTCTTTTCCCTTTAAGGATGACTCAAAATGGATTCCAGCCACAAGATGGATGCAAGCCATGTGATGGGATCATGTAAATTCTTGGACAATTTCAACCAATAGCATGCCCAGGTTGTAGACTGGGTAGGTGTGGCAGCCACAGAGGGCAAAAAAAGCTTTGGCAGCCCCTGTCCTCCTTGCAATCTGCGGTGTGAGTTAGGGTGGGATTGCTGTCTCTGCAACTCGTTACTTTAGGCCAGCCAGGCAGGTGTGTGCCTCTGTGTTCCTGCTGGCTGCAGCCTGGCTCTTAGGGGAGAGAAAGAAGAGATTTCTCTTGCAGCCTCCCTGTGTGCATGCGTAACTCTCAGTGAGTACCCTCCCCTACCCCACAGTGCAGTCCCCCTGTGGCTGCCTTATGCCCTGGGCAACGCCCACCACTGCCTTTGCAGCCTTCCTGCGTACCTAGTCTGTGCCTCTGCCAGCATCATTTTTTTTTTTAGTGTTTTCCCTCTGGTCTGGGTCGTTGGGGGACGTCCGCACGGGGAAATGCTTTAAGTTGCACAAAAAGCGGGTAAAAACGAAAAATGGAAAAACAAAATGAATTTTTTTCAAAAAAATTATGAAAAATGAAAATGAATCGAAACAGACCCACAACGAAAAACAAAAAAACAAAAATGTCATTTTTCACACACACACACACACACACACACACACACACACACAAAGGGAGTTAAATTAAATTTAAAGGCATTTAATTTTAAAAAGGTATCCATGAGGAATAAGACCAGCATAAAATGTATTTATTTCTCTTTACAGTAGGGGGTGAGAAGGGGGTCCAAGCATTCCATCCACCTCAAGAGACTCCTCAGCGGGGAAATTTATAAAACATGCTTTGCCAGGAATGATACTGTTTCTGTAAATCTCCACCATCTGCCACACTGTCTAATTACAGCGGCAAGAGCTGGCATAATTCGCCATTGTATCATAATAACGTTAGATGGGTGATTTAGAGGCATTAGAACCTCCTTTGTGTTTGGTTCAGAGCTTCAGTCATGAGTCTGCCAGTGTTATCCTTGTTCCAAATCACTGGTCCTCCCATCAGAAGCTGCTCTTCACTGGTCCACTGCCCTCCCTGAATGCTGAATGAGAATCTTTCACCATTGAGTCACAAATCAGCCATCTTATTGAAAACAACAACAGACATTTCTTTTATAGAGAGCTCAACCACATGTTTAAACGAGCTAAATGGAGATGCGATGTGATTTATTCACAGCCTATGCATAAGTCACCCAAATAAAACTAATGTGTCCTGCAAGCAAGGGCTTTCATTTCCATTCTTGTCCACTTATGGGGCACCCTCCTTGTTTTCTTGAAGGCTTTCACAACTGGGATCTGATAGTAGTTTTGAATTTTTGGGGTTTTTGGACTTGTTCTGGAAGTTTTTCTTCCTGACACTTTACCAGATTCTGTGGCTGGTATCTTCAGAGGGCAAGGAGCTCAGGGACCTAAGAGTTTCCTCTGTGCTCTAGGGTATAGAGTGAGTGAGACTGTGGGGGTTTTTAAGTTGTGGAAAAGAGGAAACTTGTCCTATGCAGGAGAATAGGTATTAGTCATTGTATTGTGATGGAGTAAGACGTTTCACTGCATTTAGGGGTGGCAGCGATCCTTGTCTGTGGTTGATGGGTGTCATTAGCTGTTCTATTGTGTGAACTGATCACTGTTGCTTCTGGCTGGGTCAGAATCATTGACCTTTGACCTTTTGCAGACTGTAGTTTTCAGTACTGGAAGCCAGGCTTTGTTGAATTTTAGACTTTCTTCTTTTTTGTTGAAACTGTGCTTATGTTTGTGGATTTCAATGGCTTCCCTGTGTAGTCTGACATAGCAATTGGTAGTGTTGTCCAGTAGCTCTGTGTCCTGGAAGAGGATTTCATGTCCAGTTTGTTTCAGGGTGTGTTCAGCTACTGCTGATATTTTCTGGTTGTTTTAGTCTGCAGTATCCTTCATGTTCTTTTATTCTAGTCTGGATGCTGCTCTTTGTGGTCCCAATATATACCTGGCCACAACTACAAGGTATCTGGTATACTCCTACAGTGGTGAGAGGGTTCCTTTTTTCCTTTGCTGACTGTAGCATCTGTTGTATTTTTGTGGTGGGTCTAAATACTGTTTGTAAGGTAAAGGTAAAGGTTTTCCCCGCACATGTGTGCTTGTTGTGTCCGACTCTAGGGGTGGTGCTCATCTCCTTATTCAAGCTGAAGAGCAAGTGTTGTGCAAGTCCATGGCCATGTGGCTGGCATGGCTGCAAGGAAACACTGTTTTACCTTCCCGCTTTTTACGTCAGTACCTATTTATCTACTGGCATTTGCATGCTTTCAAACTGCTAGGTTGGCAGGAGCTGGGGTTATCAGTGGGAGCTCTGCTGCATGGCACCCAGGATTCAAACCACCGTGCTGCCGACTTTGCAGCTGACAGTTTTCAGAAGCCTTAGTCCACTGAGCCACCACGCCCAGTTGGTTACCAGTCGCCCTATGGCTTTGTTGATCTTGCACCACATCATGTCCACGTGCCACTACGGTTTGTAGGTTGTGTTTTTTTCAACACTTTGTTCATGCAGTCTGTGACTCCTTTTGTGTGTGGCAGAAATACTTTGTTTGTTGGAGGCTGTTTTTCTTCTTTAGCTTGTTTTTTGTTTGTTTGTTTGTTTTTGTTTGATGGCTGTTTTCATATCATTCTTGGAATAGCCATTTGCCTGTAGGGCCCAATTCAGGTTTCTGAGTTCAGTGTTGAGGAATTCAACTGTATAGTTTCGGTTTGTGCAGTCTACAAGTGTTTTGATTATGCTTCTTTTTTGTCGTGGTTGGTGGTTGGAATTTTTTGTAGGTACTCATCTGTGTGGGTGGTTTTTTTGTAGGTACTGATCTGTGACCCTGTGTCCTAATTGGAGATCCAGTTTGGTGGTCTTGCAGTCAGTTTTTTTAAGAGACCTCTGATTAGCCAGATCTGCAAGGTTTGCACTTGGTTCCTCAATTGAAGAAGTGGGTTGGAAGCTATCAACACAAATTTCATGAATAAATTGCTGCATGTTAAGAAGATAGTGTAGGTAGCTTCTGTCACATGCCAGGTGATGCACATGATGTGCAACCACAAATTTCTACAGCTAATGTGCAACCACAAATTCCTTGTAGCATTTCCTATTGCAGCCTTGATTTTTAACATGGAGTCAGCCTTGGTTGTTCTGACTTAACCATTTTCAGAAGAGGTACCAAGGGATTACAGCCCTGATGCTCCTACTTGATATCTCAGTGGCCTTTGATACCATTGACCTTGGCATATTTCTGAAACCCATGAGTGGAAGGTGCAGGCACCATTTTACAAATACTTATGGGTCAGGCCATGTACAATAGTATTAAGCACCTATGAATCGGCACTGTGGCAATTATACTTCGAGATGACACAAGCCATTGTTTTGTCCACAGTTCTGTTAATATCAAAATTAATCCACTGAGGGTGGTCATATGCAAAAAGAAGCACAGTGTCACCTGTACGCCATGCTCTCTCTTTCTCTTTCACATATGAAACAGGAGGCTGGACACATATTGAACCAGTACCCAGATGTGGTGGTTGGTCAGAGGAACAATAACACACTGAACTTGTGTGCTGTGAGAAAAAATGTGGAGCTGAGGGTTCCTAGCCCAGGACTTATCTGTCTCAGATGGAATAGTGCTCTGAAGCAAGAACTGTAACCTGCAGGCAACCCTGAGGATGACAGGTGGAACTGAGAAGGCTCTTGCACGTGGCCCTTGGCTTAGGCTCACTGTAACTCAGATCCAGGGCAGGGAGGGAAATCAGACAAAAGCAATACATCCCAGGAGGTTGATGAATCCAGATGATTTTTAATTGTATGGATCCAAGCTACCTTGGATGTTGCTATTGATGCAGAGCCAGTAAATAAAATGACCCCCCCCAGTTGTCCTGTGTTAATGGGTGACTTTCATCTCCTACAGCCAGATGATGTGGTCATCTGGCTCCTTGGGGAGATGAGGGCCACCATATATTTGCTGGATCCTTGCCCTCATGGATCATAAAAGCTACCAGAGAAGGTATGGCAGACTGGTTAGGAAGAGTAGTGAATGCCTCCTTACAACATGGCAGGATTCAGGCATACTTAAAGGAAGCAAAAGTAAAACCACTTTTTTAAAAAAGCCCTTCTTAGAGTCAATGATACTGAACAATTACCGACCAGTATCAAATATTCCATTTTGGGGAAAGTCCTAGAGTGGGTTGTGGTCATCCAGAGATTTCTGGATGAGATAAACTACCTGAATCCATTTCAGTCTGGCTCCAGGTCTAGCTATGGAATGGAGACACCATTGGTTGCACTGGTAGATGACCTCCACAGGGAAATGGATGGGGGATCTGTGTCCCCTACTAGACCTCTTAGCTGCCTTTGACACTATAGACCATGGCTTCCTCCTGACTCATCTCTCTGAAATGGGAATTGGGGGTACTACATTAAAGTGGCTCTGGTCCTTCCTGCAAGATAAAACACAGAAAATGGTGTTAGGTGATTCATGTTTGACACCATGGCCACTGACCTGTGGAGTTCCCAGGGTTCTGTTCTGTCTCCTATGTTATTTAACATCTATATTAAACCTCTGGGTGCGATTTTCAGGACTTTTGGGGTTGGGTGCCACCAGTATGCCAATGATGCACTACTATCCCTCTTGTCACCTCCGGATTCTAAGGAAACTGCTATTTTGACCTTACATTAGTGTTTAGCTTCAATAATGAACTGGATGAGGATGAATGAATTGAAATTAGACCCAGAGAAGACAGAGATGCTGCTGGTTGGTCGAAAATGCGAACAAGGGATGGGATTTGTGTGTGTGTGTGTTTGTGATGTGCCCAAAGTGCAACAGACTCAGGTTTATTATTTTTGCTTCTAGAAAGAGTTCAGGGTTGATTTGATCAAGTACCTACTTATTTTGCTTTCTTGCGGTCCATGGAATTTCTAAAGGTGTCCTCCAATCAATCTTCTCCCTGTCTAGTTTTCACATCTGTATATATTAATCAGAATGCAAAATCACACTATGAGTGATTTTGGCCTTGGTCTCCACTGATAACTCCTTAGATCTTTCAAGGATCTTTCTTAGTTTTATCATAGTTGACCTTCTGAGTCTCAGTGTTATTCTGATACCTTATCTGCAGTCGCTATTTGGGTTGACATGTGAATCAAGGTCTACAAACACTCTCATCATTTTCAGTTGATTAGTTATTGCTACAGCTCTTCTGTTCTGCAGGATGGCAGTGATAACTGGAAACCCTAGAAGCAATGAATCAAGACACTTTCCCACTCTTTGTGATATTCTACAGGATGCAAATAAGTAATTCGGAATGGATAATTTGTGTGGCATAAATCATTTGCATGATAACCATTTTGCAACTGAGGGACTGGAATACAAAAAAGGCTGATGCCAGAACAAGTATTGGCCTTAAAGCCCCCATTCTTTTATTCTTGTTTTCTTTCTTGTTATGCTGGCACACTTGACCACCTCTTTGGAAAGCACCTTAGATGTTTTGCAATGAAAACTACAAAGAGACTTGAGGAATCTTAAAGAGGAATACATTTTATTTGGCACTATCTCCCCCTCTAATTGTATCTCCCACTGAACAGAGGCTTCGAGTGGGTAGTACAATGCTCAATATTTTAAAATACTGAGGATGTACATGATCTCAGAAATGTTATAAAGAACTATAAGATAAAAAAAAACAATTGCACCAAAACCCCAATAAAATTGTTTATGTGGAATTAGGTTATTACTGAGGAGACATGGAATGCCCCAAGTTAACTCCATCTTCGTTTTGCAAATAATTGTAATAAAAGGTTAAAAACAAACAGAAAATTTCATGCACTTTTGGATTCCAGCTCATGGAAAGTTGCCAGAAATTTGCACCAGTAATTAAACAGCACCTTTCATGTTCTGCTTTCAGTTATGGAGCAAATTTACTTGATAATAAAGCAAGGCAACAAACCAGTTGTATATAACATAGTGAAAACAGCATTCGCTTCCATGTAAGGAGCACTCATTATGTATTTTGAATTATAGCTGGAAGCTTAGCATAACAGATACTACCTGGCTGGTGTTTACCACTATGTTGCTGCTTCCCCCCCCCTTCCTTTTTGGAAAGGGTGTACAATAGAGTTGTGCCACAATACAATGTTTGTTGAAAGATGAATCTCACTGTTTTCTGCCCCAAAGGAACAGAATGCTATACAGTAATTACCTAAAACATGGGTGTGATTATATTGTAGACTAAATTGTTCCTCCTCCTGGTCATTTTTCTGCCCTTAAGCTACTCCCTTTTTGGTAAAGAAAGGTATCCTGGGATATGGATCAAACCTATCCCTCCTGAAAGAAATCAACCCCAAATGTTCACTGGAAGGACAGATTTCGAAGCTGAGGCTCCAGTACTTTGGCCACCTCATGAGAAGAGAGGAGTCCTTGGAAAAGTCCCTGATGTTGGGAATGATGGAAGGCAAAAGGAAAAAAATGGGACGGCAGAGAATGAGATGGTTGGGTGGTGTCATTGATGCAACCAACATGGATTTGACCAAACTGTGGGAGACAGTGGAAGACAGGAAGGCCTGGTGAGCTCTGGTCCATGGGGTCACGAAGGGTCGGACATTACTGAATGACTGAACAACAACAAAATTTAGGATCCAGGTTGTATAGTGATTCGTAGGTTAAGGTCAGCACTCTGAATTGTGCCCGATTGGCAGCCAGTGGAGCTGCTTTAGTAGAGGTGTAATGTGGTCTCTGTAACCGGACCCAGACAACAATCTGGCTGCTGAATTTTGTACCCCTTGAAGTTTCCTGAGGCTTTTCATCAAAAGTTTCACAAAGAGTGCATTACAGTAGCCCAGTCGGGATGTCACTAGGGCATGAGTTACCGTGACCAGGGCAGGTTTTGTCCAGGAATGCACATAACTGGTGTACTAGCTTTAATTGTTCAAATGTGATGTTGGCCACAGCTGTGACCTGGACATTTAGGCACAAGGATGAGTCCAGGAGCATCCCTTCTGTCAGAAGAAGCTGCTGCAACCTTCCCAATTGCCTGCTTGTACCACACCCACAATTCATATTGCCTGCAGACCCTATCCAGAGGAGAACAGTATCCGATTCTGATCCTTCCAATCACACACACACACACACACACACACACACACACACACACACAGAGAGAGAGAGAGAGAGAGAGAGGGAGGGAGAGAGAGAGAGAGAGGAATACAAAATCTGATGATATGGCAGAATCTTTTTCTCCTGCCTGATATACTGTAACCCGAAGGGGATTAAATTTACTATGCTGCCCTGGTGATTAATGTTGATCTATGAATCTGCTGATCCTAAATTGTATCCCTAACAAGATTAAATAAACAATATAGAATGAGATGTAAATAATGTAAATGTAATTTGAGGCTTCAGAAAAAGGATACAGTGAAAACTGCTGCAATGCAGGCTCCCACCAGAGCATATCACAATACCACATGTTCAGTGGATTTAAAAGCAGGTCCACTTTCAATTAGGAAAAAAACAAGGTGGAAAAATTAGCTTCTGCTGTCTGTACATATTTCTAGATTTCATTGGTATAGCCAGAGAAGCTTACTGGTTTTGTTCTTAACCAGCCCTCTCCCCACCCCTTGGGAACCCCACAGCAACCCCAACACAGAGACCTTGAGTGCTCCATCCCCACTACCTTTGGTACCCGAGTGTCTTGAAGTTTACATTTCTCTATAAATCACTCCAAGATGTCTCAGAAATAGATTGCACTTTTCCTTCTTCCTTTAGCAAACAGAAACCTACACTTTCACTTTCTGCTATCAAGGAGTAAATGAGACTCCAAATGTTAGGAATCATTATTACAGTGATTCAAAGAATGATCCAATTTGGATATGCTTGGAACTATCTGATTATGTCATTACATGAGGAAAGGCTAAAGGCCTTTGGCCTGATCCAGCATGGTTCTTCTTATGTTCTTATGTTCTTATGTTCTTATTTAGTGAATTCTGAATATTTCCAAATTTGAATGCTATCAGTTTTTGGCAGAACCCAGAAAACTGAACTTTCATTGATGTCTGTCACCTGGTGCCTGGAGAAAAATATCAGTGCTCTTTGGGATGACCTTACTGGTTGTCTATAATCCAGCACATCTGATACATACTATTTGTGAATAACGTTTCCATGGTACAATGGTAGAGAGCATTCTCCTTTGTCACTTGCTGTGTCCCCTTGATATTCCTCCCACATACGTGCACACATGCCCTAAGGACATTCTGAGTGAAACTTGTTCCAACAGATCTGTGGAATTATTCAGGACTGATTTCTGCAGGAGGTTAGGAGGTTGTCAGGTTAGAAGGTTGTGGGCTTTCTAAAAGAAAGAGGGTTTCCCCCAGAAAGGCTGTGATCACTCCTCTTCAAATCTTTGGCAAACTGTTCTTGGCAGCTGTACAAGCTGGTGGCCTATGACTTATTAATTCAGCCCTGCTGATCCTACTGATGTTAAGATTTTTATGATTTCCAACTTGAATCACTTTTAGACAGGCAGACAGACTTAGAGACAGACAGACAATGGTAATGATCAGGGTTCTAACAAAGCAAAAAAAAATCTTTCCAGGCTTAATTTTAGCCCAGCCTAATGATGCTTCATTCTTTTGTTCCTCCCTTACACACAGCAGGAAGTAATTCTAAATGCCTTGGCGATTGCAGAGAGGTCAGTAGGGTCAAATGAATATGGGCTAAAAGGTCAATGCTAATGTAATGGTTGCCTTGAATACTAATGACCCCACATGCTGAGATGCAGTCCATTTTAAAAAATGAACAAAATACTTTATATTATCTAATACAATTTAGGAAAAAAGGCACATCACAGAATATAACATATGGACATTACCATACATCAGTGGCATATAAAAGTCCACCTCCCTCAGGGATGTAGACTACAGATGGGTATGAAGTAGAGATGGACATGAAATGAACTTTTTTTCATTTCAGTTATTCACTATTTGTTTCGTTACGTAATGAAACGAATAACAAACATTGTGATGAAATTGGAACAAACTGAACAGAACCATGAAAACTAGGTTCATTATGTTTCGTTATTCATTTATGGCAACACGCAAAGAAATGAGCTGTTTTAAATGTTAAAAAACGACCTGGACATCCATAAAAACGCAGTGATAATTATTTATACTGTCTGATAATACCTACCGGGGTGGGGTTGGGGTCCTTAAAATGTTTGTTTTTGTCTTCTCTGATCACGATGTATTTTTCTTTTCCCTTTAAGGATGACAAAATGGATGTCACCAGCCACAAAATGGAGGCAAGCCATGTGATTGGATCATGTAAATTCTTGGACAACTTTAACCAATAGCATGCCCAGGTTGCAGACTGGGCAGGTCTGGCAGCCACAGAGGGCATAAAAAGCTTTGGCAGCCCCCGTTCTCCTTGCAGTCTGTGGTGGGAGTTAGGGTGGGATTGATGTCTCTGCGACTCATCATTTTCACTTTAGGCCAGCCAGGCAGGTGTGTGTCTTTGTGTTCCTGCCAGCTGCAGCCTGGCTTTTAGCGGAGAGAAAGAAGAGATTTCTCTCTAGCTTCAATCCTGCAGCCTCCCTGTGTGTGTGTGTGCGTACCTCTTGGTGAGTACCCTCCCCTGCCCCGCAGTGCAGTCAGTCTGTGGCTGCCTTGCAACCTTTGCAGCCTCCCTGCGTACCTAGTCTATACTGTGTCTCTGCCAGCATCATTTTTTTTAGTGTTTTCCCTCTGGTCTGGGGCGGTGGGGGACGCCCGCACACGGAAATGCTTTAAAAATTGCAAAAAGCGGGTAAAAACAAAAAAGAACAACAAATAAATGAAAACATTTTTTTAAAAAAAATCATGAAAACGAAAATGAACCAAAACAGACCCCTCAATGAAAAATGAAAAACCAAAATGCCATTTTTTCGATTCATGCCCATCTGTAGTATGAAGCCCAACGAACCACTTCCTACAAACTGGTGAGTGTGACACCACAAGTGCCACCCTTTGCCTCCCCAGACTGGCTGGGCCACTCACCAATCTGCACCGCCAGGGTCCTCCTTCTCCAGAGCTGCTTCACTCTGGGCAGGACCTTGATGAGGTTGTCCCCACCTCCTTCGGAAGCCAACCACTCAGACGAGGAGGTGGGATGTGGATTCTCCCTGCGCAGCTAATGAGTGGTCAGCTGATGGATGAGGAGGAGATGGGCTGACCCATCTCCTCTTGGAGTGGGACACCAACGGAGCAGAAGGACCCCAGTCATACCAAGTGCCCAGTAAGTGGCCCAGCCAGCCCATGCCTGAGAAAAAAGATGTGAAAACAAAGCCTTACTTCTCTATTAACGATAAAAGAAAAGCAGACTCATTTGTCAAAGATGAGCTGAGATAGGATCGTATTAAAATGGTCAGACAGTATCTCGTACCTTTGAAGGTTTGAGTTTTTTTCCTAATAATGTTTTAACTGGATCACTTTGCTCAGCACCCTGATATAACTGGCTTCCAAACAAAGTGTGCAAAGTGGATTTTCAGAGCAATGAATCCAATGGTGCGTGAAGCTCTTCCTAACTGTGCATGGGTAAGATGATGCTCTGGAGCCTTTGGCATGGACGGCATCTACAGCAACATATGCTGCTGCCACCACTGTTAAGCTACGCTTACTCTACATATGCCAGGGTTACTTTAAAAAGATGTCAAGGCGCAACCACAACACTGCTTGCTTCCATCTCAGCTCTCTTAGATTCCAGGCACCCAAATGTCTCTGTCATTTTCAGACAGAGCTGCTCCTGCAACAGAACTTTGTCTTGTGAGGTACGGTGAGGGTTTTATGCCAGCCTCTGGCCCAGTCATGTCCCTGACTCAACTTTTCCTGCATGCAGGATGCAGTCATGGAAGAGGATGTGCAGGATGTGGGGGAGGAGAGGGGTGGCAGAGGCAAAGCACGTTACATGTCAGGTGGAGAGCTTCCACTATGGATGAAGGCTTCTGCTTTTGCAGATAATAGAACTATTGTTCCTGACCAAAGTGACTACATTGCTATAGCTGGGGGGGGGGCAGAAATCTCACTTAGGATAAAACAGCTGCATCGCTTAGGCCACTCTTATCTTTTTAAAACCATTGAGTTCAGCTTGGCATTTCTGACAGGAAAATAAGAGACAAATAAGAGAATTTTTTTTAAAAAAACCCACAATCCTCCCAACAAAAAAACAATGGCTATAAATAAAACATGAGGCCTCTGAAGGAGGCCATTTGACATTTATCTAACCTGAATATTGCATCAACCTTGAAGAGAGCAGCTGGAGGAAAACACAGCCACTGGGGAGAAGCAAGGAAAGGTAATTTGGGGTCTTGGTACCTGAATCAGTCCATAATTGTAACCTGTGAGGTTACATTTGCATTGTGGGTAGACATGCCCACCCTATTCAGGCACTACTTCTTGCGGATCCTGCCCCCTTCTAGAACTCTTTTTGTGCAGAAAGTGATGCTTACACAGAGGAGAGGCTTCTCACATGAGCAAAAGTACAATGTTTTGATGGTACAAGGTTACAAGCCATGATGGGGATACGTGTTAGCTCCAGACTTAAAAGGAGGGGGAAATGTAAGGCAGAGCCTATGTGGATTGGCCACGCTGGGAAGGCATGTACCTGACAGGGCTGGGAAGGGAGGTACACCATTCTGATAGTTACCACAAAAAAGTCCTCAATGTTCACTGAGGTAAAATTGTGCAGTTAAGTGATCAGAGGGGCTCAATTGTTCTCCTTCACATTTGGCCCAGAGAAGATAGTGGAACTCCCTTATGCTCCACTTCTGCAGGGATTTTCTCAGTGAGCAAAACCCATTGGGCTGGGGAGAAAACTTTTTAAATGGGATGGAGCACCACATAGGAAGACAGGAGAAGGTTCCTAACCTCACTTACATGGCTAGTTGGGAGTGGAACAGATATGTGAATAACAAATTGGATCACACCGCATTGGTTGCTCGGGATGTTAGGAAACAGCAATATCTACCTACCATTAGGCTTGCCCAGTCCCAATGGAATGGTTGGTTCTCAAGTCCCTAATGAGGAAGAAAGCTCAGGGCAATTGGTGCTGGATGGAGCAGAAAACTTGATTTTATTATGCATGGTGCTTTTATGACTTGGTACCCTTCTCTGCCCAATGCTCAGTTGGTAAGAGGGGTCACTGCAAAGGCATGTCTGCATAGGGTTGCATACAAACACTTTTTAAAATGTGTGCCCCATAGAGGTACTGATGGGTGCACACTTTATGCATTTTAATTTTTAAAAAATCTGCTTTACAGTTTTTTCCCAAAGGTCTTCATTTCCCAGAATGCATTGTGCCCCATTGCACCTCATCTGGATCCACTTGATGTAATTTCCACTTGATATAATGTTGTGGAGGACGGACTATTTCCATAAAACATGTTACCACTGTATTTCCAATTCATCCAGCTATAGAGCTAGACAAATACAGCTTCCCCGTAGAGTTTCACTCCCCTGTTCCCCATCCAAAAAGACAATATATGGCTTATAGTCCATTGAAATGTAAGACAGGGGAGAAGAACTTGCTTCAGTTTAAAAAAATCCATTGAAACGTGTGTAGACTGGAAATGTGCTTAGATTGAAAATAAAAAAGAAAGACACAAAAGCTTCCTGGGGTATTTTGCGTAATTATATCTCTTTCAATAAATAAAATGGATGTAAAGTCTTTTTCAGCCCTATAATTATATAATTTTATAATCCAAACAAATCAAGCTGTCTTTTAAGCCACTGGCAGTGCAATCCTGCTTGCACACAATCAGCAGCAGGTAATTCTTATTGTATCGATGTTGACCTAGGCAGTGGTGGTTTATCTACTTAGAGAGAATTAAAGCAATTTCTACATTTAAAACACTAAAAGATGTGCATTAGTTAATTTGCGAATTACTGCTAATCCGGAACAACACACACATACCTTTTAACTAGAAACTGCTTCATCCTGATTGTCCATGCAATTAAGATAATTTTGTCAGGAATTGTTGCTGCTGCTGCTGCTTCTCTTCCACATTTGCTTGGCTGAGCAGCTGTAATCAGGTTGACTTTTGTTTTAAAGTTCAGTTTGACACCCAGGTTTCCTTAGTGGAGACATGGGTCAGACTGATAATTATAAATCAGCATAAAACATTTGGATGGGAAAGATGAAGGGAATGCGCAAATGTTTTTACCTGTCTTCAAGATGCCTTAGACTTCTGGCAACCCGGTGATTGGGTGGCCTCCAAAATATCCTGTTCTCACCAGCTCTGCTCAACTGAAGCGTGCTGCTTCCTTGATGGAGTTAATATGTACATGTATCAAGAGATCCAATTCCTCGTTACGTTTCTAGAGTCCTGCATGATTAATGGTGCAATCCTGTGGATAAATAGGTCTCCCCAAGTTTACTGGGACTGCTTTCCTAGTTAAGTGGACTTAGAACTGTGAAATAAGATCTAAACCCTCAACAGAAGTGCAAACCCATGTTAACTGCAAGTAAGGGAGGAAAAGCATGCCCCTTAGCTTCCACTGAGTCCTGCAGAGCAATTGAATAGGCGGCAGATAGACTGGTGGGAATGCTTTGCTCTTGTCTTCTGTGGTGTAATGGAGCTGGGGTATTCACATCATCATTCCCACTGCCACTCAATGGCCGTTACTTCACGAAGTGCCTCGCTTCGAACCGACCTTGCCTTCGCTGTGAATTCGGAGGCGGTCACGTGGCGGTCACGTGTTAAAAAATCGCTCCCACCCCTGTTTCTCAGTACTCACGAGCTGCAGTTTTAGGACCGATTCGAGCACAACCTCACGTGCTCCCTTCAATAAATAAAATGCATGCCACTTTTCAACGTTCCTTATTTCCCATCCGTCCATTAAAAAATACCTACCGCACACAATCAGCAGCAGGTAATTCGATGCACTGATGCTGGGCTGTCAGTTGCAATGGCTCTACTGATTTCAACTGTTTCCTGGCATCATTGGCAGCCCCCGCCGCCGCCGCTACTCCGGGGAGCCCCGCATGGCACAGCCGCCCGCCCTCCGCCGCTTGCACACTGCCTGCCCCGGGTGCCCTGCTCTGGCCGGGCGAGGCGGCAGCAGGTTGCTTTCCTCCTGCTCCTGCCACCCAGGTTTCGCCGGAGACTACTCGAGCGAGGAAGTAACAGCATAAAACATTTGCGATGAAACGATGAAGCGATGCATCAATATCCCTGTTTGAATATATTTTTAAAAACTTGAAATAAAAGCCAAAAACCGAGACCACACGTCATGTTGGGAGCAAAGCGAGATAATATGTACATGTATCAAAGATTCCCGGCCGCTGGCAGGATTAACCAATCCTGTGGATAAATAGGTCCCCAAGTTTACTGGGAGCACGGTAAAGGGGGCGTGGTCGGGTAAAATCTAAGCCAAAAAGGAGGAGTTAACTGCAAGGACTGAAAAACTTAGCTTCCACTGAGTCCTGCACAGAAATGAGGGCTTAGACTGGTGGGAATGGTTTGCTCTTGTCTTCTGTGGTGTAATGGAGCTGGGGTATTCGCATCATCATTCCCACTGCCACTCTAGGTTTCCCTATTTCATCTGAGCCTATCTGCAAACCACACAATAGCTGGGACAGAAACAGACTTTTCCAGTAACAAGGCATTGGTGCAAGTGATTCATGGTGTCACACTAGGTATTTAAGTGTGGTTTAGTCCTGAGCTGGCAGCTAAGATTGGGGATATATTCTGATTGACAAGAGCAAGCTGTCTGGGATGAGGGAGGAGAAAATGGGCCAATGAACCAAATGAACCAAAAAAAAAAAAAGCTTTTAAAATTCATTGATTTGGTTCATTTTGTTTGCAGGGTGGCTGTTGTTTCTACAGATTTTTAAATTGTTTTTTTAAAAATGTTTTTAATCTTGGTTTCCAATCTTCAAATAGGCTTAATTGTTTTTAATGTAGCATTTATATGGTATTTTAAAGCTCTGATATACAGAGCAATGCTGGTATTAGGGATGTAAGTACTTCATACATACCTTTTCTACTCCAAAAACATAACTACAACGTATGAACAGTTGATTCATATAGACCCCTCCCCCAACATCAGGGTCCTTGGTCAACCCAAGACCTACATATATCTCAGGTTACTTTCTGGAGATGAATGAAAGTATAGGATTCATTGAATATTTATTTATTGAAATATTTTCTTGTTTCTTGGGGGGGATATGTGTCACTAAAACTGTGTTGCTCACACACCCATGCAATTCAAGGGAGGAATGTAGTCTTAATTCAGTTGTTGACTAAGTAAGATAGAAATGACTATAGAACTGAACAGCCGAATATAACAGAAACATATTGCCCTCTTGGAGAAATACTTCAACCAAAGATCCTCCAGCAAGGGATTAATTAACGTATTACAATAAACCAAGTATTTATGAAACAAGTGAACAGATCGATACCTAGAGACAGGGAAATCTCTAAGTTGTAAGTTCTCCAGCACTCATTTTTCTTTGTCTTCAGTCTCAAGTTCTTTCCATTCTGGATATATTGACATTTGAAAATTTTGGTAAGTTCAAAAGGTGTGGAAATAAAATGGTTCTGTATTTGCACAGACTGGATTCTACAGGTACCCCTAAATTCAACTTGAAGGGGACAAGTTCTCCACCTTTCCATCATGTAACTGTTTAAGAACAGGAGTGTCTTGGATAAGCTACTCAGGCTCACAGATACCAAGAACATAAAAACATGAGCATACTAATTTATCTTTCTTTTTTTTTTTTGTTAAGAAACAGCAAATGCCTCCAAGATGCACACCCCTGGGGTCTTCTTGTTATCAATTAAGCCCACCAGTCCCTTGGCATCTATGGTGGAAGAATGAATGAATGGGCACTATGGCAGCCTACTATAGAGAAAGGTGAGCAACCAGCAGTTTGCAGCTTGCCCTACTTCTCGGGTTTGCAGGTGGGAATGTAAGCATTGCCCTATTGCAATGAACAAAGTTTAAATGCAGAGATCAGCACCAGGGGAGTAGCTCCTTTTGTGTTTGACAGCTGCTTCTTGGGAGGAAAGTGATGGCAAACCTAGGCAGCATCTTAAAGAACGGAGACATCACTTGCCAACTAAGGTCCGGATAGTCAAAGCTATGGTTTTTCCAGTAGTGATGTATGGAAGTGCGAAATGGACTATAAAGAAGGCTGATCGGCGCATAATGTCTGTGAAGATTCTCAGTCATCCAGGTGAGTTTATCTGGAAGTTGAGTCATGGCTACTTGGCTTCCTTTTTGAGAGATAGAAACGTTTCACTGCTCATCCAAACAGCTTCATCAGTCCGAATACAGCTAGTGCGAGTCCTCCATCAATGCTTTTGAGCTGTGGTGCTGGAAGAGAGTCATGAGAGTCCCCTGGACTGCAAGGAGATCAAACCTATCCATCCTGAAAGAAATCAACCCCAAATGTTCACCAGAAGGACAGATTTTGAAGCTGAATCTCCAGTACTTTGGCCACCTCACGAGGAGAGAGGAGTCTTTGGAAAAGTCCCTGATGTTGGGAAAGATTGAAGGCAAAAGGAAAAGGGGACAGCAGAGACCGAGATGGTTGGACGGTGTCATTGAGGCAACAAATATGGATTTAACCAAGCTCCGGGAGGCAGTGGAGGACAGGAAGGCCTGGTGAGCTCTGGTCCATGGGGTCAGGAAGAGTCAGATATTACTGAACAACTGAACAACTGGGGGAGAAAGGGAACTTGAGACCAGAGTGGAAGAGACTCTTCCCAGAAACAATTTGGGGATGAGGACCTTCACAACATAGTCCCTCCACCACGCATGGTGTGCAAACCTTAAGATTTTAGGAGAGAGCTTGACAAGTGTAGCTGCTGCTCCTTTTCCTCAGTAGCAGCAAGCCCGATGCTGTGGAAGGACGGAGGCCCAAAACAAATTCTTTTTATTAGCTCTGCATGTTGAATAACAGCACAACTTTAAAAATCAATAATACTGAACCTCATGGGAAGAACATTAGGCAAAAATAAAATGCAAGCGGCGCCAACCACTTGTCCCTTGAAGGCATCCACAGTGTGATTCTCATGAGAGGTCCTCGTAGAATTGTCCACTATGTCTCATGATAGGGGCTGGCTCCGCACAACTGGCTTCATCGTTTGTTTGCTGTTTCCTGAGCTCACGGCTCGGCTTTTCTCACTTTGTGTGTGCTCATGGCGTGTATGCCCTCTAGCCAGCCATGGCCTTTCCTTCCCCTCAGACGTGCAGCAGCTCCTTCGGGTGCAACGCAAAGGTCATTCAAGTCAGGAGGCAAGCTTTGGCAGGCAGCGGCAACCATCCCACCTGTGGTTTGACCTTGGATTGCCGGTCAGATCCCACATCATGCTCATCCGTCATTATTCAGAGCTGTCATCGCTGAGCCGCGCAGCTCATTATTTATACATTAACCTCATTCATGACTTCTGATCTATCAAGGAGTTGAGAGGAGGGAAGGGGATGCTGTGTGTGTTCTGTTTTCCTTGCTAAATTAAACAAAAGGTGCAATACCGATAAGAGGAGGAAGCCAGTGCTCCGCTTTAAAACGCCCGGAAGCTGTTCGACTCCACAGAGAGCGTGGCTGAAACAAAATAAAGTAAAATAAGTATCAGACTAGATGAAATGAACCACGAAGCAAACCCTGCCCAGCCACAAACTGAGATGTTTCATGGTTCATTATTGGACTGGTTTGGGAAAACACACCTGCTCAGAAAGAAAGAAAATGCCAAACTATTACTGGCGTTGGTGATTCATAGGTGGGCTATAACTTGGACACCTCAAATCCAATGTTTGCTAAATGTGGCCTGTCCTCCCCACCCCCAAAGCAAGTCCCCCATTAAAATGTTCTTTAGCAGCTTTCCAAGGGGATCTTGAGGAGAGTATAACTCAGATGTCCCAAATCCCATCTTCACCAAACATGGAGCGGGTGAGGAAGAGAGACAGCTTAAGACTTTTGGCAAGTGTGGCATCTCCTGTGGAGTCCACTCTGCAGTTTCTGGAAGACACCAACCATACCAAGTAGAGATGGGCACAAAATGAACTTTTAATTCATTTTGTTATTTGTTTTGTTACCTAATGAAATGAATAATGAACTGACCCATCAAAGAAAAACAAAACAAAACAAAATGGAAATTTCCATTTTCCCATAGGAATGGTTAAATGCCTGTACTGCAGGTAAAACTGTGCTCACGACCTGGGGTTCAATCCCAAGTAGCAGGCTCAAGGTTCACACAGCCTTCCATCCTTTCGAAGTCGGTAAAATGAGTACCCAGCTTGCGGGGGGGGGGATGTGTAGCCTGCATACTGTAATTAAAAACTGTAAACTGCCCAGAGACTACTTGAAGTGGTCTGGGGTGGTATATAAGAAGAACACTTTCCTTTTTGCTTTTGCTTTTTGTTCTTTAAATAGCCACAGAGATCCTTGTGCAGCTTGAGTATTAAAATCCATATCAAGTAAGCACCCCCCAGCCCAGCCCAGCAAACAATCTCTCTGGCACTGCTCATTGCATTTCAAGGGGAAACCTCGCCGGTGGACATTTCTCTTGAAATGGAAACAGCAACTTCAGAAATATGCTTTTTGCACAAGCTTGTCAAGGAGATAAGGAGTTAAATTTATTTTCCTTTCAAACCACTTCCCCATCGCCCCATGGTCCTAACATTGTTCAGGCTGCCCTGCAGCTGCTGTTTACGTTTTTAAAGAATGCACCATTAACTATGTTCACTCAATTACTATTATGAGTTGTTCAGCCCTGAGGTGGCCATCTCAACCTCTTTTATTAGAGAAGTAACTCCTATTAGAGTCAGCCAGCTTAATTGTAGGTGCATGCCGGAGATCACTCTGTGAATGGTGAATTACATTCTACTAGTAATCATAATATAAAGGCAAAGGAACTCAGCTGTGAAGTGGGTAGTCTCTGAATCAGATGTCATCCATAAACTGGCTAAGCAGCCTTAGGTGAGGCATTTGCTCAATGTCAGCTGCTCGTACAGAGTGCAGGGATATGACGCTAGTTTGCCAGAATGTTTTACAGCAATGATGAACTGACAAACACTTTCTGAATCAGACCAGCCCTATCATGAGACAAGAGCATGTCAGCTGCCTCATGTGGCAACAAGAGGATGCTGTATAGCTAAAAGATGTTGAATTACTGTAGCTCTGTGTGTGTGTGTGTGTGTGTGTGTGTATAAAGATATTGAAATTGTATTTCAACATCTTTACAGAGCTCTCTCTCTCTCTCTCTCTCTCTCTCTCTGTGTGTGTGTGTGTGTGTGTGTGTGTGTGTGTGTGTGTGTGTGTGTGTGTGTGAGAGATTGAGAGAGAGACAGATTATCAGCTCTCATTATCAGTGAAAACGGACCGGTAAATTTTTGATAATTTTTCCGTGGCCCGGGGGTGGGGGGTGGGGGGTGGGGAAGGGGGAGATAAAGAATGCAAAGCAAACAAGCAAGCACCACCCCACCCCCTCCCTCTCACCTTTGCAAACTGCCAGTTGGGACTTTTCTTTCCCGGGATTTCGCTGACGGGGCTGGATCCTTTTGGGCGCCGGCGGAGACACCGGGAAGCGCGGGGCAGCGGCGGCGGCAGCGAAGAGCCCGGGAGGCGGCGGGTGGGGGCCGAGGGGGCTGCCGCGCGCCCCTCCCCTCCTCCTCCTCGTGTGGGGCTGCCCCCGGCGGTAGGACCCGGTGGGTGGCTTTCTTTCTTTCTTTCTTTCTTTCTTTCTTTCTTTCTTTCTTTCTTTCTTTCTTTCTTTCTTCCTCCCTCCTTCCTTCCTTTCTTCCTTCCTTCCTTTCTTTCTTTTTCTTTCTCTCTCTCCCTTCCTCCTTCTCCCCCTTTCTTTCTTTCTTTCTTCCTCCCTTCCTCCTTCCCCTTTCTTTCTTTCTTTCTTTCTTTCTTTCTTTCTTTCTTTCTTTCTTTCTTTCTTTCTTTCTTTCTTTCTTTCTTTCTTTCTCCCTCCCTCCCTCACTCCCTTCTTCCCTTTTCTTTCCCCCTCCATTCTTTCTTTCTTTCTTTCTCCTCCCTCCCTCCCTCCCTCCCTCCCTTCTTTCTTTCTTTCTTTCTTTCTTTCTTTCTTTCTTTCTTTCTTTCTTTCTTTCTTTCTTTCTTTCTTTCTTTCTTTCTTTCTTTCTTTCTTGTGTGTGGCGCGATTGCATGTGATTGGGGGATTGTGGCGGTGGCGGTGTGTGTGTGTGTGTGCGTCTGGCGGGGCAGCAAGGTGGTGGTGGTGTGTGTGTGCGGCGGCTCCCAGGTGTGATTGCGGGGTGTCACGGCGGTGGTGTGGGTGTGTGTGTGTGTGGGCCGGGACGCCCCCGCCAGAACACAGGCGCGGTCTGGCGGCGACGGCAGCGGGGGCTCCCCCAGGAGCGCGGCCGCAGGGAGGGGCCAAAGGGCACGCGCCCGGGGAGGAGGAGGAGGAGGAGGGGCACCCACCTGCTCTTGGTGCGCCCGGCCCCCAGGGCAGGGGGTTGGGGCCGGGAGGAGGCGAGGAGGGGCAAGCGGGCCAAACGGGGTTCCTGCTGCTACTGCTGCTGCTGGTGGAGGGCGAGGAGGAGGAGGGCGGAGGAGGAGGAGGAGACGCGCCGCCGCCGCCGTGGCTGCTGCTGCTGGTGGTGGTATCGGCGGGCAGAGGAGGGAGGCAAAGGCAAATGCGGTGGCAGCGGCTCCTCCTCAGCCTTCCTCCTCCATCCCGGGAGAGAAGAGGAGGAGGAGGAGGGCGGCGGAGGAAAAGGGGAGGAGCCTCCCGGCCTCCCAGGCAGAGATCCACGGACTGCTCTCGGTCCGCGGCCCAGGTTGGGGACCACCGGCCTAGAGGATGAAGGGTTGCTACCAGCATTAAAGCAAAGCTTAATTTTACATATTGGCTGGCATATATACATGGAATGGCAGGCCTGGAAATACAGTATTTATGGTTTTGCTACCAGCATTAAAGCAAAGCTTAATTTTACATATTGGCTGGCATATATAGATTGAATGGCAGGCCTGGAAATATAGTATTTATGGTTTGCTACCAGCATTAAAGCAAAGCTTAATTTTACATATTGGCTGGCATATATACATGGAATGGCAGGCCTGGAAATATAGTTATTTATGTGGCACGTTACAAAATAAAATGTGCTACATAAATGCTCTATTTCATTCAGAACATCTCCCTCTTGTTTGTCCTCCTCCTTTGACTTTGACTTGCAAACAAGTTGGGCCATGTTGTTTCAGACAAGGTTCTACCTAGTTCAGCCCTCTGTGGAAAGCCTCACAAGTAGACCATGAATGGAGCAGGCAGTGGTGGTGTTCATCACCTTGATCAAAACAGAAAGAATACAGGCGTGATAAAACAGAATCAGGGACTAAATCCCAACCAACCAACCCTAGAATGATCAGTCTTCACAGCACCAGACCAAAGCACATTTCCACACTTTTAAACTGGTTATATTGTTGTCAGATCAAGTCTTTTTCATTTTAGGTCCACTTTTTGAGAAGCAACCTTACTCAACCTAATGACCAGAGAGTCTACCAGTACCCTAATCCCTTGCAGCTCCCATAGATCTTAGATCGTCCCAGTCATAGCCTCTGTCTTTTCCACAGGAGAAAATGATGGATATAACCTTCATTTATCAGCTGTATACACCTGCAAATTCCTATGAGGACTTTAATTTCTTAGCTAACCCCCCTCCCCCCGAATTCTGGCTGGGGTAAACTCCTGGAGAATTCTAGGGGCTGAAGTCCAATAAATTTTAAAGCCCCATGACTGTCTCTAATATGGAAGCAATGGCCCTTTGTCCTTTTTCTACGCTACAAATTTCTTTTTCTACAGCTGGCTTTTGGCAACTGATTGGCTACTGAGGGGCAGATTATATTTGGGTGTATGTGTTCTGCACTTTTCTACTTTCCACAATGTCTTTTTAATTTTTTAAAAATTCAACTGATTTAACTATAATTGATTTGGAGTCTCCTTCTTTGGAGGTTTTTAAGCAGAGGCTGAATGGCCATTTCTTTGAAATACATTGATGGGGGTTTCTGCATGGCAGGGGGTTGGACTGGATGGCCCTTAAGGTCTCTTCCAACTCTATGGTTCTATGATTCTATGATTTGTTGTTATGTGCCATCAAGTTGCTTCTGAGTGATGGTGGCCAAAACTCCTGTCAACAACAGCAATGTTCAAGTCTTCCAAGCTCAAGGTCATGGCTTCCATTACTGGATCTATCTTCTTGTGTTCATCCTTTGTCTTATCTTGTTGTGATAAATATTTCCTAGAAGTACAGTGGTACCTCCTTACGAGTTTAATCCTTTGTGAATGCATTCTCTAGTCAAACAACTGTTAAGTAGAGCAGTCCTATCTAAAAAATTGACAAAAACAAATTTAAAAAATCAGAATTTTTTTTAAAAAATTGTAAGTACAGAAGATGACATCTAAAATTTGTAAGGCAGCAGTCAAAACACCAACGGTTTTTTGCTGTTAAGTTGAATTGCTCTTAAGTCGAGCCACTCATACGTAGAGGTACCACTGCACTATCTTTCCCCGTGAGTCTTGTCCTCTCATGATAGGTCCAAAACTTGCTAACTTGGTTTAGTAATTTTAACTTCTGGTGACAGTTCATGTTTGATTTGATCCACCCTCCACTTATTTATGGGTCCAGAGCATCCTAAGCATTCTCCTCCCACACAAGCAGAAATGATTTCTCCTTGGCCACTTTGTCCCAGTGTCCAGTTTTTATATTAATTCACAGGAATAAAATTGGGTGGATGGTCCCATCTTTGGTGTCTAGTGACATGTCCTTATAGTTAATTAGATCTTCTGATTCCTCCACAGCTGGTCTTGAACAGCTTAATCATCATTTCAGTGTTATAACTTGCTGTGGTTTTGCTGCTGTATTTTGCCCTTTTTTAAAACAGAGGGTGTTGTGAGCTGCGTTGGCTCCCAATATTGAGAGAAAAGTGTAATGTGAATTAAATAGACAAATCAGAATAAAAACCTCATTCACTTGCCAGACCAGTCTCCTTCTGCAGGAGGAACTAGGAATAAATCATGTCTAAATGCACACACCTCTGTCTCCCGCCATGCAGTTTTTCCTGCCCCGCGCGCCCTCAGAGACTGTTTTTGGTCTGTTCACAACAGAACCCACATGGGAGGGAAGTGGACGTGAGTGAGGGGAGGTGCACACACACGTGTGTGTGGGAGAGAGCCCCATTCAACAGAGCTGAAAATTAGGAGCTTGCTTGGGCTGGTCCTAGATCTTGTCTTCTACACCTGCTTCCTTCCTAGTGGAACTGCCTGTTCTACCTCTGCATCCCAGGCTGGACATTTGAGGTTGCCCACCCTTAGAGAAGCCCGAAGGAAGGAACAAGAATGCAGGCCTAATCTGTGGTCCATCCCCTCCCCCCCCTGCCGCCACCTCCCTAACTGTGCAATGAACTTCCATCTGAGATCCACCTGTCCTTTTCCTTAGTAGAATTCAAGAAATCTTTGAAAACTTTTCTCTTCAGGCAGGCTTTTTAAACCATTTCCATCTAACAGCTGCTGGTTATATATATTTAACACCTGTAACCACTGCCTGCTTCCAATGTTTTATTTTTCTTCATTTAGAATTTTATTCGTTGATCAACGTAACTTGCTGTGGCTGGTCTCTGATCTCTTGTTCTGTTGATTATTGTATTTTATGGTGTTACATTAAGTTGTTATGTTGTGTTTTATGTTTATTAATTGTGTATACTTTTCTATTGCACACAGCCCAGAATGGCCCCAAAGCAGATGGCATAGTGTGTGTGTCTGTGTGTTTGTCTCTCTGTGTGTATGTGTTCTCTCCCTTCGGGGAGAAAGGCAGAATAGAAATAAAGTTCATTAATGTATTATTATTATTACTGTGTATATACATATATACTGTGTATATATACTGTGTATGTGTGTATGTATGTATATATGTGCATGCATGCACGCGTGCATGCGCGCGCACACACACACACAAATATGAGATATTCTTGATATTAGGAAGATGCCTTCTTAAGCCATCTTTCTTGTATCATTCTGCCCACTGTAACTGCTCCCAATCTTCCTAGCATGGTTTAAAATGGGGAAGACACACTCAAGAAGATCAATATTAGACATGGGCATGACTAGGCGAAATTGTCGTTTCCATTTTTGGTTCTCATTATCGTTACGTAACGGGTAACGGTAACGAGAATTACTCCGCTCCAGCTCGAACCCGAACCGAAAAAGAAAAATTGGGTATGATTTTTTGTTGTCGTTCATGGCATCGCAGTGATCGCGCGATGCCAAGCAGCACAGAAAAAAAGTTTTAAAAATTAAAAAACCCCGATTCCCGGCCATAAAAGCAGGCGAAAATATGCCTGCCTCAGTGAGGGCACCTACTGAGGGGTGGTTTCTGGGGGGGTCCCCGGCCTCCCCGCCTCTCCTGTCCTGGGCTGCTTGCACCAGGCTAGGGGGGTCATCCTCATCGTCTCCATTTGCCATGCGGTAGGGGGGATCCAAAATGGCGACCACAATTTTTCTTTTGAAATCGTGGTCCAAAAACCCACCAAAGCACCACAGAAACATGTGAAAATTAGGTATTTTAAATGCCTGATTTTTTATAGTAGCAGCAGTGGGTTTTTTAATAGCAATAAAATGTCGTATTGATTTTATTTTATTTTATTTTATTTTATTTTTATTTTATTATACCTGCGCACGCGCAATGATGGGCTGGCCATGGGATGGGACCATGCAAATTTTTTGAGCCATTCCACTAATCGCATGGCCAGGTTTTGCTGAGACTTCTGGATGTGCCAGAGAGGGCATAAAAAGCCCAACAACCCTAACCCTAACCCTAACCCTAACCCTAACCCTAACCCTAACCCTAACCTAATCCTAACCCTAACCGTAACCCTAACCCTAACCTGAACCGTTACCCTAAGCCTAGCCCTTACCTTAACCCCAACCCTAACCCAGATTCGTACGCAAGTACACTTCCCTTCTTAGTGGGTCAGAGTGATGCACCCAGAGAGGTGCCTTCAACTCCACTCCCTCCCTCCCTAAGCATAACCTGTACGCCAGTACGCCAGTATGCTTTCCTTCTTAGTGAGTCAGAGAAGCGTCGACGAGGTTCCTCTGACACACTAACCCCCACCCTAACACAATGTTCTTAGTGAGGCAGAGAAGTGCCGACGAGGTTTCCGGTCACACTAACAACCCCAACATAATGTATAACGGCGGCTACACGTTACGCTCCCTAAACCACTGTACAAAGGACAGACGACAAACGGAAACAACAAATTTTTGAAAAATTTCGCGACAAACGGAAACGACCCGAAACGGGCCCATCCCGACAAACAACAACTTGAAACGTAATTTTTTCTGGACATGCCCATCTCTAATCAATATATATCGTGTATGGAACTTTATATTTCCAGGCAGAATTCTGGGAGTCCTAGTCCATGAGCCTACACTAATATTTTGCTCACCTGGATCAGAGCCTATTTTGAAGGATGCATGGTGATCTCAGGTCTCTCTCATTATAATTGAAAAAAAAAAAAGGCAGTGAGTGGGTGAGATCTTCCTGGGAGTTTTGGTCTCACTGCCCTTTAAACCAGAGATCCCCAACCTCTGAGTCATGGACCATTATAGAGCTGTGGCCTATTAGTAACTACTAGGCCATGCCAGTACCTCAGCAGCCAGAAGGGTTTCTTTTGAGGAGGTGTGCATGCTTCTCCCCCCTCCACATGGGCTTTTTCTCTCCTGTGTACCCATTACAAGTAAAACAAAAATAGTCACAGAACCAGCGCAGGGGGCGGGGCTCTCGCATATGGAGGGACCGTTACATGCAGGCATGTACACATCTCACACACATGTCCATACACAACTACAATACTGATCCCCAGCAAGAAAAAAGGTTGGTAATCTTTGGTGCAAGTGACTGAAGCGTAAGTGCCTGTAGATATCTATAGGAGTGGCCCTGTGGACTAGAATTCCAAGATGTCTGCCTAGAGAATTCCTGAAAAATTCTGGGAGCTGGGGTCCAACCCCCCCTCCCACAACAACAGCAACAACTGCACACAAACACAACACCAAATGGTGTGTAACTCTCACCTGAAAACCCCTTTTTAAATTTTGTTTGTAATGCATGGAACTGGACCCAAAGCTTTGATCACATCAACATCCTTACCAGATAATCTTTCAAAGGAGAATTAAAGTGTCTGGCATTTTTGTTCCACTTTGTGATATGAAATCAGGCACCAAAATATATGACAACCACGATGAATAGGACAGCTGCTTTACCTGCCCATCCAAGCCAATGATAATATATGTCTGTGTATGAGGAAAACCATCATCTCAACACTTTCTTCTCTATTTAGACTTTAGAGAGAAACCTAGAGAGCATTGTAGAAATAACTTCAAAAGATTATTGCTCTGTCGGCTCTATTAGATTGACAAGATGAGAAATGGAAAATAAACTATTTTCCATTCAGATTGGGCACTGCCTCCCTCTTGCATCTGCTGATATCTGAATGGCACAGTCCATTTTTGTAATTGAAATCAGGAAAAGAAGTTTAGAGGGGGGAGAGGCAATATATAAATAAATATGTTCTCTATTTTCAAAGAAGGCACTGTAAACATGATCAAAATCCTTACTGGGTTTTGACATCTTATATCCTGGAAACATGGTCTCTGCACACTTGGCAGAGATAACTGGGGGAATTTTTCTTCCCATTCCAAATACGTAAGGTTTTACAGCTTTGGACTGAAGACTTAAATTCTAACTGTCCGCTTCATGGACCAGTGAAGCTCATTGGCTGTAAACTGAAGTCTGAACATGTCCTAGGTAATAAATCAGAATGGACTACATACAAGGGCTGCACCAGCAATACGGAGTGTGACGCCTACTATTATATGAGTTCAGCAAAATGCCACCCCACAGAACAAGCCTGAGAGAATCCATAGGGGCCTTATTATAAGATTGAGCATCACCTCCTTCAAATTGGGACCATCCTATGACAGGGGTGTGCCGGAAGTATAGGTACTTCCAAGATAATGATGAGGGAACCTAATGTTAAGTGTTAGTTCCAAACAGAGTACACCCAAAGGTTAGTCAACACTGATTTCAATTCCATTGACTCAACAGGCCAACTGTAGTTGGGACTAAGATTGGATTTAGCCTACGGTCATCTTGAATAGGACAAGAGTTCCATCTAGCTAGGGAACCAGCTTCTGGAGACATGTCTGACTCCACTATTGGCCTTGGATGAAAGGGTTCGTGATGATGGTGACTCTGGCCATAGCTGCATCTTCAAGAAGAAGGAACCATCTTGGATGCATGGACCACAGTGGGTAGGGACTAGACATGGAGATATGTTCATAACCCAGTATCAGAATAAATAGAAGCTGCACACTCTTCTCCTGCAAAATAGCTATGAACTGAATCTTGTTTAAAAAAGGAGATGCACTATCCTGAAATCGCCTGGCAGTATACATCTTTAGATGCATTAGTTTGGCCTGATCTTAGAAATCATGCTATGATAAAAGAAATTAGACTTATTATTTGTGCAGAGTGGCATTGTCAAGCAGTACTTTGAGTCAACTATTTGGCTGCAAAACCTTATTAAACTGTACTCTGTATCAGCGGGCTGGTAAGAACATTATTAGGAACATTGCCAGTTTTAGTTTTGTCTTGTTAAATATCTCTGTTGAGTTACATCCATCTTGCCTATGAAAAACATTTTGAACTACTCCCATTAATTGGCTTAGCTTAGTCACCATTACGGAGCCAGGCTTATGATGACAAATGGAGTGACCAAATTGGTCAGAACTCGCATGAATCCAGCCGGGACTGCATGTTGATGCTCCCAAAGGTGGGAGCGAGTCCCAGTGAATCGGGTTGGATTTCTTCTTGCACAGATCTAGGCATTAAGGCTGTGACTGCAGCACATATTCAATATTTCTTTGTTCTGTTCAAAACAGGGAACCTACCTTCCCCAGTTCAAAAAACATAACTCCCCAGCATTATGGAGTAACAACTTCATAGAGCACAGTGGCTGAATGAAGGGGAACTTGGTTCTAAATACATGACTAGTCCCAGGTTCTAAATCAGGAATGGAACCCTGTAGCCCTCTGGAAGTTGCTTCATCACTGGCTATGGTTGCTAGGTCGATAGGAAGTGTCACTGAAAATATCCAGAGAACCAATGGCATAATGGCTAGGAAGCAGAGCAGAGGACCAGAAATATGCTGGTTCAACTCTCAGATGGGCTGTGAATTCAATTGAAAACCAAGTCAGGCCATTGTTCCCATCACTTCAGCCCCATGTCTGCAATGTTGCTGCTACGGCTGCAGCCTGTTTAAAGCACTCTTCAGTAATTACTGATAAGAGCTATGACTGCATACATGATAACAACTGCAGGTATGACATGTTGTTGAATTTCTCAATCTTCCATTGTATACTCATTCCAGTCCCGAACTGGCTTGTGATACTTCCTTTCCTTAGCACGGCAATTTGTGAGCATTGGTACGTGTTTGCTTGTGCACTTCTTAAGAATCCACGTTTTAAACATGGGGACAGCTTCAAGTTTTTAAATGAATTTCAAACACAGATGTATGCTCTTTCTTCTTGCAAAAGACATTGCCAAGTTAGTAAATGCACATGCTGCTGAGACAAGATATATTCAGTTTTGTTGACTGTTTTGCAGGGAATGAAATGGATAACTGCAAAACACTGCAGGCCCAATAAATTTATCTCTCACCCTTTGTTTTAATTCACTAACACAGTGATTTTATGCTGGTCCATTTGATAGCAAGCCCCACTGAGTTCAATATAACTGGATAAGTATAGATAGAAAGACTGTGTAATATAATGTATGATTGTGCACAACAATTGCATTTAAAACTAAAATTCCATTATTGTTCCCAAGGCAGAAATGTTGGGTCGTCACATGCAGTGTTGCACATATGCTTCTATCCCAAAAATGGGCTGAAACCAGCTAGGGATCTAGACAGTAAGGTTTTTGGTTGTTTCAAAGCTCACATTTAGGTAGCACCAGATCTACTCTCGATAGATAGATAGATAGATAGATAGATAGATAGATAGATAGATAGATAGATAGATAGATAGATAGATAGATAGATAGATAGATAGATAGATAGATAGATAGATAGATAGATAGATAGATAGATAGATAGATAGATAGATAGATAGATAGATATAGATAGATATTATGACAAGGATGTAAGCAGAAAATAGTCTCTGGACAAAATCCTGTTGCTTAGAGTAGTAAGTGGCACCCCGATTATGGCTATCTGAATCAATAGAACTTATGGAGAAGTTGACTCCCCAAATCCCCTATTCTGTTGTGATCTTTTATGCCAAGAAACAGGTTTTACAGCCAGAGGCTGCTTTTCATAAGGGATTTCTCCCCTTAATAAAACGTGGAATGGCTCCTTTAAGTGGTTCTTTAAAATTGCCCTTTTCTCCACTTGAAAGCATGCACATATGCTACTTCATTGCTTATCATAAGTACACCCCCCACACCTCCACCCCACACAACCAAGGCCACCACAGCAGAAGGGTTCAAAATGGTCAAGTGTTGACAAGAAGGAACTCTGTGGAGAATTGTTTTTCTGTGGACTCTGCCTGAGCAACTTTAAAATGAAGGTGGGAGAAGGAGGCATGGAAAGGTGAGCTATTTCAGAAGAGAATGCTTCAAAATATGTTAAGAAATGGCAGATGTGCTACCAACAGAAGGGTACAAAGACATCCTATATCATCTTTTTAGAGGCACCTAGAGAATATTTTGCTAAATGGGAGAATCTGCCACATAATGAGAACTGCTTAACAATTAGTTCCGGAATACCCTGGGAAAATAACAACATTCCCTGTCAATAATCCAGAATTCTGACAACACTGCCCTACAGCACTGAATGCTCTCTGGAGCATGAATCAGGGCACATTAATTTAAATTAGTTGCGCTGTGTGACAGCATTGATAGTAAGCAAATTCTTATTTCTTGCAAAATTAATTAACATTTGAGGAACGTGTTGCCTCCATCCCCCTCCCCCAAAAGGGAACCCTACTTGCTCATCGTCAAACTGGCCGCATTGGTTTTGGGTGATGGGAATTGTAGTGCAGCATTCCCTGGGGGGACGGGACCAGAGCAGAGAGCTGAAGCATTTGTAAAATGTTGTTGCTGTTGTGTACTGTTAAGTCACATCCATCACATGGCAACCCTATGAATTACCTGTTCTTAACAACTCTACCCTGGTCTTGCAAACACAAAGTGGTGGCTTTGTTTTACAAGCCCTTCAACAGCTTGTCTTAGTGATTAGGTAGCTTCCCAATTTAGAATTCCAGATATATTTTGCCCCATCACTGCAATCCCAGTGCTTCCCTCCTTTAAGTAGTTTCAGCTGTGTGTGTGTGTGCATGAATGCCAAACTTAAGAATAAGGAGATGCGGGTTTAAGGTCACTGTGAGGCGTGAAGCTCACTGGGTGACCTCATCCAGTCACCATCTCTCAGCCTAACCTACTTCACTGGGCTTTTGTGAAAACGATGGCATGCACATTACTTTGGGGGTGGGGTGGAGTAGGATATAATTAATTGAAATACAGGAAGTAAAGCAGTTGCATCGTTCTTCTATGGTAGTGGTTCCCAGACTTGGATCCCTAGATGCAACTGCTGCAACTCCCCATAAAAACACTTTGCCACCACCTGTGCAAAGTTTTTATGCTGTGTTCATGCTGATACGTTTGTCCTTGGCTTTTGATAAATGTTACGCTGTGCATTATGATCAAACAGCTCCACTTTGGTCTCGTCTATCCAAAGGACATTGTTCCAGAAGTCTTGTGGTTTGTCCAGATGCAACTTTGCAAAACTCAGCCATGTTTCCATGTTCTTTTTAGAGAGAAGAGGCTTTCTCCTGGCAGTCCTTCTCAATAAACCCATACTTCTTCAGTCTTTTTCAAATTCTACCATCATGAACTTGAACATTTATCATGCTAACTGAGCTCTGTAGAAACTGAGATCTAACTCTTGGACTTTCTGCAATTTCTCTGAGCATTGCACGGTCTGAACTTGGGGTGAATTTGCTTGGACGTCCACTTCTGGGAAGATTGGCAACTGTCTTGAATGTCTTTACCTGTGAATCATCTTCCTCCCTGTAGAAGGCTAGACTTTAAATAGGTAGAAATGGCCTTATAACCCTTTCCAGGTGGATGGACAGCAACAATTGCTTCTTTGCTATCACTACTGGTGTGTTTCTTCCTTGGCATTGTGTTAACACACACTTGAATGATCTCTAGACAAAGAAACTGCTACAACTTTGGGTTCTATAAATGTGGTCACAGTTGCTGATGCTCAATTATTTGAAGGCATTTTTTTAGCAGCACCTGGCTGCTACTTCAACTCTTAAACCCTATGGAAGCAGTAAGGGGGTACTAAGTAAGTAGTTTTTCACACGTGGATTCTCCATTTTAGGTTTATTTTTGCAAAGTAAATAACAACAAGGTGTAATATGTGGCATGTTTCTGTCATTAATACTGGTGGCTAGAGATGGGGTTTAATGGATCATTATGTTCAGCTTTGATGTTTGTTTTAATATTGATCTTATTACTATTTTAATATAATACAGTACTTGTTTAATTCTTTAAGATTTGTATATTTCTAAATTTTGGTTTTTAAATAATGTTTTCTGTTGTAAGCCAACTTGGGTCCTTTCAGGGAGAAAGGTGAGATAGAAATCTAATAAATAAATAAATAAATAAATATGGCATGTGCTATTGTTCAACTGAGGTTGTATTTACTTAATTGTCAAATTGGCTAAGGACTAGATGATTTTTATTACATCTTGATATGTAAAACCACAGAAATTAAAGAAGGTGTACTCTTCTTCTCACATTACTATACTATGATGATGATCATCATCATGATATCTTGCCACTATTACAGTCACATGCACCTATAGGATAGGGTGGGCAACACGAAGCCAACACACTGCATGCAACCCACAGGGGTACCTTTGCACTCCTCCAAAACTTCCAGGTTCCAGTAGGCCACATCACCAAAAAACATGGGGAGGGGATGAAACAGATTTTTGTTTTTCTCAAAAATGATTTTTCTCCCTGTGTAATTTTGCCATGTTTTGGGGGGATCTCACCCCCCCCAGTTGGCTAACACTCCCATTTTCACATACATTTTAAAATTGATTTTTTTCCATTAGAGAGAAAACCCCCACTTAATTAACAGTGTTTTAAATTAGCCAAAATTATTATGACAACCTTTACCAACATCTTAATATTAGTAAAAATAAAGCTGTACATTAACTTCGTTAGTCCTACTGCCAGTTTTGGTATGCTAAGTGAATCATGTAAGATGTGACAAATTGATGTTTTTAATAAGGTGCTGCTTGTGTTCCTGTCATGCAGCTAAGCCTGTGACCAGGAACAACCCGAAATTTATTAATTAGTGGCAATTTGCTGCCACAGTTTACATGACTTCATTCAGCAAGAGAGTGACTCCTCAGAGTATTATAGGAGAGAGCTATATGATCCATTGTTTCCACACAAAAACTTCTGCTCCTGTTCAGAGTATCCAGAAAAAGGGCTCTGGTCTAGTTTTTCTCTCTGATACACAAGGCTTTTATTTAAGAGTTAGACCACTCACACATGTGAATTCATTTTTTTATATTCTGATGATAAAATTCAAGAAGATATTCACTATTTGTCCTACCCCGAAATATACAGTCTGGCTGTAATATATTCTCCAGATCCCTATAATGAAAGATACAGGGCAAAACATGCACCTTTTTCTGGTCCCAATGTCAATGGGAGGGTAGAGCCTAATCAGAGCTTTGCAGTAGCTATCCAAGCCCTGAACTTGGTTTGCAGCTCAATTCAGCACCATGGACAGCTACTGTAAAGATAAAAACCTGGAGCTGGTTCCCCATCTGACTGGCATCAGACTGGCACCACTTTCCTTTATAGCCAGTGACAACAAAACAGGCCTGTCTGATCAATGACTATGAGTGGTCCAAGAGTTCACATTGGCTTAACTACGAAGTCTTATGAATTATGAATTCTCTTTGAGTGGATAGTTGTGGTTAACCAGGTGGTGACTGGAAATTTTGTGAGTACCGGTGGTGGGGTGGGGGCGGTGCTGTAAGTGCACATGGAACTCTTTTCTGCATGGAAGTGCTAGCAATTTATGACTAGTTGGGGCTGAGACTCCATATAGAAGATCCCAGGTTCAAAGTAAGGCATCCCTGGATAGGACTTAGAAAGGTCCTTCAAGAGAGTGAAGAGAGCCTCTGTCAATCAAAGCAGATTAGGAACAGGAATGCTATGAAGCTCTCTGGACACAGCTGGATGGTAACTGTCATCCTTCCCAACCATAAGTTGAGCTCCAACAACATCTGGAAGTCACAGATGCCCCACCTCTGGGATGGAAAAAGTAAAGCCAGATAGAACAATGCTCTCTCTCTCTCTCTCTCTCTCTCTCTCTCTCTCTCTCTGTGTGTGTGTGTGTGTGTGTGTGTGTGTATGCATGTTTGTGTTAAACTAAGAAAACATCATTAATCTTCAAGCAGTGACTGCCCTGGACTTTTCTGTAACACTTCTATAAAAAGTAAACACTCAGGAGAATACAGAAGGAGTACCAAAAGTCAAGTTATAATGAGAAAAGACAAAGAATAACTGTCTCCAGTTAATGAATTCTACATGCATGTTTGAAATGACTCCCAATTACTCATTATCTTCAGGATTTTGAAAATCAAGTCAAACTAGTATTTGTGCTCAGGAAGCATAAATATGCTCCAAACCATGTCAAATGTCTCCAAAGACAACTAGCAAACAATAATCTCACTGTGTTTTCTGGTATTCCTCACTAAGGTCAAGTGCAATTGTCAGGGCGCCTGCTGTTCACACACACTAAAAGCAACTCACCAGGGATGTAAAACAGCTTACAGGGTACTGGAGAAAAGTGCTACTGCCTACAGTTTTATACACAACGAGGCATTGGTAGATGACTTAGAAAGTGCCCTCACAGTGATAAAAACCATCCTGTAGGTATTGTTTAGTTCAATCTTGCCTGCAAGATAGGTGAAGAACTTTTATTTATCCAGCTGTTGATGAGGAATGGCTACTCTAATCTCTCCTGGCCATGGTAGTCTCACATGAGAATGGGAGGTCATCAACATTTGGAGGGCCATGGGCTTTACAGGCCTCATTTTCACTGCTTCAAGTTTCAAGATATAACAATCCAACTTGTGACTTTTTGCAGGTAAGATATGTCACCTCCCATTTAGGAACTACCTTTGAAGGTAGGCTATAATTGGTTTTTATTGATCATAAGCTACTCAAGTCGGGTTGAAGGCCTTGGGCAGATGATACAGCAGGGCACAAAAGCTCCTTGTCAACTCTTGATGTACCTTAAATACATAGTACTGTCCTTTATGATTTAATTTTTGGTCATCATATAGTCTCATTATTTCTCTAGTGAATTTCTGGAAGTAACTTTTTTGATTGGTTCCCCCTGACCCTTTGAAATTCTGTGTGTCATCACAGGTGGGGATATAATATGGATTTAGGTGGGTGGAATGGTAGCAGATGCTGTAAAATGTGTGCTTACGCTATCCAACAGAGCAGCATTCATTCCTCCAAAGGAATTTCACAGAAATCCTGCTTTGTATCCTCTGCTTTGCTTGTAAGAACCAACCAAAATGCCAAATGCCCATAGAATGCATTTTTGACTTGGCAGCATGTTATTTTAGGATGTGAAAGGAAACACCTGGAGATGATCCCTGGAGACGTGCTCCACATGCTTTAGAAGTTCCCTGCTCTCCCTAGGCAAGCAAACAGGACTCCAACACAGATGTAGGATTTTATGAGTTTTAAACCCCCCTTTCAGGTTTCATTAAACTGGCACTGCTAGATGTTCAGAGTGAACTGGGATCCTCTCTTCATTGCCATTTATAGGAAGCAGGACCACTTGACCATTATGGGATGTCATCCTTACTGAAATTGGTACGGAAAGACTTCACTTTGTCCTGGATTTCCGACAGAATGGCAATCTTCTGCGTCAGGACCGCTTCAAACTGTGAGGCGTAAAACTCAATGTCGTAGTCAACGTCTCCGGCTATTTTAAGGAAACCTTTCAAGCACTTGAGGGACTCCTGGTGCTCTTCCACCATAACTTTCTCGTCCATTTCTTTCCTCTTCTTCTGCCCTTTGGTGGCAAAAGGAAGACCCGGCGAGGAGCCCTGGTCCTCCTTCTGCACGCAGAACACTTTGAACTCATCTGTCTCCGGCAAGCTTTGGATGGTCCACGCCCTTGCCAAGCCATCCAGCCGGAAGATGGATCTGGGAAAGATAGGCTGGAGCTGCCTGAAGGCACTTGGGTCCACAGAGAGTTCCTTCACTCGGTTTGCGTACCTTAGCGTGTTGAGAGTGTGCTCACACGACCTCATCCCTGGAGAAATGGTGGCTATCATGCAAGTGCAAGAATTCTCTCCTATAAAGGAGTCCCTCAGCACCTGGGTAAGCTTACAAGCCCTGAAGGGTGTATGGCCTTTATTTCGCCCTAAGGCCCTGATGCACTCTTTCAGCGCCAAGAGACTCTTGTTGATCTCCGCTCCTTCCAGCCTGGTCCGTCGGTCTGCCCTGGAGGTGTCTGCTCCGCGTTCATTGCCGGCCAAGTCCACGAGGGAAAACTTACCATACAGGCTGTCTTTCCGCTTGAGGATGATCTGGAAAACTGCGTGGCTCCGGGAGGAGTGAGAGTTTGCCGACGTCTGGCCCGAGGTCCGGCAGCGATTCCCTGCTTCGATGAGCCTCATGACGTCCTCCGTGCAGGAGACCTCCTGCTCCAGCAGCCCTACCACCTGCACCTGTTGGTTGCTGTCCTCCAGCACCCTCAGGCGCTTCTTCCAGTTCAGCAGGTCATAGACTTTCCCCCCATAGATCTCAAAGAACGCCCCAAAGACTCGGAGCTCCAGCGTTTGGTACATGGGATCCTGCAAGAAGGAGAAGACGTCGCCCGCCACCATGGCATAGATGCCTTTGGAAGGGTCCTGCTTCTTGCCCGAAAAGTCACCTCCCATGGTGTGGGTCTTGCCGCTGCCCGTCTGCCCGTAAGCAAAGCAAGTGGCCCTGCCACCGCGGAAGATGGTCTCCACCAGAGGCTGCGCCGTGTGCTGGTAGACGCTCTCGTTGGTGGCCTGGTGGTCGAAAGCATAGTCGAAGCGAAACGTCTGGTTCTCCAGATAGCGGGTGAGGTCCAGCTTCTGCTTCGCTTCGTGGACCATCACCACGTCGGAGCAGGGGATGGTCACCACGTCGACGTCTCGCAGCATCTCCTCGCGCTGGTTGAGGGGCCGCTTGCGGACGCAGACGGAGATCCTCCGGGCGCTAGGCCGGCTGGGCTCCGGGGGGCTATTCCGGGCCAGGAATGCGAGGCCGTCGCGCTGCAAAGCCGCCCGGTATTGCTCCACCATGGCGATCACGTCGGCGTGGGGGTGCGCGTCGCTGGCTTGGCGCCGGGCTCGCCTCTCCAGGAGCAACTGGTGGCGCTTCTGGCGCCGCTCGCGGAGCCGCTCCACCTCCAGGACGCAGGGCGATTTGCGCGCCGGGTTGGGGCTGCTCTTGCCCGCCGTGCTCGCCGACGGGGGTCTTGGGAGGTCGCGGTCCACGCCATCCCCGCTGGGCTTTTCTTTCGTGATGGGGGTGACCACGTAGCGCGGGGTCGGGCTGGAGCGATCGCCTTGCTCCGAGGGGCTGGGCGCCGAGGGCGCGGAGGGGCTGAGCGCGGGCCTGGCGGCCAAGTGGGGGTTGAGAGCGAAGGCGAGGCTCAGCTCCACCTTCTTGCCCTTGTTGGCGCCTTCCTCGATCCACTCCACGGTCACGCTGCTGCTTTCTTCGTGGAGCGCCGTGACTAAGGCCGGGTGGATCCGCCCGTCGCTCCGCTTGATCTCCAAATAGGTGCCCACCTGGATCGCCCCGAACTGAGCCCCCATGGCCGGCGCTGGCTTCGGAGCCTTGGCCGGGGCCGCCGGGCAAGAGCCGCCGATCCGCGGCAGCAGAGGGAAGCGGGAGAACGGGCCGGGCAAGAAGCCTCGTAGCCAAGGCCCGCAGCCGCAGTCATCGGGCGCCTGGTGGTAAACGGCACCCGTGCGCATGGCCCGCCGGAGAGCCCCCTTCCCCGACGGTCTCCCGGGCTTTCAGCCGGGCCCACCGCAGCCTGCGTCATAAGGACTACCTCCGGGTAGCCAAGGCGGCGACTGCGGCCACCCTGACACCTACCCGCATGCTGGGCTTGGGCTTCACGGAGTCTCGCTGCTTTCGAACTTTCTTGGTCTAACCGAGATCCAGGACCCAGGGCGATACAGCCGATAAGGCAGAGGCGTAGCTATTTCAGCAAAATGTATCTCCCTCTCCCCTTCAATACCAGACACAGCGGAAACAAGGAATTGGACAAGAAGGCTTAGATTCAAGAATTTGGGGGAACTCGGAGTTAGGACTCCTAGACCCACTAAACAAGAGTAAGTCCCAAGAAACCCAGAGAGACTTATTTCCAAGAAAACGCACTGCAGGATTGGTCCACTTGCTGTGGATTGCTGTTGACCATCTTTGATACACCCAGTTGGACATCAGTTTGATTTTAAGCCCTTGTGGGGTCTTCTTTTTACCTTAAAAGATATGTCTGTGAAGATTCTCAGTCATCCAGGTGAGTTTATCTGGGAGTTGAGTCATGTCAACTGGACTTTTTTTTTAATCGCTCAAGAAAAAGAAGTCCAGTTGCCATGACTCAACCTCCAGATTCCTTAAAAGAAGTTAGTTACGCCCCTCAAAGTAGTTCCATTTTTTTCAGATGGAATGTATCCTAAACACAGCTGAACCTGGAAAGGAATTTGATTTACTTTGTTTTCACACCCCCTTGGCTGCAAGGATATTGCTCCAACACTCCTCTCCCATACATAATCACTACAACAGCCCTGCACAATAGGTCAGGCTGAGAGAGAAAGACTTAGTTCATTTAACTAGTTGGCTAATCACAGGTTTAAGGGCATGCATGTATATAACTTTTATAGTTTTCTGGATTTTTTTTTAAAAACTTTTCTATATTGTTGAACAAAGATCCAGCCATGAGTCAGAAGCATTTGTTACACAATATTAAATTATGCACCAGTATAATGTTCCCCCCTTTCCCTTCTGAAGGGGGGGCGATATTGTGCCCTTAACAGATGATTGCTACAAAGCTAGTCAATGAGTGTCATCTTATACTTATGCTTCTAGCAGTGCCTGTTGGATTTCTGCTTAATGTGCCAGTGTTAACACAGAAGGCCTCCCAGAAATAGGGATCATAGTTCTTAGCCAACAGCAAAGAACATCTCCTGTGAAGCCACAGAAGTGACACACATTTCTTTTATCTCCTTCTGGACTGGCTTACTTCCCTCCTTTTGTTATTATAATATTTGTCTTATGGGAATAGCAGACCCATTCCCAGTCTGATTGGTATTTGTGTTGCCAACCTGGTTTTTATATGTTTCCCTTTATAATAATCATCATGAGCCGTCAGGTCAATTCTAAATTATGGTAACTCTTGTCAGAAGTTTGTTCAGCATTTTAGTGGAAAAATTGATTTTCCTTTAAGACGTGGGGATTTACTTAGATTCTGTTAGCTGCACATTTTTAAGCTGTTGAGCATTTCATTTATTCCTTATAGCATGTATACATTATAAATGTCCTCCCTGCAGCTTGTCTTCTTTTACAAACATGCTGTGTAGCTTGTACAGTAGCCAGAATCTCATATAGGTTTGTTAGTCTTATTATGTTCTTGCAGGTGACAACAAAAGCATAGACAGGTTTCATCCTGCAACGTGAGATTACGAAAGATTCTATGCAAGGTTTTTGTTTGTTTGTTTGCTTGCTTGTTCATTTTGTATTTCAAGAATAAATGATACTGAGGTTTTGCACACAAAAATCCCCTGTTGTCTCACAAACTATTGTATGTTGTGCAGAAAATACTGTGTTCTGTGGGAAAAAAGCTTCTATTGAATCCAAAGCATAAATTCTGTAGTCCCCCCCCCCCCAAGTTTATTCAGCCCGTGGATAAGTGAATCACTATATACTGTTCCTGTGGATAAGGAGTTCCAGTTTCTGTAAAAATATTCTGTCCATCCTGGCGGGTGGATCCTGGGCTGTAGGCTCTGTGCCATTGCCAGAGAAATTCAGGCATTGTTCATCCCAAAATGAAAGTTCTCTAAGCTCTCATGGGGCTTACTCTGGTGTGATATGTGTACAGGATAGCTGTGTCAGCTCCCATCCATGGTCACCTGCGGTTGAGGCTGCGCCATATTTGCAAAGCAGGGAGAGGAAATCCCTGAGAGCCTTGTCTTACTTCATTCTGTTCCTACTCTGCCTGTGCCCCATTACCTTGGGAAGGGCAGGCAGGAGGGAACCCAGTGAGGAGGCATGTGCCAGCATAAATGTAGCAGGTGCTGTTGGCAGACAAACCAGGTAGAATTTCCCTGGCTAAGCCAAGTGTCCTCTCTGGGTATTTTTCCCATTCAGGTTTATGACTACTACATTTCGGAAAAATCTGTCTATAGAAAAATAACATGGAAAGATACTTCACAGTCTCAGAATACAAAACATGAAAAGGTTGAACTATAATTTTGTAAAACACATCCTAATTCGCAACTCAGAATGATTCCATATGTTCACCACTTCCCACCACAATCCATTACTCCTTTCCTTTTACTTACTGATATCTGGTGACATAAACTCGTTTAAAACTATCCTCCAGCTTAAATACCATGACAACATCATTCATCTCTGTCACTTTTCTTGTGTTGTGAATTGCCAGTATACTTTCTTCTAAATGACAGCCTTTTGAGAGGAGGCAGAATCAAAGTAGGTAAAAGACCTAACTGAAATGTCTGAGTCGTACCTTTTATACAAAATGGCTAGATCAGCATGTCTGCTTCAAGAAATCCTACACTGCGTATTTTATGCTTGTCTGTCAAGCCAAAGAAGCATAGTATTGGATGGTTTCTAAGACATTGGAATATTCACAGATCCTGCTCAAGGACTTCAGAATTGCACTCTAGCAGACATGAGGCAAGAGGGTAAGCAACAGGGATGGAAAAGGAAGAAAAGCCCAGTTCCATGGATAGGAAGATACAGTATAAGTCTTCTTGTCATGAAATTCTCCTTGAGAGACAGTTGCTGAAGCCTTCTAGTGACAAAGCTGAATATAAGAGGAGCAGGCAGTGCAGGACAAGGCTCACCTAGTCCAACATCTTCTTTCCATTTGCCCTGTGGCCATCTTAGTACCTGTAAGATGCTCACCTGCAGAACGCCACTGCCTCCCTTTCCCTTAGCAACTGCCTCTTGATTCTGGGGGAAAATAGAATCGTAGAGTTGGAAGAGACCTCAAGGGCCATCCAGTCCAACCCCCTGCCATACAGGAGCCCCCATCAAAGTACCCTTGACAGATGGCCATCTAGCCTCTGCTTAAAAACCTCAAAAGGGTCTCAAGGTTGTCAAAATCCTTTTTAAATTGAGGTGTGCAGAAGTGGACACAATACTCCAGGTGGGGTCTGGATACCAACCCATCATTTCTTGTAATCACTAATAGTCTAGTATTTGATGGATTGCCCTGAGGCCCCTTTAAAAGGCATTCAAGTTGGCTTTAAAATTGGACAGCACCACATATTGAGAAAGCATTATCCGGCTCCCAGCACCTGCTCCTTATACACTGTATTGGTTATGAAAACCACATATTACATTCAGTGTGATCTTCACATTGAAAAGAAGAAACTGATGTATTTTTGTTATTTTTGGGAAGGTAAAACAGATACGCTTGAAGAAATGCATTTGGGATGATTTATATTACCAGGGAAGAGAACCTGTGGTGAATTTTGATGATTCTTTCTGATGGCTCCATTCCCCATATTCCAAGTTCATGATAAGACCACCTAGCTGCACACGAAGAAGTGACCGAGTGAAGCTTTTTCTGTTGGCTTGCCTCAAATCAGGTGCCATTTGCCTTTGCCTTTCCTGTCTTCATCTCCACTAAAAGCCTTTCTACTGAGGCATTACATAACGTCACAAAAGTGCTCTTGCTTCAATGTATTTATTCCCTTCTTACCTCCCACATCCCTCCATCCCACGTTTGCACGATATTTTGACACCTGTGTTATCAAAAAGTAGCCAAGAGCCTCATGGCGCTTGACAGGTTTTATCGGCATAACATTCAAAGGACTCCATCTCACATCCGGACTCCATGACTGCTTCTGCTCATGAAACATGCTAGTCTATGAAGTGGCAGAAGACTTTTTCTTTGTTTTCTTTGGGCTCCTTAGACTATCAGGGCTGCTCCCCTGGAAATTTAGTCACATAATTCTGTGTTCTTAACAACCTTAAAAGATTTGGTATAATGCACCAATGGTCCTTTCAAAATCTGTTGGACGTTTATTGATGATGGGTGCAAAGCTAAGTCTTCTGCTTGTTTTGTGAGTGCTATGTGCTGACTTATAGCAAACCTAGTAGGGGTTTCAGATATCTGAGGAGTGCTTTTACTGTTCCTAGTGAATTTTCCATGGCTGACTGAGTTTCCATGGCTACGACCCAGGCCTCCTCCTGACATCACTTCTGATAAATCTGCAGGTAAAACTGTACTCACAACCTGGGTTCAATCTAGCAGGCTCAAGGTTGACTCATCATCCTTTCGGTAAAATGAGTACCCATGCTGGGGGCAATGTGTAGCCTGCACACTGTAATCAAAATTGTAAACCACCCAGAGACTACTTGTATCTTATATGCAGAACATCTTTGCTTTGATTTGAAAAATGAGTAACATCTGAGGAGAGTGTAGAGAGAATAAGACTACTACGATTCCACGTGATGGTGTGGAGGTAATGCCCCTCAGAGGATACTTGGTTTCCCATTCCATTGCTGTTTTGTCAGACTTTTTGCCCAATGATGGGCAATGTTTTGCTGCTGAATGTTACTGCATTTCAGGAAGCCATTCAGAAATACAGATAATGGCTAAATACACTAGGTGTAAAGCTCCCTAAGTCACTTTGGGCTAGTCACTTTCTGCTTGACCTACCACACGGGGTGGTTGTGAGGAGAAAGTAGGAAGGTGAACCATCAACCTTGCATGGAGCACAAGACTGGAAAGGAGGGCTACACAAAGGTAGGTAACTATAATCTTACTTGACAGGCCATTGGCTGCAGTTTGGTTGATGAGACTGATGGGAAAGAGTGTGGTCAAGTTTAAACCCTAAAATGATAAACTCCAAATGTTGCTACTAAATGACAAGAATGCCCTCAACTCCTCAGCTCACAGCTGTGTTTCAAGCTTGCTTTGTAGAAAATGTTGCCAAATTCTACTTGCTTTGTACTCTTCCTGTCCCCAAAGGACAATCTAAAATTGGCTGCTTTCATAAATTGAGTTAAAGAGACATCTGGTGATGACTGGGGTCATTTTATCGCACTGGGATTCTACCTGCTCTCCTCCTCATGGCATCTGTGAACTCTGATCTTGTTGTAAAACAGTGGTTCCCAACCTTGGGTCCCTAGAGGGACTACAACTCCCAAGAATCCTGGGCGGTACAGCTAGTGATCAAGGCTTCTGGGAGTTTTAGTCCAAAACTTTCTGATCTTACTGCAAAGTAAATTTACTTCTTCTAGCTTCCAAAAGGCCATAGATGTGTTACCTGTTGCACTGCTTTATGTTTAATTAAAAGGGCTAGATACAGAAGAGGGCAGGTGTTGGAAGTCTCTTTAAAAGTTGGACGAAATAGAACATTTGAGTATGTTGAGCTACACCTATCTTCTACATACTTAGAATAAGGGCAGGAGCTGTGTCCTTAATAGGGCCACTTCAGCAGGTCCTTTTCATTATCGTAAGAATGCTACTTTGCAGAGTTTTTAATAATTTATTCCTGTGTCTGTATGTGTGTGTGTTGCACCTCCAGAAGAAAAGAAGGGCAAACCTCTTTGGAGTAGTCTCCACCTAGAAAACCCTGGAAAGGGTTGTTGTAAGTTGGAATCAACATGACATCAGAGAATTATTACTCATTGCACACATGTTTAGTAGAAAGAAGCTTTTTCCTGGAAGAAGAAAAACTAAATGCCACTACTGCCACTAACTGCTGCTAAAAGTGTCATTGAAAATGAAAGCTAAAGAAAGTTTGTCCTAAGTGCCTCAAACTTCCTCCTGCTGATCAAGCTAACTTTATTGCCCTGTTCATAATAAGACGTTATCAGTCAGCTATCATTTCCATGTTTTAAAGTGGTGTTTTTTTAATCTCTAATTGAATTTGGAGGTATAGTGCAAGTAGGTGGGAACAAAATCAAACCATAAATCTCCAGAAGAAGGGGAAATGCAAAATATTATATTATTGAGAGTGAGCACTGGCTCAGATTCTGTTTCTTTGATCTTGTTTCTAGAGTAGACTCATTGAATCCATGGGGATTTGGTGAGCCCACTCCTTTGTAAATTAAATGGATTCAAATAGGCTTACTTTGTGACATAACAATACTGAATTAAATTCCAGTTATGGTAGACATTTCAATCAATGATCTTGTGGAGAAGTTGACTCAACAATTCCCCATCGATGCAGTGGGCTTATTTTGGAGTGATTTACTACCCTAAGCAACAGGGTACCTTAAGTCCATTGACCATAGTAGCGATTTGCATGGCCTAGAGACACAGTGAAATTCACTGAAAGAATAAAAGCAGAGCTAGAAAAAAATAAAGAGCTAATTTTTCATGCCAGTTTATGGTGTGGCATGGTCAGTTGTTCTATTTTTCTTTGGAGGCACAGAGTTGGCTTATTGTATTCACTGTGTAAAGATTATCGGCAGCTATAGCATAATAATTTATACCTGACAAATTATGCAGCACTTGAACATCATCTTTGGGCCTTTTTACACGATCCCTAAGATCCGCTGGTCCCTTAAATTCGGACCAGAGATCTTGAGGGTTCGTTGCTGTTCCTCCATCCCCACCCGCTCTGCACTTCTTTGTTCTGACTGCATGAGGGGAGGGAGGGGAAAAAAGCCTTAGACAGGGACAAAAGAATAAAGTCTTACCTCTGGTGCCGGTGGAAGTTGTTCCGACCTCCGTTTACTTCCTGGTTCCTCTATAAGGGGCGGAGGCAAAAGAAAAATAACAGAAAGAAGCGAGGAGAGCTCAGGCACTCTCCGCATCAAATATTTTTCACCATCAAAGAGCAGGTACAAGAAAAGTGCGCTGGGTCGCGCTTAGGTGGGCGGGGTCGCACTTAATTGTCTGCAAACTCTGGAGCTGGTGGGGAAACATTTTTAAGGTCCAGAGCTTGCAGCCATTTGTGGCGGAGCTTAGGGGTCGTGTATAAACGCCCTTTATTCTAACAATGGCCAGTGAAAAAATATCTGCACTGTAACTCACATCCTGGAGTATCTCTTTCATAGAGTGAGTTTTTTTCTAATTGTTGTCATTATAATCAGACAACAATTCTGGCATAAGAGAAAGTGTGGAGCAAAGGGTTCATAATCTGTCTTATAAGAAACAAAAAAGGTCACTGCTCTGAATAAAAATGTGTAAGCCAATGTTTATGCATCCCCCGTCCTAGTGAGAATCCCCTTACATGTGGTCTCAAAAGCAACATTTGAAATTTGTAGAGCTACAATTGGCTTTACATTTTCTATTTTGTTGTTAGAAGCTGGTGAACTGCCTAGAAATCATGCATCATCTTCATTAAGACCTTTTGCATTTTATTGTCATAAATAAGGGTGCCTGCATATTTTTGTCTGGGGTTTGCCCTAGATTTCGAAGAGCGTGGGACAAAGTGCTTCTAGAGAATTTCCATCATTTATGTAAACAACTGGAATGGGTGGCATGTAAAATCCACAGATTCTCTCACAAGTAGAGCTGGGCACGAATTAAAAAAAAATGACATTTTGGTCTTTCATTTTTCGTTGCGGGTCCGTTTTGGTTGGTTTTTGTTTTTGTGAATTTTTTGAAAAAAAATCATTTTGTTTTGTCATTTTTTGTTTTTCATTTTTACCCACTTTTTGCGTGACTTAAAACATTTCCGCACGCGGACGTCCCCCAACGCCCCAGACCAGAGGGAAAACACTAAAAAAATGATGCTGGCAGAGACACAGGATAGACTAGGTATGCAGGGAGGCTGCAAAGGCAGCGGCGGGTGTTGCCCAGGGCTTAAGGCAGCCACAGAGTGACTGCACTGCGGGGTATGGGAGGGTACTCACCGAGAGATACACACGCATACAGGGAGGCTTCAAGAGAAATCTCTTCTTTCTCTCCCCTAAGAGCCAGGCTGCAGCCAGCAGGAACAGAGAGACACACACCTGCCTGGCTGGCCTAAAGTAACAAGTCACAGAGACGGCAATCCCACCCTAACTCCCACCGCAGACTGCAAGGAGGACGAGGACTGCCAAAGCTTTTTATGCCCTCTGTGGCTGCCACACCTACCCAGTCTGCAACCTGGGTATGCTATTGGTTGAAATTGTCCAAGAATTTACATGGTCCCATCACATGGTTTGCATCCATCTTGTGGCTGGAATCCATTTTGTGTCATCCTTAAAGGGAAAAGAAAAATACATTACAATGGGAGAAATACAAAAACAAACATTTTAAGGACCCCAACCCCCTGGTAGGTAATACTTTCAAATAATTATAACTGTGTTTTTACAGATGTCCAGGGTGTTTTAATACCCAATAAATCAATATTAGGCATCTGGGAACCATTTTGGGTCGATGTCCCCTAACCCCCTTGGTAGGTATTATCAGGCAGAATAAATAATTATCGCTGGGTTTTTACGGATATTCAGGACGTTTTTTAACATTTAAAAATAGTTCATTTCATTGTGCGTCACCATTAACAAAAACGAAATGTAATGAACCTAATTTTCATGGTTCTGTTCGGTTCATTCCAATTTCAGCACAATTTTCATTATTTGTTTCATTACATAATGAAACAAATAACAAATAATGGAACAATTTTTTTTAAATTTCGTGCCCATCTCTACTCACAAGGCCTCTCTTTCTCAGGGTGTTCTGTTCAAAGGAAGAATGGCAGACATGTTCATGTGGTAGGTCTTTACCAGCCCTCTTAAATATCCATCCTCACTATCTGCTGGAGTCGGCCATTTTCATAAACGTAGTACAGAGAAACTGAATAGAGGGAGGAATATGAGTGAAGACAGCATCCAGATCACCTACAAATTGGGCCCTTCTGGGTCCCAGTGCCCAGAAGGTATGGACCTACTGGATTCCCATCTTTGGGTCCCCAGATGTTCTTGGACGATAACTCCCAGAAATCATGACCAGAATAACTAGTGGTGAAGGATTTTGGAAGTTTTAGTCCAAGAACATTTGGGGACCCAAGGTTGGAAATCGGTGTGCTAGACTTGTAAAATGGCGTAAGTTTTAGAATAAGTCTCTTTCTTTCTCACTTTTCAAAAACTTGTTTCTTTCTTTTTAAGAATTCTGTTATCTTCTCTTCTCAGTGCTCCTTCTGCAAGGAACAAGGACAAAGTTGCCTCCCAATTAAATGCTAATCTTGAGTCTCTGTGATTGATTTTAATGCTTCCGTGAACAACACATGCAGCGCTTCCAAGTCTGGATAAAAAATGGCAAGGGCTTTCATCAATCCTCATGCCTGGGTATGTAATTCAAATGCTATTTAAAATTGATAAATTCCTTTAGCAAAATAGCTTTTCATGGACATATTATTCAGAGAGGCCTGACCAACGTGACGTCCACTTCCTTTTTTATTTATTTTCAGAATTTTTCACTATTGCTATTTGGGGCTTAATTGAGATTTCTCATACTTTGCATGCCGAGGATTATAAATTCTGAAGTTTAGCCCTCAGCACCTATGGGTGAGGATGGTGAAGAACCCTAATATATGTCTGGATAATGTGGTTAATATATCTCTATACGGGGAGTGCTTTTTTCCTCCATTTCAAGGCCACAAGAGGGTGCTTGTCCATGTAGATATGACCAGAGTTAATGTGGTTAATATATCTCTACACGGGAAGTGCTTTTTTCCTCCATTTCAAGGCCACAAGAGGGTGCTTGTCCATGTAGATATGACCAGAATTCTCCTACTGGTGGTAGGAGAAACAAAAAACCTTGAGCCTTCTGAGAATGAAGACTAGGATTGGGGACAGAGGAAATCACTGTTAACCCAAGAGTTAGGGCATGGCAACTGTGGGCTGCAAAGTCGGCAGCTCGGCGGTTCGAATCCCAGGTGCCACACAGAGGAGCGAGATCCCCCTGATAATCCCATCTCCTGCCAACCTAGCAGTTCGAAAGCATATACGATCTAGATAAATAGGTACCACCGTAAAAAGTGGGAAGGTAAAACAGTGTTTCCTTGCAGCCATGCTGGCAACATGGCCATGGACTTGCACAACATTGGCTCTTCGGCTTGAATACGGAGGTGAGCACCGCCCCTAGGGTTGGACGTGACTAGCATGCATGTGCAGGGGGAACCTTTACCTTTTTTTTTTACCTTAGGGAATGGCACAAATGTGAGTGATGGAATCATCACTGAACTACTGCACCACACTTCACATAGAGAATTCAGAATACAAAAACAAAACTGTCAAGTCAAGCTCTTTACTTGAGACACACAACCCTGCGTTTTTGCCATTTAATGGCCTCTATTCTGTTGTCGTTTGATCTGTGTTGTTCATGCAGAAGTTGGTGGCTTTTTTCTTTTCTGGTAACTGAAAATACTAAAATGTTCACAATTATAATCTGGGCCTAACAATCCAACAGCTGCATTTGAATATCAATAGTCAAACTTTGGTGTGCGGATAATTTTCATCCAGCACTTCTATTTTCTAAACATCTGCGAAACAACACAGCAGCTATTGCAATTCCACACAATTTGCATTATCTGCACATAAGTTAGCCTTGCAAATACAAAAACAACAACAGCTAAACTCCCATTGCATGAGGTCTGAGAAAAACTGTCCTGCTTTTCTCACAGGTGAGAGGAAAAATCTTCTGGTTTCTTCTCCTTTTAAACGAGAATAGGACAGCTGATTGTTTATGTCTGAACAAGGCCCATAATGATTAAGAGTTTTCTCCTAGCAATTCAGCAGGGTGTCTCATAGGAACTGGAAAAAAGTTGCTTCTGATAATCTTTAAAGCTATCAAGTGTTTTACAAATGATGAACATAAGAGGTATTGGAGTAGCAAAAAATTTTTTTTCTATCTATCTATCTATCTATCTATCTATCTATCTATCTATCTATCTATCTATCTATCTATCTATCTATCTATCTATCTATCTATCTATCTATCTATCTATCTACTGAATAATGAACATAAGTGATATTGGAGTAGCTATGTAGATATATATGGGCTGTTAACTTTTATAAGCACAATTAATAAGGCTCATTCTGACCCTGCTTCACTGTACGCCCTTTCTATCAGTTGATTCACATATCTTTGTCTTATACAGTAATATTTTATTTATATTAATTTATTTACAGTTCTACCTTGTATAAAGGAATTAATTTGTTCCAAATGAAATTCTGTCAAGCAAATTTCCCTTTATACAAATTTCCCATAGGAATGCATTGAAAACAGAGTAATTCCTAATCGCGACCATTTTTATGTTGTATGGATTTACTCATAGGCGATTCTGTTAAGCAAATTTCCCCTATCTCCAGAATTTTTTTATGTTGTACAGATCTTATGTTATACAAACTGTTTGTTATATGAGGGTCCACTGTATTTGATTTTTATACTGCCCCTTTAGTGAACACACAGTATTCTGGGCAGTTTACAAATAAATCTGGGCGGTTTACAAATAAAACTCAGAACTCTCCATAAAATAAGGCAATCAATATAGGGTTTCACTGTTCCAGATCTAAAATCAATAAAAGAAGAAAAAGAAGAAAGAAGGCACAAGATTTTTTAAAAAAATATATTAACATCACGCAGGGATATGTTACTAAAGGCAGCTTTGTATAATTCTGACTTCACAAATTTCCTGTATATCATGAGGCTGGCTTACCTTGCCTGTGTAGACAGTTTGTGATGGAGTTCCCTGGGTGAGATGCTTCTTGTTATGGTCCTTGAGTTGCCCTTGTTTGCTTGAGTTGGCAACAAGCCAAGTTTTCTTAAAACAAATAGCCAGGAGGTATTGTCAGGAGCAAAGTGGGCAGGTCTTTCCCAAGAACAGGGCCTTGAACCTGGTGCATCTGCTGAAATGATGGGAAGGTCATACTGATTCCCTGATGGGAGCCATCCTGGAAACCACGGATCATTGTAATTTAGTGACATGGTGACAGTGGCGAAAAAAGCTGCACTTAGCTTCAAAAACAGGTTTCCTGGGGAGCTCTGAATAGCACTTCAGGGAGACTTCCCGCAGGATGATTGAACTTCAGCATAAGGGACATGCTTTCCGTACACCTTCTGTTTGGGGAAATCTGTGCTCTCTTCCCCCCTTTTTCCCCTTTCTTTTTTGTATTTTTGTTTTGCTATTGCTGAACTTCGCTAGTCTGGCATGAAATGCAGGGATGGTGGCCACAAAATGGCTGTGGAAGCCAGAAAAGCCATTTCATCTTCTGAAAGAGTAAAGACTTGTGGCAGAGACAAGCAGAAAACCATGCCTGGTGTTAAAATATCCTGAAGTCATTGTTTTGTATTGTGGCTCAAACTGTTCTTTCACTGTTATATATGACAGCTTTGGCTATATATTTTTAAGAAAAACTGTTTGAAAAGGTCATGGAAGCCTCTGCAAAAGTGGCAGATGGTGGTGGTGGGACTCACCTGCTTTGTGGCCACCTTGCCCCATAAATGACACATCCTAGAATTACTGTTTGGAGTTCTGTTACAGCATGATCAGGTAAGGGGACGAGTGATCCACCCTAATCCACTGCAGCCCCTAAAAGTCCAGTTCTCATTGCTTTTATATACTGTATTGTACACAAAGCTTCTTCAATAAAACCTCAAACCCAGGATTCTTTGTTTTTGATTTAATGTTGATACCCTACTTCCATCGACATTTTTAAATTGTGCCCCTCTCTGTTCATGAGTTCACTGTCCATACTTGGTGTGATGTGAAGCCCCTCCTGCTTTCCTGCCTACCTCTGGTCCTGCCGCTGAGATGGTTTTGTGTGAGAAAACAAAGTGAGGAGAGGTAGTGGTGATCCTGTTGTTGATCTGTTCTGATGTGTGGCTTATTGGGTGGGCTGGCGGGAGTCCCAGTGTGTTATGTGTGCATGCATTTCAAATGATGTCAGAACATGTCCCACAAAGGGAAACTGTTGGGAGTTTGAAAAGGATGCACGTGTGTATGCCAACAATTTTTTCAGGCTGAGTGCCTCAGCTCTCTTCCCATCTGAATCTCTGCTGAGGGTTCAAAGCACTTCAAACATGGGGGGGAGGGGTTGTACTGGTGTGTTTTGTGTATATGTGTGTGTGCATGTGTACACACATGCATTTCAAAGCCCCAACTGTTTTCCCTTAGTAGGATGCCTCAACGGCTTATGGAACTGTAAACATCAACTATAGACAATGCCCCCCCCATCTTTAGAGGAACATCTGGAAAAAGCCCAATCCAAACCTCCCAGCATGAAAAGTAGAAGGCTTTTAGGGCAGCCATTCTTAACTCTTTGTGTGTGTAGCCACAGCCATAAAAGCAATATGAAAGAAACATCATTCGGATCTGGATTGTAGAAGTCGCATAACGAACCTTGCAAGGTGGTATATGAAGAACTACTTCCAGTCTATGGCCCCCTTCAAATGGGGCAGAACACCCACCCACCCGAGGGAGCTACATGTCCCCATTCAGAATATTTGCTCCAGAGGCAGAGGAAAAATATCCTATTTGACCATGTTGTCATGCTCTGAGTCAGGATCTCCTTGGCAAAGTCCTAACACTCTGCTCTTCGTGCTACACGTTGGCTATTACATTCAGCCAAGCCCCGGTTCTTGCTGAGTAGCGCTGCCGAGTCTGTTTTTTAAAAGCATATGATGTTTCCTGCCCAGGGTCCTTATTAAGAAGAGTTGGGAAGCTATTTGTCTTTTCTTCTCTTGGGGACAGTTTGTAATTTATTAAGGGAAGCCACATGGTGATCCAGCATCATAAACAGAGTGGTTATAAACAAGCCCAGTGGAAAGATTGGTAGCTGCACTGTAGTCTTAATGTTGGTGCTTATCACAGTGTAGTAAATAACTCATTTCATCACTGCAGCTTATGGGGCCCCACAAATGGGGGTGGTGGTGTTTCAGTGTTCCCTGGATCATTCCTAACTCTTGTATATTGGACAATAAAAGAAATTGCTTTCCCGTGTTTCTTCTCTCCGCCCCTTGTGTGTACCTGCTTACAAAACTATCTCATACATAATGCAGCGCCATAAAATGGCAGCACGTAGTGGCTGTTCTGCCTTTACCCCAATGTGGAAATTGCAGCAGAAAGCCATTATTCACAATGTAGCCTTCAACAACAACCCGAGCTCAACAAACTTTAAATAATTTGACGGGATGATGGAAATGGAGGTTTCGTTGGCGCCTCTTTGAGGAGGCTCATCAAACAACCCTCCCCTTGCACTCCTCACTGCAGCCCCTTCCCCAGCTCAAGTGCCTGGGAAGGAAAGGGATGATTTTTCTGAAAGGCAAATCTGGTCTGGTTTGAAATGACGCAAAGGGAAACTATTATGTGTTTTCCTTGGGAAAGTCATCCCCAATGCTTAATTTTGGATAGAGGCATGTATTGGTTTTGCAACCGATTTGGCTTGATCTTTGAAGCAGTGTATTTAAGTGACAAGAGCAATTAATGCTTCGGTTGAACCTTAATTCTTTACATCTCCTGGTTATTAGAATTTGGAATCTGGGGCATAGGAAGGTCAGCGTTGCCTTATTTAAAAAGTTGGGGTTATGCTGTCCAATGATATCCAGATGGACTAGAGTCAGATTTCTCCTTCCTATCTGCCCTGCTGCAGCCTGCTGTGTTCCAGAAAGGAGTTGAAGGAAGTTTTGCAATGATTCCAATGAGCCAATCTTTCCTTTCTCTTAGAAGTCTTCCCCCTGAAGATGCCCATGGTTTCATCAACAAATTGGCTGAGCAGACTAGATTGGACCTGCGAAATTTTCTACTCAGTTAGACAATATCAAGGGAGGGAAACTTACAAACAGTTGATACAGGGCAGAACATTGGGAGTGAAGGAGAGAGAAGGAACTGGAAGAGGTGCAGAAGAGACTGACAAATAAGAGGCACCTCCCTTATGAGAAAAGAGTACAGCGTTTGGGGCTCTTTAGTCCTGAAAAAAGGTGCCTGAAGGGGGACATGTTTGAGATGACCAAATTATGCAGGGCACAGATGAAGGTGGATAGAGGGAGTCATTTTTCTATCTCACAAAATACCAGAACCATGGGTCATCCACTCAAATTGAGTGTTGGGAGAATGAGAACAGACAAGGAAAATATTTCTTTACCCAGCATGTTATTAGTCTATGGTGCTCGTTGCCACAGAATGTGGTGGTGACATCTGGCCTAGATGTCTTTAAAAGGGGATTGGACAGATTTCTGGAGGGAAAAGTCCATTGCAGGTTACAAGCCATATTGGGAGTATATATTGTCACCAGGTTTAAGGGGGAGGGGGTATCTCAAAATGCCAGATCCCAGGGGAGTGGGATCAGGAAACAGGTGTCTAGTTATCTCATTTGCTCCCTACCAAGATGCATCTGCTGGGACCACTGTGAGATTCAGGAAGCTGGACTAGATGGGCCCTTGGTCAGATTCAGCAGGGTTCTTCTTACATTTTTATGAGAGGTAGATACCTGTATAGGAGAAGTCAAGGGGAGGAAGTAAGTGGATGTATTGTGAAGTAGCAACTCAATATGCATTACAGCAAATTAAACTAGATATGGAGCTTGGGTTGAGTAAATCCAGACCAATGGGGAAAAATAAGATCACAATCCCAACTCACATGATCCAAGCCACCTGGCTTGTCTGCACTGGCTTACCCAGATTAAAGCAAAAGCAATTTACCTATGATCTACCTATTTCCAGAAGCCAGTGTTTTCATTCAAAATTTTCCCTTCCCACTCTAACTCTATAAAAGCAATTATTACAGCATCAAAATAAAAAAAATCATTTTGCAATTAAATTATAGTGGAGTGCCATTACATAAAACTCCTGGTTATATTATTTCCCCCTAATGAGGAAAAATAAGGTAGAAGTTGAACTATATATAAACTCTGGACCTACAGGCCTTTGCATTCATTAGAATGACTGAGATACCAGCCCATTAACAACCACAGGATTGCCAATAGCACTTCAAATGTAATTTTACATAAGTTTATACAAAAACAGCTAGCTGTATACCTTTGTGAATTATATCAAGTAAAAACAAAAGCAAAAGCAAAAACATGAAAACAATATTTTGTTAACTTAAAGATTAACTGTTTTGTTTTAACAGGCATCTGGTTGTGGAGGCAAAGGTTGGGAGTTCAATCCCCCACTGTGGCGTTCAGAAAAGCCAGCCGCTGTGGTCTTGAACAAGCTGCACAGTCCAGGGCACTCCCAGAAGAAGGGAAGGGTGAACCGCTTCTAAGTACTCTGTGCCTAGAAAACCTCCCAAAGGGTCACCATAATGAACTTGATGGCACAAAATTAATAAATTAATCATTATACAACAAAAAAAAAATTCCACTACACTTATTGAGGTTCACTCCCCCTAATAAGTATGTTTAGGTCTGCACATCCATCCATCCATCCATCCACCCATCCATTTTACAAGAATATAGGGGCCTGCTTGGTATAAAGCTGAGTGTTAACTTAGGGCCTTTTCACATGACCCCTAAGATCCGCTGGCCACTTAAATTCAGACCAGAGATCTTAGGGGTTCGTTGCTCTTCCTTCCTCCCCACCACTCTGCACTTCCTGGCTCCTGTCTGCGTGAGGGGAGGGAGAAAAAAGTGGGGGGATGCAGACTCACCTCAGAGAAGCTGCCAGAGCTCCGTTGTGCTGATTCCTTCTCTTTGTTTGCTTTTTTTTCCTCCCGCCCCTTCTCTTAAAGGGGGGGGGGGCAAAAAAAAAAAACAGAAGCCAGGAGAGCCCCGCACTGAGCAGATTAAATCAGGACCTGGCAATTTTCACCCTCCTTGAGCAGGTACAAGAAAAGTGCTCTGGGTTGCGCTTAGGTGGGCGGGGTCACACTTAATTGTCTGCAAACTCCGGAGCTGGTGGGGAAACATTTTTAAGCTCCGGAGCTTGCAGCCATTTGCAGCAGAGCTTAGGGGTTGTATAAACGCCCTTACACTGCCATTGATTCCTGAGGCATTTCCCACATTTTCAATCCACATTCTGGGGATTGAACTGGAACTTCCTTAAGAAAAAAAATACACTACAGCCCATCATCAATTTCAATTTGCTTTTCAGAAGAACCAGTCTAGGACCAGGTGAGCAATCTTCAGAGATGCAGGGAATGGACATGCCTTTCTCTTGGCTTGAGAGGACAATAGCTGCTCTCTCTTTCATAAATGCACACCCTGTTTTTTTAAGGCCCTTCACACCCTCCAGTGGCCAAATCTATTTTAAAATAATTCTAAAATAAAGTGATGTCAGGGACACGGATTGCTCCTCAGCCCATGGAAAAACTGACTTCCACATACTCTAGAATAGCCACTCTCAACCTTTTCTGGACCATGGCCATAGACACAATATGAAAGAAATATAGGTCAAATTGGGATTGTATACATCACATAACAAACCTTATAAAGTGATGTGTGAAGAATTGTTTCTGGTTCCCCCAGGGAGCTATATGACTATGGAATGACTCCATAACTCCTCTAGAGGACATAAGGACCATTTTGTAGTCTTTATTTTTGGGAGAATGTAAGGGTGTTTTGGGGGATCCTGGTTGCTGAGGGTCTGCCTTGGATCTCTTGGAGTCTGGATATGGTCCACATATTGCCCGCCCCTGCATCCAACTCTGCTGTTTTAATGCTGCAATGCTGAGCATTCAGACAACAGCAGGCAGAAGGAGAGAAGTCATGAGGACCCTTACGATTTTATAGAGCTAGAGAGAAAGCTGGCATTTGAGTTGCAAAGATTTTTTTAAGGGACCAATGATTGTGTGCTTTGTTAGCCCCCTTCATCAGTATTTATAGTATTTCAACTTATTCACTTTTTAATTAACACTGAAAGATCCTACAGCACCTAATTGTATTCCACTGTAATTAGAGTAACAAATGATGGGAGCCGAAATTAAAATTTGGTTGATCCAATATTTCTGTTTAAGAGTGTGCAAACACACTGGACAATTTGCTATTAAATGTCCCAGCTGTGAAGTTTTTCAGCTGAATGGGAAAGAGCACATTTGTAGCATGCCATTAAGTGTTTGCTTGTTCATCAGGGATTTTACTGTCAGAGCAGATGGCATGACCAGCATTACCCTTTTGTTTTACAAACCTACAACCCACCACTAATACGTTTATTGAATTATTTATCACAGGCACATTATAACTCTTTATTATATTATTAGGGCTTAGAAAGAAAAATCCCTGCTCTCTTCACTGTTTGGGAGAAAAGACAGACCACTGATTTGAGAGAGAGAGAGAGAGAGAGAGAGAGAGAGAGAGAGAGAGAGAGAGAGAGAGAGAGAGAGAGAGAGAGAGAGAGAGAGAGCAGAATGTAAATTGTTAAGAGGCATGTATTTGGAATGAGGAGATCCTGGTTCAAATTCTGATTTATTTACAAAGTTTGGAATCTTCGGCCGATCAATGCCTGTAAGCCAAAACTCCCTTGCAGGGTTGGCTTTTGGGATAAAATAGCAAGAAGGAAACCATGTGAAGCAACCATGTAGCATACATCATACTAATAGGGTGGTAAAAGAACTGCTGGTTGGGTCAGTGGCTTAGGTCTCTGGCTGAAGAGCCAGAGATTGGGTGATCAATTCCCCACTGAGCCAATTATTTCATTGGGCCCCTTCCAGTTCTGCAGTTCAAAGGTTATTACTAAAGGTCCCTTAAATAAATAATTATAATGCTATACATATAACTAGCAATTTAATGATGTTTTGGCATACATGGGGGCTTCTGATTATATTTTTATAAGATGGATCTCTCTCTCTCTCTCTCTCTCTCTCTCTCTCTCTCTCTCTCTCTCTCTCTCTCTCAATCTCAATCTCAATCTTTCTCTGACAGTTACTTCATGTTCCTCTCATTGTGGTTCGCGGTCCCGCTTGGGACAGGTACGAAAAAATGTTACTGTACGTCCATTGCGTGACGACAGGAGTTCGTCCCAACCACGCCCCCTGAACTGGGATTTAAGCATGATGAGCCATACTTCTCGCTGACCTTGGGAATTCTCTTGTCTCGGTTCTTGTTTTGAGACAAGAGCCCGTGAAGTAAGGCTCGTCACACAACGTGCACATTCTCCATCTAGTGGCAGGACTGCAAAGTTGCATTCTCCAGTATAATCCCAATGGTGTAAACAATGCATCACAGAGAGGGAAGAAGGCACAAAACCTTGTATTTTGCTGCTTAATGCATGAAAAGCAAAGTTACGGAGAATTGAAATATCGAAAAATGGAAGGTCGGACCAAAAAAAGGGGGAAACGAAGCAAGAACGTGAAGTGACAGCCATTGTGATACCATCAATCATGCCTGTGAGTAAACGGAAACAGGGACAGAACCAGGACAAGACCACGTGACCACAAATGATGCTATCACAAAACAAATGTAATCTCAGAATGAGGAAGGACGTGAAGTAACCGTCTCTCTGTCTCTCTGAATCTTTCTCTCTCTGCCAAAGACAAAAACAAACCTCCCAGACCCCGAATTGTGAGAATAGTGTGGAAATCCTCCACCAGTGACACCTTGTTTTCTGATTTTTAAGCAAAAATGCAGATGAAAGTGAGAGCAAGTCATAAGGGGAAAGCAAGCTGTTATCTTCTTTAGAGACAGACTGAATATTTTTACACCTAGAAAATATTCTAGTTTAATTTTCAATGCCCCATTCGATATGTCCTCTCTCTCTCTCTCTCTCTCTGACACACACACACACACACACTTCCCATTATAAACTCATTAACCTCCTACCTATGGGCTATATTGCAAATGAAAATAAAATTCATATGGAGCTTGGGATGTTTTCTTCTAGGATGACCACTCAAAATCCCTCAGTCTGAATATTTATTATTATTATTTAAAATAAGGGGGGAGGACAGGAGGTATACAAGTATTTAAAAAATAATCAAACACATTCAGTAAAAATGGGGGGGGGGAAATAACACATTTAAAATCAACAAGGCACTACAGTCCATTTAAAAACTCCTCTTAGGCAGCCAGTCACTAAGAGAGAGCTTGTCTGAAGAGAACGGTTTTTATCCTGTTTGTGAAAGGAGAACAAAGATGGGGCCTCCTTGTGGGAGGCAGTTCCAGAGTCTGGGAGAAGCAGCTGAGAAGGCCTTCTCTTGTGTCCCCACCAAATGGACTGGTGAAGGTGATCGAAATGAGAGCACAGTCTCCTTTGATGAGCATAATACCCAGGCAGGTTCATAAGGGCTGGCCCTTGAGAATAGCAAGGGCCTGGCTGGCTTTGGGATTTGTGACACTGTGGTCCAAGAAATGAATTTTACCAACCTTTGATTCCTAATAAAAGAAAACATTTCAGCCTTCTATGCATCTTTGCTGAGTGGTTAAGATGCACTTTACTCAGTAAGGAGGTATCTGAGTAGTCAGTTAAGAGAGCCATACCATACTGGTAAGATTAGTTCTTGGAGTTGGTAATAGTCAGAAGAGGCCAGAACTGGCACTCGAGAATAAAAATTAATCCCCAAAATAACAGGATGATGTGGACATGATATCATTTTAGAAATCAAAACACCAAACATTACTCATTCAGTTAGCCCTCTGAAGCCTCCAAAGTAGCCAGAAATGAACAGAATGGTCCAGAATGGCAATGTTTAAGTGGGATAAACCAACCAAATATGGACACAATGTACGTGCAACTAGATGAGACTATTTTGAGCAGTATAGATTTTGTGTCTGGACGGGGTATTGGAATATGGTTCCTGGGGATGTTCTGCGCTTCACTCTATCAGTCTCATCAAGCCACACGTGGGCTGTGAATTTGGTTATTTTTTTCCCAACACTAGAACATATTTCTGATGTGTGCACCTGATACACCTCTAGTTCTGGTATTAGTTTTATTTTGTTCCAGTTGGTTTTTATCTAGTCCTAGTTCTGTGAAATTGATTTTTCTGTTTCCTTATGAATGTTTGAAACCTGTTCCCAGAAATGTAAAGCTCGCAGCAGCCATAAGCCCAACAAGTTTATCTCCATTAACAGAAATAAATTATAAATAGACGCTTCTAATAATTTACCTTCTACTTCCTCTGTCCCCTCCTCTTCTGCCTCTCGTTGCATCCTGTTTCTATTAAATACAGTATAACTACTCCTTGAAATCAATTTTCAAATCAATGTGGAAAATCCCCATGAATATAGGAAGCTGTTCTTTTCAGAGTTAGCAGAAATGACCTTGGAAGGGGACAAGTTCAACACATTGCCCCTCCACTCTTGTTCGTTTAAATTTCCCTTATTCTAGAAGAAGTGAATAATGTGCGATCTCGTAAGAGAGAGTGAGATTAAGGGGGGGAGAGAAAATTTGCTTGGGGCCTTTAAGTGGAGTGGGGAGAAGAGAAAGCAGTCAGAATAAAGGGGCAATTAGAAATATTTAGAGTGTGCATATTCATGTTTTTAGATTACAAGTCTGGGTGGAAACTATGCTACCTGTGGAATTTTGGGAACTGTAGTCCAAAAACACAAATATGTACACTTCTCTATGTGCTAACAATGATGGCGCCTTAGAGTTACCTCCTGAGCAATTGTTGCACATCTACTACTGCTTAGGTTATCCAGAAGCTGAGTCATGGAAATGGGCTACCTGGCTACTATCTTAACCCCAATCATTGGACATATAGACCACCATGGTCACAATTCAGAGGAATTTGTATCTAAAGTCAGGGAGCTGAAACTGGATAGAGATAAAACAATGCTATCCTTTGATGTTACATCTCGCTTCACCAGCATTCACACCACTGATGAACTAACAACAGTAGAGAAGAGAGTCATAGAAGACAGCACTGTCACCACCACAAGCAGCCTCAGTCCAGACCAAATATGCCTGCTGGTGGACCTCTGTCTGAACACCATGTACTTCATGTACAGAGGGGACTTTTACAGACAGAAGCATGGTTGTGCCATGGGTTTCCCAGTGTCACCCATTGTTGCCAAATTATACAGTTATACCTTGATTTACAAGCATAATTCATTCTTGAAACATTCTAGTAAACCGAAACACACTTATATCAAAGCAAATTTCCCCATAGGAAATAATGGAAGTGTGGATGATTCAATTTCTGGGCCCCCATAAGTCACACACTGTACACACAAAATGCCAAAACTAACAAAAGAAGTTGGCTAGAAATCCACATCCACACCATAGTTTGGGTACCTGGCTACGGAATCTGCTCTGTTTGGGGCTAACAACAGGATTTTACTTTGTGTTTTAAATGTGACAATAATACACATTTGACTAGCTGCCCCATGACTAGATATGGTTTGAAAAATAAGAAAGGATATTGAAGATGAGTTAAATACAAATAAAAATAAAAATAAACCCTAACCTGAATTCACCTTTACAAACCTTCATGGCTGGTGCAAGGGAGACCTCCCTTCCTCTCTCCTCCTCCTGCTTTTGAGGCTTGCCTGATATGGAACATTCCAGACAACCACCCACAATCCAGCGGCAGGAAGAGAACTACCGTTGCTCATTTGTGATCATGTGACATACTGCACTGACATATTGCAAGACATGGCTTGCTGATCAAAGCAAAATTTAGAAGAAATAGACCAAGAAATTTGTAAACCAAAGTTTTATTCTAGAAGGAAGAAGGTATTTTTGCAGCTGTGTAAATTTTTAGCTATCCTCATTGTTAACATGTCAACATGACTTTGTATTTTATTTATCTGAAACATACTATGTATCTCCCAGACATGCAGATTTCTGAGAACATGTGTCCTTTTATCTTACAACTGAGCTCAGGAGGCATGAAATACTGTAGAAACTTTCCTCAGGAATCTTGAATTTCTTCTATTCTTGTGCAGCCATGATGCTGAATTTGGTTTGGTGTACAGTGGGAGACAGAGGGCTCTCAAGGTTGCCAATACTGCATGTCTAAAAGCACTAAGATGTACTGTGTGTTGATTAGTCTTAAAAGGGAGAATCTAGCTTCAGCTTAGTATAAACTTGGTGTAGATGCTGTGCTTGAATAGTGGGGCTGAGCTCCTGCAATGGTAAAAGAGGTCTGTTTATCACAGCAAGAGTTTTGTGGGCTTAATCTGCAAACCCAATTGCTCAGGCATGTTTCTGAGGACCTCCCCACTGCTAGAGAAGAAATCTACTCTTAGCTTATCAATGTAAGTTGAGCATCTAGTCTAGTTTGACCTTCTGTGGCTGCTAATTCTTTTGATGAGAAGTACTTTGCAGGGAGTCAGTATTATATGCACCCTGGGCTGCTCTATCCACTGGACTGCAGAGACTGCTTCTTGTGCTTTTATCTGTTGTAGGTGATTAACAAAATCACTTTAAAGAAATGGAAGATATCTTTGATTAAAAAGCTCTATGCTAGTGGGTTTCAGCTCCTGCAAGCTCTGCAGCTCTTTTGATGAGCAACAATGAGCAAAGATGAGTGCCTAATAAAGTAACAAAGAGCTCTATCATCTATCTATCTATCTATCTATCTATCTATCTATCTATCTATCTATCTATCTATCTATCTATCTATCTATCTATCTATCTATCTATCGTATTACAATCTGCAATTCACATAGCTGTCTGTATGGAAGTTGGTGTGGGTGTGACGGGGGGCATGTGAGGTTGTGTACACTAAAGAGACAATCTAGAACACAGGGAGTATTGCAATTCTTCCTATAAAAGAAGGGAATTGCTTACTGATTTCTTCCTTCACCTCCAGTTCTTCAGAATGCATTTTAAAACTATGGAGAGGAAGAGAGGGAGAACTATATTCCTAGTATAGACTAGATAATAACCCGAGGGCAGGTTTGTTGGTGGTGCAATTTTCTTGGCCTTGGAAAAGGGGTTGGCTGCTGTTTTTACAATAAAAAAGGTTTATAGAACCATTGTGACCTGGAGCCATCTCAAGATGGCAGTGCCACTTATAGCAAAGAGAGGGATAATAAGAAGGGTAAAGTACTCTATTAATATTTCACAACCAAATAATCCATACAGAGATATATAGTCTTAATATACAGGAAGGTTTAAGAATTACATCATGTCTAAGGGTATATAGTTACCTCAGTACAGAATGCATCTTGTTAAGTGTAAACTTTGGAGTGACCCTTAAAAGACCCTACACTTTATTGGGTTTGACAAAGCTGGATTGAGGAGCCGCTTTAGCACTGGATTTCACTGCAGCTCCTATACAGAGAGCAAGAAGGCCGTGGTAGATTGACATGCTTTCATTCATTGTAATTAAACATGTGGGGTGGGGAGAGTCAGGTAAATCATTAGAAATGAGAAGGGTTAAAACCCATGGTTTCATGGAAGAAGTGAAGTGAGAGAAAGGCCATTGCTTTGTTGTAGAGATGGGCACGAAATGAACATTTAGTTTGTTTTTTTATTTATTATTCATTTCATCATGTAATGAAATGAATAACGAACCCCCGAGTGGATTTAGAACAAAATGAACCGAACCGACAAAAATTGGTTTGGTTTGGTTTGGTTCGTTAATGGTGGCACTGGAGATGTCTCCTACCTGGTGCTGGTCCTGGAGGTCTGGTCTTCCTGGTTTCAGGGAGGGGTGACCAGAAAAAAAAGCCAACAGTAAAAAATATAACTAAATTTAAAAAATCAAAATAAAATCAAAATAAAAATTAAAAAAGGAGCACTGACCTGGCCCCAGGGTGGCTGGGTTGGTGCCCTAAAATAAATGAAAAAATGAAAAAATAAAACCAGCAATGACCTAGCCCCAGGGGCCGTGCAATTGGCACTTGAAAAAAATTTATTATTTTTTTAAAATGAGCCAGTGCATGGGCCATGGAACCGGCCCGCAGCTGCCAAAAATAAAAATAAAAAAATGCTGACTGGCCTGTACTACAGCTGTAGCATGGGCCATGTGGTCAGCAGTAAAAGAATTAAAGTAAAAATAAAAAAGAGGAGTATTGACTTGGCCCCAGGGGGTGGCCAGGGTGGTGCCCTAAAATAAAGAAAAATATATAAAAAATAAAACCAGCGCTTGAAAAACAAAAACAAAACAACAAAAAAGAGGCACTGGCCCCAAGCCAGCGCCTCAAAAAGCCCCTGCCACAGGGGCCAGGATCACCCTGGCACCACTGCTGCTGGCACCAGTAAGGATGATTGACGATGAGGATAGGATGAGGATGCTGCCAATCCAGTTTGTGCAGTTGTTGTAAGTAACTTGTCAATGTCTGTGTTTTTTAATTTTTTAAATGTTTTTTCCCACCGCACGCTGTCAAATGGATTAAATCGCGCAAAGGGGGAAAGAATGAATAATGAATCAATGAATCAACAAAACAATTTTTTTAAAAAAAAATCATTAAAAACATAATGAACCAAACTAAACCCTAAAACGAACCGAACCAAAATGAATCACCATTTTTTCGGTTCGTGCCCATCTCTGCTTTGTTGTTCTGGGGAGAGAATGCCAGTTATAAAAGCACAGGAAGAGTTATGCTGGATCAGACCATAGACATATCTCTAGTCCAGCACCCTGCTCCTATGGTGGCCAGACAGGAGTTCATGGGAACCAGGTGTTGAGGGTATTTGCCCCCCCCACTCGGAATGACGAGGCGAGACAGTGTGTTGGGGGTAACTGGGCCACACTTTATTAACAGATAACAATACAACAACAACAGGAGGGGCCAGGCATCTATTCCTTTGGTTGGAACCCCGGGGTCTCCCGGGACCCCTCCAACCGGGCAGCCTCAGGTGAGCCATCAACCCCCAGGTGGTGCAGTCATCCGACAGCACCCACCAGGCCAGTTAATTTGGTTTCCTCCTCCCTGCCTGTTATTCTCCCTTCTGGGTAATTCCCAGCGCAGGGAGGCGTTTGCCCTCCCCCACCCCAGCCCCGAGACCTCCTGGCCCGCAGTGCTGTGGTGAAGGGGCGTTTGGGTTTTAGCTGCCAATCGTAGGCTCCCTGCTGCCCTCCATGCTTTTAGCCACCACAGCCACAGGCCTAGCCTTGCTATGGCCCCGGCCACCCACAAGCCGCCAATTCCACCGCCAGGCCCCTCCGCAAATCACGCAGGAACAACTCGGTGCCCACATCCATCAGGTGAACCCCGTCCGGCCTGTAGAGCTCCCTCCTGCGGACATTAAACTCTGGATGGCCCAGAACTGCCCCAAATTCCCTGCAGACTGCCCTACAAACCTCCTGGTTCACTCCCTTCCTGGAGCGGTTGAGCTTTTGTGGGTCACAGTCTGCCCTCCACACTTGCCGTGGTATCAAAGTTGACCACAAGACTCTGGAGGCCGGGAACCGAGCCTTCCAAGCCGCAAGGTCCCTCAGAATTTCCAAAGTTAGTGATTTGCCCGTCTGGCTTGTCAGGTCATTTCCCCCCAAGTGAACCATGAGGAAATCCGGTGGCATGCCCCGGGCCGCAGTCATCGCTGTCCCAAGGAACTCCTGCCACCTCATTCCCCCTTTTTCCCACCATTCAATCGTAGCCCGACTACCCAGCCCCAAATTTGGTCCCCATCCAGATCTGCGGGCGTATTCCTCTGCCCAGTATACATAACTGTGCCCCACAAATATAACTCTCGCCCGGCAGGTGCGGCCCTCCGATCCTGAGGAAACAAAAACAACAAGTTAAAGCGCCAGCAATGGCCGCATGTACCTCTTATAACAATGTGAGGACCACCTCCCTAGCCGGTGTATAGATCCCTCATCATATCCCACCGCTGCGGCCGTCGACGCCGCCCCAATCCGGAATGAATGTGTCCCAAACCTGAGTGCCCCCAGCCCTAGGGTCCCCAAAATCCTACTGGTCAAGGTTGCAAACTGAAATTTGGTCAAAGGGCGTCCATCCTGATGGATAAAGGCATACCCCCTACCCGTGCCCCTCTGGGTCAAGTATTCCCTCATGGCCGCCACCGGGCATATTCCCTCCGCCGAGCATGGGCCTAGCACTATCTCCGCCCCCTTTCCCCGCTGATCTGTCTTGGTCCTCCTAATTCGCACTGCCAGGGTCCCCTCAGCCAGATGGATGTCCACCATGCAGAGGGCTGTGAATGATTTGTCCTGCCCGCTCGCTGCCACCAGCTCGCTGACGCGCAGGGCGCCGAAGAAGGCCAGCAGTGAGGCCACCCTAAATAAGGACGCCTCATAACCATTCGTACACACCCCCGGCCAGCTGTCGCTCATGTGCTCCAGCAGCTGCGGCGAGAGCGGAAAGCGGGCATCCGGGACTCTTCCCCTCATCCGTGACCAGCCTGCCACCATGCCCCGCACCCGGAAGTCCCCCGTCATGTCCGGGTGCCCCCTGAGCCTGGAGAAGAATGCTAGGGCGGCCAGCTTCCCCTGCAGGAAACCGGGCGCCAGACCCTTGCGGTGCAAATACACTAGGAACCTCTGCAGGTGCTCAATGGGTAGGGGCCAAAGTTGGGCCAGGCCTTGCTCGTTCCGAAAAGTTGTAAATTCCCTCATCACTGCAGCGTAACCCCGCTGCGTCCGGGGGCCCACGGAGCCGTGAAGAGCTCCGTCAGCCTCGGCGCGCCAGCCTGCCATACCTCTGATGGGATCTCCACGGGCAGCATGGCCGCTTCTGGGGCAAGGGCCCGGAAACGCTCGGCCTGTTGGCGGGACAAAGCGTCAGCGATCTCGTTCTCGATCCCCGGCACATGACGAGCGTGCACCACGATGTTAAATTGCAACGGTCTCAATACAAAAGCCCAGACCAGCCTCATCACCCGGGGAGAACGGGACGTCAGGCTATTGATGACGTAAACCACTGCCTGATTGTCGCACCAAAAGTGCACCACCGAGTTGGCCCAGGCCTCTGACCAGATGTAGAGGGCCACCCAGATAGGGAATAACTCCAGGAAGGTGAGGTCCCGAGTAACACCCTCCGCCTGCCAGTCTTGTGGCCAAGGCCCCCTGCACCATTCCCCCCTCCAGTAGATGCCAAACCCCAGGCTCCCCGCAGCGTCAGTGTGGACCTGGAACTGGGCGCCCAACCAGAGTTCTTCCCGCCAGAAAAAGACCCCATTAAATCCCTGCAGGAAAAGACCCCATACTGCCAGATCCTCCCTCATTTCCGCCGTCACTCTCATCCTATGAGTGGGCTTGCGCAGCCCACCCATGGCTGTGCACAGCCGGCGCAAGAATGCGCTCCCTGGGGCCACCACTTTGCAAGCAAAGTTAAGGTGACCCACGAGCTCCTGCAGCTCCCTCAGGGAAATCTTGCGGCGCTGGTGGGCCAGGCTCACCCTGGCCCGTAGGGCCAGGAGCTTATCCCGGGGCAGCCTGCAAGCCTGTTCCCTGGTATCAATCTCCATCCCCAGGAAGGTGATCACCTGGCTGGGCCCTTCTGTCTTTTCTTCTGCCAGTGGTAGGCCCAATTCGCATGCCAATGCACAGAACCGGTCCAACAAGCGCCGACACCTGTCCGTGCCCGCCGGGCCACAGAACAGGTAGTCATCTAAATAATGGGCTGTGCTGTCCCACCCCGTAACATGGCGAAGCCGCCACTCCACAAACGAGCTGAACGCCTCAAAGATGGCGCAGGACACGGAGCACCCAAATGGGAGGGCCCTATCCATATAAAATTGGTCCTGAAACATGAAACCCAGGAGCTCAAAATCCAAGGGATGGACGGGTAGAAGGCGAAAGGCCGACTTAATGTCGCATTTCGCCATCTCCGCCGCCGGACCGCAGGCACGCACCATGCGCACCGCGGCATCAAAGGACGTGTACCTAACTGAACACAGCTCAGGCGGTATACCATCATTGATGGACGACCCAGAGGGATGGGACAGGTGATGTATCAGGCGGAACTCACCAGGGGCTTTCTTGGGCACCAAACCAATCAGTGACACCCTCAGGTTGGGCACGGGTGGATCCTGGAAAGGGCCGAGTACACGGCCCTCCCTAACCTCCTTGCGTATCTTCTCCGCGGCCACCCCTTCTGCCAACTCCAGAGATCTCAAGTTCTCTGCCAGCCGGGGGATATGGGCCCCATAGAACGGAATACGAAACCCCAACTCAAAACCATTAACCAAGAAAACTGCGGCAGCCCTGTCCGGATACTCCGCCGCCCAACGCCTCAACACCTCGAGTCTAATTGGGCTGGGCCCATTTTGCAGGGGGGCCCTCGGGTCCCCCTGGCTTCTTGGGCCCTCCCCCGTCCCGAGGTCTGCCTTGCTGTGGGCGAGCCCTACTACAGCTGGTGGCTGGGTGCTGGGCCCCACAGACTGAGCACTAATGTTTAAAGCGGCAGGGTTTCCTATTGCAGACACCCTGACCGTTGTAGTCCCAGCAGACCAGCCGGAATTGAACCGGCTGGCCCGCAGTGCGGGCAGGTGTATTGGCTGATCCCCTCCTAATTGTATGACCACTGTCGTACCTGTCCCCGAGCAGGGGCCTATTTGGTGTCATAAACTGCAGCCAGAGGGGGGGGGAGAGGTTCATCCCACCGGACAAACGGGTCCAGGGCCGCCCTGCGACGAAACTCCTCGTTGTACAGCAGCCAGCAATGTCCCGGGTAATCTACAAAAGCCCTGTATATGATGTCTAAGTACTTCAACAGGGCCTGGGCCCTCCAAGGGTGGGCTTGTAGTGTGAGGGACATGAATATTAGATATGCTGGCAACCAGGCGGCCCAGGAACGTTCCGGCTTCTTCTTGAGCCTGTGCTCCTTATCCAGGGGGTCTTCCTTGTCCAACTCCTTAACATCCAGTTCCCTATTGAGCAAACTAAATATGTCCACATAGTCGCCCCTCCATATTTTTTCCCTCGTCGCCTGGGCCAAGTGGTGTCCGAATGGTGATGCATAATCCCCGTATGGCACAGCGGCCGCCGCTACCCCAGGGTAAACTGGGGCGGCCACTGCGCCCACCCAGGGCAGCCCACCCCCTGCCATATGCCCAGCACCCGACCAGCCCGTCGGGTGGCCGGGTGGCCATTGTGGTGGGACACCCGGGTGACCTGGCTGCAAGGGCCCCATCCCTCCCATAGCCGAGGTAGGCTGGCCCGGTCTCGGCCCCACCACGGGGGGCGCTGATCCAGGCAGCCAGGCTGGGATCGGCCCCCACGCTGGGAGCACTGTTGTCGGGAACTGAGCCGGCCACAAGTGGGTCGCTCTGTGTGCTGGTGCCGCCGCCCCATCCGGGGCAGAACCCCCTGGCCAAGGCCATGTTATAGTGGGCGCAGGTTCGGGCGCGCATGCCAACTCACTGGGGGTCGCGATCTCCGCAGAAGGTAGGGGGGTTGGACCCCTTCCACCACGGCTGCCTCCACGCCCCCGTCTTCTTCTGGCTCTGACGGCGCCAGTTGTGGCTGGCGCTGCGCTGGTTCCCGCCGATGTACTGGGTACCGCCTCCAGTTGCTCCAGGGCTGTAAAGCGAGCAGACATATTAGCAATCCTCTCTTTCAGCTGTGCTCGCTTGCGCGACTTGGCTGACCTGGCACTGGTTCTAGGGGCCTGCTGGGACTGGGTGTCCGGCTTATCCATTCCCTTTGAAGCTTCTAAAGCCTTTAGCCTCGCCTCCAGCGGCTGCCATATAGGCCACTGCTCCTCGTCAGAGTCCTCGGCCGAGCTGGGCGCCTGCTGTTGTGACTGGCGCACTGCTGGCTGTTTGCCCTTTCCGGCCCTCCTGCCCTTTCCCGGGGCCATGGCACCGCTCCGCTCAAAAGCGTGGCCGGGCTCGCCCAGCAATGACCAGTCCCCAGCTATGGGCTGCAGCTGCCGGGGGGGCTGGGCTGCTATATGGGGGGCGAGGGAAAGGCTGGGGAGGCTGCAGGAAAGGAGACTGGTGTGTGCCGTCTCTGTCGCCCAAGGGCCTCAGGGTAAACCACCCTCTCCCCCGGCAGCAGCCGTAAACCTATAGCCAAGCGCCCGCCCTCCACTCAAGACTTACTGGGAGGGCCTGGCTGTCAGCGCCTCCACGGCCTACCCGGCCTAGCTCGCCTGGGTCGGCCTCCCTTCTCCTTAACCGCCCCCCCCGCCGGGGCCCCCCTGGGACCCGTGCCGGTCCCCGCTACATTCGAAGGGGATGGGGAGGGGTGCAATCCGCTCACGCCGCCTGCGCCCCCACACCCCTTGTGTCTGCCCTCTCCCCGCGGCTGTGTGTGTGAAGCTGGGGGATAGGTTGCGCTGTTGGTGTGCCTCCCGCTGCCCCCGCCCAGCCTGTGCCGGCCTCCTCACTTGGGGGGGGGAGGGCCGATGCCGCTCCCCCCAATCCGCCGCCTGGCTCTGGCCGGGATCAGGCGAGGCCGCCCCAAGAGCAATTCGCACTGAGTTGCCGGTGGCCGCCGGAAGGATTCCGCCGACGACAGCAGCGACACTGCGCTCCGCCCGACACCAGCGTACTCGCAGCGCCGCTGTCGAGCCGACCAACCTGAAGGCAGGTAGGCTCCCGGCACGCCGCTCGCGCTTCCTTTTCCTCTTCGCGGCCCTGCGGCCGCCCTGCGAAACAGGCCGCAAACGCGGCCTAAACAAAATGGCGCCCGCCACGTGGCTCCCAAGAGCCCAAAATGGCGGCGCCGGACGACGTTCGGACAGAGGTGCTCCTCCGAACGCTGCTTGAGACTGACTGCTGGCCGGGGGGAGGAGCCACCCCTTATAGGGCGCTCCTCCCCCCGCCCCCGCAGGACATCCGGGTCCTGCCTCGCCTTTTTCGCCCTCCTCGGGAAGGGCAAATCGGCCCCGCAGAGGGACAAGCCGTCCGCGGAGCCAGCATTCTCTTTTTTCAAAACCTGGGATTTCCAATGCTTAGGAGAGCTGAAGAAAATTGGTAACCATCACAATCACAAGTCATTGATAGTCTCCATAAATGTGTTTGTTCTGTGCCATCTAGTCAGAACTGTCTCACAACCACCCTAATTGGGTTCTCAAGGTCAGTGTGATATTTAAGAAATGCTTTTTACCAATTCCACCACTCTTCCTATCAATTTCCATGGCTTAACGGGATTCAAACTCTGTTCTCCAGAGTCATAATCCGTTGCTCTATCCATTACACTGCACTGGGAAACCACTGCCTAATATTTATTTATTTATTTATTTGTTGCATTTTTATACTGCCCATCTTCCAAAAGGAACTCTGGGCGGTTTACAAACGAGAATAAAACCAACAGTAATACCACACCAATTCTTTTCACTGTAAAATAAACAACCACAATAATGTAAAACAGGCCTTGATTTGAATTCAGCTGCTGGGTACACCTTGTAAGTGTCTCAAGAACAAAAGATCGTCAGTCTTATATGCTGCACCCTTTAATAATATTTAATTATTAAATTAATAATACCCCTTTAAAGTCATCCAGATTGGTGGCAGTACAAAATAGCATCAAACTAAATAATACAGACAGGATATTAATAGGAGTTGCATCTTCTAGTGGTGCATTTCTTTCAGAGCTTCTTGCCTGAGTCGAGCCTTGCAAATAAAGCCTCTGTTTACCTCCCAATGGTGAATCACAGAACAAAGCATCAGATTTGCAAACTGAGAAGGTGAGAAAACCTTCTGCTGTTACAAACATATGTCTTTTACCACTTACCTGTAAAACATACCAGCTTCTGATGACATGCTGGCTATACCATCTCATTCGACTCCCTGATAAATGAACTGAGGTGCATGTAGAAGTTTGGAGTACAGGTTGTTTGTGGTTTTGGACTAGAGCTCCACAAGAACTCTAGATCTAAGAGTATGGGAAGAGCCATGCTGGACCAGATCACAGAACTAGTCCAAGACCCTGTTCTCATGAATGCTTACCAGATGCCCATAGGAAGTCCACTAGCAGGCTGTGAAAGCAGAAGCACCCTTATACAAAAACTGGCCTGCAAAATGGCATGATCCAGCAAATGGCTTAGTGACAATTTAATCCCAAATCTTCAGGTTCTCACAGAATGTGGCACCATTAATGCCCGCATTGCTGATGTTTGACACTCAGAAGTTATGCCAGACCTGTAATAAGGTTTGCTCATGTTGATTGCATAGCAGACTCAGACCATAGAGGCCATGAAATTAAAAAGCAGGAGATGGCACAGTTTTTGTAGTATTTCCCTTCACATTTCTAAGAAAAATAAATCTCTCTCCCTATCCTGCCCACTCACTGCTATCCTTCCTTCCTTCCTTCCTTCCTTCCTTCCTTCCTTCCTTCCTTCCTTCCTTCCTTCCTTCCTTCCTTCCTTTTCTCTAGCTTTATTTTGGGTTTTCTTGTTGATAAACAATAGTCAAGTCACTGTAAACATAAGTGCCTTTCTTTCTTCCTGCAAAGAGGCCAATGAGGTCATTATTTCAGAAGGAGTTAGGGAAAAAGGAGGAGTTAAAAAGTCCAGGCAGAATTATCAGTGTTCCTTTCAATATGGTGACATTCTGATTTGAGGGAAGCTAAACCATTTTGGCTTCTGGGTATAGTCTACAGAGGGTAATCGTAAGATCTGTGTATACTCAAGCTCCATGTAACTTACCTGGGAAATTTTCTTCAATGCCTCAAAAAGAAGAGGAACAAAGGTGGTCTAAATTTATTCTCACATGTGTGTGTGTGTGTGTGTGTGTGTGTGTGTGTGTGTGTGTGTGTGTGTGTGTGTGTGTGTGTGTGTGTGTGTGTGTGTGTGTGTGTGATATGTGGATGCTAAGCTTCCAAGGTGTAGGGGAGGATTTCAAAGAGCAATTCTGAGTTAATGGTGGCTGGGAAGGATTCTGCTTCAGATGTACCTGACAACAACAGTATTGACAGTCCCATAAGCTACAAGGCTGATATACTGACATTGGCAATAAGTTCTGTCCTAATCTTGGTTCCAGGTTAGGTTGCTGCAGAATTTTGAATTTCTAATAGAATTATTTTTGCTACATAGTAGAAGTACGAAGATCTACAGAGGAGAATAGGTACAAATTCCCCAGAGGCCATCCCTTGCTCATTAACTGGCACTTGAAGTTTCAATAACTCACTCTGAGACATTAGGAGAAATAATATTTTTTCTTTATTCACAGTTGCTTAAAATTACAGAATCGTATACACTGCTTTCTTTAATGCACACATACAACAGCCAACAAAACAGATCAATAGCAACAAACATCTGCAACCTAATAGGAAAGATAGAACACTCAGCGGAGGCTGGGCTGTCTTTCAGTTTTAAAAGCTGAAAGCAAAGACTCGTTGGTGCTAAGTACAGTAGATAGACAATCACTCCAACTCAGAAAAGAGTCCCTCCCAATCACTCAAAAGTACATACAGCATACAAGGTTGTAAATAAAACTCCAGCAGAAGTGCCCTGATATGGAACCATGGCTGGATCGATGAGGTTCATCAGTTACTTCTTTGCTTGCTACATACCATCCATGTGGCACATAGCTGGAAAATAGAGAAGCTGCAACCATCTGCTTTATGAAGGTTTGCACTAAAGTGTCAAGTTTACTTCTTTGGTTTTTTTAAATATGGAATACATAATAAACTTAATTTATCTGACAGAATACAGTGGCAATCACTTCCACCAAGCTTGCTTCTCATGTAGATACTGCAGAAATCATAGTCATCAATAGCACCTGCATTTATTTATTTTTATTTTTAATTTTAGCTTTCATCTTGAATCAGACATTTTTTATTTATTTTAAAAAATGAAGCAAAGAGGAAGACAAGAGCAATCAGGAGCCGTGCATCATTTTTAAAACTAACTAGTTTTTATTTTTCATAACCTTCTGTGGATCTAAGCACATGTTATGAATAGACATGGGCACGACCAGAAAAAATGACGTTTCGAGTTTTCATTTGTCGGAACGGGTCTGTTTCGGGTCATTTCCGTTTGTTGCGAAACTTTTCAAAAATTTGTCATTTTGTTTGTTTGTCATTTGTCGTTTGTCGTTTGTCGTTTCCACTGCGATTTAGCACGATTTGACTTCCCAGAGCATAGGGGCGTCCGGCAATCAGGGCCAGCGCTAGGTGTTTTTGCGCCCTAGGCGGCGGGGGGGGGGGGGGGGGCGGGGGGGGGGGGGAGGTGCAGGCGGCTGGCGGTGGCGGGGGCCATGGGCGGCCGCCGGCCGCCGGCAGACGAGTGGGGGCGGGCAGCAGGCGGGTGGTGGCGCGGGCGGACAGGTGAGTGGGCAGTTAGGGTATCACTTAGAGGTTCTGTTCTTGGCTTGAACCCCAAATGTGTGTGTGTGTGCAAGAAAATTGAAGTTAGGAAAATAGAAAATAAATGGTAGTATATGATATATTTTTAAAATAAATCCACACCTCCCACTCCCAGTCGAACCTCCCCCTTTATCCAATATCAGAAAAAAATCCTCACAAACTGCCAGAGAAGAAATAAAGAATAAACTGCTATTCCCTTCAGCAGACAAAGCTGCAGGGAATCAAAGAAATTATTTTCTAAATTCAATTCCCTGCCTGCCTGCCTAACTTAAATCCTAAAGTCTCCAGCCTCCCTCCTCAATCTCGATCGGATCACACCAGCACCAGCAGCCAGCCCTCCTCCCTCAACCACATCCATACACCTGACTGCGATTTCTGGAAGGTGCCTCAGCTTTTTATGCCCTCCGAGACATCCAGAAGTGTCAGTCAAAAACCTGGCTATGCCATTGGTGGAATGGTTCAAACAATTTGCATGGTCCCATCCCATGCCCAGCCCAAATGGGCAGGTCTAAAAAAATAAAAAATAAAATAAAATAAAATAAAAAAAAAATAAAATCAATACGACATTTTATTGCTATAAAAAACCCACTGCTGCTACTATTAAAATTCAGGCATTTAAAATATATAAATTTCACATGTTTCTGTGGTGATTTGGTGTGTTTTTTGACCACGATTTCAAAAGAAAAATTGTGGTCGCCATTTTGGATCCCCCCACTGCATGGCATGGCGAGATGACGAGGATGACCCCCCCAGCCTGGTGCAAGCAGCCCAGGACAGGAGAAGGGGGGAGTCTGGGGACCTCCCAGAAACCACCCCTCTGGTAGGTGGCAAAGCCTCAGGCAGGCATATTTTCGCCTGCTTTTTTGGCTGGGAGTCGGGTTTTTTTTAAAAAAAACCTTTTAAAAACTTGTTCTGTGCTTCACATTGTGTGATCGCCACGATGCCACAAACGGAAACAAAACACCCGACCAAATTTTTCTTTTTTCGGTTCGAGTTCGAGTTCTGACGGCTTAATTTTTGTTACCATTTCCGTTACATAACAGAAACGATAACCGAAAGCGGAAACGACAATTTTGCCGAGTCGTGCCCATGTCTAGTCATGAATGGCATAGCTGTTTTCTGAGGAGAGGGTGGATGTTAAAACTCTTTACAGGGAAGAGGGTCAGCAATGGAGGATAAGAGGCTGCCCTCTGTGTCTGGCTAGGATGCATGACTAACCAGTTTTCCCCCTAACCCAATAAAATGCAACTTGGCAGCTAGACTTATGAATAAAATCTGTATTTTGCTTTCCAGTGGCCAATCACAAAACAAACCTTATTAAATGCCAAGTACAACGGTGAAGGAGGGAGGAACTATGATAAACATGCATCTTTCTCCTCTCAAGAGAGCTCTGTTAAAAAAAAGAAAGATAGAGAGATAGAAAGAGAAATAAACAATTAATCTAGTTTGATCCTATGGACTTGTGGAGCATATTTACCAATTTAAGTTTGTTTATTAATTTATTTAAAATGTTTTCCCTTCTCTGTTTCCTTAAAAAGGACCCAAGGCAGTTTACATCATTAAAAGTCTTTGCCTGCTTGCAGAAGGACAGCAAAGGTGAGGCCAGTCTGCCCTCCTGTGGGAAGGAGTTCCAGAGCCTGGGAACAGCAACAGTGAAGGCCCTCTCTGGTGTCTTATTTATTTATTTTATTTTATTTATTTTTGCATTTATACCCCGCTTATCTTCTTTGCGAACTCTAAGCGGCTTACAATGGCTATAATAGCCACACGAAAATTACAATGATTACACAAACACGACAATATAACAATAAACGATAAACGTTGAAACCTTATGGCACCTCAATAGCTAAAAACCCTGGGGGAAAAAACAGGCAGAAGATGATGGCGGAAAAGAGAGAGAGAGAAAAAAACCTAAATTAAGAATCGCCAAAGGCCTCCCGGAAGAGGTAGGTCTTTAAAGCCTTCCGGAAGGCCAGCAGGGACTCTGCAGAGTGCACTTCACTGGGGATGGAATTCCAGAGGCTGGGGGGCACCACTGAGAAGGCCCGGATCCTTGCTAAACACATCCATGAAGTAGCATAACCAAGAGAAAGCTGCATGTCTTACCGGGTATAACTGGCTGCTCTGCTTCTCAGTTCTTCTTCGTGGCATCTGTGAATTCACACACTGGGTTCTTTGCACCTGGGCAAATATCGCCCAGTCTATTCCAAGCTTCTAGAGAAGTCTAGGACCTTCTCCTCCTCAGTGTGCATGCTCCTCCCTTCCTGCGCTTCCAGCTTCAGTTGCTCTTTTACCACCTCTGTAAATGGTTACTTTTCTTCTGGTGCCTGTGAAATTGAAACCATTTTAATTACTTCTTTATTTTTATTTATTTCTTCATATATACTTTCCTCCTCCTCCTGGATACGGTACTACAATTTCCCTTCTATCAGTGAGCAAAATTTGGACTCTAGACTCCCACTGCCCCCCATCCCACACAATTTTATGGCATCTGCAGGACCTTTTAAGAGGTGTGTGGCCTGCCCCAACAATATTCCACCCTCTGATGGCCACAATCAATACATCTACTACTTGGGGGAAAGCACACCAGCCATTTCAGTGTTCTGAGTGCAAGAATCTTACTAAAATGGCACTCAAACAGCACCTCAGGAGGCTTCTGGCTTATCTCTGGGAAAAGTCTCTATGACCTATGGAGTCCCAGGATCAAGCCAAATTCTCTGTTCCCCAATTTCTTCCCTGCCTCATAAACAGCAGAAGTCAAAACCCTCACAGGGTTCTAAACTCACTTCAATACCGCCTGTCCCACCAAGAGAGAAAAAGAAAAAGAAGACCTCATGCACTCTGAAACCGGACTCAAGGTTGTCTAACCCTGCTTCTAGCCTGATGCTCCTGCCAGCCTGAGCTTCTACACTGGCACCAATGGAGCTATGGCACCTGGATGATAATGGCTTTCCCTCTCAACAGCTCTGGGTGCTTTCTCCAGGATCCAGCCAATCCTTTAGATGGGGAGTCAACTTCAATGAAGCACCAACTATGGTGCAAGTGCCTCTAAGAAGCCCTGGCTTGTCACCCGTTTGACACCGATATGGCACACAGAACTGAGGCAGTGTACGATTTGCCACTGCCTCGACTTCAAAGGGACAAATTGAAACGTGATCGACTCAGAGAAGAAGTGCAATTTGAAGAGGCTTCCCTAACATCGAAGAGACAACCTTGCCTTCGATATCGGGTACCTTGACAGCACTCGTATTATGTCTACCATTTCTCACCATCACAGTCCCCTCCTTGATACCAATAATACATTGACACCTACGGGGACTCTCGTACCAAACACAGTGATCAACACAGAAGATATATCCAGGTCATTTCATGCTCACCTGACAATGCAAGCATGAAATGAAACGTACTGAAACAACAGAAATTTTGTTGAGCATTTCGTTTTCGTTGCGGCAAATACATTGAACTGTAATGAATGCTAACGAAACAGCGATAACGAAACCAAAACAAAAAATTTTGCAAAAATTCACGAAAAACGAAAACGAACAGGAAGACTAAATTAGACAAATGAAACACCATTTTTTTGAGTCGTGCCCATCTCTAATATCCAGGTCATTTCATGCTCACCTGATGACAAGCCCTATGATGATGAGCAAATTTGATACCGCAATAGGAAGATATTAGACATTACCTCATCTTAACCACTGGCAAAGCGTCGTAAACAGTATTCACTTCTGATTGTGTGGGTGTTGACAGAGCTTCTGATGTCGAGCAAGTCATCGAGGCTGAAGCAAACTATACCAGGTTCTACTGCCTGCACCTCACAGCCATACCAGTCACTCTACAGACAGCACCAGGGAACAGCATCACATAGCACCACTCAACCTAGAACTGATTTGCCAGTATCGATGGATGAACCCATCCCTCCTGTTGTTTCTGACACCGATGAATACTCCCAGTATACACCTCTGTCATCTCCACCGAACCTACCTACACCAGACTCTGATGTAGCTGACAACAATCCAGAATCACTGTCAGAGGACCTAAAGTTGTATTCCCAAATGATTGCCAAAGTGATGAATCTTCAGGTACAACAGCCTGACACAGATGACTCATGCAATTTTTTGGCCATCTCAACAAGAATCAAGCGCCCCCATGAATCAAGCCCCCTTTCATACCGTCTCTCCTGAAGTGAGCTAAGGGTGCATGGAATAAACCATCTTTTTCACCCCTGATGCCCGGATGAGTGGACAACTTGTACAGAACACATGGTGAAGACACACATTTCCTTTTTAAATATCCTCTTCCTAACTCAGGGAGACTGGTTTGCAGTCAGGGACTTACAGGATGCTTACTTCCAAATCTCTATAAGGTCAGATCTTCATATCAACCACCTAAAACTCTTAGCAATTTTCAAAGCATTCAGATCATTCAAACCCATCATACTGGGACAAATTCTACAAGTTATAACAGACAATACCTCTGCCCTGTTCTACATAAACAAGCAGGGTGGGGCACATTCCACCATTCTCCTTTGTCTAAGAATCCAATTTTGGGAATGGTGCTACACCAGAAACATCTTTCCCGTAGTGCTGCACATATCATCCCATGACACTCGGGTGGCAGACCAGTTCAGCTAGCGAAATTACAACAACCATGTATGGTCTCCTCTCGACTCTCTGTTTCAAACTCTATGTCGCCAATGCAATCTGGCGGCACTCTTCTTCAGGCACCTGAAACAATTTTTGAAGGGATTAAAGAACATTTGTCCACAAACTCACCCCTGACTCCCCAATGGTCTCTCACCTTAGCCCTGAAACAAAACCACCATTCGAGCCTCTGGCAATGACGTCTCTCTACATGTTAATCCTAAGGACTGCCACCTTCTTGGCAATTACTTCAGCCAGAAGGGCTTCTGAGGTCTCGGCACTGCAAATAGACCTGCCTTTTCTCCAATTCCACCCAAACAAAGTTACATTCTACCTGGACATTTCCTTCCTACCCAAAGTCATCTCTGATTTCCACCTAAAGCAACCTTTCACATTACCTACGTTCTTTCCATCTCCATCTTCTGACATGGAAAAGTCACTTCATACACTGGACATTCATCGACCACTGCTATTCTACCTCCCATGCACAGCCTCTGTATGAAAGTCCAAAAGGCTTTTCGTCCAGACTACAGAACCATCCAAAGGTCTCCCGGTCTCCTCACAGACAATTTCCAAATGGATCTCAGCTGTCATCAGGCTCACGTCATGAATCAGCAGGAACCCCTCTTCCAAATGTTTCTAAAGGTCACTTGACCAGGTCAGTCACATCTTGGGGTATTGATAACACCAACATCTGTAAAGCAGCAATGGGGGCCATCCCAGCCATGTTTGTGAACCACTATAAACTTGATGTTCAAGTCAGAGGTGACTCCACATTTGGCAGGGCTGTTTTATCCTCTTCTGTGCTGAGACGGACTACCACTGGTAAGGTAGTTTGCTAATCACCCAGTGTGTGAATTCACAGATGCCACAATGAAGAAAAGGAAGTTATTTACCTGTATCTGTGGTTGTTTGAGTCCACATCTTTGAATATACACTTCCCACCCTCTGTTCCCCTCTATTCGTCTCATCTGTCTATGTTCTTTTACAGTGACGGATAAGCAGGTAACTGAAGCTGCAAGAGCAGGAAGGGAGGAGCATGCACACTGAGGAGGAGGAGGTCCTAGACTTTGCTAGAAGCTTGGAATAAATCAGCAATCTTTGTGCAGGTGCCAAGAACCCAGTGTGCAAATTCACAGATGTGCACTTGAACAACCACAGTTACAGGTAGGTAAATTCCTTTTTCTCATTTTCTCATTTCTTTCTTTCTTTCTTTCTTTCTTTCTTTCTTTCTTTCTTTCTTTCTTTCTTTCTTTCTTTCTTTCTTTCTTTCTTTCCTTCCTTCCTTCCTTCCTTCCTTCCTTCCAAAATGTTTATGGTCTGTCATCCTGTTTCAGCCATTGTTGGAATGTGTTGACAATTTTTGTTTTACTCTCCCCATCTGTGGAATTTGTGCCTTCTTGGTTCAAACCCAGTATTAAGCCAGCTTGACTAGATACAGAACAAATTCCTCTGACATGAGTTTAATCATGAGCAACCTGTATGATGGAGTAAACCTGATTAAAGACAGTGGAACAGGACTGTGTCAGTACACCTATAGAGAATTGTGCTGAAAGGGTGTCCCAAATGAAGAAAGGCTGTGAAGCAGTATGGTTATCGATTTCTTCAGAGGTTTCGTGTACAGATTCATCCTCATTGCATGGTCAAGGGAAGGCAGCTTTATCAAGGAGAACCTAGGTGGTGCAAGTTTATCCAAATAAGTGAGCTTCAGTGCCTTTCCTTCATAGAACGCCAACTCCACACAAGTGTTAACCTTTTCTTTGTATAAGCAAGGATATGCAAGTCTTGTGAGATTCATTTTTTTTCTTGTGCTTCTCAGAATTACATCAATGTAAAGCTTTCTAAGGCAATATGCCCTTCACTCCTTTCCTAGTGTTGGAGTGTGGGTGGATGGGAAGTGTAAGGTGGAGCACTTCATAGAGAAACATGGGGATGTGCAGCCTCTTGATCTTGATGGGGAACCAAGGAAAAAAACACTACTAGACCCAAACAGGTGAATGATAACTTCTGATACATGCATCTCATTAAGGTTTTGAGATCAGATTTGTTAATCTGAATACTGAAAGTAACCTTCCTCAACCTGGAACCCATCAGATGTTTTAGGGCATAGCTTCCAGCTTTCTTGACTACTCACTGTTCTCATTGGGACTAATGAAAGCTAATGCCTGAAACCTCTGGAAGACCCCAGATTGGGGGAAGTTGACCTTGAAGAGTCTTCCATTTTGGGTGGGTTTTATTTGGGGTGGGGGAGCAGGGGATGGCAAACCTCCTTGGTCTTGCTCTCCTTCTGTCCTTGTTTTCCCTCTTCTCACAACCTCATGAGCTCAGTCTGACATGGAAAAGCAAAGAGCTGTGGCAGCATGAGGTACATTACAGGAGATAGAGATGACAAATAAGTGCAATAAATCAAGTCAAAATGGCTCTGGTGAAGTTGCCACACCATATGCTGTGCTATGGGAGGAAGTAAACAGAGCCAGACATCAAGACACTCTGTAAGTTAGTCAGGGGGCAAAAATGGCCATTACTGTACCTCAGAAACTCAGTAAGATGAAGGATATCTGCCACAGATATAAAAAAGTTACTCGTGTAATTACATAGCATGATCCTTGAGGTATCAAAAGCTTTATGGCTGTTTAAAAAGAAGGCCCATTCCAGAGATGTATTGCATGCCCTGAGAAATTTCAGACACTATTAATTCCTACCACTGTAGGGAAGGCACTGCAGTGCTGTTCAGCTCATAACTCAGAAGTTTTATTTTGACTCTAAAGTTACTAAAAAAAGTTTAGACTCAAGGTTAACAGGTTCTGAATTTAATCTTCACTACTAACATTGTGAGTATTTATATTTTATTTTAAAAGATACAGGTGATCCTAAATGGGTAGGTTTTGGTGGAGGGGTCAGGGAAACTGGCCTGTCCCAAAATGAAAGATGTGACTTTGCACCATCCAAGTTTTAAAGACATCTGTAACAGATGGCTAAGTTGCCATTAAGTCATCTCCAATCTTACACTGACCTTATGAATGGGTGTGACGTGTCACACCCACACTTGTAATATTCCTGCTGCCACCACCAGTTCCCTGGATCAATTTACGAATTACAAGAGAATCTGATACCAAGTTATATATTTTCAAAATAAAACTAGTTGAAATGTTTATTGATTTACAATTGGATCTTGAATGTTATTGACCAATTTACTTATATGCTTTCATAACACTTGGTTCACAATAACTTCCTATTTATTTACACAGTTGCTTCTTTTTATATTTCTCTATCTATCTCTACACCAGATCCTAACCATTCTCAGGTTTTCAGGACTATTAATTGACTCTCTTAGAGGTTAACTACACCACAGCTTCTGGCATCGTCATCCCCTTACCACAGGGTTCTATACATTTATAGCCTTAAGCCACACCTACCAGTTCACTGATTGGCTATTCTAAACACACACACACACACACACACACACACACACACACACACACACACACAAATATTCATAAATAACAATACATATGGATGAACAACCCAGTTTGTCACAATGACCGCGTTCACACCTGCGTTTTCTGTGTAGTTTCCCACTGGCAAACTACACAGTAAAAGATTGCATGCTAACCAGGAAGAGACGCAAATTCTGCTCCCGGCTGACCACGCCCCTCAAACAGCAGTTTCAGTGAAGTTTTCTAAACCACTGCCAGGGGCTGCATTTAGAAACTTCGCTAGAAAATGCTTACTTGTTTGCTTCTGTTGCAACAACAGGACACTGAAAATACACAGTAAATTCAGTTTCTCCCCTTTCTCCACAGCTTAAAAGACGGAGCCTTGGAAACTGGAGCGGAAAGTAGGACAAAATGTGTAGTATACAGTTTAGGACAGAAGCAGAATAGGAAGGTACGACACAGAGGAGAGGACACCACCTGCTCATTAAAAACCACATGACCGCTCCTGAAAAAAATACGCAGGAAATTTAAATATGAAGGAAACCCAGGTATGACCACGGTCAATGAGGAATCTCCAAAAATGCCCTTGCTTCAGACTCCCTGCTCAGCTTGGCTTCTTTTAAGGAGTTGGTCCATTTCATATTTGGTCTTCCTCTTCTGCTTCTACTTTATCCAGCATGCTTGTCTTGTCCAGAGAATCTTGCCTTCTCATGATGTGTCTAAAGTAGGGTAGTAATCATTCATTCAAGAGTAACTAAAACATACAGGCCCTGTTTGGTTTGGGCTTATCCTGTCCTCTTATATCATCTTTACATTCTCTTCTTGATCATTCTTAGATCCATTCTTAGATCACTCAACAAAGAGATGGGTGAGTCTCAAGAAACATGGTTTTTCCTGCCAATGTATAAAACCAGAGGCATTTAAATATGACACCCCACAGAGATATACTCCACTCTGATACTCAGATGAATCCTGTAACATGCATTGCCAGTGCCACTATTAGCAGTAAGATTTAATGGACTAATTCTTCACTGTCTGCAAAAAGAGTGCAAAATGCCACCTCTCCACTTTATGAGTGGGCAGATACAAGTGAGGGGAATGGTAATAAAGTTGTTAGTTAATAGCAGAAAAAAATGATCTGGAAGTCGATTGCTTGCCACTACCATACGATTCCAAAAAGAAGTGTTTCCTGTAATGAACATGAAAATAAATACCAAACAAATTCCCAACTCAACAGTCTACACAAATATAAAGCACGCAGTAGCTTCCAGACAGTAATTTTGCCTCCGGGCCCAGATTGGCATATCCAGGCAATTATCACAACCCACTGTTGTTCTAGGGCTCTGGGAAAAGTGTGGGGCATCTTGAAGAAGGAATATTTGGGGCGTGGGAGATCACATATGCTGGAAATGAAGCTACTAAAATGCTGAAGGCAGATATTCAGGAAGCTCAGTATCACAGTGCAACCACTACATAATGTATCCAATTAGTTTCGGCTAGTTGTTTTATTGTGAAGCACTTTTTTAGATGGGAGTGTTAATCTGGCATTCTGGCAGCCACAGCTAGTGCTGTGAAAGCCTTTCCATGCCACAGATTGCTTTATGCTTGTCCTTTGGGTCTGTTTTCCTTGTAAGCTTTTCCTCCGTTCTATTCTGATGTAATTAGAAGACACACGAAAATCCTGTATCTAATTGGTTGGCATTTCCCTCAAGAGTAAGCGAAAGGCAGATTAGGAACAAGGAGTTTTAAACATACATTTCTCTGGAGATGCATAAAAATAGGACAAGGATTTGCAACCAAGGCTGACTTTTGGCTTGCTTATAGTATCCTGGCAAACACAAATTATACCCGCTTGAGTAATTGAAATTCTTCCACCCAAACCACAGAGAGAAGATGGGGAATAAACGACCAAAGAGAGCTCAGTCTCAAAGTATCTCTAAAGTTTTCCTGAGCTCAACATCTTTTGGATTTTAGAATCCCTTCCTCAGACACTTTTACATTCAGAAATGATTTGGGCTTAATAAAACATTACAGATACTTTGGGCCTTTTCACACGACCCCTAAGATCCGCTGGCCACTTAAATTCGGACCAGGGATCTTAGGGGTTCGTTGCTCTTCCTTCCTCCCCACCACTCCGCACCTGTCTGCTGAGGGGAGGGAGGAAGAAAGTGGAGGAAAAATGCAGACTCACCTTGGAGAAGCTGCCGGAGCTCCAATGTGCTGATTCCTTCTCTTTGTTTGCTTTTTTTCACTCCCACCCCTTCTCTTAAAGGGGCAGGAGGCAAAAAAAAAAAAAAAAAAACAGAAGCCAGGAGAGCCCCGCACTGACCAGATTAAATCTGGACCTGGCGATTTTCACCCTCCTTGAGCAGGTGCAAGAAAAGTGTGCTGGGTCGCGCTTAGGTGGGTGGGGTCGCACTTAATTGTCTGCAAACTCCGGAGCTGGTGGGGAAACATTTTTAAGCTCCGGAGCTTGCAGCCATTTGCAGCGGAGTTTAGGGGTCGTGTATAAATGCCCTTTGATACTGGGTTCTGTTTGGTTTTTGTAGGATTCCTTTACCTCCCTGTCCCCTTTAATCCTGAAGACATTGCTGAGAACAAAGGGGTAGCAGATAGAGATGGGCCCAAAATGAAAAACGAAATGCTGTTTTGTGATTTTATTGGGTAACAAATTACTTCATTACCTAACAAAACAGTAGGGCATGTTTCATTTGTTTCATCACGAAGCACCATTTCCCCCCTCTAGAATAAAATGATTCATCCTAGAGGAATCAATGGCAGGAGAGCTCAAGCTCTTCCCTGAAATCCCCCCAAATTTGGAAAGGTTTGGGGGGTCAAGGGGATGAACTAATAAGCTCCAAAGGGGGTGCCCCTAGGAAAAAGAATCTTTCTAATTGAGTCAGAACCCAATTGGGCAAGCAACTAGCTCCACCACGGCTTAGCTTCTGAATCCAATTAGAAAGATTTTTCCCCTAGGGACACCCCCCTTGGAGCTTAATAACTCTGCTCCCTGAGCCCCCAAACCTTTCCAAAAAAAATTGGGGGGTTACCTAGAATTGCTTGAGGAAGATAACCCTATCACTTTGGTGCCAAAACATGCCTGGGATCAGTATTTTCGAGTGTATAATACAACAGTCCACATGGCTTGGAGGAGATTTCAGTCATGCCACTGGCCACCCCATTGAAAAGAAAAGGAGATGAGCCTTGATTCAAACTTTCAACAAATGGAAATAATCTGAGTTAACATTGTTACCCCAAATGGGTGCAATGATGTGGGGTAGACAACCATCGCAAATGATTTCACCATGGAAATGAAAAGGAAGACAACAGGCCTCCAGATGATGTTCTTGGCCCTTCTTAGATCTTAAGATTAAGGTTCAGCGTGAGGTAAACTTTGGCCCTCCAGGTTTTCCTATCATGCCTCATTCTCAGCAAGGCTGTCTTGAGGGCTGAAATCGTATTCCTTAGCAGTTTATGTACAACACGAATTACATCAGCAGCAGTGACTTATTATCACTGATTGGAAGATCCCTTTGGTGATTTTGTAGTGCACACAACTTACCTGCACTGAACATGAGTTGTATATAAAAGGAAGCCATTAATCAGCAGAGGCTTTCCATTACTGCTCCTGCTGTGATTCCTGTAAATGCAGCTCCACCATGTCAGAAGGAAGAAGGGAAGGTGCAATTTTTATATTCTCATGGCACAAAGGACCATATGTTAGAGTGGAAGAAGCAGAAGGACAGAAGCTAGTATTTACATATATTTCCTTGTCTTATCTTCCCAGGCTTTGGTAAGCTAGCTGACCAAGACACAACTCCATTTCTGCTGGAGTATAACAGCAATGATTAGAGAATTTCCCTCCAAGAGATTTTCAGAACATGAAGCCATGGTGAAAAGTAAAATTCACACTAAAGCTGTGCACAAGTGACCTTTCAGCATTCACCATCCCATTTGTGACTTAAAAAAATCAGAAGTATGATTTCACCATATATCTCAAAGGAAAGGAATAATTTCCCAAAGCAATTCTTAGAATGGTGTTTAAAGCTAGCAATGGCAGCTGTTGGTTGTTATTGCTATTTTCCATTGCTACTACAAGTGGCAACAACAGCAACTCTGTTGGCAGTTTGGCCACCAGTTCAGTTCTTCACAGTGGCATCTATTTGGCATCATTGGGGAGCATGGTGAGATGACAAAGAAATAACCACCAATCAAATGGTGGAGAAATGTTGGGTGTTGGGGATGGAGACCCTGAAAACTGGCCTCCTAGTTCTATGGAATCAGCAAAGTAATAAACAGAACAATCTCATTGGGGGAACACTATACCATGTGGTAGTTGTATACCCTTCCCCAAGGGGAAGGGTAGGCAATATTTTTATTATATGGATCTTCATCAGCTGGGCACTACAGAGCTGAGAGTAGTTCAGAAATAACATAAAAGTACCACCCCACCCCCACACACATGTCTGGATGTGTGGGCCAGGCTCCTTGATTTAACGTAGGGGAGGGGAACCTTTGGCCCTCCAGATGTTTTGGCATACAACTGCCACACTTCTTTATCATTGGTAATTTAGGCTCAGGATTCTGGGAGTTGTATAGCATTAAAAAGAGCAACAGCACTTCCCCTGTCACTGTGTTAAGGAGTGGAGGAAGTCATCAACTGGTTGATATCCTGAAGTGGCTCCTTATTAAGCCACTTCACAAAATCAGAAACTGACTGCAGAAGGAGCCTTGATAGCTTAAGGCTGACTTCTGGGTCTGTCCCAAGTGAGAACACTCACTGGAAATGAACCAAACTAGAGCAAACCTGCAGGCATAAGAAAAGTAGAAGTCCCTGTCAGGGGCTCAGAAAGGTGCAAGTAGGGGTGCATCTTCAATAAGCATTAGAGATGGGCACGGAACAAACATTTTTTCGTTTCCGTTACCGTTTGTCATTTGCGTTATGCAACTAAACGAAATTACAAACGAAAATTGTGATGAAAATCAAATGAAATGAACAGAACCACGAAAATTGTGGTCATTACGTTTCGTTTCCGTTAATGGGGACACACAATGAAATGAGCTGTTTTAAATGTTTAAAAACACCCTGGACATCCATAAAAACACAGCAATAATTATTTATATTGTCTAATAATACCTACCAGGGGTTGGGGTCCTTAAAACGTTTGTTTTAGTCTTCTCCCATCGCGATGTATTTTTCTTTTCCCTTTAAAATGGATGTCGCCACCAGCCACAAAATGAAGGCAAGCCATGTTATGGGATCATGTTCAACCAATAGCATGCCCAGGATGCAGACTGGGCGGGCAGGTCTGGCAGCCACAGAGGGCATAAAAGCTCTGGCAGCCCCCGTCCTCCTTGCAGTCTCTGGTGGGAGTTAGGGTGGGATTGCTGTCTCTGCTGCGACTCTAGCTTCAGTCCTGCAGCCTCCCTGTGTGCGTACGTGCTGCATACCTCTCTGTGAGTACCCTCCCTTGCCCCACAGTGCAGTCACCCTGTGGTTGCCTTGCACCTTGGGCAACGCCCACCGCTGCCTTTGCAGCCTCCCTGCATACCTAGTCTATACTGTGTCTCTGCCAGCATCCATTTTTTTAGTGTTTTCCCTCTGGTCTGGGGCATTGGCGGATGCCTGCACACGGAAATGCTTTAAAAATCGTGCAAAAAGTGGGTAGAAATGACAAACGAAAAAACAAAAAACGGTAATGAAATTTTTCAAAAATTTCCCGACAAACGGAAACGAACCGAAACAGACCTCTCAACGACAAACGAAAAACCGAAACACCATTTTTCTGTTTTGTGCCCATCTCTAATAAGGATATTGCTGAAGAGGTTCTTCCACAGAAGCTTAAAATGTACAAGCGTGGTTAAATTCTAAGCCCCGTGCCCCTGATGTTAATGCATTTCTTGATGAATATAGTTAATAAATATTTTAACTCTCACAAAGAAAGGGTACCACTTGGGTAAAGAGGGGATCCCATCTGGCTGGACAGTCAATACCTTGTGTAGGTTTGTGGGGGGGAGTGGGGGGCAAAGCTGATTTCTAAAAATATATTTACAACAGACCCTCATCCAGCTTCCTTCCTCCCCTTCTTTCCCCTCCTGAGAGCCATAATGGCTCATTTTCTTTGTCTTCTGTTCAATTGTATGTCCACCCTCAATGTACTTGGAGAGTGTGTTTTCTAAGAGCTACAGGTGGACTCCCAATTTGGGGTCTGGAACTAGAACGTTGATCGCTGGAGTGGGGCATCATTTAGATTGTGTGCTTTCGAAAACATGTCTTGCGTGCCTACAGCCTGGGAGATGGACTGGCAAATGTGACCCACACCAAAGTCTCCAGAGAGTAATTAAAGGCACTGGGAAGGTTTAATATAGAATATGAAGGTCACTGTGACTTCACATTGTCTGCAAGTGAAATCCTGGGGTGTGTTTACTCTTTGCCATGCCAGCTGTCATTTCTTTCCTTTGACAACGCTAATGAGGAAATGGATGTAAACCTCTACCTTCAATCACTTGCCAGGAAGGGGGCTTTGTGTACACTTAATTGGCGGCCAGCTCCAGCCAAGCTCCAGTTCACAGTAATTCTTTTTATATGTTGTTTCTCTCTTACAGTTTTGCAGATGCATCCCCCCCATCTTCATTTGAGAACATGCCCCCCCAGGAGGCTGCAGGGTCCCTAAATGTGTGTTAGTATATGCGTGGCTTAGTGTGCTTTCCTTTGATTGGCTGTTGTTGTTTTTTAATTGACACAACAATAACGCTGAGGCTTCTCAGAGTAGGTGTTTGTTGTTGACACCTGGGCTTTTCTCTGCCTTGCCTCAGCTGCAAAAAACAGAACAATGGTGGGGCATTTCTCAACACACTTAATGTTTGTTCTGACTGCCAGTTCACGCATTTGAACCAAAAACAATTTGGTGCTATTTTGCAAGGACGAGCGCTGGGATTGTACAACATCCATCCCATTCCATTTTGCTCGTTGAGTGTTCCCATACGGAGAATCAGAGAGTACAATATGAAAGTGGAGAAGAGTGGGAGATGCTGCAGATCAATTTGTATGGCCATCAACTGCACAGCAAATGGACATGTTCCAGCTACCTTGTGGGGATTGTTGACAACAGCAGCAGCAGCAGCAACACCACCAACAACAACAACATTGCTTTTTTGCCTTTATCAGCAGCCCAACAGCACTTGGTCCCACCAAAGCTTTGTAGCAAGCTTCAAAACCCACCCCAAACCACATACACAAATTGAGCACATGTTTTTAGGGGGATGAGAATGGATGGGTAGGACGTCCTGGCTTTAGTTGGATGATACAGTGCTGTCAAGTCAGTTTTAAGTTGCACCAGTGACTTGACTCTGACTTGGTTGTTTTTGACTCAACTTGCACCTCGAACCCATCCACCTCTTCCTTTTTCTCCTCTAGGGGAGAAAAAGCTGTTTTAAAATAGGGATTTGGGTTTTGGGATTGGGACTTGGGACATGGTACCAAAGATTTGGCCTTGGCCTTGGGACACACACCCACAGACTTGCTAGTATCCCTGGGAAGTTGGGGATATGACCCTTGTGAATATCTCCTAGTGATGGGCAAGCCAATGATAATATATACACACTGACAGTTTTGCATGTTATTAGTTGTATTAGCACATTGAAAGAAATATTGAATTAATTTGTTTCCTTTTGCGTTCTTAGAAATAGCTAGCCAAGGTTTGGGAGTTCAATTCCCTGCTGTGCCTCCAAAGAGAAGAGCCAGCCTGTGTGTCCTTGGGCAAGCTGCACAGTCCCAGGAGGCCCCTGTAAGAAAGGAATAGCAGTCCACTTTCAAGTACTGTCTACCTAGCAAATTTTGGAAAGGGTCACCATAAGTCAGAATTGACTTGATGCCATATGATTTTGACGATTTTAATGTATACATACAAGTACTGTCCTGGTAGATTTGGCTAATATTATATTACAATATATTAAAATCCTCTAAAGCTTGTTCAAAGTTGAGTTTGATTTCCAGTGGGAAGACATGCTGCCCATTTTGGCCAATGCGAAGCAAGAAGGTTGCATGAAGATAGGAGATGGATCTGGGCCAGACTTGCTTAGTCTGACTGTTCATGTCAGGAGAACAAGGTGGCAGATAAACACCTCCCCAAAGTGACTGATTAGAAAGGTAGTACATTTCCCCTTCTCCTGCCACCTACTGCTTCTTTTCTATTATTTTCTGTCTCATCCTATAATAGTTCTTACCACCATCACAACTGATGTTGCTATTCAATGTCTTATATTGCCCATCTTCATTATAACATACAAAAATGTGAATTTCAAGATATGGACATATTTCAAAACACTAGCATACTTGCAATTGTAATCAAATTATTCAGTTCTCATTGCAAATCAGGTTTGTTGTCAAAATTTAGAGACTTTCAACAGGAGAATGATCCCAAACATACTCCAGATTCCATCAAGGCTTGGTTGCAGAAGAATTCCTGGAAGATTCTGCAGTGGCCATCACAGTCACCTATAGGATAATGATGGCAAACCTTTTAGAGATCGAGTGCCTAACCTGCAATTCAAAACCCACTATTTTTAAATTATTATTATTATTATTTTTGCAAAATGCCAATACACCAATTTAACTTGAATACAGATGGTTGTGAAGGGGCGATGTCAGATGCCGACAGAAAGGGCTCTGAGTGCCACCTTTAGCACCCGTGCCATAGGTTCGCCAACACTGCTATAGGATATATCTGGTGGGAGTTGAAGAAGGCAGTTGCAGCATGCAAACACAAAAATATTACTGAATTGGAGTCCATTACTCATGAAGAACTAACTATTGCTTAGGAATATTGCCGGAAGCTGGTGTCTGGTTATGCATTATGTTTTCAGCAGGTCATAACAGGAGAAGCATGCTTTACTAAGTAAGTACTAAAGATGGTTTGCACAATTTTGATGCTGCGGAATTCATTAGTAATTGCATTTTCAGTTGAATTTTGGGGAACCACTTGAAGCGTTTGTTGTGTTGAGCTATTACAATTGCTTTTGGTTGATTTGTTCATTGCAAACTGTTGCTCTGTGGACTTTGACAATAAAACTGATTTGCAATGGGGTTTGAAGAATTTGGATTGCAATTGCCTACTTAAATGAAATTAAGCACACTTGGAACCTTTTGAAAGCCTGGAATCATCTTGTTTTGGTTTTCCCCTGTGGGGGGAAAAGGTCCATGATATGACTGGAGAATGAGGTAATGGAGAAGAAAAGACGGGTCTGCTTTTGATGTGTAAAAGATCCTTTAGCCGGAACGTCTGAGACTGAGTTGACAGTGATGGCTTAGAGAATCAGAATGAAGTATTATTACATGGCAAATGTCCTCCATATGCCACCAAACATTGGCATTTAGAAAAACAACAAATTTGGTTGAGTGGCAGTGGCAGTAAGAGCTCCCTTGCCCCCGCCCGGCCGGGAACCACGCGAGACCTACCTGGCCTCGCAGGGGGCGGGGACCAGACCCCTCAAAGGGGCCAGCCTCGTGGACCTCGGCCTCTTTCCTTTGCGAACGGCATTGGAGGAGACCGCAGGAGCTCTTCTGCCGGCAGCCGCCATTTTGGAGCAGGGGCGGCGCGGCGGAGACGGCAAAGAAGCGGCTGCTGGAGGCGGGATAATGCAAGGCGGCGGCGAGACCAGAGGCGGCGGCGAAACCGGAGGGAGGAGAACTGGGGGTGCGGTGTCCTCCCCAGGAGGGAAGTTTTATCACCTAAAGGGCCCCGGGGGGTAGCGAACGGGGTGAGGAGACGGGCTCAGAGCTAGGCCTGTTTTTTTTGGGAGGCGGGTTTTGCCCCCTGGATGCGGGGCCCCGGACGTCTGGCGAGGCCCGTCACTACCGGGCGGGCCCGCGGCCTGCGCTGAAGCCTTGAGGCCTGCTGTTACCGGACGGGCCTGCGGCCTGCTCGGACGCCAGGGGCGGGGACAGCAGAGCAGGGGGACAGGCTCAGGTTGCCGAAAAGGCGAAGGGGACTGAGTGGGCCGGCCCTAGGGACGCGCACCCCGGGTGGGGGGGAAACGGACCAGAGATCTCACCCAGACCCCCGGGGCACGCGGTACGGAGGGAGGAGGCCTACCGGGTGGACAGTGGAGAGCTGATGGCGCCCAGGAGGCAGAAGGCAGGGCCCAAGGGCAAACACCCAGCGAAGAGGCCTGCCCCAGAGCTGTCCAATGAAGAGTCCTCCTCGGATGAGGACAACTGGCAGGAGTGGGTAGGCCTGGAAGCCCGCGTGGAGGCCATGGAAGGGGGCCCCAGTGGGGACCAGCAGGCGGGGGAAGGGACATCAACGGGCCGCACCATGGGCAGGCTATCCAAAGCAAGAAGGCGTGCCAGGCGCAGGCAGTTAGTACGCAAGCTAACAGAATGTTTTGATGCCCTAGTACAAAGGAACGCGGCAGCAGTGACCCCGCCGGGCGCGGCCCAGCCAGGCCTGGCCGTGCAGCCAGCACCAACCCCATGGCCAGCGCTGGAAGGAGCATCCTCGGGCAGCGGCCGGGATGGGACGGCGGCGACAGGGGCCACAGCAGCAGACCACGCAATGGCGGAGGCCGCAGTGGGCCCGCTTCCTCAACCCAGGATCGTGACCGGCGTACAGCCGGAGGGAAACAGTGAGTTGGCGTGCGCACCGGACACCACACCACAGGAGGCGTGGCCCTGGGGGCCCGTAGGGGGGACAGAGCAGACTAGCGCAACGGGGCCGGTGGGCCCGGCGGGAGTCAACCAGCAGGTGGTGAGTCCGGGCTGGAACGGGGGTTCCAGCATGGGGGTGGCGCCTTCCGGCCCGGTGTTGGGAAGTCCGGGGGCCTACCTTCCGCAGGTAAGTGTGGCGCAGACACCAATGGGGGGCTGCTCATGGGGCACCCCGCAGGCTATCCGGGGACCGGCATGGCAGGGGCAGCATGGGACGGTAGGTGTAGGTGCCGGAGGGCCATGGAATCCCCCGCAACAGCAGGGAGGCTTTCAGGGGGCGTGCGGCCCCCAGGGGGCCCCGCAGGGGTGGGCAACGGGCCCGGTCTATGCTGGGGTCCCCTACACTGCTCTGCCCCACGCGGATTATGCGTCACCGCTGGGGGACCATTTGGCCCAAGCCACTAAAGAGCGGATTTGGAGGGGAGACTATATAGACTTATTTAGCCTCCTGAATCGGGAACTGGACTCCAAGGAATTGGAGAAGGAGGATGCCAAAGACAAGGACCGCCGGCTGCGGCGCAAGCCGGAACGGAATTGGGCCAACTGGTTGCCAGCATACAGTATATACATGTCTATGGTTCTGCATGCCCACCCGTGGAGAGCACAGTCCCTTATTAAATATCAGGACTTGATATATAGGGCGTTTGTAGATTTCCCGGGGCATGCGTGGCTGACCTACGACGAGCGTTTCCGCATGAAGGCGGCCACGCAACCCCACCTGAAATGGGATGAGCCATATCCACCGCTGTGGCTGCAGTACATGACCCCCATGCGCCCGGCGCTCGGGGAGTGCTTTGATAGCGGGCACATAATAAGGCGCCCAGCCCAAGCCGCAGGAACCCGCCCGGGCGCGGGCCAGCAGGTTCAACCCCGGCTGGTCTGCTGGGACTTCAACGGGCAGGGTGCCTGCAGCCGGGCCCCATGCCGCTTCAAACATGAATGTTCGGTTTGCGGGGCCCAGCACGCAGCAGTCAGCTGCCCCAGGGCTAAGGGAGCCTTCGGTCGACAGGGTAATGGGGGACAACAGAGAAGACCCCCGCAGGGGGGAGGCCCTAATCCGCCAAAAGGGCCCCAGCCCAATCAACCGTAGGGTCCTCGAAGATTGGTTGCGCCTGTACCCGGATAGGGCGGGCGCTCAGTTTCTGGCAGAGGGTTTTGCCGTGGGTTTTCGTATTCGGTTTGAAGGCGTTAGGCGCACTTTCAGGGCGCCCAACCTTAAGTCACTGAGGGGCATGGAAGAGGTGGCGCGAGAGAAGATCGGGAAGGAGGTCGATAAAGGTAGGGTCCTGGGCCCATTTGACTCCCCCCCGTTGCCCAACTTCAGGGTGTCTCCCCTGGGGTTGGTACCAAAGAAGGTGCCGGGTGAATACCGGCTCATACACCACCTGTCCTTCCCGGAAGGGGCATCAGTCAATGATGGGATCCCCCAGGAACTCTGTTCGGTTAAGTACACTTCCTTCGACGCTGCGGTGGCCATGGTCCGGGCGTGTGGGGTGGGAGCCGAAATGGCCAAATGCGACATCCAGTCCGCATTCCGGCTCCTACCAGTACATCCCGATGACTTTGATTTGCTGGGTTTTCAGTTCCAAGGGAAATTTTACCTGGACAGGGCGTTGCCGTTTGGCTGTTCGATATCCTGTGCAGTTTTTGAGCAGTTTAGTTCTTTCGTTGAGTGGCAGTTGCGCCATGTCACTGAGATGGACACTATTGCCCATTACCTCGACGACTATATATTTTGTGGGAGGAGGGATTCGGGGGAGTGTGGGTTCCTGCTCAGATCCTTCCAAGACCTCGCGAGTGAGTTGGGGCTCCCCCTGGCAGCGGATAAGACGGAGGGCCCGACGACATGCCTTACCTTCCTGGGGGTGGAGTTGGATACATGGAACCAATCTTGCAGACTACCGGACGACAAGTTGGGAGACCTCAAGGCTAGGGTGGCAGCCCTCCTGCGGCGCAAAAGCGCCACACTGAGAGAGCTGCAGGAGCTGGTAGGTCACCTTAACTTCGCGTGCCGTGTGGTGGCGCCGGGCTGCCCCTTTATCCGGCGCTTCTGCGATGCAATGCGGGGCCTGAAAAGGCCAGCCCATAGAACCAAGGTGACGGGGGGTATGAGGGAAGACCTAAGCATGTGGCTGAAATTCTTACAAGGGTTTAATGGGGTGTCCTTCTGGCGGGAGGAGCGCAGGCTGGGGGCCGACTTCCAGGTTCACACAGATGCTGCCGGGTCACAGGGTTACGGCATCTACTGGAAAGGTAGGTGGTGCTGTGGCACCTGGCCGCCCCAGTGGTCGTCGGCTGGGATTACGCGTGACCTGACGTTCCTGGAGCTGTTCCCCATAGTGGGGGCCCTGTGGCTGTGGTCAGAGGACTGGGCCAACTCCACCGTCCGCTTCTGGTGCGACAACATGGCTGTCGTGTACACTATCAACGAATTAACATCCAAGTCAGGACGGGTGATGGAGTTGGTCCGGGCCCTGACGCTGCGCGCACTCCAGTATAACATCGTGGTGCGGGCGCGCCATGTCCCAGGGCTTGATAATTCCATCGCGGATGCTCTTTCCCGCCAGCAGTTCGATCGCTTCAGGGAGTTGGCTCCGGAGGCATCCGAACTTCCCCAGAGGCTGCCAGAAGAAGTATGGCAGATTGGCGGGAGGAGGCGGACGGGGCCCTGGAGCTCGCATTGGCACCAACCACAAGGCGAGGATCGATCAAGGAAGAAGCTTGATGGAGCTAACGGCCGCATGGCCTGCCCCAGTAGATCATATCCGACAGTACCTGGTATATCTGCACAGGAGGGGGCTTAAGCCGGGCACTATGCAGGGGAGATTGGCCGCGTTGGCATTCCACGCAAAGGCCCTGGGGTGCGAGGACCCAGGGCCGGGGGAAGGGAGGCAGACGCCCGCTTTCCCCTCACGCCGGAGATCTTGGCCCGGATGGGCAAACAATGGGCCCAGATATGCAGGGACAACTACGAAACATCCTTGTTGAGGGATGCATCCCTCGTGGCCTTTTTCGGGGCTTTCCGGATCAGTGAGCTGGTCACGGCGGGCAAGCGGGATGCCTCCAGGCGGGCGTTGCAATGGGCGGACTTCCATCAGCGCCAAGGTAAGGTGGTGTTCCTAGTTCGAAGACAGAATAAATAAATAGGGAAGAAGATAAATGGTTGAAATAAATAAATAAATTCCAGTTCTGGAGCCTGACGCAGCGGGCGTTAGAAAAATTGGGTCTGGAAGGTATGAAGTTTGGGACCCATTCCTTTAGGATTGGCGCGGCGTCCACAGCGGCGGCCCTGGGGTACGGGCCCCGGGAGATACAGTCTCTGGGAGTTTTAAGACCTATGTGCACCCCCTCCCCCACTGTTAATGGTTTGGTTTTGTTTCCTTAGACGCGCTCGAGGTGCCGAGTGCTCATACTGGGCCATAGTTATGTTTACTGGGCAGCAAAGTACGCGGCCAGGTCGGCCTGGGGAGTTAACTTGGGAATGGGGGGAAGGGCGGTTATTGAGTGGAAGGGCATTAGAGGCATGCGGTGGTGCCAGTTCGAACGGGCTGCATGGCAGGAGGCCAGAGGCCGCCCCCCTGATGTAATGGTGGTCCACTTGGGGGGCAACGACGTGGGTTCCCAAACGGGTAAGTCGCTGGCCCAGGACATCGTCAGGGACCTGACAGCCTGGAAGGAGGCCTTTCCCCAGTCGGAGTTGATATGGTCTAACATTGTGTTCAGTAGAGGTAATGAACACGGTCAGGGGAGACACCTGGGTGCTGTGGTAGGATGATGATACCGAGCTATCGGGGGACGGGTATTCGGAAAAAGAATTATTCTTGGCGGACTTGAAGAGGGGCCTGCTGGAGGCTGTGTCTCGTTGGTGGGGTAGGTAGAGGCCGTGGCAAGGCCAGGCCTCTACCGTGGCGGTAGTGCGGGGTATGGAGAGGCAGCTGGGAGTCAGGTCTCAATTTCCCTACAGGGGCGTACACTCTCACGGCGTTGCGGATCGGAGATCACAAAGCCGCGGGGGATGGATGCACCTGGAGGGCCCACTGGACTGGCAGGCACAGAGGACGGGCCTGAGAAGTCCAGATGGGGAAAGGGGGCCGGCCGGCCGAGGCCGCCCTGCTCATGGGCAGGACGACCTCGGGGCCATTGACTCGCCCAGGGAGGCTGTCGGAAAAAGGGGTCTGGGGAGACCCAAAGTAACAGCGCTGAACCCGCACTACAGCAGGCCCCAGTTTAAAGTGTGTTATGTTGTGTTAATAGTTCAATAAAGTGGCCCGGAGTTTGAACCCAACACCCTGTCTCGCGTGGTTATTCTGGCGTGGGGGGGCAACCTCTTTGGAACTAGAACCACTGGGCCACTTAGAGGATTTTGAGATTTGAATTCTACTAAATAGCATAATGCAATGGGGAAACAAGGTGACTAAAGTTTTATCAAATGAAGAGAAGTCAGAGCTGGGTTTTTTTTTTTAGCAATTTACATATTAAACAGAAGGTCAAATACAAACACACTGTGTTAGGTGCTCCATCTGCCAGCATTTTGCAGCATTTTGTCAGTTTAACCTCATTCAAGCATCTACCTCCAGAGACTATGGGGGTGGACTCTTTACATAAGACTGAGGTTAGATTTCTATAATCTATGAAGGCTCAGATGCCACTACAGAACCAAAAATATTTCTTCTTCTTCTTCTTCTTCTTCTTCTTCTTCTTCTTCTTCTTCTTCTTCTTCTTCTTCTTCTTCTTCTTCTTCTTCTTCTTCTTCTTCTTCTTCTTCTTCTTCTTCTTCTTCTTCTTCTTCTTCTTCTTTTTGTTTGAGGAGAAGAAGAAGGGAGAGAGGCTGGCAGACTCCTGGATAATTTGCTCTTTTTTTTTTGCATATACTTAGGTTAAAGAACCAGAAGAAAAGATTCCACTTGATTCTTTTGATAAATAAAAGAGAACAAAATTGGACAAAAGTGTCAGGCAAAACAAATCAGAACAATTATCTTCAGGGAGAGGGAGGACCCTCCATATCTAAAAGACTGATATAATTGGTCTTTTTCAGCTTTTGCAACACCGTCAGACATTATGTGTTTCTTTTTAAGTTGGTAGATGCACTAGGTCAATTGTCACTGTATTTCACTCATCCAGCTCCCTTTATATATGGAGAAAGAATGGAGGAAATGTTACTGCCTTTGGATTTTGATAATGGCTGTATCAGAATGTTTTCATTTATTTGATGCATTTTGTATATTTGTTGTTGTTGATTATTGTTCAAGGTCCTGGTTTTGATTTTCAAAGCCCTCCACGGCTTGGGACCAGGATACTTGGCGGAGCGCATCTCCCAGAGGGCATCCGGATCCAGACCCACGAGAACTCATTGAGAGTGGCCACACCCAGAGAGGCGCGGAAAACGCTCACGCGGAACCGCGCCTTCTCTGTGGTGGGGCCCTCTCTTTGGAACCATCTTCCTTCCGAGCTGCACCTGCTGGAGCCCCTGCCCGCCTTTAAGAGGGCTCTGAAGACCTACCTCTTTAAAGAAGTTTATGGTGACCTTATTAGTTAGTTTTGTTTTGTTTTTTCTATCACCTGCCACCATCTTGTTCTCCGCTGTATTTGCGTGGAGATTTTTTTTTTGTTTTTATGCTTTTTATCGTTGTTCGCCGCCCAGAGTTCCCGTTAGGGAAGATGGTGTGGGATATAAGTCTTTAAATAAATAAATAAATAAATAAATAAATAAATAATATTTTTGTTGTGGTAATGGGGGTGGAGTGCAACCGAAATTGTGTATGTTCATGAAGAGGGAAATGCAGAAAGCAGAATGTAAGGGGAAAAAAGATGACTGCAAAAAGGTATGTGTGTGGGGGGGAGCAAGGTACGGAAAAATTGATATGAATGTTCATGTAGATTTTCAGAGAATGTGGTTGATGATGATAGTAATATTAAAAAGGAGGCAAATTCTCAGAAGACGGTACTAAATTCACAACATTCATTCAGTACTTAGAGGAAGAGAAAACCTATAAACAGTATCTACTAGGCATGTATGAAAATTTCAGTAAACCACAAAGAACTTAATTTTTTACTCAGGAACAAGTACTTTGAAAGAGAGAAAGCAGTATTCAGCACAGAGCTCATGGAAAAGGTAAAGCCACTTCTATTAATAGCTGAGCAATCTCAATATTCACCTTATTCTTTTGAATCAGTGGATTTGAAAGTGCAGTGATCTTGATGATCTGAACAGGAAAACTCAAGTCCCCCTGATAAAATACCAGTGCCATCCAAAAGCATGTGCAGAGCTCCTTTATTAGTTGCAAAGCCTGGAAAAGCCCCGTCTTGTTGAGCTGAAGAATGTCTGTCTGGGTCAAATAGCCAAACATGGCAACTACTGCCATGCAAGCGTGGCTCCACTTTATCAACTGATAGTAGAAAATGATGACAGACTCACAGTAGGACAACTTGCAGGTGATAATCCACTTATGTTAATGGAAGTCCCGCAGTGCAGAGATGTATGGCTTGAGAAACTGTTATAAGGACAACATCCTGGTTACCCCCAAATGATGATGATGTCATTAGGCAACAATTGAACCCGTGGCTTAAACTAGAGTGTTTTCAGGATGAAACTGGGGGATTCACATGTGCCGTCTAAGATCAAGTTATATGCAATAGATACTATCAGAAAACTAATTATGAAGCAAGGTACAAGTACAATCACAAATCCATAGAAACTACTCTTCATGTCTTATCTGGTTCAATAATAATCCACAGAATATTGTTGTTCTCATGTGTCAAGTCATCTCCGACTGACCATGACCCTATGACTGATATATATATAATGCAGGGGAGTGGTATCAGGAGACAAATATCTAGTCTCGTGCGCTCCCAGAGGAATTTGGCAGGGCCACTGTGAGATACAGGAAGTTGGACTAGATGGGCCTCTGGCCTCATCCAGCATGGCTCTTTTCATGTTCTTATGTAAAATTCTTTTGAAAACTTTCGTCGCTTACAATAAAAAAACGAAATGCTGGGGAGATGAAACTGAATGAAATAAAACTCAATTTTTTCCATTTCATGCCCATCCCTACTATGCAACATTGAAAACATGGTCTGCAAACATGCAGGTCAATGAAATGATTTAAAATTTAATGTGCAGTTTCTCAGAGCAGTTTTAAGCTCCTACTTTATATCACGGTAATAATTTCCAAAGTGAACATGCACAGCAATACAAAAAGCATGAGACTGTAAATAGATTTAAAATACATTGCAGATGAAACAGATACAAATCCAGTGCTGTCATGCTCAGTGATATTGTAGCTGAAAAGAAAAACAAAGAGGCACAGCAAATCTTGGGGGGGGGGGGGGATTATGCCTCAGGAACAAGGAGTACAGCACAGTTGATCCTGTGTAAGAAATTGGCAAGGATGGCCAAAATATTTTTATTTTATAGCTCAGAAGCACCTGGGTAACACTATAATGAATTAATAATAGTGTATGAAGTAATGTAATAATGCAATGCAACAACAAACAGGATTCTTCAAAGATTCAGGGGGAAAAGACCCATTATAATTAGCTGCTTTGTCTTTGTCTTTGAAAAATTAGGGTTATCATTTGCTATTTTGTTATTTGCGACCCAGTCACAGCCCAGAATGACTGCTGCTCAAAAGCAATCTAAGTTGACATTTATATTTACTACTTGCTGCCACAGAGAGAGTTTAGTTTGGGTGCTAAATAAGGAGTCCTGCAGAGGATGGCTTCAATCTAAAGAGTTATGTGCAGGACTTCATGGAAAGAAACTGAAGACATTTTGCTGGCTGAAAAATTCCAGAGGACTAAAGAAATAAGGCAGAAAATTGTACAGAAAACTGTGGGGATAGATAGATAGATAGATAGATAGATAGATAGATAGATAGATAGATAGATAGATAGATAGATAGATAGATAGATAGATAGATAGATAGATAGATAGATCTGTGGTGTTCTAGCTGTTGGTAGATTACAGTTCCTAGCATTCCCAGACAGGTTGAGCTAAATTGTGAAAGATATGTGGGCTTCAAGCATCCCATGCAGAGGGATGCATGAACCCCACACAGGACATATAACCTCCAGGTCACATGAGCAAACTGTTCCAATAATAATTTGTATATAATTTTAAATATATTTTTAAAAGTCTGATGAAGTCTGAGCATGGAAGGAAGATAGGAGTGAGCATAATCAGAGCCCCACCTCCAACTTGGCTGCTACCACATTGATCCGTATTCTGTTGCATTCCTCCCTGTGGCTGAGAATTGTAATTTGAGTTTCTTGGCTGGATGAAGGACTAGGACTGAGTTCGCCAAAATGGGGTGCCCCTTACTGCCCTCCCTCTACTTAATCAGAAAGAAACCAGGAGCACAGGGGCCATTTCTCTTTCTCCCTCATACTCAACACAATCTACAAAATGACTGAATAGAGCTTGAGTTCAACAAACACCCTGTGTCACTGTTGGTGAATCTATGGTACAGGTGCCAAAGCAGCGTGGCTGGAGAGTAAACTGGCACTATGAAGGAGCCCACAAACTGATGCCTCCCCTTTGCCCAGCTCTCTTTATGGAGCCATTTCAGTGATCTCAAAAGGGCTCCATGAAGAGCGCCAGGCGAAGGTGTTTGTGGGCTCCTTTGTAGCCCCCGTTTACTCTCCATCCGCTTTTGGGATGCCCAAAAATGGGATGTTAACTGTTTCAAGACCACAGTGAGGGTGCTGTGGCCATGGGAAATTCAAAGGCCTGCTCTTCGATCCTCACTTTCCCAAATTCAGGTTAAATTCCTGTATTGGTACTTTGCAAAAAATAAGTGGGTTTTGAATCATATTTTGGAAACTCAGTCTCTAAAATGTTTGCCATCACTGCCCTATGTATCCCAGCTCTAAAGAAGAAGGCCTGCTTGTTGCTGTGATCTTACAACCATTCAGTTTCATCACTCAGAAAGGACTGAATTCAAGAATACCCAATGGGCAGGATACCGGAGCATGAACAGTTGGCTCAGGAAACAAATTATTATTTGGTTTATAATGAGTATGTGATACTCCTTAACCTAGGGCAACTTTAATTAAAGTCAATGGAGCAAAGGAAAAGAAATTAAGCACTCAAAGGGATTTCTTTCTATGGCTTACAAAAAGATAGCATATGCATTTTAATGGGAATTCATGTTTGGGTGGGAATGTTTACACTGAATGCTCGTCCGTTTGTCAGAGGCCTTTGCACGACAAGCATCTCCCTCTCCAGATGCTCTGAGCTAGAGTACTATTCTGTGGAATTTAGCTGCGTAGTCTGGGCTTTTATTTGGATAATCAGTTGTCTTGGAGGACATGGCGCAGTGGTTAAATGCCTGTACTGCAGGTAAAACTGTGCTCACGACCTGGGTTCAATCCCTGGTAGCAGGCTCAAGGTTCACTCAGCCTTCCATCCTTCCGAGGTCGGTAAAATGAGTACCCAGCTTGCTAGGGGGGCAATGTGTAGCCTGCACGCTGTAATTAAAATTGTAAACCGCCCAGAAACTACTTGTAGTGGTATGGGGCAGTATATATAAGCAGAACACTTTTATAGGGAAGACGCAGTGAAAGAACAGAGACATCTTTGTGTTCAAATGAGTGCAATGCTCAGTCTTCATATAGAGTCCCCAGCTTCTCTTTGCGTGGATCATGGTGTCCTAGACAACCTCACCCACTTCTTTTGCTGAACAACATTCATGGTTTCCAGTGCAGAAGTTGGAAATGTCTGTGGTGTCAAACCACTAAGTATGGTGCCGAAAGCCACCTGATAAGGCTCCTAGAATCCCTCAGCCTCTCTCTGTGTGTGTGTGTGTGTGTGTGTGTGTGTGTGTGTCTACTGAATTTCTAAGCTCACTTTAGAGAGTTAGTGTAGGACTATGTGGGGTTTGTTTCTGTTAATTGGTTAACGGAATTAACAAAAAAAGAACTTTTTTAGGGTTGGTGGAGAGAGAAGGTAATTGGAGAGAAATAAAAAAGATTGTGTATTACGGAATAGCTTCAGCTATCCTGGTGTTAATAACTGGATAGAAGGATGTAAGAGAATGGTTTAAAAAAATTTCCAGGTAAAGAATCCTCAAAAGCAGTTTTCCATTCCCTTCTGCTGGGGCCAATTTGGGATTGTGCCCAGGGCCACACAGGCTGGCTCTTCTCCTGGGAGGCACCAAGGGGAATCTAAGTCCCAGTCTCTGGCTTTGAACCCAAATACCCAAACCACTGAGCATTCCAGCCAAGGGACTCTGGGGGGAAAGGTTGGGCGTAAATAGACTTGACTGCATGCATGCACGAAATAAGAATGACATTTTTGCGTTCTTTAATTTCATATAAACTTGCTAATTGTCAGCAAGTTAATGCAATTCATATGCACACACACACACACACACATGCACTACCATCACCTCTCATAGATATCTTTTTCTTATGATATATATGCACACGCTATAGCATTACCTCCTGTAATATGAGAACAAGACATTTGTGCAAGGTGGTGGAACACAGTATTAAAGGTGTGGGCAGGTTTTTTCCTTAGAACACACCAGTGAATAAAAATTATAGCATCATTTCTCTGCAAAATCTTTTATTCAGTTGTGAGTACCCAGTCACAACAGATAAAAATATGAAATCACAATTCAATTAAGCACACCACTCCAGCAGAAAATTCCAAGCCAAAATTAAAAGTGTTTCAGAGACTAATGATTCTGTTTTCAATGTGTTAGGAATTTCTGATGCCTGGCTGGGCTTAACTTGAACTTTATTATTTAAAAATCTTAATCAGGAGTCTGCTGTTTCTGATTAGCACATCTTCTAATTTTATGTATATGAGTGTGTATTTAACTCCTTCTATACCTAGGAGAGAGCAAGAATTACATAGCTGAGTTCAAAATTTAATTATCTAGTAGGAGGGTATGTCATTAGAAACATGACATCTTTGAAAGCATTTTAGTGCAAGATTACACACGACTAGCACACATGTGCAGGGGGAACCTTTACATTTTTACACTAATGAAATAAATGAGGTGATGGATCAGAGTTTTTTTTTAATTCAGTTTTGTTTCCAGGTTGGTGTGTGCATCTTCTTGAGAACACTTTTAATGTGTTTTAAATAGTTTTGCATGTGGGTTAAGGGAGATAGATGGGGTTTTAAAATTGTTGCATCTGAGGCTATGTCTTGTGTCCACATGCTCTTATCCTGGCTACCTCTCACAGCCACTGGCTGCTGTTGCTTTGGTGCTATTTTAAATAGGTTTTTTAAATACTTATAATCCAGAATGAATGACAGACAGAAAATAAAATGAAATAGTGGTTTCCCTGCAGCTCAGTAGAGGTGCAGGGAGACAGACAGGCAGAGAGAGAGAGGGACAGAGGGAGTGAAGAAGGGGAGACAGCAAAGAAGCTGAGACTTTAATAGATCAGAGACATTTACAAGGTTTGCAAAAGAGAGAGAGGCACATGCACACACTTGCGCATGCACATGTGTGTGTGCACACATGCACATACACAATGAATAAAGAGAAGGCATGAAGAAGGCAAACCAGTGAATGGCAAACCTGGCTAACACAATTCAAACACACAATTTATTTTGGATCATTTTTTCCTATGTGGCAATGTAGTGCTATGCCAGATTGCAAGAAATTTTGAAAAATTAAAAATAACACTTCATATGAAAAAAAGATCCAAATTAAATTAATTTCACAAGCAATCTAAGATAAACAACCCTCTTGCAGCCAAGAAGGCAAAATACCTTATCACCCCCCCAAAAAAAAAAACAATCACAAGCTTTCCATCCCCACCCCTCAAAAAGAAAAAGAAATCCATGCTTCTATGTGGATGTTGGAGGCACCTTTAAAAATATCAAATACAAACATGCTAAATTCAAATACAGTTTTCCCCCTCCACATATAACTACTGTTAATGATACAACAGAACAAAACAGCTTCTCCCAATACGGAATCCCCAAGGCACTCATTCATCGCAGGCAGGATGTCTGAGGGTGCCCACTCCAAAAAAGGCTCAAAAGGTGTTGATGAGGAGTTGGACCTTCTCAGTGATTGCCCCTCAACTTTGAAATTGTCTTCCTGTGGAAATTTGCCTGGCCCCTGCACTGCATATATTTAAACAACAACTGGCTTTATAGACTGGCCTTCCCTGAGTATGATGTCCATAAAAGTTCTTAATTGTATTCCATCTTATCAGCCTTTTATCTGTTCATATTATTTTTTTCTTTTGATGTTGTTTTCATTATTTATAATTTATACTTGATACTTATACTTTATTATTTATAATTTATACTTGATTTCAGTTTTCTTTGTATATCTGTTATATTATAATGTATGTATCTTTGCTGGTTGATGCTTTTATCATTTCTTCAGTATATAAATTAAATAAATAAATAAGTTATCAAAACATTTTGGATGTGCGGACATAAGAAGATGTGAAGTTGATCTATTGTGAGTCAGCTAGAGTTTGGTGGACATTTTATTTCAATTTTTGGAATAAGAAATGCCAGGTTAGCTGATTCCTTTCTGAGGTACATCCAGCTCAGTTTGCAGGGTCTTGGTGTTTTCTACCATTGCTACCTAAGGGACAAAATATGTTACATCATTGTTTCATAGGTTCACTTTGAATCTTTGAATGCAGAGTTGTTTGTCTTGCAGACTGCCAGGATGAAGGGCCTCTCCTGGATCTGGAACAGGACAGAGGAAAAAGTGATCCAGCCCTTTGTCCTTTGACAGGGAAGTACTAGGGACTGAAGGAGAGACATTTGATACCACTATAAGAAAACTGAGAGGGGATATGATAGCTATGTTTAAATATTTGAAAGTATGTCTTATTGAAGAGGGAAAAGGTTTCTCAGGTAGGGATGGACAAGTTAAATGCAACAGTTTTAGCACCATCTTAATCAGTTTTTAAGTAGTGTTTTAAATTTTGTAAGCGATTTTAAGAGTTTTTAATATTTTGTATGGTGTTTTATGTGCTTTATGTGTTTTATGTGTTTTGTATGTTTAGAGTGTCTAGTGGAACAGCACTCTAATTTCGTTGTGCATATCTTGTGTATGCATAATGACAATCAAACTCTATTCTATTTACTTTGATTTAATACCTGAAAGGGCCTTACCATAGTGCAAATAAGGCTGGGTCCAGGTAACCACTAGCCAAACAGTCCAAAATAACCAAGGTAACCTCGGTGAGTTCCTTCCTGGTACTGGGCTGTTATCCCTTTTCAGTACCATTTGAGCAGAGGGGTAACATTCTCTGAAGACAGCCCTGCAGCGTTTAACTGAACCTATTAGCCTATTAATTACACTAAGCTTAACCTGAACTCTTAACTTTTAATTACAAGGCTGCCCTGTCCCATTAACAGAACATTTTCTGGAACTCACCTAAGCACTTTGCACTACCTGCTGTCATGACAGAATAGAGGTGCTGCCCTACTTATTTTCCCCGTAATGAGAATGGGATGGGTGAAAAGTCACCACCACCTATTGGCCAATCAAGGTGATGGTCAAAAATTCCCATCCAGCCCCAAAGAAATCAGTTGCTCTCATTCTCATTCACTCTAGGGTGGGTGGGTGGGGACAAGAAGCAATGGTAAATGAGGGCGAGAGTTGGGGGAGGGAGCTTTTAAATGCTCCCAGCCCCAGATTCCTGCACACATCACGTGGGCACTATTTTGTGCCATCTCCGGAATCGGGACTGCAAAGTGGCCCGGCAGCAAACAGGTTGCCGCCGAGCCACCCTTGCTCAGCACAGAGAAGATATATATATATATATGCACACTTCATAACCTTGTTCTTCCCTGTTTAACAACCAAAATGGCTGAAATGGAGCAAATATTATCCTTGAAGGCCATTAATACTGAGACCATCACCTGATTTATAAAGCGAAAGAAAATTACACTGAGGGGGTCTGGAGGTGAAGTGCTGAAAAGCTAGACCATTTGAGGGGTCAAAAAAGGAGGTCAGAAACAGGAAGTTATATCCTATGCAGAAAACTAAATATTGGGGAGATGAGTAGCTTTCCCTCCTCTGAAATAGATGGGAATCCTGAGGGGTTGAAAGGGAGCAGCCAGGGCCAGAGACAGAACAGGGGCAGTTCCCTGTTCTGGCTGTCAGAGGCACAGACAGGTTATATGAAAATGGGAGCATGAAAGAAACACAAAATGTTCCTGTTTCATTAAAACATACTAATTTTTAAAGAGGCTTTCTGGGAATTAGAGATGGGCACGGAACGAACATTTTTTCGTTTCCATTACCGTTTGTCATTTATGTTACGCAACGAAATGACAAACGAAAATTGTGATGAAAATGAAACGAAACGAACAGAACAACGAAAATTGTGGTCGTTACGTTTCGTTTCCATTAATGGCGACGCACAATGAAATGAGCTGTTTTAAATGTTAAAAATGCCCTGGACATCCATAAAAATGCAGCAATAATTATTTATATTGTCTGATAATACCTGCCAGGGGGGTTGGGGCCCTTAAAACATTTGTTTTAGTCTTCTTCCATCACAATGTATTTTTCTTTTCCCTTTAAAATGGATGTCGCATCAGCCACAAAATGGAGGCAAGCCATGTGATGGGATCATGTTCAACCAATAGCATGCCCAGGTTGCAGACTGGGTGGGCAGGTCTGGCAGCCACAGAGGGCATAAAAAGGTCTGGCAGCCCCCATCCTCCTTGCAGTCTCTGGTGGGAGTTAGGGTGGGATTGCTGTCTCTGCTGCAACTCTAGCTTCAGTCTTGCAGCATCCCTGTGTACGTGCATGCTGTGTACCTCTCAGTGAGTACCCTCCCTTGCCCCGCAGTACAGTCACTCTGTGGCTGCCTTGCACCCTGGGCAACGCCTGCCGCTGCCTTTGCAGCCTCCCTGCATACCTAGTCTATACTGTGTCTCTGCCAGCATCCATTTTTTTTAGTGTTTTTCCTCTGGTCTGGGGCGTTGGGGGATGCCTGCGCATGGAAATGCTTTAAAAATTGCGCAAATAGCAGGTAGAAATGACAAACGAAGAAATGAAAAATGGTAATGAAATTTTTCAAAAATTCACGACAAACGGAAACGAACTGAAACAGACATCTCAACGACAAAGGAAAAACTGAAATGCCATTTTTCTGTTTCGTGCCCATCTCTACTGGGAATCGACAAAAGAACATGGAACACTAAAAAAGACACTCTTCCATAATTCGGGTCTTTCATTAAAACAGAAAAGGTCCATCCCTACTTGAGATCCTTAAGCTAAGATGTTTCTATTGCTTGTTTTGTAGAGTGTTTTCATACATTCCCATTCAGAAATGGAAGAGCTCCACTGGGTGAGGCAGGACAGCCAGGTCTCTGCTGTACACATCTTGCTATCAAGTTGTATCTGGGCCTTTTTACACGATCCCTAAGATCTGCTGGTCCCTTAAATTCGGACCAGAGATCTTGAGGGTTTGTCGCTCTCCATGCGTTCCCACCCCCTCCACACTTCCTTGTTCTGTCTGCGTGAGGGGAGGGAGGAAAAAAAGGGAGAAAAGAATGCACTCTTACCTCCGGAGTGCCGGTGGAAATTGCTCCGACCCCCCCGTCACTTCCTGGTTCCTCTTAAAGGGGCGGGAGGCAAAAACAACAACAAAAAGAAGCGAGGAGAGCCCGGCACTCTCCCATCAAAATTTTTCACTCTCCCAGAGCAGGTACCTGAAAGGTGTGCTGGGTTGCGCTTAGGTGGGCGGGGTCGCACTTAATTATCTGTTAGCTCCAGAGCTGGTGGGGAAACATTTTTAAGCTCCGGAGCTGGGAGCCATTTGCAGTGGAGCTTAGGAGTCGTGTATAAACACCCTTTGACTTGTGGCAATACTATGAATAAGAGATCTCTGAAACATCTTGTTCTCAACAGCCCTGCCGAGCCCTTGCAAACTCAGGCCTGTGGCTTCCTTTAGGATATCAGTTCATTTCATATTCGGTCTTCCTCTTATTGCCTTCCACCGTTCACAGCATTATTGTCTTTCCCAGAGAATCCTGATTCCTGACTTCTCCTGATGTGCCCTAAGTAAGGCATTCTCATTATCAACATTTTTGCCCAGGCTTGATTTGATATAGGAACCCACTTGTTTGACTTTCTTGCACACCAGGAAATCCACAATACTCTCCTCCAGCATCATGTTTCAAAGAAATCAATTCCCCCCTATCAACTTTCTTTACTGTCCGGCTTTCGCACCCACACATAGTGATCAGAAGTAGGAATTAGAGTATGGATGGTCCCTATGATCATGATCTTATACATGCCATGAAAAAGAGTTGAGGTAGTTGGGAAATCATGTGACACAGAAGGACTATAATATTTCTGTCAAAATGCAAATTGTTGCAAGAATTACTTTCCCCAATAACATCCAAAATAGCCTTTGGCTATTGGGATATGAAATGGCCCCTAGAGTCCCAGGAGAAGAATGTCTGCCATAACATCACTTCTAAATTCTTGCACATTCAGAAACAGTCTCGGCAGCAGGCAACTGAGAAAACAACAAGCATACTAAAGTCATTTTTAACAAACAAATCACCGTCACTGGGAGAGTGTGTCACGACATGCGGCTGTTTTGCTGAGGGGTGAACATGGTGTTCATAATCCGTCAGTGGAAACCAAGCAGTATGACGACAAGCTGATAAGACTTAAAAGGAAAGCTGAGATGCTGCAACTCAGCTTTGAAGGAGATGGCCATGGAACGCTGCCATCCTCCTTCTTTCCAGATCTACTGCAGGTGTTATAATTAGAAAAAATATATACACAAAGAAATATGTGGGGTTTCTAATAAATCCATGGATGTTAACAGGGAAGAAGAGAATAAAGATGATGGGGTGAGTGAAAGCTGAGCAGTGGAAAGCGTAAGATGGGAAGGGGAGATGAATCAATTCAGCATGATGTGTGGAAATATGTTGGCATGGTACCACAACTGCCCCATGGACCTTCTCCCCACCTGCTAGCTGGCTGTGTCATACGCCTGCTTCTGCACACCAGTCAGGTCATCTTCCTGGGCCAGTTGCCCAGGCCAGGCAGGCATCCAAGATTCCTTTCCCTGCCCCTTTTGGCAGCCAGCCACAGCTTGCCTGCGCAGACAGTCTCCCTGTTGTGCCTCCCCGGGGTGGTAAGAGAAATGCATCCTGATATATTTCCCCATTCCTAGTTCTCCCACTTGAAACTAGAGGTGCGCATGAACCACCAAAGCAGTGGTTTGTGCTGGTTTGTCATTTGGGAGAAAGTTGCTAAGTTATTCATTATTTGATCTTTGTGTTAGAAAAGGAGCAGGGCAAAACATACAGTCCATACCTTTTTGCAAATATTACCTGGGGAAATGCTCATCCACAAACTTGGCAAGCCCTCCTTGTTTTCAGCTCCAGATAAAAGAGTCTAATCTGGGGTAATAGTTTTCTGTTGACTGGCAAGCACAGTCTATAGCAGTGCTGGTGAACCTATGACATGGGTGCCAAAGGTGGCACTTTGAGCCCTTCCTGTGGGCACCTGACATCGCCCCTTCACAGCCACCTGTATTCAGGTTAAATTGCTCTATTGGCATTTTTGTGAAAAATCAGTGGGTGAATCACAGTTTGGGCACTCAGTCTCTAAAATGTTCGCCATCACTGATCTATAGAAATGATCAGTCATTGAATTTCAGGGTGCTTCCAAGCATTTCCACGTGGATGTTCACTCAGCATCACTGGCCTTTTCAGAGCCATTAAAGTTTGAGGTGCAAAAAAACCCCCAAAGTCCCATTAAGGAGATGCTAACTGGGATGCTGAGGAAAGAGCAGTTTGTAGTTCAGAATGGGGGGACCTGACACTTTGAATTGTACTTAATACAAGCCATGGTCATTTGATGACCTTAAAGAAACAGTGTGACTCATGTGGGAGAATGGATCACTGCAGCTGATGTACACATACTGTATGTGTCTAACAGTCACTTAACATCACTTCATGTTCATGGATTTAACCCTTGGGCTTTTTATGGTACCTATGACAAAGGCAGTGGAATTCATGCATGGGTGGTGGTGGTTTCATTAGTGATGGGAAGTCCCTCTGCTTAACATAGCAGTCACTACATGATGACTAGGCATCAGAGATGCTTATCATGTGGTAATATGCTCTGATTAGAGAAAGTGTAAGTTGTTATTTGCTGGCATTTTTAACTGTTCGTAACAGAGCAGAGGCGCATTCCCTGATGTGACACATCTCACTTGGGAATAAATCCAACATGGCTCAGTGGGACTTGCTTCCAAACAAACATGCACAAGGTCACAGCATTGCTTGTTTATTGAAGAGTTTTTATACTCTTGCCAGGAGAGCCTGCTCTCCCTACCACCTTTGTAAAGAGAAGATGTAGTTACCTTTGTTAAATGGTAGGACAGCAGAACAATGGCCGAGTGGCTTCTTTACAAAGAGAGCCCTATAGTGGCCAGTACCGGAAGGAGATGACAGGATGGACACCAGCATCTTCCTCACCACGCTATGGAAAGTGTTATAATTCAACAATTGCTTGAATAGTACTTCCCTTCTACACAGGCATCAGCTCTGCACAGTAGAGCACCATGTGAAATAAATCTGAGATAAATGTTTGAATCCAACCTTCAACCATGGAAAAAACCCCAAAACATTTTACATGCAGAAAAGCAACTGGCAGAAATCTCACCAGCATATTGCTGGAAATCAAGATGTTAGTGCAAGCATTTTCTGTTAATGGACACTGAGTTGTGTAACTTTATTATTTATTTATTTATTATTTTAGGGCATTTTACCCCACCTTTCTCCTTGAAAAGGACCCAAGGCGGCTTACAGTAATGAGGGATGATATACAGTCCAGTACAATTTAGACATATTCAAGTATTGAGAATTACAGCATCCTACAGAATCAAAAGACATTACATTAAAGCTGCCAGAGAAAGTGCACATTTAAAAAGAGTGTAAAATTACAACAGAGATGGGGCAGTCCTGGCCTCTAGTGGGAGGGAGTTCCAGAGTCTGGGCGCAGCAACAGAGAAGTCCCTTTCATGTGTGAGCTTCTAAACGGGTTAGGGCTTTGTATGTTATCATTAAAACCTTGAAGTCAAGGTGGAAATATATTGGAAGCGAGTGCAGTGCAGTTACAGCTGCTGCTCCTCTTAACAGAAAGGATATTAAATCAGGAATCCTGGGGTTGCTCTGGTGTATTTGTACACTGTCCAAATTTCCACCCTAAATTCTTCATTTAGTTTAGTTGCTCCTAGGCGGTGGACTGGCCAACAGGGAGAGATCAGCCAAGTGAGTGACAAGCCAGGGTTCTGAAGAATTCCAGTTTAGTATTTTGTGCAAATCCTGGCTGCATTTTCATGGCTGCAGTTGAAAGTCTTAAGGTGATCTCAAAGAGGAAAGCCCAAATCCTTTATTAAGGTTTGGTCTCCATGACTTCCTCGGCAGAATTACTCCTTTGTAGATGGGGAAAAAAAAATCCTTGAAGCACTTTTGCAATCTGAATCTTCCTGTCCCCTCAGGATGTTTTTTGCAACAGTGAGATTAACTCCCAAATGTTTGAAAATGAATTGAAATCTTGGGCTGGAGGGGAAATGGGGGAGCAACACAGGCATGATGGAGGCCCAGATCTTCAGAAAAAAAAAGAAATCAGGCTTGATCTGAAGTATAGGAGATATTTGAAGGAAAGGCTAGTGAAGTGCCTCTTCCTGAGATTCCTGTCAGCTGGGCAGCGGAGTTCATGAGCACCTAATTTTTCTGTGGGCTTTTGGTGTCTTCAGTATGCATAGATAGCAATTTGAGTGTAGGAGGGCATGAATCACAATTAGCAAACTCAGTATCAAGCTTCACATTTCCTGCCCAGTCATTTGGAGTCTCCATACTCTCACTCTTATGTCTCAAGAAGTTGTTTCACAAAAGGTAACATTAAACCATAGTGGTTAATCTTTACGATGCCACATCTTTGTCTTCTGTCTCTCTCTTTCTCTTGTTTTGTTTTGGGGTTTCTTGTTAATAAACAATACTCAAATCACTGTAAACATTGGTGACACTTGGATACACCCAACTGAGACCAGAGCCTGGAAATGTTGCTTTTTTGGACTAAAACTCATATAATCCCCTAACCAGTAGTAATCTGTTCAAGATCTTAGGCCAGGTTATTTGTCCTTTTAATCCTGTATTTTCCCAAATCCTTTTACCTAGTTTTTCTGGTGTAACCCAAAACTGTAACTTTTGGATGTGGATTGCCATGTGTTAAAAAATTCCATGTGGACTAGAGATGGGTACCTACCTAATGAAAAATGACACACTGTTTTGTCATTTGTAAGCTTAAGAAATGTTACCAAATCAAGTGAGACAGGAAACAGTGTTTCATTACAAAGCAAAATAGGAAACAGCATTTCATTACAAAACAAAATGAAATGTTCCCCCCCTTTGAAAATGAAATGTTTCAACACTCTGTAAAATGGCTCCCTTGTAAAAAGCTACCCAACAAATTTGGTGCCTCTAGGACTCAAGGGATCCATTTTATAGAGTAATGAATTATTTCATTATTGTTTCATTTTGTTATATTTTTTTACAAAAATCATTTAAAAATGAAACAAAACAAACTGTTAGTAGAAACGAAACAAAATTCTATTTTTGGATTTTTCATGGTGTGTGTACCAAAGAGGGCACTCAAGGAAGGTCCCCATGGGCACCTAGAGACACCAATTTTGAAGAGAGGCTTCCTCTGAATCTCCTTTACAATCCTTCCAATTTTGGTGAAGATTGAGTTTCCCCAAGCCGGTTGCTAAAGGGCACTTTCCTAGGGGGCTCACTTGGTGGGTGTATAACTCAGAAGTCTGAAACCCAATCTTCACCAACATTGGAGGTGCCTGGGGGCCACTTTCCTGGGAGTCTCTCTTTGGGGTGACATAGCTCAGGTGCCCATCACCCAGCCTTCAAGTACCTTGCAGGATGTGTAGGAAAGAGTAAGAAGAAGCATCCCTGCAAATGTGGGGCTCTACAGGCCAGAGAGAGGGATTTATAACATTCAATTCATTTATTTGTTGATTTATCAGTCCTGTTAAATCATGAATCATGATGAATCACCATTTTTTTTAAAAAAATGTTCCCATCTCTACTATTGATGTTTTAACAAATTAATGAAACATTAGTAAGAGAGGGAAGATTCATCTGCCAAAACTAGAACTTGGAAAAAGTTACCTTCTTTGAGTAACTCCCAGAACGCCCTTCATCCAATTACCATATAGATTTGAGATTCTAGCAATAATAATTGATATACCCTGTCCCAGAAGATGGAGACAACCAAAACATTGTTGTGGAATTTATCTGTGGCATATACAGTGGACCCTCATATAATAAACAGTTTGTATAACATAAAATCTGTACAACATAAAAAATTCTGGAGATAGGGGAAAATTGCTTAACAGAATCGCCTATAGGGCGAAGAGGTACAACATAAAAATGGTCGCGATTAGGGATTACTCTGTTTTCAATGCATTCCTATGGGAAATTTGTATAAAGGAAAATTTGCTTAACATAATTTCATTTGGAACAAATTAATTCCTTTATACAAGGTACCACTGTATATTGATTTATGGGAATTTTATCTAAAATGTTTTCCATGTTCAACCCAAGAAGCGATGTATAATTTATACCATCTGCCATGAAAAATTAAATACACCCTTAGCCGCAGAGGAAATTATCGATTTGGAAACGACACTTCACCATGAGGAAAGACTCAAAGAATTGGGCATGTTTAGCTTAGAGGAAAGAACACTGAGTGGTGATATGATAGCGCTTTTCAAATATTTGTAAGGCTGTCATAGAAATGAGGGCAGCATCTGTTCTCGATCACAGCAGAGTGCAGGACACATAACAACAGACTCAAGTTATAAGAACCCACTGTTTGGCTGAATATCAGGAAAAACTTCCTAAATGTTAGAGCAGTATGGCAATGGAACCAATGACCTTGAGAGGTGGTGAGTGCTTCAACACCTCTTCAAGAGAAAACCAACATTCAAGAGAAATTTGGACATTCCCCCTGGCAGATATCCTTTGTAGAGATGGGCACGACTTAGCGGTATTCCCGTTTCCGTTTCCGTTACTCATTTCCGTTACTCTACGGAAACGGTAATGGGAATTACTCCGCCAGACTTCGAGCTCAAACCGACGAACGAACAATTTTGGTCTGATTTGTTGTGCTTGTTCCCTGCATCGCGCGATCGCGCGATGCCACGCGGCACAGAAAAAAAGTTTTTAAAAGTGAAAAAAACCCGGTTCCCGGCCGAAAAGCAGGCAGAAAAATGCCTGCCGTGCCTCAGGGCACCTACCAGAGGGGTTGTTTCTGGAGGTCCCCGGCCTCCCCCCCATCCCCCGTCCTGGGCTGCTCTGGTAGGACTCACCGCAGGCTCGCAGGCAACCAGCAAAAAGCCCAGTCTCGCCAGCCGCCGGCCGCCGCAATTAAAGCGCAAACAAGCGGCATGGACGGCACAGGAAAAAACTTCTAAACTCTCCCCCCACCCATTCCCGGGCCAAAAAAGCAGGCGGAAAAATGCCTGCTTGACTAAGGGCGCAGGGCACCTACCGGAGGGGTGGTTTCTGGAGGGGGGGTCCCGCCTCCCCCCCGTCCTGGGCAGCCAGACTCGAGTCGCCATGCCATGTGGTGCGGGCTGGGGATCCAAAATGGGGCGGCGAACGCAATATTGTTTTTGAAATCATGGTCCAAAAACACACAAGCACAACAGAAACACGCAAAAATTTATAAACTGCCAGATTTTTCACAGTGGCAGTGGGTTTTTTCTTGCAACAAAATGTCTCTCCTCTCCTTTGTCCTCCATTGATTTTATTTTATTTTATTTTTTTTACACCTGCGCAATGATGGGCTGGCTGAGTGGCCAGCCATGTGGTGGGAGTGGACAACCATGCAAATTTTTGGAGCCATCCCACCAAACACATGGCCACTTGGCCATGGAGACTTCTGGGATGTGCCCAAAAGCCCCCTAAAACCTGCCCTAGCCCCCTAACCCTAACCCTAATCCTTGACTCCTTACTACCCATACGTCACAGACTGTCTTCTTAGTGGGTCAGAGAGGCACCCAGAGGTGCAAACCACTAGCCCACCGTAACCTTACCCGTCACTAGCCTAACCCTAGCCCTTGCACTAACCCACCTTAACCCTAAGCCAGATCCACTTGCATTGCACTACACGCAAGTACAATTCCCTTCTTTGTGAGACATGGCGGTGCGAGAGCCTTAGGCATCAACCTATGGCTCTGGGTTCACTGCCATCACTAGTCTCACTGTCTGCAACTGGTATGCATATCCATATGGCAATGCATGCATTTTGCAGCAGCAGGTGAGGAGGGGAGACCCCCATGTTGAGGGGTCTCTTGGAGCCTGCTTCCCCTTCCTAGTGGGTGAGGATAGGAGGCACCCACAGGTGCCTCCAGGAGCCCACTTTCCCTTTATAGCGGGCCAGAGGAGGCACCCACCCCACAGAGGTGCCTCCAGGAGCCCGCTCCCCCCCAAAAAACCAGTACTAACAAAAACGAAAAAACAAAAAAATGAACTGACTAATTTTTGCGAATTTTCACGAAAAACGGAAACGACCCGAAACGGAACCGGCCCGACTAACGACAACTCGAAAAAAAATTTTTTCAAGTCATGCCCATCTCTAATCCTTTGATTTGTATTCCTGCGTGGAGCAGAGGGTTGGACCCGTCGGCCTTGTAGTGCCTCCCAACTTCACTATTCTGTGATTCTGTGATATGATCCTATGACTGAAATTCTATTACACTGGTTAAGATGCCTTGGTTTTATTTATTTTTTTGGAAAAAGTCAGCAGAATGACGTCTCAACTCTTGAACACCATGTTTTACAAGATGTGCTGTCATGTTTTCCTCTCACAATTTTCTCTGCCTTGTCGAGAGTACTGGAGTGTTGATTAGTCACTTCCAGTGACGCTCGCCCATTTAGTTAACATGTATTGAGTAGACAGTGCACACAGCCTATGCAGGATGGTGAGCTGCAGTACATTTAACCATGTCACCTAACCAGAACCAAAGGACGTTCTATTTTCATTCAAGCTTGAAATAAATGATGTAGCATAAAATTATCCAGGCAGGTTCTAACAGACAGTATATAATTTGGAAGCGTGTTGAAGCTCTAAAACTAGAAAGTGCCACAAACTACTAATCAGTTGCTACAGATACGTTGGGGGTGGGGGAATCGGGTGTACATTGAACCTGACTTACAGTACCCCAGATGAGGGCATCTGTGTGCTTTAAAGGCAATTTGTTTCCCGTTTGGTAGAATTTATTTGCAGCAGACTCATAAAGCTGTTGTTCTACTCATAAACTTGTTGTTCCCTTGGGAGGGGACATAAAAAGGTGGAGTTGGACATGTAGGAATAAATGGACTTAATCTTTGTTTTATGGTCCCCTGCTCCCAACATAAAATGGCACCCCTGAGGTCCAAATACACCAAGCATAGCTCAAGGAGAAAAAGAATTACACCTTAACAGGGAGGATAAAAATAACAGGGGGGGGGGCAGGTTAGGTACTAGCATTTTTTTTTAAAAAAAGTTACATTTCTGCATTACAATTTCCCAAATCTTCTAGGTCAATGAATTGTCAATGTCTACTTGAGGATTGTGGCACTTGAAGTCTGAATGCATAATTTTTCAAAAATCTGGCATAAGCAAAGGCCTTGGCCCTTTGGAGCCCCAATATATGGAGTTTCCATAAGTAACTGGAATGGCCAAGCTTGTGTTTTACATGAACCACAAAAGAACTTAAAGGGGGACTGGATTCTTGATGAAAATAATAGAAATCCTAAAACTGAGATGGCATCGGCAGGCTTATTATTTGTAAAAGTCACACCTATTATTTTAAGAACAGAACACTAGTCTCATCAACATTCTAATTCCTTTTCTCCTAACTCATTGAGGGGCAAACTAGACAATACTAGTGATTGCATTATGAAAAGTGGAGGTTCTTTAAGAGGCTAAAAAAATACTCATTTGTTTATTCTTCCTAGAGACTGCCTCAAATTGTCTTGCTGTTGTTATGTACTGGGTTAACAAGAGATAAGTGCAGCTTCTTGGTGTCATATGTTAAATGTTTCAGGCACCAGAAGAGGAAAATAGTCATCACTTTTACGGTACAATGTGATCCACAGTCTAACCTAAGACACCTTGATTTTTTTTTTGTCATTATTATTGCTATTGTTAATTTTTGCTTTAGAACAGTTCTGGAGGAAAATTAGTCAAATATTTCAGGAAAATATAATGCAGAAGTGAGCTAAAGGCTGCTTCCAACTGGTTGTCACAGTGTTGGGATTATTTAGTTCTTAGTAGAGATGGGCATGAAACAAATTTTTAATTTGTTTTGTTATTTGTTTCATTACAGAATGAAATGAATAACAAACAGACCCATCAAAGACAAACCAAAATGAAACGTTCGCTTTGTTTTCCATTTTCCCATAAGACTGCATTGAACCAATGCATTCCTAAGGGGAAAAGCCAGTGGTTTTCCCCTCCCCCCCAATGCAGGGGAAACCACAGGTTTTTCCCCCTCCGAAGCCACCACCGATCAGCTGTAGCGTGGGGCTTCAGCTGGAAAAAAACTTTTAAAAGCCTGCCCTTTCCCCATCCAATCAGGTGCAAAAGGGTGGGGGATAAAAATAAAAAAAATGCTGTATCAGATAGCAGGATTTTTTTAAAAAAGCAGATGGGCTGCTCACATATACAGAATGCCAATGATTTATTTACACATCCATCCCCAAAATAAACAGATCTCTGGCAGAGCATCAGAAAAATTTGCTCCCTTGCTACAGTGCTCCAGCAGGGCATGTACCTCATATGTATGCACCAATGTAAGCTCTTTTTTTTTTAAAGAGAACCCAGCACCACCGCAGGTTTCATGTATAGTGGGATGGAGCACAAGGTGAATCTGCATCATCCTTGTTGGGTTTGCCCTCCTCCTTTTATTGGTCTTAATTTATCTCCCTTGCTTTGTTTTATTGTGAGCTGCCCAGAGTTCCTATTTGGAAGATGGGACGGGATATAAGTGTAATAAATAAATAAATAAATAAATAAATAAATAAATAAATAAATAAATAAATAAATAATCCCCTTTCTTTCATATTCTGCCCACATGACTTTTGTGAAAGAGAAAAGAGCAAGGTGGTGACAGAGGTGGTGGTTGTTTTTAAACACCAAGCCTTCATGTGTTCCACAAGTGAGACCAGGCACTAGAGATGGGCACAACTAGGGAAAATGACGTTTTTGAGTTGTCGTGTGTCGGAGGCAGCCCGTTTCGGCTCGTTTCCATTTTTCGTGAAATTTCACAAAAAATTGTCATTTCGTTTTTCATTTTTGTTTGTCGTTAGTACTGGTTTTGGGGGGTAGCGGGCTCCTGGAGGCACCTCTCTGTGGTGGGTGCCTCCTATCCTCACCCGCCAGCGCTGCTACAAAAGGGCATGCATAGCAATATGCTATGGATATGCATATTGCAGACGCAGCAGACTGGCAGAGGCACCCCTCTTTGGGGTGCCTTCCCTGCAACAGTCGGTGAGACACAGTCAGGCAGCACTTGCAGGCATGGTTTGCATGGCACACAAATGCTGCTGCAGGAGTCAGCTAGAGCCACAAGTGATGGACTAGCAGACGCTTTGCACCTGCTCCAAGGGAAATGTACTTGCGTGTAGTGCAATGCAAGTAGATCTGTCTTAGGATTAAGATGGGTTAGCGCAAGGGCTAGGGTTAGGCTAGTTACGGGTGAGGTTAGGGTGAGTATTGGGGTGCACCTCTGGGTGCCTCTCTGACCCACTTAGAAGGACAGTGTACTGGTGTATGGGTTAGGCTTAGGGTTCGGGTTCGGGTTCGGGCTACAGTTAGTGGGCTGTTTATGCCTGATTGGCACATCCCAGAAGTCTCTGTGGTCAACCTGGCCAAGTGGCCATGCGATTGGTGGAAAATTTGCATGGTCCACTCCAATCATTGCGAATGTGCAGTTGTAAAAAAAAAAAATAAAATAAAATAAAATAAAATCAACTGAGACATTTTTGCAAGAAAAACCCACTGCTGCTACTGTAAAAATTCAAGCATTTAAAATAGCTAATTTTCGCATGTTTCTGTGGTGCTTTGTTGGGGTTTTGGACCACGATTTCAAAAAAAATATTACAGTCACCATTTTGGATCCCCCCGCCCGCACACCGCATGGCAAAGGCAGACGAGACGATGCCCCCCCCTGCCTGGTACCAGCAGCGCAGCAGTAGTACTAGCCAAGGAGAGGGGGGCGGGGAACCCCCCCAAATAAAACACCCTTCTGGCCTGGTAGGTGCCCTCAGACAGTTTTCGCCTGCTTTTAGGGCCGGGAATCGTTTTTTTTTTTTAACTTTTAAAAACTTTTTTTCTGTGCCGCTTGTCATCGCGGGATCGCTGTGATGCCAGGAACGACCACGACAAATCAGACCCAATTATTCTTTAGTCGGTTCAAGTTCGAGTTCTGGCAGAGTAATTCCCGTGACCGTTTCCGTTGCATAACGGAAACGAGTAACGGAAACAGAAACGGAATTTCGCTAAGTCGTGCCCATCTCTACCAGGCACTGAAAGCAGATAATCAGATGAGTCCTCTTGAGCCTGGTTTCAGATCACACATTGCTTTTATTGAATCTGGACTATTCTCCAAGGGATATGTCACAAGCTGGGTTCCAATGTAGTATAGTAGGAGTGAGGAAAGTTTTGGCCCTCTAGATGGTTTAGATGTTGTTTCCAAGGCACATCTCCAAGGTCAGATGGGTGCTGTACCACCAGCACTGCAGAATATTTCTCCTTCCTCTCCATTCTGCTCTGCTCCCCTCTCCTTTTAGTCCTTTTCCCCAAGTAGAAACTCTGAAGGGCTCCCTACACAGGAGGCTATAACTGGGAATGCGACCATCCTCCCAGTACCCCTGATGGAAAACAACATTTTCCATCAGCAGCTGTCATCTGTTGGATTCTGGTCTCAGAGGACCCAGCTAATGATCTGTGGAAGTTGTGGTCCAACACTACAGAGAACAGCAGAGGCCACAAAGCTCCGCTTCCCATAATTAGTGTAATAGGTAGGCAAGAAAACTCATAAAAGCTGACTAGAATTAATCATCATGTGCCACCTCCTTACCACCCTGAACTCAATTATGTGATTTCACTTTGCAAAGGTCTAAAACTGAATGTACCTGTATAGTGGGAAGTCACATGTTCTGCTGCCCCATGGGGTTGGGAGCTATCTCCAGCAAAAAGGTGAAAGTAAAGGTCCCCCCCCACACACACAGATACATGCTGGTCCTGTCTGACTTTAGGGGCGGAGCTCATCTCTATATTCAAGCCAAAGAAGAGCCAGCTTATGTAACCTTGGGCAAGCTTCCCAGTGCTAGAGAGGCCCTATATGAAAGGAATTGTAAAGCATATAGTAAAAGGCTACTACAAGTCACTCACAAGGCAATATGTAGGTAAAGGTAAAAAGGTAAAGGTCCCCCACACACATGCGTGCTAGTCATGTCCGACTCTAGGAGCGGTGATCATCTCCATATTGTTGCCAAAGGGTGTTGTGCAAGTCCATGGCTAAAGAGTGTTGTGCACGTCCATGGCCACATGGCTGGCATGGCTGCAGGGAAACACTGTTTTACCTTCCTGGTTAGAGATGGGCACGACTTAGCGGTATTCCTGTTTCCGTTTCCGTTACTCGGTTCCGTTACTCTACGGAAACGGTAACGGGAATTACTCCACCAGAATTCAAGCTCGAACCGACGAACGAACAATTTTGGTCTGATTTGTCGTGCTCGTTCCTTACGATGCCACGCAGCACAGAAAAAAAGTTTTTAAAAGTTAAAAAAACCCTGTTCCCGGCCAAAAAGCAGGCGGAAAAATGCCTGCCGTGCCTCAGGGCACCTACTAGAGGGGTTGTTTCTGGAGGTCCCCGGCCTCCCCCCCCATCCCCCGTCCTGGGCTGCTCTGGTGAGACTCGCCGCAGGCTCGCAGGCAGCCAGCAAAAAGCCCAGTCTCGCCGGCCGCCGGCCGCCGCAATTAAAGCACAAGCAAGCGGCACAGACGACACAGGAAAAAACTTTTAAACTCTTCCCCCTCCCATTCCCGGGCCAAAAAAGCAGGCGGAAAAATGCCTGCTTGACTAAGGGCGCAGGGCACCTACCGGAGGGGTGGTTTCTGGAGGGGGGTCACGCCTCCCCCCCATCCTGGGCAGCTGGACTCGCCATGCCATGTGGTGCGGGCGGGGGATCCAAAATGGGGCGGCGAACGCAATATTGTTTTTGAAATCGTGGTCGAAAAACACACAAGCACAACAGAAACACGCAAAAATTTATAAACTGCCAGATATTTCACAGTAGCAGTGGGTTTTTTCTTGCAACAAAATGTCTCTCCTCTCCTCTCCTCCTCTGTCCTCCATTGATTTTATTTTTTTTTATTTTTTTTACACCTGCACAATGATGGGCTGGCCGAGTAGCCAGCCATGTGGGAGTGGACGACCATGCAAATTTTTGGAGCCATCCCACCAATTGCATGGCCACTTGGCCATGGAGACTTCTGGGATGTGCCCAAAAGCCCCCTAAAACCTGCCCTAGCCCCCTAACCCTAACCCTAATCCTTGACTCCAGAGTCACAGACTGTCTTCTTAGTGGGTCAGAGAGGCACCCAGAGGTGCAACCCACTAGCCCACCGTAACCTTACCCGTCACTAGCCTAACCCTAGCCCTTGCACTAACCCACCTTAACCCTAAGCCAGATCTACTTGCATTGCACTACACGCAAGTACAATTCCCTTCTTTGTGAGACATGGCGGTGCGAGAGCCTTAGGCATCAACCTATGGCTCTGGGTTCACTGCCATCACTAGTCTCACTGTCTGCAACTGGTATGCATATCCATATGGCAATGTATGCATTTTGCAGCTGCAGGTGAGGAGGGGAGACCCCCATGTTGAGGGGTCTCTTGGAGCCTGCTTCCCCTTCCTAGTGAGTGAGGATAGGAGGTACCCACGGGTGCCTCCAGGAGCCCGCTTTCCCTTTATAGCGGGCCAGAGGAGGCACCCACCCCACAGAGGTGCCTCCAGGAGCCCGCTCCCCCCAAAAAACCAGTACTAACAAAAACGAAAAAACAAAAAAATGAACCGACTAATTTTTGTGGAAAAACTTTTAAACGGAACCGGCCCAACTAACAACAACTCGAAAAAAAATTTTTTCAAGTCGTGCCCATCTCTATTCCTGGTTTTTACAGTGGTACCTATTTATCCACTTGCATTTTCATGATTTCAAACTGCTAGGTTGGCAGGAGCTGGGACTGACAGCAAAAACTTTGCAGCTGACAGTTTTCGAAGCCTTAGTCCACTGAGCCACCATGCCCCTTCAAATGTAGGTAACCAGCCCATAAATGTTTCAGGTATTTCACTCATCCATTCCATTGTGTTTGGTTCCCTTGTATCATATCAATACAGATCCAATCTTATTAGAAATTTCTCTACAAAGGTCATTCTTTTGGGTTGGGTTAGTCTGTGTTTTTTTTTTAAAGGAAAAAGTGTTCTGCTTATATACCACCCCATAGCATTTCAAGCAGTCTCTGGGAGGTTTATAGTTTAATTATGCAGGCTACATATTGCCCCAACCCCACCATGCTGGGTAGTCATTTTACCAACCATGGAAGGATGGAAGGCTGAGTCAACCATGAACCAGCTACCTGGGATTGAACCCCAGGCCGTGAGCACAGTTTTAGCTGCAGTACAGGCATTTAACCACTGTGCCACAAGGCTACTAGAAACATCTTGGTAATTAATTTAGCCTTCTCAAGATGGGTGATTAAGGTTAGATGCCTTGTATTAGAATGCAGGTCACAGATACATTGGTATTTTATTGTTGTTGTTGTTGTTTGTATATATTTTCCCCCTTATCCAATCCATCTGGTGTTTATAAAACACTCATGGTAGCTAACAGAAATTAAAACTAATAATAAAATACAATGAAGATGGCAATAAAGAAATCACAGATATGAACCACGATGGTGATAAAAAACAGAGATACTGAAAATGTAAAATGCATTAAAGAAACACCTGCCTAAGCAGAAAGCCCTTCAGCAAAATGGCATGGAAGAAGAAGAAGAAGAAGAAGAAGAAGAAGAAGAAGAAGAAGAAGAAGAAGAAGAAGAAGAAGAAGAAGAAGAAGAAGAAGAAGAAGAAGAAGAAGAAGAAGAAGAAGAAGAAGAAGACTTGCTTAGTAATTTTTTTAGAGACGGGCACAAAACAGAAATATAGCATTTCATTGTGTTTCATTTCATTCTTCATTTTGTTTCATTGCATTAATAATGGATTTTTAAAAGAATTTTGTCATGAAATGAAATGATTTGTAAGGCTATAAATAATGGGGAGCTTTTCTTTTTTTAATTTAACAGAGAGCCCACTGCCCTAAATCAAACACCCTCCTTAAACCTTCCAATCAATTTGTTTTCAAACAAAGAACCCTCTGTAAACATACAGGAAACCTAATGGCTGGCTGCTGCACTTCAGATCAAGAAGATTAGAGAGATAAGCTCAATAGCTGATCAGTGTGAATAGGAAGGAAGATATATGTAAAATTAACCTCCACAGTCCTACTTAATCAGAGAAGGAAAATAATCAGTTTAAATTTTAAATCAACTTGCAGACCGAGGCAGAGCCAGCAGAGAAGGGAAGGGAAGAGCTCAGCTCCTGGCTAGCTGCAGACAGATCAAGATCAAAGATAAGCTAGCTCAACAGCTGAGACATGGGAGGGAAGGAAGGGAAACAAATCAATCAGTTTAAAAATAACCCTCCTGTTCTCATGATGGCTGGATCAAGAAGCTTCTTGCCACTAGGATGAATCATTTCATTTCTGAAATAAAAATGGTGTTTCATTTAATTTCTTGGTGACATGATGTTTACTGTTTTGTTTTGTTTTGTAACATTTTGTAAGTTTACAAAATGATGAAAAAGTGTTTCATTTTTCATAAGGTGCCCATCCCTCAATTCTATCACAGATGTGATGCATTAAGAAGGGCCTTTCTTTTAGTCTGGTCAACTATCCCCAGAGATGTTAGCAAGTCTTTGGGTTCGAGTCCCAAGCTGAATTCCAAATCTTTGGTACCAAGTGCTGTGTCCTACATCCAAGGCCAAGTCCTTGTTAAAAGCAATCCCACCACACATAAAAAGGAAAGGAATGAGTGGTTCCAAGTTGCAATTTGAGGCCAAGGCATTGGAGGGACCCCAAGTTGATTCACCAGTGTGACTTAAGTCTTATTTGACAGCAAGTACAGCAACTCAAGTCAACATCCCTGACTATGTCTCAGTCATAGTTGGGGAACAGGTATGGTCCTTTTCATCAATTTAATGGATGCAAGCAGCTGAGCTCGTCAGGGAAGAGGTAGCTGCTAAAATATATTGGCTCTGCAATAATGGGTCAAAGCAAAGGTTCCCTTTAAGGCGAGGTTTTGTAATTGATTGCAACAGAATGTGTGCAGAGGACTTCTCTTGCATGACCATGGTATCCTCCTGGGTAGGTTGGCCGAGGTGGGGATTGGAAGTTCTGCCTTGTGCTGGATCTGGTCCTTCCTTGGTGGCCAAGCCCAGCGAGTAGAGGTGGGGGGTGTTTTGTCGGGCCCATGGACATTCTCCTGTGGGGTGCCCCAGGGGTCGGTGATATCCCCTATACTCTTTAACATCTACATGAGGCTGCTGACTATGGTCATTCGAGTTATGGTGTCTGCTGTCATCAGTACGCTGATGACACACACCTCTATCTCTCCTTTTCCACCTCTGCAACAGAGGCTGTGGACACCCTTAACCGTTGCCTGGATGCAGTCGTGGAGTGGACCAGGAATAACAAGTTCAGGCTCAACCCTGGGAAGATGGAGGTTCTGTTCCTTGGGGGGTCCCCGGATGGGTACAGTGGCCCTCTCCCCAGTCTGGATTGATTGACTCTTCCGTTGGTGGACTGAGTGAGGAGTCTGGGTATTGACCTGGACCCAGCTTTGTCCCTGGAAGCCCAGGTGGTGGCTGTGTCCAGGGCAGCCTTCTACCAGCTTAGGCTATTTGCCCAGATTCACCCGTACCTAGATGTGGACGCTCTTCGGACGGTTATGCAGGTGTTGGTGATCTCGTGGATCGACTACTGTAACACCCTCTACATGGGGTTGCCCTTGACCCTTGTCCGGCGCTTGCAGTGGGTGCAGAATGCGGCAGCCAAGCTGGTGGTAGGTGCGAGCAGATATGCCCGTATCACCCCCATCCTGGCTCGCCTGCATTGGCTACCCATTGCTTCCCGGATAAGGTTCAAGGTAATGATTTTGGTTTACAAAACCCTCCATGGCTTGGGACCTGTCTATCTGGTGGAGCAGATCTCCCAGATCTCTATCTCGTCCTGACCAACCAGAGCCTCGTCCCCCTTTTCTCACCAAATGGCTACACCAAGAGAGGCCCGTAGGGCTTCCACCCAGAATCAGGTCTTCACGGTGGTGGTCCTGGCACAGTGGAACAAACTGCCTCCAGAGATTAGGCTGGCCAAGTCACTGTCGGCTTTTAGTAGGGCACTAAAGACCTGGCTCTTCTGGCAATGTTTTGGGGACCTCTGAGCACATTGTGACCCCCCTTGCTGGATCTTACCCTGGATGGGTGGTGTGAGGTCTATTTTTTTGGCCTCTTTGGTATTGTAGTCTCATATTAGCGTGTATTTTATCATGCTTGTATTCTTTATGATTTCTTATGTTTGTTTATGTATCGGGGTTTATTGTTGGATAGTCACTTTGGTGAAGTGCTGTACACTGCACAGAGTCCCCTATGGGAAAATCAGGTTCCCTATGGGAAAATCAGGTGGTTAATAAGTACAAAAACAAACAAACAAACAAACAAACAAACAAACAAAAATAAATAAATAAATAAATAAATAAATAAATAAATAAATAAATAAATAAATAAATAAATAATGCATGTGGGTAAGGTTGCAAGCACAAGGAAGAGAGTTCTGCCCAGCAGGGATGGAACTAACAAGGAATGTTTGTTAAGGCACAAATTATAAACACTTCAAAAAAAAAAAAAAACAGCATGCTTGTCTCACTTTTGCTTGAAGGCGAGCAAACATCAGAGGTATAGCAAGGGTTTGGAGTGCCTGAGGACAAACTCCGTTTTTGCACTCCTCCTGCCCCGCACCACATCACGCCCAGCCAGCAAGGGGGGGAAATCCTGTGGGAACTGTGGGGGGGGAGTGGGGATTCTGCACCTCGCCAACTGGGGGAAGAAGCCCAGTGGCTCACCACAACTGACTCGGCTCGCCTTCCTCCTCCTCTTCCTCCTCCTCCTCCACCACCATCTGCAGCCAAGTGGGGCACCCTCCAAGGGGAACCGTGAATTCTGTAGCATCCAGGGGCTATCCAGGGATTACGTTGGTGGGAAACGGAGGTGCAGGATTGACAGAGCAGCCAGTAATATCAGAAGAGAGGCGGGCATGGGCACTGCAGAGTGGATGGGGCCCAGGCTGACCATGTCCCAGAGCCCTGCATCTTGGACCATAAGGGGCGTGCTGAGTTCTTCAGCCCCTCGCTCACCGTCAAGAAGTTGGGGACCATCCCTCCTGCCGTTTGGTCCCCTCCCTGTCATCCGTGCATCCCCCACACTTCCTAAGGTTGCTCCCCCCCCACACAGAGGGGAAGCCCCATTGCTCTGGAAGGGTGACGGTTGGCCTCACTAGAGGAGGAGGCACCCACTTCACCTTCACCAACCCCCCGAGCAGCAAAGGGGGGGTCCAATGAGCAGGAGTTCGCCACTGGCTTTGTCAAGGCCCTGGAGGCCCTGCACCACTAGAGGCACCCAGTTGGGTATGCCGGGTGGCAGAGGAGGAGATGGTGGTGGTGGAAGGGGTCCCATCACCAAGCCTTAGCTGGGGAAAAGAAGGACTGCTGGTGGAAGGGCGCATGACTTCCTCTTCCTGCTCCCCCTCCAGTCGCCCCCAGATTTCTGTGCACCCACAGCAAATGTACCCTTCTGCCCCCCCCAAGATACACCCTACAGAGTTATGCATGGTGTTTTGTGATGTGTAATTTTGTATATATCTCTGTTAGAAAGCAGACTAATTATAATCCAACCTATCAACTCATGTGGGTGAAGAGAGTAGTTTCCTTTTAAATTGTATGGCAAAGGTTTTTCAAATTCTTTGCCTGTCACAGGGAGGGAATTTCCACTTTTAAAATTTCAGACCCTCCCCAATTTTATCCATTGTTGTGCAGCACAGTCACACAACCTTGGCATACACAGACTAACTTTTGTTACCCTAACTTGCCAGGAAAAAAGGACACACCTATTATCCTGGTGACAAACTTTAGGAAATAATATTGTATTCTTCCTTTTGTACTTGAGACATACTAGGTGTGTATCTGTGCCTAATACTTGTGGGAAATAATCTGCAGTGGGAACATAAATTCAGAAAACCCAATTGCATTTCGGAGAATGAATGGAAAAGAGAAGCCTGCACTGATAGTGCCTTTTGGCAGTAATTTTCTGGCTTCCATTCATATGCTGTAGTTAATGCCATCGTTAATGGCTTTGCAGAAAGAACAATGGCTCGCCTGAAGATACGGGGTTCCAGAGGTCTTCTCTACAATCTCTTTTGTCCTTTGGGGATCCTGCTGTCTTCATCAGGAAAAATAGACTTTGCCTCTAAGTGCTGCGTGACACTTCCAGGTCCTTGCCAGATTCCTTTAGAGTGCACACTGAGTTCATTGGGTGGTGTGTTTTTTGCTTCGTTTTTTAAAATCCTGTACCTGATTTTTTTGTACGCTCTGATACATCTCTACTATTGTAACATGTAACAACTATTTTGAATTGGAAATAACATTGCTAACATTTTTGAGACATGGAATTTATGTTGATTGCATTTTTTTCTACTGGGGTCAGGGGGAAGATTTGTCAGCAATGCAGAACAAACATTCCAGTTCATGTGAACACTCATTTTCTGCCTCTGGGTGCTCGAGGTATTATGGGCTAATTTTGTCTCTCAACCCACAAAGACTGCTGTGGGCATGAGGCATTTTATTCAATACAGGACATAAAAATTTCCAAGGGAGTCAGAAAATATTCCAGAAGTTACCCAGTCCTCACAACACAAAATCAGGATTAAATGCAGTTCAAGACCTGGAATGAGCCATGCGCATGCAATGCAATCGAACAGTGTAGGCATCCTAATAAAGACAATTGTTGAATGTCAAGCTTTCTCCTCAAAGCCAGCTATATCTAGAAAGAAAATAGGCAGAGATGGAGACTGGGAGTTCAATTCTCTACTCTGCCTCCTTGGCTGGTCTTGATGATCCATAGGTTTTCTTCCAGCTTTGCAGTTCAATGATTCTTTGAGGAAAATACTCTGGAAACATAATGTATGTAGGGTGGAGCTGGTCCTCGTACTGCCAGAGGCTAACAGAAGTGAGGGAATTTGAGCAGGAGGCTGACAATGCTGAAGATTTACTTGCAACTGTGCAGAGTTGTCAAGGAATAGACTAGATATGATAAAAGATTCTGGAGTATCAGTGCAGTTGAACTTCACAATTACTGTTGCTGGTCCAAACTTAACATTACCTGTTTATGGGGGAAGGTAAGTCATGGCAAAACCCCACCTGCTCTTTTACTCCCACATGATAGCTTTGACAAGGAATAAGCCTTGAAGACTCAACATGTTGTCCCACTTGACAGCCCACTCAAACTGGCTGACATTGACTGAGTTTGTGTGAGAAATCTTTGTCACCAAAGGTGCTCTGGGTACACTGCTCAGCATTTTAAACAATAACATGAACAATCCCTTCCAAACCATTCTCAATGCCCAGTGCAACCAAACTATGGTCACACGGCCTTGGGACATGACAATGGCCATGTACCAACCATACAGGAGCCTCAGAGGGCAAAGAGCCAGTGGAGGAGAGTTTAAGCTAGTCACGCTCATGACTCCAGAGCTGATCAGGCCTAACACCCTTGAATTTGAGAATTCAGTGCCCACAACAATTGTGACACCTCCAATTTTAGGAGTTCCATGATCCAGCTGGAGCTCCTGGAGCGATGATGAAGAAGCCAGGGATCTGTACAGCATTCCTACTTTGAGGAAATTGGAACCTGGAGGGAGTAGCCCTGGGTTAGCAGTATGAAGGGCCATACCACAGCTCCAACTGCCTTCTTGGAGGAAGGAGCTTACACCAAACTGACCTTGGTGCTATTGTGCTTTTTGGCTGTTTGTGCTCTGTGGACTCCCCAGACCCCCTTGACACCCCCATGATCCCTCTGCCTCAAATTAAAAGTGCTGAGGAGGTGGGAACTTTCAAGGCCATTGCTCAGATGCAGACTAAAAAATTCTTGCATGGGTCCTAGAGACAGTTCATCTCATGGCACTGCAAGAGAATGGATGGGATGCTACACTGAACCTGAAGAAACAAGAAAGGGGAAGGATTCACCTTCTACAGGTTGATTAGTCTTTTCTCACATGTCTACCAAGCAAGGACAAATGGTCTCTTAATCTAGAGCAGTGATGGCGAACCTTTTAGAGACCGAGTGCCCAAACTGCAATTCAGAACCCACTAATTTTTTGCAAAGTTCCAATATGGCAATTTAACCTGAATACAAGAGGCTGTGAAGGGGCGATGTTGGGTGTCCACAGAAAGGGCTCCGAGTGCCACCTTTGGCACCCGTGCCATAGATTCGCTAACACTGATCTAGAGGGTGCAGGTAGCCGTCATTATCCGCCAAGAATATCTCCATAGTAGGGAAGCCACAGCATGAAATGTGCATCCATCAAGAAGGAACAGAAAAGGAGAGAAGGTAATTGCTTGACTCTCCCCAGTTCTCTGCTGAATCACCCTAGGAGTACTGAGACCAAAAGAGGAGGGTGTGAGTGACAGAGCCATGTGTTAAACCTCCTCTTGAGCAGATACTGGCTTGTTGTTCCCTTTCCAGCTTCTTGGAACTGCAGAGCTGGGACGGCCCCTATGGTTCATCAAGTCCAACCTTTATCGGTGAGGCGCGGTGGGGAATGGAACTCTTAACATCTGGCTCTGCAGCCAGGTACCCTAAACGACTGAGCTATCTAGCAGTTCCCACGACTAATGGTCTCCCAGTAAAAGCACATGCTTTACTTATTACATCAACATGTGGGACAGTTGTGTACAAAACATACTGGTGGGTAACGACAGCTAAATCAAAAGAGACTAAATATCACCATAGGCAACAGTTTGTTTAAGGAAGAGCCAGCCAAGGAATAAAAAAAATGCATTATTTTAATGCAAACAGACAGACTTTATGTGTTGCAATAGCATGCTGTGTGATACCTGAGTTAACTAGACACTCTTCCTAAAGGCATCTGAGCCTATCACAATGCAACAGTCAATCAGATAAGAGGAGGCCAACTGTTTAACGGAAACGGCTTGGCTGTTCAAGTAGGCAGAGAGTGGGTGAGTTAAAAGGGAAATTAGGGTCAGCGCAGCTATCCACTACATTTCTTCATGTCAAGGAAATGATCCTTTAAGAGGTGATTTAGAGAGTGGCAATATGAGCACTCTGCCTTGTCTACAAAAAACTGGCATTCAGTTCTTTGACTGAAAGCTTGTGGTGATGTTTCTGGAGTCTCAGCTGGCTATGAGTTGGACTATCCATCTGTGGAGCCAGAGGCGGCACCGGAAAAAAGTTTTAAAAATAAAAAACCCCGATTCCCGGCCAAAAAAGCAGGCGAAAATATGCCTCTCTGAGGGCACCTACCAGAGGGGTGGTTTCTGGGGGGGGGGGTCCCCGGCCTCCCCCCCTCCTCTCCTGGGCTGCGCATCCTCATCGTCTCACCAACTCGCCAAGCGGCGCGGCACAGAAAAAAAAGTTTTAAAAAAAAAAAAACCGATTCCCGGCCAAAAAAGCAGGCGAAAATATGCCTGCCTGAGTGAGGGCACCTACCAGAGGTGTGGTTTCTGCGGGGGGGTCCCCGGCCTCCCCTCCTCTCCTGGGCTGCGCATCCATTCCTCGTCGTCTCGCCAACTCGCCATGCCATGCGGTGCGGGCGGGGATCCAAAATGGGGCGACCGCAAGCAATATTTATTTATTTTGAAATCGTGGTGGTCCAAAAACACACCAAAGTACCACAGAAACATGCGAAAATAGCTATTTTAAAACTGCCTGAATTTTTACAGTAGCAGCAGTGGGTTTTTCTTGCAACAAAACGTCTCCATTGATTTTATTTTATTTTATTTTTATTTTTATTTTTTTACACCTGCGCATTGATGGGCTGGCCATGGGAGTGGACCATGCAAATTTTTGGAGCCATTCCACCAATTGCATGGCCACTTGACCAGGTTTTGACCGAGACTTCTAGGATGTGCATGTCGGGCATAAAAAGCCCACTAACCGTAGCCCGAACCCGAACCCGAACCCGAACCCTAACCCATACGCCAGTATACTGTCCTTCTTAGTGGGTCAGAGAGGCACCCAGAGGTGCACCCCATGAACTCACCCTAACCTTACCCATAACAACCCTAAGCCTAGCCCTTGCGCTAACCCCCCTAACCCTAAGCCAAATCTGTACTCGCATTGCACTACACACGCAAGTACAGTTCCCTTCTTGGTGGACCACAGAGTGCCCCAGACTGAGGAGGAGCCTTCCCCCAGTGTGCGCACTGTGACACTGCAGTTAGCAGTGGGCCTGTGGTCAACAGAGAGAGGCACCCAAAAAAGAGGTGCCTCTCTACTCAACTTGGTATGCATATCCAATTGGCTATGCATGCCATTTTGTAGCGGGCCAAAGGAGGCACCCACCCCAGAGAGGTGCCTCCAGGAGCCCGCTTTCCCTTCATAGCGGGCCAGAGGAGGCACCCACCCCAGAGAGGTGCCTCCAGGAGCCCGCTCCCCCCCAAACCAGTACTAACGACAGACGAAAAAATGACAAACGAAATGGCAAAGTTTTGGAAAATTTCACGAAAAACGGAAATGAGCCGAAACGGGCCGGCTCCAACACACGACAACTCAAAAACGTCATTTTCCCTGGTCGTGCCCATCTCTACTGACAATATTCAGCTTTGCTTCTCATTTTTCACCAATCCAGGTGAGGCAGTTTCTGTGCTGAACTCTTGTCTGGACCAGATAATGGACTGGATGAGGGTTAATAATTTGAAAGTTAGTCCAGACAATATGGAAGTGCTGTTTGTGGGTACTTTCCTGGAAAGGTTAGAGGGGCATCTCCCTGTCCTGGATGGGCTTACACTCCCCCTAAGGGACAGGTTCCACAGCTTGGGGGTGCTCCTGAAGCCTGGTCTAACTCTGGATGCCCAAGTGGACTTGGTGTCCGGAAGTACCTTTCTTCAGCTGCGAAAAATATACCAACTGTGTCCCTACCTGCATGAGCGGAGCCTCATGAGAGTTACGCATGCACCTGTAACATCCCATACTGATTATTGTAATGTGCTGTATGTGGGGCAGCCTTTGAAGATGGTCTGGTGATTTCAACTGGTCCGGAATAGTGCAGCATGGATAACAAGTGGGGCGGCCAGAGATCATATCACGCCGCCCCACCACTAACATTGGTTATCAGTTGGTGTGTGAGCCCAATTCAAAATGCTTGTGTTAACATATGAAGTAGAGGTGGGCATGAAACAGAAAACTGATGGTTCAGTTCGTTCTGTTTTGCCACCCCTCAGTTTGGTTTGGTTCGATTTGTAAGAATTTTTAAAACAAAAATTCCTACAAACTGAATTGAACCAAATTGTTTTGGCTTACCTGGATTGCAGCAGCCACAGCGGCCTGGAAGGCCCTGTCAGTAGCCGCACCAGACGGTGGGATGCCTCACTGGGCAGAGGTAGGCCTCACCGCCGCCTCCAGAGCCCCAGCAGCGGCTGTGCTGGGCGGTGGTGAACCGCCTCACTGCTGCCTCTGGAAGCCTAGCAGCGGCCACACAGGTTAGCAGGAGGCCTCACTGCTGCCTCCGGGGCCCTAGCAGTGGCTGTGCTGGGTGGCAGTGGACTGCCCCGCCTCTGCCTCCGGAGGCCAAGCAGTGGCTGCGCCAGGCAGCGGGAGGCTTCAATGCCACCTCCAGAGCCCCAGCAGTGGGGTGGGGAAAATGAAAAACAAGCAGAATGAAATGGAAATTTCCATTTTGTTCCATTTCATTTTGCTTAGAGGGGGCTGTTCATTATTCGTTTAGTTACCTGGCAAAATGAATAATGAACAACGAAATGTATTTTTATTTGTTTCGTGCCCATCTCTTATATAAAGCCCTTAATGGTTTAGGCCCTGGTTACCTGAAGGACCGCCTCCTTCCATATGAACCTACTCGGCAGGTAAGTTCTAGCGGAGGGGGGGCTTTTGAAAGAGCCATCCCTGATGAAATTGGGAGGGATATCCTGTAGATATAGGTCCTTTTCAGCAGCTGCCCCCAAGCTATGGACCCCCCTCCTGATTGAGACCAGCCTAGCACCAACATTGGTGCCATTGTAGCACCAGGTAAAAACCTTCCTATTCCAGAAGTTCTTTAACTGATACAACATAGATTGAGGGTCCTGATGGCAATTTTAGTGTATTGCATTTAATGTATTTTTATTGTAATTTATTGTATTGTATTTTAATGTTTTAATTGCTTTCAATTGTTCATTTTAATTTACCTTCGGGTAGTGGGCGGCATAGAAGCTGTAGAGATGAATATATGAATAAATAACTTTTTTTTTATTTAGATAGAATTTTTTAACCACATAACACTGCATTCGATGGGTTTGCTTAATTTTAAATTATAAATCTGTGTGCAAAATGGGGTGGTTAAGAATTATTTTTAGCCACACAGGGAGCAGAGAAGTACTACTAACACATTTTCCTGTGCTAATTTCTGTCCAAAACCTCTGTGCAAAAGAGACCAAATATTAAGCATGGAATATTATGTTCCTTTAAGTGATAAAATTTACCCATGGGGATGCCATATGTCAACAGAATAATTGGATCACGTTCACCATGAGGTCCTGACATTTTACTTTGAGCCCTGGATACCAGAATCATTTTGTTATCTTGGCAAGCAATTCCAGTACTATTCTCTTGTTGATCATGAGGGGCTTAAATATTGGCTATCTGGTGACCATATAATAACCATTTAGAATTAGGGCAGCTGTTTGAATGTTTATAAGCACTCACATGTATTTTTCAAGGATGCAAAAATTTAATTTTTTTTCTTTTTTGTTTACAACAATCTGTCCTTCTCATGAATAATATATTGGGGGTTTGGGGGGAGTTTTTCTGCTTGGTGGCATTTCAAGCTTGCTTTTTAAGAAGAGCAAAACAGAACAACTGATGAAGAAGTATTCATTTTTCAGACAGGAAAATGTGGCATTATTTTTAATTTTCACACTTGTGAATGCCACGTGCCTAAATGACTTATAAGAATATATTCTAAAATATAATAACAGTACATAGTAAATTAAAGGAGCTGATAATAAAAATCAAACACTTGTACATAAACTAACAATACTTTCTTCCAGTCTTGTCACAGTCAATGGGCAGATGGGCTTGATGTGGTTGTTTTAAAGGACAAGTGCTATGAAGTAATATTTATTTATTTATTTATTTATTTATTTATTTATTTATTTATTTATTTATTTACATAATTTTTAGTCACCCCATTACCAAGCGGTCTCTGGGCGGCATACAATATATTAAAACAATAAACCAAAATGTTAAAACCATCAAAATACCAAACAATTAAAAATAATCAATATACAGTGGTACCCCGACTTACGAGATTAATCCATTCCAAGCGAACGCTCATAAGTCGGTTATCTTGTAAGTTGGGGAGCGATTCCCCATAGGAATGCATTGAAAGTCAATTAATCCATTCCGGAGGAATGGAATTCAATGCATTCCTATGGGAATCCACTTTAAACCACTCACAGATCCCCCCCACACACACACTGGGTGCATTGGTAAGAGAAGCCATGGGTAGTTTAAAGGGTCTTTAGCCAATGAGGCAAGTGGCGCTTCTCTCCTGGCTCCCAGTGGGAGGGGAAGAGAAGTGCCAGGGGTTTAAAGGGTATTTAGCTACCAAGACCCTCATTTTAAAAAGGGTGTGTGGCTTCTCCCGAACTCCCACGGGCAAGCTTTCCCTTAATGATGGTCTACCTATTATGTGTCTTTTATATGAATCTACAGGATCACATAGACTTTGTGTTTTCCATCACTCATAACTTTACATAGAACTTTACTCCCCTTTAACTACGCACATTCTCTTGTAGCTTTAATGTAATGTTGTCTATTAATGCTGTAAGTAGAGATGGGCACAAAACAATTTTTAATTTCTTTTTGTTGTTTTTCATTTCATTTCCTATTGAAACAAAAAATGAAGTGCTTTTAAAAAAATGAAACAAAACGAACTAAAAAAATTCATTTTGTTCTGTTTGATTTATTTTATTTTATTTTATTTTTTGACAAGTGGCATGGCTCCCCTCCCTAGTGCCGATCAGTTGGAGGTGGTAGCTGTCAGGGCCCCACACACCAGCTGATTGGTGCTTGGGGGGCCTCTCGGAGGGCCCCGTGTGCCAGCTGATTGGCGCTTAGTGGGAAGGCCAACAGGGCTCATACGCCAGCTTATCAGTGCTTGGGGGCAGCTTGGGAGGGTCCCCTGAACAAGTTGATCGACACTTGGGGGTGCCGGCAGGGGGGAATGGCATGGGCTTTTAAAACTTTTTTTTGCCACCTAAGCAGGTGCCAGTGGCTTGCTCCACTGGTGAAAAAATGTTTCAAAATGCCATGCTTCCCCCCACATCCCACTGAAAATGGTCAGGTTGCCAGTTTGGGACTCTTGTGCTGGCACACTGACTATTTTCAGAGGACTCCTGCCAAGTTGTTATTGGCTGAATCCATTTAAAAATAGCCCAAATCAGTAGTTGATAAACTTTACAGACTCAGTTTATTCCTACACAAGTGAGTACACATGCAAAGCCGTTCAAAATATATCACATTCATAATCATGTTCAAATAAGCAAGCCCCTACTCAGTATTTTATTAAAAAAACTCTTTCCAAATTAAAAAAAACACCACACTTCATGGCAAAATCATACGTAGCTGAATGTTGGGAAAACAGATATTTTAAAATTGATTTTAAGTGTGCTAAACCCTATGCAAACTGGATGCTCACAGTAGAAGGGCAGCACTCTTCTTGCACGCTCTCTCCTCATTGTTCTCAAATAGTGAGCCCTGGTACTCCACTTCAGCATCATTATTTAGACTGTTCAAATAAAGCACTGTTCTCTGATAGCTCTTTGAACTGAGCATTGTCTCCTATAATGTAAGGGTTTGTTATTTGTTTTGTAAAGTAATGAAACAAGTAACTAATAATGAAATGAACTAAAAGTTCATTTCATGCCCATCTCTATAATCCACCATCCTTATTAACATATACATGTATATACAACATTCTCTCTAATTTTCCAGAACATGGGGCAGGCACCTCATTCCATGTACACAGTGTTCCAGATGCTCCTAGAAGCAAATGAATGGCTCTCATACAGCACTGTGTGACCGCGGCCAGGGTTGCCATAGGTCCATGTCAATACGTTACATTTATTACCTGTTATAAGTGTGATGAAATCTAGAAAATTCATCTTTTGGATCTGTCCTGTCGTCTGTATAATCTGTTGATTCCTGGCCATGCCATGTCACACGCTCTCATTTCTTTGAAGTCTGATGGGAAAGAGACACTGAGTTCCTTGGGAATTCACAGGTGAATGTTAAGTCGGAAGGGAGCACAAATGTTATGTTTTCTCATCATCCAAAATAGCAAATGGAAGATACCAGGTATTACCTCTTCTGAATATCAAAGTTTATCGAAGATGTTATGAAGGGATAGCAAACGGGTAAACAGGGTTTTATAATGCATTTCCCTTTAGATCAAATGGTCCCCTGGACTTGAAAGAGTTACACTCAGATGACAACAGATGACTTGCCTGTTAAAGGGACCACTTGTCAGAATACACATCCTATTCAGATGATGGAACACTTGAGATCAATAGGCATGTGTCGCCTTTTGTTCCCTATCAAAGTAGAAGGTAGTGCCGGGTAATTATGCTAATCGATGAGAGAGTCTACACCTGCCTGAAGCCTATTTTGCATTTCTGAAGAACAAAGGCAGATTCGAGGTCTATAAGAATCGGCTGGTTTATCCAGGTAGAGAGCTTCTTGGGGAAACAGATTTGCAGCCATGTAACTCCTGTGTCAGGCCTGGCTTCTTGAAGCCAGGAGAAAGTCAAGCGATCTTTCCGAGTGTGAGTATACTAGCCAGAATTAGTGAGCGTTATTATTTTATTTCTGGGATGCAAAATTTCACGTTATCTTCTTGAGACTGGTTTTCTTTTTAAAGTTACTTTTAAGTTTGTTCTAGAAATCTGCTTTTGTTTGTTAAGCTCCAGAATCTGTACCTTTTGCCAAATGATGCTGGCAAGAAGAGATTTTTGTTTTGTTTTTACTCTTGCTTTTCCTTTTTAAAATAAAGTTCTTTTCTTTCTTTTTTAAACTGGAATTTGTGTGTGTGCCTGAGAGGAGGGAAGTCATTGCTAAATTACCCAGTGTCTTGGCCAAGGCTGGGCGCTACTGACTTTTCTGTGAGCAAGGAAGTTTCTTTTGATTGAGCTCTATGGGACTTGGAATTCCGAGGCTCCCAGGTGGAGGGCGTTCAGGGGAGACAATTCCCTTTTTACTAGGGCACAACGGGACAGCGGCTCACCTTTCCCCATATGAGTTGTGTCGCTAGGTAAACTGAGGAACCCTTCCTGAATCATCCTGGGGCGTGCCGAGACCCCAAATTATTATATTTTTGGTGGCAGCGGAAGAATGGCATGTGTTAAACGCCCCTAAGGCGTGACAATAAGTAGATCCATTACATTCTCCATCCTATTTTTAAAGATGGACACCCATTTTAAAATGATAGCAACATGATTCTGTAGAACGGACACAGGGAAGATGGTGATCATAGAGGAGGAAGCCACAAACTTCCTGCCACTGCCAACTTTTCACCTGCCAGGCTGCAAACTTACAAGTTGTAGTTTGCAGGAGACAAAATGGTGCATTGGTATTGAACACAGTGCGGGCAATGTCAAGCCAGCACCACATACTGTTCTGGAACAGTTCCATCTTCAACCTGAGTTTTATATAGCCATGGCAACACATAAAGGAGTCATGGTAACGTGTAAAGCTATAAAAACCTGGATATATTTATGATGCTCAACTTACCAAAGGGTGTCTTCCTTGTGTCAGCCTTGTTACATGTATTTGTTATAAAATCACCAATTAATACCCTAAAGCCAATATGGAGAACATGTAATGAAGATGATTCCCTGCCCACTTCCACCATTGTAGCTTTAAGTGAAATTACTTCAAAATAGGCTGCTTTTTGCAGTATCTATGATCCATTCAGCTTGAGAAAGCACCCAAAATTTCCTTTGAGATTTACAGCTCAATTTCTAGACCCAAAGCACTTGGAATAAGTTCTGACTAAGCATTAATCCTACACTAGACTCTAAAAATCAAACAATAAATCTTTAAGCAAATAATATATATTTCCTATTCAATGACTGTCAAACAGTCTTTTTTTTTTTGCCAAAGGCACAACGTAGGGTGAAGAGAAGGGATTTAGAAACACCATGGCACTTTTTTTGTCTCCTCCTCCTCCTCCTCCTCCTCCTCCTCCTCCTCCTCCTCCTCCTCCTCCTTCTTCATAATTACCACCATGACCACCACCACCACCACCATTATTTATTTATTTATTTGTTTGTTTGTTTGTTTGTTTGTTTAATTTTGAATATTTTTCTCCACCTTTCTCCTTGAAAAAGGACCCAAGATGGCTTACAATAATGAGGGACAATATAGAGTCCAGAACATTTAAGACATATTCAGGTTAAGAACAGGAAGTTTGAAGAGGCATCTTAGAACATTCAAAGGTAAAATTAGAGCTATAAAGAGCATGCAAGAAGAAAAGAAAAATCCATTATGAGGGGTGAAAAGCAATATGGAAAATACTAGTGTTCTTATGAAATCAGTCAATACACTCATGTGGTAATCCATATATAAAAGTCACATAGTAGATAGTCCCTCATTCAGGGAAAGCTTGCCTGAAGAGGAAGGTCTTTGCCTGCTTCCAGAAAGACAGCAGAGATGGGGCAGTCCTGGCCTCCAGTGGGAGGGAATTCCAAAGTCTGGGAGCAGTAACAAAGAAGGCCCTTTCATGTGTTCTTCTGAGACACACCCGTGAAGGTGGCAGGATGGAGAGAAAGGCCTCTCCTGATGACTTTAGCACCTAGGCAGGTTCAAACTGCGAGATTCAATCTTTGAAGTACCTAGGACCCAGGTTGTACAGTGCTTTGTAGGTTAAGGTAAGCACTTTGAATTATGCCCGATAGCTGATTGGCAGCCAGTGGACCTGTAGGGGTGTAATATGTTCTCCGTAATCTGCCCCAGTCAGCAATCTGGCCACTGCATCCTGGGCCCGTTGAAGTTTCCTGAGACTTTCTATCGGTAGCCCACATAGAGCACATTACAGTAGTCCAGCCGGGAGGTCACTAGGGCATGTGTCACAGTGGCCAGAGCAGGTTTCTCAAGAAATAGGCATAACTGGTGTATCAGTTTTAATTTTGCAAATGCACTGTGACCTGGCCATCTAGGCTTAAGGATGACTCCAGGAGCACCCCAAGCTACGCACCTCTTTTTTCAAATGCACACATGCTCCCTTTATTCTTTGTCGAAGTGACAAATTCCCAAACCATAATAAACAGTCAAATAAACAGTCACTCTCCCTTTTGACAAATGATGTCTCCTGGATTCTATCAAGGAAGCAGAATCTGTTTGACAGGGTCAGAGAGGCTTCTCCAACAGCACACCTCTGGTGTTACCTCCTGTGTAAGACATTTTGCTGTGCATCAATTGCAGAAGTCTGCTCACTGAACTCAGGTAAGCTAGGATGCAGCTCAGGGCCAAAGTACATGCAAAAACTACAAAAGTCTTTTACTGGGGGCACCCCATTTGGAGTTGAGTAACTTACCCCCCTCTTATCCCAAACCTCTCCAAATTTGGGGTTCTTAAAGGGGAGATCATGAGGAAGGCCCACAGCACAAAAATGAGGAAGGTCCACATGCTGCTAGCTGCCCGGGAACAGTTTTTCTAAGCACAGGAAATGGTGTTTAGAAATGTTTTTTTCCAGGAAGCACCCATTTTGAAGTTTAATAACTCAGGCTCTCGAACCCCAAATCTCTCCAAATTTGGAGGTCTTAAAGGGGAGAGTAAAAGGAAGGTACCCACCAAGTTTGGTGTCTCTAGCTCCCTGGGGGGCACGTTATAGAGAAATGAATTTGTTCACTACCATTTCATTTTGTACATTTTTAAAAAAATTGTTAGAAATGAAATGAAACAAAACAAGGGGGCCAATGAAATGAAACAAAATGAAACAATGTTTCCATTTCATGCCCATCCCTAGTGATGAGGTTTGTTGTTAACAACATGAAGGAATAACTCCCTTTGGGGAAAAGACATGAACCTAGAGGCCTGAGCGGGCAGCATGAAAGTTCATCATTCCCACTTGTGCAGGAAGGCCCAATGGAACAGAGGAGATTTCTTTGCTTAGCCTGTAAACAGGATATTCTCGGGCATCCTATCTCCCAAACAGATCAACAGGAACTAAGCTCTAGGTCACACATCATCTGACACTCTTGATAAGCTCACCACCAACAAACTCAGAAGTAGAGATGGGCACGACTTAGTGGTATTCCCGTTTCCGTTTCCGTTACTCGTATCCGTTACTCTACGGAAATGGAAACGGGAATTACTCCGCCAGAATCCGAGCTCGAACTGACGAACGAACAATTTGGTCTGATTTGTTGTGCTCGTTACTTGCATCGCGGCGATCGCGCAATGCCAAGTGGCACAGAAAAAAAGTTTTAAAAAGTAAAAAAAATACCCCGATTCCCGGCCCTAAAAGTAGGCGAAAACTGTCTGAGGGCCAGAAGGGTGTTTTATTGGGGGGGGGGAGTTTCCCCGCCCCCCTCTCCTTGGCTATTGCTACTGCTGCGCTGCTGGTACCAGGCTGGGAGGGCGCATCCATTTGCCATGCAGTGCGGGGGATCCAAAATGGCGACCGCAATATTTTTTTTGAAATCGTTGCCCAAAACCCCACCAAAGCACCACAGAAACATGCGAAAATTCGCTATTTTAAATGCTTGAATTTTTACAGTAGCAGCAGTGGGTTTTTCTTGCAAAAAAACGTCCCCGTTGATTTTATTTTATTTTATTTTATTTTATTTTATATTTTTACACCTGCACATTCGCAATGATGGGCTGGCCCATGGGAGTGGACCATGCAAAGTTTTGGAGCCATTCCACCAATCGCATGGCCAGGTTTTGCTGGCTGTACCAGGCTGGGAGGGCGCATCCATTTGCCATGCAGTGCGGGGGATCCAAAATGGCGACCGCAATATTTTTTTTGAAATCGTTGCCCAAAACTCCACCAAAGCACCACAGAAACATGCGAAAATTAGCTATTTTAAATGCTTGAATGTTTACAGTAGCAGCAGTGGGTTTTTCTTGCAAAAAAACGTCCCCGTTGATTTTATTTTATTTTATTTTATTTTATTTTATTTTATTTTATTTTATTACACCTGCACATTTGCAATGATGGGCTCGCCCATGGGAGTGGACCATGCAAATTTTCCACCAATCGCATGGCCACTTGGCCAGGTTGACCACAGAGACTTCTGGGATGTGCCAATCGGGCATAAACAGCCCACTAATCGTAGCCCAAACCCGAACCCTAAGCCTAAGCCTAACCCATACGCCAGGACACTGTCCTTCTACGTGGGTCAGAGAGGCACCCAGAGGTGCACCCCAATACTCACCCTAACCTCACCCGTAACTAGCCTAACCCTAGCCCTTGCGCTAACCCATCTTAACCCTAAGCTATATCTACCTGCATTGCACTACATGCAAGTACGTGAGACACAGCGGGTGCAAAGAGTCTGCCAGTCCGTCACTTGTGGCTCTGGCTGACTCCTGCAGCTCCCTCCAGGAGCCCGCTACCCCCCCAAACCAGTACTAATGACAACAAAAAAAACAAAAAAACGAACCGACTAATTTTTGTGAAATTTCGCGAAAAACGGAAACGAGCCGAAACGGACTGCCTCCGACACATGACAACTCGAAAATGTCATTTTCCCTAGTCGTGCCCATCTCTACTCAGAACCCTATGTGAGGTTCTCCAGGAAGTCTCTCTCTGTCAACAATTATTCACTCCCTTCTCTTGTTGCCTACTGAAAGGATGATCAATAAAACGCTTGCTGCCCTGTGAGGGGAGGGCACTCCACTCAGAAAACCTGCATGTGTCTGCTTCGTTTCTCCTACACCAACATAGTACAGTAGGACCCCCATGTCCACTGATTCATTATCCACTGATTCAGTTATCCATGGTTGGCAAAGGAAAAAATGAATACATAATCCTGTACCTGCAAAGCAAGCTACTGTCATAAAACAGCAGCTGTAAAAAGCAAATTTCTGCTTATATACCTCCCTATACCACTTCAAATAGTCTCTGGGTGGCCTACAGTTTAATTACAGTTTAATTACAGTACCCCAAGCAAGCTGGGTACTTATTTTACTGACCTCGGAAGGATGGAAGGCTGAGTCAACCTTGAGCCAGCTACCAGGGATTGAACCCCAGGTCATGAGGAAACAGCAGCCGTAAAGCAAGCTCCTGTCATAAAATGGCAGTTTTGGGGGATTTCCTCAGTGTTCTCTCTTATCCATGGTTTTCATTATCCATGGGAAGGCCCAATCCCCAGCGGATACTGGGGTCCTACTGTACACATGATATCCATCTACTACACACTTTCCTGAATTAGACCAACACATCACACAATACCAAGGCACAACGTATCTCACTAATTCCAAGGACACACACACACACACACACACACACACACACACACACAAGGGAGAGTGAAGGAGGCTACCTCTTGAACAACAAAAAGCTCATTCTGTTTCATCTTAAGTAATCACCTGTTTAAACTAACAATCCTGAGAACAGGCATGAGCAAGGTAGCAAGGTGAAGGTGGGAAGGGGTAGGCAACAGGTTGCAAGGAAAAAAAGAGGTGGTGCTGAACTGCAGCATATCTGAGCAATCTTGAGCAAAAGAAAAAAGCAAACTGGCTGCCATTTGAAATTACAGAAGGAATTAACACTCTGTGGCACTACAGGAATTGCTGCAGATGTTATCTAGTTTTTCCTAAGTAGTTCTGGTCTTCTTCCTTCCTTCCTTCCTTCCTTCCTTCCAAATGGATGGAGTTGAAAATGCTTCCCTTTTTAAAGAAAAAAGATATTTTTTTTCTGAACCTTGTTCCACTGACTTGAGTTGACAGAATACTTGGCCAGTTGCGAGTGCTCTATGAAATGGTGAATACAGAAGTGATACACGAAATTTAATAAACTCGTATCCAACTGGTGGGACCACAGGTGAATTCAGACAAGGTTTAGTAAACAACCCAGAGCCTGGATGAAGTATATAGTGGTATTTAGTTATAATCTGTCACAGGAAGGAGTGATTCATCATAAAAGAAAGCTGCTGAAACCTGTTTTGATTCATAGTTTACAAGGCTTACTCTTTCCCATTGCAGTGCTTGGAGGATGATGGCATGTCATTTATATATGGGCAGATACAAACTTACAAACATACATAACAGCAGTTACTATGCTCCCCCTCCCCCAGGTTGGTGGCAAGCCCTGCTCTCTTTCAAGGGCCAAAATAAAGCCAGGCAGGGCAAGGCAAGAAACCACAAAATTGGAAGATCAATTGCACTACAGCATTTTGTTTTAACCACCACCATCAAGAGCTCCCCTTTTTAGGAATGCTCTGTCAATAGCCGGGTTACATGAGAGCTTGCGTGCAAGGGACAACCTGCTGAAATAGGAGGGAGACATTAGTATAATTGCCCTTCTGTGGTGAATGAACAAATTTGATGCACTCAACAGCCTGGGAGAATCTTAGGCTTAGAAAACTGGCCCTGAAGTTTCTTATCTGTGTTTTAGGAGACGGAGGGGGCAATTGCGCCTCCCTCCCATGGCCTGTTATCATGGGGCTGATCGGGAGGGGAGATAAGAAGGAGGCCACGCTTAGGCAGCCAGTGTTGCATGGCTCAGACGCCGCTCCCCCTTTATTCCTCCCACGCCAGTTTGTAGGCACCCCCCAGCTCCGACTGGGCCCCAGGGGCCACACGGTGAGCGCTGGGGGAAAAAGCGGGTAAAAATGAATAACTAATTAACAAACCAATGAAATATTTTTTGAAAATATGTTAAAAACAAAATGAAACAAAATGAAGCCTTAAACGAAATGAAACAAAATGAAATGCCATTTTTTCGGTTTGTGCCCATCTCTAATGTCAATACATAATTAAAACAGTAATAAAAACATTACACTAAGATGTCTGTGAATATAGTCATCCAGGGGAGTTTATCTGGAAGTTGAGTCATGGCAACTGGACTTCTTTTCCTGAGAGATTGAAATGTTTCACTGCTCATCCAAACAGCTTCGTCAACCAACTGTTGCTAACCCATACATGGAAGAAGTGGAGAAGAAGGCACTCAACATCTTCCCTGGGGCAACAGCATCCCACTGGTTCAGGTATGTAGATGATACCTGGGTGAAAATCAAGACCCAGTATTCAAGTACAGTAGACCCTTGTATAACAAACAGCTTGTATAAAATAAAATCTGTACAACATAAAAATTATGGAGATAGGGGAAATTTGCTTAACATAATCGCCTATGGGGAAAATCCGTACAACATAAAAATGGGATCACTCCATTTTCAATGCATTCCTATGGGAATTTGTACAAAGGGAAATTTGCTTAATATAATTTCATTTGGAATGAATTAATTCCTTTATACAAGGTACCACTGTACAGGCCTTTACATACCACATCAATGAGTTGGATATTAAGGGAAGACACCTAGGACAACAGGCTGGTTTTCCTGAATTGTGCAGTCATCATCAGACTTGACCATGGCCTGGGAGTAGAAATTTACAGGAAACATACCCACACAGATCAGTACTTACTGTTTGACTCCCACCATCCACTACAACACAAATTAGGAGTTATCAGGACCCTAAACCACAGAGCAGAGAGCATCCCCAACTCCACAGAAACCAAGAAGAAGGAAGACAGACACCTGAAGACTGCACTTAAGGCCTGTGGATATGCAAAGCAGGCCTTCAACAAAGCATTGTGCCAACCCAGAAGAACAAGGGATCAGCCTGAGACACAGACCTGACAGAAGAAACTGGTCACCCCCTACATGGCTGGAGTGGCAGAAAAGCATTAAAGGGTTTTTGGCAAACACCATATCCCTGTCTATTTCAAACCCACAAACATACTAAGGCAGAGACTTATCCACCCAAAGGACCTGACACCAAAACACAAAAGGAGCAATGTAGTATATGTGGCCCAATGCAGTGAGGAGTGTGCAGACTTCTACACTGGAGAAATTAAACAGCCATTAAACAGGAGGATGGCCCAACATAGGAGGGGCAACTACTCAGGGCCAGAATCGGCAGTACACTTCCATTTGAAGGACAAAGGGCACTCATTCAAAGATGAGGATGTACACATATTAGACAGAGAAGATATGTGGCTGAGAGAGGGGTCGGAGAAGCCATTCATGTGAGTATTGAAAACCCCTCTCTCAACAGAGGTGGGTGGCTCAGGCACAGTCTATCTGATACTTATCAGGCAGTGATTTCAACAGTCCCCAGACAAATAAAAAAAATCTTCACACCTCCACCACCAAGGCCATAGCAACCCATACTTTTAGGTTTCAGCACCTTAGGCCATTGTTCACCTAATGGCCTATTGAGCCATCTAAGCAGCCTATTCAGGCCACTGTTCATCTTATGAACCTATTTCAGACCAGGGTAACAGGAGGTCAAAGTGAACTATAAAATGGAGGACTCACAACTAGCTTTCCTCAGACTGACAAAGCTGTTTGGCTTATCAGTGAAACATTTCAATCTCTCAAGAAAAGAAGTCGAGTTGTCATGACTCAGCTTCCAGATATTACACTAAAATTGCCATCAGGACCCACAATCTATATTATGTCAATTAAAAAACTTCTGGAACAGGAAATCTTTTACCTGGTGCCAAAATGTGATCAATATTGGCGCCAGGAGGATCTCACTCAGGAGGGCATTCCATAGCCTGGGGGCAGCTGCTGAGAAGGTCCTATGTCTACAAGTCATTCCTCTCACGTCTTTGTGGGATGGCTCTTTCAAAAGGCCCCCCTGGCTCGATCTTAATTGCTGGGTAGGTTCATTTAGAAGGAGGCAGTCCTTCAGGTATCTATGTCCTAAGCCATTTAGGGCTTTAGATATCAAAACAAGCACTATGAATTGGGCTTGGGCAACAACTGGTAACCAGTGCAGGTTACGCAGAATCGGCATGATGTGATCCCTCATGGCCCCACAACTTAAAGGATGTACAGCACAGTTCTGGACCAGTTGCAATTGCTGAACCATCTTCAAAGGCTGCCCACATAGAACACATTACAGTAATCAGTGCATGCATAGCTGTCATGAGGCTCCGTTCATCTTAGTTAGCGATGCAGTTGTTATATTTTGACCATTGAATTGCATCTGGCCACTGAGTTCACCTGGGCTTCCAGAGTTAGACTAGGGTCCAGGAGCACCTCTAAGCTACAGACCCTATCTGTGAGGGGAAATTCAACCCCATCCAGGGCAGGGAGATGCCCCTCTAACGTGTCCGGCAAAGCCTCCAGTTCCATCTTGTCTGGATTGAGTTTCAATTTATTAACCCTCATCTAGTCCATTCTCTGGCCCAGATGCGAGTTCAGCACAGAAACTGCCTCACCTGGATTGGTGAAAAATGAGAAGTAGAGCTGGGTATTGTCAGCCCAAACCTCCTGATGACCTCTCCCAGCCGTTCCATGTGGATGTTAAACAGCATGGGGGACAGTGTTGAGCCCTGTGGAACCCCATGACATAAACAAAATAGGGCAGAGCAACTGTCCCCAGTGTCACCTTCTGGACACAGTCAGCCAGGAAGGAGCAGAACCACTGCAAAGCAGTGCCTCCAACTCCCAATCTGGCTAACATATCCAGAAGGACACCATGACCGTTGGTGTTGAAAGCTGCCAAGAAGTTCAGGAGTATCAACAGGGTTGCACTCCCCCTGTCTCTCTCCCACAAAGGTCATTGTATAGGTTGACCAAGGCAGTCTCTGTACCAAAACCTGGCCTGAAACATGATTGAAATGGTTCCAGAAAAATCTGTTTCATCCAGCAGCATGACCACCACCCACTCCAATACCTTGCCCAAATAAGGGAGGTTTGCTACTGGTCGGTAGCTAACCATCAACCCTGGATCCAGGTTAGGTTTTTTGAGGAGTGGTCTTATCACCCCTCTTCCACAGCAGTGGGGACCACGCCCTCTCTTAAGGAGGCATTTACGACCTCCTGGACCCCGGTGCGAACCCCCCTGGCAGATCTTTCAGTTAGCCAAGTACGACAAGGGTTGAGTGGCATGATGGTAGTACAGACAGATCGAAGCACCCTGTCCACATCCTCTGGTCTCAATAATTGAAACTCGCCCAATAACACTGGACCTAAGCATGGCACACTGGAAGCATCCCTTGATTCTGCATCAATAGTGGAGTTTATTTCACTGCAATTCTGAGCAATTTCCCCCTCAAAGTGAACAGCAAAGCTGTCACAGCAAGCTGACGAGTAGTCCGGAACCTCCACCATACTTCTCAGTTGAAGAAGATCCTGGACAACCTGAAACAGCTCCACCGGACAACACGCTGAAAAAGCAATACAGTTTGTGAAATAGTGTCTTTTTGCCAACTGTGTCACCACAGAATAGGCCAAATAATGGGCTCTAAGCCGTGTTTGATCAGACTCACAGTGGTATTTTCTCCACGTGCTCCAGTGGTATTTTCTCCACGTGCTCCTGCCATCTCCCCTGTGTGTAGATTTCTTCATTTGATCATTCAGCAAGGAGAAAACTTCAATCTGATTCTGCAATGATAGGGTTAGCAAGAGGAGTTAGTCCAGGAAACAGAATAGAGATGAATCTGTCTCAATTTGGACAAGAATCTTATGCCAGAATATGTCTTAGAGCCTTGTAAAGGAAAACATATATGCTCCTGAGCACATATGTATGCCATACAAAGAGGTATACACTTTCCTTCTTCACATCCTCTGTATAACACTCTGCTATAGCTATGAACTGCTGTTGGTGCTTTAAAGGGAGGAAATATCATTATTTTTCAATTGAATTTTTAACACTTATTGACTTTTAGGTGCGAGATTTTTTAATGTTACCCTGCACTGTTGAAGATTACTTGGCAAGTAACTGTATTGACTTCTCTACCTATCATCATCTTGTTGAGGCATTAGATCAATGTAAAAGGCATTGTGTCCTAGATCGAGTTAAGGATGAAACACTTGCATTGTCAGTAGTTTTCTGAAAAAGTCCTTCCCCCCCCTTAAGCAATATAGAGATGGAATTCTTTTGCAAATGAGTAGCTCCTTAGTGCTCATTTAGACATGTCCTCCATCTCTCCTCCACCCACCCCTGCCTCCCATCCTTCTGTAGAAAAATGGAAACCCTGAGCCCAGAGAGTCACCATTGGTCAAGATGGTGGGCTCCTGTGCCTGGTATGCCAAGTGAGTTGCAGCCATCATGGCGACATGCAGATGTTGAAGCCTTCTACTCCATGAACTGCTTCAGCTCCCATCAAAACCCAGCCACATGGATGAACACAGGTCTTCTGTTTACAGGCCCTGATAACCCCTTCCTTTCTGCTGCCTCAGAATTGTTTCCCTTCCCAGACAAGCAACAAATGATGAATTTTTAGACTCCTTTTCCTTGATGGAGCACAAATGCCTCACTATACCTTCCTAATCCCTAGCCCAGTGGAGAGAATGCACGTGTGGCCCTTCAGGTGTCCTTGGACTGCAACTCCCAGTCACTTTATACAGCATGGTTGATGGAAAGGAATCATGGGAGTTGAAGTTTAGCAAAATCTGGGGGCCATGAGCTGCCCACCCATGCCCCATGGGGGTTCCATTAGCTGTGAGAGTAGCTATGGTCTGGTGCTTTTGTCTGGTGCCTGTTGTGACACTGGAGGTAAACTAGGGAACTATTAGAGCCCCATTATGCCATTGTCTCCTTCAGTCATCTCATAGTACTAGAGTGTCATTGCTGTCCTTGCTTGGCAGCTATGACTATTGTTTTTGCACTGATTTTACATCACTTTAATAATAATAATAATAATAATAATAATAATAATAATAATAATAATAATAATAATAATAATAATAATAATAATAATAATAATAATTAGAGATGGGCATGACCAGGAAAAATGATGTTTCGAGTTGTCGTGTGTTGGAGCCGGCCCGTTTCGGCTTGTTTCTGTTTGTTGTGAAATTTTTCAAAAATTTGTTGTTTTGTTTGTCGTCTGTCGTTAGTACTGGTTTAGGGGGGTAGGGTAGCGGGCTCCTGGAGGCACCTCTCTGGGGTGGGTGCCTCCTCTGGCCAGGTACAAAGGGAAAAGGAAGGGTACATGACCGTGTAGCCATTAGCGTACCAAGTGGCACTGGCAGAGGCACCTCTCTTTTGGGTGCCTCTAGCTCACTAAGAAGGACAGCATACTGGCGTACAGGTTTGGAGTTTTTTGGAACTTTGGACTGTGAGTGAGGTGAGAGAAAAATGCCTCTCCTGGGCGCCCTCTGACTCACTAAGAAGGACAGTGTACTTGTGTGTAGTGCAATGCAAGTAAAGATCTGGCTTAGGGTTGGGGTTAGGCAAAGGCAAGGCTTAGGGTTATTACAGGTAAGGATAGGGTGAGTTAGTGGGCTGCACCTCTGGGTGCCTCTGATCCACTAAGAAGGACAGTGTACTGGCGTATGGGTTAGGGTTAGGGTTAGGGTTAGGGTTAGGGCTAGGGTTATAGTGGGCTTTTTATGCCCAACTGGCACATCCCAGAAGTCTCAGTCAAAACCTGGCCAAGTGGCCATGCGATTGGTGGAATGGCTCCAAAAATTTGCATGGTCCCATCCCATGGCCAGCCCATCATTGCGCAGGTGTAAAAAAATAAAAATAAAAATAAAATAAAATCAATGGGATTGGAGACAGACGTTTCTTGCAAGAAAAACCCACTGCTGCTACTGTAAAAATTCAGGCAGTTAAAATACCTAATTTTCACATGTTTCTGTGTGGTGCTTTGCTGGGTTTTTGGACCACGATTTCAAAAAAAAATTGTGGTCGCCATTTTGGATCCCCCCGCACTGCATGGCATGGCGAGACGACGAGGATGCCCCCCACCAGAGCAGCCCAGGACAGGAGAGAAACCACCCCTCTGGTAGGTGCCCTCACTCAGGCAGGCATATTTTTGCCTGCTTTTTTGCCCGGGAATCGGGGTTTTTTTAAAAACTTTTTTTCTGTGCCGCTTGGCATTGCTGATTCCAGCGATGATGCCATGAAGCGACAATGACAAATCAGACCCAATTTTTCTTTTATCGGTTCGAGTTCGAGTTCTGACGGCTTAATTGTCGTTACCGTTTCCGTTGCGTAACGGAAATGAGGAACGGAAACGGAAACGAGAATTTCGCCAAGTCATGCCCATGTCTAATAATAATAATAATAATAATAATAATAATAATAATAATAATAATAATAATAATAATAATAATAATAATAATAATAATAATAATAAATAATAATAATATAGCACAAATTGCTGAGGAGGTTTAGTGGCGGCACATCAACAGCAATGGGATGGCATATCTGTGACCAGATGGACATATAAGTATGAGAGAGGTATAACCAGATCCTATATATAACTACAGCTTTTGGGAAGAAGATTAATTGCAATCAAGAAGATGTCCTTCTGAATAGACTCAGTAGGTTTGCATTATTACTCAGTTTGGCTCTAGCTTGTTGCACACCTTTCTCTTCTCAGTATTGGAATGTGACCCTCCATTTGTTCTGATGTCATTGTTTCATCTTTCTGTTGGCAGATATGATCCTTTTCTTTCCCAATTGAAACCCTTAACCCAGCAGCAGGGCTACCTCTGGCTGTGCCATTTGCACAGCATATTACACTGCCTTACCAATGGCAGGTCAGACTGCAAAGGTCATAGCTTGAGGTAAGAATCCTCTGTCTGGATAAGCCCTGAATTACAGGATCATGCTACAACATTGTGTTTCACGTAAAAACACCTTGCTTTGCATTAGGGCTCTTGTAAGCTTCAAGGGCTTAAAGACATCTCTTCAAAGAGCTCAAGCTTTTTCCTATTAAAATATTCTTTTTAAGATGATCATATCCCTCCCAGACTCCAATCCACAACCTTCTGCACTGAAGGAACATTTAATTATTACAACTACAAGACATTCATGGCAAGAGCAATGGTGTAGAAAGATCCAAATCATTCCCCAGTTCTGTATACCCTGTCTGAGCTGAATAATGATTTTTTAAAAATGGTTTAACATGAGCAGTGATATGGATCAACAGGTGAGTCAGTTCAGAGCCCTGCTAGATATTACATGAGAAGGAGAGCAACTTGGCCACTTCTGGCAGTGATGGCTCATTTTTCAAGCTGCTCACGTCCACCCTTTTGGGTGGGGTGCCCCTCCACAGTGCAGTCATAAACTACCTGGGTGATTCAGAATCCTGGTGGTTCTCTCCTGGGAATGTCTGAGTGAATGTGATCACCTGATAAAATGACTTATCTCCAGACTGATCAGGTGACTAACCCAGGAAATGATGCATTATTCGCTGATAATCGGTGAAGTCAGTATAGAATGTTCTGCATCGATATTCAATTGCATGTGTGATTAATGCTACAGAGTTTGTTCATTTCACATGCCCTGTATTGCTTGCAGGATATAAAAACAGCTCATATTCCTTATAATACAGTTTCTGGCTTCATTGCTTCCTCTTACTGTTTCATCTCCTTTTCATTCTTCCATGGAAGAGGCACCCTATGGTGCCTTGGTTAACTTTCATCAATGCATCACTAATGGAAGGATAATGAGCTTGCCATAGCCATGACTTGCTCTGCAATCAGCTCTTATTGACTAAGATGATAACTATAGAATTGTGTTGTCAACCATGATTCTAAAGGCTCAGCAGGTAGTAAACATTCTTTAGTGTAATGTATTGAGCAAAATTTGTATGCATCTCTGTTAAGCAGTGTGTGAAACAATCCACTAATTTATGCACCACAATTAGCAAAGAATAATGAGGCAATAAATAAAGTGTGTACAATTTTATAAACTCTGCAACTCAATAAAGCCCAGCATAGTATTTTGGTTGGCATACAGAGTCATGTTCGGTGTTGCCTTATTTACTTACAACCACTGACTGCAGGCAGTATCCAACCTGGTTGGAAAAAATAAGGGAAGTATACAGCTCAGTCAGGGTGTACTCAATTAACAAAATGTGCCATTTGGTTAATTAAGTGTATCAAAACATGGCATCTGAAGTGTGCTGCTAGACAAGTGAAGTGCGCATTTTGATCAGCACTATACAGCAGTGATGGGCCAACTTCAGTCTTGTATAAATATTCTCTAAGAACTAGAGGCCTGTTGCACTTTTTTGCATTTGTAAAGGAAGAATGAATAACAAAACTACTTCCTTCAGTTTCTTCTGACAACTGCTGGGTGGGCTGTCAGTCTCCATGGTGGAGGAGGGCGGCGAAGGGGTGGGGGTGGGGGTGGGGGCTCCGATCCGGCCTCCGCACGTGGATGCTGGATCAGAGGCCCCTTCCTTCCCTCCTCCACCACGGAGGACTACAACTCCCAGTATATCTTAATCAGTATAACCAGGGATGCTGCTAGCTGAGGCATTCTGGGAGTTGTAGTCCCCACCCACATCTCTGCATCAGCGTTGCTGCATTGTGGGGCTTCCTTCGGCAAGTGCCAATTTCAAAGAGACTGATGTGTCTAATCCACAATTCAACATTGTTGGTTCATGGGCAATGTTATCCAGCCATGTCAAACATGAGAGTCACAAATTAAACAGCAGCCTTAGCAATAGAAAACTCATCTTCTGCTTGGGGACAAAGCACAATAAACTGATCAGATCCCTGTACATTACCAGGCCTTCTAAATGGAACAGTGTGTCCCACTAGGTATTTCTGTAATTGTAAAAATGAAAGCATTTCCCAATTAAGCATTTCTCTCCTTTGATGGATATTAGAGATGGGCACGAAACAGAAAAATGGTGTTTCGGTTTTTCGTTTGTCGTTGAGAGGTCTGTTTCGGTTCGTTTCCGTTTGTTGGGAATTTTTTGAAAAATTTCGTTACTGTTTTTTGTTTTTTCGTTTATCATTTCTACCCTCTTTTTGCATGATTTTTAAAGCATTTCCGTGCACAGGCCTCCTCCAATGCCCCAGACCAGAGGGAAAACACTAAAAAAATGGATGCTGGCAGAGACACAGTATAGACTAGGTATGCAGGGAGGCTGCAAAGGCAGCGGCGGGCATTGCCCAGGGTGCAAGGCAGCTGCAGAGTGACTGCACTGCGGCGCAGGGGAGGGTACTCACTGAGAGGTATGCAGCATGCACACACACAGGGAGGCTGCAGGACTGAAGCTAGAGTCGCAGAGACAGCAATCCCACCCTAATTCCCACCAGAGACTGCAAGGAGGATGGGGGCTGCCAGAGCTTTTTATGCCCTCTGTGGCTGCCAGACCTGCCCGCCCAGTCTGCAACCTGGGCATGCTATTGGTTGAACATGATCCCATCACATGGCTTGCCTCCATTTTGTGGCTGGTGGTGACATCCATTTTAAAGGGAAAAGAAAAATACATTGTGATTGGAGAAGACAAAAATAAATGTTTTAAGGACTCCAACCCCCCTGGTAGGTATTATCAGACAATATAAATAATTATTGCTGTGTTTTTATGGATGTCCAGGGTGTTTTTTAACATTTAAAACAGCTCATTTCATTGCGCATCACCATTAACAGAAATGAAACATAACGACCACAATTTTTGTGGTTCTGTTTGTTTCGTTGCATTTTCATCAGAATTTTCGTTTGTCATTTCGTTACGTAACGGAAACAACAAACGGTAACGGAAACGAAAAAATGTTCATTCCGTGCCCATCTCTAATGGATATTCATTTTCTGGAGTTGAGACTCAGTGTATGGGGTGGGCCTGATCTATTGATTAGTATATGCAAGCTTCCGGTCTGAGGACTGGATCATGATGGTGAATTTTCAGAAGGCAGAGGGGGCAAATCAGTCATGTGGCATCAGGCATCCTGTGCCCGGTTGCCTAGATATATGTCTTGCTGGCTGGTATCTTGTTCAGTAATTATGTGCATGCAGACCTCAAACTGCAGATGCTGCCCTGGTGATCTGATGAGCTACCAGTTCTATAGGGCCAGGCACATGACCGACACTTTGTCAGGTGTAATTCCACATGAATGAATATTGAACCGATTAGTGCCTGCTGTGATCCATTTGGCTTCACTCCCCAGCTCTCCTCTCCATGAGTCTGATTTCTTTACAAAAGTCAGACTGTCCATAAAACAATATAGATGAAATTTTTATGAGAGGGAATATCAATCACATTCATGAATATGCAATTCTGGCAATTTGATGTAATTGATGTTCTTCATGTTTTGCAGCAATTGAACAAATCAACATTAGTCCAAAGTTCTTTTATAGATTTTATTTTCTCTCCTTTGAGCAAAACAGCCAAGATCAGGCAAGATGATAAAATGTAGCACCTCCAAAGTAGATAATGTTCCTCTTAACGCAAGCCCAGAAAAATACAATCAATGTAAGCAGAATGTCTGCCACACAAATATTAGGCATATTAATGATTTTACATGAGGTCTAGGCCAAGAAATCAATTTATGAAATTCTAATCTTCCATATATTTGCCTGCATTGCTAAAACAAAGTCCACCCTTCTAGGGTAGTGCAATTTGTCAAATGATGTTTGTTTAGCAAATGGAAACTTCAAGGATTGTTAAAATGTTGACATCTCTCAAATATTTCGATTTATTTAAACTGGGACAATGAAGTGCACAAGATATTGCTGATGGGAATAAGATATGCATCACAACAAGCACACATCTCATCAGTGAGGGGTGCTTCTAAAATTATTTCAAATTTTTTACTCAACCTCTGCAGTGCTGAGTTACTAAATCCTTTTTGGGTCTAGGTCAGTAGTTCTCAACCTGTGGGTCCCCAGATGTTCCTAGACTGCAATTCCCAGACGTTTTCATCACTAGCTGAGCTGGCCAGGATTTCTGGGAGTTGCAGTTCAGGAACATCTGTAGAACCACAGGTTGAGAACCACTGGTCTAGTGTACAAGCATAGTCTTTTACACTTGAATAGAACCACTGGTCTAGTGTACAAGCATAGTCTTTTACACTTGAATTCTTGTGAATGGAGTTGAAATAGACAGACAGTCCCATAGTTCCTTCTGTCAAATATTCCTGAAGTGCCCCAACACCAGTTATTTTTTATATATCTGTTTGCCTTACAAAAACTGTCCAGACTTGAGGCAGTGCAAGAGATGTTAAGTATTAGAGATGGGCACGACCAGGGAAAATGACGTTTTCGAGTTGTCGTGTGTCGGAGCCGGCCCGTTTCGGCTCATTTCCGTTTTTTGTGAAATTTTTCAAAAATTTGTCATTTCGTTTGTCGGTTTTTCGAATGTCGTTAGTACTGGTTTTGGGGGGGCTCCTGGAGGCACCTCTCTGGGGTGGGTGCCTCCTCTGGCCTGCCATAAAGGGAAAGCGGGCTCCTGGAGGCACCTCGTGGGTGCCTCCTCTCCTCACCCACTACAAAATGGCATGCATAGCCAATTGGATATGCATACCATTAAGTTGCAGCAGCAGTAGCAGGCAGAGGCACCTCTTTCGGGTGCCTCACTGCCTGCTGGAGAGTGAAGTGACAGAGGACTGGAGTGAGTCACAGGGGACCCCTAAGGGTGCCCGCTGTGACTCACTAAGAAGGGAAGTGTACTTGCTGTAGTGCAATGCGAGTACACTGATCTGGCTTGGGGTTAGGGGTTAGCACAAGGGCTAGCATTAGGGTTACTGGTAAGGTTAGGGTGAGTTACTGGGGTGCACCTCTGGGTGCCTCTCTGACCCACTAAGAAGGACAGTGTACTGGCGTATGGGTTCGGGTTCGGGTTCGGGTTCGGGTTCGGGCTAGGGTTAGTGGCTTTTTATGCCCGACTGGCACATCCCAGACGTCTCGGTCAAAACCTGGCCAAGTGGCCATGCAATTGGTGGAATGGCTCCAAAAATTTGCATGGTCCACTCCCATGACCAGCCCATCATTGCGCAGGTGTAAAAACATAAAAATAAAAATAAAATAAAATAAAATAAATAGAGACGTTTTGTTGCAAAAAAAACCCACTGCTGCTACTGAAAAAATTCAGGCAGTTTTAAAATAGCTATTTTCGCATGTTTCTGTGGTGCTTTGGTGTGTTTTTAGACCACAACGATTTCAAAATAAATATTGCGGGTTGCCCCATTTTGGATCCCCCACCCACACCGCATGACATGGTGAGTTGGCGAGACGATGAGGATGAGTTGGGGAGGCCGGGATGAGGATGCCCTCACTGAGGCAGGATTTTTGCCTGCTTTTTTGGCTGGGGTTTTTTTAAACTTTTTTTCCTGTGCCGCGCCGGGCGAGTTGGCGTGGGGGACTCGGACGACGAGGATGCGCACTTTGTGCAGCCCAGGAGAGGAGGGGGAGGGAGCCCCCAGAAACCACCCTTCTGGTAGGTGCCCTCACTGAGGCAGGCATATTTTCGCCTGCTTTTTTGGCTGGGAATCGTTTTAAAAACTTTTTCCTGTGCCGCGCTGCTTGGCGAGTTGGCGTGGGCGAGTGCAACTTGACGACGAGGATGAGCACTTTGCGCAGCCCAGGAGAGGAGGGAGGCCAGGGACTCCCCCGCCCCAGAAACCACCCCTCTGGTAGGTGCCCTCACTGAGGCAGGCATATTTTCGCCTGCTTTTTGGCCGGGAATCGTTAAACTTTTTTTTTAAACTTTTTCCTGTGCGAGGATGCGCACTGCGCAGCCCAGGAGTTGGAGGAGGGGACCCCCAGAAACCACCCCTCTGGAGTGCCCTCACTCAGGCAGGCATATTTTCGCCTGCTTTTTGGAGGATGCGCACGAGTTGGCGTGGGCGAGTGCGCAGCCCGCACTTTGCGCAGCCCAGGAGAGGAGGGGAGGGAGGCCGGGGACCCCCAGAAACCACCCCTCTGGTAGGTGCCCTCACTCAGGCAGGCATATTTTCGCCTGCTTTTTTGGTTTTTTTAACTTTTTTCCTGTGCTGGCTGCTTGGCGAGTTTGGGGGTTTTTGCGCAGCCCAGGAGAGGAGGAGGAGGCCAGGGACTCCCCCCGCCCCAGAAACCACCCCTCTGGTAGGTGCCCTCACTCAGTCAGGCATATTTTCGCCTGCTTTTTTGGCCGGGAATCGGGGGGGGTTAAACTTTTTTCCTGTGCCGCACCGCTTGGTGAGTTGGTGTGGGCCGTGGGTGAGTGCGACTTGATGACGAGGATGCGCACTTTGCGCAGCCCAGGAGAGGAGGGGAGGGAGGCCGGGGACCCCCAGAAACCACCCCTCTGGTAGGTGCCCTCACTCAGGCAGGCATATTTTCGCCTGCTTTTTTGGCCAGGAATCGTTTTTTTTTTTTTTTTAAAGCTTTTTTCCTGTGCCGCGCCGCTTGGCGAGTTGGCGTGGGTGAGTGCGACTCGACGACGAGGATGCGCACTTTGCGCAGCCCAGGAGAGGAGGGGAGGGAGGCCACCCCCCCCAGAAACCACCCCTCTGGTAGGTGCCCTCACTCAGGCAGGCATATTTTCGCCTGCTTTTTTGGCCGGAAATTGGGTTTTTTTTAAACTTTTTTCCTGTGCCGCTTGGCATCGCACGATCGCTGTGATGCCCAGGAACGACAACACGGAAAATCAGACCCAAGTTTTCTTTAGTCGGTTTGAGTTCGAGTTCTGGCAGAGTAATTGTCATTACCGTTTCCGTTCCGTAACGGAAATGAGAAACGGAAATGGAAACGAGAATTTTGCCAAGTCATGCCCATGTCTATTAAGTATATCAATTACAGTGGTATCTTGTATAAAGAAATTAATTCGTTCCAAATGAAATTCTGTTAAGCAGATTTTCCTTTGTACAAATTTCCCATAGGAATGCATTGAAAATGGACTAATTCCTTGTTCTGTCTTATGGCTTCGCCCCATAGACAATTCTGTTAAGCGATTTCCCCCTATCTCTGAAGTAGCTAAAGAAGTATCTGGATAGGGCAGATGCACGTTTTTAGGTGCTGGGTTTGATTTTGGTTTTCGTATCCCCACTGCTGGGGTTAAGTTAGGCAGCAGGGTTAAGAATCTCAGGTCTGTTGTGGGTTGTGAGGACATTGTTTGTGAAAAGATTCATAATGAGGTTAAGGAAGGTAGTGTACTGGGGCTGTTTCAGAGCCCCCCAGTAGAGAATTTGAGGGTATCACCTTTTGGGGTTGTGCCTAAGAAGTCACTGGGTGAATTTCAGCTTATTCACCACTTGTCTTATCCAGCAGGGAGCTCAGTGAAGAACATAATTCCTAAGAGGTTTTTCTAATTGTTGGCATGCTGTGACTGTGGGACAAGTCTTGGGCAAACTCCATAGTCACATTTTGGTGTGATAACCAGGCAGTGGTGCAGATAATCAATACTTTGACATCTAGATCTGAAAGAATTATGGCTTTTTTGAGGACGTTTACTTTGAGGTGTCTAAAGTTGAATATTGTTTTTCATGTAAGACATGTGCCTGGGGTGCAGAATGAGCTGGCTGATGCCCTGTCCCATCAACAGATCAATCGGTTCTGGGTGTCGGCTCCAGCTGCACAATCACAGCCAGATGTACTTCCAGCTGAGCTATGGAGGATTGGAAGATGGATGCCTACAGGGCAATGAGCTTAGCCATAGCCCCCAGTACAAGGAAGAGTTATTCTGTGGCTTGCATGGAATATGAACATTTTTGTGTTAATGAAGGTATGCCGACATCGTGGCCTGTGGATGCAGAGCAGCTCATGCAATTTGCAGTGTTCCTTAATAGGAAGGGTGTGGCACCACACTCTATTCAGGATAAGATGTCAGCATTGGCTTTTTATGCAAAAGTAAGAGGCTTTAGTCATCCCTTAGGTGATGGCAGGGTTTCAAAGACAATTGAAGATTGGTCCAAGGAGTGGGGGAGACAGAAGGATAGGTGTACACCTATGTCACCTGCAGTGCTGGTTAGGATTAGTTCAATTTGAGGGTGATATGTAAGGATGCTTATGAAATGGTTTTATTTAGGGCTGCTACGTTGGTAGCCTTCTTCAGAACATTTCGTAGTAGTGAATTGGTTGATGCTTGTAAGGATGACAAGACCTGTGCCTCTTTGCAGAGGGCAGATTTGTTGGTTACACAGGACCAGCTCATTATAACCTTGTCCACAGCACTCCCTGTCCAAAACACCCCGGGAGGAGGGATGGCATGGGAGAAAGGAGCCGTCAGGCAGTATATTAACTGTTGCCTGGCTGCTCTGTTCTCCTACCTGCCTCCCAGCTGGGATTTTTTGACAGCTTGAGCTGTCAAAACCAGCTGGGAGGGAATGACGGGCAGGAACTAAGCAGGGAAACAGCACAGAGCTCACTGCTGAAGCGAGAACTGGTGGCTCCCGGCTTGGTTCCTCTCAAACTGAAAGCATCATTTTGTTTCATTTCAAGATGACACACTGACTGCCATTTCATCAACCATGCAAACTGGTTCAAAATATTATGAAATGATGAAACAGCATGTTGATTTTTGTTAGGTGCCTATCCCTAGCTGCTACTGACATCAAAAGCGAAACACAGTATGCTGCCTATGTACTGCTTAAAGCACTCTCTGGGCAGTCTACAATTTAATTATGCAGGCTACATATTGTGCCTCCTCAGCAACAATCTGGGTACTCATTTGACTGACTTGGGAAGGCTGAGTCAATTTGGAATAAAATCCTGAGTCACAAGTAGAGTTTTGACTGCAGTACAGCAGTTTAACCAGTGCACCATGAAGCATCACCTACGGATACAGTCCTTGTTCCTATTTATAATACATGCATACATGCATTTGACTTAAGATGTATTTTTAACCTTCAGTTCTGATGCAGACACTCTGTGCATGGCTTTGGGGCTAAACATTTTTATTCCAGGAGTGGGGAACTGTCTGGCAAGATGGTAGGTGCTGCCCAGAAAATTCTGAAGGATTATGCATTCCCTTCTTGACTTTATTCCCTTTGCACTGTTACGAAGAGTTCCAAGTGTTCATTGCAAACAACATTTCTTGATTAGTTATGGCTGTCCTTCTGATGTTGAAAGAATTGCATGAAAGTGGCTGAAAATTAAATTATGATAACAAGTGCTGTTTATTTCGTGTCAGTAAGTCAGACCAACAGTCTTGAACCAAACGATACCACCTTAGTACAACAGAAATTGAAGAAGAACCTGAAAATGATAATCAACATGAGCATTGCAGTCATTTCTGTTCTACAGTCAAGCAGTGAGGTGGCCAAGTTTGCAGATGACACAAAACTTTCCTGGGTGGTGAAAGACCAGAAGGGATTGTGAAGAGCTCTAGAATAATCTCTCCAAACGTGGAGAATGGGTGGCAAATGTGTTTCAATATAAGAAAATGTAAAGTAATGCACATTGTGGCAAAAAACAAACAAACCCAAAACCTTTATTTATCAAGTAATGGGTTCTGAGCTGTCCACAACAGATCGGGAAAGAGATCGTGCTGTGCTGGTGGACAGCTCGATAAAAATGTCAACCCAGAGTGTGGCAGTGGTGAAGAAGTTGAACTCCATGCTAGGGATCATTAAAAAGGGGATTGTAAATAAATCAGCCAATATTATCATGCCATTGTATAAAACAATAGTAAGGCTACACCTGGAGGACAGCATACATTTCTGGTCACCTCATCTAAGAAAAGACATAGTTGAACTTAAAAGGGTGCAGCAGAAGAGAGCAACTAAAATGATTACTGGGAGGGGACACCTTCCTTATCAGGAAAGGCTGCAGTATTTGGGTCTTTTTAGTCTAGAAAAAAAAAGCCACCTGAAGGGGGACATGATTGAGATGTACAAAATAATGCAAGGGATAGATAAAGTGGATAGTGGGAAGCTCTTTCCCCTCACACACAATACCGGAATTAGGGGATATCAACTCAAACTGAGGGTTGAGAGAGTGAGAACATACAAAAGAAAATATTTTTTTTACCCAGCGTGTTAGTCTGTGGAACTCCTTGCTGCAGGATGTGATGATGACATCTGAGATGCCTTTAAAAGGGGGATTGGACAGATTTCTGGAAGAAAAATATATCAGAGGTGACAAGTCACGATGGGGACACGTGTTATCTCCAGGCTTAAAAGCAGAGTACCTGAACGTGCTGCATGCAGGGGAGTGGAATCAAGAGCCAGGTATCTACTTGTCTCACGTGGGGCTGGTGGGGCCACTGTGACATATAGGAAGGGTCCTTGACCTGATCCAGCAGGGCCATACTTATTCAACCAGCCAGAGCAGCTGTGTTGCTAGATGGTGCAGTATATAAATTTAATAAATAAATATATAAAATAATAATGTTCTTATGCTCCTCTTTGAATTTTCATCCAGCCCTATATATAATGTCATTGCTTAGAGTTGTCACATGCACTTATAGGATAAACCATAATGATGTGGTAAGAAAAGAATGAGGTGGTAGAGGAGATTGCAGAGGATGTATGTTTATATTTTGGTTGACTAGGAGGAAAAAAACTGCTTTTTTTGGTTTAAAAAAGAGTAATTTTTGTGCTGTTTTTTCCAAAATTCATACATGGTCCTGGAAATGTGATAACTCGAACATAAACTGTTATTAAATGAGAACTGATACAAAACCTAAGTGGGCCCAGGCAGTACAGGTTGAAAGAAAGAATTATGAGAAAAATAGAGGTTGTGTTGGTGGTGAAGTGTGTTTGTGTTTTGGTGCTTACCTGACCCCAAAGTGGAATATGCCTATTTCAGTGGGCTTCAGCACTTGTCTGCAACAATTAAAACATGTTTTTGTGATGCCTTAAAGACAGTGTTTCCTTGTAGCCATGCCGGCCACGTGGCCACGGACGTGCACAACACTGGTTGTTTGGCTTGAATATGGAGATGAGCACTGCCACTAGACTCGGAAATGACTAGCACGCATGTGTGTGTGGGGGAGACTTTACCTTTACCTAAAGACTAATGGATTTATTGCGCAATACATTTTTGTGCCTTGGAGTCCACTTTAGCAGACTGGTACTGCCTTATCCTTGTGATTGCCAGGTACTGGTTTCAGTCTCTCTGCCTCTTGTCTAGCAAATATATGCCTATTGAGGATAATACTTCATGCACCTGTTCAAGTGGTGTCTAGTACAAAAACCTTGAATGGGAATACCTTTATTAATGTTTATTTATGGTGCCATGAGACTCTGTGTTTCTCTATAGCTTGATGCTAAATTTGTGACTGAAGAGTGGTTGTTATTCAGTTGAAATGGGTCTCCTGTTGAACAGTTAGGGTGAATAAAAGGCGTCACCACACGATTGGTGGAAAATAAGCCTATTAATTCAGGTACAACATGAAATCATGGACTTTAGATAGGCTTTAAAAAAGACAAAGAAAAAATATTTCAGGCTGCTATGATGGAGATCAATGAAGAAATAGTATGGAAACTGAACTGAGAACAAGAAATCATAAACACATCTAGTGCACAAAGTTAGAGTCCTTTAACCTCACAACAGCTGATCACTTCAGGTAAAAGATGTGAAAAGACCTGTAGGATGAATTTTCCAGACAACAGACAGATGATAAAATGCTACCCATTTCCCTACCTGGGGTTGTGAACCTCCAAGGGGGTCACAAAGTGGTTTTTGTTATTGTTATTGTTAAATAATTTCTTCCTTATCTTTTCAGAGTGGGATATTAAACGTACGGTGTATCCACATATACAGTGGTACCTCACAAGACAAATGCCCCATAAGATGAATTCTTCAGAAGACTAATGAAATTTAAGAACATAAGAACATAAGAAGAATTTCAGGCCAAACTCATCTTCACAGCGGCCCCACCAGATGCGTTTGGGAGTGCATGAGAATATCTGTCTCCATCTCCCCTGCATCTGGCCCTTGAAGTACCCTGGTTTAAAGCCAGATTACACATCTCCATCATGGTTTGTTGATGGACTTTTTCTAGGAATCTGTCCAATCCCCTTTTGAAGGCATCCAGGCCAGAACCTGGGTGAAAAAATATTTTCTTTTGTCAGTTCTTACTCTCCCAGCACTCAATTTAGTATGTCCCCTAGTTCTGGTATTTTGAGAGAGGGAGAAGAGCTTCCCTCTATCCACTTTACACCCTGCATTATTTTGTATGTCTCAATCATATCCCCCTCAAGCGCCTTTTTTCCAGACTGAAGAGGCCCAATTGTTTTAGCCTTTCTTCATAAGGGAGGTGCCCCAGCCCAGTAATCATTTTAGTCGCTCTCTTCTGCACATTTCCAAACTCATCTTACGACAAACTCATCTTACGGGGCAGACTTTTGAATTTCATGCACCCACAACCTGAGGGGGTTATAGGTGCATGCAATTCAAAAGCCTGGTCTTCCATCCTGGCTTTCCTGACCATGTAGCACCTGATCCGTGGGTGCTACATGGTTGGGAAAGCCAGGATTGAAGCTGACATCAGGCCCCCCCCACTTCACCCAGGTCTCTGCACCAAGTCTTTCTCCATGCACAGAGCTGGGCAAAGGGGAGGCAGCAGATTGTGGGCTCAGTCGTAGCCCCAGTTTACTCTCCAGCCTCACCACTTTTGGGATGCCCGGGGTGGCATGGCTGGAGAGTAAACTGGGGCTATGAACAATGCTGCCTTCCATTTTCCTGGATCTGTGTAGGGAGCTGTTTTGGCACGGAGGTGCATAGAGCCATGCAAAGGGGAAGCAGCAGTTTTGTAGCCCGTTTACTCTTCAGCCCCGCTCCTTTTGGGATGTCCACAGTGGTGTTGCTGGAGAGTAAACTGAGGTTACGAATGAGTCTATAAGCCACTGCCACCACCTTCACCTGGGTTTCTATGCTGAAACGGCTTGACACAGAGACACGAGTAAAAGGGGGTGGCGGCAGATTCGATCCTGGCTTTCCCGACCATATAGCACCCATGGATCAGGTGCTACACGGTCAGGAAAGCCAAGATGGAAACCAGGCCATTGAAATTCAAAAGCCTTCCCAGCTTTCCCAACTGTGTAGCACCCAATCTCTGGATGCTACACCATGGGGAAAGCCAGGGTTGAAGCTGTCAGCACCTCCGCCTGGGTTTCTGCACAGAAACAGCTCAGTGCAGAGACCTGGGCAACTGAGGGGTGGGTGCCCTGATGCAGGAAGGAGACAAGCAGGTGAGTCACCCCCTACTCCCCCGCAGGTTGGGGCAGCCAGCAAAGGGGGGAAGCTTTTCCCCTGCAACAACCCAGCAAAGAATGGGGAAAGCTTCCCCCCTTTGCTGGGTTGAGGGTAAACACCCACAATCAACCGACAGTGGAAGGCTTCTCCATGCAGACCTTGACAGACAGCTGATTTTGACAGCTGTCTTTTGGCTGCAGGGAACAGCCTTTGGGGGCCAGTTAATTGAAGGGGGTTGGGACAGCCTTTCCATAGGAATGCATTGAAAACCAATGTAATCCGTTCCAGTTTTCAATGCATTCCTATGGGAAACCATGCCTCACTTTTGTAAAATGAATTGACCCATGGAACGAATTCAGTTTATCTTAGGAGGCACCACTGTATGAGAAACAGCCCCTTTGGAAGAACCTTTACATTCTGAGAAGGAATGCCTTTTTATTCAAATGTGCTGTGTGTACTTGGCTATTAGAGATGGGCACGACTAGAAAAAATGATGTTTTGTTTTTTTGTTTGTCGGAGCGGGTCCGTTTTGTTCCATTTCCGTTTGTCGCGAAATTTTTTGAAAAATTTCGTTTCACCGTTTCATTTATCGTTTGTCGTTTCTGCTGCGAATTTGAGCGATTTGACTTCCCAGAACATGGGGGCATCCCGCAATGACCCAGAGCAGGCAGAAAACACTTTAAACTGATGATAATATATATTAAATATATCAGTAATCCTGCATCATATACAATAATGCAAACAAAGTGGGCAGAATGCAATATTCTCTTTTTCTTTCACCTTTATACTCCAGTTCAGACTCCATCATCACACACATATATATTTATATAGCATCAATTATGCAGGGAAGAGGAGGGTGGGGTCAGGAGGATTCTGCCTGGAAGATGCAGAAGAGATGCATGCCAGTCCACCCCCAGTTTCTGGAAGAGTGGAAGAGGGCAGGGCAGAGGAGCAGGGTCTCAGGGTTTCCGCCTGCAAGAGGCCAAAGAGATGCTTGTCTCTCAATTTCCCATCTCAAAGAAAGAACTCTTTCCTCCAGAGCTCCAAAGAACAGAATCTGAAAAGCAGCAGCAGCCAGCAGCCATTCCATTCCTACCCAGCAGCAGCCACTTGTTCAACTGCTGAGACTGAACCGGCCACACCACTTGGTCTGGCCTGTTATACGTTTTTGTTTTGTTTTGTTTTTGAAGCCTTTATCCATCCCATTTTCCTCTACCTCTCAGAGGCAGCAGGAGACACAGTATTCCGTTCCTCCCCCAAATCTGGATGAGGGTCTACTCCTCTCAATGTCCCCATCTCCAATGTCACTCCTTGTAAAGCCAAGAAAATGCCACCCTGGTCAACGAGCGGTCAGAGATTCAGTCTGGTAGAGGCATGAGAGATGCTGCCCCCCCCAACTCATCTGGATGAGTGCCCCTCCTCTCACTTTCTCCTTCTCCAAGGAAGAACTCATTAGTCCCCCAACTTCCCAATTCCCAATAAAGTTCCCCTCAACCTCTCGGAGCATCAGTGCCAGCTGGAGTATCCCAAGGAGCTGACAGGCAGAATCCCTAAGGATCAAATTCAGGAGCCAATGGAGGCCCTCCAGAAAACCCTGGAGGTCAGTCCACCACTCTTTGTGTGGGCAGCTGTGTTTGATGATTTCCAAACAGGGCTCAGTGGCATCGTTCTCCCCCTGTGGCATAATGATGAATAAAAATGCCCCTGGCAGACATACAGGCGAACAACTCTCCCCTCCTTGTCCTAGGCCTAGGGATTTTCCACCTGTTAGAGGCCAGAGTAATTTTCCAACCCTCTTCATTTCGAGGATAGGGTAGGGAACAGCCTGGAGACCAGGCTAGAGTTTTGCCAACCCTGGAGACAGAGTTTCTCCAACCCAGGAGACAGAGACCATGCAGGGAAGCAAGAGTGCCAGGAAATAGTTTTCAAGGGAATTTTTAAGCCTTTTGGAGGCCAGAGTAACTTTCCTATCCTCCTCATTTAGAGGATAGGTTACTAGGGAACAGCCTGGAGACCAGGCTAGAGTTTCGTCAACCCAGGAGACAGAGTTTCGCCAACCCAGGAGACAGAGACCATGCAGGGAAGCAAGAGTGCCAGGGCAGGAAGTTTTCTAGGGAAGGGATTTTTCCAGCCTTTTGGAGGCCAGAGTTTAGCCTACCCAGGAGACCGAGTTCCACCAACCCAGCAGATGCAGTCCACGCAGGGAAGCCAGAGTGCCAGGAAATACTTTTCTAGGGAAGGGATTGTTTCAGCCTTTTGGAGGCCAGAGTTTAGCCTACCCAGGAGACAGAGTTCCGCCAACCCAGAGGAGACGCAGTCCACGCAGGGAAGCCAGAGTGCCAGGAAATACTTTTCTAGGGAAGGGAATTGTTTCAGCCTTTTGGAGGCCAGAGTTTAGCCTACCCAGGAGACCGTGTTCCGCCAACTCAGAGGAGACATAGAGCACGCAGGAAAGCCAGAGTGCCAGGAAATACTTTTCTAGGGAAGGGAGTTGTTTCAGCCTTTTGGAGGCCAGAGTTTAGCCTACCCAGAAGACCGAGTTTCTCCAACCCAGGAGACACAGTCCACGCAGGGAAGCCAGAGTGCCAGGAAATACTTTTCTAGGGAAGGGAACTTAAGCCTTTTGGAGGCCAGAGTGAATTTCCTACCCTCCTCATTTAGAGGATAGGGCAGGGAACAGCCTGGAGACCAAGCTAGAGTTTAGCCTACCTAGGAGATAGAGTTTCTCCAATCCAGGAGGCAGAGACCACGCAGGGAAGCCAGCCACTAAGCCAGAGTGCCAGGCAGGTAAGTTTTCTAGGGAATGGATTGTTTCAGCCTTTGGAGGCCAGCACGGGAGTCGTTGAAGCCCAGCAAAGAAGAGGTGTCTGCAAAGAGTGTGTCTGAGGCAGTCTGCCAGAGTGCCAGGAAATAGTTTTCTAATATTATATCAGCCTTTGAGAGGCCAGAGTGACATTCCTACCCTCTCATTCAGAGGATAGGGTAGGGTACAGCCTGGAGACCAGGCCAGAGTTTAGCCTACCCAGGAGACAGAGTTTCTCCAACCCAGAGGAGAGACAGTCCACGCAGGGAAGCCAGAGTGCCAGGAAATACTTTTCTAGGGAAGGGAGTTGTTTCAGCCTTTCGGAGGCCACAGTTTAGTCTACCCAGGAGACCGAGTTCCGCCAACCCGGAGGAGACACAGTCCACGCAGGGAAGCCAGAGTGCCAGGAAATACTTTTCTAGGGAAGGGAATTTAAGCCTTTTGGAGGCCAGAGTTTAGCCTACCCAGGAGACCGAGTTCCACCAACCCAGAGGAGACACAGTCCACGCAGGGAAGCCAGAGTGTCAGGAAATTACTTTCCTATCCTCCTCATTTAGACGATAGGGTACTAGAAATAGAAATAGATATAGAAATAGAAATAGGGTTAGGGTACTAGAAATAGAAATAGAAATTTAGAGGATAGGGTACTATAGGATAGATAGGGTATTAGAGGATAGGGTACTAAAAAGTAACAGAGTTACTTTCCTATCCTCCTAGAGGATAGGGTAATAGGGAACAGCCTGGAAACCAGGCTAGAGTTCTGCCAACCCAGGAGACAGAGTTTCTCCAATCCAGGAGGCAGAGACCACACAGGGAAGCCGGAGTGCCAGGAAGGAATCTCCCCTCCTTGTCCAAGGGATTTCCCAGTCTGGACTGTAACCGGCCAGAGTGACTTTTCCCCACCCCCATGTCGGAGGACAGAGTCCCCCAATTCCAAATAGTTGATGTGCCTGTTAAAGTTGGTCTCCCTGAGTGATTTTCCACCTCTTACAGCCCAGAGGTACTGGAGGCGGGGTCAGTCGGGGTTGCTGCCTGGGCAAGTCGAGGAGACTGGCCGACAGGGCGCGTTTCGGCTCGGAGGCTGAACTTGAACCACTGAGCCGCTGATAGGCTGAATGGAGTGCCACCTGGATGGCCATGTGCTCCTCCAAGCCATGGAGTCCCAGGAGCCTGACAGGCAGGCAGGTAGGCAGAGGTGCAGTCAGGCAGGCAGGCAGGCAGGGAAGCAGGAAGTCTGGCTTGCAGGTAGGAAGGTAGGCTGGCAGGGTACCCACCCAGGCTAGGGAAGGCACAAAGCCAAAGTGCCAGAAGGGAGAGATTGTTTCAGCCTTTGGAGGCCAGAGTTTCTCCAACCCAGAGGAGAAAGAGTCCACAAAGGGAAGGCACAAAGCCAAAGTGCCAGGGAAGGGATTGTTTCAGCCTTTGGAGGCCAGAGTTTCTCCAACCCAGAGGAGAAAGAGTCCACAGAGGGAAGGCACAAAGCCAAAGTGCCAGGGAAGGGATTGTTTCAGCCTTTGGAGGCCAAAGTTTCTCCAACACAGAGGAGAAAGAGTTCACACAGGGAATCCACCAAGCCAAAGTGCCAGGGAAGGGATTGTTTCAGCCTTTGGGCCAGCCAGGCAGGTAGGCTGGCAGGCAGGATGGCAGGATGGCAGGATGGCAGGCAGGCAGGAAGTCGGGCTTGCAGGGAGGAAGGCAAGCTGGCAGGCAGGCATAATTGCAGGCAGGCATAAGTGTTGCTGGTAGTGCATGTAATAGCAAGGGAGGTCTTATTGGAAGGAACCGGTGGAAGAACGACTGTGGACCTAGGTGTTGGAGTGTTGGGGTAATCCCAATGTGGTAAGATTGAAGCAGATGAAAGTCAACCTTTCCACAGTCTCCGGGTCCAGACGAGAGCAGCGTGGCCTCAGGACATCTCCCATGTGGGAGAAGACACACTCACTCTGGACACTGGTGGGTGGGATGGACAAGAGTTCCAACGCCAGAGTTGAAAGAGTGGGCCAGATGCCTGCCTTTCTGGCCCAGTAGTGGAGTGGGTCCAAGGTGAGGGGTTGTAGGGGCTCGGCCATGTACTCCCTCACCATGGTCAGAGCGGGATCTGGTTCTTCTTTCTCCCTTGCCTCCACTGAGGAGGAGACTGCCATGGCTAGGGCAGAGGCCAGGTAGGTGGCTGCTGGTAATGAACCTGGTCTCTGGGTGTACACCACTCCAGTAGAGGAGGAAGAGGACTCTTGCAAGGATTCCTCTTCAGCATCACTCTGGCTTCCTTGCACCCTCGGGAACGCCTGGGGCTGCTTTGAGGCAGCCCTGCAGACCTGACCGCATAGCTCCAACTTCCATGAGTTTAGGTCCGCAATGCTGCCCGCACAGGCATGCCATCTGGTACACCTTTTCCCTCCTCAGTGGGCTAAGACAGGTATCCATGCCGGTCAACAGCCTGTCTGCTAAGGCTCTTTGGGAGAAGATCGGCTTCTTCCCAGATACTGGCCTCTAGGTGTTGGCGAAGGACATGTACATGGCCCAGGCTCTAGGTGTTGGCGAAGGGCATGTACATGGCCCAGGGTGGCATTGTAGTTGCTGAGGATGTGGGTGGTCTCCTCAAAAGGCTGCAGGATACCCACCATCTGGGAGAGGGCGAGCCACTCGGTACCACCAATGTCTAACACCATTCCCCCAGGCAGGATGGGAGTGTGGGACATGACATATTCCATCACGTCCCTCTGCTCCACCATGCACTTGACCATTTCGTAGGTGGAGTTCCACCAGGTGGTCACGTCCTGGATCAGGATGTGCTCTGGTCGGCCCAATGGCATCGCCCACCACTAGGTGCAGTTTGTGTGCTGCACACAATGCCCTGGAGCCCTGCCCTTTCAGCCACGTTGATCATGTTACAGCCTGCGTCAGTAACCATGAATCCGCGATTCACCTGCCCCATGGGTGCCCAATCTCACAGTGCTGTCAGGAGGACCTCAGCAATGTGGATGCCTTTGGCACTGTCCTCCATACTTTGTGCCTGGAGAAGGACCACCCTGTACCCTCTTGGGGTGCTCCCTTGTGGCTCCCCCTGTGGCTCATCACGGGATGCCCTAGTGTCAAGGACCTCCTTGGGTTGCCACCAATGAGCCGTCAGAGAAAGGTATCCATGGTGCCCACCGGTCCAGAGGTCGGAAGTGAAGTGGATCTTCCTTCCTCTGGCCGCCTGCAGCAGAGCCCGGACCATGTCCCTGATGGACTCATAAAGGGAGGGAATCACCCGCCTGCTGAAGGTACACCGGGATGGAGGCTCATACCATGGAGCCACGTGCTTCATCAGGTGCCTGAAGCCCAATGACTCCACAAAGGAGAGGGGCAACCCGTTCATGGCCACCATTTCACCAACCACGCGAGTGGTGGACTGCTGTGCCTTGGCCCTAGTACGTTGGCTCACAAAACTCCCACACAGAGGCACCACTTCCTGCCGAGTGTCCTGCCTCTTCCCACTCTCAGTGGAGCTTTCTCCGGAGTCCTTCCCCATGCCTGCTTTCCCCCTTTTCCTCCCTGAGGATGAGGAACCAGGGCCTGACACTGTCCCAGGCAGAGTCCCAGGGTGCCTTCGCATGAGGTGGCTATGCAATGCACTTGAGGAGAGGTGTTTGGGGTCATTCCTCCTGTGCATGACCACCCTGCATTTCTTTCACACCACAAGCCTCAAATCTTCCTGGCTGTTCTCGAAATACTCCCAGAGAGAGCGTGAGGCTTATGTAAAGTACTGCCCCCTCTGTTACTGCCTGCCGCTGCCATGCTGGTGGTGGTGTGGCTTGTACCCTGCTGGGAAAATTGACTGCTGTCACTGGTGGTACTCTGGTTCTGGGATGAAGGAGGGCTGCTCCTTCCATCACTGCTTGAAGCCTGCCTTTTGTCTGTTCCTGCCAACAGGTCCTCAAAATCCGGCAGATGCAGATGCACAGAGGTTTCTGATTCTGAGTACTCGTCTTCCTCCTGATACAAGGGGTGTGTGTGAATATGCATGCTTGGTGATGGGGATCACATGCAGTCATCCATGCTTCCCTCAGTGACAGAGGATGGTCCGGTGGTGCTGGTGGTGCAGCTGCCACTGGGGGAGGGAGTGGTACCAGCAATATCACTTTCTGCACTGCTTCCTGTACCTTCCTTCAGAAACGTGCCCCTATTTATTTTAGTGGGGGTCCCCTTGCCCTTCCCTCTGCCTCTGCCACCCCTCCTCATTTTTTTATTTCTCAAAGTTATAGAAATATATTTTGTTATTATATTTGTGTTAAATTAACAAACTATTCTAATAAACTTATCCTTTTGGCCCACAAGCTTACTCTCACAGTGTGTTCTTTTGTACAAGCATTCATAGTTGCCCTGCTGGCCCTTGATAAAAGTTTTTCCCTTGTAGAAGGACTAGGGTAGGCTACTTTTGCCCTTTAAACACAGTCAGAAAGAATCAGAAATTTAAAAAATTATGGACACTGTTTTCTCCCACCAGTCACAAAAACACATATAATTAAAGATTGATTAAACAAGGAGGATTGTGCTACACAGAGGTAGCACAGATATATAGGTAAGGGTCTTCTTATTGCACCCCCTTAATGTGTGTGTGGATTTGTATCAACAGCAACACACATACAGGTAGAACAAACCAGAAGATGAGCCAGTGTCGGTAAATAAAAATATATAATTTTCCCCTCTTTCAAAATTAGAAAAGGATTAGGATAGGAGCAGATTATCTGCCTTTGCTCTCTCTCAGTCACACTTTGAAACAGAAGATGAGCCAGGAAACAAATATCTGCAGGAAGGGTTTGGTTAGCAGAGGGATTAGGATAGGAGCAGATTATCTGCCTTTGCACCCCAAAACTTGAGTGTGTGTGCAATCTGTGCAGTCACAGTGCACAACTTTGAATCAACCAGAAGATGAGCCAGGAAATAAGTTTAATATTTTAGAATTGTCTCCCTCCCCCTTTCAAGATGGAAGAACCAAGGATGGATCTGTCTCTTTCTCCCACACAACACATGTCACAAAGGTATATCTGCAGGAAGGGTTTAGTTAGCTGAGGGATTAGGATAGGAGCAGATTATCTGCTTTTGCACCCCAAAACTTGAGTGTGTGTGCAAACAGTGCAGTCACAGTGCACAACTTTGAACCAACCAGAAGATGAGCCAGGAAATAAGTTTAATATTTTAGAATTGTCTGCCTCCCCCTTTCAAGAAGGAAGAACCAAGGATGGATCTTCTCTCTCCCCACACAACACAGGGTTTAGTTAGTTGAGGGATTAGGATAGGACCAGATTATCTGCTTTTGCACCCTAAAACTTGAGTGTGTGGGCAAACAGTACAGTATATCTGCAGGAAGGGTTTACCAAGGATGGATCTTCTTAGTTGTATATCTGCAGGAAGGGTTTAGTTAGTTGAGGGATTAGGATAGGACCAGATTATCTGCTTTTGCACCCTAAAACTTGAGTGTGTGTGCAAACAGTGCAGTCACAGTGCACAACTTTGAACCAACCAGAAGATGAGCCAGGAAATAAGTTTAATATTTTAGAATTGTCTCCCTCCCCCCTTTCAAGATGGAAGAACCAAGGATGGATCTGTCTCTCTCTCCCACACAACACAGAGGTATATCTGCAGGAAGGGTTTGGTTAGCTGAGGGATAGGATAGGAACAGATTATCTTCCTTTGAACCCCAAAACATGAGTGTGTGTGCAATCAGTGCAGTCACAGTGCACAACTTTGAACCAACCAGAAGATGAGCCAGGAAATAAGTTTAGAATTAGTATTTTAGAGTAGTCTCCCTCCCCCTTTCAAGATGGAAGAACCAAGGATGGATCTGTCTCTCTCTCCCCCACAGAACACAAAGGTATATCTGCAGGAAGGGTTTGGTTAGCTGAGGAATTAGGATATGAGCAGATTATCTGCTTTTGCACCCCAAAAACTTGAGTGTGTGTGCAATCAGTGCAATCACAGTGCACAACTTTGAACCAACCAGAAGATGAGCCAGGAAATAAGTTTAATATTTTAGAATTGTCTCCCTTCCCCTTTCAAGACAGAAGAACCAAGGATGGTTCTGTCTCTCTCTCCAACACAACACAAAGGAAGGGTTTGGTTATCTGAGGAATTAGGATATGAGCAGATTATCTGCTTTTGCACCCCAAAAACTTGAGTGTGTGTGCAATCAGTGCAGTCACAGTGCACACTGCACAACTTTGAACCAACCAGATGATGAACCAGGAAATAAGTTTAATATTTTAGAATTGTCTCCCCCTTTCAAGACTGAAGAAGCAAAATAAATAAATAAATTATATTTATATTGTCCCCTTAGGATAGGAGGAGGTTATCTGTTCTTGCCCCAAAATTGTGTGTGTGGTGAATTTGTACCAGCACTGACACAGGAGCAAGCAAATTGTTTGGCTAATCAGCCCCCCAGTGAATTAACTTGGTTGGTAGGGGTAGGGTGAATGCCCCCACAGATTAGGCTGATATACATTTTATAACCAGCCAGCAGCACCAGCAGCAACTGGTCTGGTCTGGAAGGGTAGCTTAGTGCCAGCCACACCCCAAAAATAAAGCTGAAGAGAATAGGTAGATGCCTCCAAAAATTAGATATTGGTATAAAATAAATATTAAATAATTTAGTTGTACATCAACTAAGAGTAGCTGTAGTGCAGCTGTAAATGAATGAAAGTGTTTCTTCTTCTCAGGTTGGAAAACTTTGAAAATAAATGGTATATTTTAAAATAAATCCACACACCTCCCACTCCCAGTCGACCCTACTACTCCCCCTTTATCCAATAATATATCAGGAAAATCCTTTCCCCACAAACAGCCAGAGAACAAAGAAAGAATAACTGCTATTCCCTTCGGCAGACAAAGCTGCAGGGAATGAAAAAATAATTTTCTAATTCTAAATTCAATTCAATCTTCTTCTGGATCTGGAACTCACAGGACAGGAGGAGAAATCGTGCCTGCCTGTACCTGTTATATTCTGTTCCCTCCCTGCCTGCCTAACTTAAAGCCTAAAGCCTCCTCGAGTCTCGATCGGATCGCGATTCACAGCACCAGCACCAGCAGCCAGCCCTCCTCCCTCAACCACATCCACACCCGACTGCGATTTCTGGAAGGTGCCTCGGCTTTTTATACCCTCTTACACATCCAGAAATGTCAGTCAAAACCTGACCATGCCATTGGTTGAATTGTTCAAAAAATTTGCATGGTCCCATCCCATGCCCAGCCCATCATTGCACAGGTCTAATAAAATAAAATAAAATAAAATAAAATAAAATAAAATCAATGCAGATGTTTTATTGCAAGAAAAACCCACTGCTGCTACTATTAAAATTCAGGCATATAAATAAATTTCACTGTGTTTGTGTTCTGCTTCGGTGTGTTTTTGGACCACGATTAAAAAAAAAAATTACGGTAGCCATTTTGGATTCCCCCCCCAACCGCATGGCATGGCGAGATGACGAGGATGATGCCCCCCCACAGCCTGGTGCAAGCAGCCCAGAACAGGAGAGGAGGGGGAAAGGGCCGGGACCCCCAGAAACACCCCTCTGGTAGGTGGCAAAGCCTCAGGCAGGCATATTTTCACCTGGTTTTTCATGGAGGTCCAGCCGGGATTTTGTAAAACTTTTTTTCGAAGTGTGCTTCATTTTGCATCATGCAAGCGGCGCGATGCCACTAATGGTAACGAAAAACCCGAACAAATTTTTCTTTGTTCTGTTCAGGTTCTGTCTATTGGCTATTATAAAAGGAAGTCACAATTTGAATTACCGTTTGTTATTCCGTGATCCTTCCCTGGAACTGTGGGAAACGACAAAGCAGTAATGGAAAGTCTGGTAATTTAGTCAGTGGTTTGCCGTGCCCATGTCTATTGGCTATTATAAAAGGAAGTCACAATTTGAAAAGGGTTGGGAAGCACCATGTTAGATTCTACAGAGACAGCCTCTCAATAAACGACCCTTCTCTGGAACTGTGGGTTGACTCCCACAAAGCAGTACAGACTAACAACACCCTGGGTAAAAAAAAAAAAGTCTGTTCTCACTATCCCAGTTTGAGTGACATTCACTCATGGAGCAGTGGTTAAATGCTTGTACTGCAGGTAAAACTGTGCTCATGCCCTGGGGTTCAATCCCAGTAGCCGGCTCAAGGTCAACTCAGCCTTCCATCCTTCTGAGGTCGGCAAACTGAGTACCCAGCTTGCTGGGGGGGGATGTGTAGCCTGCATACTGTAATTAAAACTGTAAACCACCCAGAGACTACTTGAAGTGATATGGGACCGTATATAAGCTTCCTCGTGAGCCAGGCGGTCGTGTTTTTTATTATTATTATTATTATTATTATTATTATTATTATTATTATTATTATTATTATTATTATTATTATTCACACTGATCAGCTGCCCCGTGGGCTGGGTTGGTGGTTTTTTTAATTTTTTATTTCTTTTACCCCCCCCACTTGATGTCACCCGATTGGTTGGGGGAAAGAGTGGGCTTTTAAAACTTTTTTCCCACCGAAGCCCTGTGCTATAGCTGATCAGTGGTGGCTTCTGCTGGGGGACGGAATCTTGCAGTTTCCCCACGCTGGCGTGTGGAGGGGGGAAGCCGCTGGCTTTTCCCCATAGGAATGCATTGCTTCAATGCATTCTTATGGGAAAATGAAAAATGAAGCGAAAAACAAAATGGATATTTCCATTTCATTTTGTTTCTCTTTCTTTGATGGGTCCCTTAATTATTTGTTTTGTTCTGTAATGAAATGAGTAACGAATGATGAAATAAAAAAGTTGTTTCATGCCCATCTCTAAATATAGAAGAAGGGCTAGAAGGCTGAAAGGGAGGAAAGGTAGAAGGAGGTTCGCAGGTGGAATGGCTAGGGAAGTGATGATGGCAAACTGGGTTCCTGGAAGATGTCAAGGGTCTATAAGAGGAGATGAGTAGGAACAAGGAAATGGAAAGGCTCCTTCCATTTGGTTGTTTATGTGTGAAGAGCCTGCTAAAACTTCTGTAAGTGCCTGAAGCGCCAAATAAAATTTAAGGATGCAGCCTATGGAGACTGAGGATGATGTGGTTCCAAGGAGACCCTGAAGGAACAGTCCTAGGCAGTGGGACTGTGTGGAAAATGGAATTGGGGGTGGGGAGAGACTGATCCTCCTTCTCTGATTCATGAGTAGGAACTGGATCTTTCTGGGGGAGGACAGATGTTAGGTCAGCATCTCCCCCCCCCGCCTGCCTATCTACTGCAATACAATAGCTGTTTGCCAAGAACAATAAGGTGAGGAGCAGTCTAGCTATTGATCTCTCTCTCTCTCTCTCTCTCTCTCTCTCTCTCTCTCTCTCTCTCTCTCTCTCTCTCTCTCTCTCTCTCTCAGGCCTGCTGTTTTAGTCTGATCCAGCAAGCTGAAAGAAACAATCACCCATTAAGGATTACAGATTTTCTCAGGTCATAGACCTGCCTTGCTTAACAGGAGAGGGAGCTTTTTGACTGTCAAAAAAAAAAAAAAAAAAAAAGGGGAAAAAAATCAAGCTTCAAGAATTTGGGAGCTGCTGCATTTAGAGGTCCAGACCTGACAAATCTGCTGCCCTGTTTCTTAAGCAGCCGAGAAAGTGGATTCATTTCACTTGACTTCCAAGGAGAAAACAGCTTTTCTTTTTTAAATGAACCCAGCCTCCCTGTCCGTTGAACAGATCAGATTCAGTTCCCAGCTTTTCTCCCTTCTGATTTTTTTGTACTGGATGTGTTTCTACTTGCCAGTCTATGCTTTGTTTCAAATCCTCCTGGCTCAGGATAATGCTTGTGGGAGACAACAGAGAAAATGAAGGTTCCCTGTTCAAAAGAAAGAAAGAAAATCTCATAGAATGCCATCTTGAAAATAAGCAAGATAGCAATTCCAATGTTCTTCTGATCTTATTAAAACAAAATAAGATACATTCATAGCAAATGAATACTTCCACAATGAGTTGAAAGAAGGTCACTTTCATTAGGGGCATGCACCATCAGAGAAAAAAAGGTCCAAAATGGATTTAATCAGGGATATTCATAATTGATTTGGACAATGAGGTGGAGCAAGCTCCCCATTGGTCACCCCCTAGACAGGCTGGCTACCATAACCCTAGTTCACCACAGCAGTTTTGGAGACTCCTCTGGCACTCTTTCTTTGGGCTACTGTTTTGAGGCTAGGAATTGCAGGAATTGGGACATGCAGAGGAGATCAGAAAGAGCCAGGAGGGGACCGAGAAAAGCCAGTCAATCTGGATATCAACAATAACCCAAGAACCAGTGGTGGGATGGATCCAAAATAGTGTACATTGCAACCAAACACTCATTGAATTTGGTATAAGCATTGATGACTCTTTGTTTGAAATCCATAAAAAATCTGTTTTCTGTTGTTTAGGGGTCTTCTCTGCTTTAAGATAATTCCCCAGCTGATTCTTGTAATGTTCATCAGTAAAATTGTATTTAGATCTCAGCTAGCTCATCCTTGTCTGGTCTTCCACCACAGAGGAGCTCTTTAAAAAGGTTACCCCATATTTTTGAGGGGTAACACAAGAATACACACAATACGTTGTATTGTTCTTGGAATCTGACTCTCAGAAATCATGGCCTGGAAAGCAAATGGTGAAGGCTTTGGGGAGTTTAAGTCCAAGTACATCTGGGGACGCAAGGTTAGGAACCGTTGCTCTGGTTAGAGTTATGAGGTTCCATTTCCAAAGAGAGGACCACAGTGGTAGTTGGATACACCGAAACTCATTCAACCAGTTTGATCTAGCAGTTTAATTTGGACTGAAAAACATATATAACTGTAGCTGGAATTCCATAATTATAATTCTAGACTTGACTGATGTACAGTCTTGGGAAGGAGATTGAAGGCCAGATCAAAGGATGGAGGAACAAGAGGATGCCTAAACCTTTTCAGCTGGACTAGGTTCCCCATCTAGTTTCAGCCAAACCAGATAATTTACCACCCGTAGAAACAAAGATATGGTACTGGGAACTGGGTGTAAAAGCAAAATGAAAGGCAAATAGAATTTGGACACAGAAATAACTCCAGAGTTATATGTGCTTCCTCCACATGACTCTGATGAAATTTAAAACTCCCTGGGTGTGCATTTCATTTTTAAAAAAGCTATTGGAAGACTAATCACTGGCCTTTCCTGTGTTTTTGGCCCTGACCTCAATGCTGAAAAAAGCATTCCAGACATTGGGTGGAGCTATTGATGAAATGTCTGGCCTCACTGAACTCTATTCAGAGAAGTCATTGCTAAAGCAATTGATTTTTAAAAAGTACAGTACACGGGCCCATTACCCAGAAGCGTTGCATGTTCTGGTTTAAAGGAATCCACATTCTGTATTTAGAAAATCCTAAAAACTGATTACATTAAAGTTTAGTTTGTGTTAACAATTATTGAGGGGAGGGTTTTTGCCCCCTTGTCTTTCTTGGCACAGGCTCTCCAGAAAACTAACAATTCCACCTGTTGGATATGTAGGAGTTTTTAGATCAGTTTCTTTTCTGACTTCATAAATGTAAATAGTGAGGATGTGTAAGAAAATCAATCCATCATTTAAAAAAAAAATTAAGTTCCACAGTTTGACACTTCCTGAAGTGTCATTGGAATTCTGTATATTTATAGGCTTCCGGTGCCTAGTAAAAGAAATAACAGGTGTGACACAATGCATACTGTTTTAAAGTGTTGAAAAGCATGGTATACATGTCTAATTTCAGCACAAACATGGTGTGCATGTCTAATTTGAGCACTTCCTTGACACTCTGTCATGGAAGAAATGTGTCGATTAAGGAGACTATTGGAAAAATGTGCATACCAATAGCTGAAGATTATTTCCCACAGTAGGTAAATATATCCACACAAAACTGCTGTAGGACAGAGTGGGGTGTGAGGAAAAAGAGGAAGTGCCATGGAAACAGTCTTGATTAGAGGTGGGCATGAAACAGAAAACCCATGGCTTGGGTTCATCTGTTTCAGGCCCACCCTTGGTTAGGTTTGGTTTGGGTTCATACATTTTTTTAAAAAATTGTACAAACCTGAACCGATCCAAACTGGTTTAGGTCACTTACTGGGTAGTGGCAGCAGTGGTGGCAGTGGCAGCAGCAAGGGCCTTTTGAGGCAGTGCCCCTTAGCCAGCACCTCTCAGCTGAGAGGTGCTGGCTTGGGGCCAGTGCCTCATTTTTTCCCCTTCAAGCGCCAACCATGCAGACCCTGAGGCCATGTCACTGATTATTATTATTATTATTATTATTATTATTATTATTATTATTATTATTATTATTATTATTATTATTATTTATTTATTTATTTATTTATTTATTTATTTATTTATTTATTTATTTATTTTATTTTAGAGTGCTGACCCGGCCATCCCTGGGACTGGGTTGGCGCTCTGTTTTTAATATATTTTTAAGTGCCAACCCATTTCATGCCCATCTCTAGTACTGATGGATCTGCCTATTCCTAGTGAGTATTCAGTTTCTTGAGAATTATGACACTCATTACCTCTTTCAATGTTCACAAACTGGAAAGGAAAAAAAAAAAAAAAAGACAGATTCTGGTGGGAGATCTCTTATTAACATGAAATACACTCTTACCATTTTTTGTGTTCTTTCATCAGTTTCCAAAAAAAGAGAGAGACCACCTTAAGCAAGAATAATTTATATTAGTGAACAAGGGGTAATGTGCAGGCCACACACTGAGAACTTGACCTTCATTTTCAGATGGTAGATCTTACCAATATGTCCTTGTCCAGCTAAATCTAACTCAATTTGAATAGGTGATGTCAACTAATGTGGACAGAGTATTAATGGCTGCAGAGCCTCTACCTTCTTCCTGGATCCATGCCCGGCCTGACTCATAAAATCAGCTAGATCAGTGACAATGGACTGGGCCACAGAAATGGTTTCTTCAAGAAGCCAGGGTCCCCCAGCTCTCAAGAAGACATTCATTAGGCCCATTAGAAAGAAATCTAGCTTCGCAGTGGATTGCACTGGCAATTATAGACCCATCGGCAATGTCCCTTTCATGAGAAAGGTCATTGAGAGGATGGTGGCCAGTCGGCTTCAGGTGCTTCTGGATGAGAACAATGGGCCCATTCCATTCCATTCCAGGTTCAGGCCATATCATGGCAATGAAACAGCTTTGGTTACCCTTCATGATGACTTTCTGGGGAATGCCAAGTGTCTATGTTGGTCCTATTTGATCTCTCAGTGATTTTCAATGCCTTTGTTATATTCCTGGAAAGGTTGTCCGGCTAAGGACTAGTGGCCTTGCTTTACCATGGCTCCAGTTCTTCCTAGATGACTCCCTTCAGAGAGTGCAACTTGGCAAGATGCATCCACCCAGCTTGGGAAACTCCCTCTTCTTTGGGGGAGTGACTCTCCCTGCTAAGACTGAGGTTGGCAGCCTGGATATCCTTCTCGAACCAGCAGTGTCCGTGGAATCCTAGTATGTGGTCCACTTAGCCCACTTGGCCCACTTCCATCTTTGGTGTATTACCAAACTGCATCCTTACCTGCACATTGGGGCCCTCACTACTCTGGCCCATGCATGGGCAATCTGAAGATTAGATTACTGCAGTGGTCTGCCTATCAGAGAGATGCAGAAGCTTCTACTGTTCCAGAACATGGTGGCCAGACTACTAGCATGGGTAAGAAGATACCAACATATTTTCCCCACTCTGGCCCCCTTACACTGTTTACTGGTATGCTCCTGCATTGATATCAAGTTTATGATGACAACATACGAAGCTCTTAGGACCTTGGTACCTGTCAGAGGCTCTTCTTCCAACCAGAACTCCCTGTGTTACCCATTCTTCCCAGGCAAGGTGATTGAGGGCTCTGACCCCTGATGGAGAACTGGAAGGAGAAAACTAAGAACCAGACCTTCTCTGCAGTGGCCCCTCTCCTCTGGAATTCTCTTTCTTCTGATATATTCCTGGCCACCTCACTGGGAATATTTAAACAAATGTTAAAAACCTGTTTAATTTAAGCAGGCCTTCCCAGAATCTGGGACACAGCTCCCAGCATTATACCTTATGCCCTAGTCTTTTCCCGCACTGCCTCTTATACTAATTGTTTAGTTTTATTGTATTATTGGGGGTGGTGGTATTTGTTTTATTTTTAATGTTGCAAACCACACAGAGTGGAATTGTAGCTGTATAGGTGGTATATAAATAAATAAATAAATAAATAAATAAATAAATAAATAAATAAATTTAATACATTTAATACATTTAATACACTTAATATATTAAATATATTTATTAGGGATGGGTACCGTATGAAAAATGGCATGCTGTTTCATCATTTCATAAGGTTAGGAAACAAAACGAAACAAAATGACAGATGGCATGTCGTTATGAACCAAACCAAAATGATGTTTTCAGTTTGTATCAACCAAAACAGGAAGATGCCGCCAGATCTCCTTTAAAGCAAGGGGCTGCAAACCAGCAGCTGTTTCCAAGTTTTCGCCACCACCTCTCAGGTGATTCTGACAGCTCTCAAAAAAGCCAGCTGGAAGGCATTGGGGCATCACCTAGCAGGGGGCTGAGAGGGCAACACATGTCAGCGCTATCCCCTCAGCTTGCTGCAGGGGGATTCTCTTACCGAACAGAGATGCTGCTCCTGCTTTGTCCAGTAAGGGAATCCCATTTTAAAAAGCTTTTAACCCACCACAAAGGATGGTGGACTAGAAGCTTTTTTAAACGCCCTGCTGACAACATGGAGAGCAGGATCTGCCTCTCCACCCCCACCTCCAGACCCTCGGAAGAAAAAAAGCCACTGCTGCTGTCACTGTCGAGCAAGAGGGAAGAGGGATGGAAAGTTTAAGAGGCAAACGTTATAGACCAGGGGTGTCCAAACTTTTTGTAAGGAGGGACAGATTTAGTGAGGTGAAAATGTGTGGGGGCTGACCATTCAGCTGAATTGGGCCCCTGGGCAGGACTTTTGACAAGCCTCCAGCACATGCACGGAGGTGGGGAGGATGCTGCAGCAACAGAGCCAGGGGTGGATAGGCTGGCTGAGTGATTGGGGTGATGGACAGAGGCAGGGAGGGCAGGGAAACCATAAAACTCCAAGCTGACGTCTCCATCTGGCAAGGGGTAGGGTCATTTGGTGGGGATGCGTGACAGGCTGAGCTGGTGGGGAGAAGAGGCTGCGGGCCACTCGAAATTTGAAAATGGGCCACATTTGGCCCCCGGGCCAGACTTTGGACATGCCTGTCATAGACAAAAATAATCATCTTTTTCCTCCCCCCCATTGCTTCCTCAGTTCCTCTCTCCCTCTGGCTCACTTTCTTGCATCCTCCCTCCCTCCCCCCTCTCTGTCTCACACACACAGGCACTCACTCACTCACTCACTCTCTCACATACACACATCAATCTCCTTATGACCTCTGCCAGCGGCCTCACATAGATGTTGAACAGCATGGGAGAGAGGGACCACCCCTGTGGAAACCCACAAGGGAGTATCCATGGGGCAGACAACTCCCCCCCCCCATGCTGCACACGCTGCGGACGGTCCTCCAAGAAGGATCGGAACCAACTGAGGACACTGCCTCCAATACCTATCTCAGAGATACTGTGGTCGATGGTATCGAATGCCGCTGACAAATCCAGAAGGAACAACAAGGTAGAGCTACCCCTGTCGGCCCCGGAGGAGGTCATCTTGCAGTGTGACCAAGACTGTCTCAGTCCCCCAACCCGGCCTGAACCCAGACTGGAATGGGTCAAGAACCCGTTCACCCGCCAGGAATGACTGGAGCCGGACAGCGGCCACCCTCTCGATGAGCTTGCCTATGAAGGGAACATTGGCGATCGGACAGTAATTTTGCCAATTCGTCCAGGGCCAAGCCTGGTTTTTTCACAAGGGGCTTCACCACTGTCTCCTTCAGGAGAGAGGGGGAAAGCCCATTCCCTGAAGGAGGTGGTGGAAATAATTGAAGCCCATTCAGGCATGCTCCCTCTGGCAGTTTTTATAAGCCAAGATGGGCAAGGATTGAAGGGGCCCTGGAGACCTCAAACGAGCAGACAGGCCCAAATTCAACCAATTGAGGAGATCGAGGGGGTGCAGCGTCGAGAGATGCCGAGGATAGATTGAGGCAACCGGAGTCAAGACTGGCACGGATGGCCTCTATTTTTGTTCTAAAAAAGGCTGCGTACGTCTCACTACTGAACTCAGTAGGAGGAGGCCTTTCCAGACCAGGATAAGTGAGGTCGCGAACCTCATGGAATAATTCCGCCTGGCAGTTCGAGGCATCACTATTTCTCAGGGAGTAATAGGATGCTTTGGCCTCCCTAATCGCCCGGACATAGTGCCTAGTCTGGATGATAACTGCAGCCTTTTTAAACACCGGTCCTTCCTCCAGCTGCTCTCCAGCCTTCTGTGCTCTTGCTTCATTGCTCTGCCGAGAACCACGGCGAAGGACGAGCTCTGCAATGGAGAAGGCGCCTAGGGGCGACCCAGTCGACAGCCCAGCAGACCTCAAACCATCGGTCTGCCGCGGCTTCGGCCGGATCGTCAGCCAAACCGCCAGGAAGCTCCCCGAAGGCCTCTCGGAACCAAACGGGGTCCAGAAGTCTCCAGGGGTGGGCCCAAACAAGTGGCCAATGTTCCCCGTGGGGCGGGGCAGCGACCGATAAGGGAAAAGACAGTAGATGGTGGTCTGACCATGACACAGGCAGGGAGACAATGTCCCCTACCATCAGATTAAATTCCTCCGACGTGGAGGTAAACACCAGGTCCAAGGTATGCACAGATCTATGGGTGGGGCATACAACATGCTGGGTCAAGTTCATGGAAGCCATGGACTCCATGAATTTCAGAGCCACACCAGAAAGCTCACCGCCAGCATGCACATTGAAGTCCCCTACCATCAGGAGGCAGGGGGACCTCAACTGTGCAGCCACGATGAACTCTGTGAGCTGTGGTAGGGATTGTGCTGGGTTGTGGGGAGCATGGTCACCAACCACAATGCCAAATCTATCCTGCTGTCCCACCAATAGATGAAGACATCCTAGTCCCGGACTCACCAACGCCGAGGCTCTGCTGACATGAATAGATTCCCTGTAAACAATGGCTGCCCCGCTCCCCTTACAACCCTCCGACCTGCCTACATATTGAACCAAGAACCCAGGTGGGCACAGCTGGGCAAGCGAAGCTCCCCCCTCTGCTCCCACCCAGGTCCTGGGTGATACAGGCCAGGTTGGACTTCCCATCCCAGATGGCATCGTAGAGGATGGGGATCTTATTATGGACCGACGTGACATTTATCAGGAGGCAGGAAAGGTCAGAGGTAGAGATGGGCACGACTTGGCGGAATTTCCGTTTCCGTTCCTTGTTTCCGTTACGGAACGGAAAGAGTAACGGGAATTACTCCGCCAGAACTCGAACTCAAACCGACTGAAGAATAATTGGGTCTGATTTGTCATGGTCGTTCCTGGCATCGTGGCGATCCCGCGATGCCAAACGGCACAGAAAAAAAGTTTTTAAAAGTTAAAAAAAAACCCGATTCCCGGCCAAAAAGCAGGCGGAAATATGCCTGCCTGAGTGAGGGCTCGGGGCACCTACCAGAGGGGTGGTTGACCCCCCCTCTCCTGTCCTGGGCTGCTCGGGTGGTGGGGGAAATCTTCGTCGTAGTCACTCGCAACAAGCACCGGACTCGCCGCTGGCCGCCGCAATTCAAGCGGAAGCGGCACAGAAAAAAAGTTTTAAACTCCCCCCCATTCCCGGGCTAAAAAGCAGGCGAAAATATGCCTGCAGTGCAGAGTGCACCTACCAGAGGGGTGGTTTCTGGGGGGGGGTCCCGGCCTCCCCCCCTCTCCTGTCCTGGGCAGCTGGACTCGAGTTGCCATGCCATGCGGTGCAGGCGGGGGATCCAAAATGGGGCGGTGACCGCAATTTTTTTTTTTTGAAATCGTGGTCCAAAAACACACAAGCACCACACAGAAACATGCGAAAATTGCTATCTTAAAACTGTCAGAATTTTTACAGTAGCAGTGGGTTTTTCTTGCAACAAAATGTCTCCTCTTTCCTCTCTCCATTGATTTTATTTTATTTTATTTTATTTTATTTACACCTGTGCCATGGGAGTGACCATGCAAATTTTTGGAGCCATTCCACCAATCGCATGTCCAGTGGCCACTTGGCCAGGTTGACCACAGAGACTTCTGGGATGTGCCAACTGGGCATAAAAAGCCCACTAACAGTAGCCCGAACCCGAACCCGAACCCTAAGCCTAACCCATACGCCAGTACACTGTCCTTCTAAGTGGGTCAGAGAGGCCCCCAGAGATGCACCCCAATACTCACCCTAACCTCACCCGTAACTAACCTAACCCTAGCCCTTGCGCTAACCCTGTTGCCTAAGCCAGATCTGTACTTGCATTGCACTACACGCAACAAGTACAATTCCCTTCTTAGTGAGACACAGCGGGTGCAGAGAGTCTGCCAGTCCGCCACTTGTGGCTCTGGGTGACTCCTGCAGGCTTGGCTCGGCCAGCAGCATGTGTGACATGCAAACCATGCCCCCGAGGCCTGACTGATGCAGGGAAGGCACCCCAAAAAGAGGGGTGCCTCTGCCAGTCTGCTGTGTCTCTGCGTGCAACTGGGTATGCAATCATATCCATATGGCTATGCATGCATGCCATTTTGCAGCAGGTGAGGAGAGGAGACCCCATGTATGAGGGGTCTCCAGGAGCCTGCTTTCCCTAGCGGGTGAGGATAGGAGGCACCCACCCCCCAAAAAAGAGGTGCCTCCAGGAGCCTGCTACCCCCCAAACCAGTTTAACGACAGACGAAAAAATGAAAAATGAAACGACAAATTTTTGCGAAGTTTCACGAAAAACGGAAACGAGCTGACACAGGCCGCCTCCAACACACAACAACTCAAAAACGTCATTTTCCCTAGTTGTGCCCATCTCTAGTCAGAGGCACTGGCGGGATGGCTCTGAGACACGTGGCAGTGAGTTGGGGGATCAGGACGGGGGACAGGCGTTAATTGCCTGGCCCGAGTTCTTCTTATGCAGATGCAGAAGGTCCTCCATTGCTTGCAGCGCAGTGTCGAGCACACTTTGTTTCATCTGTTTCATAGAGATTAGACATGTGTAGGGAATAGGCATCTTACAAATAACAAAATGCTGTTTCATCATTTCATAAATGTACAAATCACTTAGTAAGCTTACAAAATGCCAGGCAGCATTTTGTAAACAAATGAAAAGAAATGGTGTTTTTGTTGTTGTTTTAAATGATCCGTTTTGTTATTATGTAAAATGGCTCCAATGGGTCCAAATTCTGTGCCTCTAGGACCCAGGGGAACTATTTTCTAGAGTTGCAAAATGGTTCCTGTTTCATTTTGGAATGAATTTTTAAAAATCATTTGAAACAAAGCAAAATGAAATGGGGGCTAAAATGAAATGATTTTTTTTTTCATTTCGTGTCCATCCATAGACCTGTGTGCTGCTGAGCTCCCATCTCCTTGTGCCCTCTATCTTCTGTTGCCTGAGTCTGCCTTTTAGCTGGTGCTCCTACCTGGGGTCCTTTTGGGCTTTTCCCTGAATATTTTTGAGGGATTGTTTTCCCAATTTCTTTGAAATTTTTGCTGCTTTTTTTAAAAAAATAAAAACCCATATCAAGTTCTTTTTATAGCCACTTCCTTGTTTCATTTGATTTTGATACTGCCTGGCCTTTTTCTGGACTCATAGAAGAGAAGGGGGGAGGGACCCCATTTCATTTGTTTGCCTTTATTAGCTGGCATGCTTTTCATTGGTTTTGGGAAAACCAATGAAAGGGGACTGCCTTCTCCACTATTTTGCTATTTCTTCTCCTTCAGTGTATTTGTGGTTCCTTTCCCTGTTTGATATATTCTTTTAATTTGTTATCTGGTTGATTTGCTGTGTATTTATTCTGCCAATGGGGTATATTTTGGTGTGATTTTGGGAAATGTAGTTTTGTTTGCTTCTGTGAGCGGGTGTGGGGTACATTTAGTCATTGTACCCAAGCCGATGTGCTACTTGACTGTGTGGTCCCTGGAGAGATCTGGTGATTATTTTTCTTTCTAATATACCATTGACTATTTATGGACTAAATACAGATTGATTCTTTTTTTTTAAATTAAGTAATTTTATTGGTTTTTTTAAGGGGGTGAACAAGGGGGAGGGGTATGGGGGGAAAGGAATACAGTTTAAAAAATTACATTGAATATATCAAGCCAAAAATAACGATTTAACCTATTAACAAATCACCAAATAACATCACAATGCTAGTAGGTTTTTTACTTCTTGCCATCTTTTCCGAGAAATCTCATCGTAGTCTCCCTTTAGAAAGCCGGAGAATCTGTCGATTTCAATGCATTCTCTTATCTTTTCATGAAAATTTCTCTCTGTTGGCACATCTGGTTGTTTCCAGGATTTCGCATACAATATCCTTGCAGCAACAATTACATGGTGAAGGTCATAGGGAATATTAATATCTACTATATTTAATAAAAAAATTCTGGTCTAAGCTCTAACTTAATCTTCAAATATCTTTCCAAAAATAATTTCACCATTATCCAGTATGCCCTTGCCTCTTTACATGTCCACCACATATGGTAAAAAGTACCACAGTCATGTTTACATTTCCAACATTTAGGTGAGCAGTTATACATCTTAGATAAATGGTGTGGTGAGAAATGCCATCTATAGAACATCTTATAACAATTTTCCTTAAAGGCTATAGATTTGAAGATTTTGACTGTGTTCCACAAGGAGTCCCATTTGTTTAGGTGAATAGAATAACCAAAATTTTCTGCCCATCTTATAATAGTGTCTTTAACCAGTGTATCAATCATTTTTTCATTTAACAACATACTATAAAATTTACTAAGGAGCTTTGAGTCACCAGAGGATAATATTTTGTCAAGTGGAGTATCATTAGTCATAAATCCCCCCTCTTTAGTAAGATCTTTGAAGTGTGAGTATATTTGTTGGTACTTCCACCAGTCTAACTTATAACCTTCTGACACTAATTTTTCTAATGATTTCAAAGAGAGGTCAGCGTTCAGAAGGTGTCTGTAAGTTAAAAATTTTGGGGTTACACTTATGTGGGGGCTAATAACCGCTCCCAACAGAGATAACCACAATGGTGCTTTGAGGTAAAATTGTTTTTTGATCGGTAACCATATTTTAACTAAGGCATTCCTTATCCAGTGCTTTTTAAAAAGGGTAGGTATAAAACCCTTATACCATATATAATGATGCCAACCCTTATCCAAGCCAATGCAGATTGATTCTTGGCTGCCTGCCTCTGCTCTTTGTGAGTTGTTTTGGGGGATTCATAGGGCTTAATGCAAGAAAAAATGAATGGGAGAAAATGATATAAAGCCAAAGGAGATGGTACCTTTCATGTAAAATGGAAGCACTGATGCACGAAAGACACAAAGCAAAAGAGGCACTCTCCAAAATAACCCAAAATGAACATTTTCACCTCAGGGATGATGCACGCCATGCCCAACCCATTGATACTTAAAGCTATCACTGGACTCTTGTTTAAAGGTTGGCAAATTTTTCAAGCATAGACTTCTGTCCCTATTTACATTGGACTAATTCAATACCCTTGTGGTGCTGTGGTAAAAAGGCTGCACTGCTGCCAAAACTCTGCTCATTACTTGGTTTAATCCCAGGTAGCCAGCTCAAGGTTCACTCAGCCTTCCATCCTTCTGAGGTCAGTAAAGAGAGTAATGGGTAAGAGGCAATGAGTAGCCTTCATACTGCAATAAACTTGTAAAGCACCCAGAAAGTGCTTTACGTGTATGGGGTGGTAATATAAGAAGCACTCTTTTGCTTTTAGTTTCACCTATTCCCAGCAAGAAGAGTAGTGTGATGTATCCGCCTGTGCATAGCTATTAAAGATGAAAGGCCTCTGAAAAAAAAATGAGTGCAATTCCAGTTCATGACTAAATGCCTGCCCAGACAAGATCTTTTGAGTGTGGGTGCATCATGCTACAAGGGGTGTTTTTGAGATCGAGAGGAGCACAGTGCCTTGCAATACACTCCTCTTGTTCAAACATCAAACAACCCCTTCCCATCCACTGCCAATTAAGTGCACACAGGTGTCCTCTGCTTTCCAGCCAACAGACACATCCTGGAAGCCGTCTGGAGAGTTGGAGATGCTTGCTGCTTCCCTGAGTGTGGATTGTGAGGGGGAATTGGGGGAAGGGTGGCTCTTCTTCTGGAGGTGTTTGAATGTCTCTCCTGTGCTCCACAGCTGATCACAAACTGCACCAGCAATGATGCAGAGGGAGAGGGAGAAAGACAAAGAAAGAGTACAATGGAGTTCTGTTTTCTCCCCTTCCAGCTTCTCTTCCCTCATTCTCCCTCCCCCAACCCATTTTAAACTCTTCCTTGGAATCTGAAGCTGTAGTCTCCCAGCTATCTAAACTCAGCATGCTAAAGAGAAAGGGTGCCCTACTAGTGGTTCAGAGAAGATGTGGGACAACTCTTAAAGGAGAAGGATGGCTCAATCTAAATATAAACACAAGCTTCCCACCCACACCCTCAGCCAGCCACACCATGCCCTCAACTATCTCTGCACCGTAAGCTACATCCCTTTGTGGACAGGCTCTAACTTGAATGAATACACAGGGATTAAAACAGAGAAGGCTAAGAATTAAGCACGGACAGCCCTTGGCTTGGATAAACCTGGCAGGTTTATTCCTCTCCCCATTTAATTAAAAAGCCAAACAGCTTATTTCAATCTGACATATGTAGACTTTAATGAATTCAGATGAATTATGGTAAAAAAAATAGAACCAACATCCAACAGTTGGGTACAGCTGTTCCTTATTTGAACTGGATTTTTTTGTTGATCATTCCATGAACCAGCATATCTTTCAAACATAATAAGCCTTAAGAAAGAATCCAGTTTTGGCTTCTATGTGTCTGTCTGGATATTTATCTGGATACCTTCATGCAGCCATGACCAAAACTGCAAACTGTAACTGCTGTCCAATGCCATAACCATAAATTAGCATCTATGTCCAGAATTAAAAGATACCTTATTTTCAAGAGGTATTTGATTTATTGCATTATATGATATGGATTTGCATCTAGGTAAAACAATTCCTGGGTACCTTATCAGCTTGTTGGACCTTACAAATGGATTTCCATTGTTAAGTTAGAGTCACATCATCAGCTTTTGGCGATCGGTGATATAATGTTTGTTGCTCCCTGTCTTGTTGTATCTCTTTGCCTCGCCTTAGTTTTCCTCTTGCTGGGTTTTGTATCCCATAGTATGTGTAGGTTTGTTCTTAATTGCTGATTCATTTGATTTCGTGTAAACCGTCCAGAGTCCCTTTTGGGAAATCAGGCCACCTGGGAATGCAAAAAAATAAATAAATAAATAAATACATTCTTGTACCCTGGCTTCTCAGCCACGATGGCTCATCTATATTAGAATAGAAACAGCCACAACATTAAACACTTTGATTTTCAGACAGAGAAATTATTCATACTCTTCAGCATATCAAATGCAATTTTACGCGTGAGGCTTAAGCATTTTGTAGCTGCAAGCATAATCTCCTAACTATTCTTGGCAGCTCTTACCTCCCCCCCATACACACACACTAGTAGAAGGTATCTGGATATGAACACCACAGAGGATACAGTTTCCCTGCAGTGTTCAGGGTTCACTGCTTAAACTCTGGAACTGTATGGTTCCGAAGGGATTTGGCATTTAATGGGCCATGTCTTGGGAAGGTCACTCTCACCTGACCCTGCTTTTTCTTTTTGGTGCTAAGATTTGATCCATGAAGGCTGCAAATTGCCTATATGGGGACATTATGCCATCTCATGCAAGGGAAGACAAAAGCCTCTGTGGCTGGGCTCTTCTGTTAATGGGTATTTGCAGTGATGCTGGTGATGTCACTGGTGATTTTAGACTCTGGATATGATTATCATTTTTGGAGATGGAGAGCTTTTGTGAGACTCCATTGAGTATTGCTTCCTTTCCTTTGAGATTCCTTTCCCCGGCTTATCCTGCTCAGTAGAACCCTGGATTTCCACACCCCCTCACAGTTTCCTGCCTTTCTGGTCCCATTTTGCTATTGAAGTACGCAAAAATATTATCATTTTCACACAGAGATTCACTGTCAGTGATTAAAGAAGCCAACGAAGTCTGTTGCATCCTGTCCCTAATATCACTTCCAGGAGGCCCATGATGATTCTGGCATCAAAGAGGAAGTCAACATTGGGAATTCTGTGTCTATTGCATTTGCATTGTCCCATTTTTCAACCTCATAACCATCTCCTGCCCATTCCCTACTCATCATACAAGAAAATATACCCAGGTTTCTTTTCTAGTATGCCGCTTTGAGGCAAGTGGGTCACAAATTATGGCAATGGAATCCACACCACCAGTAAGCAAATGTCTGTTAAATCTTATTTGGGATATTCAGCCTGAAAATAAGACCCAAAGGATTGTATTGATGTAATGCTCCATCTACAGAGGGAGCTCCCTGTCTCATGCTCCCTTGAGACGCCCAGGGATTTTTATGCCATTTCTAAGCACCACCAGGAGCAGTTTGAAAGGGTAGTGTAATGGTGATGGAAGCCCATGTGGAGGTAGGAAAAAACTTCTCTTAAATTACTATTTTGGGGGTGTAGCTCCACGGGTTTTGTCTGGGGGAAATCCTGAACTTTGGGAGCTTCAGTCCAGACTAAACAGAAGTACTGTGTATAATGAGCACGACCCTATAGAGCATTGATTCTCAATTTTTGGGGTTCCTGGTAGTTGAAGAGTCTAGCTCTCAGAAGCCTTGAAAAATGCAACAGAACCTTAGTTTTGTTTTGTAACATTTTACTATTGTGGTCTTCCTACAAAAACCAAGGTTGCACTGGCTCATCTTGATTATTCATAGGGTCCTCCCAACTCTGCCATTCTAAGATTATTGTTAATATTATTATTACACACTACAATAGGGAGGTATGTGTCTTTCCTTTTGAGGAGGAAAAGAATGGGCTGCCAATACATCCTAAAGCATTGTCAGGAACTGAACATGGACATTTGAGATATAAATACACCATGGATGCTTTATGGTTTACCTGGGAGTCTTAAAATGTAGAATGTAGGAGTATAGATATATTGGTTGCTATGTATACACTACTTTACAGTTATTCTGTACTATTTTTATATATGTTAGACACATTCAATGCCATTATTGGATTGGATTGGTTTTCCCATTACAGTACTGTATATTTTGCTTAGTACACTATACACTACAGCGTTCTTTCAACAGCAGTAGAAAACACAGCTACTTAGTATTTATTTATTTAACATAGTTTTATTCCACCTTTCTCCTTAACAAGGCATGGGGTTTGGAACTTGAAGCTAATTTTGAATCATGACACTTTAAAAGTTACATTCAGATCATGCAAAAGATAATACAAAAGAAAGCAGCAAACAACACCCCACAAAGCAGCATTGTAGGAGTCAGGAAAAAAAAAAAAACTTTGTATTGCATTGAAGTGGGAGAGGAACATTTGTGACCATTATTTTTTTAAATGCCCTTGTTATCTCAAAAACTAATGTGTTTCATGTGGTGCATTCTTTTCCAGTTCCAGACTCTACAAAACAAACAAACAAACAAAAAACACCCAACCCTCCATTTTCTCAAGAAAGAAACAGTGCAAAGAGGTGCTGTGGATGCAACTATCAATTGTGCTTCTCCCCAGCAGCCTGGTAGCTAACACGTATCAATAGCAGCAACATTCTTCCTAGGATTTTATTGCTGCACCATGAATTCAAGCCCAGAGGATGTCCTCCAATAAAAAGAAATGGCCTTCCTTGCCACTGGTCATATTTCTGACTAATGGCTTGCAAGGGCTCTCCCAGTGCAGCCAGACTATAAATCAGGCCCTTTACTGTTTCATTATTCATAAATTTATCTCCATTGAAACTTCACTATCCCCCAGTAGCGATCCCCTTTTGTATGCAAGCAAGTTCAAAACCTTCATTTTTCATTCCCAGTACTGATTACATGTTATTTGGGATGACAGGACCAGTGCTGTTTGGAAAGTCCCCATTATTTAGAGATCGGTAATGGGGACTATACAAACAGCCCCGGCACTGCTGCACAACATCTTCTCCAATGTTTAAGGACAAATGGTTAATACATCAAGTTTATTAGGTGGGCAGAATAAATCACGGAGCAATCTCTCAGCCTGCAAAGTTGGGAGGAACAAACAAGCTGAAGGAGATGTAGGGGGAGGGGAGAGACCTAATTGTGTGGTTAGAGCATGATGTTTGTTGGGGTGGGGGGAGATTGTTTCCATTGTATTGGGGACAGACTTATTTTAAAGGAATTTGTGCAAGTCTGCTGACCAGCTGTTACCTTTTAATAGCCCATCATTCTTTCCTGTTATTTGTGCCTGTATTAACCCAGTGCCTGTTAGGGACCACAAATAATTCATGGCTTGTAACCAATTCCTTTCTCTAATAACAATGATATCATGCTGGTAACTTAGTGCCTCATGGTGCCATCGTTAAACAGCTGTACTGCAGCTGAAACTGTGTTCACAACCTGGGGTTCAATCTCAGGTAGCAGGCTCAAGGTTCACTCAGCCTTCCAGCCTTCCGAGGTCAGTAAAATGAATACTCCACTTGCTGTGTGTGTGTGTGGGGGGGGGAGGCAATGGGTAGCCTGCATAATTAAATTGTAAACTGCCCAGAGAGTGCTTTAATCATTAAGGGGCCGTATATAAGCAGAACACTTTGCTTTTAGTTACCACAGTCTCACTGATGCTCTCTGATGCTTGCCTAATGGAAATTTGAGTAAGTCTTGGTTGTTAATTGCCACTCAGGAACAAGGTACACTAGTGGAGTTCCTAGACATGTGTCACCTGACAGGGCTAGTATTGAGGGATGCAACCAGTGCATTGGTAACAAATGGTGATTTGCTTTTTCAAGGGTTAGATCACTTGCGGTATAACATTTGTATTGAAATCACTTTTACAGTTACAGAGATGGGGGGGGTGGCATGATTCAAAAGTCAGATGCAGGTGTACCTTCAGCTGCTGCTGTTGCATGACTTGTTGGGGCTACTGAGGCAACTCCAAGGTGGCTGCAGCCCAGGCCACAACATGTAGCATTTATTGGTGTTTTCAAAAATTGAGTAAATTAATTGCCTGAAATCCTGTTGCCATACATTACACTGCATAATGCCAATGATATCATCAACAGAGGCCATATTGCAGAAGTTAAGTATTTAAGACCTCTCCTGAAGTTCCCAAGGCTCCCAGGTAATCCCTCTCATTGTTGGGAAACCTTGGAAACCTGGGATGAAACAGTGATTTTCAGTGATTTCAGACTTTCCTCCTTCACCCCATGGCTTCATGGTTCCCAAAGGGGAAAGTGATTACACAAGAACATTAAGAGATAAGTCAGATGTGTTTAATTTTCATAAATATCATCACTGCACTGATGTCATCCACCTCACATGGTGTACATTATGGCAACAGGGTTTTAGCCACTGTTTTAATGGGAACTTCCCAGGTTTTGTTATATACATTCTTTAGAGAGTATATTCAAAAGTAGGCTAGGTGATACCTTTATTGGTCATCTGATCTCGCCTGATTTCGGAAGCTAAGCAGGGCTGGCTCTGGTTAGTACTTGGATGGGAGACCACCAGGGAATACCAGGTGCTGTAGGCGCCTGGAGTAGGAACTGGCAAACCACTCCAGTATTCCTGCCAAGAAAACTCCATGGACGTGGGGTCACAAAGAGTCGGTCATGACTGTAACAACACAACACACACTAAAGCAAAAAAATATAAGATAAGATTTTGATAGCAACTTGCTCTTTATCAAAGCATTGTACCAAAAATGCAGTCTTGATAGAAGATATCTATCAGGCACTGAGAATCTTTTTGGTGAGATGGTATCAGAAGGTAGGCTGGTGTTAAAACAGCTTCAAAGTCCTGGATACAGTTTAACACACAGCATATCAAACAAAGCATCATAGTCCTTGATCACCCCCCTTCTTCCCACCCTCAATTTCGCTATATGGAGACTACAAGTCCCTTCTTCCCTGAGGAAGTGGGGGTGGGAGGTGATACAAAAAACATGTGTTCCATTTGAAAGTTGGGGGAAAAAGTTATCAAAACCCACTAGGAATAATCAGGGCCAGATTAAAAAGAAGAAATTTTTCTTGGTGGCTGCAGTCAAGGCCTCTGGTACATATGTAGGGCGGCTCTTTACTTGGTATCATCATCAATCCATAGAAGTAAAAAAGTGGGTTGAGCTGTGTGACCAGAAAAACAAATTCAAAAGTAGGTTAGGTGGTACCTTTATTGGTCACTACTAAAACAAAAAATATAAGCTAAGCTTTCGATAGCAACTTGCTATCTTTATCAAAGCATTGTACCACCTAACCTAGTTTTGAATTTGTTTTTGTGGTCACATGGCTCAACTGTGGATTGATGAAGATACCAAGAAAGGCACTGCCACTACATTATGTACCAGAGGAACATATCAATATAGTATATAGCCCCTATGGGGCTATGCTGAAATCAAATGGTCCTATCTCTCCTGCTTCTTGTTCTTCTTGCCTGATTAATTTTCTGCTGACCTGATCTGATCTGCACTGCTTACTGCTCCCACAGCTGATTGTGCCCTGCTTTGCTTGTTCAGCTGGTATGGTAATGGTATATGGAACAACTTTGGCTATTCTTTGCATACTCCCTGAACTTTTGTGAGGTCTTCCTGTTGTACTGCCTTGGAATGCCATGGGACCCCCTAATCAAGCATACATCCTGTATTGACAACTTTTGTGGCAACCAACCAGGATAGTATATAGCCCCTATGGGGCTATGCTGAACGATTGATGCACAACATATATAGAATACACCGAACTACATGTGGAGATGCAGTATATAGGTTTAGATCATGCAGAAATATTTTCCACCAAAATATCTTCCAATAATACAATAGAAAATAAAATAATAATAATAATGGTTTGGGCTGTTCATATTAGTAAATCAACCAAGGGTGTCAGATGATAGAAATATTTAAACAAACAAGCAAACAAACAAACACAAACAAACAAACCTCTTTTTTAAAAAAAAATGCATGCAATGAAACCACTACTGTGTTTGAAGGTCATTATCACTTACCACTTACCTATACAAGATCAAGCAGCATCTATAAGAAAACACTTGATGTAGCAGCAGCACAACATTTTCAAGGTCAGTGAAACAGAAAGGAAAGCATATCTGCAGAAAGATGATAAATATAGGTTTATAATTGTTTCAGTGAATGAAAACAAAGTTGGTTTTGCATGCTGAAATGGGAGATCCATACTGGAAAACTCAAAGGTCTCCCAGTGAAAAAGGAAGAGCCCATTTTCTCCTTGACTACTTATGGGGAGAGAAATGAGAAGCTTCCATCCGCAGCTACAGCAGCAGCAGAAACAGTGATCAGGGTTTGGAATGGGGTGAAAGGACCCTAGAAGCTAACCCCAGTCCAGCAGAGCCAACAGGAACACACTCCCCTTGTCCAGTTCCTGGCACAGGTCATCCACCAAAGCAACCCAAGCCATCTTTGTTACATACCCAGGCTTGAAGCCAGATCAACATGGATCCAGATAATCTGCGTCATCCAAGAACCTCAGGAGCTAGGATGCTACAACACACTCCAAAACCTTGCCCCAAAATGGAATATTGGAGCCTGGTTGATAATTGTCCCATACAGTGGGATTCAAGGGTAGCCATCTGAACAGAGATCTTGCTATTGTCTCATTCAGGCATGCTAGCAGTCTGCCTTGTTGTGAGGAGGCATTCACCCTGGATCATCCTTAAGTGTTTCTTTCTCATAAATATGTATAGCCCCTGTAGATGGATAGCCATGCACCCATCTACCCGTCTAATCCCTAATCTTGATTTGCTCAATCACAAAGTAGAGAATATGTTTATCACTTTTTTTTGCATAGGAACTCCCACAAGTATGCTAGTAAATGATATATGTTTGTCATGGATGTGACTTTACTTACCTGGTTATTTACCATTTATTCTAGAGTTGTGTGTGTGTGTGTGTGTGTGTGTGTGTGTGTGTTTGTCACTGAAAGACAAACTCAGGTTTAATTTGGAAATCTGGTTGAGGAAACAGAGGCCGTTACTTCACCAACCGCTCGCTTCGTGGCAACCCCTCCTTTCTGTGCGAATTGATCGTTTCAGTCCGCACGCCCCTCCTTTTTGGCTGCGATGCCACCCCGACCACGCCCCCTTTACCGTGCTCCAACCGGGGCGAGTGGTGCCCCTGCAAATGATTGGGAATCTTTTTGCTTCGCATCTCGCTTTGCTCCCAACGTGACGTGCGGACTCGGTTTTTTAAAAAAAAATTACATTCAAGCCAGAATATTGATGCATCGATGTTTCGGTTCATCGCTTCTTCACTGTTACTTCCGGGCGAATTATTAGGCAGATATTTGTGGGAGGCAGAAGTTGCTGGACCACTGATCTAGGGACTTAGAAAGGGATAACTCGGATGTCCTTGGAGGACCGATGGATCATCAGCAACACACGTTGTGTTAGGGTCCACCTACTAGTGACCCTGACAGAGAACAGCATTTTTTACACGTCAGTAATGGACGCAACAGTATAAATCAGGAGAGCAAAATGCAAGATTAGACATGTAACCAGCTCTGTCAGAAATGACAGCCAAGTATTGATGCATTGATACGCCGAGTTTTTTTTTTAAAGGATGGGAAAAACCGAACGTTGCAAAGCGGCGTCCTAACGCGAAGCGAGCACGTGAGGTTGTGATCGATTCGGTAGTAAAAATGCAGCGCGTGAGCACTGTTAAACAGGGGTGGGATCGAAGGAGAACACGTGACCGCCACCGAATTCACAGCGAAGGCAAGGTAGGTTCGAAGCGAGGCACTTCGTGAAATAACGGCCAGAATCTCAAAGACATGAAGCTGTGAGAAAGAAAATGGGTTAACCACACAGATTGTCTTACCCTATATTCTGTTTCCTTGGCTGAAGACTGGATTTTATATCCCATGCTAAACATTTTGCCTGCAAATTATTAAACTAACACAAAGCATAGGTGGAATTTAAACATATTTTGGATAACCTTAAAATAATGCTTAAACCCTAAATGGAAAACCACGCTGTTCCTTTGTATCTGCTATATTCTGGTTTTGAATTAATTTCAGATACCAAGTTGGCTCCAAAACAGGTGTCCTTTAGTATATGTTTCATGGCTGAGTAGATTGAAGTGTGATAACTGTCCCATATATCTACCATATTGTCACTTCCTTAACATGAACCTTGCAGAAAATATGGCATAATCATGGTTTTATTAAATGGGATCTTGTTTTGTACAATTTGTCCAGCAGGCCATTTTAAAAATACAGTGGTACCCCGACGTAAGAGCCGCTCGACTTAAGAGCAATTAGACTTAAGAGTGGAAAACTGTTGGCATTTTAACAGCATCCTTACAAATTTTAGATATGGTTTGCTCGACTTACAAATATTTTTTCATTTTTTCATTTTTAACATTTTTTTCCATTTTTTAAGATAGATACCCCGACTTAAGAGTAGTTTGACTTAAGAGCATGCATTCAGAACGGATTAAAGTCATAACTTGAGGTACCACTGTATATATACAATTTTTGGCAGATCATCCACTTGTAAGCAAGATTCCAAGATAGCCATTTCAAATCAGGATCCATTATTCTGTTACCTCATTAGTTAAAAGGCACAGATCTTGGTTCTTGGTTGCCTGGTATTCTTGACTAATATGTAGTCTAAGCAAGCACTGGGCGGTAAGAGACACAGAACAAAGTCTGTTTATGTTACTGAAGCCAAAGAAGATCTGATCTGAACAACAAAAGAGGAAGAAATAAAATGGTATACTCATATGTTTAAAACTCCTCTGAAACATTTTATAATGGGAGAATATCATTTCATACTAGAAATATATCTGCTCCTTATCAGGGAAAATATAAATTTCATGCTACAAGTATCTCTGTTTCCTATCAGGGGAACCTGACAGAATAATGCTGATATACACTTTCGGTAAAGGGCTACAGGTAGGAATTGTAGACATAATATGAGAAGGAAAAAAGGAGGGGGGAGCACGATGCCCTTCTAAGATCCGAAGACTACTTACAGAAGAGAAGTCCTGTGGAATTCAAGATGATTACCCAGCTGTGAAGAAAACAAATGAGACTTTTGATTTATGGTTCTCAGATAACTGGCCTCCCTAAAGATGACAATTTTTTACCCACCCACTTCTTTTCCTCCAAATTCCAGAATGAACACCAAGAAATCAAGCTCTTGTGGAGCTTGGCTTTGGAATAAGCTTTTTCTTTCCAACTGTCAAGTTCCTGAGCTGTCCTCTTTTTGAACAGGTGTGACAGTGATCAGATGGAAGAGCTGAAAGCATTTGAAGGGAGAAAAGAAGGGGACCCAGCAACGTCTCCCTAACTGTGGAACCACCCGTGCCTGCTTCAATGAATGAGCAGACAAATGCACGTGACAAAAGAAATCATCATAACTAATACAGCAGCATTATTGACTGTGGACAAATAAATACCTCATGTTCTTCTCCTGTCTCCTCTCCCTTTCAGGTGGCTCTCAGTACATTTGAGAGGATGCTGAACAGTGGCCAGTCCAGCTAGTGGGAGGTGTCAGTGGAGGGAATGGACAGTCAGTGGCACAGTGTGTACTGGGGGGCACCACAGGAGCAGTTTTATTGGGCACAAAATTCTAAGGTGTCTGTGGGCCACCCCACTCTTCATGCTCCCACAGCCACTCCTCTCACTCTTCTTTCCCCTCATGGCATTCTGAGTCCAAGCTGTGTGTGTGTGGGGGGGGGGTACTGTGCCACCATGGACCTTGAGCAGCTCACCCTGGGAGCCTTTATCAAAGTTCCTGCCTCAGCAAGTGCTTATCTACAACCAGAGGTGACATCTTCTGGGCTTCACATCCTGGAAGGCCTTGATCAGGCCAGTACTTACCCTGCAGCCAAAGTCATTGTCTGAGAGTATTTAAACTCACAAAGTACCAACACCCACTTGCACCTACCTACCTCCCCATGGATTACTGTACATTGGTCAACTACTTTTGCCCTGCAATAGCTTTGTACATTCCCAGGAAATGTACAGCCAGTGTGATCTCAGTCTGGCATCATCACAGATCAGATTTCTGAACTTCTGGGTGAAGCCCACCATCCAGGACTGATGCATGCCCAAAGTTCAAGTCTGCCATTAAAGATCTAGAGGTACTGCAATCAGTGCCCAACTTGTGTGAGGTAACCAACTGTCCCATGACTAAGACATAGGGCTTATCAGCTAATTTGGTTTTTCACAGCATATTAATTGCTCTATGCTCATGGCTGAAAGGAAGGCATAAGAGACTAGCTGGACTCAAATCAGGCTAAATTCAGAGAGGAGAAAAGAAGAAGGGATAGAGAATGATGTTTCTGTCAGTGATGGAGCCCCTGCTATTTGGAAATCCAGGCACTCTATCCCTGTGAGACTTGGTTCAACTACGTCATTGCTTTTGCTGCTATTGCCCCAGACTCCCTCCATCTGTAGTGGGATGGAGGGTGGGGGAGATGGCAGAAGGAGTGTTTTCCTCAAAGCAAACAACATACCTTCCGCTTTGAGTCATTTATAGTTTGAAAGTAATATACCCTGTTGTAAAAGAAGTAATCGATAAGGCAACATGTGCAACATCAGATACAGCAGGAAAAAAGAACTGCTAAACAATATGATGAACATCCAGTAAACTAACTGGGGTATTCAAACAGGCTAGGGAAGGAGCAGATGGAAGAACTGCCTACAAGACCATTAAAAAACAAAGACCAGCATCTATTTCTGCTTTTTCCCTCCAATGTCCAGAATCATTTAAATGTGCATTCACAACCATTCAAAGCACATTGGGAGCAACATACAAGGAAATAGTTCTGCAAATCTGAAGAAGGCCATTTCTACCATAGGCTTTAGCAAAAACTTATTAAAGTAGCAGCACCAGAGACAAGCAGGAGAACCCCATAATTCTGGGGGCAAAATGTATCAATACTGTGGAAAAAGAAAAACATGGTAATTGTTGCACCGTTGAATTTGTTTTGTAGTCAAGGCACTGAATCCAACATGCACACATGAACAATGTTCCTACTGCTTGCAAATCAGCTCCATAACATAAACAGGTAAGAAGAACAGAAGAAAAACGAGCCATTTCCTCCAGAAAGGGAGAAAGATACTTTCAAGTTCCAGCATAAGTTGTGGACAAAACATTGGGCAAATACTGTTGTTTAGCATAGTAAATTGTACTAGAGTAGACCCATCTATGAGTTCTCTTGGTCCAAATGAGCCTACTCCAACTATGCTAAAGTAGAAGGAGGGGCGACCCAGGAAACTACAGGCTGGTTAGCCTTACATCTGTCCCAGGGAAGATGGTGGAAAGCCTCATCCAAGAGAAAATCTTAAAATACTTAGAAGAACAAGCCTTGCTGAGAGAAAATCAGCATGGCTTCTATAAGGGTAAGACTTGCCTGACAAACCTTTTAGAATTCTTTGAAAAGGTCAACAGGCATATGGATTTGTGTGAACTGTTAGATATTATCTATCTTTGATTTTCAGAAGGCTTTTGCCACAGTCCCTCACCAAAAGCTGCTGTTATAAGAGGGCAGGTTCTCTTATGGACTGAGAACTGGTTGAGATCCAGGAAACAAAAAGTAGGTGTCACTGGGAAATTTTGACAAAGGAGGGAGTTCAAAAGCAGTGTGCTACTGGGATCTGTCCTGAGACTGGTCCTTTTCAATCTGTTCATAAATGACCTGAAGACATGGATAAGCAATAAGGTGGCCAGGTTTGCAGATGACACAAAACTTTTCCGGGTGGTGAAGACCAGAGAAAATTATGAAGAGCTCCAGAAGGATCTCTCTCAATAAAGGAAAATGTAAAGTAATGCATGTTGGGGCAAAAAAAAAAATCAAAAGTTTATCTATCAACTCATGCGCTCTGAGTGATCCGTGATGGATCAGGAAAGAAATCTTGGTGTGCTGGTGGACAGCTCAATGAAAGTTTCTACCCAATGTGTGGCAGCGGTGAAGAAGGCCAATTCCATGCTAGGGATCATCAAAAAGTGGACTGAAAATATAACAGCCAACATTATAATGCCATTGTACAAAATGATAGTAAGGCCGCACCTGGAGTATTGTGTACAATTCTGGTCACCGCATCTCAAAAAAGACATAGTGGAGCTGGAAAAGGTGCAGAAGAGAGCGACTAAAAGGAATACTGGGCTGGGGGACCTCCCTTATGAGGAAAGTCTAAAACATTTGGGGCTCTTTAGTCTGGAAAAAAGGCGCCTGAGGGGGGATACGACTGAGACATACAAAATAATGCAGGGCATGAGTAAAGTAGATAGGGGGATGCTCTTCTCCTTCTCACAAAATGCCAGAAATAGAGGACATACACTGAAATTGAGGGTTGAGAGAATTAGAACATACAAAAGAAAACATTTATTTACCCAGCATGTTGTTAGTCTATGGAACTCCCTGCCACAGGATGTGGTGATGGCATCTGGCCCAGATGCCTTCAAAAGGGGATTGGAAAGATTTCCGAAGGACAAGTCCATAACAGGTTACAAACCATGATGGAGATGTGCAATCTCCAAGCTTAAAACTGGGGTACTTCATGGGCCAGATGCAGAGGAGCGATATCAGGAGACAAATAGCTAGTCTTGTGCACTCCCAAAGGCATCTGGCACTGTGAGATGCAGGAAGCAGGAGTAAATGGGCCTTTGGCCTGATCCAGCACAGCTCTTCTTATGCTATTATATTCTTATGTTAGATGAGGCCCATTTGAATCAAGAGAAGTTATATAGAACCATAAAATAATTGAAATGCAATTGGCTTTTAAGACCATTGAGTTCAACCTCCTCAATGCAGAAATCCAAATCAAAGCAGATATGACTGAAGGATGACCTTATTGCCCTCCTCTGAATTTTTTCCTGTTTGTACAAATCTTTCTTAAAGTGTGATGTCCTGAACAGGACATAGTACTCAAGTTGAGGTCTCCCAAATAGAGAAGAACTTGTACTTCACAGGATTTGGAGACCGTACCTCTTTTAATTCAGTCTGTAATAGAACTTGCCTCCCCCCCCAGCCACATTGTATTGTTGGTTTAATATTCAGCTTGTGGCATACAATTCCAATATTCTTCTTGCTGAACCACGTATAACCCATCTTGTACTTATGTATTTGTTTTTCCCCTCCTGTTTGTTGAATTTTGCACTTATCCCTGTTAAATTTCATTCTGTTATTTTTAATAAAAAATTAGATTTTTTCTTTACCATTTCTGATAATAAAACCCACAAGATTTTTATACATCATTTGAGAAACATTTGATTTATAGGCCCAGGCATGTTTCTCTGTGTAGTATTTAAAATACCGAGGGAGGCAAACTGAAAAATGAATCGTGTTTTTTATGAATTCAGACCATTTAATAAAATTTCTTGGATCATATTTGTCATAAGTGGAGTCCCCTGACAAATATGAATGGATGAATTTTTAGCAATTTTTGATTTGTCAGTTCATAATATGGCCCCCAAGGCACTCAAGAGACACCAAAATTGAAGGGAAGCATTCCCTGGCTTTCCTCTATAATTCTTCCAAGTGTGGTGAAGCCTGGGTTTCCCCAACCCAGCTGGTTGTCCTTCTGCTGCTGCCTCCAGCAGAGAATAAATTTCTCCTAATTTTGATAGGAGTAGTGCCCTTCATTTAGAATAGAATAGAGTTTTTATTGTCATTATGCATATGCAAAATATGCACAACGAAATTAGAGTGCTGTTCCACTACACACTCTAAGCATACAAACACATAAAACATATAAAACACCATACAAAATATTAAAAACTCTTAAACTTGCTTACAAAATTTAAAACACTACTTAAAACTGATTAAGATAGTGCTAAAACTGTCGCATTTAGCTTGGATACTGCTCTGTAATAAAAACTGTTCTTTAGTCTATTTGTCCTTGACCTAAGAGTCCTGTATCTCCTGCCAGACGGCAACAGTTCAAAAAATTGGTAGCCAGGATGCGAAGGGTCTCTCAAAATTCTAGATGTCTTCCTTGAGCATCTGGAGTTGTATAATTCTTCCAAAGGAGGAAGAGGACAGCCCACTATCCTCTCAGCAGTGTTTATGACCCTCTGGAGTGCCCTTCTATCTGCCACTGTGCAACTGGAAAACCAGACACAGAGGCAGTAAGTGATAGTGCTTTCTATAAAGCCCCGGTAGAAGGTTACCAACAGTTTCTCAGACAGTTGTTCCCTCCTGAGAAGTCTCAGAAGATATAATCTCTGTTGGGCCTTCTTAACCAGTGCTTCAGTGTTGGCACTCCAGGTCAAATCCTCCTGTAGAATAACTCCTAAGAACCTACTGTCCGTCACCCGCTCTACACAAACTCCATCAATAATCAGGGGCTGAGTGTCTGATTTCTTTTTCGATAGTCCACTATAAGTTCTTTGGTCTTGTTGATATTTATTATCAGATTGTTGGTTCTGCACCACCGTAGCAGCCGATGCACCTCCTCTCGGTAGGCTGACTCGTCTCCACCAGAGATGAGTCCCACTACTGTTGTGTCATCGGCAAACTTGATGATTTTATTTTCAGGATGAGTATGAGTGCAGTCAGAGGTGTAAATACTAAACAATAGTGGGCTCAACACACAGCCCTGTGGAGTACCCATGTTGAGAGTGAGGGCTGATGACATGTAGTCACCTAATCTGACCCTCTGTGAGCGATTTGATAAGAAATCCATGATCCAGGCACAGATGGAATGACAAAAACCAAGGTCCTTAAGTTTAGATATCAGCTTGTGAGGTATAATTGTATTGAAAGCAGAGCTAAAGTCCACAAAGAGCATCCTTACATAGGTCCCCCGCAGCTCCAAATAGGTAAGAGCAGTGTGCAAGGTGATATCTATAGCATCTTCCGTGGATCTATTTGCTCTGTAAGCAAACTGATATTTATCAAATGTGCCTGGGAGGCAAGAGATGATATGCTGGTGGACTAATCGTTCCAGAGACTTCATTACAATGGAGGTAAGTGCTACAGGTCTATAATCATATAAATCAATAAATAAAGCTTGCCCACATTTGATTATTATACTAAAACCCTGCCCAATATCCCTCCCCAATAAAACCCTCCCAAGCAGAACAGAACAGAAGTTGTGTGCTTCTCTGAGCACAGAGAAACACACAAACGGGGGGGGGGGTGTATGAAGAATGGGGTAACTGGTACAGGACAGCTGGGTGGTGGACTGGAAATAACAATGTGGGTGGGTGGGAAAGAATGTAGTTTCAAGGGCATAGGAGTGGAAAAGATATATAAAATATAATAAAGAAAACCTGCACAGAACAGAAAAGCAGTGCCTCTCTGAACACAGAGAGACACACACAGTACGCACACGCAGAGAGAAAAAGGCTCTCTCTTCAACACACATGCAAAACACTCTCTCTTTGTCCACTCACACAACACACAAAGCAGCTTTGAGCACACAGGGACAGCAGAAGTGAATATAGCCCAATTGTAAGACAGCAAGTTAGCAGCACTACCAGAGCTGACTGTAACTTCCCTCACTCCCACAGATGACAAAGAAAATGAAAACAGCCAGCCTCCTATATACCCTAGTCCCAGCAGGCAGTTAGAAACCAAGACACCCCCAAAAAAATTATACTTTAAAATGGATTCCTATGGGCATCCCCTTTGCATTTGAATAACTTGGCCCCATGTACCCCAAACCTCTCCACATTGGGGGTTCTTAAGAGTTTGAAGAAGCTCCACTGTAATTTCCACACTGCCAGCTGCCTGGGATCACTATTTTCAAGCACATAACATTGCAATTAGACATGTTTTTCTGTTAAATAACCCATCCCCCTGAATGCCAAGGGTCTCCAAGTTTAGAGGACTAAAAGGGGAGAGCTCAAGGAAGGTTCATACCAAATCTGGTGCCTTTAGGACCCAGGGGAGCCATTTTACAACAAAATGAATAGGTTTATTTTAAATGAAAAAATGCCATTTTGTTTCATTACTAACGAAATGCTGTTTCTGTTTCGTTTCATTTTGTTAGCTAACGAGAAAACAAAACAGTGTTTCATTTTTCCTTCCATGCCTGTCCCTATAGTTGACCTATATGTAGCAGTTTACTTTAGTATTGGCAGTAATATGACTTTCAAAGCTTCCCCATTCACTGCATTTAAAGACTGCTGAGTAACATTTACAAGTGATTAAAATGTTATTAAGATTTCATTAGAGTACATTTGCAAGTTATTAAAGCCTCAATATGTGTGCCTTTTTGAGATATAAATATTCTAATATAATGTTCTGTTTTCAGACACAAATACTGCCATTTGGTGGAAGAAAATGTTTTTGGCATATTCTCTCTTCCCCGCCCCTTCCTGTTGCATCTATGACAGCAATATGGAACTCACCATCTTCTAGTCAAAATAGGCTTCCATTAAATAAAACATTTCAGCTGCTTAAGCAACTTATTTACTGTATGTGCCTTCAAGTCACAATAAGGCTATCAATGTAAGTGAGATATTTGAGGTGTGGTTTTATCAGTTCTATACCCCCAGCGAGTTTCTGTGGCTGAGTAGGGCATTTGAATTCTGATCTCAGCGTTCTAATCCACCACTTTATCCACTATACCATCCTGGAGGCTATGCTACTTGCAAGATGCTGAACCCCCTACTACAGGAGAAGGCAAAATACAACTCACAGGCCACATGCATCTCCAGTGGCCCTATCATGGCTTTCCAGAGTCCCTGGCCATGCCCCCCCAAGCCACTTCACAATGTTATTGTGTAAAAATTAGTCACAAAAACCCTTTACACTTCCTAGGGGTTCTGAAAAGCCATTTTGCCATGTCTCCCCCTCAACTCTTTTAGACCGGAGGAGAAGGGGGCCAAGAGATAAATTAAACCTAACATGAAATTCAAAATGAAGTTGGGGAGGTATATTTCCCTCAGATAAATAGTTTTGAGAAATTTCAAGGGAAGCCATAAAAAAATCTGAATCTGATTAACAAAACACTTCTTTTCAAAGAAGAAAATAAAACAAATAAGAAAGGGGGCAGTTAGTATCAACTTAAAGCTTTCGTGGATCAAGTCTCCTTCCTCTAATGTAAAAGTGAGTCTGCATGGCCATCATGTATACTTGACCCCAAGATAAGGTGGGGATGGTTGATTAGTAGACACAAGTTGCAAACTGTGGCATTTCATAATTGGCAATGACGTAGGACTCCTGATATTCAGATATGTTCCTTTGAAGCTTTGTTCTGTAAAATGCGACAATTGTTAGTTGGGATGGAAGTCTTGCAGTAGGCTATGTCTAAGTATTTGACTTGCCCAGTTAATTTATTCCTCAATATATTATTTCACAAAGATATTAAATATCCTTACTTATGTCATTCACATATTTACAAAATAGGATACAGTGGTACCCTGGTTTACAAACACTTCAGTTAATGTAATTTTCAGTTTACAAAAGGAAACCATTGGAAACGGATGCCCTGGTTTAGGAATAATAATAATAATAATAATAATAATAATAATAATAATAATAATAATAATAATAATAATAATAATAATAATTATTATTATTATTATTATTATTATTATTATTATTATTATTATTATTATTATTATTTATTTGCAATTCAAAGCATCACCCTTGCACATGCTATGCATAGGCATCCATTTCCAATGTTTTCCTTTTGTGTGAAGCATTGCGGATATGAGAGAGTCTTTGGTGTGTGAGAGAGGGTGCTTGGGAAGTTTTTTTTCCTTTTCCCTTCCCCCCTCCCTCCAACCTTCCTAATTTTCTGCTTCTGCTCCTGAGATAGTTCTTTAAAAACAGCAGCAAAAAGAGACAGGACAACAAACCTAGCCACTAGGGAGGTGTGTGTGTCTTCCCCATTTAGATTGTTTCAAATCAAAGACCACCCCCACTCCTCCTCCCATTTTCTTTGAATGAAACTGACCTGCATTACCTGTTACCTCTCAGTTTTTAGATCACTTTGAACTTTGTGGAGAAGCATGCATGGGGGCAGTACTGTACTTTGTTGCAAAAAAATAATAATCCCTAAACCAGGACATCCATTTCCAATGGATTTCCCTTCAATACAAAGTGCCACCCCACGCTACACACAAAAGGAAATTATTGGAAATGGATGCCCCAATGGAGTCTGTGCATAGTGTTTCCGGTATCCATTGGAATACCAGAATCCACTGGAATACTGTGCGTAATGTTTCCAGCATCCATTGGAAATAATGCCCCGGTTTACGATTTTTTTCACATCACAAAACATCCCAGAGAATGGATTAATTTCATAAAGTGGGGTACCACCGTAACTTAAGATGTCTCTTGGAGTCCATCAAGAGACATCCATTTGGTCTTACTTGAGTGTCTTTTTGCCTCCCGAAGGTGACCACCGTGCATTGCCTTTCTCCAGCTTGTGTCTGCCATGGTGTGAGATCAATGTGTGTGGGTCTCTCTTTCCAAACTCGGTTCTGACAGTTCAGTCATTTATCTTCCACCGTTAAGTATCTGAAAGCAACTCACCGACATCCTAATTGACATAATAGCAATTTTATGTTTGCTATTGATTAACACACTTACAAAAGGTCAACAAGTATTTTAAGCACTTTGCTGATATAGTAGATACTCCAATTATCCCAAAGCATTCATAATTATTTTGTTAAATGTCAATTAAATGCAAGTGCCATTTCCTACCAGGGTGGCACTGTATGTAACAACGAGTGTAACTTTGATATTTGATTGATCATGTACTTTTTCAGACAATTAGTTGGCAATTAAGCTGGCTTCACATTTAAAATGACAGCACTTTGTGTTCAATTAAGTTAAAGAATATGATTTAAACCAATAAATGAACAATCCCTAAGAGCTCTAACCAGCTACGTTAGGCCTGATAGAAGCCAATGCTGAGAGCTGTGCACAGAGAAATTAAATTATAATACTGTTCACTAGACTATGCCTGTACAATTAGTGACCCACCAATCAGAAAGCAAAGCAAAGCAAAGTGTTCTGCTACATACCACCCCATACCACTTCAAGTAGTCTCTGGGCGGTTTACAGTTTAATTACAGTATGTAGGCTACACATTGCATGTTAGATGTAAAGTCCTTGGCAAGAAGGGAAATATGCTTAGTTAAGGCCTGCAACTTAGATGTTATGAGGCTTCATCTGAAGTAAAGGGTGGTGTTTTTATTGTCCCAGGCCTTCAAACAACATATCAGGGCTCACGTACTAGAGATGGGCACAGCCAGAAAAAATGACGTTTTGATTTTTCGTTTGTCGGAACGGGTCCATTTTATTCCGTTTCCATTTGTCGCGAATTTTTTCAAAAAAATTTCAGTTCAACGTTTCGTTCGTTGTTTGTCGTTTCCACCATGATTTAGCGCAATTTGACTTCCCAGAGCATGGGGGTGTCCCGCAATGACCCAGAGCAGGCGGGAAACACTTTAAACTGGGTGATGAATAAGATATTTAATAAATATATCATAGCATAAGACTGCATCCTATGCAATAAAGCAAACAAAGTGGGCAGAATGCAATATTCTTTTTTTCTCTTGGTCAACGCTGACTGAACCAGCCACCCTACTTGGTCTGGCTGCCTGTTATACTTTTTTTTTTTTTTGTTTGAAGCCTTTATCCATCCCACTTCCCCTCCACCTCTCAGAGGCAGCAGGAGACACAGTATTCCGTTCCTCCCCCAAATCTGGATGAGGGTCTACTCTACTCCTCTCAATGTCCCCTCCCCATGACACTCCTTGTAAAGCCAAGCAAATGCCACCATGGTCAACTAGTGGTCAGAGATTCAGATGCTTTCCCCCACCACACTCATCCGGATAAGTTCCCCTCAATCTCTTGGGAAATCATCGCCAGCTGGAGTATCCCGAGGAGACCGGTTCGCTCATGGAGTGAGCAGACCTTCTCTCTCATTGACCAGGTGGTGCATTTTGAGGCCCATCTCCAGGGCAGAGACCCTCCACTGCCCTCCACCCCATCCGGCATCCCTGCCGTGTCGCCGGAAGTGGCCTCGGTGTTGTCTCAGGTGGCCACGGGCAGAGGCTTCCCTTCCAATCAGCATGATCTGGAGGACATGTGGGCCCACCTTCAGCTGCTCTTGTCTGCTTTCAGCAAAGCCATGAAGCCAGAACAGCAGGGAACAACGGGGAGGGATTCTTTCAGCCACCTACTTTGGAGGCCAGTTTTTCAAAAACAGGAGACCAGTTCCACCAACCCAGTGGAGACAGAGTCCACGCACACACGCGGCAAAGCCACGAAGCCAGAACGGCGGGGAACAATGGGGAGGGATTGTTTCCAGCCTGGTACTTTTATTTCTCAACGAAGCTTTCAGGGAGGAGACCAGTTTCACCAACCCAGTGGAGACAGAGTCCACGCACACGGCAAAGCCACAAAGCCAGAATGGCGGAGAACGGCGGGGAGGGATTCTTTCAGCCGCCTACTTTGGAGGCCAGTTTTTCCAAAACAGGAGACCAGTTCCACCAACCCAGTGGAGACAGAGTCCACGCACGCACATGGCAAAGCCACAAAGCCAGAACGGTGGGGAACAACGGGGAGGGAGTCTTTCAGCCACCTACTGTGGAGGCCAGTTTTTCAAAAACAGGAGACCAGACCAGTTCCACCAAGCTGCCTACTATGGAAGCCAGTTTTTCCAAAACAGGAGACAAGTTCTACCAACCCAGTGGAGACAGAGTCCACGCACGCACGCGGCAAAGCCACGAAGCCAGAATGGCGGGGAACAACAGTGAGAGATTGTGTCCAGCCTGGAACAATGAAGGGAGGAGACCAGTTCCATTGTTTCCGGCCGAAGCCAGAACGGCGGGGAACAACTTTTATCTCTCATCCGCCTACTTTGGAGGCCAGCTTTTCCAAAACAGGAGACCAGTTCTACCAACCCAGTGGAGACAGAATCCATGCACACGTCAAAGCCACAAAGTCAGAAAGGTGAGGAACAATGGGGAGGGATTGTTTCCGGCCTGGTACTTTTATCTCTCAACGAAGCTTTCAGGGAGGAGACCAGTTTTACCAACCCAGTGGAGACAGAGTCCATGCACGCACGCGGCAAAGCCACGAAGCCAGAACGGCAGGCAACAACGGGGAGGGATTCTTTCAGCCACCTACTTTGGAGGCCAGTTTTTCCAAAACAAGAGACCAGTTCCACCAACCCAGTGGAGACAGAGTCCACGCACGCGGCAAAGCCACGAAGCCAGAACGGCAGGGAACAATGGGGAGGGATTCTTTCAGCCACCTACTTTGGAGGCCACCAAGCCAGAGTTTTGACTGCCCAGTGGAGAGACAGTCCACCCAGGAAAGCCACAAAAAGCCAGAGCGCAAATGTTAGGGAGGGATTGTTTCTTCCGCCTTTGAAAGCCGGAATGCTAGTTGGAAGGAATCTCCCCTCCTTCTGCAAAGGGATTTCCCAACCTGGACTGTAACCGGTGGAAGTGAACCCCCCCATGTTGGAGGACAGAGTACCCCAATTCTAAACCAAATAGTTGATGATGACTGTGCCTGTTAAAGTTGGTCTCCTCAAGTGATTTTCCGCCTAGAGGCGGGGGCAGCCGGGGTTGTTGCCTGGAGAAGTCGAGGAGAGTGGCCGACAGGGCGCATGTCAGCTCGGAGGCTGAACTTGAAACACTGAACCACTGATAGGCTGAAGGAGAAGCACCTGGAAGGCCTCCTCCAAGCCGGGAGTTCCGGGAGCCTGACAGGCAGGTAGGTAGGCAGAGGGGCGGGCAGGCAGCCAGGCAGGCAGGGAAGCAGACAGTCTGGCTTACAGGTAGGAAGGCAGGCTTGCCGGGTACCCACCCAGGCTAGGGAAGGCACAAAGCCAAAGCGCCAGAAGGGAGGATTGTTTCTGCCTTTGGAGGCAGAGTTTCTCCACCCCAGGAGACCGAGTTTCATCAACCCAGGAGACAGAGTGGATGCAGTAGAACAGGGCTATTTCTTTAACACTGTAAGGAGAGCTAGGCCCCTGCTAATCAGTCTTTGAGGTAGGTTGTTGTAAAGTGCATCTCGACCACTTTGTAAGCAGAGTGGCTCCAAAACCCCAGGGAAGGGAGGAAAGCATCGAGGAAGGCAGGTATTAGGGTGTACTACACTCAGACCAGCCATGGCCAACGGGGAAATATTGGGCCTACACTGAACCTAGAAAAAAATATTCCTGGGCTGCTATAAAGACCAGGGAAGCCCTATAAAAACAGGGCTAATTATGTAGCCCTTATTATATCCATACATGCAGCGGAACTACAGGCATTCAGGCAGACAAAGGTGGAAGGGAGGCAGGCAGGCGAAGCATTCAGGCAGGCAGTCATATAGACAGAGCAGACAGCCAGGCATAACTGTGTTGCACTGGTGGAATGTTTGGATGGGAGGCATACAGGCATTGGTTAGATTGGGTTAGGGTTAGGGTTAGGGGAAGTTGCACGGCTGCAACCCCAACAGTCTTGTCCGGTTCAAAATTATAAACATTGAGTTGTCCTCCCTGGTTCAGAGCCAGGCAAGGGCTAGACAAATTGGGCCTACACAGACCCTTCGAAATGACACATTGAGTGGTCCTCCCTGGTTTTGGAGCCAGGCAAGGGCTAGAAAAATCGGGCCTACAGATACAGTATGAACCCTTCAAATTGGGTGCTCCTACCTGGGGAGCCAGGCAAGGCCTAGGAAAAAGGCAGACTGACAGGAAGGCAGGCAGGCAGGCAGGTAGGCACAGGGCCAGCCAGGCAGGTAGGCTGGTAGGCTGGCAGGCAGGCAGGCTGGCTGGCAGGAAGTCGGGCTTGCAGGGAGGAAGGCAAGCTGGCAGGCAGGCATAACTGCAGGCAGGCATAAGTGTTGCTGGTAGTGCATGTAATTAGAGATGGGCACGACTACGGAAAATGACGTTTTTGAGTTGTCATGTATCGGAGGCAGCCCGTTTCGGCTCGTTTCCGTTTTTCGTGAAATTTCACAAAAAATTGTCATTTCGTTTTTCGTTTTTTCGTTTGTCGTTAGTACTGGTTTTGGGGGGGTAGTGGGCTCCTGGAGGCACCTCTCTGTGTTGGGTGCCTCCTGTCCTCACCTGCCAGCGCTGCTACAAAAGGGCATGCATAGCCATATGCTATGGATATGCATATTGCAGACGCAGCAGACTGGCAGAGGCACCCCTCTTTGGGGTACCTTCCCTGCAACCGTTGGTGAGACACAGTCAGGCAGCACTTCAGGCATGGTTTGCATGGCACACAAATGCTGCTGCAGGAGTCAGCCAGAGCCACAAGTGACGGACTGGCAGACTCTTTCCACCCGCTCCAAGGGAAATGTACTTGTGTGTAGTGCAATGCAAGTAGATCTGGATTAGGGTTAAGACGGGTTAGCGCAAGGGCTAGGGTTAGGCTAGTTACGGGTGAGGTTAGGGTGAGTATTGGGGTGCACCTCTGGGTGCCTCTCTGACCCACTTAGAAGGACAGTGCACTGGCGTATGAGTTAGGCTTAAGGTTAGGGTTTGGGTTCGGGCTACAGTTAGTGGGCTGTTTATGCCTGATTTGCACATCCCAGAAGTCTCTGTGGTCAACCTGGCCAAGTGGCCATGCAATTGGTGGAAAATTTGCATGGTCCACTCCCTGGGCAAGCCCATCATTGCAAATGTGCAGTTAAAATAAAATAAAATAAAATAAAATAAAATAAAATAAAATAAAATCAACGGAGACATTTTTTGCAAGAAAAACCCACTGCTGCTACTGTAAAAATTCAAGCATTTAAAATAGCTAATTTTCGCATGTTTCTGTGGTGCTTTGGTGGGGTTTTGGACCACAGTTTAAAAAAAATATTGCGGTCGCCATTTTAGATCCCCCCGCACTGCATGGCAAATGGATGCGCCCTCCCAGCCTGGTACAGTCTCCAAAACCTGGCCATGCGATTGGTGGAATGGCTCTAAAAATTTGCATGGTCTACTCCCATGGGCGAGCCCATCATTGCGAATGCGCAGGTGTAAATAAATAAAATAAAATAAAATAAAATCAACGGAGACGTATTTTGGCAAGACAAACCCACTGCTGCTACTGTAAAAATTCAAGCATTTAAAATAGCTAATTTTCGCATGTTTCTGTGGTGCTTTGGTGGGTATTTGGACCACGATTTCAAAAAAAATATTGCGGTCGCCATTTTGGATCCCCCGCCCGCACACCGCATGGCAAAGGCAGACGAGATGATGCCCCCCCGCCTGGTACCAGCAGCGCAGCAGTAGCACTAGCCAAGGAGAGGGGGGCGGGGAAACCCCCCGCCCAAAATAAAACACCCTTCTGGCCTGGTAGGTGCCCTCAGACAGTTTTCGCCTGCTTTTAGGGCCGGGAATCGGTTTTTTTTTTTACTTTTAAAAACTTTTTTTTGTGCCACTTGGCATCGCGGGATCACCGCAATGCCAGGAACAACCACGACAAATCAGACCCAATTATTCTTTAGTCGGTTCGAGTTTGAGTTCTGGCGGAGTAATTCCCGTTACTGTTTCCGTTGCGTAATGGAAATGAGTAACGGAAATGGAAACGGGAATTCTGCTAAGTCGTGCCCATCTCTACATGTAATAGCAAGGGAGGCCTGATTGGAAGGAACCGGTGGAAGAACGACTGTGGACCTAGGTGTTGGAGTGTTGGGGTAATCCCAACGTGGAATGATTGAAGTGGATGAAAGTCAACCTTTCCACAGTCTCCGGGTCCAGACGAGAGCGGCGCGGCCTCAGGACATCTCCCATGTGGTAGAAGACACACTCACTCTGGACACTGGTGGGTGGGATGGACAAGAGGTCCAACGCCAGAGTCAAAAGAGCGGGCCAGATGTCTGCCTTTCTGGACCAGTAGTGGAGTGGGTCCAAGGTGAGGGGTTGGAGGGGCTCGGCCCTGTATTCCCTCACCATGGTCAGAGCGTGGTCTGGATCTTCTTTCTCCCTTGCCTCCACTGAGGAGGAGACTGCCATGGTTAGGGCAGAGGCCAGGTTGTTGGCTGCTGGTATGGAACCTGGTCTCTGGGTGTACAACACTCCTGAAGTAGAGGAGTAAGAGGATCCTTGTGAGGATTCCTCTTCTGGATCGCTCTGGCTTCCATGCGCCCTCGGGAACGCCTGATTTGAGACAGCCCTGCGGACTTGACGGCATAGCTCCGTCTTCCAGGAGTTCAGTTCGGCAGGGCTCCCCACCAAGGAACCCTTGACGTGAGGGTTGCACAGGCATGCCATCTGGTACACCTTTTCCCTGCTCAGTGGGCTAAGGCAGGTATCCACGCCGGTCAACAGCCTGTCTGCCATGTCCCTGCTCTTTGGGAGAAGATCGGCTTCTTCCCGGATACTGGCCTCTAGGCTTTGGCGAAGGGCATGTATCAAGGGTAGTACGTGGCCCAGGCTGGTGTTGTAGATGCTGAGGACATGGGTGGTCTCCTCAAAAGGCTGCAGGATACCCACCATCTGGGAGAGAAGGCGAGCTACTCGGTACCACCAATGTCCAACACCCTTCCCTCAGGCAGGACGGGAGTGGTTGACATGACGTTTTCCACCACTTGCCTCTGCTCCACCAGGCGCTTGACCATTTCGTAGGTGGAGTTCCACCGGGTGGTCACGTCCTGGATCAGGACGTGTTCTGGTCAGCCCATCTCCGCCTGCTTCTCACTCATCATCCTGGATGGCTTGACGCTGCGTGAGAAGTGCCCGACTATTTTCCTGCACTTGTCCAGCTAGGCCTTGGTCTCCAGGGTCCCCTCACACCAGGAGTCCTTCGGTGCACCCAGCCCAATGGCATCGCCCACCACTAGATGCAGTTTGTGTGCTGCACACACGATGCCCTGGAACCCTGCCCTTTCAACCGCGTTGATCATGTTACATCGTGCGTCAGTGACCATGAATCCGCGATTGACCTGCCCCTCGGTCCCCAATCCCCACTCTCGCAGTGCTGTCTTGAGGACATCAGCAATGTGGATGCCTTTGGCACTGTCCTCCATGCTTTGTGCCTGGAGAAGCACCACCCTGCACCCTCTTGGGGTGCTCCCTTGTGGCTCCCGCTGCAGCTGTTCTTGGGATGCCCTGGTGCCAAGTACCTCCTTGGGTTGCCACCAATGAGCCTTCAGAGAGAGGTATCCGTGGTGCCCACCGGTCCAGAAGTCGGAAGTGAAGTGGATCTTCCTTCCTCTGGCCGCCTGCAGCAGGGCCCGGACCATGTCCCTGACGGACTCAAAAAGGGAGGGAATAACCCACCTGCTGAAGGTACGCCGGGATGGAGGCTCGTACCATGGAGCCACGTGCTTCATCAGGTGCCTGAAGCCCAATGACTCCACAAAGGAGAGGGGCAACCCGTTCAGGGCCACCATTTCACCAACCACGCGAGTGGTGGTCTCCTGTGCCTTCGCCCTATTACGTTGGCTGACAAAACTCCCACAAAGCGGCACCACTTCCTGCAGAGTGGCCTGCCTCTTCCAACTCTCAGTGGAGCTATCTCTGGAGTCCTCCTTCCGCATTCCTGCTTCCCCCCTCTTTCTCCCTGAGGAACCAGGGCCTGACACTGTCCCAGGCAGAGTCCCAGGGTGCCTTCGCATGAGGTGGCTATGCGAGGCACTTGAGGAGAGGTGTTTGGGGTCATTCCCCCTGCGCACAACCACCCTGCATTTCTTGCACACCGCAAGCCTCGAGTCTGCCAGGCTGTTCTCAAAATGCTCCCAGAGAGACCCGCAAGGCTTATGGAAAGTACTACCCCTTCTGGTACTGCCTGGCGCTGCTGTGCTGGTGGTGGTGTGGCTTGTGCTCTGCTGGGGCAATTGACTGCTGCTGTCACTGGTGGTACTCTGTTCCTGGGTGGAAAGCGGGCTGTTCCTTCCATCACTGCTTGAACCCTGCCTTTCATCTGTTCCTCCCAACAGGTCCTCAGAATCCGGCAGATGCAGATGAACAGAGCTTTCTGATTCTGAGTACTCATCTTCCTCCCGATACAAGGGTGTGTGTAAGTGTGAGACCTTGGCAATGGGGATCGCATGCAGTCATCCATGCTTCCCTCAGTGACAGAAGATGGTCCGGTGGTGCTGGTTGTGCAGGTGCTGCTTGGAGAGGGAGTGGCAGCAATATCACTATCTGCACTACTTTCTGTGCCTTCCTTCAGACATGTGCCCCTATTTATTTTAGTGGGGGTGCCCCTTCCCTTCCCTCTGGCTCTGCCAACCCTACTCATTTTTTTTTATTTCTCAAAGTTATAGAAATATATTTTCTTATTATATTTGTGTTAAGTAAACAAACTATTCTATACGTTTCGTTTCCGTTAATGGCGACATGCAATGAAATGAGCTGTTTTAAATGTTAAAAAACGCCCTAGACATCCGTAAAAATGCAGCGATAATTATTTATATTCTCTGATAATACCTACCAGGGGGGTTGGGTTCCTTAAAATGTTTGTTTTTGTCTTCTCCCATCACGATGTATTTTTCTTTTCCCTTTAAAATGGATGTCGCCACCTCCCACAAAATGGAAGCAAGCCATGTGATGTGGGATCATGTTCAACCAATAGCATGCCCAGGTTGCAGACTGGGCGGGCAGGTCTGGCAGCCACAGAGGGCATAAAAAGGTCTGGCAGCCCCCGTCCTCCTTGCAGTCTCTGGTGGGAGTTAGGGTGGGATTGCTGTCTCTGCGACTCTAGCTTCAGTCCTGCAGCCTCCCTGTGTGCGTGCGTGCTGTGTACCTCTTGGTGAGTACCCTCCCCTGCGCCACAGTGCAGTCACTCTGTGGCTGCCTTGCACCCTGGGAACGCCCGCCGCTGCCTTTGCAGCCTCCATGCATACCTAGTCTATACTGTGTCTCTGCCAGCATCCATTTTTTTAGTGTTTTCCCTCTGGTCTGGGGAGTTGGGGGATGCCTGTGCACGGAAATGCTTTAAAAATCGTGGGAAAGGCGGGTAGAAACGACAAACAAAAAAATGAAAAATGGTAACGAAATTTTTCAAAAAATTCCCGACAAACGGAAATGAACCGAAACAGACCTCTTAATGACAAACGAAAAACCAAAACACCATTTTTCTGTTTCATGCCCATCTCTAGTAATGAATAAATAATATTGTAAAATATTTATATTGTCCCCTTTTGGAGGAGGTTCAGTTTCTTGCACCCCCAAATTGTGGGTGTGGGTGTGCAAGCAAATTAGGCTCTCCCCGCCTGTAATTGAACTGGTGGTGTGTCACTGGAATTTGTACAGCTGGACAGGTGCCTTCAGCCACACCCCTGAAGTGAAAATAGAGTATTGGTACTATGCCTTCCCAAGAAAGATATTGGGGTGTAAGTACAATATAGTTTAGTAGTTGTAGTCAGGGAATAAAATGAAAATAATTTTCTAAATTCTTCTGATCCACTGAAATGGAATGTGTCTTCTTTGTTTTCAGTGCACACACAACACAAGTGTATGTATGTAAACAAACAAACAATGAGCTAGAGTAATGAATAAATATAATATTTTAAGGCTGAGATCAGCAGCAGCAGCAGCTGGACAGGTGGCTTCAGCCACAGCCCAAAAATAAGCCTGAAGTGAAAAGAGAGTAGTGGTACTATGCCTCCCAAGAAAGATATTGGGGTGAAAATAAATACAATATAATTTAGTAGTTGTAGTCAGGGAATAAAATGAAAATAATTTTCTAAATTCTTCTGATCCACTTAAATGGAATGTGTCTGTGTGTTCAAGTGCACACACAACACAAGTTTAAAAACAAACAATGAAGTAAGTAATTAGTAAACTAAATAATATTGTAAAATATTCTCCACTTGGATAGAGGTTCTGTTCTTGGCTTGCACCCCAAATGTGTGTGTGTGCAAGCAAATTGAAGTTGGGAAAAATAGAAAATAAATGATAGTATATAATATATTTTAAAATAAATCCACACCTCCCACTCCCAGTCGACCCTCCCCCTTTATACAATATCAGAAAAATCCTTCCTCTCCCCACAAACAGCCAGAGAAGAGAACAAAGAAAAAACTCTAACTGCTTCCCTTTGCCAGACAAAGCTGCAGGGAATCAAAGAAATTATTTTCTAATAACATCAATTCCCTCCCTGCCTGCCTAACTTAAAAGCCTAAAGCCTCCATCCACCCAAGCCTCGATCGGATAGCCAGCAGCAGCCACAGTCCTCCCTCAAACACATCCAAGACCCGACTGTGATTTCTGGAAGGTGCCTCGGCTTTTTATGCCCTCCGAGACATCTAGAAGTGTCAGTCAAAACCTGGCCATGTAATTGGTGGAATTGTTCAAAAACCTTGCATGGTCCCATCCCACGCCCAGCCCAAATGGGCAGGTCTAAATAAAATAAAATAAAATAAAATAAAATAAAATAAAATAAAATAAAATCAATATGATATTTTATTGCTATAAAAAAACCCACTGCTGCTACTATTAAAATTCAGGCATTTAAAATAAATAAATTTCACATGTTTCTGTGGTGATTTGGTGTGTTTTTGACCACGATTTCAAAAGAAAAATCATGGTCGCCATTTTGGATTCTCCCCCCCCCCCACCGCATGGCATGGCGAGACGACGAGGATGACCCCCAGCCTGGTGCAAGCAGCCCAGGACAGGAAAGGAGGAGGGGTTTTTAAAAAAACCCCTCTTTGGCAAAAACTTATTTTCGCCTGCTTTTTCGGACGGGAGTTGGATTTTTAAAAAAACTTTTAAAAACTTTTTCTGTGCTTCGCATCGTGCGATCGCCGCGATGCCACAAACGGAAACAAAAAAACCTGACCAAATTTTTCTTTTTTCAGTTCGAGTTCAAGTTGTAACGGCTTAATTACCGTTACCGTTTCCATTACTTCCGGAAACGAAAAACCAAAAACGGAAATGAAGATTTCACCGCTCTGTGCCCATGTCTATCACGTACACACTTTCACACCACCTCTCCATGGGGCTTATCAAGGCTAATGGTCCCTTCTTGGCCAGGGCAGGGCGAGGACTGGTGTTATAGAAGTCCGCTGTGAAGCCATCACCTCTTGATTTATTCCCCTTCTTCTATCTTTGTAACAGCTGTATTTCAGCGAGAGGTATTGGTGAATTAAATTGATGCTTATGCTCTTCTTAATTTGGAGTGATTTATACTGATAATGGAATTAATTTTTTGATATCTATATCTGATGCTATTTCTGTTCCATACATTTCTTCCTAGTATTCCTTAAAAGCTGTAGCTATCTGTGGCTGTGATGTTGTCATTATGTTATCCTTTGTTTTTGTTCAATCAATTTTTCTTTCAATAACTTTCCTTTGCATTCAATATGATCTATTTGTTTCTTTGCTTGCTTGTTTGTTTAAATAGGTATGCTTCCTTTCCCCCAAGGATCCAAGGTAGTTTGGATTGAAAGATGCAAAGTTAAAAGCTAAAATAATAAATTATTGCAATGTTGGAAAAATATATTAAACAAATACCCTATCAAAACTTATAAATAAGAGCAATATTAAAAACACAAATAAAGCAGCAAATTATATATCCTTTTGGGAAAAAAATCCCCTTGTTCATTTAAAGGGGGAAAAGCTGCCTGGAGAGAAAGATTGTTGGCTATATATAGAAAAACAGCAAAGATATAGTCAGCCTGGTTTCCCATGGGAATTTTTTTCAGAGTCTGGAAGCAGCAACAGAAGGAAAATGTCTCCCATGCCTCCACCAAACGCACCTGTGAGGGCCATGAGACCAACAAAAAGGCCTCTTCTGGTGATCTTAATACCCAGGCAGGTTCATAAAGGGCGTTAATGTCTTTTAGATGGCGTGGACTTGGGCCGTTTAGGGTTTCTAGGTTAAAACCTTCACTTGGAATTGTGTCTGTAAATGGACTGGAAACCAGTGGACCTGCTGTAACCAGGGGAGAGGGCTATAACCAGCCCCTATTAACAATTTGGCAGCAGGATATTGGACCCACTGGAATTTCCAAATGCTTTCCAAAGGCAGCCCCATATAGAACGTGCTTCCATATTAATAATATTCCCCCTTTAAATAGCTACCATAATTGCCACTCAGGGTATGCTTATACCTAAGCTCAGTAGTTCTCTATAGATTCTTGTCAATTCAGTGACTATTTTTAATAGAGCCTGATTTCTTATGTTCTTCTGGTAATCTCTTGAATGTAGCTTTTATCTGCCTTTCTCTCTTTTTAATCTTGAGCCCTTCATTAAATCCACCACCACCCGTTAAATATGCTTTAAGAGTGACCCGTAGAGCTACTGGCTTCACTTCATCTTTATTATTTGTTTCACTTGAAAACTGGATATCCTTCTCTTTTCCCCCGCTCCCCAATAATTTGTGGATTTGTGAGAATGCTAGAATTTAGCTTCCAAATCTTAGGCTTAATCATTGGTGTTTTATTAACCCATAGGATTTTTATTAGAGCATGGTTGGATTTTAGAATAAGAGTAAAATCTACTTTAGCTGAAGGGTCCAAATGATTCTGAAATAAAGATATGGTTTATCCTTGAATAAGTTAAAGATTTATTTGAAATGAAGATACAACCTCTCCCTCTAGAATTCAAGTACCTCTATCCATCAATTAGACCTTCTTTTTCCAATTCTTACTCCATTAGTGGATATATCTAGTTCTTGATCATGTATCTCCTTTTACTTTCAAAATGCAATTTGCACTTCCTCTCAGGATTTTTTTCTATTTATGCACACCACATAACATTTCTCAAAAGATTTTGCAAAATTTCACTTGGTCTACATAATTTGATCCAACATTAATCACTCCTAATTTCCCTATTACAAATATGTATCTTCCATCAGGATCAATCAGCTGATTTCCTACATTTTTCATTACAAATACTGCAACCCCTAGCCTAATTTTTTTTTTAGTTCCACTTGTCCTAAATGGTTTTCCTACGGATGGGCGATTTCTAATATTCAGTTCTTCAAAAAATCTCCAGTTTATGAATGCGGAATATTGTGCAGCTGTACCCCTGATTCAAAAAGCCAGAAAATGGCCTGATACTGCTAGACATTATCATGTCCATGTTACCAGCAGGAAAAAAAGAGATGCCAATCTTTACAAAGCAAATGGCAGGCAGCCTGAATGTTGACAACAGCAATGGCAGCAAGTCAATATAGTTTACAATATACCTTCACTTCTGCTTGGTAGCATTCACAGAGTGATACAACACAAGGAAAAACCTCAGGGCCTGACTCTCTTTTTCATCAGTTAACCATTTTTTCCTAAACATGAAGCAATTTGTAAGGGATGTTTTTCAACAGTCTAAGGCCGAGTTTCCAAATTACAGTTTTTTTGTTTGGGCAACCCTTTTTAAAGGTTGGCTTACAGAATGCTGAACTGGGCTGTCACACAATATCTATTGCTGCACAGGCATGCAGCAATAATATTGGCCTTATTTTCTATGGTGCTCTTCCTTTAGTAATAACACATCGGCACCCAAACTATGAATAGTCTACTTTTACCTGGGAAACCAAACTGTTTGTGTTAAAAGGAAACTTACATTTAAATAGTCTAACATTAAGTTGTCTAAATTTGTTAACTATGCTTTTGAACTCCTTATTAGAGATGGGCACGAAATGAGCGATTTTTCGTTTTTGTTTTCATTTTTTCGTTTTGTTATGCAATGAAAAATGAAAACGAAATGAAATTTTTTTAAAAAACAAAACAAAAATGAAAATGAAATGACCAAATTTGCTGTGTTTTTCATTTTCATTGCAGCAGATGCATTGAACTAAAAAGAATGCTAATGAAACAGCAATTTTTGTTTTCGTTTTCATTTTTCTGTTTCGTTACCTATCGAAACGAAAACAATTTTTTTTGCAAAAAATGTCACAAAAACAAAAACGAACCAAAACGGACCCCTAAACGACCAAACGACAAACGAAACACCATTTTTTTGAGTCATGCCCATCTCTACTCCTTATTGAAACAGAATATACTAGCAAATATTAAAAGCTAACAGCTTGTGGCCATTAAAAATAGGATTGTCTGCATAACCTTCCTGTTTTGTTCTTAGTGGAACCCTTGAACTGCCTGAGTTTGGAGTATATGAATAAATAGAAAGGAAGGCTCCAAATTTACCTTAGCTCCAGCCAAGCTCTAGCCAGGCCCCAGCACTGACAATGGGAGACAGGTGTAGGATGTGGGAGCTTGAGGCTAGAGAATAACTGAAGGGCAGGATTCTGGCCAATCCAATTGGGGGCCAGCAGGCTGTTTAAACCATCCAATGGCCAGCCACGGGGATAGCCTGAAAGTGTATTGTTTGTGTCATGGAATAAAGAGCTGAATTTTCACTTTGGGCATTGTCTGGTTTCATCAGACCCACTATATTACACTTCCCAATCTTCTTCCCTTTGCTTGCCTCACCTCACTTCCTCTGTCCATATCCCACCCCATAACCCTTTACTTCCTTTTCTCATCTTCCGCCCCCAGCTGATAGCATTGAGGCCAAATGATCATTAAAATGAGTTGCACCATGGGGATTACAGGTTGTGGGGCCAAGAGCTATATCTGTGGCAAAATCTCTCCAATCCCATAGCATGTATTTCGAGATATTGCTATTTAAACATTGGAATGGCATTCAAAACTCTTTTAGCTGATTCGTATATAAGCACTTTCTGAACCATACATGCATGTTTCAGTTTATAATCCTTCTGGGAGTATTCGGCGTTCTTATAATGGGTCCAGCAAAGCAGCATGAAAGAATAGCAGGGCTGCTTATTGTCTTCAACTGGAGATATAGCACCACCAATGACCTTGAGAAACTTAGGGAGCATTCAAACAGAGTTTGTTTTGCATTTTAACACCCCCCCTTTATGCTCTTTTCAGTAGCATTTGCATCCTGTATCTTTGTTTATTCTGATCTCAGTGAGCTTTTTTTTCTGCAATCACAGGCATCTGAATCTTCCTCTCTTTTGGGACATCTTGTAATTGTTCCATTGTAGTTAAACCCCTAGCTGTATGTGTCCATGCCATACAATTAATCGGAAGAGAAATCCCCAGACATACCTTCTTCCTTGGCTCTGAAGTGCCTCAGTCAACAGTTTCCACTGTCTGCTCCTCTTCATTGTTCCAACAGCCAAGTCCTGGAAGATTAAGAGGCCTACCGCACTTAGCTTTTGAATCGTCTTTTGCTTAAAGTCAAATTGCCTTTAAAATCACTTACTGCATTTCCAATCGCTTTTTCTGCGGAGCCCCCTTGGCCACACCCCTTTTCGGCTGCTGTGTCCGTTTTTCTTGCAATGGCCACCCAAGGTGGTGTTTTTTAAAACCGATTTCTAGACTGCTTTTTAAAGTCATTTGGCTCAAACTGCAGACACCATGCACCATTTTTCCAGGTCCCCCTCCAATATGCCTTATCCTGCCATTGGAAAAGCCAAAACAGAAATCCTCCTGCAGTGTAATTATTTCCGCTGACTTCTCCGGTCCTTCTACTTCCTCTTTTGGGTACAACTTAAAATTCGCTACATTACTTTGAATGGAAGAGCGACTGCATGATGTTATTCTAAATAATAATTTCTGAAATAGAAGCAGATAAAGGGAAAATGTCGGACAACATTGAAACAAAAAGCAGTTTAGCAAGGTGTGGATGGGGAAACTGGTTCTTGAGAAAATACCCAAGTGCAGAATGCTGAATCGCTTCAGTGACCATGTGACTGGAGGAGGGCAAAAGGCGATTCAAAACAAAAAGCATTTGCTGTAGGAAGTGCAGTAGCGGCCTAAATCTCATTCCCTTCATACTACAACTCTGTGATGTTGTTCAGTTCACAGTGTGCTGTTAATTTCACTATGGAATGGATGAACCTTGCATTTTTTTGTCTGTTCTGCCATCTTGCTGAATATTCTTATTTATTTGTTATGTTTGTTGTTTTTATTATTTTTCTTTGAATGATATTTTTGATATACATTTTTTGTTTATGTGATTGCTATTAACAACATGGAGTTCCTTCAGGAAGATGGATGGTATAGAAACAAACAAACAAACAAACAAACAAACAAACACTCTTTTTATGTACTTCTTTCTTAGGATTCACTCTGTGAAGTCTTTCCAAGTCTTCTGAAGCATTCCTTAACCCAGGACAAAGGTCTTGGATCCAAACCATCTCACACCCTCCCATCCTCTACCCTTCTTTAAAATTCCTCAAATATAGATTTTGACAGAAATTGCAACTTCCTTGATCTTCCACATGACGACTTAACAGTCTTCATTCTTTTTCCATAACCTCGGTTCCAATTCTGCTGATGCTGATTTCAAAAGCATCATTAGCACTTTGCAGTATTTGCTTAATGCTAGCCTTCATTTTTACCAGTGCTCCTTTCCCTGGCGCTAATGCGGCTTTCATATCTGTTTGCATGTCTTTCCTTAATTGTTTCAAAAGCCCTTCCATATCTTCACTGAACTCGCCAGCTAATTTGGGTTTCTTTCATCCCCCCTCCTTTTCATCTTGCCCATTGCCATTTAAATATCAGCATCCTCCTCCGAGGACTGCACCAAATCACTTTGATCTTTTCCTTATGAAGAGGCATCCAGTGTACTTTCTCATGTTATCTTCTTTCATCTTCCCATTTGTATGTGTGTTTATTTGCACATATTACTTATCTACTGGCTGGTGTTCATGTTGAGTAATTTATTACAAGAAGGCTGAGAGCAGAGCGGATCTCTTCAGATGCCATCTTCCTTGACAGTAAGCCACACCCCTTATAGTAAAAAAAATTAAAAATAAAACAAAACTGAAATAAAAATCTCATTCATTGCTCTCCATACCAAACCCTAAAGAGAGAAGAGCCATGCCATAAAGAAAGAGCAAGTAATGCCATTTTTCAATGCACATGTAGCACTAAATAAAATAATCCGGGGAATTTGCAGTGAACTGTTTGCTAATGCTCCACCAAGAGTATTACTAAGCATGAAATGTCATATCCAAGAAATAAGATAAAATGTGAGGAAAAGACAAGTAAAAAGAGTTAATAAGTGTTAAGGGGATTGTCATTTGTACAAGGAGATAATCCTTGTTCTGGCATTTTGACTGTATATTAAACTTGTCTCAAAAGGGTTGTGTTCACTGATCTGACATTACGGTTCTCTGAGGCACCATTTTCCTCAGGAGCAGCTTCATTCCCTCTTTCAACTGCTTCTAAACAGGACTAATCACTTGACATTTTAGGCCTTTGGGATGCGAACACGAGTCTTCTCCACATGTAGAGGAAGAAACAGTTGTTCACTTGTGCTTTAAACAGATATTGTGGGTTATTTCTATCTTTCATTTGTATATACACCTGGGGGCACATATATCCAGTCGTGCTCCATCTGTACAATTTTGCTCCCACCCTATTAAATATTTTAAATGCCTAATCCAAAAGTAAGCAGACCAGGAATGAGCAACTAGGAGAAGGCCAGAGTTCATTTTCACAACCTCCTGGATCTCGACAAGATGCTACCAGTATCTTCCATATGGCAAAAAAGAGAAAAAAGGCACTAGAAAATAGTAAAGGTCTCCATGATTTGCCATGATTAGTTGTTTTGTGGGGGTGAGGATTGGCCTCCTGTTTTAGACATGAAATATACCTTTTTTTAAAAGGAAACAAACTGGGCACAATCTAGACTTTCCTGGTGAATATAAATGGAATCCAGTAAAAACTAAGGAATAGCCAGATTTCATGAAAATATAGGTAGATTAAAAAGAGTTCCATTGTATTCATCAGAAATATTTCCAATATTTTACCTCAGCTATGTCACCAATTGTGTGTGAAATTTCACTTTAGTTAAAATTTCAGCTGATGCCATGAATATATCAGTCAAAGCAAAGCAACGTGTTCTGTTTATATACCACCCCATAACACTTCAAGCACTCTTTGGGTGGTTAACAATTTTATTATGCAGGCTATGCATTGCCCCCACCCCACCCCATTTTACCAACCTTGAAGGAGGAAGGCTGACTCAACCATGAGCCAGATACCTGGGATTGAACTCCAGGTCATGAGCACAGTTTTACCTGAAGTACAGTTATTTATCCACTGTGCCTCGAGGCTCCTGGATTAGAGATGGGCACAAAATGAAAAATGATATACTTTTTTATTGTCTCGTAAGGTTAAGAAACATTCCATAAGGTAATGACACGGCAAACAGTGTTTCGTTACGAAATGAAACGAAACACAATTTTTACCAGGGAAATGAAACAATTCGTTCTACCTTGCCACTCTGCCTCCCAGGTGGGTTTTTTTGACAGGTCAGGCTGTGGGGAATGGGGGTGCTCTCCCTCCCCACACCCCAACCTGTCAAAAAAACCCACCTGGGTGGCGAGGGCCGGGGCAACAAGGCAGAACAAAACAGGCTTTTTACTGCTGCCTGCTCCATTCTTCATTGTTGCTCCCACCCACACCCTCCAAGTGGGGTTTTTAATAGGTTGGGGTGTGGGGAGGGAGCCACCACCTCTCCCCACACCCCAAGCTTTCAAAAAAAAAAACCACCTGGGTGGCAGTGGCAACAAGTGAGAAAGGAGCAGAGTGTTTTACTGCTGCCTGCTGTTATGCCCTGTCACACTTCTCAGCCAGGCAAGGGGCAGGTGAAGCATTGCCTTTATTATGCACCCTCACTACCATGGCACAGAATTCAAAAGCCTGGTCTGCTGTCCCTTCTCATCCAGATAAGGGACAAGCAGGTGCATTAACTGCCTAATGCTTGCCTGGCTGAGAAGAGAACAGCAGCAGGGGGCTGACAGTGTGAGTGCTGACTTAACCGCTCTCCATCTCAGCCCCCTGCAGTGTCGGGGGATCCCAGCTTCCAAGGACATAGCAGGGGGCTAAAAGGGCAAGTGGTGAAGTCAGTACTTGCCCTGTTAGCCCCCTGCTGTGTCCAGGAAGCCAGGATCCCCCCAACACTGCTGTGTCATTCTGAATAGTTTCATCTCATTTAATTACCTTTTGGTTAAAAAGTCATTACTAACGAAATGAAATGGAACTACTAAGGAAATAAAATAAAACAAAACACTAATTTTCTGTTTCATGTCAATCTCTAGTCAGGATATATCAGAAACTCCAATATGTTAAAATACTCCTCACTACCTCTGACATTTTTTGACAGTTCTCAGCTGCTTGATCTAAATTGGATCTCCAATTTGGCTTTGATTCTTCCATTAGGGGAGTGAAAATATGTTAGTATTGTTCTCTTCAAAAACCCACCACCATTCTTATCCACCCCAATTCCATAGCAGATTGTGAGAGACTGACTGGTCAACTCTTTTGCAGGCTTTTCTTCCAACATTGGCATTTGTGCAATTTTTTTTGCATATCTTGTTTTCAAAAAGTACACTCTTTCATATGCATTTTTACTAACATATGGAATGTTATACATATAAATTAATGGACATTTTGTGAATTTTTGAAACATGCATTTGGCTAGTACTTCTTTCAGCTGGCCATGCAGTTATTTACACGTCTTTTCTTCACCAAAATGCAACACAAGTTTCAGTGTGCACTGATTTCCAAGGCAAAATGCATTTTGTTCTGTTGCTAGCCTTGAGAGCTGAGAAAGAGCTATTTGGGGGAAAATGTGAACCAAATGATTCTCCTCTCCCTTCTCCTTTTTCCTCATTAAATGGACTTTTCAATAGTTTCTTGACTCAGAGTTCAAGGTCAGCCTAACACTCAGTGGCCACAATCTTATTGCTTGTATACACTACCATAAATCACAGAGAAGAATTGCCACTAATTAAAGAGCTTCTAGTTGTATTCTTCAATGTGTGTCAAGTCTTGTGATTGGTGCATGACTAGGAATAAAAGCAGCAATGTATTACCCAGCAGCAATTTGCTGTTATGATTTACATGGTTTCATTGACACAGGTATACGTAAGCAATGTTATTCTGGCCAGTGCTTGTTAAATTTAATTTGAAAATGTGTTGCAAGTTTATATCTGCTTCATCCCAACTTGGCTGTTTATGTTTATGTTATATATATATATATATATATATATATATATATATATATATATATATATAACAAAATATATATATATATATATATATATATATATATATATATATATCAGCAGTTAATATATCAGCAACAAAGCAAGCAAACCACACCCCCAGCAGTATTTGGTGTTCTGAGACCTTCTTTGCTTCCAGAATATATATATATATACTAACATGCATATATATATATGCAGGTTCAACAAAGCTGTAAGACATATATATATATATATATATATATATATATATATATATATATATATATATATATATATATATTATATTGCTTTGTATATATATATGTCTTACATATATATATATATATATATATATATATATATGTCCTACAGCTTGCAAGATGAATTGACTGTGCTTTTATTGCACAGCATGAATCACACTGCATTTTACTTACTCAGGACATAATTTTTGTGTGCTTGAAACGCAAATCAGATAAGATTACACCATCCATGTTCCAATTTAACAGCAAAACTCTCCTTACTTCCATAAGAACATAAGAATAGCCATGCTGGATCAGACCAAAGGCCCATCTAGTCCAGCTTTCTGTATTTCACAGTGGCCCCACCAAATGTGTCTGGAAGTGCACAAGACTAGATATGTGTCTCCTGATACCACTCCCCTGCATCTGACCGTTGAAGTACCCCAGTTTTAAGCCTGGAGATTACACATCTCCCTCATGGTTTGTAACCTGTGATTGACTTTTCCTCCAGGAATCTATCAATCCTCTTTTGAAGGCATCCGGGCCAGATGCCATTACCGCATCCTGTGGCAGGGAGTTCCACAGACTAACAACACACTGGGTAAACTTTTATTGCACAGCATGAATCACATGAATCACACTGCATTTTACTTACTCAGGACATAATTTTTGTGTGCTTGAAACACAAATCAGATAAGATTACACCATCCATGTTCCAATTTAACAGCAAAACTCTCCTTACTTCCATAAGAACATAAGAATAGCCATGCTGGATCAGACCAAAGGCCCATCTAGTCCAGCTTTCTGTATTTCACAGTGGCCCCACCAAATGTGTCTGGAAGTGCACAAGACTAGATATGTGTCTCCTGATACCACTCTCCTGCATCTGAAATATTTTGTCTGTTCTCACTCTCCAGACTAACAACACACTGGGTAAACAAATATTTTGTGTGTTCTCACTCTCCCAACACTCAATTTGAGTGTATGTCCCCTAGTTCTGATATTTTGTGAGAGGGAGAAGAGTGTCCCTCTATCCACTTTACTCATGCCCTGCATTATTTTGTAAGTCTCAATCATCTCCCCCCCCTACGTTGCCTTTTTCCAGTCTAAAGAGTCCTAAATGTTTTAGCGTTTCCTCATAAGGGAGGTGCCCCGGCCCAGTAATCATTTTAGTCACTCTCTTTTCTAGTTCCACTATGTCTTTTTTTGAGATGTGGTGACCAGAATTGTACACAATACTCCAGGTGTGGCCTTACTATCATTTTCTACAATGGCATTATAATGTTGGCTGTTTTATTTTCAAATCAAGGGTTTTTGTGTCAGATTTGCTTGACACTCTTCCCCCGACATGCATGGCAAAGGAGATTGCAGCATGGTCACTGTTCCCCAGAGGCTCAGTGACATTCACTTCCATGACCAGATCCTGAGTATCACACAGTATTAGATCCAATTTGTCTGTTCTTGGGTAGGATCCATGACAAGTTGCTCTAAGGCACAGTTATTAAGCATGTTGAGAAGCCTGGTTTCTCTTTCTTGCCCTGACCTCACATTAGCCCAGTCAACATGGGGGTAATTGAAGTCCCCCATGATTACTATCCTGTCCCTTTTAGAAATCTCCATGATTTGCCTCATCATTTCAAGGTCCCCCTCAAGTTTTTGGTCTGGTGGATGATACCACCACCCCACACACACTCTATCACACCGCTCTTGGGACCTGGTAGTCTAACCCACAGTGATTCTTTGGTGGAGTCAGACCCACCGTCAATCTCCATTCCCTTCTTTGACATAGATAGCCACTCCCCTCCAATCCTCCCCTCTCTATCCCTTCTATAGAGTTTACAGCTTGGGATTGCAGTATCCCACTGGTTTTCCACATTCCACCAGGTTTCTATTATGTCTATGATATCACTATTATCCCTAGCTACCAAATGTTCAAGTTCTCCCATCTTTGCTCGGAGACTTCGAGCATTTGCGTAGAAGCACCTGTACAGTGGGTCCCCCAGCCCCACAGCTTTTAATTCCAGTAGACAAACTAGCACATCCCATTATTCTCCCAGTGCTGATACCTACTACATCATCAGTTTGTGCTTCTCTACCCTCTCCAACCTTGATCCACGGGGATGAGGTGTTCCGAACCGGATGTTGCTCAGCTCCTATTGGCTTTCCCCCAGTTATCAGTTTAAAAGCTGCTTTGCTTCCCTGACATTCTATAACATTCAGGCACCACATCTGCTTTATTTCACCAAGGAAGTGAATGGAGTTGTGAGAAGGGAAAGCGAAAGAAGAAGAAGAAGAAGAAGAAGAAGAAGAAGAAGAAGAAGAAGAAGAAGAAGAAGAAGAAGAAGAAGAAGAAGAAGAAGAAGAAGAAGAAGAAGAAGAAGAAGAAGAAGAAGAAAGGAGGGCAGTGGACAACCTGTGGCTCTCTCGAAGTGACTGAACAATGGTGAGGAAAGATGGGGATTGCTACTTGGAAACATAAAAGTCTCAAGTTCCTCACTTCTCACTTGAAGAATAAATAACATTTTGTTCCATATTTTAAAGGCATCAATGCTGAATTCATTCAGAACACTGCAGAATTTCTCTCCAGTTACACTCAACAACATCTGGGGAACCCAGGTTGGGAACTACCACCTCTAAATGTAACCAGCTGGTGGTGAAAGGTTCTTGGAATTGTAGTCCAGAAATGCTTGGGTTGCTCAAACCACTGTCTTAGGGCCATGCTAGCTGTAGAATGGAGGGAGAAACACAGCTCCCCTTATAGATTTGCTGCTACTACTGTTCAGGAAGAAAATATATGTGGACTTCAATATATAAAATGTGGGTTTCCCAGTCCCCCCATCACTGAAAGTAATCATCGGGTCCACATTGCAGATCTGGGTTCTAGTGTATTGGTAAAACACACATCTACCATCTGTGTTGTGGGGGAAAGCTTCCATGATTTTAACAGAAGATTTATTTCCATATACAAATTGAAGGTATCAATAATGAGAAGATTATCCACACTGGAGGCATAACAGGGCTGAATGGCTAAATTGTTACAACCCTGGTGTTTGGGTTCAAATATCAGTTGAGTCTCCCACACTTACTTCTGAGTGAAAGAGTAACACTCAGCCACAGCAGCGCTGTCTTCCTGCAACTGAATGAGACCCAGGAATGATGGCTTGAAACGGTGGGTCATTCTAACTAAGGGGCTGGGGACAGACATGCCTAATCTCCACCAAGGAGCCACTTAAAACATCACATGCTTAGCATGAAGGCCTGCACAATCTGTATGATCATTTTGCTTACATGATATAGCATTATCCACTACACCTTTGAGGCCACATCATTTAAGGATTCAGTTCAAAGGGCTGTTCTCTGAGCAGAATAGTCCATAATGACATGTTGTCAAGTCAACTCTGATGTATGGAAATCCTTCCCAGAAGTGGTTTACCTCATACCTTTCTTCTAGCAACACTCTGTGACTGTGCTGCTTGCCAAGGCAAGTAGGTGGCTGTTTTCTGAGGAGGCACGGTGGGAAATTGAAATTCTTACCTCTGTCTCTGCAGCAAGGTACCCTGGCTGTTGCCCAGTTATTCAGCCAGCTATGCTATGCTATGCAGCCCTTGTATTAAATCAACCAACCAACCAACCAACCAACCAACCAACAAGCCTCCATGTGTTCAGCCACAAGTGATAACAATAGTAAAATAATCAGCCCTTACAGTGAAGAATAATACCACACTTAAGTACATCATAGCTTCATTCACAGGTCTTGGAAAAAACACAAGGATTTTTTAAGATCATCATGCACTGACTTCAGTAATTTCAAAACTGGAAATAATTTGAGCAGAAGTTCACTTTTTCTCCTCTTGATACTTCTATTTCATCTTATCTCTGAAATGTTACATTTTTGCCAATAGCTCCAAGGGCCTAGGGATAGTTTGGGGTTATGGGAGTTGTAGTATAAAAATAACATTTTCTAACCTCTTGTGGAAATTCATATGCTTGAAAAGAACATCCCAACAAAAATTTAACAGGGAAGTACTATGGCTCATGTCTCTGTGAGTTCATATATCCATGCATTAGAATGGAAAATGATACAGTCATCAACTACTGACTAGCTTCTCCAATGCATTGCTACCAGTTCATTCTGCATATTCTCACATATTATTTCTATTGTTGCCACACCCAAAGGACCAGCTTGCTAGAGATGGGCATGGAATGAAAAATGAAACACTGTTTTGTCATTTCACTAGGTAAAAATGTGCATCTCAAAAATACCGATCCCAGGCATGTTGTGGCACCAAAGTGGCAGGGTTAGCTTCCTAAAGCAATTCTAGGTAAGCACCCATAAATTGGAAAGGTTTCAGGTTAAGGGGGCTGAGCTATGAAGCTCCAAAGGGGGTGCCCCTAGGGAAAAAACTTTCTAATTGGAATCTGAAGCCAAATTATGGCAGCACTACATTTGCCCGTGGCTTGGCTTCTGAAGTTCTGATTCCAATAGAAGACTTTTCCCCCTAGGGGCACCCCCTTTGGAGTTTCATAACTCAGTCCCCTGTACCCCAAACCTTTCCAAATTTGGAGTGCTTACAGGGAAGAGCTTGAGGAAGCTCTTCTGCCATTTTGGTTCTTTCGGACCGAGGGGAGCATAGTGTTTCATTTCATTTCATTTTGTTTCATAACAAAACTACTTTAAAAATTCATTACAAATGAAACAAAACTAAACTACTAAAGAAACAAAGCAAAGCAAAACACTAGAAATGGGCACGACCAGAAATTTTTTTTTCAAGTTGTTTTTCGGGACGGGTCCGTTTTGGGTCGTTTCTGTTTTTCGTGAAATTTTTCAAAAATTTGTCGTTTTGTCATGTCGTTTGTCGTTTGTCGTTACCGCCGCGATTTAGCGCGACTTGACTTCCCAGAGCATGGGGTTAGGGGGTAAGGGCTAGGTTTAGGGTCACGGTTAAGGTTAGGGTGGGTTAGTGGGCTGTACCTCTGGGTGCCTCTGGCCCACTAAGAACACAGTGTACTGGCGTATGGGTTAGGGTTAGGGTTAGGATTAGGATTAGGGTTGGTGGTCTTTTTATGCCCTCTCTGGCACATCCAGAAGTCTCAGCAAAACCTGGCCATGCGATTGGTGGAATGGCTCCAAAAATTTGCATGGTCCCATCCCATGGCCAGCCCATCATTGCGCGTGCGCAGGTGTAAGAAAATAAAATAAAATAAAATAAAATAAAATCAATGGAGATGTTTTGTTTCAAGAAAAACCCACTGTTGCTACTGTAAAAATTCAAGCATTTAAAATAGCTAATTTTCGCATGTTTCTGTGGTGCTTTGGTGGGTTTTTGGACCACAATTTCAAAAAAAAATATTGCGGTCACCATTTTGGATCTCCCCGCACCGCATGGCAAATGGAGACGCCGAGGATGCCCCCTCCCAGCCTGGTACCAGCAAGTCTCAGAAAAATCTGGCCATGCGATTGGTGGAATGGCTCCAAAAATTTGCATGGTCCCATCCCATGGCCAGCCCATCATTGCGCGTGCGCAGGTGTAAAAAAAAAAATAAAATAAAATAAAATAAAATAAAATCAATGGAGACGTTTTGTTGCAAGAAAATCCCACTGCTGCTACTGTAAAAATTCAAGCATTTAAAATAGCTAATTTTCACATGTTTCTGTGGTGCTTTGGTGGGTTTTTGGACCACGATTTGAAAAAAAAAATTGCGGTCGCCATTTTGGATCCCCCCCCGCACTGCATGGCAAATGGAGACGCTGAGGATGCCCCCTCCCAGCCCGGTACCAGCAGCCCAGGACAGGAGGGGGAGGCTGGAGTGGGGACCCCCCCAGAAACCACCCCTCTGGTAGGTGCCCTCAGGCAGGCATATTTTCGCCTGCTTTTTTGGCCGGGAATCGGGTTTTTTTTTATTTCTAAAACTTTTTTTCTGTGCCGCTTGGCATCGCGCGATCGCTGCGATGCCAGGAACGACAACGACAAATCAGACCCAATTTTTTTTCCTTTTTTTGTATTTATAATTTTATTGGGTTTTTTAAGGGGGGGAAAGGGAGGGGGTATAGGGAAAAGGAAAAGGGAAAAAAGGGGAGGAATAGAGTTTAAAATTTACATTGAATATATCAAGCAAAGTAAAAAGAAAGTAGTATAACATATTGATAAATTGCCAAATATTATCACAGTACTAATAAGTTTTTTACTTCTTGCCATCTTTTCCGAGAGATCTCATCGTAGTCTCCTTTTAAATAGCCGGAGAGTCTATCGATTTCAATGCATTCTCTTATTTTTTCGTGAAAATTCTTCTCTGTTGGCACGTTTGGTTGTTTCCAAAATTTCGCGTACAATATCCTTGCAGCAACAATTACATGGTGGAGTACATATCTCTGATCATATGAAATATTTATATTAACTATATTTAATAAAAAAAGTTCTGGTCTAAGCTCTATCTTAATTTTCAGACATCTTTCTAGAAATAGTTTTACCATTTTCCAATATGCCTTTGCCTCTTTACATGTCCACCACATATGATAAAAAGTACCAGAGTCATATTTACATTTCCAACATTTGGGTGAGCAATTATACATCTTAGATAGTCGGTGTGGTGCGAGATGCCATCTATAGAACATCTTATAACAGTTTTCCTTAAAGGAAATAGATTTAAAAATTTTAACTGTATTCCACAGAGAGTCCCATTTGTTTAGATGAATAGAATAACCAAAGTTTTCAGCCCATCTTATCATATTGTCTTTGACCAGTGTATCAATCATTTTTTCATTTAACAATATAGTGTAAAATTTACTAAGCAGTTTAGAGTCACCAGAGGAAAGTATTTTATCAAGTGGAGTATCAGTAGGCGTAAATCCCCCCTCTTTGGTGAGGTCTTTGAAGTGTGAATGTATTTGTTGATACTTCCACCAGTCTAAATTATATCCTTCTGATGTTAATTTCCCCAATGATTTCAATGAGAGGTCATCATTCAGAAGGTGTCTATAAGTTGCATTCGAGGTTTCACTTATATGGGGACTATAAATCGCTCCTAGTGGAGATAGCCACAGTGGTGCTTTAGGGTAAAATTGTTTTTTAATCGATAACCATATTCTAACTAGGGCGTTCCTTATCCAATGTTTTTTGAAGAGAGTAGGTAAGTTACCTTTGTACCACAAATAATAATGCCAGCCCTTGTCTAGGCCATAACTCTCAAGTTGCAAAATTCTTTTGTTTGTCATCAAAATCCAATCTTTAATCCAGGTCATAGCAGCAGCCTTATAATATAATACTAAATTAGGAAGGGCAAAGCCACCAGTTTTGGTTCTGTCCTGCAGATAGACATTTTTAATCCTTGCTTTTTTCTTTTGCCATATGAATATACGTATACTTTTTTCCAGATCTGTAATGATCTTAAAATTAGGTAGTATAGGCAAGGATTGAAATAAGAAAAGCAGTTTGGGTAAAACATTCATTTTAACTGCAGCAATTCTGCCCATTAAGGATAATTGGAGTCTTGACCATGTTTCGAGGTCGGCTTTGATTGTTTTTATAACATTAACATAATTATCTTTAAGTAAAGAGTTACAGCGGTTAGATACAGTAATACCCAGATATTTTACCTTACTCAGACCCAATTTTTCTTTTGTTGGTTCGAGTTCGAGTTCTGGGGGAGTAATTGTCGTTACCGTTTCCGTTGCGTAACGGAAACGAGTAACGAAAACGGAAACGAGAATTTTGCCAAGTCATGCCCATGTCTACAAAACACTATTCTTCCATTTCATGCCCATCTCTATAGTTTGCCATTGCTTGTATTAATGGTCCAGGGAAAATATAAAACCATAGTACCTTCTAACTTGTGGAAATACTTTATTGAAACCTCACCCTGTATGCAAGTTGCTAAATTATTGCTTCCTGTAGATAATGATATTCTGAAATAATATATTTGGAAAAACAAAAACAACCTTGATGAATAGAGAGCATGATATTTTACTTGCTGATTTGTTTCTTTCAACACTGGCTTATCTCCACTTTCCATTTGTTCCTCCATTGCACAATTTATAGGATTTAAGCTATCTGCTTAGACAGCTATTCTTGGGCAATTTTGTATGACTTTCTGAATTCCTGAGCCCAGCCAAAGATCTATAAACTACATTTGCTTCACTGTCTTCAGGCCTGCCTTGTTGATGACTGCAACCTTGAAGCAAAATCACTAAGATTTCTACCTGACTAATGGAGAACACATCTCTGGTAAATCTTTCAAACAAGCTAGTGACAGGAGGTGCCATAAAGACCCTCTCCACATATATTTCAGTTGGCATCTAATGTTTTTCTGTCCCTTTTTAAAGAAGGAATGTATAGGACTAGCATAATGCTTTGCTTAACAACGGATGAATCTGTGATCTCGTGAAGAGAACGATGTCACTTTAGAAAATAACCATTTACTTCAGCACTAAAAGCTGTTTGCTCTTGGAACTGCTGCCTTTAGTTAGGGTGTTATTCCTCTCCCTTCCCAGGTCATGTATCTTTGCACTATCCATACCCTTAAAATGCAGCAAAGAGGAAAATGTATCAATATATATTTCCAGTTCTAGTTTTTTAAAGTTGTTTTTAGATGAACCTGTGAAGATTCCTAGGAGCAAAACAGATTTCAAATGGTAGCAGTGTTACTATGCTCAGCTGTGAATGCCCAACACATGCAAGCTTTTCTGCTCTACAAAACTCTTTTTTAGGATGTATAACAGACAATTAGGAAGTAGGGGAGTTTGAATTTTAGTTAACTTCCTCTAACTGTGCAGCAGAGATACAAAGATTCATGGTGCAGAATTAGCTTCAAGTTCCCCAGGTTAGTTCACTCCTTTTTTTCTTTATGACTGGCAAGTGCAGTCTCAATAACTCTCTCTGAGACTTGAGTAAGAGAAAGAATAAAACATCCATTTACTATCAATCAATATTCCCTCTAATTTTCTTCCACTATATGCTGGGCTTTTTCCTGTGTGTGCAACCAAAGCAAAAAAGGTCACAACAGGTGTGTGGAAAAGGAAAAGCCTTGCACGGTGGGAGGGGGGCAGAGGCAGGTGCACACCTTAGAGGGAAATTTGGCACAGTGGATCACAGCAAGCTCACAACTTGACTGCTTTGAGCAGCAGGCGTCACCAGACTCACAGCTTTCAAAAGATGCAAGAGAGGGGAACAGTTTCTTAGCAAAGAGGCGTGGCCCTGTTTGAATCACAGGCAGGGAAAGAACTATTGGTTTGTGCTGGATAGATTGAATTACCCCAGCCCAGAAAAATCAGTTCTCCTTCTCTGGAAACTAAGGGTAGAGCATTGTGCATCTGCAGTAGCCACCCAGGTCTCCTTGTAAACTTTTGCGATGATACAAGGATGCTCCAGAAAAGCAGATCGGAAAGGTAGAGGTTAAGGGTGTGAACAGACAGAAAGAAAGGGATGCATTGATTCAGATTGGAAATGGCAGCTCTTCCAGGGGTGATCTCCTTAAAGTGACTCTTCTGGACTTTCAGTGAATCACTCCATCCTGACCCCAGAAAATGATAGCCCCACTGCTGGGCTAAAAGGTTCATTTGGAGCACTGGCTGGAGTAGGGAGGGAGTGCTGTTCCCCACATGTCATGTGACTGCCAGGACATTGTACGAACAGGAAGTCCAAAATGTGAGCTCTATGCTCAGGTGATAACACCCTACGTTTCAGCTGTGGGCAGCTGTGGGCATCTATTTGGTCACTCATAAGAACCTAAGAACATAAGAAGAACCATGCTGGATCAGGCCAAAGGCCCATCTAGTCCAGCTTCCTGAATCTCACAGCAGCCCCACCAGATGCATCTGGGAGCGCATGAGACTAGATATATGTCTCCTGATAACACTCCCCTGTATCTGGCCCTTGAAGTACCCTGGTTTTAAGCCTGGAGATTACACATCTCCATTAGAGATGGGCACGACTTAGCGGTATTCCCGTTTCCGTTTCCGTTACTCGGTTCCGTTACACTACGGAAACGGTAACGGGAATTACTCCGCCAGACTTTGAGCTCGAACTGACGAATGAAAAATTTTGGTCTGATTTGTCGTGCTCGTTCCTTGCATCGCGCGATCGCGCGATGCCACGCGGCCCAGAAAAAAGTTTTTAAAAGTTAAAAAAACCCAGTTCCCGGCCAAAAAGCAGGCGGAAAAATGCCTGCTGTGCCTCAGGGCACCTACCAGAGGGGTTGTTTCTGGAGGTCCCTGGCCTCCCCCCCATCCCCCGTCCTGGGCTGCTCTGGTGGGACTCGCCGCAGGCTCGCAGCCAGCAAAAAGCTGAGTCTCACCGCCGGCCGCCGCAATTAAAGCGCAAGCAAGCGGCACGGACGGCACAGGAAAAAACTTTCAAACTCTCCCTCCACCCATTCCCGGGCCAAAAAAGCAGGCAGAAAAATGCCTGCTTGACTAACGGCGCAGGGCACCTACCAGAGGGGTGGTTTCTGGAGGGGGGGGTCCCACCTCCCCCCCCGTCCTGGGCAGCCGGACTCGCCATGCCATGCGGTCTGGGCGGGGGATCCAAAATGGGGCGGCGAACGCAATATTGTTTTTGAAATCGTGGTCCAAAAACACACAAGCACAACAGAAACACGCGAAAATTTATAAACTGCCAGATTTTTCACAGTAGCAGTGGGTTTTTTCTTGCAACAAAATGTCTCTCCTCTCCTCCTCTGTCCTCCATTGATTTTATTTTATTTTATTTTATTTTACACCTGCGCAATGATGGGCTGGCCGAGTGGCCAGCCATGTGGGAGTGGACGACCATGCAAATTTTTGGAGCCATCCCACCAATCGCATGGCCACTTGGCCATGGAGACTTCTGGGATGTGCCAAAAAGCCCACTAAAACCTGCCCTAGCCCCCTAACCCTAACCCTAATCCTTGACTCCTTACCCATACGTCACAGACTGTCTTCTTAGTGGGTCAGAGAGGCACCCAGAGGTGCAACCCACTAGCCCACCGTAACCTTACCCGTCACTAGCCTAACCCTAGCCCTTGCACTAACCCACCTTACCCCTAAGCCAGATCTACTTGCATTGCACTACATGCAAGTACGATTCCCTTCTTTGTGAGACATGGCAGTGCGAGAGCCTTAGGCATCAACCTATGGCTCTGGGTTCACTGGTCTCACTGTCTGCAACTGGTATGCATATCCATATGGCTATGCATGCCATTTAGCAGCAGCAGGTGAGGAGGGGAGACCCCCATGTTGAGGGGTCTCTTGGAGCCTGCTTCCCCTTCCTAGTGGGTGAGGATAGGAGGCACCCACGGGTGCCTCCAGGAGCCCGCTTTCCCTTTATAGCAGGCCAGAGGAGGCACCCACCCCACAGAGGTGCCTCCAGGAGCCCGCTACCCCCCAAAAAAAACAGTACTAACAAAAACAAAAAACAAAAAAACAAATCGACTAATTTTTGCGAATTTTTGCGAAGAACGGAAACGACCCGAAACGGAACCGGCGCGACTAACGACAACTCGAAAAAAAAATTTTCAAGTCGTGCCCATCTCTAGTCAGCTCTTACTCTCCCAGACCTCAGTTTGAGTGTATGTCCCCTAGATCTGGTATTTTGGGAGAGCGAGAAGAGCTTCCCTCTATGCACTTTACTCATGCCCTGCATTATTTTGTACGTCTCAATCATATACCCCCTCAGGTGCCTTTTTTCCAGCCTAAAGAGCCCCAAATGTTTTAGCCTTTCCTCATAAGGGAGGTGCCCCAGCCCAGTAATCATTTTAGTCGCTCTCTTCTGCACCTTTTCCAGTTCCACTATGTCTTTCTTGAGATGCGGTGACCAGAATTGTACACAATACTCCAGGTGCGGCCTTACTATTGTTTTGTATAATGGCATTATAATGCTGGCTGTTTTATTTTCAATCCCCTTTTTGATAATCCCTAGGATGGAATTGGCCTTCTTCACTGCTGCCACACATTGGGGAGACACCTTCATGGAGCTGTCCACCAACACACCAAGATCTCTTTCCTGATCCGTCACAGATAACTCAGAGCCCATGAGTTGATAGATAAAGTTTGGATTTTTTGCCCCAATATGCATGACTTTATATTTGGCTACATTAAAATTCATTTGCCATTTCTCAGCCCATTCCCCCAATTTGGAGAGATCCTTCTGGAGCTCTTCAGAATCTTCTCTAGTTTTTACCACATGGAAAAGTTTTGTGTCATCTGCAAACTTGGCCACCTCCAGGTCATTTATGAACAGATTGAAAAGCACCGGTCCCAGGACAGAGCCCTGGGGCACACCGCTTTTCTCTTATCTCCATTGTGAAAATTTCCCATTGACAGCTACTCTTTGTTTCCTGGATCTCAACCAGTTCTCAGTCCATAAGAGGACCTGCCCTCTTATCCCCTGACTGAGCAATTTTCTCAGCAGCCTTGGGTGAGGGACTGTGTGAAAAGCCTTTTGAAAATCCAGATAGACTATATCCACCGGTTCACCGAAATCCACATGCCTGTTGACCTTTTCAAAAAATTCTAAAAGATTTGTCAGACAACATTTACCCTTACAGAAGCCATGCTGATTTTCTCTCAGCAAGGTTTGTTCTTCTATTTTTTTTAAGATTTTCTCATGGATGAGGCTTTCCACCATCTTTTCTGGGACAGATGTAAGGCTAACTTGCCTGTAGTTTCCCGGATCCCCTCTCCTTCCTTTTTTAAAAATTGGTGTGACATCTGCTATCCTGCAGTCCTCCGAACCGTTAAGAGATCTGTAATTTCATTTCTCAGTTACCTAATAACCCTCGGGTGGATGCCATCTGGGCCTGGTGACTTATTAATCTTCAATTTAGCCATAAAACATCCTCTCTTTTAACCTGTATTTGATTTAATTGTTTAGTCAAGAGGGGCGGTTCAGGCAGCGGAATCTGCTCGAGGTCTTCTGTCGTGAAGACAGAGGCAAAGAACTCATTTAATCTCTCTGCAATTTCCAAGTCCTCCTTAACCTCCCCCTTTCCCCCCCTCACCATCCAGAGGGCCAACTGGTTCTCTGGCAGGTTTTCTATTTCTAACATATTTAAAGAAGCTTTTTTTATTACCCTTTATATTGCTAGCCATGCATTCCTCAAAATCTTTCTTTGCCTCTCTTATCATCTTCTTACATTTCTTTTGCCAGAGTTTGTGTTCCTTTTTATTTTCCTCATTTGGGGAGGATTTCCATTTACAGAAAGACCTCTTCTTGCACTTTAGAGCCTCTCTAACTCCACTCGTTAACCATGCCGGTGCCCTCTTGGACTTAAATGAGCTCTTCTTTCTTTGTGGTATGCACTTGTGCTGGGCCTCTATTACCGTTGTTTTAAACAGGCTCCATGCACTCTGAAGAGATTGGATTCTTCTAACCTTCCCCTTCAGTTTTTTTCTATCTAGTTTCCTCATCTGAGGGAAGTTTGCCCTTCGGAAATCAAGGGTTTTTATGCCTGATTTGCTTGATACTGTTCTTCCAATATGCATGGCATGGCACCTTGGAATTTTCAAAAGTTTGCTTCTGTAACATTGAAAAATAATATTGTTCATATCAAAAATGGAATGCAGTGCAGCCTATTGGGTGATTAAGCACACACTTAAGCAGTCTGCATTTCTTCTATTGACATGGCTGGCACATTTCTGCAAATTAAGCCAAGGTAAATACGGTAAACAATATGGAAAGGGAACCGTCAAATGTGGACCAAAACATGGAAAGACCCACTGACTATGCTCCTTTGTGGGCAAAGAATCTTCATTATTGACCCTCATTATACACATAATGAATGGGAGGTTGCTGGTTCTGCTGTTCTCTTATTGTATATAGATGTACCAGCTTCACTCAGTTACAAGTTAAAAAAGACATATCTTTGCATGTGCCATGTGAGACAAGTTTCCCTCTTCATTGTGTACATGTGTGAGCATGCATGTCTCTGCCTGTGCTTCCACTCTCTTTCATTCCAGTTGCAATGGAACCCCGAACAGGGGGAGCAGAGTCATGCACATGAGGGGATGAAATTTAGAGGGTGCATTGATGTGACATATTTGAGAGCTGGAAGAATCCATTATTTCCACATGAAAGGCATAAGAAGATAATGCCTTGTCTATCATGGCATTGTCATGATTCATTCTCTGAATTTTACAGGGACACCAGAGATACCCACCTGCCGTCCTCCCTGATTTTATCAGTGCTTCTTTGATGATTTTTCTCATAGGTTTCCACAATTAGTGCTTTTCTCATAACTGACACTAAGTGTTGTCAATAAGATGAATCACCTATTCCTAGATTCAAGAGCGAGGGAGGGAGTACCTGGATGCATAACAGAGCCAGAAATTCCTTGTAGCGGCCAACATCCTACCTACACTTAAATATATAAGGCAATCTTAAACATACCCTATGGAAGATTCACTTGCACCCACTATTATCGTAGCATTTAAAAAAAGTCATTAGACATACAAAGGAGGATGAATATAATAGAGCCCTTTGAAAGAGTGAGTTCTCAATTATTATGCAGCAGTGAAAAGTCCCATGTTAATGGGAACTCTGGCCATTCCAGGCTATTATACTTTATTCCTAATTGCAATGCTGGTTTTATAACTTCCAATTAATGGTCCTAGCAAAGACCTCTAAAAAGTCTTTATGCTTTCATTACATTTTTTTAAATTTAAGAATAATTCCCCAATTATTGGCTCATTTGTGAGCTTGCAGACCAAATTCTTATATTAAGTAGATAATGGGATGGGTTGTTGTGGTTATATGCATAGAAAAATATTGCTGACTTTCCAAGGATGAAAAGAGAGTACCGCGTAGAGCATGATGTTTTACTTCAGGAATGCCATCCAGGAATAGGCCAAAGCCCTGAGGCAATTTTTCTACACCTGTTTTGTCTTGTAGTCGGATCACACACAGAATTCCCAGGTAACTTCAAGGAGCTGAGCCATGTTGTCTGTTTAGTTTCATCTTAACACTGTCAGGAGTGTTTAAGAAATCAGAACATTTTCCATTCAGTGCTGGACAAAGGTCAACACGCATATGCAAATCAAGGTCAGCTTTTAAAAATAAAGCTACTGGAGTAACAACAGCATTAAACTGAACACTAAATTGAAACCAGGCCTCAAGGCCCAAGCAAATATAAATATATCCCCTAATCCATGATGAAATGAGGTGAATGCAGTCATAAGGTTTATAGTCTTTTCTAGGAGAACTGCCGTGCACTGAGGGTTAGTAGCTGGTGTTGGCTTAGCAAATAGTAGAACCAATAGGTTGTCCATTTCTTCAAGGCAGGGAAAATTTCAGTACCCTCCCAACTCACACAACTGGGGTATAGGGAAACAACGACCACTAGCCTTCCCTATATTTTGTTCTTTAACCTCACGGGTTGTCAAAAACCAGCACGGGACAGAAGTGCTGCCCCCCCACAACCCTGAATACATTACACTAGTATAGACAGAAACCACCTGGAGCAATGATGTGGAACAGAAACTGGAAATGTTTGTCCTAGTCATTTTATTTTCTATTAAACAAAAACCAAAATGCAACCACCAGCGTTCATGGCCAGTAGCTGAAATGTAGGAATGCTGTTTCCAACTCTTTAGGTAACAGGTAGGTCTATGAATTCTGAAACAGAAAATGGCTGTGAGGGATATCCAATGAACATTACAGAGGAACACTAATTCCCAAGCAGCTGAACATCATAGTAGAATCTGTCCAGACTGAAATAAAAGAGCCTGTACTAGAATTTAACCAAGCATGCTGTTGGGAAATCTCTACACAGCAAATTTGTCGAATTATTCTGGGAATATGTGCATGCAGTTCTGTAATGGTACCTTCACTCTGCATGCCCCACAACAAAACTGAAGCCGGTTCCAGGGTTCATAGTACCCACCCACCCCTAATGCAGCAACTCCATTTGCTGCTGATCCATTTCTGGGCTGGTTTTTATGAACCCCTAAACAGCTTATAGCCAAAGTATCTCAAAAACTATATCTACTAGAGATGGGCACAACTTAGCGGTATTCCCGTTTCCGTTACTCGTTTCCGTTACTCTACGGAAACGGTAACGGGAATTACTCCACCAGACTTTGAGCTCGAACCGACGAACGAACAATTTTGGTCTGATTTGTCGTGCTCGTTCCTTGCATCGCGCGATCGCGCGATGCCACGCAGCACAGAAAAAAGTTTTTAAAAGTGAAAAAAAACCCCGGTTCCTGGCCGAAAAGCAGGCGGAAAAATGCCTGCCGTGCCTCAGGGCACCTACCAGAGGGGTTGTTTCTGGAGGTCCCCGGCCTCCCCCCCATCCCCCATCCTGGGCTGCTCTGGTGGGACTCGCCGCAGGATCGCAGGCAGCCAGCAAAAAGCCCAGTCTCGCCGGCCGCCGCAATTAAAGCGCAAGCAAGCGGCACGGACGGCACAGGAAAAAAATTTTAAACTCTCCCCCCACCCATTCCCGGGCCAAAAAAGCAGGCGGAAAAATGCCTGCTTGACTAAGGGCGCAGGGCACCTACCGGAGGGGTGGTTTCTGGAGGGGGGGTCCCGCCTCCCCCCCGTCCTGGGCAGTCGGACTCGAGTCGCCATGCCATGTGGTGCGGGCGGGGGATCCAAAATGGGGCAGCGAACGCAATATTGTTTTTGAAATTGTGGTCCAAAAACACACAAGCACAACAGAAACACGCGAAAATTTATAAACTGCCAGATTTTTCACAGTAGCAGTGGGTTTTTTTCTTGCAACAAAATGTCTCTCCTCTCCTCCTCTGTCCTCCATTGATTTTATTTTATTTTATTTTATTTACACCTGCGCAATGATGGGCTGGCCGAGTGGCCAGCCATGTGGGAGTGGACGACCATGCAAATGTTTGGAGCCATCCCACCAAACGCATGGCCACTTGGCCATGGAGACTTCTGGGATGTGCCAAAAAGCCCCCTAAAACCTGCCCTAGCCCCCTAACCCTAACCCTAACCCTTGACTCCGTACCCATACGTCACAGACTGTCTTCTTAGTGGGTCAGAGAGGCACCCAGAGGTGCAACCCACTAGCCCACTGTAACCTTACCCGTCACTAGCCTAACCCTAGCCCTAACCCTAACCCACCTTAACCCTAAGCCAGATGTACTTGCATTGCACTACACGCAAGTACAATTCCCTTCTGTGTGAGACATGGTGTTGCGAGAGCCTTAGTTAGGCATCTCACCTATGGCTCTGGGTTCAGTGCCATCCACTAGTCTTCACTGTCACTGTCTGCACATTTGCACAACTGGTATGCAATATCCATATGGCTATTGCATACCATTTTGCAGCAGCAGCAGGTGAGGAGGGGAGACCCCCATGTAGAGGGGTCGCTTGGAGTCTGCTTCCCCTTCCTAGTGGGTGAGGATAGGAGGCACCCCCGGGTGCCTCCAGAAGCCCACTTTCCCTTTATAGCGGGCCAGAGGAGGCACCCACCCCACAGAGGTGCCTCCAGGAGCCCGTTCCCCCCCCCAAAAAAAACCAGTACTAACGACAACAAAAAAACGAACCAACTAATTTTTTGAATTTTCACGAAAAACGGAAACGACCCGAAACGGAACCGGCCTGACTAACGAGAACTCGAAAAAAATTTTTTTCAAGTCGTGCCCATCTCTAATATCTACCTTTTTAAAAATCCTTCCTGGGTGTTAAATTAAACAGAGAAGGCCTTTCTCTTAGTCCCACGGCCCTCAGAGGGGCACTTGGTGGGGATGTGGGAAAGAACTTTCTCCATCACTGGAACTCCCATGCACAAGAGCCAGGCTGGATCCATCTTAGCTGTTCTTCTACAAGCAGACAAAGAACCTTTTCTTCAGGCAGGCTTTCTGTTAATAATTGTCTAAGTAAAAGGTAAAGATACCCCACACACATGTATGCTAGTCATGTCTGACCCTAGGGCTGGTGCTCATCTCCATTTTAAGCCAAAGAGACAGTGTAGTGTAAGTCAGTGGCCATGTGGCCATCATGACTGAATGCATTTCTGCTCATGGGAAAATGTTTTACCTTCCCACTTTTTATGGCAGTACCTATTTATCTACTTTCACTTACATGCTTTAAAACTGCTAGGTTGACAGGAGCTGGGGTTATCAGCAGGAGCTCAATCCACTACGTGGCATCTGGGATTCAAGCCACCAAGCTGCTGATTTTGCAGCCGACATTTTCAGTGCTCTAGCTGCTTCTAAATCTGTTTTTCTTTGTGCTTTTACCTAACATTTTAAATATAACATTTTAAATATAATGCTAATAATTCTTCTTTAATATTTGAATCATTTACTGTTTTTAGCTCTTAATATCATGCTTTTAATGATGTAATTCATCCTGGGTCCTTTTTTAGGAGAAAGCTGGGGGTAAAACTATTTTAAATGAATGAATAATGAATGTGAAAAAAGGATCCAGTTTCTAGATATTGTCCCACATTAGTGGGACCTGCTCTATCATTTAGTTATGAAAGAGGCTATCCATGACATCAATGGCCCTGTCAATATCAAAAAGAACCAAAACATTTCTGATGTTGTATTCTTGAAGTCTTTCATGGCCAGGATCTGATATCTGTTGTGAGTTTTTTGGGCTGTTTGGCCATGTTCTGGAAGTTTTTCATGTCCAGTTTGTTTCAGGGTATGGACATGAAATCCTCTTCCAGGACACAGGGATACTGGACAACACTACCAATCACTATGGCTGATACTTCACGTCCCTCTCGCTGCAGTTCGTGGCCTCGCTGGAGACCGGTTCAAAGTAACATAACCTCACGTCCTTGTGGGGTCAATCCGAGTTCGAAGGAACGGAACCTCACATCCTTGTGGGGTCAATCCAAGTTCACCCTGACCACGCCCCCTGAACTGCGCTCCAAGCGGGGTGAGAGATTCCCGTCCTGGAGCTTGGGAATCTTTTCAATCCACTTCTCAATCCATGTTGAAAACCGATTTCAACACGGAGGCAAGTTCACCTGGGCTCAAGGAAGGATGTGAAGTAACCACCTATGTCAGACTACACAGGGAAGCTATTGAAATCCACAAACATAAGCACAGTTTCGACAAAAAAGAAGTAAGTCTAGAAATCAAGAAAGCCTGGCTTCCAGTACTGAAAACTACAGAGTGCAAAAAGGTCAATGCTCAATGATTCTCACCCAGCCACAAGCAACAGTGATCAGTTCACACACTAGAACAGGTAAGGACACTCATCAAATACACAGAAGGATTGCTGCTATCCCTGATTGCATTGGAACTTCTTACTCCGTTCATCACAATACAATGACTAGCACCTATTCTCCTGCATAGGACAAGCTTCCTCTTTCCCACAACTTTAAAACCCTCACAGTTTCACTCATGTTATAATCCTGAGGTCAGAGAGAACTCCTAGTACCCTCAGCTGCTTGCCCACTGGTAATGCCAGCCACAGAGTCTGGTGAAATAGCTGGAAGAAAAACTTCCAGAACACGGCCAAACAGCCCAAAATACTCACAACTAACTTCCAGAAGATGGCCCTCAATTTGATAAAAAAAAAAACCTATACAGCACAAAAAAACCTTAATAATATGGCCAAAACTGATATCCCCAGGAGAAGCTGGTACATAATTTCAGCTGTCCAAGTGCACTCCTGCTCACAATTGAAGCCTGAATGTCTATTAAATTATATTAAACTATATAAATAATTGTGACAGCTTTTCAGAGGTAATGGGAATAAATAGAGATGGGCACGGAACGAACATTTTTTCGTTTCCGTTACCATTTGTGATTTCCGTTATGTAACGAGAAGACAAACGAAAATTGTGATGAAAATGCAACGAAACGAACAGAACCATGAAAATTGTGGTCTTTACGTTTTGTTTCAGTTAATGGTGACGCACAATGAAATGAGCTGTTTTAAATGTTAAAAAACGTCCTGGACATCCATATAAATGCAGCGATAATTATTTATATTGTCTGATAATACCTACCGGGGGGGGGTCCTTAAAATGTTTGTTTTTGTCTTCTCCCATTGCGATGTATTTTTCTTTTCCCTTTAAAATGGATGTCGCACCAGCCACAAAATGGAGGCAAGCCATGTGATGGGATCATGTTCAACCAATAGCATGCCCAGGTTGCAGACTGGGCGGGCAGGTCTGGCAGCCACAGAGGGCATAAAAAGGTCTGGCAGCCCCCGTCCTCCTTGCAGTCTCTGGTGGGAGTTAGGGTGGGATTGCTGTCTCTGCGACTCTAGCTTCAGTCCTGCAGCCTCCCTGTGTGCGTGTGTGCGGCGTACTCGGTAAGTATCCTCCCTTGCCCCGCAGTGCAGTCTGCCAGTCACTCTGCGGCTGCCTTGCACTCTGGGCAACGCCCGCCGCTGCCTTTGCAACCTCCCTGCATACATAGTCTATACTGTGTCTCTGCCAGCATCCATTTTTTTAGTGTTTTCCCTCTGGTCTGGGGCGTTGGGGGATGCCTGCGCACGGAAATGCTTTAAAAATTGCGCAGAAAGTGGGTAGAAACGACAAACGAAAAAATGAAAAACAATAACGATTTTTTCCAAAAATTCACGACAAATGGAAACGAACCAAAACAGACCTCTCAACGACAAACAAAAACTGAAACACCATTTTTTTTTGTTCCGTGCCCATCTCTAGGAATAAATACTGATTTAATCCCTGTCCTCTGACCTTCCTTTCTTCTTGCCCAAAGCATTCCTGTGTTTTCTGGCTTGAGATTCAGTTCCATCAAGGAACTGATTTAGAATAAGAATACCTCCCTTGAAGGTCAATGGAATGGAGACAGAGATTTAATGGACTTCAGACTGGTAACCCCAAACCCCAAACAAGGCCCCTTGCTGGCTGCTTTACATGTTGTACCTCCAGAAAGAGTGCGAACCTATTACTATAGGAGGTTTGTCAGGAAGACAGTGATGAAGCAAATTTTAATTGTCAGTCTCCTCCTCTAACTTCAGTCAACTTGGCTAAGGATGCTGAAATACTTGGCACATTTAAAATGCTATAAAAATACTAATATCTGAAGCTGCTCATTATCTAAATCCACTGGGTGTCTCTCTTGTCATTATAAATCTTTTAAAATAGTGTCCTGCTTTATCAAAGTTTCTAATTATCTGCTCTGTATAGAAACTCTCCCTGGTCATCCCCATGAACAAGGATATAAAAACAGCCACTCCGCACATTTTATAGCCCACATTTTGTGTCTTCAAAACACATCCTGTCTAAAATTTAACACATGCCATTATGATGCAAATTGAAATACTAAAAGCATAAATCGAGGAGGAAAACATGAGAAAATGAGCAGTAGTGACCCGTTATCGATTTGGGTCAGCAAAAGCTGAATGAGACCTTGAAAACAGAAAGGGAAAAGTCATAAAAGCCGACACTGTAAGGCGAGATTTAAGAGAGTTTGTGATACTCATATAAAAGACAGCTTGAAAAGTGGAGAAAAAACAGGGGTGAGAGAAGAAGAATATTGAGCAGGATATGAAAAGAAGAGAGAAGTAGGCATCTTAGAATGGGCAGTAGCACAGGTAGACCTTCCAGTTCTGGACGTTTCAGTTCAAGAAGGATGCTGACAAACTCACATTCAGAGGAGGGCAACATGGATGATTAGGGGACTGGAAACCAAGCCCTATGAGGAAAGACAGAAAGAACTGTTTAGCCTTCAGAAAAGAAGATTGATTGGAGGTATGATAGCACTTGTCAAATACAGTGGACCCTCGTATAACAAATGGTTTGTATAACATAAAATTTGTACAACATAAACAATTCTGGAGATAGGGGAAATGTGCTTAACATAATCGCCTATGGGGTGAATCCGTACAACATAAATAACGGATTACTCCATTTTCAATGCATTCCTATGGGAAATTTGTATAAAGGAAAATTTGCTTAAGATAATTTCATTTGGAATGAATTAATTCCTTTATACAAGGGGCCACTGTACTTGAAAGGATGCCAATACAGAGGGGGGACAGGTCTGTTCTCAGTCATCCCAGAGTGCAGAACACACAACAATGGGCTCAAATTACACAGAGCCAGATTTAGGATGAATATCAGGGAAAATATCAGCCCAACTGTGATTGGGCTCATCTCTGGCAAGGAGAGTGAGATGGCTTACAGAGATGAAGTGGAGAGGTTGACCAAGTGGTGCAGAATAAATAACTTGCACCTAAATATAAAGAAAACAAAGGAGCTTGTGGTAGACTTTAGGAGGCAGAAAACTGATATTCAACCACTGGTGATTGATGGGACTGGTGTGCAGAGGGTTACAGGTTTTAGATTTTTGGGCATTGAGTTACCGGAGGATCTGTCCTGGAGTTTCAACACAAGGGGGCTTGCAAAGAAGGCTCAGCAGAGACTATTTTTCTTGAGAGCCTTAAGGAAAAACCATCTTCCACAGAAGCTGCTGCTGGCCTTCTATCATTGTGCAATTGAGAGTGTGCTTACTTACGGGTTATGTGTGTGGTATGGAAGTTGTACCCTCCGGGATAAGACAGTGTTGCACAGAATCATAAGAATTGCAGAGAGTATTGTGGGCTTTTCACTCCCCACTCTAGAACAAATTTATACTACCAGGTGCCACTGTAAAGCATTAGATATATTAAGAGATCCATCACATCCTGGTCATCACCTCTTCGAGTTGCTGCCATTGGGACGGAGATACAGAGTACTTAGGGCAAGAACAAACCGTCTCAAAAATAGCTTCTTTTTAGAGCAATATTGGCCTTAAACAGAAATCCTGGACTTTGAAGTCAGCTTATTTTATATGTCATATTTTAGTCATTTTATATGTCATATTATGTGTTGTACCTGTTTTTAAATCTATGTGAAATGTTTTAAATGAGTTTTATATAGCAACCACAAAATTTCGTTGTTCCTGCGAGGGGGCAATGACAATAAAGATTCCTATTCCTATCCTATTCCTATAAAATCCTAGCTGTTAGAGCAGTCAACTCAAGAGGTGGTGAGTGCTCCAACATTGGAGGCATTCAACAGAAATCTGAACAACCACATGCCAGACATCCTTTGATGTGTATGCCTGCATTGAGCACATTATTGGACTCGATGGTCTTATAGGCCCCTTCCAACTTCATGATTCTATGATTCCATTACTCTAAAATCTTCTAATGTGAAATTAATAACAACAATAACAGAAGAGTGTTCTATATTAGGGATGGGCACCTTACGAAAAATGACATGCTGTGTCATCATTTTGTAAGCTTACAAAACATTACAAAACAAAACAAAACAAAACACCAAACAGTGTGTCTTCAAGAAATGGAACAAAATGCCATTTTTTGTTTTGGATATGAAATGATTTGTCCTAGTGGCGAGAGGCCTCTTGATCCAGCCATCTTGAGAACAGGAGGTTTATTTTTAAACTGACTGATTTGTTTTCCTTCCTTGCCTCCCCATGCCTCAGCTGTTGAACTAGCGTATCTCTGATCCTGATCTCCTAGCCAGGAACTGAGTTCTGCTGCTGCTCCCTTTTTCTGGGCTGTGCATATGGAAGTTTTAGGACCACTTTCTTTTTCCTTCCCTGTGCAGGCTGTGCCTGTGTCTGCAAGTTGATTTATTAAACTGAATGTTTTCCTTTCCTGATTAAGTAGGACTGTTGAGGCTATTTTTTATATATTTTCCTTCCTTCCCTGCCTGTCAATCAGCTATTGAGCTTATATCTCTGATCCCTCTGTGCAGAAGCTAGTCATTAGGTTTCCTGCTTGTTCACAGAGAGTTCTTTGTTTCAAAGAAAATTGATTGGAAGGTTTAAGGAGGCTCTTTGATTAAGGGCAGTGGGCTCCCTGTTAAATAAAAAAGGAAAGCTCCCCATTATTTATAGCCTTATGAATCATTTCATTTCATTTTGTGATGAAAATTGTTTTAAAAACCCATTATTAATGAAACAAAACAAAATGAAGACTGAAACAAAAAAAACAAAACAAAACACTATATTTCAATTTCGTGCCCATCAATAGTCTATATTGAAATCAAAAGATTTCATAGGGATTTTAAGGAGTTTAAAATAAATAAATAAAAAGAACTGTATGAAACATCACAAGTTATCTGCATGCATTAGAGATGGGCACGACCAGAAAAATTTTTTTTTCGAGTTGTCATTTTTCGGGACGGGTCTGTTTTGGGTCGTTTCCGTTTTTCACGAATTTTTTAAAAAATTGTCGTTTCGTCGTGTCGTTTGTCGTTTGTCGTTTCTACCGCGATTTAGTGCAATTTGACTTCCCATTCCCACCCAGAGCATGGGGGCGTCCCGCAATGACCCAGAGCAGGCGGAAAACACTTTAAACTGGTGATGAATAATATTTAATAAATATACCGTAGCATAAGACTGCATCCTATGCAATAAAGCAAACAAAGTGGACAGAAATGCAATATTCTTTTTTTTCTCTTGGTCAGCGACTCAGCGCTGAACCAGCCGGCCACCCTACTTGGTCTGGCTGCCTGTTATACTTTTGTTGTTGTTTTGTTTTGAAGCTTTTATCCATCCCATCACCCCTCCACCTCTCAGAGGCAGCAGGAGACACAGACATTCCGTTCCTCCCCAAATCTGGATGAGGGTCTACTCCTCTCAATGCCCCCCCCCATCTCCAAGGTCCTGGCTTCACATCACACTGTAAAGTCAAGCCAGTGCAACCCTGGTCATCTAGCAGTTAGAGTCTGATATTAGGGTTAGGGTTAGGGTTAGGGTTAGGGTTGGAATAGGTAGGGATTGGGCTCTGGGTTGCTCTTAAGGAAGACAGCGTGCTGGCTTATGGGCACACAGCTTGTATTAGGCAGAAGAACTAAGTTTTACACTACAGCCCAGATCCCACTAGGCTAAGGCTATAAAAGGAGGACTGTATGGGCATCCACGTCCACACACAAGGCCAGAGTAAGGGCGTCCACAAGGCCAGCCAGAGTATGAGATCACACAGAGCCTGAGTACGGGAGGCCACAACGCCAGAGTACCTGAGGCCACAAGGCCAGATTAAGGTCGCCAGCAAGGCCAGCATGGCAGATTTTGCCTTATCACGGCTGTGTTAACAAGTAAAATGTGTCCTTCTTAGTGGCTTGTAAATTAATGTATTGCACAATGATAAACAAACAAAGTAAACCGTGTTGGAATAGGATGGATGGAACCCCAAGTCTGTTAATAAGGTGGCTGTCTGATATCAGAATGGGCCTGTGTTGTTTAACTGCAGTGTCCTCACAAAAAGTTTAGCAAACAAACAATGCAAGTAAAAGTAAAGTACACAAATAATATTGTAATGTATTTCTAAAATGTAAAATATTATTCTCCCTCAGAGGTGCCCTTGGCTTGCCAATGCCAACAAATGTGTTTGAGTGCACTGGTTGGGGAAATCTAAAATATACTAGGCTAGTATATTTTTAAAATAAATCCACACCTCGCCTCCCAAAAAGCTCCTCTTTGAACTTGAAGCAGTGGCATTAAATGAAATAAATCCTCTCTTTCTCACAAAAAGGAGAGGAGAGATTAAAGAAAACTGCTAGTTCCCAGAACCCACAGCACTGTGCTGGAGGCAGGGTAAAGGAACTTGTTGCCAGCCACCAAGCAAATGAAAATGAACGTTTGAAAATAGAAAATAAATGGTAGTATATTCAATATATTTTTAAAATAAATCCACACCTCACCTCCCAAAAAGCTCCCCTTTGAACTTGAAGCAGTGGCACTAAATGAAATAAATCCTCTCTCTCACACAAAAAGGAGAGGAGAGATTAAAGAAAACTGCTAGCAATGAAATGAAAATGAACTTTGTAAAATAGAAAATAAGTATGGAATGGTAGTATATTCAATATATATTTTTAAAATAACTCCACACCTCCCCCCCAGTCAAACCTAAACCAATATCAGAAGAAAAATCCTCCTGACAAACTGCAGGAGCATAAAGGAATAAACTGCGTTGCTATTCCCCACAGCAGACAGGTAATGAAATATTTCCTAAAAATTCAATTGAATCAATTATTCCCTCCCTGCCTGCCTAACTGAAATCTAAAGGCTCAGCGTACGCGAAATCGAAACTAGTCTAGCACAGCAGCCAGCTACAGCCCTCTCTCCCACATCCAAACCCGGACTGTGAGTGTTCTCGGAGTGCCTCGCCTTTTTATACCCTCTGGCACATCCAGAAGTGTCAGTCAAAACCTGGCCATGCGATTGGTGGAATGGTCCAAAAATTTGCATGGTCCCATCCCATGGCCAGCCCATCATTGCGCACGTGTAAAAAAATAAAAATAAAAATAAAATAAAATAAAATCAATGGAGACGTTTTGTTGCAAGAAAAACCCACTGCTGCTACTATAAAAAATCAGGCATATAAAATAGCTAATTTTCGCATGTTTCTGTGGTGCTTTGGTGGGTTTTTGGACCACGATTTAAAAAAAAATATTGCGGTCACCATTTTGGATCCCCCCGCACCACATGGCAAATGGAGACGCCGAGGATGCCCCCTCCCAGCCTGGTACCAGCAGCCCAGGATGGGGGGGAAGGCTGGAGTGGGGACCCCCCAGAAACCACCCCTCTGGTAGGTGCCCTCAGGCAGGCATATTTTTGCCTTCTTTTTTGGCCGGGAATCAGGGTATTTTTTTTAGTTTAAAACTTTTTTTCTGTGTCGCTTGGCATCGCGCGATCGCTGCAATGCCAGGAACGACAATGACAAATCAGACCCAATTTTTCTTTAGTCAGTTCGAGTTCGAGTTCTGGCAGAGTAATTGTCGTTTCCGTTTCCGTTGCGTAACAGAAACGAGAAATGGAAACGGAAATGAGAATTTCGCCAAGTCGTGCCCATGTCTAGCATGCATCCCTAATACAAAGTGAGACTGGAGGTTGTGATCCCTACAAAAGGTGGTAAAGATTCGTAAGCACATCTAATTTGATTGCATTTGACATTTGTCAAGGCCTACATCCTCAAAAAGACCCCTTTGGTGGCTTTCTGAATCATCCGACTTGGCTGCTTCTCTTTTTCTTTCCTGCTTCTGACCATTTATCTTCTAAATGTGCAAAACAGTAAACATGCCAAGAAGAAAATGAAAGAGAACCCTCTCCTTTCCTACTAATCAGTGATGCACATTTTGTCCAGATTGGGGGAGTGGCAAGAGGTTGGCCCATTCAGAAGTGTGCATCTTGCTCAAACTGACACCATTATGGAGCTGCCTCGCCCTTTCTGCGTTCTCTTCCTATTCAGTCTCTCCTTGTTCCCTCCCGTCAAAGTCTTCCATCCTCCAATCAGAATTATGCCAGTATTCGGTCCTCCAATCAAAATTGTGGGGACAGAACATTTAGTAGGGTGTGCTAGCATGGTGACATTACAACCTATTTTCCTAAATTTGTGTTGGATAACTTGAGAATGTATACTAGCAGTCTCTCAATATCAGCTTAAATCATATACGCAATCTGGCCTGGAGGATTTCCACACATTCCCTGGCATTCTATGTGGACTTAATGTCTGATTTGGTGGGCCTTGGGATCCCAAGGGTAAAGTCTATGTGTAGCGATGAACAAGAATCAGAAAAATGGTGATTCCATTCAATTTGCTATTTGTCATGGTCGATGAATTATGAATAACTAATTTACTTTTTTCTGACAAATTGATGAATCAATGTGGTTTTTTTTTTTACTTTAAAACCCTATGAAATGGCCACCAAGCACCTAGAGACACCAAAATCACAGAGAAGCTTCCCCTGACTTTTCCCTACAAGCCTTGTAAGGTGGGTGACATTTGGGGTTCGGATTTCTGATTTATATACTCTACCTGCAAAGAGCTCCCCCCCCCTCTGGAAAGTGCCAACAGGGCACCTAGAGATACCACAGAGAAGCTTCTCCCAACTCTCCTCTACAGTTCCTCCATGTTTGGTGAAGACTAGGTTTCCGACCATCTGAGTAACACACCCACAAAGTGTCTCTCCCCCCACCCACCCCGGGGACTTCTCTGCAATGTTGCCATTTTATAGCCTGACAAACAAAAAAAAATCACTTTTTAAAATCATCCATTTGTGTTCATAGAATCATAGAATCATAGAATAGTGAAGTCGGAAGGGGCCATGAAGTCTAGCCCCATCAGAAGTTTCAATTCATATGTATATGAACCAACAAATTAGTGGGTATTTTAAATGTATTTTGCAATTCATTTTAAAAATCTGTGCCCATCTTTATCTGTGTATATAAATAAGCTCTGTTTAAATGGGGTGGGGCAATGCTCATAGATCTGAGGGTCGCATGCCCACACTTGTACTCCTCCTGAATAACAAATATACCACCCACACTTCCTACAAGGCAGGAGGGAAGTTTAGGAACAATAAAACAAATATGTGAGGTATGTATGTGACCTCTAGGACCTTCAAAGGTTCCGGGGACCTATATTTTGACCCCTGGGTTCTGCACAAGATCCATGTCAACTAGACATGGGCACGACTTGGCGAAATCCTCGTTTCCGTTTCCGTTCATCGTTTCCGTTACCTAACGGGTAACGGTAACGACAATTACTCCGCTCCAGCTCGAACCCGACCGGATAAAGACAAATTGGGTCTGATTTGTCGTTGTTGTTCATGGCATCGCGGCAATCGCGCGATGCCAAGCAAGCAGCACAGAAAAAAAGTTAAAAACAAAAACAAAACCCGATTCCCGGCCATAAAAGCAGGCGAAAATATGCCTCCCTCAGTGAGGGCACCTACTAGAGAGGGGTGGTTTCTGGGGGGGTCCCCGGCCTTCCCCCCTTTCCTGTCTTGGGCTGCTGGTACCAGGCTGCGGGGGGCATCCTCATCGTCTCCATTTGCCATGTGGTGGTGGGGATCCAAAATGGTGACCACAATATTTATTTTTAAATCATGGTCCAAAAACCCACCAAAGCACCACAGAAACATTTGAAAATTAGGTATTTTAACTGCTGGAATTTTTATAGTAGCAGCAGTGGGTTTTTCTTGCAATAAAACATCTCCATTGATTTTATTTTATTTTATTTTATTTTTATTTTTATTTTTTTACACCTGCGCATGCGCAATGATGGGCTGGCCATGGGATGGGACCATGCAAATTTTTGGACCCATTCCACCAATTGCATGGCCAGGTTTTAACTGAGACTTCTGGGTGTGCCAGAGAGGGCATTAAAAGCCCACAAACCCTAACCCTAACCCTAACCCAACCCTAACCCATACGCCAGTATGCTGTCCTTCTTAGTGGGTCAGAGGCACCCAGAGGTGCAGCCCACTAACCCACCCTAACCTTAACCGTAACCCTAAGCCTAGCCCTTACCCTAACCCCAACCCTAGATCCGTACGCAAACCCAGATCCGTACGCAAGTACACTTTCCTTATTAGTGGGTCCCAGTCACCCAGAGAGGTGCCTCCCACAGCCCACTATCCCCTATCCCTAACCCATTCCCTAACCTGTACGTCAGTACGCTAGTATGCTTCCCTTCTTACTGAGTCAGAGGCACCCAGAGAGGTGTCTCTGCCACCCCACCCTAACATAATGTAATGTATGGTACACGGCGGCTCCGCAAAACGCTTCCCTTGCTTCCCTTCTTAGTGGGTCAGACGTCAGAGAGGCACCCAGAGAGGTGCCTCCCACAGCCCACTTACCCCAACCCCAACCCCAACACAAACACAAACAACAAACGACAAACGGAAATGACAAAGTTTTGAAAATTTCCTCGACAAACGGAAACGACCCGTAACGGACCCGTCCCGACAAACGACAACTTGAAACGTCATTTTTCCTGGTTGTGCCCATCTCTAATGTCAACCATAGTTTATTACTCCTTGAGCTGAAAGCAAAGTCCATAGAAGAGAAGGGGAGATGAATAATTCTCATTGCCCTCACACAAAAATGCACATGTACACACATTCCTTGCATGGCTGAGCACTAAGGAAACACAGTATAGAAAAAAACACTTCTGTGATAAAGTTGTGTCTTAGTCAAAGGCAAGGCCCCCCTGTTAACAAATTCATTATTTGCTCAGTGGCATTTTCCCCTAGCTAGGATATGCAAATTGTGAAAGAGGAGAAGTATATGTTTAATCTCAGTTGTTTACCAGTCCACCAACCTTTCAAATTAATTTTTTTTAATTTTTTTTATTGAACATAAAAAAGACAAAACAACAATGATAAACAATTATATAAAAAAAACAGTAATAGGCAATCATAAACAGTACAAAGTGCCCCCCACCCCCAAGAAACCGTCCAGTATTCTTGCATCTTCTCTTTCTTCTTCATCTTTTTTTTTCTTCCAAAAGGCTTCTTAAGGTCCTTTACGCCAGAACTGTGTTGGGTTATAAGTTGGTTGTATCCCTTTCCCTTTTAATAGTACATGATCTATAAATTTCCCCCAAACATCATAGAAAGTATCTTTTTTATTTCACCTCTCAAAACTTTTATATTACAAGATAGTTTATCATTTAGTGCTATGTCCCACACTTCCTTATACCATTCAGCAATTTTAAGGTCTGATTTCAGTTTCCAGTTCCTAGCAATAATCAGTCTAGCTCCTGTCATAAGATTTGCTATTAATTCTTTAGTTTTCACATCATATTCATTGATAGATGGTAATGATAACAAAGCAATTTCCGGTACACATTTAATATCAGTTTGTAGTATTTCTCTTATCTCCTCAATAATCTCTTGCCAAAACTTTTGAACTATTTCACATTCCCACCATAAATGAAAAAAGGTACCCTATTTTTTCGCATTTCCAGTAGAGCTTAGAATATTTTGGATTCATTCTATTCATTCTGACTGGAGTCATATACCATCTTAAAACTAGTTTGAAGTAGTTTTCTTTTATTCTGACTGATAATGACCGTAAAATCCTCAAATTCCAAATTCTTTTCCATTCATCATTATTTATTTATTTCTCTATGTCTTGTTTCCATAGCTCTCTTATTGTGTCCTGTTCCCTATTCTCAAATGAATCTTGAATTATTTTATATAATTTGCCAACTGTTCCTTTCCCTGTATTTCCTTTCTCTGATTCATATGTTGTCAGAAATTGCTCAAATTTTGTATATCCTCTAAGTTGTGTATTTCTCCTAATCCATTCTTTCGTCCAGCTTTCTAACTGGGCGTAATTCAAACCACGACAATTCCTGAGTTTGCAAAATACGTTTAATTTCTTGTTTTGATGTCATCTTTTTAATCCAATCTTTTAGTCTTGCCACTTTCCTTAATTTAAATAAGTCTCCCAATTTCTTCATGTTCGTGGGGAAATTTATCTGATCGATCACCGCACCAAGCGGGAACCTTCCTGTATCAATTTCTTTCCATACTTTTTCCAAGTGAGCAATAGGGAACTTAGAAGAGGATTTTTAATTGGGTAACTTTTCCTTTTTGGGGGGGAAACTAAACACATATTTATTTATGTCTTCATTTAGTTCCTCTGATTGAAGTTCCCACCATATTAGTTTTTGAGGTTTAAATAGTATTTCCCCAGAGAGCTAAGCTGATTAGCTATGTAATACATTCTAAGATTAGGTATGCCTATACCTCCCTCTTTTTGAGATCTGTACCATAAGCTTTTATTTATTCTTGCTTTTTTTCCACCATTGCAGAATTTATTTAAAAGATCTTGATAAACTTTAATTTCAATTTCTGTGTATTGAATAGGTAACATTCTAAAAAGAAAATTTATTTTAGGAAGTATTTTCATTTTTACCATTGCTATTCTACCAAACCATGATAAGTTTAATTTGGAGTAATTTTGTAATTTATTTCTAATCTCTTCCTTTATTTTTGTGTAATTTCGTTTTCTTTCGTTTTAGTAATGTCTTTATCTAAAAATATCCCTAGGTATTTTATACATTTACAAACTTTCAGTTCATGATTGGAGATCTCTTCCATGTCTCGATTATCCTGATTGAAAAGCATGATTTCTGATTTCTGCCAGTTGACACATAATCCGGTTGTTTCACCAAATTCCTTTAGGTGTGCTTTTATTCTTAATATATTTTCTACCGGATTTTTTATTGTTAACAAAGCGTCGTCATAAAATAAACTAATTTTTATCTTGCCTTCCTTACCCATACCTTTAATAAGTTGGTCCTCCCTTATTGCATTAGCTAGTAGCTCTATCACTATGCAAAACAGAACTGGCGATAAAGGACATCCCTGTCTTGTTCCTCGGCCTAGGGTAATTTTTTTCTGTCATCCCATCATTAACAATGATTGATGAGGTGCTATGAGAATAGAGTTGGTTTATTACACTTAGAAATTTTTCGCCAAATCCCCATTTCACTAATAAAAGTTTTAACGCAGGCCATTGGACACAATCAAAGGCTTTAAATAAATCTAGAGACAAAATGCATGCTTTGTCCTGTGATCTTCCCATCTCATAAAGAACATTCAAAACTCTTCTTACAGTGTCTGACATTTGTCTACCTTTGATAAAGCCCGTTTGGTCTTCTTTAATATATTTGTCTATAAATGTATACATTCTTTTGGCTAGAATTGCTGTAAAAATCTTGGCATCTTGATTTATAAGTGATATTGGTCTGTAAGATCCAACATCTATTGGATCTTTATTAGGCTTGAGAATTAAAATAGTTAAAGTATGTTTCCAGGAGGAAGGAACTTGCTCACCCTCCAATATCTCATTATAAAGCTTCTTTAACTTAGGAATTAACATTGATTTGAATACCTTGTAAAATTCTGGTCCCAATCCGTCATCTCCTGGAGTTTTGGCATTCTTTAGCTTATTTATAACATCCTCTATCTCCTCCTCTTTAATAGCTTTTTCCATTTCAAGACTGTCTTCTTCCGCTAGTCTTACTTTTAGGTTTTTGTCAATATATTGTTCCATAACTTCCTTACTACTTCTATTGGCTGTATATAAGTTTTGATAAAATTCTTGAATAGCTTTTAATTTTTCTTTCATTTGAGTAGATATATTGCCGCTTAAATCCTTTATCCTTCCTATCATGCTTTTTTCTTTCTTTTTCTGTGCTAATTTTGCTAGCATCTTGGAGTTTTTATTACTGTATTCGAAAAAGTTTCTTTTCAAATATAGTAGATTTCTTTGGGTTTGTTGTAGAGCTATATCTTCTAATTCCCTTTTCCTGGCCTCAACCTGAATTAAAATTTTTTTGTCTTTGGTTAAAAAAAATTGAGATTCAAGGTCTGCTATAGTAGCCTCCAATTTTTTTTTATTTTGCTGATCTCGACTTTTTATAATAGCACTTTCTTTTATTATGTAACCTCTAGCCGCTGCCTTCAGAGTGTCCCAGATAACTCCTATTTGACCACCACCTTCTTCATTGATATTCCAGGTTTCTAGCCATTCTCTTTGTATTTTTTGTACTGTATCTGGGGTTTGAAAAATTCTAGGGTTTATTGTCCACCTTCTAGCTTCCTTATAATTATTCTTATTTTCTATTTCAACAGACATTAGAGCATGATCAGAAGTTTTTATCAATTCTATATTTGTATTTACAACTTTAGATAACAAACTTTGTGAGACAAATATAAAATCTATTCTCGAGTAAGCTTTGTGGGCTGATGAATAAAAAGTAAATTTTCTTTCATCGCCCTTTAATTCTCTCCAAACATCCTTTAATCCTGTATTTGCGATGAATTTTGTTAAGATTGTACGTCTAGCCCTCCAGTCTACCTTCCTAGTCATTGTTTTATCTTTTATTTTGTCCATAACCATGTTGAAATCTCCTGCCAAAATCACATGTCCTTTCTGTACCTTTTCTATCTGCTCCCATATCTCTTTATAAAACAGGTTGTGATTAGCATTTGGTGCATAAACATTTATCAGTGTATATTGTTCTAGACCAATTGTGGCCTGAAGAATAATATATCTACCTTCCAAATCTTTCACAGTTTTTTCAACAATACAATCACAGTGCTTTGATATTAAGATTGCTACCCCCTTGCTTTAGATGTACCAAAACTTTTCTCATAGATGTTGATGTTGGGTAGTTTCAGTTCGTTTTGGCCATCTTTCGCTTGGTGTGTTTCTTGAAGAAAAGGCGATGTCCGGTTTATTCTTCTTAATTAATGACTCTATTCTGTTTCTCTTCGTGACAGTTCCTAGACCCCTGGCATTCAATGTAGCTAATTTCAACAGTCTACCCATATTTTCATTCTATTATCGATCTGGAACGGTCTCTTTGTGCATATATACAAACAAACATTACATATAATAAAGAAAAAAACAATGATTACCCAAACCCTACCACCTACATTTATTTTCTGTTCTCCCATCCTCTTGGCTCTCATACACAACCTGTATGCGCCCTTATAGGAGGGAGGGGTAAGGCACCCGTACACTTCCTGATGGCTAATAATGATTCAGAAGCTCTAAATTAGCGTTGGCACTGTCTAGTCTTGCTTACAGTTATATACGTGAAAAGTTGAAAAGAAAGAATGTAATAAAAAGATAACATGATAATGTGAATCTTAAGATCCTTCTATCCTCCTCTTTTCCTCCCTCAGTCCCCCCCAAAAAAACAAAAAAAAATAAAAAATAAAAAAAATAAAAAAATAATATAAAAAATATAAAAAATAATAAAAAATAAAAAATAAAAAATAATAAAAAATAAAAAAAATAAAAAATAAAAAATAGAAAAATATAAAAAAAATATAGAGGGGAAAAGGAAAGATATGCTAGGAAAGAATAAGGGATAAGGGATAAGGAACAGAAAGGGAGTGGAGAATTATGGGACGGGCCAGTCAAAATATAAACAAAATAAAACAGAATGGGCTAAGAAAAAAAAGGGAAAAAAAGGAGGGAAAGGAAGGGAGAGACAGGGGGAGAGAGAAAGGAGGGCTGTCTTCTGTAGTGCAATGCTCTTCAAATCGGTCTCCATTTGCTTGCTCATTGAAAGATTTAAAGAGTTAAAGGGTGACACTGTCTTCACTGCAGACGCTGAATTTGGAGTTCTCTATTCTTCTTCAATTTGAATGTTCCATGCCTTGAGAAGTTGTTCACCTTCTTCCAAAGAATAAATTTTGTGTAGAGTTGGACCCTTCCACACCTTAAGAAAGATCGGGAATCCCCAGTTATATCTGTAGTTGTTGTTCCTCAGAGCAATTGTCACAGGTCTCATAGTCTTTCTCCATTCAAAAGTTTCCCTGGAGATATCCTGGTAAACTTGTAGAACTCTTCCCTCACGCTTCAGCAGGTCTCTCTCACACAAAAAGGAGAGGAGAGATTAAAGAAAACTGCTAGCAATGAAATGAAAATGAACTTTGTAAAATAGAAAATAAGTATGGAATGGTAGTATATTCAATATATATTTTTAAAATAACTCCACACCTCCCCCCCAGTCAAACCTAAACCAATATCAGAAGAAAAATCCTCCTGACAAACTGCAGGAGCATAAAGGAATAAACTGCGTTGCTATTCCCCACAGCAGACAGGTAATGAAATATTTCCTAAAAATTCAATTGAATCAATTATTCCCTCCCTGCCTGCCTAACTGAAATCTAAAGGCTCAGCGTACGCGAAATCGAAACTAGTCTAGCACAGCAGCCAGCTACAGCCCTCTCTCCCACATCCAAACCCAGACTGTGAGTGTTCTCGGAGTGCCTCGCCTTTTTATACCCTCTGGCACATCCAGAAGTGTCAGTCAAAACCTGGCCATGCGATTGGTGGAATGGTCCAAAAATTTGCATGGTCCCATCCCATGGCCAGCCCATCATTGTGCACGTGTAAAAAAATAAAAATAAAAATAAAATAAAATAAAATCAATGGAGACGTTTTGTTGCAAGAAAAACCCACTGCTGCTACTATAAAAAATCAGGCATATAAAATAGCTAATTTTCGCATGTTTCTGTGGTGCTTTGGTGGGTTTTTGGACCACGATTTAAAAAAATATTGCGGTCACCATTTTGGATCCCCCGCACCACATGGCAAATGGAGACGCCGAGGATGCCCCCTCCCAGCCTGGTACCAGCAGCCCAGGATGGGGGGGAAGGCTGGAGTGGGGACCCCCAGAAACCACCCCTCTGGTAGGTGCCCTCAGGCAGGCATATTTTTGCCTTCTTTTTTGGCCGGGAATCAGGGTATTTTTTTTAGTTTAAAACTTTTTTTCTGTGTCGCTTGGCATCGCGCGATCGCTGCAATGCCAGGAACGACAATGACAAATCAGACCCAATTTTTCTTTAGTCAGTTCGAGTTCGAGTTCTGGCAGAGTAATTGTCGTTTCCGTTTCCGTTGCGTAACAGAAACGAGAAATGGAAACGGAAATGAGAATTTCGCCAAGTCGTGCCCATGTCTAGCATGCATCCCTAATACAAAGTGAGACTGGAGGTTGTGATCCCTACAAAAGGTGGTAAAGATTCGTAAGCACATCTAATTTGATTGCATTTGACATTTGTCAAGGCCTACATCCTCAAAAAGACCCCTTTGGTGGCTTTCTGAATCATCCGACTTGGCTGCTTCTCTTTTTCTTTCCTGCTTCTGACCATTTATCTTCTAAATGTGCAAAACAGTAAACATGCCAAGAAGAAAATGAAAGAGAACCCTCTCCTTTCCTACTAATCAGTGATGCACATTTTGTCCAGATTGGGGGGGGGGAGTGGCAAGAGGATGGCCCATTCAGAAGTGTGCATCTTGCTCAAACTGACACCATTATGGAGCTGCCTCGCCCTTTCTGCGTTCTCTTCCTATTCAGTCTCTCCTTGTTCCCTCCCGTCAAAGTCTTCCATCCTCCAATCAGAATTATGCCAGTATTCGGTCCTCCAATCAAAATTGTGGGGACAGAACATTTAGTAGGGTGTGCTAGCATGGTGACATTACAACCTATTTTCCTAAATTTGTGTTGGATAACTTGAGAATGTATACTAGCAGTCTCTCAATATCAGCTTAAATCATATACGCAATCTGGCCTGGAGGATTTCCACACATTCCCTGGCATTCTATGTGGACTTAATGTCTGATTTGGTGGGCCTTGGGATCCCAAGGGTAAAGTCTATGTGTAGCGATGAACAAGAATCAGAAAAATGGTGATTCCATTCAATTTGCTATTTGTCATGGTCGATGAATTATGAATAACTAATTTACTTTTTTTCTGACAAATTGATGAATCAATGTGGTTTTTTTTTTTACTTTAAAACCCTATGAAATGGCCACCAAGCACCTAGAGACACCAAAATCACAGAGAAGCTTCCCCTGACTTTTCCCTACAAGCCTTGTAAGGTGGGTGACATTTGGGGTTCGGATTTCTGATTTATATACTCTACCTGCAAAGAGCTCCCCCCCCCTCTGGAAAGTGCCAACAGGGCACCTAGAGATACCACAGAGAAGCTTCTCCCAACTCTCCTCTACAGTTCCTCCATGTTTGGTGAAGACTAGGTTTCCGACCATCTGAGTAACACACCCACAAAGTGTCTCTCCCCCACCCACCCCCGGGGGGGAGCTTCTCTGCAATGTTGCCATTTTATAGCCTGACAAACAAAAAAAATCACTTTTTAAAATCATCCATTTGTGTTCATAGAATCATAGAATCATAGAATAGTGAAGTTGGAAGGGGCCATGAAGTCTAGCCCCATCAGAAGTTTCAATTCATATGTATATGAACCAACAAATTAGTGGGTATTTTAAATGTATTTTGCAATTCATTTTAAAAATCTGTGCCCATCTTTATCTGTGTATATAAATAAGCTCTGTTTAAATGGGGTGGGGCAATGCTCATAGATCTGAGGGTCACATGCCCACACTTGTACTCCTCCTGAATAACAAATATACCACCCACACTTCCTACAAGGCAGGAGGGAAGTTTAGGAACAATAAAACAAATATGTGAGGTATGTATGTGGCCTCTAGGACCTTCAAAGTTTCCGGGGACCTATATTTTGACCCCTGGGTTCTGCACAAGATCCATGTCAACTAGACATGGGCACGACTTGGCGAAATCCTCGTTTCCGTTTCCGTTCATCGTTTCCGTTACCTAACGGGTAACGGTAACGACAATTACTCCGCTCCAGCTCGAACCCGACCGGATAAAGACAAATTGGGTCTGATTTGTCGTTGTTGTTCATGGCATCGCGGCAATCGCGCGATGCCAAACAAGCAGCACAGAAAAAAAGTTAAAAACAAAAACAAAACCCGATTCCCGGCCATAAAAGCAGGCGAAAATATGCCTCCCTCAGTGAGGGCACCTACTAGAGAGGGGTGGTTTCTGGGGGGGTCCCCGGCCTTCCCCCCTTTCCTGTCTTGGGCTGCTGGTACCAGGCTGCGGGGGGCATCCTCATCGTCTCCATTTGCCATGTGGTGGTGGGGATCCAAAATGGTGACCACAATATTTATTTTTAAATCATGGTCCAAAAACCCACCAAAGCACCACAGAAACATTTGAAAATTAGGTATTTTAACTGCTGGAATTTTTATAGTAGCAGCAGTGGGTTTTTCTTGCAATAAAACATCTCCATTGATTTTATTTTATTTTATTTTATTTTTATTTTTATTTTTTTACACCTGCGCATGTGCAATGATGGGCTGGCCATGGGATGGGACCATGCAAATTTTTGGACCCATTCCACCAATTGCATGGCCAGGTTTTAACTGAGACTTCTGGGTGTGCCAGAGAGGGCATTAAAAGCCCACAAACCCTAACCCTAACCCTAACCCAACCCTAACCCATATGCCAGTATGCTGTCCTTCTTAGTGGGTCAGAGGCACCCAGAGGTGCAGCCCACTAACCCACCCTAACCTTAACCGTAACCCTAAGCCTAGCCCTTACCCTAACCCCAACCCTAGATCTGTACGCAAACCCAGATCCGTACGCAAGTACACTTTCCTTATTAGTGGGTCCCAGTCACCCAGAGAGGTGCCTCCCACAGCCCACTATCCCCTATCCCTAACCCATTCCCTAACCTGTACATCAGTACGCTAGTATGCTTCCCTTCTTACTGAGTCAGAGGCACCCAGAGAGGTGTCTCTGCCACCCCACCCTAACATAATGTAATGTATGGTACACGGCGGCTCCGCAAAACGCTTCCCTTGCTTCCCTTCTTAGTGGGTCAGACGTCAGAGAGGCACCCAGAGAGGTGCCTCCCACAGCCCACTTACCCCAACCCCAACCCCAACACAAACACAAACAACAAACGACAAACGGAAACGACAAAGTTTTGAAAATTTCCTCGACAAACGGAAACGACCCGTAACGGACCCGTCCCGACAAACGACAACTTGAAACGTCATTTTTCCTGGTTGTGCCCATCTCTAATGTCAACCATAGTTTATTACTCCTTGAGCTGAAAGCAAAGTCCATAGAAGAGAAGGGGAGATGAATAATTCTCATTGCCCTCACACAAAAATGCACATGTACACACATTCCTTGCATGGCTGAGCACTAAGGAAACACAGTATAGAAAAAAACACTTCTGTGATAAAGTTGTGTCTTAGTCAAAGGCAAGGCCCCCCTGTTAACAAATTCATTATTTGCTCAGTGGCATTTTCCCCTAGCTAGGATATGCAAATTGTGAAAGAGGAGAAGTATATGTTTAATCTCAGTTGTTTACCAGTCCACCAACCTTTCAAATTAAGTTACACAATGCAAGCACCAATATCTAAGCATGGCTTCAATTTAAAAACAAGGTTCTTTTCTGCATCAGTGGCCAAATAAAATATTTTCTCTCTGAAAGCACACCACTAGTTCAATGGAGAAAATGCCCTCCTACTGCTGGACTTACAACTGTATCAATCATAAGCAAACCTGCACCTTAAAACATTTCCTTAGTTACCTGTGAAGGGAGGAAAGCTATCCCAAAAGCCCCTACCTATGAGATACATTTTTCAGAATGGTAAACAATTGCCAAGGCTTTCTTTTATCCTTAAAATTCTTTGGTCTTCTCAAAGCACCCTGAAACTCCCAGAAGGCCTAGCCACTAGTCAACACTACCAATGAATGGTGTAGGTTTCTGAGAGTCATCAGCTAGGAACTTTGGAGCCCACTGCTCTGCATTAAAATCCCTAGAGAAAAACACTTAATTCCACAAGTTATAGTTCAGGGAGGTTTTATTAATCTTTTCTGATTATTTACAGTGATATGGAAGATTCTGAATTATTGTATTCTCATATCTGTTGTAGATACAGTGGACCCTCGTATAACAAATGGTTTGTATAACATAAAATCTGTACAACATAAAAAAATTCTGGAGATAGGAGAAATTTGCGTAACAGAATCATCTATGGGGAGAATCGTACAACATAAAAATGGTTGTGATTAGGGATTATGCTGTTTTCAATGCATTCCTATGAGAAATTTGTATAAAGGAAAATTTGATTAACATAATTTCATTTGGAAAGAATTAATTCCTTTATACAAGGTACCACTGTACTTCGTTAACCACAGAGCTGCTGGGTTAAAATGGGTAAATGGAGTAGAGTGTGTGCATCTATTTGGATGTCACTGGATTTAGTTTCCTACCAACCTATCCAAATTATTTATGTTTGATAAATAAAGGTGAACACTCACAAATGGCATGGAGTCACACATTCCCATCTCTGAGGCACATCAGTAGCATTGTCTATTCTCAGATAATTCTTGCTATATGAAACATTTGAAACTGTATTATGAAGGCACAAGAATGCAGTCCTGTCATTGTGGAGTACAGCAAATCAACAGTCCACAAAGCAATTCAAAATTGGGGACAACCTGAACAAAAAATCATAACTTTGAAACTGGATTTTGAGCAAAGGGTTTTCAAGTTTTGATTTTTTTTAAAGTAAAGCTGTTTTACCTCCCCTGCCCCACGAAGAAAAAAACTACATTAAATGCTCCCATGTTTAAAACATATGAAATACACTGGAAGACTGGAAGACTGAAATGAATTATTTTATTCATTTCATTATTCATTATTTGTTTCATTATGTAACGAAACAAATAATAAACCACCCCTCAAAGAAAAAAGAAGATGAAACAAAATGAAAATTTTCATTACATTCAGTTCCAGTTTTCATTTTCCCATAGGAATGCATTGAAGCAATGCATTCCATTGGGAAAAGCCCGTGGTTTCCCAACAATGTGCCAGGTGCGGGAAACTGGGGGATTTTTTTAAAAAAATTGCCACCCCAAGCGCCTATCAGTTGTAGCACAGGCTTGGGGAGGCAATGGGGTGGGGGTGGGGGAGGAGGAATTTTTAAACATTTCTTTTTTTTCTTTTTCTTTTTTTGCTGCCCTAAGCGTCTATCAGCTGTATCACGGGCTTGGGGCAGCAAAAAAAATAAAAAATAAAACATAAAAAATAAAATAAAAAAGTTTAAAAATCCCTTCTTTCCCCCCACCTGATGGGGTGGGGGAAAAGGAGGGATTTTAAAACTTTTTTCTTTTTCTTTTTCTTCTTTGTCTTTTCTTTTCTTTTCTTTTGCCATCCCAAATGGCAATCAGTTCTTGGGTTTTTTTAAAACCTTTGCCATCCCAAATGGATTTTAAAACTTTTTTCTTTTTCTTTTTCTTCTTTGTCTTTTCTTTTCTTTTCTTTTGCCATCCCAAATGGCAATCAGTTGAGGCTTGGGTTTGGGGTGGCAAAAAAAAGTTTAAAACCTCTTTCCCTCCACTTGATGGGGTGGGGGAAAGGAGGGATTTTTAAACATTTTAATTTTAATTTTAATTTTTTAATTTTTATTTTTTTATTTTATTTTATTTTATTTTATTTTATTTTATTTTATTTATTTTATTTTATTTTATTTCTTTCTTTTTGCCTTCCCAAGCCCTAGCTACAGCTCATCAGCACTTGGGGTGGCAAAAAAAGGGGAAAAGGGAAAAAAATGTTTAAGAACCCCATCGGGTGAGGGGAAAGGGAGGGTTTTTAACCTTTTTTTTTTTTTGGACAAGATTATGGAGAACAAGGGTATCAATGGCTATCATTATGGATGCCTAAGGACAACCTCCGGGTTGGAGAGATAAGCAGGGTATTTCTCAATACCATTTGCAGGGAATCATAAGCAGGTGAAGACATATCCTTGGGAACACACTGAAGCAAATGGTGAGCCATGGTGTGAGACAGAATGCTGGACTGGATGGTCTGTGGTCTGTTCCAGCAAGGCTGTTCTTATGTTCTCTGCCTCACCCTCTTGGTTGATCTCCCTCTCAGACAAAATGACATTGCATATGGTCTGTGCTGTTGCTTGCAACACAGAGATTAGCTGAGGAAATGGAGGAAACAAGCACACTGGCCCCAATGTGTGGCTGGGTGGCTGAGGAAAAGGAAGCTTGGAGCAGCAGGTGGAGTTTTCACCTGAATATTTTTTTAAAATTATAATTTCAGTAACAGGAGCACAAGAGCAAAAGTGTAGTAATCTGAAAAGTCCATTTGACCTTGATCAGGAGTGTTCTTAACAAGGAGATGACCCTTTTTCCATGCTACCTAGGTCAAGTCAGCTTTCTGTGGGACAACTGATGCTATGAAACATCCTGTGGGCTAATGCAGAACACTACATACCTTGTATCTCTAATGAATTTGAAAGGAAAAAAAAAGATATATGGACATATTTGACACACATAATAAACCTAATTTGACTGAGGCACGATAGAACCTCAATCTAAATTAAACAAAATTAACTCCTGTTGGAATGCTGCTCTTTTTCAGGTCTCAGTCGAGCCTATGGTTTAATACATGATATTATGAAGGAGTCATTAAGTCAAAAATGAATGGATCTCATACTTATTGCACTATTTATTTTAGTTCTCTAATTTCCATAGTTCTGTTATAGACTGCATACTTTTTATTGTACAGTTTAAGTAGGCCACCCTGCAATGTGATAAGAATACATGAGCTATGGCTGAAAGACCAAATTTGACCTAGATGGGTAATGTGTCTGATGTTTTGCTTCTAATATGGTCTCTCTAGGCCACTGCTCCTCACATTTGATATCTTATTTAGACAGAATCAATTATTCTCTCTAAGAACCCATGCCCCTCATGATAAGAACAAAAGCTTCACTTTTTGAAACAAGGATTTGCACATGTTGTGTTACCATTTTACCTTTTATACTCCAGTGAGGGGAGGAACAGAGTCACAGCGGGGCTAAGCCTGGCAGGAAGCAGCGCATCAGTGATACAGTGTACCCTGTATCCTTGAGAAGTTATCCAAGCTTGCTTTGTCCTTGGGTCTAGGACAGTACCTATGCCAGGCATGTCCAAACTTCAGCCCTCCCAATGTTTTGGACCACAACTCCCAGAATTCCAAGCTTGTATTTCCAATGGAGTTGTGGTCCAAAACATCTGGAGGGCTGAAGTTTGGACATGCCTGACCTATGCATTCCCTTGGTCTTTTCAGGGACACCCAACATTAGCTGTTGGAGGTGGCCACCTTACTCTGCTTTATGGCAATATCTACTCCAAGTGCTACTTGGATTTAACTGCATGGCTGGAGGCTACCGGATATCTTTTGAGATGCAAGCATTTGAGATCTGAAGCAGTTGTTTGTCATCCTGAATGTTTCCAACTCCATGCTGGCAACACTTGTGTTCATCTGCTCTGCCATGATTTTCTGAAAGAGATGAAAATGTACAGGTGCTCTCCAGTGACAGTTCCACCTGAACTGACATATGAGCCCATATGGAAGACTGATTAGTTGGGTCGGTGTTGTTAAGTTGCTTATTTAGCACTTGACAATTTGAATGGCAATGCTCTCTGTGGTATTAGGGATCAATCTAACACAAGCTTATAAATTCATCTAGTAACACACCACATAAATGGCATTTTCCCTTTTAATTTCTTCTGTGTTTTGTCAGAAGATCAGCCCTTTGAAACCAAAAGCTCTTATACTGGGAAGAGATCCCCTGTGTCAAAGTAGTGGAAAGGGGATTGCAGGAATTTCTTTCTTTCTTTCTTTCTTTCTTTCTTTCTTTCTTTCTTTCTTTCTTTCTTTCTTTCTTTCTTTCTTGCTTGCTTGCTTGCTTGCTTGCTTCTTGCTTGCTTGCTTGCTTGTGATAGTTATTCTTGTATGTATTACAGAGAGGCACAAATCTAGGAATATTTTGCTGCCTCACAGGCCACTACCTTCTCTCACACTTCATAAAAAGTTCTATGAAAAACAATTTCTATTCAAGGCCTGTGATGACCCCATAAAGCTGAAACCAGATTGAAATCAGACATACTTGTCCATTCACTTCCAGTTTCTCCCACTCATGAGCAGGATGATGATTCATCAAATGCTTTTGAGCTAATAATTACTTTTTTTTCCTCAGGCAACCAAGCACACAGCTTTATGTTACCAGAAAACAAATATATACATCTATCAGGCTATATAATTGCATGGAGAAGCTCTATTATCTCCCCCAAAACATAACTAGGAGGTACAAATGAATCGTTGGGCGTAGAATGCCCTGACCACATCCAATCTCATCTGATCTCAGAAGCTAAGCAGTGTTGGGACTGGCTAGCACTCGGATGGGCAACCACCAGGGAATACCAGGCACGATAGGTGCCTGGAGTTGGAACTGACAAGCCACTCCAGTATTCCTGCCAAGAAAAACCCCATGGACATGGTGTCACAAAGAGTCGGTCATGACTGTAACAACAGAACAACAACACATGAATTGTTACTTTGTTAAAAAAAACAGAGGGAAGGTGAAGACTGAGGTTCTGTTCTTTGGGATGCCCTTGTCTGGGTACAATGGTCCCCTCCTTCGCCTGGGTGGGTCTCCCTCCAGCCTACAGACAAGGCCAGGAATCTGGCATGGTCCTGGACTCAGCCCTCTCCCTCAATGCCCAGGTGACAGCGGTCTCCAGGGCCACTTTTTTCCACCTCCGCAGAATTGCCCAGATCTGCCAGTACCTCGATGAGTCCTCCCCGAGGACAGTTGTGCAGGCCCTCATGATCTCAAGGATTGACTACTGCAATGCCCTCTATGTGGGGTTGCCCTTGACCCTTGTCCGGAGGCTCCAGCGGGTGCATAATGCAGCGGCCAGACTGGTGGTGGGTGCTCGTAGATTCGATCACATCACCCCAGTTCTGGCATGCCTGCATTGGCTGCCCACTGCCCTCCGGATTAGGTTCAAGGTCCTGGTTTTGATTTTCAAAACCCTCCATGGCTTGGGACCAGAATACCTGTCAGAGCGTATCTCCCAGAGGTCAGTGGGGGTCAGGCCCACTAGAATGGTGCAGGCACGCTCACATCTGGACGATGGGTGGTATAAAAATGACAAATAAATAAATAATAAATAAATAAATAAGAACACTAAAATGAAAAAATATAGTTTAAATAAAATTCCTGAAGACATCAAAGACCATTTAAAGAACACGTTTTGATTTCTAAATACAACTGAGAGTGAAACAATAGAATTGTAAATTTAAGCCAGATGTATCATCAGGGAAGAATGCAAAAAAACCTGTAGCCGAAAGAAAGGAAAATGGAGGTGGATGATCGATGAAAGTCTCAATATTAGAGATGGGCACGACTGGAAAAAATTTTTTTTCGAGTTGTCGTTAGTCGGGCCGGTTCCGTTTTGGGTCGTTTCCGTTTTTTGCGAAAATTCGCAAAAATTAGTCAGTTCGTTTTTTCGTTGTCATTAGTACTGGTTTTTTTGGGGGGGAGCGGACTCCTGGAGGTACCTCTGTGGGGTGGGTGCCTCCTCTGGCCCGCTATAAAGGGAAAGTGGGCTCCTGGAGGCACCCGTGGGTGCCTCCTATCCTCACCCACTAGGAAGGGGAAGCAGGCTCCAAGAGACCCCTCTACATGGGGGTCTCCCCTCCTCACCTGCTGCTGCTGCAAAATGGTATGCAATAGCCATATGGATATTGCATACCAGTTGTGCAAATGTGCAGACAGTGACTGTGAAGACTAGTGGATGGCACTGAACCCAGAGCCATAGGTGAGATGCCTAACTAAGGCTCTCGCAACACCATGTCTCACACAGAAGCGAATTGTACTTGCGTGTAGTGCAATGCAAGTACATCTGGCTTAGGGTTAAGGTGGGTTAGGGTTAGGGCTAGGGTTAGGCTAGTGACGGGTAAGGTTACGGTGGGCTAGTGGGTTGCACCTCTGGGTGCCTCTCTGACCCACTAAGAAGACAGTCTGTGACGTATGGGTACGGAGTCAAGGGTTAGGGTTAGGGTTAGGGGGCTAGGGCAGGTTTTAGGGGGCTTTTTGGCACATCCCAGAAGTCTCCATGGCCAAGTGGCCATGCGTTTGGTGGGATGGCTCCAAACATTTGCATGGTTGTCCACTCCCACATGGCTGGCCACTCGGTCAGCCCATCATTGCGCAGGTGTAAATAAAATAAAATAAAATAAATTCAATGGAGGACAGAGGAGGAGAGGAGAGACATTTTGTTGCAAGAAAAAACCCACTGCTACTGTGAAAAATCTGGCAGTTTATAAATTTTCGCGTGTTTCTGTTGTGCTTGTGTGTTTTTGGACCACAATTTCAAAAACAATATTGCGTTCGCCGCCCCATTTTGGATCCCCTGCCCACACCGCATGGCATGGCGACTCGAGTCCGGCTGCCCAGGACGGGGGGGGAGGTGGGACCTCCCCTCCAGAAACCACCCCTCCGGTAGGTGCCCTGCGCCCTTAGTCAAGCAGGCATTTTTCCACCTGCTTTTTTGGCCCGGGAATGGGTGGGGGGAGAGTTTAAAAGTTTTTTCCTGTGCTATCCGTGCCGCTTGCTTGCGCTTTAATTGCGGCGGCCGGTGGCCGGTGAGACTGGGCTTTTTGCTGGCTGCCTGCGAGCCTGCGGCGAGTCCCACCAGAGCAGCCCAGGACGGGGGATGGGGGGGAGGCCGGGGACCTCCAGAAACAACCCCTCTGGTAGGTGCCCTGAGGCATGGCAGGCATTTTTCCGCCTGCTTTTTGGCCGGGAACCGGGTTTTTTTCACTTTTAAAAACTTTTTTTCTGTGCCGCGTGGCATCGCGCGATCGCGTGATGCAAGGAATGAGCACGATAAATCAGACCAAAATTGTTCGTTCGTCGGTTCGAGCTCGAAGTCTGGCGGAGTAATTCCCGTTACCGTTTCCGTAGAGTAACGGAAACGAGTAACGGAAATGGAAACGGGAATACCGCTAAGTCGTGCTCTTCCCATACTTGGCGACCAAATGATTTAACCCTTGAGAAAGGCGCGTAAGGGGAAAAACATTAGGTGTTGGGCTTTTCTGGCAGTTGTCCCATACCTGTGGGATACGCTCTCTTCCAATATACACCAGGACCCCTTGGTTTTCAAGCATTCCTTTAAAACCTGATTATTTAGGCAGTCCTTCCCTCAGACTGGAAAATGCTGCAGTGTCTTGTATGTGCTAAAATTATACCCTTGACTTGATTACCATCCACCCTCCTGTTTCAACTTGTTACATCCAGTTTTAGCTATTTCCATAAATGTTGTCTCATTGGATTGGTTAGGCTTTATTTATTTATTTATTTATTTATTTATTTATTTATTTATTTATTTATTTGTTTATTGTCTTGCTGTATTGATATGGTATTTTTGTTAACCGCCCAGAGTGGCCTTGTTGCTAGATGGGCGGCATAGAAATCCAATATAGAAATAAGTCATAGGGTTCCAGCACTTTTGCTCTATCAATACTTTGCAGTTCTTAGGAAGATACTTTACTTTGTCTCCAATGCCCACATTTCCTCCAGTTTTGCTGAGAGTGCAAGCCTTCAAACACCTCTCCTCCCCCCCCACTCCTCACCAGTTTGTGAGCAGGTTCCATCTAAACATTTGCTGAGTCAAATCTGCTAAAATGGTTTCGTTGCGATGATTGCAAGATAAATCAGGTCAGGTGAGGTGGAAGTGCTATTGATCTGCCATCTTCATCAAATTCCCTGCACATTATGACAGCTATTGAAAATTATGAGGTGTCAGATGCCTTCAGGTCCTCCTGGAATGATTTACAAGTATAATGCATGTAGCTGGAGAAGTTGGGTGCCACCTTTACAGCTGATCTTTTAAAAACTCACACCAAAGGAGTAGTTACTTTCCCTGAAATAAGAGAATTATCTCCAAAGGATATAAAGGAGCTGCCTTATAACTGAATTATACTACTTTCTCAGTTATTAGAAAGAAAGCTCACTTTCCTCTACGGAAGTCAGTAGAAATGGTTCCCACCTGAAGATTCACTAGACAGCCATAAGGTATATCATAAGCCAGCAAACAATAGTTGATTCGGGGATGGAGTATTTCCATACAAAATGACAGGGATATTTCTTATCATCTGATTTAAAAAAAAAGGGGGGGGGGTCAGTTCTGAAGAATAATGTTGAAAGGTATCTTTCAGAATTTCAAAAACAATTCTTTTCTGATCAAGGGTTGAACGATCAAATACAAGTTTTCACAACCCCTGTGAAGAAGGAGGCACAGACCCATTAAGACAATGGTTCCCTACCTTGGCTGCCCAGATGTTCTTGAACTAAAACTCCCAGAAGCCTTCATTGCTGGCTGTGCTGGTCAGGAGTTCTGGAAGATATAGTCCAAGAACATTTGGTGACCCAAGGTTCAGAGCCATTGCTGCACTAAGACATTATTTCAGAACTATTCTGAAGATTTATTTGCATTTGTTTATTTGGACCTTGCATGAATTAAAAATTGTCAGCAGCATAACTAAAAAGATGTGGGGGGTGTAACCAAAAACCTGGGTGTGCCCACATGGAGATAACTTAACCTTTTTGTTCTTTGTTGTGAGAATGAAATAACCAAAATTTTATATTTCAGCTGTAAAGCCTGTTCTATAAACTTGTGCAACCCCAATTTGTGCACCATAGTCTAAATTAAGAAATTTGTAAAAGAACTGATCCAAACAAGTGACTAAGTCTGAAGTTTGCACATGTTTTAGAAGATCCCTTAATTCAGGGCCAAATTGGATGGAATCCAACCGAAAAATTATACAAATATGTCAATTGGCATGTGTTTCATGAGGATGTTGCTGAAAGTTAAGAAGGCAGCACAGGTATTTGCTGTCGTACATTTAGTTATGTGACTGGTGTATGACAGCAATTGACTACGTTGACTTCTTTGCCTTCAGCAAGTCACATCCAAGCATACCTGTCTCCCATATTAGCCAGGAAATTATGTTTTTTAGGCATCTTTCCCACCATCACCCCATAATAGTATTGTCTTTTAAATCTCCCGGATGTTATAATTTTTAAAAAATCCTCTGAATGGCATGGAGTTGCTGCATGGGTGCTGCCATGTTGGCGGCAGCTATCAAACATGCTTGAAGCATTGAGCATGCTCAACAGGAGGTAAGGCCACGATACTGTGACCACATAACAAATGGCGGCAGCCATGTTAGGGGTAGCTGGATGGGCACCGCTGTGTTGGGGGCATCTATTGAGCACGCTCGAAGCATTGAGCATGTTCAATTGGTGGTAGGAGCGGGGATACTGTGACCACGATCCCTTATTTTCAAATCTGAAACTTGCCTTTGTTGGTGTGTGGGTTTTCCCCCCAAGATCAGGATCCCATGCCAAAGGGGAAGGGGAGGGGAGGGGTGCTTTGGGGGGTTGCAAATAGGAGGGGAAGGGGAGAAGTAAGGGGTGCTTTGTTTGGGTTTTTACAACTGGGAGGGGAAGGGGTGACTTTGTGGTTTTTTGTGATTGGGAGGGAAAGGGAGAGGGGGGATGGGCACTTTGTTTGTGTTTTTGTACATGTGTTTCTGTTTGCATGTGCATGCACTAAGGCACACATGGGCACGGAACAAACATTTTTTCATTTCTGTTACCGTATGTCATTTCCGTTACGCAATGAAACGACAAACGAAAATTATGATGAAAATGAAATGAAATGAATAGAACCATGAAAATTGAGGTCGTTACATTTCATTTCCATTAATGGAGACATGCAATGAAATGAGCTGTTTTAAATGTTAAAAAACGCCCTGGACATCCGTAAAAATGCAGCGATAATTATTTATATTGTCTGATAATACCTACCAGGGGGTTGGGGTCCTTAAAACATTTGTTTTAGTCTTCTCCCATCGCAATGTATTTTTCTTTTCCCTTTAAAATGGATGTCGCCACCAGCCACAAAATGGAGGCAAGCCATGTGATGGGATCATGTTCAACCAATAGCATGCCCAGGTTGCAGACTGGGCGGGCAGGTCTGGCAGCCATAGAGGGCATAAAAAGCTCTGGCAGCACCCGTCCTCCTTGCAGTCTCTGGTGGGAGTTAGGGTGGGATTGCCGTCTCTGCTGCGACTCTAGCTTCAGTCGTGCAGCCTCCTTGTGTGCATGCATGCTGCGTACCTCTCGGTGAGTACCCTCCCTTGCCCCGCAGTGCAGTCACTCTGCGGCTGCCTTGCACCCTGGGCAATGCCCACCGCTGCCTTTGCAGCCTCCCTGCATACCTAGTCTATACTGTGTCTCTGCCAGCATCCATTTTTTAAGTGTTTTCCCTCTGTTCTGGAGCATTGGGGGATGCCTGAGCACTGAAATGCTTTAAAAAATGGTAACGAAATTTTTCAACAATTTCACGACAAACGGAAACGAACCAAAACAGACCTCTCAACTACAAACAAAAAACCGAAATGCCATTTTTCTGTTTCGTGCCCATCTCTACTATGCATCCGAGTTTATTCTCATGAGTTTATGCTAATCAGGGGCAAGTAGCAGGAATTGGATTGTATCATTGTACTGTATATTATAATTTTCTACTCTGTTTATTTTTAAGTTTTCCACTTTATCCATACTTTGCTGTTCTCTCCCAAGCAGTAACTTTTTCTGTCATATTATTTCATTTCAGTTCTCTCTTACTTGTAACTTCCTGTTTTTCCCCACCCTTTTATTAATCCATTTTGTTTTCTTTCACATCCTTCAGGTGGAATAATCTGCCTTCTGAGGATTTAAATTCATTGTGTGCTACAACTTAAAATGCTTCCAGACCAAACATCTGCTATCTGTTTTTTGCTTCCTTCTGTTTAAGAGTATTAAATATGGATTAATCTTTTCTTTCAAAGGGGTAGTATCTATAAAATATATTAAAAAGAAAACTAAGTGTGATTACTACTTCTAAATAGCATGAATAAGAAATAAGTAATCCACCAGATTAATCCAAAGAGTAAAAAGAGTGTTTTTACAAGTATCATGCTGTACCTTGCTATATAGATGATTCCAGTAAAACTTCATGACCAATCTAAATGATCTAAATCTAAATAACACATCTATAATTTACAATTAAAGAGGGGTGTGAACCTTGGCTTGGTGGTTTGGCCACACAGCTGTTCTGTGGGAGCCCTGGTTTCTCTTGCCCCACCTCTTCTGGTGGGTGCTCACTCAGAGGCAGCACTTGGAGAAGGTGGGGCTGGGAGCCTGCACTGCTGCCTCTGAATGGGCAACTACCACCAAGGGTAGGGTTGGGAAGCCGCCCCATTGCATCTGAGTGGGTGCCTGCTGGAGCAGGCGGAGCAAGGGAAGCTGGGGTGCCCATGGAACAGCTCGGCAGCTCAGGGCCTTTTCACACAACCCCTAAGATCCGCTGGCCACTTAAATTCGGACCAGAGATCTTAGGGGTTCGTTGCTCTTCCTTCCTCCCCACCACTCCGCACCTGTCTGCTGAGGGGAGGGAAGAAGAAAGTGTGGGGGAATGCAGACTCACCTCGGAGAAGCTGCCGGAGCTCCGTTGTGCTGATTCTTTCTCTTTGTTTTCTTTTTTCCCCTCCCACCCCTTCTCTTAAAGGGGCGGGAGGCAAAAAAAAAACAGAAGCCAGGAGAGCCCCGCACTGACCAGATTAAATCCGGACCTGGTGATTTTCACCCTCCTCGAGCAGGTACAAGAAAAGTGCGCTGGGTCGCACTTAGGTGGGCGGGATCGCACTTAATTGTCTGCAAACTCTGGAGCTGGTGGGGAAACATTTTTAAGCTCCAGAGCTTGCAGCCATTTGCAGCGGAGCTTAGGGGTCGTGTATAAATGCCCTAAGTTGCTAAACCATACAAAACCACAGTTAAAGATGAGGCTAGTCAAACAACTTTCTGAAGGTGCAATCAGACAGTCATTTAGCCCATTGTTTAGTCTGCTTGGGGTGATGGTGGTTTGTACTTGCAGATGCCTTTTGATTTCATAGTGTTTTATAGCTTTTTTTATGGAGGCCAGAATTCTGTTGCTTAGATTAGTCAACTGCACTGCAGTTCCCCCAATGGGAATTTGGGGAGCCAACTCCAATGTAACTTCCACTGATTCAGATTGATATATTTTAACTGCAACTTACTCTGCCAACGTACCTTGCAACCTGTCTATCCTAGTTCTGCTAATACCTGAATATGATTTGTGTGGCAGTTTTGCTCTCCTTTGTCTTCTCTCTTTCCCCTCTTTTTTTTTTAATCTATCAAAGAGCTTCACCAAAAGGACAATAATTTACCTCTTGAACTTGAAGTTGATCTCACAAACATTTCTATAGAACACTCGCCCAGAGACTTTGCAATGTTGCGAAACAAGAATTGTTCTCTTTAGCAAAGCAGAACCTGTTCCCCTTTGACAAGTGCTGTGTTCCCATTGCATGGGACTCCCGCTGGTTACCAAGCTACATTTCGAACACCTGAAGCCTGTGGAGCAGTTGCTCTTCTGATTGTTCTGGGCCTTACTCCATGGTAGATTTCAGGGGATACTACACAAAGAAAAAAAACTGCCTATATGAACATGGAGCATCCAGGTATTTTTCATATAGCCTTTTGCACTTTACATTTTTGAACAAATTAAGTGTGATCTGATTTGACCTCTGCTGTATAAATTTGAAAGTTGCTCACTAAGTGGCTGGATTTATATTGCCTGTTATACCAGAGCTTTCCCGTAACAGCTCAAATTTAGAGATGGGCACAAAATGATTCTTTTCATTTCATTATTAGAGATGGGCACGACTAAAAAAAAATTGTGTTTCATTTGTCATTTGGTCGTTTAGGGGTCCGTTTCGGTTCATTTTCGTTTTTGTGACGTTTTTTGCAAAAACATTCATTTTCGTTTCGTTAGGTAATGAAACAAAAAAATGAAAATGAAAATGAAAAATTGCTGTTTCGTTAGCATTCTTTTTAGTTCAATGCATCTGCTGCAACAAAAACAAAAAACACGGCACATTTGGTCATTTCGTTTTCATTTTCATTTTGTTTTTTGTTTCATTTTCATTGCATAACGAAACAAAAAAATGAAAACAAAAATGAAAAATTGCTCATTTCGTGCCCATCTCTATTCGTTATTCATTTCATTTCCTAACAAAACAAAAATGAAGTGTCCTTAAAAAATTGAAATAAAATGAAATGGAAATTTTCATTTCATTTCATTTCATTTCATTCCACTTCATTTTTCATTTTTATTATTTATTTGGACAAGCGCCAATCTCAGCAATTGTTAAAATAAATAATAAAAAAATAAGCACCGATCAGCTGGTGTGCAGGGCCATGCACCAGCTGTTTGATGGGGATTTTTTTTAAAAAGCAATGCTGACCAGCCTATCCGTGAGCCAGCTGGTTGGCATGAGTTAAAAAAAAATGAAACACTGTGGACTGCCCTCCCTGCAGCCAGCAGGTTGCCAGGAGTTAAAAAAAACCACTGACCAGCCTCCCCCACGGGCCAGCTGGTTGACGGGATTTTTAATTTTTTTAAAGAAAATAAAAAAATAAAAAATAAAAGAAACAAAATTAAATATGAAATGATTTTTTAAAAAATCATTTTATAATAAACAAAATGAAATGGGGAAAGATACAAAAAATGAAACAAAATGCCATTTGTTTTTGTGCCCAGCTCAAGTTGCTATTTTTTTACTAGCTGAAATGTGCAGAAAGGCCACAGTACTTGCCAGGTGCTGGATTTCTATATGTTCTCCTTTTTTCTTCCTTCCTTTTCTCTGTCTTTTGTATGGATTGCATATTTGTATGGGCCATATGTCCACAATAAATTATTCTGGGTGGGTGAGTTAACTCTTGAACCAACTACATTTCTATGTAAGAATGGTGTTTGTGAGCAGTTTTGATCTTACCAAAGACTAACTAAAGGCCTTTATTCTTCTTTGTTGCTCTACTGACATAATATTAGCTTTCACCAGTCATGTTGAGTACTGTAATACCTTGATTTAAGAGTAACTTGATTTAAGAGCATTTTGCAAGACAAGCACACATTTCTTCTAAATTTTTGCCTTGATCAACAACCAGTGTCTCACAATATAAGCACTGGAGCAGGTCGCATGATCAGAAGTGAGCCAATGGTGGCTCTCATCCCTCCACCCACTAGCTTGTGGGTGATTATATGGAACATTCCATCTCGGGCAGCCTGCAAAGCACAGGGAGGAGAGAGGGATGGAGGTCTCATTTGCACTAGGCAGGAACATTTTCAAAAGGGAGTGCAGGTTAGGGTTTTATTTCTCTTTATACTTATATTTATATTTAAATTGTTTTCACCATTCTTACTTTTTCAAACCATTTCCGGTCATGAGGCAGCTACTCAAGTGTGCTACAAACTGCACTTTATTATTTCTTATGGGGAAATTGCTTTGCTAGAAGAGTGTTTTGGTGTGCAAGCATGTTTTCCAAACGGATTATGCTCGTAAACCAAAGTATTGCTGTAGCTGCTATGTTAGGGGTGCTTCCAAGTAACTCTGCTTGTTTCACATCCTTTTTAATATTGAGGATGGCTTTTGCTGCCATTCTTCATTCCACAGTGCTGGTCCCAAAGAAACACCAAAGAGAATAGAGAATAGAGTTTTTATTGTCATTAAGCATATGCCAGAAGGGTTTACAATGGGTATGGCTGTGGGCAGGTTCTGGATGGAATCTTTAAGACACACAAAATAAAAGAGGGGGCTCCCATTGCCTCTTCCTATCATCTTCTCTTTCTGGAGAAAGGTTTCTAATTTTTTAAATTCGTCATTGTCGTCATCTCATTAATACAGAGCTGGAAGAGACCATATGGAAAATCTAGTCCAGCCACTGTGAGAGAGACACGGTAGGGAATCAAACTACAGTAGACCCTTGTATAACGGAGGGTTTGTTTAACAAAAAATCCGTGCAATGTAAAAAAAAATCCACCCCCTCCCCCCATGAGCTCCGCAATGACCACCCAGGGCAGGTGCCCCTTCTCTTCCCCTCCCCCACAACCCGGGTGGTGGGTGCCTGTGTGAAGGGGGTGGTGTGCGGGAGAGAGGAGGTGTGTGTGTGTGTGTGTGTTTGACAGGGGGGGGCGGAGAGAGAGAAGAGAAAGACCAGAGCCCGGCGATTCGCGGCAGATAGTCGGAGGAGGAGGAGGAGGAGGAGGAAGAGGAGGAGGGAGGAAAGAGCGGGCCAGCGGGAGGGCGAGCCACGCAAGCCGGAGAGCGAGCCGGAGTGCCCCCCGCCCCCCATCCCCCGAAGAGGCACAGCGCTCGGGGAGGCTGCCGGACGCTCTGGATGGCCACGGCTTGAGATGTGCGGCGGGTGGGATTGAAGGAGGAGGAGGAGGAGGAGGAGGAGGAGGAGGAGGAGGAGGAAGAGTGGGCGGGGAGGGCAGGTGATGGAATTGAGCCTGGAGGGGTTGGCACCTCTTCACCAGACCGGGGCTCACGGCCGGCAGCCGCCTCCTCCTCCTCCTCCTCCTCCAGCACCCCTCCTCCTCCTCCTCCTACTTCTCGCCGCCGCCGCCGCCACCGCCCTGCGAGGCGATCCGGTTCCGGTGGGGGCGGCCAAGGACGGGCAAGCAGCCGGCGCGACGCGTTGCTTTCCGGCCCTTCCCCTTCTTCTGCCGCCTGCCCGCCCCGAGCCCCTCGGAAGAAAGCCGGCCGCGGCTGCGCCCTCCTGCCGGCCGGCTGCCTCCAGGGCTCTGGCAGGAGGCGAGCGGGGGGGATTCTGGGCATGCCAAGCAGCGCACCCCACTCCCTTCCCCCACCCCCACGGCCACCTTCCCCCAACCACCTCTGGCCGCCGGGGGAAGGAGGGAGGGGAGAGGAGGGGGTGCCCAGGACAAGCGGCGCACCCCACTCCCTTCCCCCACCCCCACGGCCACCTTCCCCCGACCACCTCTGGCCGGCGGGGGAAGGAGGGAGGGGAGAGGAGGGCGCCCAGGACAAGCGGCGCACCCCACTCCCTTCCCCCACCCCCGCGACCACCTTCCCCCGACCACCTCTGGCCACCGGGGGAAGGAGGGAGGGGAGAGGAGGGGGCGCCCAGGACAAGCGGCGCACCCCACTCCCTTCCCCCACCCCCGCGGCCACCTTCCCCCGACCACCTCTGGCCGCCGAGGGAAAGAGGGGAGGAGGGGGGAGAGGAGGGGGCTCCCAGGACAAGCGGCACACCCCACTCCCTTCCCCCACCCCCGCGGCCACCTTCCCCTGACCACCTCTGGCTGCCGGGGGAAAGAGGGAAGGAGGGAGGGGAGAGGAGGGGCGCCCACCTTCCCCCGACCACCTCTGGCCGCCGGGGGAAAGAGGGAAGGAGGGAGGGGAGAGGAGGGGCGTCAGACACGGAGGGGGTGACTATGCATTGGAACGGATTACATCCGTTTTCAATGCATTCCTATGGGAAATTAGAATTTGTACAACGGAAACTTTGTATAACGTAATTTGATTTGGAACCAATTAATTACGTTATACAAGGTACCACTGTACTGGCCTCTGGCTCAACTGCCAGAGATGTAAACCACTGAGCTATCTACCAGCTCTTATGTCATCTGCACTGCCCTAACAGAGGATGTTTTTAGCTTTCAACATCCTGGCGTGGTTCTTTTCTTAAGCCACTTCACAAACTGGCAAATTGCCTTCTGCAGGAAATTTGAATGCTGCAAAGCTTGTTTTGGTTCTTTTTCAGTGACTAGGTATGCCAGAAAACAGACTGAACCTACCTGCAGTTTAAAAAAAATAGAAGTCCCTACCAAGAGTCCAGAAAGGTACAGGGTATGGGCTGGTTCGCACCAGCAATTACATCATGTGGAAAATAAAGTGAAACAAATCACCATCACCCCAAGCAGATTAAACAATGGGCTAAATGACTGTCTGATTGTACCTTCAGAAAGTTGTTTGACTAGCCTCATCTTAAGTGCAGCAAGCATGGAAGGAGCCTCTTCAAGGAACATGAAGACTGCAAACACGCTCAGAGGTCCTCTGGGCAATGGCCACACCCTGTTGGCTGATCCTTCACTTTGGAAGCACCATTGGATTGCTTCTGATAACAATCAAGAAGGTGTTCAAAGCCCAAGTCCTTCCAAATGTCTGCTCAGTTGCTGTTGGCTGCCATTTTGAATAGACACAGGAGCTTCGTATATGTATGAATTTCACCTCCACAGGTGCTGGGCTTACTCAGTCCCTCCCCCTATAACTGGTCTGTCCACTTGCCAATTACCACATGGCACTCAGCTCCAGTGGTGGTGGTGAACCAGTGGCAGAGGCAACCCAGCCAACTCTTCCCTAACTCCCTGAGCAGCTGACCACTGATTATCTGAGTGGGTAGACTTCCCATGGCCAAAGTGGCTGGCTTTGGAGGGAGGCAGGGAAAAGCCAGCTGGGCTGTGTTCTCCATTGGCATGCTGCTACCACCACTGGAACCATACAGTATCTAATATTGAGTGTGCCTTCTGATTGCACAATGATCAATGCTATGTTGTCCCTAATCCCCATTGCATATTTCATTACTATACTGTAGCTTCCCCCACTGCTTATGCTTCCTAATCTCAAAAAGGTTTAGCAGAGAGAGATTCAAGTGCAGAGTGATTGAGAGACAGCAGACTGCTGGACAGATGACTGTACAGTGAGACAGGATGTTAATGGACACCTCTTGGCCACCTTCTCACTAACATAACAGTCAGAAGCCAACGTTCCAGCCAAACTGTAATGGTGATGATGGTGATGATGATCTTCATTTATTCTGATGATCCTGACACATGTCTGGTTTATGTAATCATTGGGATGCTAAATGCTGAATGATAAAATGGACCAGACAATGCATCTGGTCAGTTTTTTTAAAAAAAAATATCAGCTGTTTTCAGTAACAGGCCCATAATGATTTTGTGAAGTTGAATATTGGTAAATCAGTCAGATATTCTGCAAAACACAAGATGGCCAGATAATAGTGTGGGTTGTCCCGCCCCTTTCTTTCCAACTTCCAGATGGAAGATCAGATTGTTTGGATGAACATCCGTAAGAATTTGATGTGCCTCCAAATTCTGTGTGTCAGGAATAATTGTGACTTAATTTTATTTATCCAAAACTGTAAAACAAGATTTCATAACTTGACACCTACAAGACAAATGTGGCCAAGCAATGGTGTATGGCGACCTCCCAGGTTCTTGACAACCCCAAAGCATCTGACAAATATTGTTTCTATAAACAGTTCCAAAATGTCAAGAACTAGACATTTATTGAACTCTGCATACTTTGCATGGCAGTAGGCTCCATTAACCTTTCTGAGCCAAATTCTGCTGATCTTTCTAAAACAGTGGTTCCCAACCTTGGATCACTTGGACTAAAAACCTCAGATGCCTTCACCACTCACTCTGCTGAGCAAGATTTATGGGAGCTGCAGTCCACATACATTTGCAGACTCAGAGCTGGGACTCACTAAATGCCAAAATATCATTGGTAAAATACTGTTGATGTTATTTGCAGTTGTTTATTCCATTTCTAGTTTAGAGAAGGATGTGGAGAGATCTGCACAGTTTGAACACCACCATCACCCCAATTTTGCTTTGTTTTGAGAAATAACAATAATTCGTCTGGAAGCTTCTTGGTTAAAGGAAACAAAAGCTTTTATTTATAGCCCATGGCTTTGTTCTTTTGTATCTAATTTTAGAGTAATAGAATTGCAGAGCTGGAAGGGACTCGATGGATCACCAAATCCAGCTCCTGTCAAGGAGGAACGGCAAGGAATCAACCAGAAGCTTAAACCAGCATGGACCTAACTCTCTACCCATCTACCTTGAGAGACCAACAAATGGAGGAGAAAGGAAAAGTGTCAGATGAAGAGAGCAACAGGAAGGATGTTCCAAATACTCGGCCATCTCTTTGTGTGAAAGGATTATGGATTTAGAGGCAGACACAAATCCTGTTCTTCACATATGGGAAAAATCCATCCTAATACTGTCCTATTTTGGAGGGAAAAAAGGAACAGATCCATGACCTGTTGAATAGTTCAATTGCTTAGGCCTCTGCCTGCAGAACCAAAGTTTTGGAGTTCAATTACCAAAAGGGACCACCATCACAGGGACTTGACTTGATAATCCAAAGGGACCCTTCCAGTTCTGCAGTTCTAAGACTGTAATGGAGCAGAAAACCAACCCCCAGATCTCCCCAGATCCTACCTGTTAAATGTTATGGTCAGCAGCATCCTAAGAATCACCCCACAAGAAGGGAAGCTGAAAAACTTTGATCCTGTTTACATTTCTCAAAAACCAAAAAAACCAAATGAACACCACAAGATGTTTGTCTGAGAAGATTCTCAGTCATCCAAGTAAGTTTATCTGGAAGCTGACTCATGAAAAGAAGTCCAGTTGCCATGACCCACCTTCCAGACCACAAGATGTAGAAATTAAATTTTAGCCAACTCAAGTCATGTGGTTTTGAGTGCATTCCTACCGAGGAACTGAAATGCATATCTTCTATTCTATCAAATAGCATATCTACTATTAATGTACTGATTGGGGGGGGTACATATTTTCAACTGAAATGCAGAGAATATTTAAAATCAGCTATTCTATCTAAAATAAACAGCATCTGGTAGTTGTTTATATCTAAGAAAATGACAGAGGGGAGTATATTAATGTCCTAACTGAATGTTTTGGAATATTTTTTAACACAGGTCAAATGCCAGGGGTTTTTTTTTTAACAATATGACAAGACTTTTGATGGAGATTAATGTTTTAAAAGTGTGAGGAGGCATAAGAGTTTATTGTTCAGTTTTAAATGATCTCAAAAATATTTCCTGTCTGTTTATTATATTTGCTAGCCAGCTAAACTCTGCCTTCTAATTTATTTTATCACCTCTTTGTCTACCTCCTTTTGACTTGGCTCTCCCTGCAGGCACTTTCTGTATAATTCCCCTGCTCTGTGGGCAGCTGGGATTAAATGCAGGGAGAAAACCAACTAATCTACCAATTAAAGCCATAACCTCCCTTCTGCCTGACTCCCCCACCACATGTGTGCTAGGCAGACCTTTCAAGTCATTCTCATTTAAGGAAGCAAATATTCCACCTATAAAACTATCATTAACAGCCAAGTGGAGAATGACTTTCCTCATTTGCATGCATTAGCCACAGCTTCTGACTAAGGTACATGTCCTCTCTCTTGCACTCATTGCTTTTAAGTTGAAAAGAAGAAATATTTCAGAGTACTTGCCAGAAGTGTACAGATAATTGCTTGGCATCCAGGCACCCTGCTAATATGCACAACACCCCAACTGTTTCTTCAGAAGTTACACTCCCTGGCAAATGGAAGCAAAACCTGAAAAGAAGGGGGAAATACATTAAAAAGGCATGTGTAGTGTTTTTGCCCTGCAAAGTTGTGAGTTAACCCATCTGTCTGGAGACTTTTATCTAAATTTCATTTAGAGTGGTACTAAATAGAGATGGGCATGAAATGAATTTTTAATTTTTAATTCATTTTGTTATTTGTTATTAATTTCGTTAGCTAACAAAATGAATAACAAACCAACCCATCAAAGGAAAACGAAACAAAACAAAAAGGAAGTTTCCGTTTTATTTCATTTTGTTGTTCATCCCCCATCTCCTACCTTTTTTCCACCAGCCTCTTCACCTGGAACTCCGGCAGCAGGGGACTTTTATAAATAAATAAATAAATAAATAAATAAATAAATAAATAAATAAATAAATAAGTCCCTCCGACCCGTGGGTCAGCCAGTCTGGCCCACTGGCCAGCCAGTTCAGCCCACGAGCCAGAAGGCCAGGATAATAAAAAATAAACCCCATGATGCATGGCAGCTAGCACCTCTCAGCTGTGAGAGGTGGGGACTTCTAAAATAAAAAAAATTAAAAGGGGCCATGTGGTCAGCACTGTAAAAATAATAATTAAAAAGTGCTGACCCAGCCCTTGGGGCCTTGTGGTTCTCATTGGCAGCGGTCCCCCAGCCTTGATGGTGGTGGTGGCGGTGATCCCCCGCATCGTCAGGATTGGCAGCCTCCCAGCGTTGGCGCTGTTGGTGGTCCCCCAGCATCACCATTGGCAGCATCGGCAGTCTCCCAGTGTTGGCATCAGTGGTAGCGGTGATCCCCCAGCAATGGTGGCAGCAGCCACGGTCCCCTGGCATCAGTGGTGGTCATCCCACGGTGTCAGCATTAGCAGTGGCAGCGGTCCCCCAGTAAGCCAAACCAGTTCATTTTGGTTCACTTCATACAAATTTTTGTTTTAAATTTTGTACAAAAGAAATGAAATGAACTGGGGGTGGGGAAACAGAACAAACCAAGCCATCGGTTTTGTGTTTCGTGCTCACCTCTAGTACTAAATTGAACACTGGAACCTTACCTCACAGGGCCAGATTGTAACAGGACACTAAGAAACAAGATCCATACAAATAATTTCATTTTCTACCTATTTTCCTTCTGTTCTTTCTTTCTTTTCCTGACTGCTGTCCCAGTTCTTAATGTAGCTACAGGAGCCAGAGGAGCGATTTCCATGGGAAACGAAGGAGCAACCCTTGGCTCTTAGTGAATTGCTTTCATAAGCTATTTTACTGTTTTTATAATGGCTTTACTCTTCTAGAAATTAGCTTTACCACACACTTTATTTTGCTCATAAACAACATTCAGGTTTTTCCCTCCCTCTCAAATAAAAAGCAGTGTTAAGATTTCAAATAAATAAATAAATAAATAAATAAATAAATAAATAAATAAATAAATAAATAAAGGTTACAAGGGTAGGGTGGCCATTTTAGTCTGCTATAGCAAAAACACAATCAATCTTCTGCCACTTTGAAAAAGCATCACTGTATTTCCCATAAGATTTTGAGGACTGCCACCCTTAACTGAACTGCTGGATATTTAGTGGTTTAGGCATTTGGCTGCAGAGTCAGAGGTTGGGAGTTTGAATCTCCACTGAAACCTCCATGACAGGGTCATCAGATCCCTTTCAGCTCTGCAGTTCTAAAATGATAACGATGGTGATGAAAGATTACGCCAAATAAAGGATTAGTAGTCAACGTGCCTCAGGGCTGGCTGTTATTGTTACTGTTATTATTAAAATAACAACAGAATGTTTGGATAATCCCTCTGTGCATCTATCTGGGAAGGTAAATCAAAGGGGTTTTCATTAATTTCTCTTTATTTATTTTTATTTATTTATTTATTTTCAGATTTATATACCACACCTTCTTCCCAAGCGAGAACTCAGGGCGGTTAGCAGGACCTCTTGAGCCAAGCTGATTTCTGACCTCTCCATTCAAAAGGGCAAATAGGAGTAATGTATGATTCCATCCCCGTGGTGGGGCATTGATTTTGTTTACCAGAAAAATCCATCCTAGCTTAAGAACGTCAGCTTCTACCCTATAGGCCTTTGGCTTGTTGGCTTACTGCTGCTACAGGTGTATCTTGTAGTAGGAGATAATTTGTAAATAAATGGATATGTGAATTTAGAATGAAACTTACCGAACCAGTAAAAGAATGGTTCTGTTCTGTTTGGTTTGTTAATGGCAGTGATGTCTCCTACCTGGTGCTGGTCTTCAGTCTTCCTGGCTGCAGGGAAAAGCCCACTGGCTGTGCTACAGCTGTAGTGTGGGCCACATGGTCAGAAGTAAACAAACAAACAAACAAAAGTCCCATGCTACAGCTGTAGTGCGGACAGGAACCCGGAAGTAAAATAAAATAAAATAAAATAAAATAAAATAATCGCCCCACCACCGCTGCCATCATCTGGCTGCCGCCGCCTGGTAAGATGATAATATCATTCATCGCATTAAATTTGCACTGGTTTTTCCTTCTTTAAACCACTTTAAGGGTAACTGTGCTGCAATTTTTTTTTAGCCTGACAAGGGTGCCACAGCAAAAAACGTGTGAGAACCACTGGGCTAGCCTTGAAAGGGGGCAATTTCACCAGCTGCTGAAAATGGAACATAAAGGCACAGGGAGACTTCATGATGCTTTTGGTTGTTTGCACCAACACTGAGAGGGCAGCCACCCATTCCGTAGTTTTCCTATTGGGGAAAAGTTGAGGTCGCTTTCAAATGCATCAGCCTCACAACATTCTTGTGAGAGCATCCCAACCTGTGCCCAATGGGGACCGATCCATCCCAGATGGTCTAGGGTTGGAGCTGAATGTTTATTTGGAATGATTCCTGTTTGATTCCATAGATCATTCCAATGTGGAGTTGTGGGTGTGTTCCTCTCACATGTCAGTTGTGATATATAGTGGTGGTTGCATTCTGACCATGACTGCGGATGGCACCTTCCATCCTATTTTGAAGTGGGGAAAGCTATTTTTGTTTTAATGTAGATTTTAATTTAAAAACAAATACTTTCCCATTATTGTGCTATATCACTTATCTGCTATGCCACTTGCCAAATATTAATTGTAGGTTATGTTTATTACTTTCAGACACTCCTAACATATTCCATTACTACTCTCAGTTTCTTGTTGTTCTTGGTGCTAATATAAAATACAATAAAAATCAGGAGATGGGGAAAATTCCTAAAACATATTGAAATAACAGTTCACATTAATGTTTAAACTAAAAAAATGTCATTGTCAGACATTGGCTTAATTTGTGGAAAGTATTTCATTACACACTGATGCATCTACTTTTGAGCAGCTCCACTTACAAGCAATTCGACTTAAGAGCGGCAAAACTTTGACTTTTTAAAATGGCACCTTATGAATGTTAGATAGGGTTTCCCCTACCTACGAATGACAGGTGACTTTGACAGGTCCGACCTATCAAAGTCAACTGTATTACCACCACCTCCTACTTCTTGGTTCCTTTGATCTCTGCAAAAGAGATCAAAGAAACCAAGAAGAAGGAGGAGGTGGCCATTGAATATCCCCTCCAAACCACCCAAGTCATGTTGGGATGGGTTCTTACTGGCATGGCTCGAGCAGGTGGAAGGCAAGCGTGTGCATGCTCACCCGGATTGCCCCTTCCAAGGCCTAGATGCCTTTAAACCTGTCACCTCTCATTACCACTTGCAACTCTCAGACTGAAACAAATGAATATTCACTTCTACATGGTAGGGTCATGGTCTCTGAAACCGAACACTTTCTATATTGTCACATATAATTTTGTGGTTTTTTAAAACTTATTTTTATTCTCCGTCAAGTTATTTCCAGAGACAAGAAGGTAAAGCAGACAATATTGTTCTTCTAATCTTTAGCCTTTCATGCAATCCATCAAGATAATAGTAACAAAAGCATTTAAGGGGAATGCAGGTTGACTGAGCTTGGCCATGAACGATTCTTATTGATAGGCACAAGCCTGTTTATGCATGTGTGTGTATCTTCAACTCGAGTGCACACATGCCAGCACGCACAGATTTTTAAGTGGAAACAGACAAAAGAATTGAATCATGAGAGAGCTTGGCAGTTCTACCGAGTTGGAATAAAGAGAAACTTCTACCCATTTTTACCTCCTGCTGTGAATTCTCAAGGAGAACATTATTGATTTAAAAAATGAGCATGCCTGGGTAGCATTCAGTGCATTTTACAAGATAACTTGGGCTTTTTAACTGAGCCATGTGATTGAACTTATTTTCAAAACTAGACTACAGATCTGTACTTGAATCTGAAGTTCAAAATATAGGTTAGAAGTTCAAAATGTAGGTTAAATGGCAGCAAGAAGGAAAGACCACCAAAAAGTTTAACTAGAGGTGGGCAGTATTAATGAACATGAGACAGCATGCTTGTGTTCCCAGTATCAAGGGCTCAGCACTTTAATTAGCAGTTGTAATCAAGACTATTGAAGTTGGTAAGTACCATGCTCCTGTCACGATTCTTTGGCCTAAGGGTGGGAAGAAAACTAAATGATTAATACACCCTCAACAGGGTCAGTGCTGACTGACCCAACATAATTTATGTTCTGCATACTTTGCTTTGCTGTTCAAATACCTCAAAGGTGAGAGTAGCTATCTTAGCAAAATGCACAGAAAAGCAAATAAGCAGCTTGGTTAACTCAGTCGCTCAAAAAGGTGTCTGCTTTTAATTTTAGATCTCCACTACCTTCTTCCCAATGCATGTGCAAAACAAATGGACTTGTAGTATGTGTCACCAAGTTAGACCTTTAGTTTTGGAGCAGACTAATAGCAAAGCAAATTAATAGTACCTGAAGTACTAGTACTAGTACTAATTGTTTATATCTCACACAATACTGATTTCTGATTAGTCTTCAACCATTAATCTTTAACTATCTTCAACACAGTAGCTACACTCTCAACCTTGAGTAGGGACATTTTGCATTCTTTTGGTAACCTATAACACTAAATGTTATGTTTTTGCTCCAGGGGCGTGTCTAGGGGGGCAGATAGGTACATCTGCTCTGGGTACAGCAATCTGGGGTTGCCTGGAGGGGGAGGGGGAGGAAGCCCTGTGCTCTCCTGCCAGCAGTCCTCAGGCTTGGCAACGGGGTCTACTCGGTCGCAGCTGCCTCTTTCCCCACTACATGCCAGGTGAATGGTGAAGCAAGCAGGCAGGCAGGTGTGCGAGTGCGGTGGCTATGGTGTCCTCCTCCTCCAACTCTTCCTTGCCTTGCTCTGGGCCACTGCAGGAGAGCTAAAGGGTGTGCACGCACACACACACACACACACACACACACACACACACACACACACACACACACACACACACACACACACCTGCACACCTGGGCACCTGCCCCGCACCCACAGGATTGACCCCCCCTTGCTGGGTGGATGTGATGGGGTTCAGGATGGCCAGAGGGGTGCAAAAACAACTTTGTCCCCAGGCACCCCAAAACCTTGCTACACCACTGTTTTAATCTACCAACAACCTTACCCTTGAGTATGGTGAGTAAAGCTGAGACCAGATGATGGTGTAGATTGCATTGCATTGGATCCCAACAGGAAAGGTTGCTTCCGGGGCACAATCCTAAAAGGGGCACTTTAAAGTGAGCCTTCTGCCCAGTTCCAATTGCAGGAGACAGCTCCTTAAAAAAAGAAGACAGCAGCACTGCTACTGGCATGAAAATATCCAGAGCAGGCACATGGCGGAGTCAGGCTGGCGGACAGAGCTAACCAGTCTATGCTGTTAGTGCTGTAAAATGTCCTCTAAATTTGTTCATACCCTATGTCAGCAAGATATTAAGATTACATTTCTAATTAGCATTTTTGGATCAAACACTGCTTCACTCCAGGGATATCTTAATATTTTTCTTCTTGGAATCATGGGGTCCAGCCCTTGTCAAGGAGTCCCAGTGGGGGACTTGAATGCCCAATGTCTGACTCCACAGCAAGATGCCTAAACCCCATCCAGTATGGTCTATTACTATGTTTTCCCCCAACTAAATATTGACTCTTTTCCAACTGAAGGGGAGGGGGGAATTGCATTGCTTTTTTTTTTTTTTTTAAAAAGGTAAGCAGCAGTTTCTCAGTAGGGTTTTCTGTGGTGCCAAGAAGAAAAATATGTCACAGTGCAATGCTCAAGACTGGAATACAAATATTTGTCAAATCCATAATAGACTTTGCTTGGGGAGGATTAAAAAATTAAGCCACCAATTTCAGAGGTTTAATCCTTTCAGCGATGGTCCAGGACACTGTTGCAGAGGTGAGATCTGCTGAGATGAATCAATTTCAACCATCTTGTGTGGGCGTGGATGAGCACGTAAAATAATTTTACTCCCCCGTTGCTTAGCTTGGTTGTGAATTCCTATTGGGAGAGAAGTAGGAAGGATAAAACATTGTTTACCAATGTAAAAATATTTTATTCACAAAACACTCTTCTCAGATCAGTGGATTTTAATCCCTCCTCCCTTCAAAATGGCACTGTTCATTTCAGTTGGTGAATCTAGACTGAGGTAGACAAACCAGGAGGTTTTTCTTTTTTGGGGATGGGTGGGACATTTTTATCCCCAGTCATATTGCAGTCTGTACCGGGTCCACCAATTAGTGATTCCCCTGATTTAAAATCAAAACAGGAAGTGTTCAGGAAGGGCAATTGTGTTTTTCATTTGACTGTTTCCCTTTATCCTTGAGGCTGGGGACCTTAATGGAACTTGAGAAGTTCTCAGTGGAAAAATGGCTTCTCCTGAGTAGCAGAAAGAGAGTCCTTTTTGCCCTATATATATATGTATTATTAACTGGGGGTCTCTCAGGCAGTCTCACATCCATCGAAATGGCCCCCAAGGGTCTCCTGTGGACACACATTCCCACCCCTCATCTAGAATATATCACTGAAGTTTTAATCACCCCATGTTAATCATTTTCAATCTCAAGAGGCTGATATGAACTCAGCAATATCCAGAAAAAAAAGTAGAGTGGATGACATGCCCTTTCATTGCAAGCAGTTACGTCGAAAACAAAACTATAGGACCTAGGAAGTTTACGTAGCCATAAATACTGTATATACAAGCTGAAAACACTTAACTGGCATTTAGAAACAAAGGATTGTACCGTTTTTGTCTACTAAACCAGCCACATACTTTCAGGGGCTTAATTCTGAAGGGGTGATCTGTGTCCTCAAAAATCAAATTGTGCTGCATTTCTATTGTGGACTTGTGTTCTCTAAGGAGACCATTGACTGGACCTGAGACAACACTGTTTGAACTCTATATCTCAGTCTTCTTCCTACAAAGCTCATCAATTTATTTCCATAAAAACTGACAGACTAGGTTTACCTACCAAGCAGTATACAAACATTGGTCTCAGACACCTTGTACCTTTTAAAGGGTCTTTTGGGGTCATACCACCACTGCCCCCACTCTGGTCATTTGAATTTTTCCTTTGCCTGACTGGGATTTTTCAGGCTCAGGTGCTCATCCCTGCAATGTGGACATGGTATGGCATTAAAGAAAGCCATGCAGATTTTGAGTCAGATCCAGCTGCACAGTCCCTTTATGTGACTGAAGTGTAGAGGCACCTGATGTTTTATCCAGCTGATATGTTTGTTTGTTATGAAAACTGACTGCCTTTCAGTCTATATGAACAATGGAAATCTTGCCAAGATCTACGTTTTCTAGATATTTAATGTGAGGTGGATGCAAGGGGAAATTCAAAGGAAAACTTCCACTTTCATGGTAATGGTGGCAGTACCCAGGTCAGTGAGCTTGTAAGGCTATCAAGATGGAAGAAAGGAGAAGATGAAGAATGGTGGCAGAGCTCAGTGGCTTAGGTCTCTGGTGGAAGAGCCAGAGATTGGGAGTTCGATTCCCTGCTCTGTGCCTCCTTGACAGAGAGCCAGTGATGGTGAACCTTTGGTATTCCAGGTGTTTTGGACCAGAACTCCCAGAATTCCAATCTTTTATTGCTAATCACAAAGGACGGTGGGAGTTGTGGTCCAAATCATCTGGAGTGCCAAAGGTTCACCGCCACTGTTATAGGTTATAAAGATCCAAGGTGGGAGAAATAGAAGACAACCACAACATCACTATGGCCCCTTCCTTCACAGCCATGAGCACTTCTTAAAAAAATCAATTCATTGAGACAAAATCAGCATACCCATGCTGATATCAGGGTCAGAATCTGAGCTTTGTCCATGCTTTGAGGGTGAGAAACTGCTGCATTTGCATTCTGTAATGTCAGAAACCTACTCTTTATTTCATCCCCCCGCCCACCCACCCTCCAAAGTTTTATTGTGATCGTGTCCTAAAGCCCGCAACAAGACATTACTTTGTAGGAAACGGTAATTTGGTGTTATCTATTGTGCAGCCTAATTATGAAGCCAGTACATTATGTGAATGAATAATGTTTGCACAACGCTGATGGAAGTCTAATGAGGAAATTGTGCATTTTGAACTGATGTACAGTAGTTCATAACAATGGGAACTGATGTACAGTACTACATTACAATATACAGCCATGGCTATAAAATATTGGAGACTAGTAGTGTATAAATTATTTAGGGCAGTGGAAATGAACTGACAGTGACAGTCTGTGTGGAAAGGCTCCTGAGTCAAATGGTGTATTCTGTGGACTCATAATGTCATGGAAAGTAACCCATGATAATTCCTGTATCCATTTAATTTTTTTTGGGGGGGGGGAAGAGAACCAATGACTTTTGAATTTTGTCACAACATGGCTGAGCAGATGCTGAAATTACATTTGTTTATTCATTACAAAAAGTACCTAATGCTGTCTTACAGGTAAATCCTTGCCCATTGTGAAATAAAAAATAAACTGTAATATGCAACTGCACATTCCAGTAATAAGATTTTGAAACTTAGGTGGCTAAATGATAATTTCCCTTTATTAGCAATAGATTCCTGCTATCCAATTTCAATCATTGTTGACATTTACATCTCATTCGGGATTGAAATAGACACTGTAATTTAAACATTATGATTCATATTCACTGGAAAAAAATCTGTGAGAGACGATTGATAGACTAAACAGATTCCATAGATAAGATAGATGGTTCATATTTTATGCATAACAAACAAAATAAATAGAACTTCTCCACTGAATCTAGTTTCCAAGATGGTCTAGACCAGTGTTTTTCAACCTTTTTTGGGCAAAGGCACACTTGTTTCATGAAAAAAATCACGAGGCACACCACCATTAGAAAATGTTAAAAAAATTAACTCTGTGCCTATATCAGTCTCTAAAAGGTTCGCCATTGCTGGTGTAGGGAGAAGCAGGACAGATTTGAGGCAGCCCGCTCTCTAGCACCCAGTTCCCACTTACCTGTGTTGTTTTTTTAAAGACATTTTGCCCTGCATGGACTTCTGTGTCCAGTGGAGACCTGAGAAGAGGCACTGACTCTCCAGGACCCCAAGCAACCCCCCCCCCCAAATCTATGAGGAGGAAGAGGACCCTTTTGTCATAGAGATGCCCACACAGCTAAAATTGTCTCTCTGACCCCCTCTCTGTTTACACTTACACTTTTTTACACGCACACACGCACCTCACAAATCCATCCTCCAGAGTCCAGACACACACAAACACACTTCTCACCCCCCCCCAAAAACAACAACAAATCCATCCTCCAGCCGAGGCCCTCCCAAGGCATCCCTATCAAAATGTCCGCCTGCCCTCACCTTCCCCCTCCCTCCTCTTGGCACTTTTTTTCAGAGGAACTTGCAAAGCTCATTGCCCATTTATGTTATATGGCTGCTGTGCCATCAATGCAGAACTGACTTAAGAGTGACCCTAATAGTGCTTGTAAGGGAAAAGAAGTGTTTAAGGATTAGTTTTCACCAGTACCACCCTCAGTGAGTATTCATGGCCAAGTGGAGATTCAAACCAATATCCCCTTAGGATGTCATGCAATCTGCTATATCTAGAGTGGATAAAATCAATGTTTTTTTTTAAAAAAAAGAATTCAAATTGATTTAAATCATGTTTTAAATTTTTAAAAATAGATTTTTGTTTAAATCATGAAAAATATGATTTTTTAAAAAAATAAATAAATTATGATTTTAAATCCATTTGATTTAATTCCATCCTGCACTAGTTTGCCCTGAAACTGCACCATTTATATATTTGAAATAACTGCTGAAGACACGTTCAGGACTAGATGATGAATTTTAGTTAGCAAGCATGCTCTTGTTCAGTTCCATCACCTCTGGTCAGGCTTCTTAATATGTTTCCACTATGTTTTTATGTTGTTGATGTGTATGCCAAGTGCAAAGCAGACAAGTAACATTGAAAATTGAAGTAATTCTTGCCTCTTGCTACTTGCCCCCCACCTCCTTCCAGCCAGGCAGCCATGTCCTCCCCTCCCCCCCACAAAATGACCATTGTTAACAGCCGCTGCTCCCCACCCTTAAAAGAGGGGTACGCACGCGCTCCTACCTGGATCTGCAGGGTCGCATGCCCACCCTCGCGGATCTCCTGGCTCTCTCTCACTCTCTCGCTGTCGAGTCTCCTCCTCCTCCTCCTCCTCCCTTATTTCTTCTCCTTCCCACACACGTTCCTCGCCGGTGTGCAAAGGAGGGATAGGCAGGAAGTCGGGGCGCAGCTGATGGGCAGCCCCGGCCACCAATCACAGTGTCTTCTTCCACCCTCCTTCTCCCCCCCTCTCCACCAACCTCCCACCCCATGACCACACATCGCTTCCCCCTCCCCCACACACGACACACACCGCATCGCTTCCTCGGCTGAGGGGGTGTTCCTCCTGCTGGCGCGCCTTCCTGCCCTTCCTCCTCCGGCGGTGGTGGTGGACCGGTCTCTGGCCGGTCTCTTTTTGACAGGCCGCCTACCAGCTGGCCTCTCGGATCGGAGCCCCGATAAGGGATCCGGCAGCGGGAGCGGCTTCGGCGGCGGCGGCGGTGGCTTCTTTCTGGATGCCCCGCCTTCCTCCTGCTCCCCAGCCTGCGGGCTGCCATGAACACCGGTTGAAAAACACTGGTCTAGACATAATAGTAGAAACAGAGACAAACTGAAAAATAGATAATGTTTTCTGGTGCATTTGGCTGATTCATCAAAATGTGTCAATGCATATTCATCATAAATGGAGTCCCCTGATGAATATGAATTGATGACCTTTTAGTGATTTTGATTTGTTGATTTGCTCAGATATAAAATAACCCACAAGACCCCTAGAGCAGAGTGTATAAATCAGAAGTAGGAAACCTAATCTTCATGAAACTTAGAGAAATTAGAGTTGGGATAAGCTTCTCTACATATTTGGTATCTTTATATGCCTGGGGGCTGCTTTCATGCGGAGGTGCTCAGGTGTCCAAAACCCAATCTTAACCAGACTTGCAGAGATTGTAGAGGAGAGGCAGAGGATGGCTTCCTAAAAATATGGGCCATCTAGATGCCACCTAGATGCAGTAGGGGCTGGCTTTTTATAAAGGGGAGACATTCCATGAATTAAATGATTCATCACTGGAAATTTGTCAGTTCATCAATTTGTTGATTCATCAGCCCTGACAGATCCGCAAATTGTGACAAATCACAATTTTTTACATTTGTCCTCACCTCTACATGATAGTATACCACTTATTCATAGTATGTGTTCTTCACCAGATATCTGTTTCCCAGGTTTATGTATATATTGCTTAGGCCTAATATAACACATGGAATGAATACCTCTTCCCACATGATTCACCCCTCGGTATGCAAAAGTCCACAGGTGCACCCTCTGTCAGAATGCCATTGACATCAAAGGGTATATTGGCAGCCATAAGTAGTCCTGTTTTCCAAAGATACACGAAACTCAGATTTATTCTTTGCTGACATAATAAAAGAGTCTTGTCGGAAGCTCAGGATGTGAAGGGCTTTCCTTGGATCTGAGGAGAGAAAGGACAAAGCATGGTGCTGGCTATTAATCATTCTAAAGAAGCTAGTAGGTCCTGCTGGTTGTCAGCTACCTGGAAATTATGCACAGTGGGAGCAGAAAAAAGCAGGATGTAACAGGAAGAGCCAGTTTCAAATTAAGGGCTATAAGTTACAGGTGAGAGTACAGCAATTTCCCATGAGGCCTGCAAGGATCAAGATGAATTATCTCTCGGCTCCCTGGATTTTCCTTGAAGACAGAGCATGCTCCACAATTAATATAATTAATATAATTAATTTAATGTATAATTTATTTTATACAGTATAGGGTATTCACATGACTTTGGGCAGTGTACAAGCATGCAAAACCTCATAACCAGTACCCACTTCATTTCAATAATAAAATCATCAAAATGGCGCTATAACCAACTTGAGCACAGTAATCTGTGGAAAACCTCAAATTCCAGCATTAAAATTAACATAATTAAGGGTGTGGTGTTCGTAAAGGCTGCCTTTTGTAATCCTGTCTTGAGTAATTTCTTGAATACTGGGAGATACCGAGCTTGGTATACCTCATCTAAGGTGCAGTGTGGTTCAGGATCACGGAAAATATACACCAGTTTTGATTTTCAGACTGAAACATTCCATCACAGTAGGGCCAAAGTTGTAACTGGCCATATTAATATTGGGGGCAAGTGGCACCACTCTGGGGATAGGCAGGAAGCTGTCCATGAAAGAAGTGGAGGAGAATGTGGTGTTCTCCCAAAAGAAAGACAAATTTTATGACTGCACAAAAGCGAAAGCAAATGAGACCAGGAAGTATTGCAATTTATTTTCCTAACACAGTAGATTTGCCAGTAAATTTCAGCACTTTCTGAATTTTGGTGCTGTGCGACAAAGCTGTACCTGCTCCTTCCTTGTTACAGGCTGGGTTGGGCAGAGATTTTTCTCAAAACCCACTGGGCTCATTTCTATGTTGTGGTGTTATTTTTTCAAGCTTCTCCTTCCTGGATCAGTGGCACCAGTCACCTTTCCAAACCCAATCAAGGTCCATATAATGTCCAAAGGGGCACTGCCAGGTTCAAGAGGACTCCTATGTGGCTTACAGGAGCTGTTTAGGAAGTGATCAAAAGCAAGAAAAGCTGATTTAGAAAATGGAAGGCTTGTCCAAATGAGGACAACAGGCAGAAACATAAGTTCTGGCAGAACAAATGCAAGGCAACAATCAGGAAAGCAATGCAAGACTTGGAGGACCGTATAGCTAAAAACACTCAAAGTAGTAACAAGGACTTCTCTAAGTACATTAGAAGTAATAACCCAACTAGGAAGGCCATTGGACCTTTAGACGACAATGGAAGGCAAGGGATTATTAAAGAAGAAACAGAGATTGCTGAGAGACTCAATGAATTCTTTGCTTCAGTATTCACTGAAGAAGACAGAGACCACATGACCGAAACAGAACTTATCTTCACTGGGAGGAAAATTGAAGAATTAAGCCAGACAGAATTAACCAGGGTCAAGGTTCTTGCATGTGTTGTTAAACTAAATGCTGACAAATCACCAGGAACACATGGCATCCATCCACGAGTTATCAAGGAATTTAAAGATGAAATTGCTGAGGTCCTAGCCAAAATATATAATCTTTCCCTCAAATCATGTGTTGCTCCTGATGACTGGAAGGTAGCGAATGTAACACCAATCTTCAAAAAAGGATCCAGAGGTGATCCAGAAAATTACCGACCAATCAATTTGATGTGTCCCAGGTAAAGTGATGGAAACCACCGTAAAAGAGGAACATTATAGGCACATAGAAGGGAAGGCACAGCTGAAGGAGAGCCAACATGACTTCTGCAAGGGCAAATCATTTTTTGGAATTATTTGAGAGTGTCAACAAGCATGTGGATAAGGGAGATCCAGTTGACATTGTTTATCTGGACTTTCAAAAGACTTTTGATAAGATGAAATGTGTATCAATAGTAATCAATAGGATGCTGATAAGATCAGATCTATATCAATAGTGTTAAATAGAATGCTAATATGCTTGGATGAAGGCTGCAAAGTTTCACTTCCTTATTTTAGGCAATTGCACAGAGTAGCCACAAAACATCTGCACAGTAGCTCTGATTTCATAAGGGTTTTTTCCTGTAACAAGTACAAGAACATTGGGTAATTAAAACAGTGTATAGATGCTTCATTGTCAAAATGATTAATTACAGAAATGTGTTAAAAAGCATATTAAGCCTAAGGTTGTCGGGTAATGAAAAGAAGAAGTTCTGGGACCAGAACTTGTAAACAAAACAGACCAGTTTGAGCCAGTTTTAGTGTCAAAAGAGGAACTATAGCCTGGCCATTGGCTGATAGGCGTGGTCTTGGAAAGCACTTAAGGTAAAGGGTGATCCTATGTAATTGTCTGGAGCTATGGCATTGATTATTGATTGTGCCTTGTTCCGCACCCTAAATGCATTTATAACCTTCTTTTAAAGAGCTCAGTGTACCCTTTCTCTGTGTGTATTTTGCTTTGTTTTAATCCAGGGGTGTCCCTGGGAACCGACCATTCAACCTGAAGGGGTGAGAAAGGGTGTGGCCCATGTGCATCTGCAACAGCTGCAAATGCTGTGGTTTCAAGGTGCCCAAGGGCCCGGCAGCTGTTGGACAGCCTGGGAATCGCCCCACATGCACCCAAGATGCACCGTTACTCATGTATGCTGTCCTTCCTCGCAAGGTAGTGGGGAGGACACTGCAGCAATGGAGCCAGGGGTGGGTAGGCAGGGCGGGTGGCTGAGGGGATGGACGGAGGCAAGGAGGGCAGGCAAACCATAAAATTTCAAGCTAATGTCTCCATCCGGTATGGAGAGGAGCCAGCTGGCAGGGATGAATTACAGGCTGAGCCAACAGGAAGAAGAGGCTGAGGGCCACTTGAAATTTTAAAATGGGCCACATTTGGCCCCCAGGCTGGACTTTGGACATGCCTGTTTTAATCTGTCAAATTAACTAATAAACCTCTATTGTTTGGCCCTTACCTGGAGTGTGGCCGTAATATTTTTGGTATCACTTTTGACAAGGTCCCACACCAAAGGCTCTTGAATGAACTTGCTAGTCATAGAATCAAAGCACAGGTCTTCTCCTGGATCAGCAACTGGCTAAGGGACATAAAACAGAAAGTAGCACTAAATGGACATTTCTCCAAATGGAGGGAGGTAAAGAGTGGAGTCCCATAAGGTTCAATGCTGGGACCCCTGCTTTTCAACCTCTTCATAAATGATCTAGAAGAAGAGTAAATAGCGAGGTGGCCAAATTTGCCCATGACACTAAATTATACATGGTAGTAAAAACTGAGAGAATTATGAGGAGCTCCAGAGGGATCTCTTGACCCTGGGGGAGTAGGCAAACCAGTAGCAAATGAGTTTCAGCATTAGCAAGTGCAGAGTGATGCACATTGGGACAAAAAAAATCCAAATTACATTTATAAACTGATGGGGTCTGAACTCTCTGCTACAAACCAGGAAAGTTTGTCCTGGTGGACAGCTCAGTGAAGGTGTCAACCCAGTGTGCAGCAGCAGTGAAAAAGGCAAACTCAGTGCTAGGGACCATTAGGAAGGGTATAGAAAATAAGTCAGCAAGTGTCATGTTGCCTCTTTATATGTCTATGGGGAGGCCCCATCTGGAGTATTGTGTACAATTCTGATCAGCAAAGCTCCAGAAGGATATTATGGAAATGGAAAAAGTGCAGATTGAAGTTTATAAAATCATATATGCTGTGGACAAACTAGATAAGGAAAAACTATTTTCCATATTGCACAACGCTAGAACTAGGGGGCACTCCATGAAACTTTTGCGTGCTAGATCTCAACCAAATAAGAGAAAGTACTTTTTCACCCAGGGGATCATTGGTCTGTGGAACTCCCTGCCAGAAGAAGTGGTGACAGCTGTCAGCCTTGTCAGCTTTAAAGAAAGGATTGGACAAGTTCATGGAGAACAAGGGTATCAATGGCTATCACTATGGGTGCCTAAGGACAACCTCCGGGTTGGAGAGATAGGCAGGATATCTCTCAATACTAATTGCAGGGAATCTTAAGTAGGTGAAGACATGTATCCTGAAGCAAACGGTGAGCCACTGTGAGAGACACAATGCTGGACTTGATGGGCTGTGGCCTGTTCCAGAAAGGCTGTTCTTATGTTTTTATGTTGTTGTGGGGTTTTTTTTTTTACATGGTGCCCATCCCTAGTTGTGAGCAAAGGCCTGACTGCAGTTGTGATCAAATGGTTTTTCTACACAATAAAATAGTTACAGTCTACAAAGTTTCAAATTCTCAGATCATTAAGAGAAGACAGAAATCAAGCTGAAGAAAGGGTCCTCCTTTTAAGCCTGTTTGACCAGAGCATATGTCCCCAAGTGGATATGAAACTAGTATAGAAAAGAACCAAAATTGGGGTTCCAGATACTGCCAGACCAGATCAAGGACTTTCCAATTTCCTTATCACCTTATGTCTGTTACATGACTTTTGGTATGTTAGTGGGGATCCCTGTTCCTCTTCTTTATCTGGTATATGTGGGTGTTAAAATCCATGAAATTTTGCATCTAACAAGCTGATTTGTGACTGGAGAAGACTTGTTCCTAACATGATGAGTGGGCTGGCTTAATTTAAGCTCTATAGGGTTTGGGGGATTCTGAATAAAACACAGTTTTCATTTTGCTTACCCTAACAACTGTGTTTTGTCATAGCTGCTGGCTTTTTGTTTGTGTATTAATTTAGAGAAAATTGCTATATCTAGAGATATTTAGGCTGAGATTATTCTCTCTGTTTTTGGCAGAAATATATTCCTCTCTCAGAGCTGCAGTTTTAGGGACCAATAAACTGACTTAGGGACTAAATGCTTTTCATGGGCTGTACAATTCCCTCCCCTGCTTATGGTATCATGTTCGCTCAAGTTCATTAGGTGGTAAAATAGCTCCCTTGAGGCCCAGAAATATTTTTATTGAGTGCAGATATTTCAAACACCTTCTTTGGGAACATCATGGAAGATTAAAAAAAACCCACATCTCTGTAAAACCATGTTATGAACCATTTATATAAATGTGACTCAGAATATTACTTTCATAAAAGACAAAAACATCTTCTTAAAAATAAAATAAAAAGGACAACTGAATTAGCATCCTGATACCTGTCAAAAGTTAAAGTACTAGCATGAGAATTCTCTTGTATCTATGTTGCCTCTTTCCTCTCTGCACGTGTGTGCACATATATGAAAGTATTACATACTCACACAACACACTCAGCCAAAGTGACTCATAGTACCCCAACTTGTTTAAAGGGGCTTTTTTTTTGCACTATACAGCAAAACATCACCAGACAGATTCATATGTTTTCTCAGTCAAGCATTGTCCATGTCTTCTATCAATGATCAAGCCACATTTCTATGACTTTTTGCGAACAAGAAAACAAAGCAATATCTTTCATTTGTCATGTATCCAAAATTCCCTAATCCTTGCAACTATTGGTCTGAATTTTTAGGGATCACTTAGCCATTAGTACCTTTGTGATGTATACAATTTTTGTGAACCACCACCACCACCACCAAGGAATCACAAAATGATTGCACAGCTTCCCTTATACCTGTTGCAATTTATTATACTTCCTTGTCTCTGATAATGTAGGCAGTTTCTTCTTCTTAAACACACTTAATAGTTCATAGCGACCAAGAATGATTGAATGAGAAGGGGCCTATAAAGCCACTGAGTCCAACTCCCTGCTCAATGGAGGAATACAAATCAAAGCAGAGCTGACAGATCGTTGTCCATTTTTTTAATTCTTCTGATGTTGCAATGTTGTTCATCAAAGTTTTTCTCTTTTTTATTGCATTAAATCAAAGCAAAGGAAAATAATAAGGGGAAAGGGGAGAGAGAAAAAGGGAAGGAAGCAGACAAAAAAGAGTGGGGAGGGGAGAAAGAATACTATTACATTCTTTGTTGCATCTCTATTTAAGTGTACAGTTTGCATATTATATTAGCCCTATTCAATTACTTGTTGCTCTTGATAATTCTCACCATCCCCCCCAAGTCCTCTTTACTAATTTCTTACAAATCCCTCTATAGAGGAAAGCAGCAATGTTTCAGCACCAAAATAGCTGCGGAGCAAGTTTGGACTTTCCCCTGCAAACCTCCAACAATTTGGAGAGGTTTTGTGGTCAGAGGGGCTGAGTTATTAAGCTCCAAAGGGGTGCCCTAGGGGAAAAAAAATCTTTCAATTTGATTGAATCAGGATTTGGAAGGCAAGCTGTGGTGCTCGCCCACGGGGGAGCTATTTCTGCTTCCAATTCAATTAGAAAGATTTTTTCCTAGGGGCACCCACTTTGGAGCTTAATAACTCAGTCCCCTGACCCCCAAAACTTTTCAAATTTGGGGGACTTACAGGGAAATGCTTGAGAAAGCTCCCCTGCAATTTTGGTGCCTTTAGGGCCCAGAGGAGCCATTATATAGCATTGTGTTTAATTGTGTTTCATTTCATAACAAAACTAAGCATTCATTACAAACAAAACAAAGCTACTAAGAAATGAAAGGAAACAATATATTTCCATTTCATCCCATTCTCTAGAATGAAGTATAGTGGTACCTGTACTTCAAATGCCTCATAAGACAAAATGCCTCATAAGACAAAAAACTCATAGGAAGAAAAAAAAATTCCAGGAACAGGCATGCTTCAGATGACAAACAATTGAGGGGGGATATGATTGAGACGTACAAAATAATGCAGGGCATGAGTAAAATGGATAGAGGGAAGCTCTTCTCCCTCTCACAAAATACCAGAACTAGGGGACATCCACTCAATTTGAGGGCTGGGAGAGTAAGAACAGACAAAAGAAAATATTTTTTCACCCAGCACATTGTTAGTCTGTGGAACTCACTGCCACAGGATGTGGTGATGACATCTGGCCTGGATGCCTTCAAAAGGGGGTTGGACAGATTCCTGGAGAAAAAGTCCATCACAGGTTACAAACCATGAGGGAGATGTAACAACTCCAAGCTTAAAACTGGGGTACCTCAAGGACCAGATGCAGGGGAGTGGTATCAGGAGACAGATATCTAGTCTCATGCGCTCCCAGATGCATCTGGTGGGGCCACTGTGAGATACAGGAAGCTGGACTAGATGGGCCTTTGGCCTGACCCAGCATGGCTCTTCTTATGTTCTTATGTTCTTATGCTTCGCAAGACAAAAAACTGTTCCACATGTACCCAGGAAAAAAAACCACCAGTTATTTTTGTCCTTATCCTAGCCTCCAGAATGGATTAATCCATTCCCAACACATTCCTATGGGAAAACATGTTTCATAAAACATAATTTTTGTAAAACGAAGCAACCCAAAGCCTCTGGAACAGATTAATCCATTTCAGTGTATTCCTATGGGAAACCATATTCTGCACGACAATTTTTTTAAATATAAATTGACCTGCTGAATGAATTAAATTCGTTTAAGAGGTACAACTGTACAATGAAATGCCTTTTGCTGAATCTCAAGCACACAACCTCAGGTGATGAGCTTAACCTGCCAGCCTTCCCTTTTGCCTGGCAGGCTCCCTCACTGTTGTTGGTGCACCATGGGGTCCTCCTTTGCCACCAGTGTGCTAGTCTAAGAAGGAGCTCAAGCTGCCCTCCCTCAACTCCTTAGGCAGGTAGCCAGTCTTCAGCTATGCAGAGATTCTCCCCAACTATCCTGATGGGCCAGCTGCCTAAAGAAGTGAGGAAGGGCAACCTGCATTTCTTCCCAGACTGACACACCACCAAGGAAGGAGGACCCCAGTGGCGTGCCAACAGTGAGCGGTCCTGCTGGGCTAGGGGGAGGTTAAGCTTCGTCATTCTTCACGCCCATCTCTAGTGCCAACTTTATATGTCTAACCTGTACAAAGTCTGCAACCAACCCTCTGCAGATCTATTGTCAACAGAGCATCAACAGCCAAGTGAAAGAGAGGTCTTTTATACCCGAAGTGCAAGCTACCTCTAGACTCAAGAGGCTTCTTCCTAATATTCCCAATGGGTCTCTCCTTTGTCTGTAACAGCTGAGGAACAGCCCTTTGATGAATCTGTTTATTGTTTCAGCAAAACGTTTGAATGGCTTAAAGCAGCTGGCATTACAAAAACAAATGGTCCCTGTGTGCCTTTTGTCAGCATAACAATGTCAGCAGGGGGGGGTTATGATTGGTAAACTGCAAAGATGGATTGCTATTTAAATAGGCACCCCCATCTGGGACTGCAGGTATTGAACTTATGCTCTCTGAACAGGAGTGTATTACTGCTGTCAAAATAGATGCTAGATACCAAGTACATGAGCAGTAACAGAAGGCCTTTCTTCCTGATAGCCCTTCTAAAAACTAAAAACAAAGCAACCCTTCCCTCCCTCACAAACATCCCATTTAATAATATTGCACCAACATAATTTTTTCAAACATCTGCACTAGACATGGGCACGACTTGACGAAATTGTCATTTCCATTTTCGGATATCGTTTCCGTTATGTAACACAAACGGTAACGACAATTAAGCTGTCAGAACTCGAACTCGAACCGAAAAAAGAAAAATTGTGTCTGATTTGTCATTGTCGTTCCTGGCATCGCAGCAATCGCGGCGCAGAAAAAAAAGTTTTAAAAATAAAAAACCCTGATTCCTGGCCAAAAAAGCAGGCGAAAATATGCCTGCCTGAGGGCACCTACCAGAGGGGTGGTTTCTGGGGGGGGTCCCCAGCCTTCCCCCCTCCTTTCCTGGGCTTCTGGTACAGGGCTGGGAGGGGGCATCCTCGGCGTCTCCATTTGCCATGCGGTGCGAGGGGATCCAAAATGGCGTCTGCAATATTTTTTTTGAAATCGTGGTCCAAAAAACCACCAAAGCACCACAGAAACATGCGAAAATTAGCTATTTTAAATGCTTGAATTTTTACAGTAGCAGCAGTGGGTTTTTTATAGCAGTAAAAGGTCACACTGATTTTATTTTATTTTATTTTATTTTATTTTATTTTTATTTTTTATTTTTTTACACCTGCGCAATGATGGGCTGGCCATGGGATGGGACCATGCAAATTTTTGGACCCATTCTACCAATTGCATGGCCAGGTTTTGACTGACACTTCTGGATGTGCAAGAGGGCATAAAAAGCTGAGGCACTCCCAGAAGAGTCGCAGTCCGGGCTTGGATGTAGGTGGGAGGGGGCTGTGTGTAGCTGGCTGCTGTGCTAGACTAGTTTCGATTTCGAGGAGCCTTTAGATTTCAGTTAGGCAGGGAGGGAGGGAATTGATTCAATTGAATTTTTAGGAAATAATAATAATTCCTTTCATTCTGTGTCTGCTGTGGGGAATAGCAACACAGTTTATTCTTTTTTATTCTCCTGCAGTTTGTTAGGATTTCTTTTCTGATAGTGTTTCAAAGGGGGGGGAGGTTTGAGTGGGAGGGGAGGTGTGGATTTATTTTAAAAATTTCATTTGCTTGGTGGCAAGCCAAGGTCCTTTCATACCCTGCCTGCAGCTCTGCTGTGGGTGCACTGCCCACTTTGTTTGCAAAAATTGCAATTGCTTTATTCGATGCAGTCTTGTGCAGCAAGTCAGTTTAAAGTGTTTTCCACCTGCTCTGGGTCATTGCGGGACCCGCGCCCGCCGCCCGTGCACCTGCCCCTCCCCCCTGCCACTGCCGCCGCCCACCCATGCCCCCCGCTCCCCCGCCTGCCGCCTAGGGCGCAAAAACACCTAGCGCCGGCGGGACGCCACTCGCTGGGATGTCAAATTGCGCGAAATCACGACAAACAACAAACAATGCGATGAAATGACAAATTTTTAAAAATTTTCGCGAAAAATGGAAACAACCCGAAACGGACCCGTCCCGAAAAACGACAACTCAAAAAAAAATTTCTGGTCGTGCCCATCTCTAATCTGCACTTGAAGGTGCTAAAGTTAGAAGAATTTCTGGCTCAGTCCTTGATGGGCATGTTCAGTCCAAAGATAGCTGCCCAGAAGCATCTAGAGGCAATGGCAGCCTCGAGCTTCCTCTGAAGAGAAGTGCTGAAAATTCTGAAAAATGTAACACCTCTGAAGAGATTTGTAATTGAATCTCCTCAAGTCTGAAGATCACCAGAGAAGGTCTTCTTCTCAGTCCCGCCAACTTCATAAGGTGTATTTTGTGGGAACATAGGAGAGAGCCTTCCAGTCTGGGGCACTCATTCTCTTCAAGCAAGCTTTCCTTCAGCAGCTGACCATCTGAGTGCACCAGAGACCTTTCTTTTCAGGCAAGCTTTCTCTGAATGAAGGTCTACCTATTATGTGTCTTTTATATGAATCTATAGGTTCACATAGACTGTGTTTATAACTACCAGTACTTATAATCTTATGGGTTTACATTGACACTCTATTTTCAATGTTAGTTTCCATCACACATAACTTTACATGGAACTTTACTCCCCTTGTAACTGCTCACATTCTCTTGTAACTTTAATGTAAAGTTGCCTATTAATGCTGATGTCCCTCAATTCCTTGTTCTCAATACTTGAACATGTATTAATTGCAATTGTGCTGGACTGTAGATTATCCCTCATTGCTGTAAGCTGCCTTGGGTCCTTTTTCCAAGGAGAAAGGTGAGGTAAAAATACTCTAAAATAAATAAATAATATTTGCAAATGGATTGTTATGTGTTACTGCACTGAATGCGTTTTTGATGTGTCCCCCCCCCGGCATTAGAATCATTAATCCTTTTAGTACTATATATTAGAGATGGGCACAAACCAAAAAGAAAATAAAAAAGAAAGAAAAAGAAAGAAAGAAAAAAGAACCAGGAAGTTTGTGGAAAGTCTCTGTTTCATTGGTTCAGGTCAGTTCAGGGTTGTCAAAGTAGCAAACCCAAATTTTCCTGAACCAATGAACTTTTTAACTTCCCGGCCCAGTTGGTAGGCAGCTCGGATGGCCCCTCCCAGTGAAAAGCAGACTGTTTAAAATAAAATAAAATAAAATTCCTGAATGAACCAATGAAAAGATTTGTTTTTTCATTCTTGAAAAATTTGGAAGCACGTGGTGTCTGGTCTTTTACAAACCCCATACCAAGAGGAGCCATTGATTTGTTGGTTTGTCCACATCTCTATTGTACACTCATTGTAATTAAATTAAGTACTGTCTTTTAGTTGATGTGAGCCACCTTGGGTCCTTTTTAAGGAGGAAGGCAGGGTAAAAACATTTCAAATAAATAAACAGATAAATTATGTATCCCAATATGCACAAAGAAAAGGACACATAGATATGTACAAGATTACCATATGCTAATTTATGGTAGAGAGTGAGATTTTAAAAGAATGACTCAGATTTAAACAGACTTGCTATACCTCAGTGTGGAGAGGAAGACTATGGTCAGCAGGTGACCTGTGTGACCTCTATGAAGTCTCCCTTCCAACTGTCCTTTGGCCTAAATCCAACTCATAGTCCAATCAAAATCATGGAATTCTTCTTCTTCTTCTTCTTCTTCTTCTTCTTCTTCTTCTTCTTCTTCTTCTTCTTCTTCTTCTTCTTCTTCTTCTTCTTCTTCTTCTTCTTCTTCTTCTTCTTCTTCTTCTTCTTCTTCTGGGCTCTTTAGCATGGTAGAGATTATTGATGCTATGTTTCTGTGCAGCAAAATAAGATACTATTGAAAGTGACACCTGTCAGGCTAAGGGCAAACATGACTGGCTTTTGTTTCCCATTGTAATGACAGTGGAGAGATGATAAATGATCCCCACTGAGATTGGCTAAAGAAACTTAAAGATGATGAATTTGCAATTCTCAAAATGTGAAAATGTTTCCTACCTAAAGGGCTAGAAAGATTAATTCAATTCAAATGAATCTATTTGTTCTTTGAAGACATACTGGACAACAGAAAAATGACCTGAAAATTCCTTGTTGCAGATTTAGAAGAGATAGCCTGTGCAAACATTATAGTGGAAAAAAAAATACAATTCAAAATATATACAAGAACCAATAAAAAGGCAGAAACATGGTGATATACTAAGGACAGACTTTTATATTTTTAATGTGAGCTAAGTTAGTCTTTGAGGTGCCACCACCGTTTTTGAGTTTTTATTGGTCATTTCGTATATATATTTTTTTAAAAAAGATTTTATTTTTAAAGAAAATGCCTAATGCTCATCAGGCAGCACTGGCACTAGAAATGCCACAATAGTTTTGAGCTAAAAGAGGGTTGAGAGGAGAATGTGAATATTGTCACACATTTGGGTAGTGCCTCTTTCATAGGAAGCATGCTTCTTCTTATTCTCTGCCACCAAAGTGGGAGAAGGACCTTTCAGAATGTATCCCAGGAAACTTTGGATTCCTCTGGAGCCTTTACAGGGATTTCTCGGGGACGTCCAGTTTCAATGGGATGCCACCTGTTCAGCTGTCACAGGACAAATACAACTTCCATAGTCTCCTTGGCTGAGTGATGAATAGCATTAGTGGACAGTGGAAAATTCCTTTGGCCATCTTGCTACTTACCCTCCCCCCACTACCATGTAACGTCTTTATGACAGATAGGGATGATTGAGATAAGTGGCCTAGTGTAGGTTGCCAGCACACAGGGCAAGTATTGTGTCTTCTGACTTGTGGACCTACTGCCACTTTCCCAATGACCCCTTGCTTTCCCAATAGGAGAGTCCCCGAGGCACCCTCTTCCTCCATCATCACTCCTTCCCCCATCTTCCACTGGCCCATAAGAACATAAGAAGAACCATGCTGGATCAGGCCAAGTGTCCATCTAATCCAGTTTCTTTTATCTTACAGTGGCCCCACCAGATGCCTCTGGGAGCACACAAGACTAGATGCCTGTCTTCTCATACCTCTCCCCTGCATCTGGCTTTTGAAGTACCCTGTTTTTAAGCCTGGAGATTACACTACCACAGGCATGTCCAAAATTTGGCCCTCCTGATGTTTTGGACCACAACTTCCAGAATTCTAAGCTTAGATTGCCAATGACAAAGGACTGTGGGAGTTGTGGTCGAAAACATCTGGAGGGCCGAAGTCTGGACATGCCTGCACTGTCCCATCATAGCTTGTAACCTGTGATGGGCTTTTCCTGCAAGAATCTGTCCAATCCCCTTTGAAGGCATCCAGGCCAGATGCCATCACCACATCCTGTGGCAGGAAGTTCCACAGACTAACAACACGCTGGGTAAAGAAATATTTTCTTTTGTCTGTTCTCATTCTCCCAGCCCTCAATTTGAGTGGATGTCCCCTAGTTCTGGTATTTTGTGAGAGGGAGAAGAGCATCCGTCTATGAACTTGACTCACACCCTGCATAATTTTGTATGTCTCAATCATATTACCCTCTCAGTCGTCTTTTTTCCCCAGACAAAAGATCCCCAAATGCCACAGTTTTTCCTCATAAGGGAGGTGCCCTAGCCCAGCAATCATTTTAGTTGCTCTCTTCTGCACCTTTCCTAGTTTTACTATATCTTTTTAAAGATGTGGTGACCAGAATTGTACACAATACTCCAGGTGTGGCCTTCCTATCATTTTGTACAATGGCATTATAATGTTTGCTGTTTTATTTTCAATCCCCCTTTTGATAATCTATAGCATGGAATTGGCATTCTTCACCACTGCCACACACTGGGTAAACACTTTTATTGAGCTGTCCAGGAGCATACCAATATCTCTTTCCTGATCCATCACGGATAGCTCAAATCCCATTAAAGTTTTGATTTTTTTTGCCCCAATATGCTCCTCCTTGCCTACCTTCCAACACTAATTAGACCTTGTCTACAAACATCCTGCCACCTGGCCTTCAACTCAGTGGTCTCTCTCTAGTGGCTTCATGTACAGTGGTACTTTGTACAAAGGAATTAATTCATTCCAAATGAAATTATATTAAGCAAATTTTCCTTTATACAAATTTCCCATAGGAATGTATTGAAAATAGAGTAATCCCATTTTTATGTTGTACAGATTCGCCCCATAGGCAATTATGTTAAGCAAATTTCTCCTATCTCCGGAATTTTTATGTTGTACAGATTTTATGTTATACAAACTGTTTGTTATACAAGGGTCCACTGTACCTGTGGCCAGGTAGGGACTAGAAGGGAGTAAAGCACAGTAGCCTCTCAGCCAGAGGGTTTCATCATCAATATCTTCCTCGTCCTTCTGCTGTGGGTCAGACGTGCTCCCTGCTTCCATCTTTTGCCCTCCAGATGAATCACCGCCTCTGACTGCGGCTCCAGTTTGGCTGCCCATTTACAGCTATGCTCATAGCTGTAACTGTGCTGAGGGGAGCAGGGTGAGGACAAATCTAGCAGCAACGACAACACAGTCTTTTTGTGTGCAAAGCAATGGCCCCTTGACTCTCCCTTGCTACTCGGCTTGTTGAATAGAGATGGGCACGAATCAAAAAAATGGTGTTTCGGTTTTTTGTTTTTTGTTGAGGGGGCTGTTTCAGTTTGTTTTCATTTTTTGTGAATTTTTGAAAAAAATTGTTTTTGTTTATTCGTTTTTTGTTTTTCATTTTACCTACTTTTTGCACGATTTTTAAAGCATTTCCGTGCGCGGGCGTCCCCCAATGCCTCAGACCAGAGGGAAAACACTAAAAAAAAATTGATGCTGGCAGAGACACAGTATAGACTAGGTACGCAGGGAGGCTGCAAAGGCAGTGGCGGGCGTTGCCCAGGGTGCAAGGCAGCCGCAGAGTGACTGCATTGCAGGGCAGGGGAGGGTACTCACCGAGAGGTACGCACACATGCACACAGGGAGGCTGCAGGACTGAAGCTAGAGAGAAATCTCTTCTTTCTCTCCCCTAAGAGCCAGGCTGCAGCGGGCAGGAACACAGAGACACACACCTGACTGGCTGGCCTAAAGTGAAAATAATGAGTCGCAGAGACAGCAATCCCACCCTAACTCCCACTGGAGACTGCAAGGAGGACGGGGGCTGCCAGAGCTTTTTATGCCCTCTGTGGCTGCCAGACCTGCCCAGTCTGCAACCTGGGCATGCTATTGGTTGAAGTTGTCCAAGAATTTACATGATCCCTTCACATGGCTTGCCTCCATTTTATGGCTGGCGACATCCATTTTGTCATCCTTAAAGGGAAAAGAAAAATACATCGCGATGGGAGAACAAAAATTTTAAGGACCCCAAGGTATTATCAGACAGTATAAATAATTATTGCTGCATTTTTATGGATGTCCAGGGTGTTTTTTAACATTTAAAACAGCTCATTTCATTGCGTGTCACCATTAACGAAAAACAAAACCTAACGAACCTAATTTTCGTGGTTCTGTTTGGTTCATTCCAATTTCATCACAATGTTCATTATTCATTTCATTATGTAATGAAACGAATAACGAATAATGGAAACGAAAAAGTTTGTTTCGTGCCCATCTCTATGGTTGAAGGGCCCAGTGGCTTTATACAAAGAGAGGACTGGTAGTGATGATCGGGGAGAAAGAGGTGCAGATTAGATTTTGGCCTTTCCTTAAGGAGCAAGGACTGCTGGGTAGCTCAGTGGTTTAGGTATCTGGCTATGGAGCTAGAGGTTAGGAGTTTGATTCCTCACTGGGCCTTCCAGGGAAGAGCTAGCCTCTATCACCTTGGGCAGGTTGTATAGTCCCAGGGCACCCCCAGAAGAAAGGAGTGGTAAACCCCTTTTGCATATTCTCTACCTGGAAACCCTATAAGTCAGAATTTGTTTGAGGGAAGGTATTATTGTTAAGGAACAAGAAGCTTTAAACAAGCCTGGGAATTGGTTTTTGGAAGGCAGTGGTAGTACTTAAAACACTTCTTCTACACATAATTATTGTTTTGTTTTTGTTTTTACTTTTCACTTTTAATTCTATCTACCACTTTGCTCTTGAGTTTGAAATTGAGGGAAATTGGCAGAAGAGGATTTTTTGCTCTCTTAAAACACAGTGAAAGAAATACACTCTATAATGTTTTGTTAGTCAAGACTAGATTTCCATGCAAATGACTCTGAGGTTTTCAGTGATTGCAACAAACAATAAATCTCTCCCATAGAAAGCAAAAGCAGTGCTATTTGCCTAGCTTAACTTAAGCAATTAAAAGGCTTAACTTAGGAAAGGTGATCAGCCCGATTATCATTTGGCAATATGAGTGTGCTCAGCCATTTTAAATGGCTGCTGACATACTCATAGAGTTTCATAGAAAATTTTATTTAATTAAACTGGCAACAAGTGTGGCAGTCCATTTGCCATGCTCGGAACTGGCAATTAAAGTGAACACATAGCAGAAAATGAGCTCACAAATAAGATTTGGTCTGGCTGCAGTGTCACAGGCAAAGAGTCTTTTAAAAAACTATCATCATGAATGCATCAATTTCTATTCCAATTATGATACTGAGCACTAGAGGATGAGATGAAATTACTGGCAAGGAGGCAGCCTGTGTAGTAGTGGTATCCAATATTTTAACTCTTGTCTTGTCAGGTAGAAGAACAGAAACCTATAAAACCCAAACACAGGCGTGGATCTACCATGAAGCTAATGAATCTTATGCTTTAGAGTCCTCTAAACCCAGATGTGACTTTAGTCTAAATTTTGTATTTGTATTTGAAAATCTAGTGATCTGTTGTAGAACAATACTGTTGAAGAAGATAAGAGTGCTTACCACACCTTGTTGCTGGTTGTGAAGGGCCCTGCCATAATAGTTCAACCCTTAGGGCCCCAAAACATAGGACCACCACTGCCCAATTGAAAATAAAATGGGAAATGCTGTACCTCACGTCTCAACACCATGTTGTCATAGCGAAAGGAACTCTTTCCAGCTTTCATATTCAAGTAACTTATAAAGTTACTTTTAAAAAAAGAAATGCTCACTTGTTAACATGGATCTCTCTTTTTAAAAAATAAGAAAGTTAAGTCACTTCTCTTGTTAATTGTTCCCCTTTTTGAGTTTCCTTAAATAAAAAAAAATTCTTGGATGGCAATAAATGATCCAAAAATGAAAATGATCTGAATATATGAGTTTTAATACATGTGTCATTAGATTTTCGTCTTCATTCCCCATCATCACCATTGGAAAGACAATGAATCTTCAAAGCGTATCAAGCACTCTAAAGGAATAAATCTCACAGTGAACAGCAGCATTGCTTTGGGTCGAACTCTTCCTTTAAGCCACTGATACAGCTTCCTGGTCTTTTACCCCTCAGACTGCTTGAGTTTTGGGCCTGCAGAAATTCAGGTCATCTCAGTCAAGCAATTATTAGATCATCAAATACTTCCCAGGAAAAAAAAATTAAAACATTTTTGGTGTGTGTTCTCTCCATATGGACTCTGTATTCCCTCTGTAGTGTTCCACCAGTCATTATCAAAAACAAGAAGAGGAGGAGGAGGAGAAAAACCCTGCAACCTGTTCAATGCCTCCCCCATAAATCAAGGGATGGAGTCTTTATGGCCAATTCACAATTCTTTCTCCAGCACATAAATAAGACAGGACAGAATGCAGTCTTGCAAAATACCTGAGCATTTCAAACAGAAGACATGGCTTGCAGCGATGCTGATAGGGAAAAGGAGAACCCTGCCCTCCAACACAGGAACTCTTTTCATGCATCTTCTTGTGTTAGAGTAAAATTTTGTAATGTATACCGTATAATGTATGTGAAAGAGGGGCTGGTATTAGGAGCTAGTGAAACTATTAAATGAAAATGAATGGGCTGGGACAACATTTAAATTAAATCACAAATGAATAATTTATTATGTTATTAACAATAATATTCTTGAGTGAGGCAAAATTGTGAGAGGAAAATATTATTTTAACAGGAATTATAATATTTTCTTCTACCATAACTGACTGTTACTATCTTATTATACTGAACAGAAATTAATTAGAAAATGTGGGTTTTAATGTATAACACTGATTATAATGTAAGTGAAAATAGTTCCAATAATAGGAAGAATGCTTTTGTTTGTTTGTTTGTTTGTTTACTAATAATGGGGAGGAGAACAGAACAGGAAAAAAGACAGGGGTGGTCTTGTTACTAAAGCCTTTAAAGTTACTCAGTATCCCATAACAAGTAGTAAGGAATAAGTCACTTCTGAGTCTTTGCCCCAAATCCTCTTGCCCAGCCTAGTAACTTGTACACAACAAGTTTTATGTCTATAAGCAAAGCAGACCCAGCAGCTCCTGACCATTGAGGTAGTTCTGAAGGAGGCTTAGTAGAAGAAATAATAGACAAATCCAATAGAGCAGAAGAAGGGTAAAAACAGGAAATTTCAAGCTATTGTTTCCTATAAAAGCAAATGCTGGAAGTTAGTAAAAAAAGAAGATCTGATGCTAAAATGCAACATATTCTTGAACAATAAAACACAGTTTTGGAGGTGCTGCACAAAAAAGAGGACAGGGTTTCAAAGTTTCTTGTTATTAGAGAGATAACAAATTGGAGGAACTGACTGCTAAAAGAAAAGGAATACTGAATATAAAAACAAGATTAAGCCCAAAAAGGCCTACATGAAAAACAACATTGTTTTGAAGTAGTACCTAGTCTGGTCACCGAGGAATTAAAGAAACTAAGTAAATAAAAACTTTCCTACTTTCTTGGAGCATTCTAAATTTTAAATTAATTTTTAAAGCTAAGTAAGGTTAAAAAAAGAGGTAAATGTTCCCCCCCTCACATGCGTGCTGGTTGTGTCTGACTCTAGGGGCAGTGCTCATCTATGTATTCAAGCTGAAAACTCAGTGTTGTGCAAGTCCATGGCCACATGGCCGGCATGGTTGCAAGGAAACACTGTTTTACCTTCCTGCTTGTTACAGTGGTACCTATTGGCTGCTCTGTGCTGCTTTTTGCGGAGCTGGGGCGCCTTTGCTAGCTGGCTGAAGGAAGTGCCGGTTGGCTGCACTTCTTGCATAGCCTACACAAGGGGAGCATGCCTATTTAAAGCCCTGGCACACTCCTCACTGCCTGCCTGTGCAGTCACCAGATCCACATCGCTGGAGCAGGACGCTTACCTGAAGACTCTGGCGAGCAGATCGAGGCAGCTAAGTCTCAGGGCTTCTCCATTTCGGGGAGGGAACCAGGAGGGGGGCGGGCTAGCCCTGCTAGGCTCTTGTGGGCCTGCACAGTGTTCCGGGAGGCGGGTGGGAGCCTGGGATGGGGAAGCTCCTGAGGGCGGGTGGGCGGGTGAGCTTGAAGCGCGGACGTGTGACTGCTCCCTCCAACCCGGCTGCACGATTGGCGGTGGGCAGTGGCTTAACCTTGTGGCAATAGCCGCGTGGCGGGCATACGGACAACTGTCCTTTATGGGCTGCCCAGCCCTGCACGCGTGGGGCATGAGGAAGAGGTCCCCTGATAGTCCGGGGATGAGTGCCCTGAGTCCCCTTTGTGCCCGCACCCATGCCTGTGAGCGGAGCGCCTAGCTCGGGCAGCTATAACCCGCCACTTAGGGCCCGCCATTGCGGCCGGTGGCCATTTTGGCAGCATTCATCGCACCCCTGCTGGTGCAGTAATCCCTCTTCATCCCCTTCACTGGGTGGCCATACAGGCCCAGGTCCCACAATTTTAGGCAGGGCCATCTGATATCACCCTTTAGAAGGGGTATTTGTGGGACTAGCCATTAAACTCATTGTCACCATCTGGCCGTCTGCAGGCCTCTGGCAGCCATTTTACAGAGTGCCAGGGACGGGCAGCCATTTTGTTTTACCATTGTTTTTTATTACCCCCCCTCGGCTGGTGGTCAATTCTATTATCTGGATCCATCTCACATTGGCCACCCTGTTTATTTTGGCACCTTGCCTAGCACTAGATTAAGCCTTCTGCCATCCTTTATTGGGGACTTGATCCCAGCATTGCTGGCTGGCTAGAACCCTATTGACCATGCCATCCAAAAAGGGCCCGAGCAAAGGAAAGGGCAAGGCTCCTGCTAAGAAGAGGCCTACCCCATGGCCAGTTCCAGATATCTCTTCATCCTCTGATGAAGAGTGGCCGCAATTCTCGGCCGTGTGGGAAAAATTGTCTCTCTTGGAGTGAGAACATGCCAAGAGGCAGGGGATGGAATCATCCTATGGTGGTGGGCATCCCCCAAGGGACTCTAAGGCTCATCTCAAAGCGGAATTGATATGGGACATCTGATGGGGACATCTGATGATATGACATCTGATGATGTATCACTTTTCTTGAGTCGGCCCTGGCTGGGTCATCTGATCAGGCCTTTGCTGGTTCTCAACCCGGGACCTGAGAGGTGCCAGCATCATCAGAAGAGTTGCCGGGACCGACCACCCACACTGAGGGGCCAGTGCATATCTCCACTCTCCAGCCTAGTACCGAAGATCTGCAGCATCAGGCCATTGATTTGTCTCTTGGCGCGACACCTCGGAGGCAACAACCGTTGGCGCCCATACGCCAACCGGTTCCGGGTGAGTCCTGTACAGTTTTTGCACTTACACCTAGGAGAATTTTGTGGCCATGGCCAGGTAGTGCTACTGTAGCACAGGGACAGATGGAGTCCAGCTTCCCAGGGAGGATAAATTTGTCAGTGCCCAGGCAGCCCCCTGTTGTTGGGGGCCTGGCATTGGCTGAAGCAGCCACCCAGACAGATGCTCCCCCCATTCCGACGGCCAGTACAGAGGTTGTAGGGGTTGCAGGTCCGGCCACAACTGTGCAGCCGGGCCCTAGAATCATAGAATCATAGAGTTGGAAGAGACCTCAAGGGCCATCTAGTCCAACCCCCTGCCATGCAGGAACCCCCATCACAATTTATTTCCGACAGATGGCCATCCAGCCTCTGTTTAAAAACCTCCAAAAAAGGAGACTCAACCACCCTCTGCGGCAGCATATTCCACTGCCAAATAGCTCTAACTGTCATGAAGTTCTTCCTAATGCTGCGGCTAAGCCACTGGACTCTGATCTCTCGCAGCCTGGGATTGCAGACCTATTTATTTATTTATTTATTTATTTTAAAATTTGTATACTGCAGCTATTTCCCAAAGGGGAATTCTGGGTGGTTTACACAAAGATTAAACAAATAAAAACAGTTAGAGCAAGATCCAGGAGGTGAACCAGTATTGGCAGGGGGGCAGGGAAGGAAAAAAGGAAAGAGGAAAAAAGGTCTACCCCTAGCAATTTCCGAAGGCGTCCCTAAATAGCCAGGTCTTCAAGGCTTTCTTGAAGGACACCAATGAAGGAGCTTGCCGTAGTTCGCTTGGCAAGGCGTTCCAAATAGAAGGGCCAACAACCGAGAAGGCCCGATTGTGAGTGGTCGCTTTACGGGCCTCCCTCGGCATGGCAATCTGAAGCGAGAGGGCCAGGGAAGATCGGGTGGGTCAGGCCAGGTCTAATCGTCAGGAGACCTCCCCGAGGGAGATGAGTCTTTACCATTGGGTGGTCACCTCTCGGAGGCCATGGTGGACAAGATCATCTCTGGTAAGTTTGTCAATATATTCGACCTCCTGAATAGGGAGGTCAATTCCAAAGAACTTGAAAAGCTGGATGATAAAGAGAAGGAGTGGATCCGGAAACGAAAGCCTGAACAATCCTGGAATAATTGGCTGAACGCCTTTGTAATGTATGCCGGGATATATTCAAAGGCATACCCAGAGAAGGGCTCTGTACTCTTCCATTACTTAGACTTGATTATTAGAGCACGCCTCGACTTCCCGGGCAACGCCTGGTTGATGTACGATGAAGGCTTTCACCGCCAGATTGTGAAGGACCCCAGCCTACTCTGGGACAGGCCTCATAGTTATCTTTGGCTTAGGGTGATGAGCTCTTCACGTCTAAATGAAAGGTTTGATAGTGGCCATGTCATGCTGCATTCTAGTGCTTCTGGCAACTCCCGCACTACTGCGGGCCAGTCGGTTCAACCCCAGCTGGTCTGCTTTGATTACAATATCAAGGGATCTTGTGGGCGCCGGCAATGCAAGTTCCACCACCTGTGCTTGACCTGCACAGCTAACCACCCTGCTTCCACTTGTCCAAGGGGTAAGCTAGGATGCGCTGGTGGTAAGGGCGCTGGTGGGAAATGCAACCTACCAGGTCCCTCCCAGCCTGCAAAAGGGACCTAGTCCCATAAGGATACCTGTATTGAGGGCATGGCTCTGTAGCTACCCCTCCAGACAGGATGCTGCCTACCTCCTTGAGGGATTCCAGAATGGCTTCCGTATCCCAGCCTTGGGGGAGTGGGTACCCTATATGGCCAATAACCTTAGGTCCATAATGGGCATGGAGGCTATTGTTCGAGAAAATATAGCAGCAGAACTCTCGGCAGGCAGGATATTAGGCCCTTTTGACCAATCACCAACTCCCCAATTTTGAGTGTCCCCCTTGGGTGTTGTCCCTAAGAAGACACCGGGCAAATATTGCCTTAGCCACCATCTTTAGTACCTGGCCGGTGAGTCTGTAAATGATAAGATACCGCAGGAAATGTGCAGTGTTCGCTACACCTCATTTGACTCAGCCATCAAGATGGTGCATAGCTGTGGTATTGGGGCTGAAATTGGTAAATGTGATGTCAAATTGGCCTTTTGATTGCTTCCTGTGCACCCCGATGATTGCAAGCTGCTTGGTTTCGCATTTGAGGCTTCCTTCTATATGGATAGAGCCATGCCCTTTGGTTGTTCTATATCTTGTTCGGCATTTGAGTGTTTCAGTTCGTTTGTGGAATGGGCGGTCCATCAGCGGACCCGTAACTCCCACATTATACATTACTTAGATGATTTTCAATTCACTGGAGTTGAGGGCACTGGCCAGTGTGCGGCCCTTATGGCCGCATTCTGGGAGATGGCCAGTGAATTGGGATTACCTTTAGTGGAGGGTAAAACGGAAGGCCCAACCACTGTGCTGACATTCCTAGGTATTGAACTCGACACTGTAGACCAGGCTTGTTGCTTGCCTTGCCAAAAACTTGTTGACCTCCAGGAGCGACTAACGGCATTGCTGGCATGTAAAAAAAGCCACCCTTTGTGAGCTGCAGCAGATCATCGGGCATCTCAACTTTGCTTGCAGAGTTGTAGCGCCCGGTTGTCCAGTTCTGCGCAGACTGTGCGATAGCATAGCGGGGCTTCGTAGTCCCCATCATAGGCGCCGCATTTCAGCTGAAATTAAGGAAGACCTTGGTCTTTGGATTGAATTTTTGTCCAATTTCAATGGTGTCTATTTTTGTTGCTCAGAGGTCATCGTGGCAGCTGACCTGCAAGTGCAGACTGACACTTTGGGAGCCCTGGGCTTCATCTTGTACTTTCAGAGAAGGTAGTGCTCTGGTTCTTGGCCAGTCGAATGGCAGCACAGTGGTCTTACATGTGACCTCATGTTCCTTGAGTTATTTCCTATTGTTGGGGCTGTTTTCCTCTGGGCGGTTTATGGGCTAATTCAGCTGTTAAATTCTGTTGTGATTAGAGATGGGCACGAATAAAAAAAATGGTGTTTCGTTTGTCATTTGTTGTTTAGAGGGGCCGTTTTGGTTCATTTCCGTTTTTTGTGAATTTTTGCAAAAAATTCATTTTCGTTTTCATTTGTTTTGTTACCATTTCATTACCATTTAATTCATTTTTTTGTGATTTTTTTAGCATTTAAAGCAGTTCACTGCATTGCCGTAACGAAAACGAAACGCATGACAAAATTTCTGGTGTTTCCGTTCGTTTCATTTTATTTTGGAAACAAAATTTGTTTGTCATTTCATTACATAACGAAACAAAAAAAGAAAACAAAAACAAAAAATTGTTCGTTTCGTGCCCATCTCTAGTTGTGACACCTTAGCAGTTGTGCGCATTATCAACAATTTAACATCTAAATCTAAGAGGGTGATGCATTTGGTCCAAGCCCTTACACTCTAATGCCTCCAGTTCAATATCTTATTCCATGCTCATCATGTGCCGGGCATCCAGAACGAGCTTGCTGACGTGCTGTCCCACCAACAGATGGAGCAGTTCAGATCGTTAGCGCCTCAGGCCATGAAGGACCCCAACCGTCTCCCGCAAGAGGTATGGAGGCTTGGAGGGTAGAGGCAAACCGGGCCATGGGATTAGCCTTGGTCCCAAGCATGCGCTGTGCATATTTGGTGGCTTGTGCCAAGTACGCTTGATTTTGTGCAAAGGAGAGGGATTCCCTAGGCTCTGGCCAGTATCATCGGATCAGCTTTTTCAATTTGCAGTCTATCTGCATTTCAAGGGCCTAGCGCCCCGCACTATTCAGGGCAAGTTGTCCACCTTATATTATTACACAAGGGCCCAGGGTTTTCAACCACCCGATTGTCAATTCAGGATTTCTAAAATGCTTGAGTGTTGGCTGAGGGAGCCACATGACAATAGGACCCCGATATCACCTGCTATGTTGTGTAGGCTGGCAGATGCATGGCCTCGAGTTTGTTCTGACTGCTTTGAAGTGGCGTTATTCCATCCTGCCACCTTGGTGGCATTTTTTGCAGCCTTACGTGTCAGCGAGCTGGTGGCCCAGTCCCTGAATGACACCTCTTGCACGGTGTTACTGTGGTACTGATATGGCCCTCAATAGGGAGCAGGTATTTTTCCACATACACAAATCAAAGACGGATCAACAAGGAAGAGGCTTTACGATACACCTTTGTAAGTGTTCTCTGCCTCAAATCTGTCCAATACTGGCTCTGCATCAGTACGCCTGGCTGATTGACACTCCACGGGGGTACCTATTTCAGCATAAGGATGGGTCCCCATTGACTTGTTATCAATCCTGGCAAATTTCATTAAGGGACCTGCAGGTCGCTGGCATATCAGGTTGGTATTTCGGCACACATTCCTTCCAGATAGGTGCTGCATCCACAGCTGCTGCCATCGGCGTCAATTCGGATGGCATCCAGCGAATCGGACAATAGAAGTCCAGGCAATTCAAGGCCTACGTGTGACTGTTGATGGACCGGTAATACTGGGCCAGTTGTTCTCTATTCTCTCATTGCAGGTTTGACTTCAGGATGGCGTGCTTGGATAATTGTTTATGGCCACAGTTTTGTTTTCTGGGCCGCAAGGTTTGCTGCATAATCTGGACATGGCCACAACCTCAGCCTGGGACAATGGGCAGAGATGGTTTGGAGGGGAAGACGGGGGATGTCCTGGAATGCCTTTTTGACCGTGGCTCTCAGTGACCCCCCCTGACCATCCATTGACCATTGTTGTTATCCATCTTGGTGGAAATGACTTGACCCGTATGTCAGGCAAGTCCTTGATTCTTAAAGTCACCGATGACCTGAGAGCCTATAAGCTCATCCACCAGGATTCTGTGGTCAGCGATCATCCCGAGGCTGGATTGGGGCCCATACCATCATCCCCAGAAAATGCACAAGGCCTGCAAGGGTGTTAATCGGGAAGTTGTCCATGTTGTTGAGGCTGAGATGGGTTCTGTCATTTGGCATCCGTTCAATTTATAGTCATCACCATAAACCTTGCGCTATGTCACAGGCCCTCTTAAAGCAACAGTTCGGTTATGATTAAGTTCAAAAGTTGATTTTTGTGAATAATAAATTGTGGCCCTTGTTTAACCCAATCCAAACGTGTGTCACCTCTTTATTTCGGCCTGGACTGGCAATTATCTGCATGCATTTACATGCTTTCAGACTGCTAGTTTGGCAGGAGCTGCGGTAGCGGGAGCTCACTCTGTTGCATGGCACCCAGGCTTCGAACTGAGCAGCTGACTTTGTAGCCCACAGTGGTTTAAACATCCACAACCTGGTGGGTCTAAGACATGCCCTTCCTGTGTGAAACTATCCACTGAGACAATATGAACAGCAGTTGTGCTGTGTTGAAAAGTCACACACTGTTATAAATACCTTAACAGAGTCTTCAGATTAAGTGAAAAAGCAAACAAAAAGCAGAGAAGGTGAGGGGGGTGCAGAAGATCAACCTCTGTCTATTGTACAATACTTTTTGTTTACCAAGTCTTTTAGTCCTTACTTTGATATGGGGAAAAATAAAGTCACCTGTAAGTGTCAGTAAGATTGCTCAGACAAGCTGCACTGGGGATGTTTAAATATACAGTACATTCTGAAAAGGCTTTGGGTCACACCAGTACTTTCAGAAACAAATAATTCACAGTTGGTATAACCTCTTGGCTAAAACAGGCACATAGCTGAACAGACCTCCCCCCTTGTAAGCTTGTATATTACCTCTGATCCTTATTTTATACACTACTGAAATTCTTTGCCATGACTGGCTGCTTCAGCAATAAACAGGGGAGGCAAAAGTTTATTGAATGGATGAACTCCATCATATATTTTTCCCTCCTTCTTTTGCCAACCACCCTCTGATCCATCTTGATATATTGTTTTTGTATTGTTCTTTTTTAATCCTGTAAACCACCCAGAGTTCCATATTGGAAGATGGGCGGTATAAAAATGAAACAAATAAACAAACAAATAAATAAATAAGAACATCTCCTGATGATTTCTGGCCTTGGAGATGTTTCACGGAAGCAGTAGTCTTTGGGGGGGTGGGGAGGGAGCTAGACTGCCCTTCTCCAGACTTTTCCTGTGAAAAGACTGCTTAAACACTTGATGTGCAGGAAAAACACACCACATGTAACTACTGGTAGGAAGCCAACCCTTTTCCATTCCCCCTTCTCACAAACTGCTATTAGAAATATGCTGTCCGTTACAATGAATGAGATAGTAGCCCTGGGCATGCATGGACAATGTGTATAGTCAGATGTCTTTGGAGCCACAGAGAATGGAAAGAGAGAGGCATCATCTCATAGAATTGTAATGCAGAGAGAAGGAAAATCATTGCACACAGTAATGTATTGTACAGTAGAGATGGGCAAGAGCCAAACAACAACAACAACAAAAAGAAAACACAACAGAAAGTTCATAGAAAAGGATCACTGGTTTAGGTTGGTTTTGGATCCTCAAAACTAATAAAGCAAAACTAACTGAACCAATGACCTTTTAAAGTGATTTTTGGTTTGGTGGTGTTTTCCACGTTTTTTCCCCTATCACCCCTAAAACCTGCCCTCATCTCCTTCACACTGACTCCTAACAGCTTCTGCCACGTCCTTAGCTGTTGTCATCCAGGAGCTGCCTTCTGTGCATGTGCAGAGTTAGCAGGCCTGGCTCCCAGGAACCTGGGTGGGAGTTTAGTTTTCTCCCCTTAAAAATGATGAACCAATTTTTTTTTGTTCTTTTTTTTTTAAAAAAAAAATCAGAATTGTGGTTCATGGTTTATGGGTATTTATGTTGTGGTTCATGCTAGTGATGGGCATTTCATTTCAGAACCAGTAGGTTATGAAATGAACCACGTGAGCCCAGATGGTCCTTGGAACTGGCTGATACACAGATCCAATTGCTTTACCTTTCTCTTTCTCGCACAGGGTTAAAATCCAACAAGGAAGCACGCTGCAACATCATGTTTCCTGCTTCATGCCACTGAACCTTTTATTTCCCTTTTCCCAAGCCATGGGCTCCAGCTGATTGGTGCTGGGATGGGGAAATAAAAGGTTTTTCTCCCCACCCCAGCGCCAGTCAACTGGAGCCTGAGGCTTGCCTCCATGGCGGCATTGTGCGCCACTCCCCTGTGCCCCAGGGCATGGGAGAAGCAGCATGCAATGTTTAAAATGTCTTTCAGCAATGGAGCCAAGTTGCTTAAAGACATTTTAAACATTGTGCACTGCTGCCCCAGTCCCGATCCGACCTGCATCTGCATCTGCATATGATCACAGGTTGTGTCGGGTCCCTAACCCCCAAAATAGACAGGGGGTTAGTCTATATTTATTTTTCCTTCTTGTTTCTCCTCTTCTCACCCCAGAACCCCACCTGGGAGATCCTAGGTGATTTCAGGGACTTGAAGTCACAGAATTATGAAAGTCCCTTCCATTAATTTCCCCCCTTACCTGTGAAAACTGCTGTAATGTGTATGGATACCTCTCAGTGGCACTCTCTCCTAACCAGATTTTAATAATCAGGCACTTTTTTCAAATATGTAGGTCCCAAACTGTTCAGGCCTCGCAGACTGCAAAAAACATTGGCAGCCAGTGCAGTTCTTTAAAAACCAGTGTCCTGTGGGTTTGGAAATGTGTTCCTGCGATGAGTCTAACTGCTGGACTTGCTTCATGACATCCACGGCATCTTCAAGGGCAGCCCAACAAAGTGCATCACTGTGTTCCAAATGGATTTTGTCAGCATACGAACTACTGTGCCAAGTTTGTCTCCATCCAGAAATAGTAGTAGGTGGTAGGTCAAGTTAAGGTAGTCCCAGGCATTCTAATTCATTGCTCCACCAGGTACCCCAGGGCAGAGGACTGGAACAGAAATACCTTACAATCATCATATAATCTTTGACTTGGAAGGGCTTACAACACCATTGTGTCCAATTCCCTAATCAGTGGAGGAATAAAAATCACAGTAGATCTGACAGGTGGTTGTTTCACTTTCTCTTGAAGGCCTCTAGTATTGGAGCACTCACCACCTCCTAGTATAATTGGTTCCATTGTCATACTGCTCTAACATATAAGAATTCTTTTTCTTGATATTTAGCCTAAATCCATCTTTCTGTAGCTTTAGCCCATAGTCCTGCACTCTATAACAATCAAGAACTGATCCTGTCCCTCCTTGTGTACTTGAAAAGTGCTATAATATATCCCATCACTCTTCTTTTCTATAAATGCCCTGTTTTTACAGATTTTCCTCACAGGGTTCGGTTTCCAGCTCCTTGGTCATCCTTGTTTCCCTCCTCTGAGCTTGCTTTAGTTTGTTGGATTATTTTTTTCAAGTGTGTCATCCTTAAGCTACACAGTTGCTGCTTTGGGGGGCAGGAAGGCAACCCCATTCAGAAGAGGATGTTTACCCATCTCCTAGGAACATGAATGACTGGACCACAGACAGTCTGCTTCATGAAGATTCAGCTTCAGTATATTGGCCTTAATCTGTGGTCCAGCACCTGCTCAGATAATATGGCAAGAGATTTTTCTTCTGCTTCCTTCTTTTACCCTGCATGATGGTGTTATTCTCCAAGGTAAGAGTTACACAAATCAAAAGACAGATACATAATGGAATAATAATGTTAAGCTACTAACCTGACTCCATGCTATCTTCAGAAATTCCTTCAGGACAGCTACATTCAAAGAGCCTCACAGATAGGGAATTTGGTACCAACAGAGATCTTGTGGTTTTCTTTTTACCTTGTAGTCTGGGATGAGGGTAGGGAAGAAGCAGTTTGGAGGCAAAACCTTCCTAGTGGGCTGGATCCTTCTTGCCCTCCCCTAGGCTTACTTGTGAAGGTGGCTTTTTTGTATGCTGTATGTTCAATGTAGCATGTCATTCATTTCTGTGAAATAGAAGTTGAATGGGCTGATGAAGAAGAATTAAATTACGGAAGACAGCATAGAAAAAAAGAACAGATGGAGGACACTAGATGTGACTGAGGAGGGGCCTTTTGGCATTGCTTTTGTTTACCATTTCCTAGAGTGGCATTTTTAAAACTCTTTTTTAGTATTTGTCTACATACTAACCAACTAAGCCAATGGCAGATTACATTTAAGTCCAGATTCACTGTTGCCCTGAGGCAGAACACAGATGTGGAGCCTTGGACAGCCTGCTAGAAAAATGTTCCATTTGCAGAATAACTGTTTGATCTGTCTCTTGAGACATACCAGAAGCTGATCCACACAAACAAATAAGCAATCACAAACAACCAAGCAAAGAAGCAAAGAAGCAAAGAATGGAGTTCTCCTGATTATAACCATAGCAGCTTGGTGCTCCTTATATACCTAGACATGATGGACACGTCTATTGGCTCCTCAGTCAAAAGTTCCAACAAGAGAACAATTTGTGAATCCCTGGAAATGTTGTGCATCCCCCTCCCCTGTTTTTGGTTGCAAAACTTCTGTTTCTGAATGTGAATCTCACATTCCCTGATGGGAGAGGGGAAAACTCTCCACTACATGCTTCGTTAAGTGAGCATTTGTAGATTGAAGTAAATATATTTATTATTTTCCCAAACATTCCTGTCTCCTTCCCAAACATTCCAAGTTCTCTTCTCTAGAGGACCTCATTCCTTCCCTCCATGTTGATATTGATACCTGTTGTGAGGTAGTTTTGATGCCAGATACAGATGCCTTTACATCTGTCCCAAGGACAAGACAGTCATGTGCTGCTAAATGGGAATGAATTTCACATATGCATTGAAGCTAACCAGCTTAATCACTGGTTGAAGGATTCTGAGACAAATTACCTTTAAGGCCAGGCTGCAGATTTATTAAGTCAAGTCACCCAAAAACTGTGCAAAAGACTTGAAGAGCCAAAAGCTTCCATTGACTTGTGCCTGATGACAATACACATTGAATGAATGCCAGCAAGTAATTAAACAGCTGCCAGCCCAGTGCTTATGAGGCTGTGCACAACCGTGGTTCATATTTTTGTGTGATGGGCTTACAATACTCTGTTTTGCCAAGAGAGGGGCCCTCATGTCCATCTCACAAAATACCAGAACTAGAATTGGGAGAACAGACAAAAAAATACTTGTTTACCCAGTGTGTTGTGCGGCATTGTGCTGGTGTACCATGCTCCCCGCAACCCAGCACAATCCTTTCCAGAGATCTTGGAGTTCGTCTCGGCAGCCCTGTTGAGGTCCCCCCGCCTTTTGGTGGTTGGGGACTTCAACATGCATGCTGAGGAGGAACTCTCTGGAGCTGCTCTGGAATCCATGGAATCCATGACTTCCATGAATCTATCTCAGCATGTTGTTTGCCCCACCCATAGAGCAGGCCATACCCTGGACCTGGTTTTTACCTCCATGTCGTCAGACTCTTCTCTGAGGGTTGGGGGTATTTTACCTCTACCCGTGTCATGGTCGGATCATCATCTGCTAAAATTCTCCCTGTTGATTGCCATCCCGCCCCACGGGGAGCGTCAGCCCTTTTTTCCCCTGCTTCTCCTCCTTGCCGCCCATGTCGCCTCTTGTGGAGGTTCCCTCCTTCTATTTTATTAGTTTTTTCTTGTTCTCTTTTGCTGTTTCATACTGTTGTTTTTATTCTAACTGTAAACAGCCCAGAGTTCCATCTGGAAGATGGGTGGTCTATAAATACAACAAATAAATAAATAATAATAAATAGTCTGTGGAATTCCCTGGCACAGGATGTGGTGATGGCATCTGGCCTGGATGCCTTGAAAATGGGACAGGACACATTCCTGGAGGAAAAGTCCACCACAGGTTACAAGCCATGATGGGGATGTGTAATCTCCATGCTTAAAACTGGGGTACTTCAAGGACCAGATGCAGGGGATCTGATATCAAGAGACAGATATCTAGTCTCGTGCGCTCCTGGACACATTTGGTGGGGCCACTGTGAGATACAGGAATCTGGACTAGACGGGCCCTTGGTCTGATCAAGCATGGCTCTTATGTTCTTATGTTCAAAGCATTTTTCATTTGCCATGCTTTTTATTTGTGGGGCAGGGAAGATGGTAAATACTTAAAACACTGCAAAGGGAAGGGGTTGGAGTTGCATGAATGGGGGAGTCTCATCCATTGGGTCTGAAAGAGGGAATATTGGGGACAGTTAAACATCTTGGCCAATTGACAACTCTGACACCACTTCTATCTCTTCCTCTTCCTCATGCGATGGGTGAGAAGCATGAAGACACAAAGTGCCTCAGTTCACTTGGAGAGCCCCCAAATAGAGCAGAGGTGCTTTCTCTTCAGACACATACCTCCTCACATAGAAGAGGGTGATGAAACCAGGGTTTGAGAGGGCAGGAGGAGAATGCTGGCTTCTAGATATGCTTTCTCCTTGATTCCACATGTGGTATCAGTATTTATTCTTGGACCTTCACAGGCCCAGTGGACTAAGGCTCCAAAAACTATTGGGAGGAAAGTCGGCAGCTCGGCAGTTCGAATCCTGGGTGCCATGCAGCAGAGCGAGATCCCACTGATAACCCCAGCTCCTGCCAACCTAGCAGTTCGAAAGCATGTAAATGCAAGTATATAAGTAGGTACCGCTGTAAAAAACAGGAAGGTAAGACAGTGTTTCCTTGCAGCCATAACAGCCACATGGCCACTGACTTGCACAACACTGGCTCTTCAGTTTGAGTATGGAGATCAGCACCGCCCCTACAGTCAGACATGATTAGCATGCATGTGTGTGGGGAACCTTTACCTTTTTATAACAACCACAAAATATAATGCCAGGTTTCTGAAAATATCCCTTGTTGAGCACTTAAATTTGACAAATGCTGTGTATTTTCAGCAGGCAACCACCACCACACATGAGGGGAGATATCTGTAGCTGCTAGTTAGTTGGGCAGGCAATTAAATGAAAATCAGATGGTACTCATCACCATCAGAGGCCATGGTTGTGTTCAGAATGATTTGTGACATTGACTGAGAGCTACGGACTCATAAACACATTCAGAATACAGTATTTTACTTAACAGGCAAAGCATTAAGTAACATAGCAGGTGGCCTTGAATGTTCCAAGATACCCTCACTAGAGGCCAGCTTTAGTGGCCATTAAGTCAGCCAAGCAATTATGTGACTGTGACTATCATCAGACACTACTTTATATATGCATGTAATTACTTTTCGTCTGTGTGCAATTTTGATTAGGAAAGTGTCAGTTTGTACTCACCATCCTGCATAGTCGAGTGTTTATCAAATGAGACTTAAAATTTTCACATTTCCAGTATTATTCAAATTTTCCTGGTTTGCAATAAACTTGCATCTCACTGAAAGGAGAGCTGCGGAAAATGTAAAGAGTGCACCATCAGGCATGTAGCCACTAGCCAATCCTCTCTCTTTAAATTTAAACAAAAGAGGTTTATGGGTAAAAGAAGCTGGATCTTACCGTATCCTCTTGATTCCATATGATTTTTGCATGGGATCTTTCCCAATAATCATCAAATTATCCTCCACACTGATATATCGGGCAGCTTATCTCCTCCTAGGGCGTTTATACACAACCCTAACCTCCGCCGCAAATGGCTGCAAGGTCCGGACCTTAAAAATGTTTACCCACCAGCTCCGGACTTTGCAGACAATTAAGTGCGACCCCGCCCACTTAGCGTGACCAAACTGCACTTTTCTTGTACCTGCTTTTTGGATGTGACAAATATTTGATCCGGTGTAAGGATAGTGAGTGTGGGGCTCTCCTGGCTTCTGTTTGTTCTTTTTTTGCACCCCGCCCCTTTAAGAGATCTTAATGCTGCCGGGAACAAAACTGGAACAAAACAGAGGTAAACTGGCATTCTTTTCTTTCTTTTTTCTCCCTCCCTCAGGCAGCCAGAAACCAGGAAGTGCGGAGGGGGGTGGGGACAGAGGAAGAGCGAGGAACCCCTAAGATCTCTGATCCGAATTTAAGTGGCCAGCGGATCTTAGGGGTCATGTAAAAAGGCCCCTAGACAGACCACAATATCTTACTGGTACATCATCCATTCCTAGGTCCCATCTTTCTGCACATAGATTGCAATTTGTAACTGTTGCCCCGAATCTTGAGCTACCCACAAAATTGGGTGTCTCTAGCACCCGGGGAGCAGACCCGTGTAGTGTAATGAATTATTTCATATTGTTTCATTTTGTTATAAGTTTTAATAAAATTGTTAATACAAAATGAAACAGCAAAGGAAATGAAACAAAACAAAATTCTATTTTTCTATTTTGTGCCCATCTCTAATGACCAGAACTGGTGAATGGAGTCCCCAATCCCTAAACCTGTTAACTTTTCGGGAAGGCTATCTTGTTCAATGGTTTTGAGGGCTGCATAAAGATTAAGGAGAACCAACAGGTTATACTTTCTCTCTTTGCCTCCCCTAGGAGATCATCTTGCAAGCTGAGCATTGCACTTTCAGTCCCATGCCACAGCTTAAATCCCAAATGAAATTGATTCAGATTATTAGAGATGGGCATGATTTAGCGGTATTCCCGTTTCCGTTTCCATTACTCGTATCCGTTAGTCTACGGAAACGGAAACGGGAATTACTCCGCCAGAATTCGAGCTCGAACCAACGAACGAACAATTTGGTCTGATTTGTCGTGCTCGTTACTTGCATCGCGGCGATCGCGCAATGCCAAGCGGCACAGAAAAAAAGTTTTTAAAAGTTAAAAAAACACCGATTCCCGGCCCTAAAAGTAGGCGAAAACTGTCTGAGGGCACCTACCAGGCCAGAAGGGTGTTTTATTTGGGGGGGGGTTTCCCCGCCCCCCTCTCCTTGGCTATTGCTACTGCTGCGCTGCTGGTACCAGGCTGGGAGGGTGCATCCATTTGCCATGCAGTGCGGGGGATCCAAAATGGCAACCGCAATATTTTTTTGAAATCGTTGCCCAAAACCCCACCAAAGCACCACAGAAACATGCGAAAATTAGCTATTTTAAATGCTTGAATTTTTACAGTAGCAGCAGTGGGTTTTTCTTGCAAAAAAAAGGTCTCAGTTGATTTTATTTTATTTTATTTTATTTTATTTTATTTTATTTTATTTTATTTTATTTTATTTATTACACCTGCGCATTTGCATTAATGGGCTCGCCCATGGGAGTGGACCATGCAAAGTTTTGGAGCCATTCCACCAATCGCATGGCCAGGTTTTGCTGACTGTACCAGGCTGGGAGGGCGCATCCATTTGCCATGCAGTGTGGGGGATCCAAAATGCAATATTTGTTTTGAAATCGTTGCCCAAAACCCCACCAAAGTGAAAATTAGCTATTTTAAATGCTTGAATTTTTACAATAGCAGCAGTGGGTTTTTCTTGCAAAAAATAGTCTCCGTTGATTTTATTTTATTTTATTTTATTTTATTTTATTTTATTTTATTACACCTGCACATTTGCAATGATGGGCTCGCCCATGGGAGTGGACCATGCAAATTTTCCACCAATCGCATGGCCACTTGGCCAGGTTGACCACAGAGACTTCTGGGATGTGCCAATCGGGCATAAACAGCCCACTAATCGTAGCCCAAACCCGAACCCTAAGCCTAAACCTAACCCATACGCCAGTACACTGTCCTTCTAAGTGGGTCAGAGAGGCACCCAGAGGTGCACCCCAATACTCACCCTAACCTCACCCGTAACTAGCCTAACCCTAGCCCTTGCGCTAACCCGTCTTAACCCTAAGCCAGATCTACTTGCATTGCACTACATGCAAGTACGTGAGACACAGCGGGTGCAAAGAGTCTGCCAGTCCGTCACTTGTGGCTCTGGCTGACTCCTGCAGCTCCCTCCAGGAGCCCGCTACCCCCCAAACCAGTACTAACGAAAACGAAAAAACGAAAAAACGAACTGACTAATTTTTGCGAAATTTCGCAAAAAATGGAAACGAGACGAAACGGACTGCCTCCGACACACGACAACTCGAAAACGTCATTTTCCCTAGTCGTGCCCATCTCTACAGATTATCTGTTTCTTCCAAAAAACACTTGCAAAAAGGAAAGGAATACCATATTCAGTTCAGTAGGTCATTGAGTTCTGATCACATGGGTCTGCAGCAGTTTTTTTCTTATCTTCTCCACACCTTTGCTCTGTGTGTGTGTGTGTGTGTGTGTGTGTGTGTGTGTGTGTGGTTACAGTTGTGACCGACTGTTCGTGACTCCATGTCCATGGAGTTTTCTTGGCAGGAATACTGGAGTGGTTTGCCAGTTTTTACTCCAGGTGCCTACAGCACCTGGTATTCCCTGGTGGTCTCCCATCCAAGTACTAACCTTCACTAGTACCTGCAATTTTTTTATAGCCACTGAGGCATATTTTGGAGGCATAGATATTCAAACATCAGGAGCACCCAGAAATTCCATGTTTAATAAAGACTATCTCCTCTTCAGACTGTCCTTCATAGGGAGGCAGCAACAGCCAGGGAGTAATATTCTCCCTGTGACATTTGAGGAGCCAGAAAAGTGAAGGTTCCCAATCAAGCTGAGGTTATCCAAGTGTAGCAGACTCATCTTCTTGTGGAAACAGTGTGAATATGTCCACTCATTCTCATTCTCTCGTTCATTCTCTTCTTCTCTTTCTGTCCCTTAGCACCATTGACAAGAAAGACCAAACCAAGACAGGGAAGAAGCAATCTTTCCACACTCTTCCATGATATTCAGTTGTGAATGGGGAAAAAAACAAGTCAGTATTTTCCTTAGTATCAAAGTTTCCAACCTTGGGTCTTACAGATATTCATGGACTGAAACTCCCCTATGCCTTCATCACTAACTGTGCTGGCCAGGATTTCTGGAAGATGTAGTCCAGGAAATATCTGGGTACCCAAGGTTGGAATCCATTGCTGTAGTAGAACCCTGATGGTATTTTGTTTTCAGGTACTACTTGAGTTAAGCAGATTTGCTAAATGGCAGCAAATCCAAAAGATTATGGTCATCTGTATCAATCTCCATGACTGACATGGGCTCTCCTGAGAGGTTCATCATTGTGAAAATCTGAACTTGCGGGCAGCTAAGGTTTACTAGGAGAAGGTGTGCATGTGCTTGCATTCACCAGTTTTTTTCTGCCTTACCTGTGCCTGCTACAACTTCTGAACATTGGTCTAGAATGATGTTTGGAGGCTTGGCCAGACCAGTCTCCCCTCCCCCTCCTTAAAGGCACAGCTCAAAGTTTGCCCATCTCTTGACTGGATGCTATGATCTCAAATCAGAGACAAACCTGTAATGGCCATCCTAACCACATATCTGGGAAGAGCAATTTTGCATGCCAGGGAAGCACCATAAATGATGCATCATGCCCTTATGTCTCATGCTTATTTCCCATGAGGATGCAGAGAAGCAGGGATTAAAAATGAAAGGCAATGCTCATGATCCAACGGGGGTTTGCATTATGCTGAATTTACAGCTGCAGGTTTTCACATTAACTGTCTGGAAGCCAAGTTCAGACATGGACGTTTGAGAGTGGTAGGTTTTTCAATCACATAGCACAAGGGCAGGAGAGACAGAAAGTAAAATGGACACGATGTGTAGGGTTCTCAGAAGGGACTGCCTGAGACCCAAATGACTAACTTCTAGAGATGGGCACGACCAGAAAATTTTTTTTCGAGTTGTCGTTTTTCGGGACAGATCCGTTTCGGGTCGTTTCCATTTTTCGTGAAATTTTTCAAAAATTTGTCATTTTGTCGTGACGTTTGTCATTTGTCATTACTGCCACGATTTAGCGCGACTTGACTTGGGGTTAGGGGGTAAGGGCTAGGCTTAGGGTAATGGTTAAGGTTAGGGTGGGTTAGTGGGCTGTACCTCTGGGTGCCTCTGGCCCACTAAGAACACAGTGTACTGGCGTATGGGTTAGGGTTAGGGTTAGGATTAGGATTAGGGTTGGTGGGCTTTTTATGCCCTCTCTGGCACATCCAGAAGTCTCAGCAAAACCTGGCCATGCGATTGGTGGAATGGCTCCAAAGAAAGGTGTAAAAATAAAAATAATAAAAAAAATAAAATCAATGGAGACGTTTTGTTGCAAGAAAAACCCACTGCTGCTACTATAAAAATTCAAGCATTTAAAATAGCTAATTTTCGCATGATTCTGTAGTGGTTTGGTGGGTTTTTGGACTACGATTTCAAAAAAATTTGTGGTCGCCATTTTGGATCCCCCCGCACTGCATGGCAAATGGAGACGCCGAGGATGCCCCCTCCCAGCCTGGTACCAGCAAGTCTCAGCAAAACCTGGCCATGCGATTGGTGGAATGGCTCCAAAAATTTGCATGGTCCCATCCCATGGCCAGCCCATCATTGCGCGTGCGCAGGTGTAAAAAAAATAAAAATAAAATAAAATAAAATAAAATCAATGGAGACGTTTTGTTGCAAAAAAAAAACCCACTGCTGCTACTGTAAAAATTCAAGCATTTAAAATAGCTAATTTTCGCATGTTTCTGTGGTGCTTTGGTGGGTTTTTGGATCACGGTTTCAAAAAAAATATTGTGGTCGCCATTTTGGATTCCCCCGCACCACATGGCAAATAGAGACACCGAGGATGCCCCCTCCCAGCCCGGTACCAGCATCCCAGGACAGGAGGGGGGGAAGGCTGGAGTGGGGACCCCCCACCCCAGAAGCCACCCCTCTGGTAGGTGCCCTCAGGCAGGCATATTTTCGCTTGCTTTTTTGGCCAGGAATCAGGTTTTTTTTTATTTCTAAAACTTTTTTTCTGTGCCGCTTGGCATCGCGCGATCGCTGCGATGCCAGGAACGAGAACGACAAATCAGACCCAATTTTTCTTTTGTCGGTTCGAGTTCGAGTTCTGGGGGAGTAATTGTCGTTACAGTTTCCATTGCATAACGGAAATGGAAACGAGAATTTCGCCAAGTCGTGCCCATGTCTACTAACTTCAAATAAAGGAAATTACTCTGAAAGACATTTGTCTATGTGTGTGTGTGTGTAAAAAAATAAAGCATCAAAGAAGACAAGAATATATACTCACCAAATCAATTTTAAGTGGTACAATATTTAGAAGTGCTTAGATGGTAGTCAAAGAAAGCCTCAAAAACCAGCTAAACATCATGGAGCATTTGGGAAGAAACAAGAGACTCCCTTTGTTCTCAGTCTTTTCTTGAGTATTCCTGTCTCAGAGCTCATCTACCTTGGATCTTTTGGAGCAAGTTTTTGCAGGCTAAATAGAATAGCTTGGGGTCAGGTGGAGGTGTAAAATGCCATTAGATGTGATCCTTACCTTCAAATAGCATACTGGATGTGAAATGGCCATATTTATTCTGGCTCCTCCTAATATAACAAAGTGGCTTCATGAGGGAACTACTTCAGGATACCGGCAAACTGAATACTTCCTCTGCTCCTTGGAAGAGGAGCAGAGGAAGTGATTTTTAAAAAGATTTTGGTAGACCATCACTGCAGCACTCCATCAGTGAAAAAGAAAAATATATTTTTCCTTTTGTTTTATCTGAAAGGCTAGTCAAGAAACTATCTGCAGATGAATCTTAGTCCTTTAAGAGAAATCAAATATTTTTTTTTTTTTTTTTTTTTATTGATGTAGCACCTCTACAATACTCTACCAGAGGATATTTTTAAAAAAAAATCTAGCTTCTCTTGCCCTTCCACTAAGGGGCAGAGGAAGTCATCAATTTACTACTATCCTGAAGTAATTTGCTTACTAAACCACATCATGTTACCTGAAATTTCAATTGGAAGGGGTCTTGACTTCTAGAAATCTTCACTATTGCTCCATTCCCAGTGATCTCACAAACATTGGAAACTGACTAAAACAGAGTGACCATATCCAGACCAAAAATATAGACGCCCCTGACAGGGGCTCAGAAATACATATGCAGGTAGGACCACTTATAGGGTGGTTTGCTTTGCTCCAGCAATTATATCCTATGAGCATCAGAGAAAAGAGCAACTCAAACCATTTCCACAGTGGATAAAACAACTTTACACACCATCTCCCCCTTGGGTGGGGGGTGGGGGGAGAGCAAAGCATGGAACCCAAAGTTGCTCCAACTACATTTGCAGTTTTAAAAATGGGTTTCCAGGGGCATTAAATTGTGCAGGGGACATTGTGACTTATTTAAAAAGTTACCTTCAACTCTGATTGACTTGTAAGAATAGCAGCTTACCCTTTTCTCTCCCCCCCCAAAAAAAAGAGAAGTCTGAAAGCCACAAAAACTGCTTTGGTGCCCCATGTGCAATTCTGGAGCCATATTTTGCCTCATCTTGAATCTTCTGGTTGAAACAGCAGACAAATCAGATATCCACTGAACTGGAATGAACCAAATAATAGCATAACTCTAAAGGTTAGGGTCCAAGCCAGATATTGTAGTTGGTGGCAAGGTGTTTAAAAATTGGCAAATTCCTTATCCTTGATTATCTGGGTCTGGGTCGACATGACAAGATATCTTGATAAGGAGTTCTCAAGAGACATGAGATTCTTCATCTTCAGCCTGAGAAAATGATTACAAGCCCATTTTTTCCCTGGCAATGTTTCAGCAGTTTGCAACTTTTCACAATATCCATAGGAGTAGGGATGGGCACGGAACGAAAATATTATTTTTTGTTTCCTTTCCTTTCCTGCCCCCCCCATTTTTGTTTTGTTCCATACAAATTGTTTTCAAAAAAGCGTACAAACGAACCACTAACAAAAAGCCCTGGGCTTTAAAAAAAAAAACATTTTCTCCTCCCTCTAAGCCTCACCTGCCAGGTGATGGGCATTGGGGTGGGGTGGGGATCATCTGGTGCAGCTTGGGGGAGGGAAAAGTTTTTTTTAAAACCCTGGAGCTTTTAAAAAAAATATTTTCTTCCTCCCCCAAGTGGCTTACAGACGGAACAAAATGGTTCATTTCAACAACAAAAAACACTATTTTGTTTTGCCTGTAACAAAATGCTACTTCCTCGTGCCATTTTTTTTTGTTTCATTTTGTTACACAACAACACAATGAAACAGCATTTCATTTTTCGATTTATGCCCATCCCTACATAGGAGCATGTCTTTCCTCTTTGTGGAGGAAATACAAGCACAGCTGGAGTAGTTGATGACAACCCTTTGGGTCTGCTGGATTTTTAGAAATCTATGCTAAAAAGATATCTGTAAGCATTATGTGCCACCAAGTTGGAATTGCCTCCTCCTCCTCCTCCTCCTCCTCCTCCTTTTAAAAACACACAAGAAGCCCCATACAAAAAACCTTTTATTTATTTATTTATTTATTTGATTTCATTTAATTTTATTTGTTTTATATACTGCGCCATCTAGCCCGAAGGCTACTCTGGCCAGTTCACAGTGATAGCCTTCTCCACTTGAGATTGGCAGAAAATATTCTACTCTTTTGCTGTGAAGTGTGTGTATGGGGGGGGGGGAGGGTCACAGTTTTTTATTCTCATGCACAAGAATGAGGCAAATAGCAATTTGCATCCCGAGCGTATATAGACCCCTGCTATTCAATCGCATTTAATTTCTAAAGCTCAGCTCTGAAAACAAAACATAAACAGGTTATTTAAAAGCCACCGTAAAGGCACTGCTAGCGGACCTCAATTCCTCCAGGAATCAGGAGATTAATTCAAACAATTTCCTTTGTCCCAAAAGAGCATTATTTGAAGCCCATAACAAGCTCTGATTACACTGCATTGAATGCTTTGCCAGAGGCTTTTCAATGCCAAATATTGTTTGTAAAACATATTCATTTTTAAATGTTGTTTTTGTAAGCCCTTCATGGCCACCCTGGGTAGGACTTCAAAGCCAACTCCACTCTATTCTATGGCCAAGTTGCAAGAGTGTCAGCACAAAAATCAGATGTAATAATAGATGGTGTGCTTAGGTTCTTGGGATATTATTGCTCCGGTGCCAAGGCATTCCTTTTTGCAGTCCAGACAAGACACTCGCTGGGAATTAAATGCCCTTTGGCCAAACATTTCCTCACACTACTCCAAGGCGGTATAATTAATGCTCAGAGCTTGAAAGGAACAACCCAAATTCTTATACAGTACCTAGTTACAGTACACTGGAGTAATACAAGCAGTTTACCTTTTGAATGCAAATACAGTCTTCCCCCACGATTTCACAGTTCATATACTGTGGTTCCGGTCTATTGCCTGTCAGAGGCCCCATAAATGGTTTCCAGTGAACCGGAAGTGACTTTTGAAAAAAATGGAAGTGCCTTCAGGATCACCCCAAACCACTTCTGGGGCATCTGACAGGCCCAGAAAGTGTGTCAGGGGCCCGTTCAAGGCAACTCCAGGCCTGAGGTAAGTGTAGGAGACCCCAGACAGGCACCCCAATCCCGAACATACCCAGCATCCGCATATCACGGATTTTCCTTTATCGCAGGTTGGGTCGGGTCAGGCTCTAACTCCCACAATAACTGGAGGATTACTGTAGTCTCAAATAATGACTGTAGTTACTGTATTTATCAGTTGCATTCAGAATTGTTTGACTCCATGTGAAAATGGTGATGTCTACAGTGATTTCTTTAGGTGGGTCTGTGTGTCTGTGCGTTTGCATTTGCTGTTGAACTTCACAATGGGAAAAGATCCTGGAGTCATTTTGGCAGCACTTGTTCAAATCGGGATGAGAAAAAAGGCTTTGCTCATTTGCTGGAGGCAAGAAGTGTCACGATCGTGGAAGAATCCTCAAGAGTTTGCCTTGTCATGACTGCTTATTTTGAACATAAATCAGATATAGGAATGATTTCTTTGTCTGACTAGTTATAGGAGTCCTTTCCTTTTCCAGTGTGAGGACTCCCACCTCCAGTGTAGGGAATTCATACATTGGACTATGTTAAAAGCGTGAAATGAACTTATTCTATGCGTACCCATAGTACTAACAGTCAAGCTTGTTGAAGCAGTGTGAGAATGTAGTAAGGAGAAACCCTCTAGTGTTCTTCTGGTCCTGGAAAAATAGCACAATTTCCATCCACTCTGCTCAGACCTATTATATCTTTGCTCTGACACTTTAAAAATAAGGAGAGAGGCTAGTAAAACAATATCTAGCTTACCCTGTTGTTCTATAACCAGGAAGCGAGTTGTATAGGCTCGTGGTGTATATATGCCCATAAAATGAGACAGACTTTCTTCCAGTGGAAAGAACAAAACGTGAAGAAAAATGAAAGAAAATATAAGGTGAGGAAGAAGGAAACAAAAGCTGAAAAAAGGGATTGTAATGAAAAGTTTGAATTTGATGTGGTTTATGGAAGGGGTGTAGTGGCTCAGATATAGGAAGACTAAGGCTCATTGGACTATGTTAAAACTGAACTTATTCAGCTGCAAAGTTGACAGTTTGAGAAACCCTCTAGTGTTCTTCTGGTCCTTCAAATCATCCAGGTGCCACACAGCAGAGCAAGCCCCTGCTGATAACCCCAGCTCCTCCCAACATTGCAGTTCAAAAGCATGTAAATGCAAGTAGACAAATAGGTACCACCATAAAAAGCGGGAAGGTAAAACAGCATTTCCTTGCAGCCATGCTGGCCATGTGTCCATGAACTAGCACAACACTGGATCTCCAGCTTGAATATGGAGGGAGCACCACCTCTAGAGCCGGACATGACTAGCACGCATGTGCAGGGGAAAACTTTACCTTATGGAAGCCAAGTTCATGAATCTGCAAGAACTGAGACAGGTTATTAAGGACAAGACATTTTGGAGGTCACTCATTCATAGGGTCACCATCAGTTGGAGGTGACTCCATGGGATGACATCATCAAACTATATTATCCTTGCCTAGCTCAAGATCTAAAATGAAGTTTATTGAAAGTAATGGTGTGGTTACTGGTTAGAAAAAAACTGTTCTTTGAATTGGGTTCAGTGTGTTTTAAATTGGTTTTTAAAATTATGAATACATGATATGTAGGGAAAGATAGATTTTATTGCCTGGGAAGGAAATGCTTTTTGGGTTTGAATGCAGGGTATTTTACTTGGCCACTAGAAGTGTGCTTAATTTAAATCATTGGTGATAAAACTATTTAATTTGAATTGTTTTGGCATAATAAATGAATACCTATATTGGTACATGGGGTTATTCAAGTAATGGATGGAAGGAGCATGGTTTCAGGCTGCAGGGAAAGGTTAGATGGGAGAAAGTGCTTCTTCCTTCACAACCTAGAAGTTACAGATTTAGACAAATTTTGCAGTTCATTTCTCCTTTACAGTCACTGATTTGCCTTCCCTCTTATAATTTTTAAATATATTAAAACTATTGAAAACAATACCACAGCAACAGTGTCTACTAGGGGCTGTGAGAGGCAGCTAGCATGAGGGTTGGTAGGAATAGAATAAAGCTTCAAATGCAACCATTTTAAAAGTGTGTGTATGCCTCTCAACACACACACATATATACAACATATTTTAAATGCACATTAAAAGTTTTCCCTAGAGAACACAAAGACCTCAAAACCGTGTGATTACCATGTGACTTTAAACTGACTTCAAACCCAAGTCCATCTCCAAATTCATGTTCAGAATGTAGCCATGCCCTAAGCTGCAGTTCCAGCATTTAACAACTGCAGTGTTACCCATACAGAGCCCCCAGTTGTTTCACGGACCATTGGCCTGTACACACTTTCTTTTCACTCTTGCTGCCACCATTCAGGGTCACCCAGTTGAAATAACTGAGTCCCAGTCCAGTTGTAAAGGTAATAAAGCAAAAATAACTTTTATTGAATACAACAAGCTATTTCCGTTTTGGGTTTTCTTGCACCGCCTCAGTTGAAAGTTCCTCTAAGGAGATCCACTCAAATTCTGTCCTTCTATTCTCAAACCTCCCTCATCTGTCTCCCTTAACTTTTCTTAACCTTCTCTTCACATCATTATATCTCTCATCTCATCCCCTATCTCTCACAAGTTCACAACCCTCAGGCTAAGTCTTTTAAACATGTGGGCTCCTCCTCTACACTCCCTCATTGGTCATAAGCCTTAACCCTTTGCACCCTCCTGCACAAACACATTTTTTCTTCAAAATTACACTCCCCTTCATTCAGACATATATATATATATTTTTAAAAAAACTTGCTGCCTTCCTCAGGCAAAAGAAAAGAAATCCAATTCTTTGACATAACATTTTAAGAAGAATGTGTGTGTGTGTGTGTGTGTGTGTGTGTGTGTGTGTGTGTGTGTGTGTGTGTGTGTGTGTGTGTGTGTGTGTGTGTGTGTGTGTGTGTGTGAGAGAGAGAGAGAGAGAGAGAGAGAGAGAGAGTCTGTATTTTTAAATGTGCACTCAATCTGATGTTTACATGGTACCCCTCTGTACTTGAGAACCACACTGTTATTGGCCCCAGGCAGAGTAAATCACAATACAGTAATTCTTTCTTGATGGCAAAAACATTGATCAGGCTTGAGAGTCATTTTGTGGGATTGATTCAAAAACATAAATTGCTGAAGATTTATTATAAGAAAACAAATGCACATCTTTTTAAAAAAGGCTGCCAACCTTGAGAATCTTTTCTGTCACCTTCCAGTATTCACAGTATGATATTGTAAAGACTCTATTTTTTTTTTCTCAAATGCAAAGCAATACTTATCAGTGTACTTTCAAACACTTGGAAATTCACCTGAATTTAAATGAAAGTAAATGTATTTATTCACAGTATTTGTCAACCACTCTTGTGATTTGATCAAGCTAGGGAACAATAAAAGCAATGAAAACATCATGAAAAAGAGTGCGCGAAAAGGTAGGATAAAATGAGCATACCAGACTCCAAGTAAAGCATGCCTTTGATCAAACCGAGATACCATCCAGACACAAACAGCCAGGGACCAGATATCTCTCAGGCTCATCTGAACCATCAGCAGGAACTCCTTATAAACACTTTTTTGCATTAAATGGTCTAGTTACTGTTTTGCCTGCACCTGAAGGCCGTCATGCCATTATTTTGCTTTCTGACAGGCTCTCAGTTGTGTGCCCAATTACACAAACAGTGTGGATGCATAACAGGGGAGGGAAGAGAACTTGCAAGAACACTTACGGGAGAACCTTATGTGATGCTGGCTTAAATTCAAGTGCGCGTCTAAACTAGATGAGGCTTCTGAAGCAATTGCTCAAGGGGATGTTCTGATTTAAACCACATTGATTCAGTGGGTCTACTTTGCTTGGGACTAATAACTGGATCCAGGGTATCTTTTGAAGCCATGCATGACTTCTCTTCCACTCTAGGAAATGTAGAGCCATGACCTGATCCAGAGGGGGAGGGGGGACTCTTCAATTTCTTTTAAATTTAAAAACCCATCACATGTTGCTCAAATTAGTGGGGTTTTTTTAAAAAAATAAGGGGGGTATTGTTGCTAATGTGGCTCATTTTGTTCTTGAGCTAATATGTTTTCTGAAATACTCCTTTTGGGAAGGGGAAATCGTTGCCTAACTGAGGCAGCCATTTGCAATAGCAAGGCCATGATGGGTATCATATCCAGTTCAAGCCTCACATAGCTACATTGTACTTTCTGTTTCTTCTTGTAAAATCATCTGACATTTTTAAGGGAGGTCCTTCCTTTAGGTAGTATTTGAGTTCTTCCTCCTCCACCTTATGGAAATATTTTATTTAACCTATTCATTATTCACCACCACCCCAAGAAAATTATAGGCTCCCTTGTAGATTTTCTTTGTCAAAAAACTAAACCATAGCATATTTCTGATTTTCCATGAATGATGTACATGGTAATCTAGCTAGCGACAAGCACAAGACAAAAGGGATGTAAATGGGTTTTGAAAGTTTCCCTGGAGTTGCTGTTCTTTGAACACTGATCAATAAACTAGCAAATAGGCTGTCATGTTAGGCATGTCTAATGCTTGGCTTTTTCCCTAGTTGCTTGATGGATATTTTGGGAATGACAGGTCAATTGTTAGTGACTTTTAAAATTATTATTCAAAATTTCAGATTAAATAATTTAGATAGATGTGTGTGTGTGTGTGGGCGCGCACGCACGCACGCACGCACGCACGCACGCACGCGCACACACACACACACACACACACACACACACACACACACACACACACACACACACAGAGAGAGAGAGGGGGAAGGGATTTTATACTTATAGATATGCTGGAAAGAAGTATCTAGCTGGGTGGCATGCTAACCTATTAATGAACCACTGAAATGTTTCAGCTGGACTGGACTGCTTTAACAGAAATATGATTACATTTGTGACAACTGAGTGCCTGTGTAGCATGAATACATGGAAGTAGATAGCAAAACAAACACTGATACATTTTTTTTAAAAAAACCCAATTCCTTATGGGCACAGTCCATCCTTTTCCCATGTTCTCAGGGCTGTTTGAATGGGGGTGACATTCTTCAGGACATGATAGAATTCTCCCCTCCCTCCTTCAGCTCCACATAGTTCTGTTTCAACCCCACCCTCAGTTCAGTTTAGTTCGTTCGTATGAATTTTTTAAAAGAAAATTCATACAAACCAAAATAAACTGAGCTGGTTTGTCTTACCTCAATGGCAGTGGCAGTGGCAATCCTGGCGGTGATTATGGTGGCGGTGACAGCCACAGGCCGGAGGACCCTGGCAGTGGCCATGCCAGATGGTGGCCCAATAGTGGCTGCACTGGGCAGCAGGAGGCCTCACCACCGCCTCTGAACCCCCAGCCGTGGCCACACTGGACAGTGGTGGACCGTCCCGCCTCCACCTCTGGAGGCCTAGCAGTGGCCCATGCCGGGAGGCCTCACTGCTGCCTCCGGAGGCCCAGAAGCTCCTCACTATTGCCTTCAGAGCTCTCCAACCCGGACGTCAGGTAAGAGATGCTGGTGGGGTGGGGTACGAAAAATGAACAGAATGAAACAGAATTTCCATTTTGTTTCATTTTCCTTAGGGGGTTGTTCATTATTCGTTTCATTGCCTAATGAAATGAATAACGAATAACAAAATGAATTTTTATTCATTTTGTGTCCATCTCTAAGGAATAGCGGACCCCACCACCAAGGACAAACGCTAAGAAAAAGAAGAAGGATTTTAAACTTGCCTTTCTGCATAAAAGGCACGGTGCCTTACATCAATTTAAAGATAACATTTAAATCTAAAAACAGTCATTGTACAAATACTGAAAAGAATCAAACAAATGCCACACAAAAATGAAGTAAAACCTTGAAATTAGAGATGAGCATGAAGCACTTTGCAGCCAAATCAAGAGTGGTGCATGGCAGGTGCAGTGCTTAACCTCTCCTCCTTTTGCCCAAAAGCCCACTCACTGTCATCAGTGCTGTGATGGGTTCCTCCCATGCCAGGGGTGCGCCAGTCAGATAAGGAGTTCAGGCTACCCTTCCCCTGACTGCTCAGGCCACCAGCCAGTCAGAAGACAAGGTAGAATGGGGAGATGCCTCACACAGGGGACAGCAAAGGGCAACCCCAGCTCCTTATACACATCTAGTGTAGGAGGTCCGTGTCCCAGTGCTGACAATGCTGAGTTGGCCTCTGGATGGTGGGAGGTTCATGCCAATTTCTAATTGAAATATTTAGTCATTAAGAGTTTTAAACTAAAACTACAGGTTCCTAGGGTCCTACTCTTTTATGTTTAATCTCAGAACACTGGAATAATGGGTCCAGCTGCACAGAATCCACCATTAAAAGCAGTGTCTTATCCATTTTTAAAATGATGACTCATTCACCAGCAGGGGGAGAGAATTGTCCAACTTGCACCAGCCATGCCCTGAGGGCATCTAGATAATATCTCTTGTTTGCAAAACCCTTTTTCTCCCCTCCTCCTGTAAACAGGTATCATTCATTTGTATAACACATGGTTTAGGGAAATCCTTTGCACATACCCCAAGCCACTTCCTTAGAGTCAATCTCCCCATCTTTGTCCTCTGTCTAAGCTCCTCAACCAATATGGGACACCCATTGCTTGTATGATATGTTAGGCACTATAGCTCATCTGTATAATGAATTATCAATAATGCGAGTCATCTTGTAGGGTCATAAAAAGGAAGACATTGTAATATTTTTCCCTTTTAGAAGTGCCTCAAAAGCAGAAACCCATTTTCAGTATACACCAGTCAAGCCCAATAGAAAGTGGGCTCAGGAGAGCAGATAAGACTGCAACAATGAGATGATAAAGATTTATTTATTTATTTATTTATTTATTTATTTATTTATTTATTTATTTATTTATTTTTATTGCATTTTTATACCACCCATCTGGCAGTGAGGTCACTCTGGGCAGTTTACAACAATTAATACATTCAAATAATACATACAATAAAAACATAAAAATACAGTATCTGGAAGTTGAGTCATAGCTACTGGACTTCTTTTTTGAGAGATAGAAAAGTTTCGCTGTTCATCCAAACAGCTTCATCGGTCTGACTACAGCTAGTGCAAGTACTCCATCTTATAGTCAGCTTTGACCTCTTGTCACTCTGGTCTGAATTAGGCTCATAAAATGAACAATAGCCTGAATAGGCTTGTTAGGGAGACAATAGTATCCATAGCCTTAAGGTGAACAATGGCCTAAGGTGCTGAAACCCATCAAGAATGGGTCGTTAGCTATGGCCTTGGTGGTGAAGGCTTTTTGATTTGTTTGGGTACTTTGGAAAGCACAGCCTGATAAGTAGCAGATAGACTATGCTGGAGCCCACCACCTTTGTTGAGGGAGGGGTTTTCAATGCTTACATGAATGGCTTCCCTTACTCCTCTCTCAAACCACCTCTCCTCTTTGTCTAATATGTGTATATCTTCATCTTTGAAAGAGTGCCCTTTGTCCTTCAAATGGAGGTGTACTGCTGATTCTGATCCTGAGCTGTTACCCGTCCTATGTTGGGCCATCCTTCTGTTTAATGGCTATTTAGCTTTTCCAATGTAGAGGTCTAGACACTCCTCACTGCATTGGACTGCATATACTATATTGCTCCTTTTATGGTTTGGTATCGGATCCTTTGGGTGGACAAGTCTCTGCCTTAGTGTATTTGTGGGTTTGAAATAACCCGGGGTGTGGTATTTGCCAAAAATCCTTTTACGCTTCTCCGACACTCCAGCCATATAAGGAATGACCAGATTCGTCCGTCAGGTCTGGGTCTCAGATTGATCCCTTGTTCTTCTGGGATGGCCCACTGCTTTGTTGAAGGCCCACTTTGGATATCCACAGGCCTTAAGTACTGTCTTCAGGTGCCTGTCTTCCTTCTTCACTTCTGTGGAGGTGGGGATGCTCTCTGCTCTGTGGCTTAGGGTCCTGATGACTCCTAGTTTGTGCTGTAATGGATGGTGGGAGTCAAACAGTAAGTATTGATCTGTGTGGGTGGGTTTCCTGTAAACTTCTACTCCCAGGCCACGGTCAGGTCTGATGATGACTGCACAATCCAGGAAAGCCAACCTGTTGTCTTGGGTATCTTCCCTAGTGAACCTAATATTAGGGTCCACTGCATTGATGTGGTGTGTAAAGGCCTGTACTTCCTGAGTCTTGATTTTCACCCAGGTATCATCTACATACCTACATACTCAACTCCCAGATAAACTCACCTGGATGACTGAGAATCTTCACAGACATAAAATACAGTAACATAATAAAATGGAAATAAAAGTAAAATTAACATTAATGTGAAATAAAACCGTTAACTTCATTTGCATCTGAACACAGTCTGCCTTTAGAGCCTTGATCCACTCTGCATTTGTTTGTTTACCTGAGAGCTCACACTATTATCTTCTGTTTACCTGGAATGATGCCATTTGTCAGTTTGTATTTTTAAAAGTTCACACCATTGGCTAATTCTGTTTTACCTAGAATCCATCCCATTTGTCAATTTGTATTCTGGAATATTCACCTGATTGGTTCATTTTGGTTCATTTTGTATTCCTCTGTTTCCTATAAAGCACCCCAGACCCTGTTCTTGGGGGCAGATCTCTGTCTTTCGCCTCTCAAAGGCAGGGTCTGTAGTTCCTTTTTTGGCCAATAAACAAACCACTTATTTGAACTCTCTCTTGTCAGATCTTTATTGGGAACTTAGATCTGCTGTTTGTCCAGAGGCTAGCTCTGTGACCTGATAACTAGGGTTCCCTGATGCAACAGGAGCCTGCACTGGAATGTGCCCAGTGCTGGAGTGGAGCCAGGGCTTGCAAGGTTAAAGTCCTGAGATTTTGTGAGCAGCAGGGACTGTGACATTGTTGTAACCCCTTCCCCACCATCCCATTTGAATAGTTGGGAGAGAAAGGGTTTTCCCAGAAGCAATGACTAAAATCCTGTTGCTTAGCATAAGAAGTCGCAACTAAGCCTGATACATCACGTCCCTCTCGCTGCAGTTCACGGCCCCGCTGGAGACCGGTTCGAAGGAACGTAACCTCACGTCCTTCTGGGGTCAATCTGAGTTTGAAGGAATGTAACCCCACGTCCTTGTGGGGTCAATCTGAGTTTGAAGGAACGTAACCTCATGTCCTTGTGTGGTCAATCCAAGTTCACCCTGACCACGGCCCCTGAACTGCGCTCCAAGCGGGGTGAGAGATTCCTGTCCTGGAGCTCGGGAATCTTTTCAATCCATTTCTCGATCCGTGTTGAAAACTGATTTCAACACGGAGGCAAGTTCACCTCGGCTCGAGGAAGGACGTGAAGTAACCACCTAAAGCAGACCTATGGAATCAGTGGGAATCTGGTGAATCAACCTCCCCATCTGTCCCTTTGAGTCAATTGGTCAGTTGCAACTTACTATGCTGAACAAAAGGATTTCCGCCAGTATATAGTTCCAAGGAGTCCTAGTTGTAAAGGATTTGAGGGTGGACTGAGCCATGGCCCTTACAACAGACTTGCTCCTTGGTTTTTGATATGCACCAATCCAGTAGCCTATCTGTTTGGACCTTCCTTGTAGGGAAAGATAGTTATGAGGACTGTCACAAATACCACCTACACTTTCCAGTTTAACACTATGCTTCTGTTCCGAATCTGGAATGACCAGATACATAAGGCATTAAGGAAGGAAAGTAATAATTTTAGGGCTAGGATAAAGAGGCAGTCCAGTTGCATTTTGTAGGTTTAGCTGGGGGACAGGGGGAGGGTTCATGCTTTCCTTTCCTTTCTAGTAAAAGCAGTAGCAAAGTGTGAGTCTAAGAATTCAGTTGCCCCTAATATATGCTTTGAAAATGGGGTTCAGAAGCAGAGCACTACGAAAGGAACAGAGCCATGGGGGAAAGGGGGGGGTTCTTGCTCAGCCCCTCATGTAAAGTAGTTATATTCAAAGTGAATGGTTTGTGAAAAATCAGTTAATTTTCACTAATGCATTCCTGTTCCAGATTTTTTTTTAAAATGGCTAAATAAAAATTACTGTTCCTCAGTTTCTGTAAGCTGCAAATCTGAAGACAATTGAAAAATCCAATTTTCCAAGATCCTTCTTATTTTGGGGTGTGTGATGAGAAGAATCATAAAACTGAACAGCTGTAGGGAAAGTATGGTCGCCTTCTTTCACATGCTCTGGCAAAATACACAAAACATTTACTTATTTACGATTACCTTGGCCGCTGAACCCAAGAGATCACTGTGAAAGCCTCTTATAGCATTGTCTCAAGGTGATACACTGCCTGGTTTTTCTTCTGATACCCAAATAATATATATATTTGATTTTTCATAATATATTTAACTGCATGGGCTAATACAGAAATAAGAGGCTGTCTAGTGCTATTGTTTTCATAGCTTATGCTGGAATTTCAGTGCTTCATTCAATGTAGGGTTTGGCTATGTTGATTTAGATCAGGCTGGATTGGGTTTTGTTGGGATTTTTACAACCTTGCATGCTGGCTGTGGTTTGAGTGGCTCGGAAGGATTTTTTGGGGGCTGAGGTGGCTGTCAATCTATCCGGCACTAAGCAAAAGTTCTTACTGGCCTCTGAATTCAAAGAGTACCCTTACTGTCTGCTGAGTACCCCCCCCCTCTTTAATCTGTTGGAAAGAGTTTTGTTAATTTGCTGTTGCTCTGTTCACAGCTACAAGTAATGAAACATTTTTATTCTTTCTCCTACCAATGTTGCTGCATGAGCTACCCAGTGGTGGAGAGCAGAGTAGTTTAGACATCTGACTATGCAACCAGAGGCTGAGAGATAAATTCCCCACTTTGGATCCTTGACAGGGGGTGGATTTGATGATCCATTCCAGCTCTGCAATCCAATGATGATGATGATGATGATTCAGACTTAAAGAGGCAGTTGAGAAAGAGTGGACTTCCTAGGAACTTGTAGATATTCTCTGTGAATCTCTGTACTTCTACATTTTCATCCTGCCATCCTGCCATTGATTCCTTTTGTTATTTATTATGATGTTTTAACCTGTTACATTTGTTATTGGTTTTACCTGTTGTAAACCGCCCGGAGTTCCTCTGGAAGACGGGGGGTATAAAAGTATTAAAACAAATAAATAAATACTGCATAGCGAAGGAATTTTAATCAGAAATTCCAAACCGTGCAGCAGGACTAAACAGAACTGCTTAAGATCCCACACAGCTGCAGAATGCCATTTGCTTCCATTCTTGCATCTACATAGTTTACATACTTCAAGTGACCCTATTTGGTTTGCCTCCCTTTGAAGGATGGAAAGAAATCATCCTGCTGCCTTCTGTTCCCTCCTCCTTCTAGGAGGAAGCTTTCAACTTCTTTTTGTTTCTTCTTAAAAGATGCAGTGCATCTAATATTTTTTTTTTAAAAAAAATACCCTCCTTTCCCTCCAAACTTCCCCATGGGAAAATATTATTGTTCCCCAGGGTCATTAAGTGGACAGGAAAGCTGCAAGCCAACCTAATCTTAGTGATCACATGTGCTGTGCAGGTAAAAATTATCCTACCTCCACTTTAAAAAGAGTAGCCTCTGGCAAGAACTTTTTTAAAAAGTATGAGTAGTAGGAATGCTCTGGCAACCAGTTGGTTTACACTAGAATTTAATTTGTCGTTGCTGGGGAAAGGAGTGAACAAACATATCCCGAGACTGGACCAAACAGTGGGGCAAATCACCCTATGGAGGCTTTTTCTTGGTTCTCTCCATTACTGTTTACCAGAAGGTGACTGCCTGCTATAATGTAAAAATTGCATCTACATGCATAAGAGATATTCAGAGGATATGCAGACCACTTGAAATATTCAGGGAGAAACCTTAAAGAGATATGGTTCCTTTGAATAATTCAGGCCTTTTCATGTTCATGCTTATCATTAGTTTCCATGAACTACTCCTGAAAGGTATTTCCAATTTTAATAGCTTAATAATGTATTAAAATTACAATATATATGGCTTTCTAGAGGAAATGGAGCTGACAGATGGATATGTAGGATGACTATGGACAGGTGGACAGGACAAATCTTTCCAGTCGTTCAGAATGGTTTAGAAATAAAAACTGGGAGATGTCAATGGAGGAAACCTATTATCCTTTAAGATAATGGGCATAGAAACTACCATTCACTTAAAGGTGGGTGCTTAAGTATGCTTAAATCTTCTTAAATCTTCAGTGGGATTATAAATACTTAACTCAGAGCTGGTGTCTCTTTTTTTATATTAAGTGTTCAACATGTCCTTAGAGGCTTTCCCATGCACTCAAATGGAAATGCAAGCCATGGGATACCTGTGTGGGTTACTTCATCCAGCAATCAAGCAGGTGTGCCTTAGCAGAGATAAAAGATTTATGCATATCAGTAGGGAATACGGTGGATGGCCTGCCTGGGATGCACTTACATATGATGAGAGATGGCTTTAAAAAAATTTAAGCCTAAGTGGCAATTTCCATTTGTGAGATGTCCTGTTTGGCTAGGCTAGTTGTGATTTTCAGTATGCTTTTAAATTGCATTACAGCAAGCATTTATGCAGTGCCACAAGGGGGAAGCTTAAGGAGGTGTGGACAGGAATCCATCCTTGTTATAAGGACGGTTAAGGTTAGGGTGGGTTAGTGGGCTGCACCTCTGGGTGCCTCTGACCCACTAAGAAGGACAGTGTACTGGCATATGGGTTAGGGTTAGGGTTAGGGTTAGGGTTAGGGTTGGTGGGCTTTTTATGCCCTCTCTGGCACATCCAGAAGTCTCAGCAAAACCTGGCCATGCGATTGGTGGAATGGCTCCAAAAATTTGCATGGTCCCATCCCATGGCCAGCCCATCATTGCGCAGGTGCAGATGTAAAAAATAAAAAAAAATAAAATAAAATAAAATAAAATAAAATCAATACGACGTTTTATTGCTATAAAAAAACCCACTGCTGCTACTATAAAAATTCAGGCATTTAAAATACCTAATTTTCACATGTTTCTGTGGTGCTTTGGTGGGTTTTTGGACCATGATTTAAAAATAAATATTACGGTCACCATTTTGGATCCCCCCCCACCGCATGGCAAATGGAGATGACGAGGATGACCCCCCCCAGCCTGGTGCAAGCAGCCCAGGACAGGAGAGGGGGGAGGCCGGGGACCCCCCCCCAGAAACCATCCCTCGGTAGGTGCTCTCACTGAGGCAGGCATATTTTCGCCTGCTTTTATGGGCGGGAATCGGGATTTTTTTATTTTTTAAACTTTTTTTTCTGTGCTGCTTGGCATCAAGCAATCGCTGCGATGCCATGAACGACAACGAAAAATCAGACCCAATTTTTCTTTTTCAGTTCGGGTTCGAGCTGGAGCGGAGTAATTCTCATTACCGTTACCCGTTACATAACGATGAGAACCGAAAATGGAAACGAGAATTTCGCGTAGTCGTTCCCATGTCTAGTGCAGATTAAAAGTCAGAACCCTGAGGTGTCCTGGGATCCCTTTGACTAACCAGCTTTTGGGCGAGTCACAACCCCCTGGATTCCCTGTCAGCCCAAAAACGCAACCAGGGACAGTAAATTTCATCAACCTTCCTTGGGTCCACAAGCCCCATTACTTGTGACCCATGGCCCAAGGAGGCCTCCAAGCACATCCTTCCCCCGATGCTGTAATTTCCCAATCCACAGCATTCAGAGGTTGGATGGGCCTAAAGATAATCTTAGAATGTGACTCACTGAATGCTCTAACCTTTCTGTCTTACCACCACGGCCATGGGCCTAACCTTGCTATGGGCCATGCCTCCACCCACATATGCAACATCGTCACCTGCAGGCCCCTCTGAATGTCCCACAGAAATATTTCCAAACCAGCACCTGACAGATGCACGCCATCCTCCCAGTATAATTGCTGCCTAGCCAAACTAATTTCAGTATGGCCCACCACCACACCTCAACTCTGAATAACAGCCCTACACACTTCCATATTAACACCCCTGTGTGACCAGTTCATACAGTCACACTTGGTATTCCATTGAAATCTTGGCACCATGGTACACCAGATCACCTTAGATTGAGGGTACATAGCCGACCACATACCCAAATCCCTAGCTATATCTTCCACCAGTGACATTCCCAATTTGGTCTGTTAAATCGTTGCCTCCCAAATGGACCACCAATATGTCATTCGGCCTACCATACGCCACCAATGAGACAGTATGTAAAAATTGGTACCACTGCATCCCCTTCTTGCCTTTCCATTCCATGAAAGTCAAGGTACCTAACCCCAAATTTCTTCCCCATGCAGTTCTGGTCACATACTTTTCCGCCCTGTACACATAACTGTGCCCGATGGAGAGGATGCACCACCAGAAACCTCTGCACCTCAACCCTGCAAGAAAACAAAAATAAGTAACATTAAAACTTAGGTACTGGCCACACATAACCCTTGTAATGCTGGATGACCACCTCCTCAACTGCTGAATGGCCTCCTCAATGTCTCCCAAGGCCGTAGCTGTAGATGCTGCCCCATTCCCAAACTAAAAATTTGCCAATCTCAAATGCCTCAGGACCATGTCCAACAACTTCCACAACTGGATCCTTGTCAAGGGGCCCCCATCTGCATTACAAAACAAATATCCTTTCCCATCACCTCTTAGCCCCAAATAGTTATCCAGTGCTCTAACTGGGGAAAGATCATCTATGGAACAATGGCCCAACACTACTGTCTCACCCCTGCCCCATTGATCTACATAGGTGCACCATGACCTTACCCTGTTGCCAGCTCACATCCGTAATCTGTAGCGCCTCCTTGGACTTGTCCTCCTTGCTGGCCACTACCAGGTTACTGATTCTAAATGCCCCCAAAAAGGCCAGTATTGCCGCCACCTGAAACAGGGTGGCTTCATAGCTATCCTGGCAGATACATTTCCATTCACTACTCATTTTCACAAGGATATCCAGGGTAGAAGGGAAAGAGTCATCCTGGGTCCTTACTCTCTCTCTGCCCCGACCCTCCATCATTTTTTGTGTACAAAAATCCCTAGTATAGTTGGCACAGCCCTGTGATTTTGTGTAGAATGCAACGGCTGCCTTTTTACCCTGCATCGAGCTGGGTGCTAAACCTCTCCTATGCAGGTAAACCAGAAATTGCCTCAGATGGTCTATCAGTATGGACCACACTTGCTGAAGTTCAAAAGTGTTCCTGAACTCCCAGATCTTCCCCAGTACTGCATCGTATCCCTGTCTCATCCTTGGTGCCAGTACTAGGCTTAAAGCCCTGTCAGCCTCCCCCTGCCAATCTGTCATACCTCATCTGGCAGCTTCTTTAGTAGGTTGGATGCTCCCAGAGCTGGTGCCCTAAAACACTCGATCTGTTGGTGGGGGAAAAGCACCAGCAATGCTATTATCCAGAACAGGTTGTGTGGCAAACATGCACTACAATATTGTATTGAAGGGAATGCAGCATGAAAGCCCTGACTAAACCCATTACCCTTTTGGATTTCGAGGTCAGGTTGTTAATGGTGTGCACAACGGCCATATTGTCGCACCAAAAACGAACCAATAAATTGGCCCAATCGTGGGACCACAGCCAAAGGGTCCCCACAACTGGGAACAATTCCAAAAAGTCAAGCCCCTCATAATACATGCTTTTGCCCACTGACTAGGCCGCACGCCATGACACCACTTTCTCCTCTAGTAAATGCCGTACCCCAAGGAATGCCCTCATTTCTGCAGTTATCCTCATCCTATAAGTTGGCCTCCTCAGTCCCTGCATAGCCATACAAAACCTGCAAAGAAAAGCCCTGCCAGGAGCCACCACCTTACAAGCAAAGTTGAGGTGGCACACCAACTCCTGCAACTCCCTCAGGGGTACCCTATTACGGAGTAGCAGTCCAGATACTCTCTTCCTCATCTCGACCAACTCTGGCAATCAGCAGGATTGCTCCCAAGTATTAATCTCTATTCTCAAGAAAGTCAACACTGTCATCAGGTCCTCCATTTTGTCATCCTCTAACAGCACCCCCAATTCCTGGACCAACTCCTGGAAAGAGTCCAACAGAAAATTACATGCCCCCAACCCCTTCTGGCCACAAAAGAGATAACCTTCAGGATAGTGCACTATACCCCCTTACCCAGTAAACTGTCTAAGCTTCCATTCAAAGAACGTACTAAACTTCTCAAACATGGCTCATGAAATACAACAGCCAAAAGCCAATGTTCTATCATATAAAACTGGCCCAGAAACTGAAAACCAAGCAAATTAAAATCCCTCGGGTGCACAGATATAAGGCAGAATGCAGACTTAATGTCGCATTGGGCCATCTCCTAAAATAGCACCGCTACCACAAAATGGCAGGCACTACATGGCCCACTAAAGCCGTGCACCAGCAGCACTTCTCCCTCAAATGCTCACCAGCGAAAGAGACTTGTGCCCTGTTCAGATCCTATTATATACAAGGATCCCCCTCCCATCTCCTTTCATAGCTCAAGCCTTAACTCAGTCTCACATTACTTCACTCCGGGTAGGCAAAGAGGCTCCACCGCTCGGAGGAACCTGCGCGGAGCCCATCATTCCTACTTATTATTTTGCAGAACTTTGCTTTCCCTTTATCTATACTACCTTGTAAAAACAGATCAGGATGTGATAGCTTTCATTGTTTTCAGTGGGAAGGATTCCTAATTGTCTGACACTCTGAAATTGTTTTGTACAACCTTTCAATGAATGGAGCGGCCTCTTATTATAATTATTTTGTTTGAGTCAATAAGCCTCCCTCTGAAATGGTCAATTTTGCTAAGATGTCTTCAATATAAATAATAAAACTTGACAGCTGTGATCTCATTTAGACAGCTGGAAAGGTTGTAAGTATTAATCACACTCCCTTATGCATGGAGAATTCTTTTGAATATTTTTGTGGGTTTTGAAGATTTTTGCCATGCAGGTTTGGTTTGCGACCAGATGCAACAACCTGCTTGTTTTCAAAATTTCTTCTCCCTGGAGCACTGAGTGAGTAAAGAGGTCAAAGGTGCTGGGAAAATAAGCTTACCCTGTTACTAATGCATTGCACTCACACCAGGTAACACAAGCATAGTGTGACTAAGTGTTACGTGGATCCTCTCTGTGGTGAGCGGATGTCCTTTACAATTAAGAACTAAAATGAGAGTGATGGAACATCCAGATACTGTATGTTAAGGCAGATGTCTCAAAACTAAATATGTACAGCTCTCTGCTTGAATGAGATTTAAGGCTTATGTACCAAATTTACCAAGAAATATACCAAGAAAGTACTGGTTAAGGTGCAGTACTAGGGTCTAGGTTCTGTTCGCAACCCGAGGGGCTCAGGTAGTTAGTTCAAGACTGACTCAGCCTTCCATCATCCCAGGTTGGTAAACTTAGTACCTAGTTCACTGAGGTGGGGAAATGTGTAGCCTCAATAATTAAATTCTAAAGCACTGACTGGATAGTATGGGTCATATATAAACAGCACACATTACTTTTGCTTTCTGCTTTGTACCAAGGCAATGAAATTCTCACCCATATGCTGCTTGACATTAAAAATATGTATGAAAACAGCTTTCAATAATTAAGCTCAACTTACCCAACCATTGCACATATCCTAATGGTGGTTCTGTTTTGGTTCCCTGAGAATTAGCAGACAGCTCAGAGCACTCCTTTATTGTATTACTTAGATTTAGACTTAGTTCCTTCCATGCTGCTGGGTGCATTGAGCAGCAAGTACTTTCCAGTGGGTCCAGTCTGCAGTTTCTGTTTCTGCATTTCCCCATGTTACTCACGTCAAATTTAGATCTTTGCAGAAAGTTGCTCACCAGGTCTTCTGCAGTCTTCCTTGTTTCTTTTTTCCTTTAGGAGGTTTCCAGTTTATTGCAGTCTTAAAGATCCAGTAGACAGGAAATTGAAGAAGGTGCCCAGAAAGACACATCTATTGATCGGTCACAATTTCATCTAATTTTTTGATGCCACTCCACTGCAACAGGTACTCATTTGTAACACAGTCCTTGTAAGAGATGTCCAGTATCCTGTGCAAACATCTCTGATGGAATGTGTTCAGCTTCTGGGCTATTACTTTTGACATTTTCCATGTTTTACTAGCATACATCGCTGGTGTACAAGCGAATCATTAGTGCAACAGAGATCAATGATGGAGATCAAATTTGTCACAAGCATTGATACATACCAGATCGCTTTGCCAATTCTTAATCTAACATCTTTTTCAGTGTCTCTAAGTGCTGGATATGATGCCACCAAGATAAGTGAACTCATTCACCTCCTCGACAGGTTTCTGTCTAACTGTAATATTTAACTTTGTTTGTTGCTGAACACTCACGGTCTTAGTCTTTTCTACATTTCAGTGCAGTCCCACTTTTTCTGTTGCTTGCAGGCTATTTTTCATGGTTTGCAGGTCTGGCTTTGTTCCTGAGAGTAGTGCAATGTCATCTGCGAAGTCAGTATCTGTGAGGTGGGAATCCTTCAATTGAATGCCTTCAGTGCGGTTGCCCATTGCCCTTCTCATGATGAAATCCATAGCAAGGAGGAGTAGAAATGAGGAAAGAATGCATCCCTGCCTCCCACTGGTTTAAGTTTTAAAGAAATCAGTATATCCTCTCTCCGGTTTAATGCAGCAGCTGGAATTCAAATGCAAATTCTGAAAAATACTAATGTATTGTCCAGGTACTCCATAGGACTGCATAGTCTTTCACAGTGAGTCTCTATGGACACTATTGAAGGCTTTCTTGAAGTCAATGAAATTGATAAGCAGTGGCTTTTGGAACTCAATTCACTGCTCCACAATGTCCTGACTCCTGAGTGTGAATATCCACTCAGTGCAAGATCATTCTTTGTGAAAGCCAGCCAATTCTTCTCTCAATAGTTGGTCTGCTGCATCTTGTATGTGACAAAGGAGAACATAAGAACATAAGAACATAAGAAGAACCATGCTGGATGAGGCCAAAGGCCCATCTAGTCCAACTTCCTGGATCTCACAGTGGCCCCACCAGATGTGTTTGGGAGCGCATGAGACTAGATATCTGTCTCCGGATACCACTCCCCTGCATCTGGTCCTTGAAGTACCCAGGTTTTAAGCCTGGTGATTACACATCTCCATCATGGTTTGTAACCTGTGATGGACTTCTCCTCCAGGAATCTGTCCAATCCCCTTTTGAAGGCATCCAGGCCATATGCCATCACCACATCCTGTGGCAGGGAGTTCCAGAGACTAACAACGTGCTGGGTGAAAAAACATTTTCTTTTGTCTGTTCTTACTCTCCCATCCGTCAAATTGAGTGTATGTACCCTAGTTCTGGTATTTTGTGAGAGGGAGAAGAGCTTCCCTCTATCCACTTTACTCATGCCCTGCATTATTTTGTACATCTCAATCATATCCCCCCTCAGGCACCTTTTTCCAGACTAAAGAGCCCCAAATGTTTTAGCCTTTCCTCATAAGGGAGGTGCCCCAGCCCAATAATCATTTTAGTCGCTCTCTTCTGCACCGTTTCCAGTTCCACTATGTCTTTCTTGAGATGTGGTGACCAGAATTGTATACAATACTCCAGGTGTGGCCTTACTATTGTTTTGTATAATGGCATTATAATATTGGCTGTTTTATTTTCAATCCTCTTTTTATAATCTGTAGCATGGAATTGGCCTTCTTCACTGCTGCCACAAATTGGGTAGACACCTTCATGGAGCTGTCCACCAACACACCAAGATCTCTTTCCTGATCCATCACAGATAACTCAGACCCCTTGAGTTGATAGATAAAGTTTGGATTTTTTGCCCCAATATGCATTACTTTACATTTGGCTACATTAAAACACATTTGCCATTTTCAGCCCATTCCCCCAGTTTGGAGAGATCCTTATGGAGCTCTTCACAATCTTCTCTGGTTTTTACCACACGGAAAAGTTTTGTGTCATCACACGGAAAAGTTTTGTGTCAATACAGAAGACCTTCCCCAGCACTGAGAGCAATGGGGTGCTTCACCAGTTGTTACAGTCAGTAGCATCACCATTTTGGGTAGTTTAGCAATCACATCTTTTCTACACTCAGTGGGAACAGATTTGTTTTGCCAACATTCCCTGAACATCTTTGTTAGCATCTTCACTGCCACTTGTTCTCCTTGTTTCAGCATCTCTGGTGCAATTTCATCCATACTTGGGGCTTTGTTGTTTTTCAAAGTTTGTAATGCACTGTGCATTTTGTCAGCTTTAATTGTCAAAGTTTTCTGCTTAATCATCTCCATATTAACAGCTAATGAATCCATGGGAAAGATTACATTGAAGTCAGATGTTGCAGCTGGGCAGGTTGAGTCAATATTTCTTGGAAATATTCAAACCAACATGCATCTTGATCTTTTTGGCTGAGAAGGATCTTTCCACACTTATTTTTAATGGGGATGTCTCTATTACTTCATGCTCTGTAGAGAGCCTTGCTGTCATTTCTGTTTACTACTACTTGCACTTTCTGTTGCTTGCAGGCTATTTTTCATGGTTTGCAGGTCTGGCTTTGTTCCTGAGAGTAGTGCAATGTCATCTGCGAAGTCAGTATCTGTGAGGTGGGAATCCTTCAATTGAATGCCTTCAGTGCGGTTGCCCTCTGGGGACGTTCTGGCCACACCCTATCATTTCAAAAACTTCGCTTGGCAGATCAATTTAACATTTGGTACTTTGCTGCAGTTTCCTGATTCTTTTCTTCCATCATTGACTGATTGCATTGAAACTTGGCGACTTTTCTTTCATCTGTGAGATTCCATGTTGTATCCTGAATCCAATACTCTTTTTGTATACCTCTTCTTCTCTCAATGGATTTTTCTGCACTTAGGAGCCTTGTGGCCCAGTGTTTAAATGCCTGTACTGCAGGTAAAACTGTGCTCATGACCTGGGGTTCAATCCCAGGTAGCCGGCTCAAGGTTGACAGCCTTCCATCCAGTCTCCCGAGGTCGGTAAAATGAGTACCCAGCTTGCTGGGGGGGGGGCAATGTGTGTGTAGCCTGCATACTGTAATTAGAAACTGTAAAAACCACCCAGAGACTACTTGAAGTAGTATAGGGTGGTATACAAGCAGAACATTTTGCTTTCAATATATGCAGGTTTAAAATATGTCCAATGATCTTCAGTGTGGACTTCATTCTCTAACACTTTGGATCGATTTTTCAACTGAAGTTCAACTCAAGGTCACAGGTAAAAGATCCATGGTAGAGTGTTTTAACTTTTCAACTGCATAAGGAAGTGGTCTCTGGCATTTTTGTATTATTGTCAGTTGAAGCCTAAAGGAAGATTTTAAAAGGTAATAATCTGATCCAACATCTGCCCCTCAGTATACACATACATCCTACAATGCTGACCTCCACCGTTTGCTGAGTCACATATAATCTATTTTGTTATTGACAGCACCATTTTGAGATTTCCATGTCTTTTTGTGGATGGCCCTAAGTGCAAAATAGATGTTTCCAATAAATAAATTATTCAAGCTACAAAACCATTGCCATTTGCTTCTACTGCTGATCCATGTGGGCCTACCACATGTTCCAACCCTTGTTTCTGACTACCAATTTCTGCATTCAGATCTCCTACAAACATATAAATTAATTATTTAATATTAATTTCAATGTGGAGTTGTTGGGTCTCCCATCTGGCACTTCCCTAGGTGGCAGATAGGGGAATACCCATCAGATATGGTGTGTACTGGGGAAATAAAATGCCCAGAATGAACCAAAATCAGCACTGCTGCCTTGCTGAACGAGGGATGCCATTGCAAAGGATAAGGGAGAGAACCCTAAAGATAAATTCTGGTCCTACAAGATGGGGGTTGGGTGATGGATTAGCAACCCACCCCCAAACGATTTTTCTTCCTACAGAAACAACTCTTACGGTATACCTTCACTACAAATATTTAATGGGCAACAACATTATAGACAAGCAGTTTAACATGGGAATTACAGTTTGCATATAGACAGTTGCTACAACATTTTAATAGCTATTCCCCCCGGGATAGCTGAACAGTTTCTTGAAAGTGGGATTTTGAGCAGAGAATAAGTAGAGAGAGAGGAGGTTGCTTAATTCCTTTTCTGAAACATCTTTTCCCAAGCTAGTTTCCCTTTCACTCCAAATTAATAACCGCGGGGGGGGGGGAGTGGTATAAGGTATTTGATGAGGAAAGGAGAGAATACCTTGAACTCTTAGTAGGAAATGTAAGGGTGAGATCGGAAAAAGAAAAAGACAGGTATCCAGTTGCATGGGAAAGAGCCAGTTTGCAGACAGCAATCTCTCTTAAAACAACCCTTCCATCTTTTGGCAAGTCACTCCATCCTGGTCCGCAAACACATTAGTCCCACAGCTGGACCAAAAAAGGTCCAGCTGGGGCACTGATTGGGATTGGGCTCCAGTGCAGTTCCCTAAACATGGGATGATTGCTGCTACGTAGACCTCCCTGGACTGCTCCACAAGCGGTCCAAAAGAGATTTATTTTCCTATGTGATCACACCGTAAATCCAAGCAGGTCCCTTATTTATAGGGCATCTTCTTCATCCAACAATGCAGACATTGAAAAATAGAGAGAAATGGAAAAAGGAAAGCAACACTAAACACTGAGAAGTGTTACAATTTTCCCTTGATTGAATGGATCTGAGCAGCATGGTTTTAATTACATAGTACAGATTGTTGAATCCATCCATCCATCCATCCATCCATCCATCCATCCATCCATCCATCCATCCATCCATCCATACATACATACATACACATACATACAGTGGTACCTTGTATAAGGGAATTAATTCATTCCAAATGAAATTATTTTAAGCAAATTTTCCTTTATACAAATTTCCCATAGGAATGCATTGAAAACGGAGTAATCCCATTTTTATGTTGTACGGATTCAACCCATAGGTGATTATATTAAACATATTTCCCCTATCTCCGGAATTTTTTATGTTGTACATATTTTATGTTATACAAACTGTTTGTTATACAAGGGTCCACTGTACATACATACATATTTAATAAATAGTATTCTGCTATTTGTCCCCAGGAGGTGACCCAAGTAAGGTGGGTCTAGGATTTACTGAAGACCCTGTTGTTGGCAGTGGATCAGGCCACCATCAGCACTTGCTTCTGCAGCAAAAATAAAAAAATAAAAATTAAAAATTAAAAGATCCACCACTTTTCTCCCCCCTATGGGGAGTGTACTCCAGAGAAGCAGTGCCTCACGAGGTGGCAGGGAGGCCTTCTTGGCACCCGCCGTTGCTGCCACCACCACCAGCCCACCACCGATCTGGTGCGGGGCTGCCTCATGAGGCAGGGGGGAGGCTTCTCGGCACCTGCTGTCCCTGGTGTTACTGACAATCCGGCATGGGGTAGCCAGAGCCCAGAAGCCCCCGGAGCCCAGAAGGAAGAGTAGGAAGGGTAAGTACAAGCCCCCAGAGAAATGAAACATTTTGTTATTGTTTCATTTTGTACGATTTTTTTAAAAAAAGTTGTATGAAATGAAATAAAATGAATGTTGTGGGGACAAAACAGAACAAAATGAAACACCGTTTTTCTGTTTCATGCCCATCCCTAAACCCTAGACCTCACTAACAGGTCATCAGATAAAACACACACATTATTATTTTTATTTTGCTGAAGTGAATATTTTCTTACTTGTTTTTCTTTGCATGTGGTCCCACCACCTTCAGGGTGATACTATCAGCTAGATAATTATCAGTTAAGCAAACCCTTTCCTTTCCTTCCCCCATTACCTCATCTGTAAGAAAAACAAAATGGTAACCTCAGATCTCAGAAACAAAGTTACTATTAGAGATGGGCACGACCAGAAAAAATGACGTGTCGAGTTTTCGATTGTCGGGACGGGTCCGTTTCGGCTCGTTTCCGTTTGCCGCGATAATTTTCAAAAATTTGTTGTTTCCGTTTGTCGTTTGTTGTTTGCGTTGGGGTTAGGGTTAGGGTTGGGGTAAGTGGGCTCTGGGAGGCACCTATCTTGGTGCCCCTGACATCTGACCCACTAAGAAGGGAAGGGAAGGGAAGCGTAATGCGAAGCCGCCACGTACCATACATTACGTTAGGGTGGGGGGTAAGTGGCAGAGACACCCCTCTCTCTGGGTGCCTCTGACTCACTAAGAAGGGGAGCGTACTAGCGTACTGACGTACAGGTTAGGGAATGGGATAGGGGTAGGGGATAGTGGGCTGTGGGAGGCACCTCTCTGGGTGCCTGTGACCCACTAAGAAGGAAAGTGTACTTGCGTACGGATCTGGGTTAGGGTTGGGGTTAGGGTAAGGACTAGGCTTAGGGTCACGGTTAAGGTTAGGGTGGGTTAGTGGGCTGCACCTCTGGGTGCCTCTGACCCACTAAGAAGGACAGTGTACTGGCGTAGGGGTTAGGGTTAGGGTTCGGGTTCAGGTTAGTGGGCTTTTTATGCCCTCTGGCACATCCAGAAGTCTCAGTCAAAACCTGGCCATGTGATTGGTGGAATGGGTCCAAAGATTTGCATAGTCCCATCCCATGGCCAGCCCATCATTGTGCAGATGTAAAAAAATAAAAATAAAAATAAAATAAAATAAAATCAATGGAGATGTTTTATTGCAAGAAAAACCCACTGCTGTTACTATAAAAATCAGGCATTTAAAATACTTAATTTTCAAATGTTTCTGTGGTACTTTGGTGGGTTTTTGGACCACGATTTAAAAATAAATATTACGGTCACCATTTTGGATCCCCCCCACCGCATGGCAAATGGAGACGACGAGGATGCCCCGTCAGCCTGGTACCAGGAGCCCAGGACAGGAGAGGGGGGAAGGCCGGGGACCCCCCAGAAACCACCCCTGTCTGGTAGGTGCCCTCACTGAGGCAGGCATATTTTTGCCTGCTTTTTTGTCCGAGAATCGGGTTTTTTTAAAAAAAAAAATTTTCTGTGCTGCTTGGCATCGCACAATCGCTGCGATGCCATGAACGACAACGAAAATCAGACCCAATTTATCTTTATCAGTTCAGGTTCAAGCTGGAGCGGAGTAATTCTCGTTACCGTTACCCATTACGTAACAATAACGAGAAACGAAACGGAAACGAGAATTTCGCCGCTCCGTGCCCATGTCTAGTTACTATGGTTAGAAACAGGTATTAGTCTGTGACTTGAAGAGGGAAATCCTTAACTAATGAAAGCCTCTGAGTATCATGGCAGAAGCTTCTGTTACCTCCAGGACTATGGAAATCAGCTTGCTTTTTTATTATCCCTTTGAAGACTGATTTCACAAACATGGGAAATGCTGCCTCAGTCACCTTTCTGCATTTTTAACATGCTTTCATCTTTAATTATATGCTGTCTCTAATGTCTGTTTCTGGCATTGGAGACCCATTCATGTTAATGGGGTTTGTGTCAACACACTCTTTTAAGATAAAACTTGGGAGTAGCTGTGGATTTACCAGGCTGTGAAGTACAAAAGCAACAGTATAAAAGGGAACGGGTTAATAAAATTAGAATCCTGCCTTGAATTCGGGATTTGATAACAGCAATGCAAGACTTCCATAAAGTCATTATTTATATTAATTTTAAACTTCTCAATATATTATTGGTGACCCAGGGGAGGAATATATTGCATAATCTGGAGGAGAGAAGTAATTTCTTTGCATGGCTTGGGGGATAATTCATATGAAAATGGCATAGGTCAAAAGGGTGCTGTTTGAGAGGAAAGCCACAAAGTTTGGGGTGATACAGCTAGCAAGTGAGAATGGATCACTCTCTCTCAGACTTTTCCAGGCCTGATCTGATGCTATGCTATGGATGCAGGGAAGCATTGTTTTTTTTCTTCCCCTGATAGAAAGGAAGATGTGGAAACAACCTTATGATGCTGTTTGTTTGTTTGTTTGTTTGTTTTGAATTTTTTTCACTCCACCTTTCTCTTTGGAAAAGGACCCAAGGTTTCTTACAATAATGAGGGAAAATATACAGCCCAGAACATTCAAAACATATTCAAGTTAAGAACAGTCCCATAGGAATAAGTACCATAGGAGTGTGATGCAGGAAGATACCTAACCTCTAGAGATGGGCACAACTTGAAAAAAATTTTTTTCGAGTTGTCATTAGTTAGTTCCGTTTCAGGTAGTTTCCGTTTTTCGTGAAAATTCACAAAAATTAGTCGGTTCGTTTTTTCATTTTTTCGTTTTCGTTAGTACTGGTTTTTTTGGGGGGGGAGCGGGCTCCTGGAGGCACCTCTGTGGGGTGGGTGCCTCCTCTGGCCCGCTAAAAAGGGAAAGCGGGCTCCTGGAGGCACCCGTGGGTGCCTCCTATCCTCACCCACTAGGAAGGGGAAGCAGGCTCCAAGAGACCCCTCAACATGGGGGTCTCCCCTCCTCACCTGCTGCTGCAAAATGCATGCATAGCCATATGGATATGCATACCAGTTGCAGACAGTGAGACTAGTGATGGCAGTGAACCCAGAGCCATAGGTTGATGCCTAAGGCTCTCGCACCACCATGTCTCACAAAGAAGGGAATTGTACTTGCGTGTAGTGCAATGCAAGTAGATCTGGCTTAGGGTTAAGGTGGGTTAGTGCAAGGGCTAGGGTTAGGCTAGTGACGGGTAAGGTTAGGGTGGGCTAGTGGGTTGCACCTCTGGGTGCCTCTCTGACCCACTAAGAAGACAGTCTGTGACGTATGGGTAAGTAAGGAGTCAAGGATTAGGGTTAGGGTTAGGGGGCTAGGGCAGGTTTTAGGGGGCTTTTTGGCACATCCCAGAAGTCTCCATGGCCAAGTGGCCATGCGATTGGTAGGATGGCTCCAAAAATTTGCTTGGTCGTCCACTCCCACATGGCTGGCCACTCAGCCAGCCCATCATTGCGCAGGTGTAAAAAAAAAAAATAAAATAAAATCAATGGAGGACAGAGGAGGAGAGGAGAGACATTTTGTTGCAAGAAAAAAACCACTGCTAATGTTAAAAATCTGGCAGTTTATAAATTTTCGCGTGTTTCTGTTGTGCTTGTGTGTTTTTGGACCACGATTTCAAAAACAATATTGCATTCGCCGCCCCATTTTGGATCCCCCACCCGCACCGCATGGCATGGCGAGTCCGGCTGCCCAGGACGGAGGGGAGACGGGACCCCCCCTCCAGAAACCACCCCTCCGGTAGGTGCCCAGCGCCCTTAGTCAAGCAGGCATTTTTCCGCCTGCTTTTTTGGCCCAGGAATGGGTGGGGGGAGAGTTTAAAAGTTTTTTTCCTGTGCCGTCCATGCCGCTTGCTTGCGCTTTAATTGCGGCGGCCAGTGGCGAGACTGGGCTTTTTGCTGGCTGCGAGCCTGCGGAGAGTCCCACCAGAGCAGCCCAGGACGGGGGGTGGGGGGGAGGCCGGGGACCTCCAGAAACAACCCCTCTGGTAGGTGCCCTGAGGCACGGCAGGCATTTTTCCGCCTGCTTTTCGGCCAGGAACCAGGTTTTTTTAACTTTTAAAAACTTTTTTCTTTTTTGCGCGATGCAAGGAACAAGCACAACAAATCAGACCAAAATTGTTCGCGTTGAGCGAAGTCTGGCGGAGTAATTCCCATTACCGTTTCCGTAGAGTAATGGATACGAGTAACGGAAACGGAAACGGGAATACCGCTAAGTCGTGCCCATCTCTACTAACCTCTCACTGCTCTCATGGCTTCTGTTTTGTTTTTGTTTTTCTTTTAAATCAGTGTTTTAAATTGGTTGGTCTGGCCTTACATCCTGGGCAAGCTGTGCCATGTTGTGGCAGGCCAGATAGGAATTTTGGGTTTCTCACTCTGGTGGTAGTGGCATTGTCCATCCTACCCTCCACTACAGAGGAATTTTGGAATGACTGGAGCCATATTTACAACCAGTCACCCTGACAGGTACTTCAGAAGGAGACGTTAGCACCAATAGTGAGAAAGCACTCTCTTTTTGAGGAAAGAGACTTCTCTAGTTTTGGCCGTTTTCAAATAGCCAAGGATTAGAGATGTGGAAAAACTGAAACACAATATTCAGCAGATAACAACTGATTTGTTAAATAGTCATCCCCCCTTTTTAAGCAAAGGGTCCAGAGGACCTGATGAATATGAGCTTATTATTTCTTATTTCTCTTTGTTCCTTCTACATGCTTTGTCCCCTTCTCTCTCTCTCTCTCTCTCTCTCTCTCTCTCTCTCACACACACACACACACACACACACACACACACACACACACCACCCACTCCCAGTCTATACTACTCTGCACCCATCCCACCCTGTTCCCACTGCCCCATTCCTACCTTATTCCCAGCCTCCATCATTGCCCACCCCTTGGTAGGCGCAGCACAGCGCCAACGGCCACATTAGGCCACTTCATGCATAGCACTGGATGCCTTAGTAGGTTGCACCAGACGCTGTGTCAGGCATCAGGCATAGTGCAGGAGGCTGCAGGAGGCCGCGTTGGGTGCAGCACAGTGACAGAGGCTATGTCTCCCTATTGCCTAGTCCAGCCTCTGTTGTTGAGCTGGATGAGCTATCTGTTGCCATGCCTGTAGCAGCGGATCAGGCCGTGGCCCAGACAGTGGAATGAGTTGGGTTGGGGGAGTAGGCATGGGGCAGGGATGTAGGCGGGTGGGCTTGTGTGTGTGTGTGTGTGTGTGTGTGTGTGTGTTTCTGACAGCCTGTCTTCAAAAAAAACCCCAACTAACTCATTTCATGGTTGATCAGTTGCTGGGGCCAAATTTGTGGTTCATGGTTTGTCACCTTTTCTGAACCACAAATTTATTTATTTTATTTATTTATTGCATTTATACCCCGCTTATCTACAATATATACTCTAAGCGGCTTACAAAACATCAGGCCTCAATAGCCATAAATTACAAAAAAAAAACCAAAAATAAAACAAAAAAATAACACTAAGCAAAGTAAAACCTAATGGCACCTCAATGACTAATAATGATAGATAAAATAGTTTACAATGGCGGAAGATTAAAAAAAAAAAAATTAAAGATCGCCAAAGGCCTCCCGGAAAAGGTAGGTCTTTAACGCCTTCCGGAAGGCCAGCAGGGACTCTGCAGAGCGCACTTCACTGGGGATGGAATTCCAGAGGCTAGGGGCTGCCACTGAGAAAGCCCGGGTCCGAGTACTCGTCCTCCGGGCTTCCCGAGGGGTGGCGACCATCGCGCCTGCCGAACGGGACGGGCCGAGGTTGATCGCTGAGCTACGCTCTGCCAGGTAGTCCGGTCCCAAGCCATGGAGGGTTTTATAAACTAAAACCAAGACCTTGAATCTAATCCGGGCTGCAACGGGGAGCCAGTGCAGGCGGGCCAGAACTGGGGTGATGTGGTCATAACGACGCACACCAGCCACCAGCCTGGCCGCCGCATTCTGAACCCGCTGCAGACGTCGGAGAAGAGTCAAGGGCAACCCCATGTAGAGGGCGTTACAGTAGTCCAACCTCGAGACCACCAGAGCTTGAACCACTGTTCTCAGAGAGTTCGCGTCGAGGTACGGGCGGATCTGGGCGATCCGACGGAGATGGTAGTAGGCGGACCTGGTCACCGATGCCACCTGGGCCTCCAAGGTGAGCGCCGGGTCCAGGAGCACACCCAGATTCCGCGCCCTCTCCGCAAGCTGGAGGGAAACTCCCCCAGACAGGGGAGAGCCACCGTACCCGACGGCGAGCTCCCGAAGAACATGACCTCCGTCTTCTCTGAGCTTAAGCCTGTTCGCCCGGTCCAAGCCATGCGAGGACTTCCACAGCTTCCACAGCAGAGGTGTTAAAGGAGAGATAGAGCTGCGTGTCATCAGCGTACTGGTGACAGCAGACTCCAAAACTCCTGATGACCCCGCCAATGGCCTTACGTAGATGTTAAACAGCATGGGGGACAGAGACGACCCTGTGGAACCCCACAGGGGGAGAATCCAAGGGCCGATAACTCCCCCATGCTGCACGTACTGTGGACGGCCCTCCAGGAAGGAACGGAGCCAACTGCGAGCAGTGCCTCCGATTCCAACCTTCCGACAGGATACCGTGGTTTCGGTATTAAAGGCCGCTGACAGATCCAGGAGGACCAACAGGATAGAGCAACCCCTGTCGGCCGCCCGGAGAAGGTCATCTTGCAGGGCGACCAAAGCTGTTTCTGTACCGGCGAGGCCTGAACCCGGACTGGCAAGGATCGAGGCACTGCCGATCCTCCAGGTATGACTGCAGCCGGACCGCCGCCACCCTCTCGATCACCTTGCTCATAAACGGGACGTTGGCGATTGGGCGATAATTTGATAAATCGTCCACCGCCAGGCCAGGTTTTTTCAGAATGGGCTTTACCACCGTCTCCTTCAGACGAGAGGGAAAAACCCCCTCGCTGAAGGAGGCGGTGGCGATGACTGAAGCCCATTCGGCCATAGTCCCTCTGGCAGCTCTAATTAGCCAGGCAGGGCAAGGGTCGAAAGGGGTGGAGGCAGGCCGGCAATGCGCCATAGCTCTGGAGATCTCGTCAGCAGAAACAGGCCCAAGTGCATCCAACCGAGGAGACGAAGGCGGACCAGCAGCTGGGGATGGCGGGCGGGACCACTGCAACCGGAGTTAAGGCCGGCACGGATGGCCTCTATTTTAGTTTGAAAGAAGGCTGCAAATTGCTCGCTACTGAACAGTAGGAGGAGGCCTGGCCAGACTAGGATTGCTGAGGTCCCGAACCACCCGGAAAAGCTCCGCCTGGCGGTTTGAGGCCTCAGCAATTCTCAGGGAGTTAAAGGATGACCTAGCCTCCTGATCGCGTTGATATCTAGTCTTGGCGTCTACCGCAGCCTTACTTGATACCGTCCGGTCTCTTCTCCAGCTGCGCTCTAGCCTCCTCCTCTCCTGCTTCATCACCCTGAGCTCCCCCGTGAACCAAGGGGAGGACCGGGCTCGGCAACGGAGAAGGCGCTTGGGGGCGATCCGGTCTATGGTGTGGACTGCTGTATCAAACCAAAGGTTAGCCACATCCTCGACCGGAGCGCCAGTCATACCATCAGGTAGCCCTCCGAAGAGTTCACCGAACCGCTGGGGGTCCATGTGCCTCCGGGGGCGGGCCAAGATGGACGGCCGATGGTCCCCGCGAGGTGGGGCCGGAATCGACAGGGAAAATGAGAGCAGGTAATGGTCTGTCCATGACACAGGGAGGGCTACAATGTCCCCCACCTCCAGACACGAGTCCCCCGACATGGAGGTAAACACCAGATCCAGGGTGTGACCAGACCTATGGGTGGGGCATAAAACATGCTGGGACAGACCCATGGAAGCCATGGATTCCATGAACTCCAGAGCTGCACCGGAAAGTCCACCTTCCGCATGCACGTTGAAGTCACCCGCAACCAAGAGGCGCGGGGACCTCAGCAGGGCAGCGGCGATGAACTCCGTGAGCTCTGGGAGGGATTGTGCGGGGTTGTGGGGAGCTCGGTAGCCCAGCACAATGCCAAATCTGTCCCGCTGTCCCACCGACAGGTGGAGGACTTCTAACCCCTGGCTAACCAATGTCGAGGCCCTGCTAACGTGAAAATAATCCCTGTACATGAGCCCTCCCCCTTTTGACCCCCAACCTTCCCACAGCCTCTACCAAGTACCCAGGCGGGCACAGCAGGGAGAGGGAAGCCCCCCCTCCGCGCCCACCCAAGTCTCGGTAATGAACGCCAGGTCGGGCTGCTCATCCGCGATGGTGTCATGGATGATAGGAATCTTATTGTGCACCGACCTGGCGTTCATCAGGATGCAGGTAAGGTAAATTGGGATGAACTGACATCTGTATCTAAGATACTTTTCCCTTCTTAAATATGAGACTTGTAGTAGGAGGAAGGCCTCTGTGAACAACAAATGGAGAACTGGTTTGTGGTCATTTGTTCTAGCTTACAGCAGTGGCATGAGTGGCTTGCTCATGGCAAGACCATGAGGAGGTCAAGATGAACTTCTGGTTCTGATAGCTCTCTTATAATTTTGGAATAGCACTGTTCTGAGTTCTGTGGATTAGACTAGCCAATGGTAGTGGCTAGAGTGATAGACTGGGACTTGGGAGAGTTGGGTTCAAATCCCTTACTTAGCCATTGTCTTGGAACCAGCAAAACCATTCCTTAAACATCTCACTTACCTTGAAGTGAGGGTAGCCCAGAGTCAGAGTAGCAATATGTCATTTCTGACTTGAAGGCACATATCATATGCACTAATAACAATGTACTGAGTACCTTCAAATTGTCTTTTGTACTTACAATTACAAGTGAATCAAAGATTAATGCATTATTCTAATGCCCAGCAAGGACTCTTTGCATATCCAGCATGATGAATGTTGACGTTAATGTGTTCTTACACAACGAGAGACACTTAGATAGGGAATTTTTTTAAAAAAATTGAATTTGCTATTTGCAGTTTAGTCCCATATGTGCCTAATCAGAAATAAATCCTACTGGATTAAATTATACTGAATTTAGATCAATTAAAGTAAGTAAAACTTAATTCAATAATACTTGTTCTGACATAGAATTATAGAGGTGCATACAGCACGCTATATTGGGATGGAAATTTTAAAAACGTCACCACTTTTCCTCTTAATACTGCATTCCTGCTTAACCTTTGCTGGAAGCAAGTCCACTGAACTCATAGGACCTTATATGATACTAGATCTCATTTCACACAATGCTGGCACCGAAAATTCAGTGGAATGTTGGGGCAATGTGTAGAGATATAGATATTTATTGTTCCTGGTTTTGATAGAGACAGTGCTATAGCTCTTCTCACAATTCTTTACCTGAATTTAAACTTCCCCTTCAACATACTGTTATAGTTCACCATAAAGCGGGCTTTGATTTTCCTAGATAGACTATTTTAAGAATCTGGTTAATTCACAGGAAAACCTGTTTTCATGCTGTTTTGGTATTCCTCTACTCTGCTGGTAAACTGTGTTGGAGTGTTTCAGTCTGGCAAGACTAGCTGTGTCATGCCCATTTTAATATTAGAATTAGATCTATACATGTTATTATAAATGGGCTTCTAAAATTAACAGTATTATGGGAAGTGAAAATGTATATTAATATTATGACCATCATGTAATGTGTGCATGATTTAAAACAACAACCCTGCACTGATTTATTTAATGCCAGCTTCCTGATCATGTTTTAGCTCCAGTATTTTATGAATATCTTATTCAGTGTCTACACAGTGAGCTGGTAAATATCTATCTTATTGCTTTTCTTTTCAGATGAGGTAAACACAAAATGATGGCTCACTTCTGCCTCACTTAGCAATAACAGCCACTAGAGATGGGCACGAAATGAGCAATTTTTCATTTTCATTTTCATTTTTTCATTTTGTTACGTAACTAAATGAAAAATGAATTTTGTCTCCAAAATGAAAAAACAAAACAAAACAACAGAAATTTTGTCGTGCATTTCGTTTTCGTTGCAGCAAATACATTGAACTGTAATGAATGCTAACGAAACAGCAATTTTTCATTTTCATTTTCTTTTTTTCATTTCATTACGTAATGAAACGAAAACAAAAAAATTTGCAAAAAATTCATGAAAAACAAAAACGAACCAAAACGGACCCCCTAAACGACAAACGACAAACGAAACACCATTTTTTTGAGTCATGCCCATCTCTAACAGCCACTGTATTCTTTCAACTAATTAATTTTAATGGTAGTGTCACTCTCAGCTGGAAGCATAACACCATCCATAATTAGCTTTGTGATAACAGCAGAAGCAAATTGACATCTATAAGGACCATCTATCAGACACTGTGTCCCATGGCTGGTGCCCTACGCACAGTGGAACTCAGTGTGATGCAAGAAAGAAAGATACCTCAGTTTAATTAAATAGGTGTTTCTATTTTACCCTCAAGAATATTATGAAATAGCTGAGAAGCAGAATGCTGGGGGTGGAGGGGTAGAGACCTGTTTAAGAACAAAAGCAGACTGACAAAATTACGTGAACATATGCAGATGTTTATGTCACAGAATATTATGGCTAACTTCCAACCTCTGGCATTTTAAGAAAACCGATATATACAAATACTTATCAAAAGGATATAAATTACAACCTCCAAAACTCACCTTAAGCTTTGGATTTCCATGTGGCATCAATTCTATACATTCCTTGAGAGGCAGAATATAGAAATAAAGCAATAGTTCCAAACTACAGATGGATATAAAGTAGCAGACAGATTGTGCCTGAGTCCCCCACTGCTGTTAAGAAAGGAGTTTTCAATACACAGATAAATGGCTTCCCTGACCCCTCTGTCTAATATGTGTACACCCTCAACCTTGAATGAGTGCCCTTTGTCCTTCAAATGGGGGTACACTGCTGATTCTGGTCCTGAACTGTTGCTAACATACTAAGAAAGAGACTTGTCCACCCAAAGGACCCAACACCAAAACACAAAAGGAGCAATATAGTATATGCGGTCCAATGCAGTAAGGAGTATGCAAAGCTCTACATTGGAGATACTAAACAACCATTAAACAGGAATATCACCCAACAATAGAGGGGCAGGCATTCAGGACCAGGATCAGCAGTGTACCTCCATTTGAAGGACAAAGGTGGTTCAAGAGAGGGGTCAGAAAACCCTCTCTCAACAGAGGTGAGGGACTCAGATACATTCTGTCTGCTACTTATCAAGCTGTCCTTTCATCAATCCCCAGACAAATCAGAAGCATCTTCACACTTCCACCAGTGAGGCCATAGCTAATGAGCCATACATAATGGGTGTTGGGAAGGGTTGCATAAATGGGACTTTCACACAACCAGGGCCATTGTACATCTAATGAGCCTATTCAGACCTGGGTGACTTGAAATCAAGGTGAACTATTAATTGGAGGACTTGCCACTAACTTTCCTCAGACGGACAAAGCTGCTTGGATTTGTAGTGAAATGTTTCGATCTCTCAAGAAAATAAGTCTAGTTGCCATGACTCAGCTTCCAGATAACCTCACCTGGATGACTGAAAATCTTCATAGACACTAAAAGTGGTGTTTGGTGGTTTGGCACCTGACTCCCTCCTGTGGGTGCCCATTTAGAAGCAGGTTTCTGGCCTCTCTGCCCTGCCTCCTTTGGGCACAACTTCTGAGTGGGCACTTGCCAGAGGGGGCAGAGTGCAAAAACAACTCTAGTGGCAGGAAACAAACCCCTGAACCAGTGATTCAAGCCCATCTTAATTTCCAACCGTTCATCCCCATATATTCTTGGATTTAAACTCTCAGAATTCTTCACCACTAGCTGTACTGGTTAGGATTTCTGGGAGTTGTAGTCCAAGAACAGCTGGGCAGCCAAGGTTAAGAACCATGCAAAACATGGTGAAGAACACTGAGGGAAGATCTGAGGGAACTACATATTACATGGGAGAACACTGAAATACTATACTAGCACAAGACTGAATGAACTGGAGAATATTTATTCCCAATATGCTGTAGTGTATAGCATAGAAGTGGCTCATCATCATCATCATCAATTCCTCCCCAATAAATATGAATTAATGCATTTTAGTGATTGTTTAATTTGTAGCTTCATCTGGCTATAAAATGGCCCTCCAGGCATCTAGAGACACCACAGACACCATCTGGGAGAATATCTTATAGAGGTTTTAAAAGGCAAAATGAATCATTGAATCAATTTATTTCAGTTGATCCAATGAATTGGTTCACTGAATTGTCAGGAAAGGATTATAAATCAGTTATTTATGATTTATCAAACTTGACAAATTACAAATAAAAATGAATAACCATTTTTCCAATTTGTGCCCCTCTCTAAATAAAATGTAGCATCTTGTATGTTTATGCAATAGGTTCCACAGAACTTATGAATATATATCAAGTAACTTGTTGGACTCAAAATTATTGGTATACAAGTGCTTGGTTGAGGTCAAGAACTATGCATATAATTCAACCAGTTATGCCACTGTAAGTGTGCAATCACATTTTTTAAAATTATATAAATCTACTACGAGTTTTTGATATTTGGCTTGCTTTTTTAAAAGTTATAATTTTGAACAAGTCTCTGTCTTCCCCAGAGAGTTCAATATCAAGCGTGCACTCTTACTGTTGAGTTTACCACAGTCTTCTGCAGGAAACATTACTCTGTTCTATAACTAACTGTAGCACCGTACAGTGACTCAGCCCCTTAAGTTCCAGACAATGAGAAATGAGTTGCATTCAGAACATTGTATTCCCTCGATTGGAATTAAATTTCATGCTGAAGAAGCCCATGGGAAATGCTGTAATAGTTCCTCAGTCTGGAGAATCTTCACAATGGGAAATGGTTTCAGGGTTACTAAGAACGATAATATATTCTGAATATCTTATACAGAAGGTGGGGAAGGGGTTTGTTCAAATTCTGTGTCAGCTCTTTCAGCAGAAAAAGCAAAGCCAAGTTTTAGCTCTCTTCCCTTAATAGAAAGAAATGTTTTTGATTGAAAGTAAATTAATTAATTTAGTAAGAGCACGTGCTGACCACAATTTGACCTGGATTTTTGGTTTGAAGCTTCAGGAAAATGGTCTGCTTCACCTTGGACAGATGCAAAGCCAGACTCAAGTGCAAACCAAAGTCAAGATCCACAAATCTTATACCTGTATTTGATGATAATCAGATACCTACAAATGTGGGTATCTGATTGTTTTTGAGTGTTGGACAAGTGGAATGGGGTTTGTAAATTTAGTAAATTCTAATAAAGGGACCAAAAAAAGTAGATTTAATTGACCTTGGGTTTTGTTTGTTTGTTTGTTTGTTTGTTTGCTATGTTCCTTTGTATTTTTTGCATTGAACTGTTCAATGATTAGCAAAAACAGGAGGAGTTTGCAGGAACACTTGCCTCTTCTGAATGTATCAGGACTGATAACATTTAGATGAACAGGTACAGCAATTTTTGTGCAAGGGCAGCCTGTCTCTTGTGGAAGTTATACAAAAACAGAGAGGCTTATTCCCTGGTATTCATTCTGGGTTAATACTTTGCTTTCCCAGCAAACCTCCTATGAAAACTTGTGGTGGTGGCAATGGTGGTGGTAGAATCGTTCATGTAGCCCAGGGCTGTCCAACTTTGAACAGGCCGAGGTCTACTTTTTCTGGCCCAAAATGCCTGAGGGCTACTACACTAAAACATCTACTTACAAATTTTATCCATTCCTTCTGAGCACATGGTCATAAGTAGAAAATTTGTAAGTAGAGCAGCCGTTTCCCATAGGAATGCATTGAAAATCAATTAATCTGTTATGGAGGGAACTGTCCAGGAAGGAAGAAGAAGGGAGCTGTCACTGCACAAAGGAGATGGGCACACCTGCAACCCCACCTCTCGCCCCTCTCCTCCCCTCTCCTCCCTCCCCTCTGCACCAGCGACTCAGCTGGTCACAAAACAGTGGCACGCCGATCCTCTGGCCGGTGGGGGGAACAGGGGACTGTGCTGTGGCCTTGAACAGCCCCACTCAGCTGAGACAGTGGGCTGGCTGACCCAGAACTTTGCTGGGGCAGTGGTGGTCCTTGGGATGGGAGAGGGAGGGGTGGAGAATTTATCCCCTCGCTTTTTTAAATGCTTTGTCTGCTTTTTGTCTCTGAAGAAGGAGCAATATCCTTTTTCTTTGATACAGTAGCCAGCTAAAAATGCAAGTTGGCTATAGCTACCAGGAGACCAAGGTTAACTCAATTATCAGTTTTTAAAAGTACACTTCTGGCAGAAAGATTTACAAAGCAATGAAGAAAAAGTTTTGGTGCATGCGCACACGAGCATGCTCACGCACACACACACACACACACACACACACTTGGCTGGTGTGATTATCTGTTTCAACAGCATGCACTTAAATGCATTTGTTGTTTACAATTAGGCTGGAGAGGCTGTTAAATGAAATGTGATACTTAATCAGCAGGTACTTCTAAGAAATAAGTGATCTTATTAAAAGTATTTTTAAATGGTGGCAGGCAAATAAAACTATTAATGGAGCTATTTACTCATACTTAACAGCTAATTGTCCTGAAAACTTCTTGCTGCAGTCAATTAGGATGGCTTCCTTTAGTCTGGGCACACAAACCACAACTTGAAAAATTTGCACTTGGCAGAAATAGAACAAGTGGTCTTCTATCCCCTCTTGAGAACACAGTGAGCAGAAAGTCTGTGACTGATGCCTTTTGTGGTTATAAAAAAACAACAACACCCAGAACCTGATAGGGGAAAGATGACAGCTAAAGATGTCAAGGTCTCCTCCAGGCCTTTGAATGAGCTACTCTTTCCTTTTCATTCCTTTATTGTACTGGAGCATCAGCCACCATCAGAAGCTGGAATCTTAAATGTTTAGAAAGTAATAGTCACAGTGATTATTTCTACTGTTGGAGGAACTGGGGGAGGTTTAGTCCAAAAAGAGAGAGGAAAATTTCCAACCCTAGTCCACTGTATTTAAGACACAGCATACAGCAAGTATAGCAGAAGATATATTAGTGAGGGGACTGTTGTAATTGCCCAAACCCACAGTTATTGCTCAACAACTATTGCTGGTGAAATTATTTCCATGTGACTGGGGAACTGCCAGAACAAGTGTGTCAGAGTAACCTTGTGGATGAATAGCACAAATGAAGACACTTCATAACCTGAACTTGATTCTGATGCACTCAGGTCACCTGCTCAGGGTTGACTCAACTTCCCATTCTTTCAGAGTCAGTAAATGGAGTACCTAGCTGATGGTGGGAGGGAAATAATTAAATTGTAGGCTGCCCATTCTGGGTCAGTATATAAGCAGCACATGCTGCTTTTGACTGTGTTTTATTTACATTTGGTAGAAAAGTTGCAAGTTGTATAGCAAGAAAAGCAGGAGTTTGAACAAAAAATTGAAAGTTTCCTCTCTACAGAGGTGTAGCAAAGCTGCCATTGTGGAAAGCTGAATGGACAGACTCCATTTTGTCTGCAGGAAGGACAAGTCAAGTTGTCAAAGTCAACAAGCATGTAGCCAACTGGGAAGTAATGTGGTTAAAGTTCCTTCCTGGAAACAAACAGGGGTTGCTAATGTCAAGAGATGGGTGTGAAATGACGTTACATAACAAAACAAATAATGAACCCCAGAGTGGATTTAGAATGAAATTAACCAAACAAAAAAATTTGGTTCAGTTTGGTTCATTAATGGCGGCGCTGGAGATGTCTCCTACCTGGTGCTGGTCCTTCCTGGAGGTCCGTTCTTCCTGGCTGCAGGGAGGGGTGACCAGAAAAAAAGCTGACCAGCCCGTGCCACAGCTGTAGTGGGGGCATGTTGCTGGCAGTTTAAAAAACACAATATTTTTTTAAAAAAACTAAAAAAAAAACAGGAGTGCCAACCTGGCACCAGGATAAATATAAGACAGATTCTCACTAGCATCTTGAGGGGTGCAGTTACTATCAGTACATTGTTGTGCACAATCAGCTGAAAGCTAAGAGGGTTGCTGGATGGATTCAGTTGACAGCTGGTACAAGAGTGGGAGGGATTAAAAACAGTGGGGAGGGGACTGCCGTATGAATTCAATCAAATTTTGAACCCACCCTATCCCTTGGTTGTAACAGGCAGGCCCAAATATGTGTTAAGCTCCACAAAGTGGAAACAAGCAAGCATTAGTACATAATGAGAAAGGAATGATGCCTATAAGACAGGCTTTTGAATTGTTCTACATTTGTAGGGTTGCAAGTTGTAGTGTCTTTGCCAAAGAAGAGTCAGTTAGGCCGTTACTTCACGAAGTACTTCGCTTCGCAGCGGGATTGCCTTCGCTTTGAATGCGAAGCCGGTCACGTGGTCTCCCTTCGCCCCCACCCCTCTTTCTCTGTCCTCACCATGCGAAATTTTAGGATCGAATCCATTACTACCTCACGTGCTCCCTTCGCATTCGGAAGCTTACTTGCAACGTCCGGTTTCTCCTTTCTTTTATTTTTTAAAAAAATTAAAGGTATTGATGCATCAATATCCGGCTGTCATTTGCGGTCAGAGGCGCACAAGCCAGCGGTCAAGCCCGGCGCTCAAAGGCCCCTGCGGTTGTCCCGAGGACTTGTGGGCGGCCATCGTGTTTCCCTGAAGCAGAGCAGCTGGGTTGGTTTTTTGGGGGGGGGCGGGGCGGGGAGAGGCTTCTCTCAGCTTCATCGCCCTGTGTGCCCCGCCGCCGCTCTCTGGGTGGGCGCGCGCGGAAGCGGCGGCACCGACACCCCCTCCCCCTCCCTCTGCGCAGCCATCCCTTGCCAGCGGAGGGGCTCTGCTCACGTCACCCGGGGACGCTTGCCCCCCCCTCTGTTGCCCCTGCCCCGTGTACAGAAGGCAAGATCAAAATAACGGGTTAACCGAAATATCTATGCATCGGCATTTCGGAGAAAAAGTCAGTTAAAACAAAAATAAATATATATATTAACTGGCCACACGTGACTTTGGATGCGAAGCGGGATGCGAAGCAAAGAAGAAGCCTCCGGCGGCCTCCGGCCCGTGTCTTTGGAGCACGGTTTAGGGGCGTGGTCGGGTGGCGCCGAATCCAAAGAGGAGGAGCGTGCGGACTGAAGCGAGGAAATTACGGCTCGCCGCGCAGCGAGAGGTTCGTGAAGTAACGGCCTTAGCTGCTTAGTAAAGGGGCTCAGTGACTCTCAGCTGCTCAACTATCCAGGCAGGTTGTATCTATGAAAGGACTATTTGGTTCCAAAGTTTATTTGGTATTCTCGCAAGATTAGTTTTAAAGTGGTGCTTAATACATAATTATTAGGTTACAGGTTATGTCCTAGAGAAATCTCCCTTTCTCACCTCTCTCTCTTTTTAATTGGAAGATCAATAATATAGTTCTTTTACAGGCTTAATTTTATTTTATTTACAGTGGTAACTCAACTTATGACATTAATAGGTTCCAATTGCATCTTCGGATTGCACTCGCTCGCTCGCTCGCCGGCCTCCCGGTGTTGTCCACATCAACCCTTTTGGGTCGGCCAGTGCAAGATGCTCAGCTGGTGGTGCCAGGCTTGAAGTTTGGCTGGTGGCTTCGGCTCCTCCAGCAGCCGACGAGAACTCCCCCGCCAAAGAAGCCAGTGAAGCCCAGCCTGCTGCTTCTGGCTGCCCTACAAGACAACAGCATGCTAAAAAAAAATGCCCTCCTTCTCCTCGTTGCCCTCCTTGTCCCCTGGCGTGGATGTGTGGTGGGAGAGGCGGTGTGTGCACACACACACAGGGGCACGCATGTCTATAGAGTTTTGCATGCGCACATTACACCTCCCTCCTCCTGTCCAATGCAGCGCCTGGAAAAACCTGACAGCCACATGCATATGAAACTTGAGTACTGAAATGCAAAGCAATTTGACCCTCTTTCATACTGTCCAATTGCCACTGGTGTCCTGTGACAGTAGAGGATCTCAAAGCTTAGTCCCAATGTCTGTTATTAAATCAATATAACTTAGAGGAGATGTTGACAGCTGAGACAATGGGATGACATTGATTAAGCTGGTTTAATACACTGACAGGCAGGCTAGATAGCTCAGTGAGTTAGCTCTCTAAATCTGGAGCCCAAGGGTGGAAGTTCAGTCCTACACTGTGCATCCCAGAAGATCCAACCAGATGCACTATTCCAGGATGCCTTCAGAAGAAAGCAAAGCAAAGTGTTCTGCTTATATATCACCCCATACCACTTCAAGTAGTCTCTGGGTGGTTTACAGTTTAATTACAGTATGCAGGCTATGCATTGCTCCCCTCGCCCCCAGTGAGCTGGATACTCATTTTACCAACCTCAGAAGGATGGAAGGCTGAGTCAACCTTAAGCCTGCTACCTGGGATTGAACCCCAGGTCATGAGCACAGTTTTAGCTGCAGCACAGACATTTAACCGCTGCACCATGGGGCTCCTCAATCTCCTCAATCAAGAAGGGAACGGTAAACCATTCTACATCTAGAAAACCTTGGAAAGGGTTGTGTTAAGTCACAATTGAATTGTTGGTGCACTATTACTATTATTATACTAGAATGTGGGCCAGATAGAGGGGTGAGTGTTGTCTGTATAACTGGGGGAACTGGCTTCCCCTTCCATTGCAGGGCAGACAGAAAGGTGCAATATCCCTCCACCCCAGCCCACACAGGCTCCCCTCAATGGATCTTCATCAGAGATGGGCACAAATAAAAAAATAGTGTTTCTTTTTGTTTTGTTCCAATAAGGATTTTGGTTCATTTCGTTTCATTTTTCCACAATTTTTTGTGGAAAAAATCATTTCATTGTTTTGTTAATTTGTTATTCATTTTTACCTGCCTTTTTCCCAGCGCCCACTGCATGGCCTCCTTCTTATCACCCCTCCCGATCAGCCCCACAATAACGGGCCACGGGAGGGAGGCGCAAGGGGCAGCAGCTTTGAACCGCGCTACTCTGGATGCCTAAGCATGGCCTCCTTATCTCCCCTCCCAATTGGCCCCATGATAATGGACCACAGGAGGGAGGCGCAAGGGGGCGGCGGCTTTGAAGCTGGGCTGCTCTGGCTGCCAAAGCACGGCCTCCTTATCTCCCCTCCCAATTGGTCCCACAATAACAGGCTGCAGGAGGGAGGCAAAAGGGGGCTGGCTTCAAAGCCATGCTGCTCTGGCCACCTAAATGTGGCCTGCTTCTTATCTCTCCTCCCGGGGCTGGGCTGAGGCTCGAGCCCGCCGCGTCCCTCAATGGCACCGACGAGGTGCGTGCTCCCTCCATGCAGCTCGGAGTGAAAGGACCTCTGGACCAGCACCAGGTAGGAGACATCTCCAGCTCTGCCCCCCATTAATGAAACAAACCTAACCAAACCAATTTTTCTTGGTTCAGTTCGGTTTGTGTTAGATTTGCCCCTAGGTTCGTTATTCGTTTCATTACGTAATGAAACAAATTACAAATAATGAAAAAAAAAATCATTTTGTGCCCATCTCTAATCTTCATACCTGGATCAGGGGAGAGATTTTTCAGGCAAGGAGTTATTAACAATTCCATTGTTTTCAGATATTTCCCTTGGTCCTGCAGCACCTTTGTTCTGGAAGCACAAGAGCAATGTCTGCATCTCCCCCAAATTCAATTCAGTAAGAGGGTCAAATGGAGGAGATTGTTAAATAGCTTGAAATGAGGTAAACCTCAAGAGGAGGTGGAAGCCAATCTGAGTAACTTGATAAAGAAAGACGTGTTGGAAGGAACACACTCTTTTCATTTCCTCCACACACATAAAGGAAATAGCGGGGAACAGTTGACTTCCTTTTATTTTTTTTAAACTAGTTTCTATTAAAACAAGAATCCTTTTCAAAGGCAATTACATTCAGGGGTTATTGATATTTAATCATCCTGCAAGAACTCAATGCCTTCTTAGCTAAGGAGTCTTTATGTTCCTTAGTGGTAGAATACATGGGTTGCATCAAAAAGTCCAAAATTCAATCCCTGAAGATGAGAAATGCCCCCCTGACTGGAGACTTGTAAAAACATAGTAATCCCCTGAGATTTTGTTCACTATCTGGCAAGGATATTAGCAAGGCTTGGAGTCAGAATCCCAGGTCTGAGTATGAATCTTTGTACCAAGTCCCAACCTGAGCCTTTGGTACTAAGTCCTGAGTCCTGAGTCCGAAGCCCCAAGTTCAAGTCCCTATTAAAAACAAGCTTTTCACTAGAGGAAAAGAAAAGAAATGGGCAGATGAGTTCATGATCTGAGTGTGTGTCATTTGGGGGGTTCTGAGTCAGATTAGTTATGTCCAACATGACAGCGAGTCCCATAACTTGAGTCCCCATCTCTGTTACCCTGAGACTTGGAAACCTTGTTCAGTGTGAAAAGCATCTAGACTAAAAGCATCATTGCTTTATTCAGGACTATGCAGTACATTGTGGCCAGAACCGTCCTGTGATATAAGCTGGCTAGACATTGCAAATCCCAGTAGTTAAAACACTGAGCCATATACTTCTCATTGCATGCCAGGTCATAAATGTTGAGAAAGAAAGAAAGAAAGAAAGAAAGAAAGAAAGAAAGAAAGAAAGAAAGAAAGAGCAACACATTATGCTTATATAGCACTTAAAGCACTTGTTGGACAATTTACAACATAATTATGCAAGCAACAATTTGTCCCCCAGTGTCAGGCCCCTGCCAGAATCAGACCCAGATACTGAAGGGTTAAGGGCTGGGGAACTCCCAGATGCAGATCCTCCTGCAATTGATAGTGATTAATCTGTATCAAGAGAGGCCTCTCCTCCTGGGAAAGCTGTTAGAAAGCAAAGACTTACAGCCAGGCAGAGAAGGGATAGACTGCTAGAAACTCGGAGATGGTTACATTCTCTGAGCCCAGAGTATTGACAGAGTTAGGGTTAGAGAGATGGGCGTTGCTCTCTTTGAGCCATAAAGCAGGTATTCTGGGGTCAGGCTACCTTGTGGGAGCAACAAGTCAGAAGGCTTGCCCTCACGCGGGTACTACATTCCTGCTGTTCCTGAGATTCCACTCTGAACCCTGGCTCGACCTTGAATCATGTTTTGGACTCTGCATTCTCCTGTCTCCTGGATTTAAAGTAAGCAACATTTGTATAATGACCTTGGACTGTGTATCTGGGACTTTGCCTGGCTGCTGAACCTATGTTAACTCTGCATTGCTGCTGCTTCAGTAAAAGCTTTGACTTCTATCTGTGAGTGAGTATGTGAGTCTGACACCCAGCAATCTGGGCACTCATTTTACCAAACTTGGAAGGTTGAAAGGCTGAGTGAACCTTGAACCTGCTACCAGAGAATGAACCCCAGCTCGTAAGTAGAGATGGGCACAAAAAAAAAAAAATCATTTCATTATTCATTTTGTTATGTAATGAAACAAATAACAAAAATTGTGATGAAATTGGAATGAACCGAACAGAGCCACGAAAATTAGGTTCGTTACGTTTCGTTTTTGTTAATGGCGATGCACAATGAAATGAGCTGTTTTTAAATGATAAAAAATGTCCTGAATATCTGTAAAAACCCAGCGATAATTATTTATTTTGCCTGATAATACCTACCGGGGCTTGGGGTCCTTAAAACGTACATTTATGCCTTTTCTCAGATCGCTGTATTTTTTTTTTGTTCCTTTAAGGGGAGTTAGGGGACATTGACCCAAAATGGCTCCCAGATGCCTAATATTGATTTATTGGGTATTAAAACTCCCTGGACATCTGTAAAATTGCAGCAATAATTATTTGAAATTATTACCTACCAGTGGGTTGGGGTCCTTAAAATGTTTGTTTTTTGTCTTTCTTCCATCGCGATGTATTTTTTCTTTTCCCTTTAAGGATGACACAAAATGGATTCCAGCCACAAGATGGATGCAAGCCATGTGATGGGATCATGTAAATTCTTGGACAATTTCAACCAATAGCATGCCCAGGTTGCAGACTGGGTAGGTGTGGCAGCCACAGAGGGCATAAAAAGCTTTGGCAACCCCCGTCCTCCTTGCAGTCTGTGGTGGGAGTTAGGATGGGATTGCTGTCTCTGCGACTCGTTACTTTTGGCCAGGCAGGCAGGTGTGTGTGTCTCTGTGTTCCTGCTGGCTGCAGCCTGGCTCTTAGGGGAGAGAAAGAAGAAATTTCTCTTGCAGCCTCCCTGTTTGCGTGCATACCTCTTGGTGAGTACACTCCCCTGCCCTGCAGTGCAGTCACTCTGTGGCTGCCTTACACCCTGGGAAACGCCCACCACTGCCTTTGTAGCCTCCCTGTGTACCTAGTCTGTACTGTGTCTCTGCCAGCATCAGTTTTTTAGTGTTTTCTCTCTGGTCTGGGATATTGGGGGACGCCCGTGTGTGGAAATTCTTTAAATCCCGCAAAAAGCGGGTAAAAACAAAAAATAAAAAAAAAAAAAAAAAAAAATGATTTTTTTTCAAAAAATTCACGAAAAATGAAAATGAACCAAAATGGAACCCACAATGAAAAATGAAAAACCAAAACATCATGTTTTCAATTTGTGCCCATCTCTACTCGTGAGTACAGTTACAGCAATTTAACCACTGTACCACAAAGCTTTAAGTCCTTAACTAGTGGTACTTTTCCAGTGTTATTTATTTGTGACTATCTTAATGCCAGCATAGTATAGTAATATGATTATAGTGAACAGCTTTATATAGTCATTTTAGGAATCTGGGTGGGCCACCACATCTATAAGCCCTGCCCTTAAATTTCCAATGTCCCTTTTCTCTTTCTATTCAGTTTCTGGCCACATTCTTTTCACTATTCCAAGATTTCAAGACATTAACAGAAAACATCACTGCAGAACATTTGGACCATCTTGAGCTAAAATATCTCAAAATATTCTCTGGGCTGTGGACATCTGAATAGGCCGGCCAGCACTAAATATTGATAAATAGAATTAAGTGGTGCTCATAAAAACTATTTCCCCTCATCTCTCTCACACTGAGAAACAAATCCACTATTAAACATTTTCTCCTCTCAGACCCAATTTCTGTATGTGAACAACTGCTTGAACTCTATCATTGAACTGTATCCTCACGCCTAAAGCGATGAGGCAAGAGAGAATAATGTGAGAGAGAATTAGAGTAAGAAAAAGAAAAAGAATTCCTTAAAATGAAGGGGAAATGAGGGAAGAATCTTGCACTTGGGGAAAAGGAAGCAAGGGCACAACCATTCAGTTCTCGGCAGGCTCCTGCAACGCTTGCTTTGCCTCATGTATTCGCAATTTGATGAGCAATGTGACAAATACAGTCTTTTAACAAGCCGAGAAAATTATGTGAGAAGTGAGCTGCCAATTACGGTGAAGGGAAGGTTTTCCTTCCGTTCCGCTCAGACCATAAGAACTGTCAGTCCCATTTGACCAGCCCTTTCCATGTTTTGCAGAAGCGGTGCCAAATATCAGCTGAACGAATTGGCATTGTGTTCGACAGAACTGTCTCACAATCTATCAAAGGGCTTGGGATGAAAAATAATAATAATGACAAGACCGAGAAAGGATATCGGCTGATGATTTTGCTGGTGCCACTTAGCCAACAGAGCAGCTGGCTTTCTGAAAGCACTAAAAAACAAACAAACCCTGACACAACCTCAAATAAGACTGCTGGTACGGTGACAGCATTTCCCTTCCCTTTAGCAAGAAGGTGGTCTGGGCTGCGTATGACAAATAGCCCATGTTATCCATTCAGAAGTGTAAATGGGGAAGCAGTTTGAAAGGAAGGAGAGAAATTCAAGAGCAGCCGTGAAAGAAACTGACTTACTGTATATACTTGAATTTAAGCCTAGTTTTTCAGCCCTAATTTTGGGCTGAAAAAAGGGTCCCTCGGCTTATATTCAGGTCAATACTTTTAGCCACTGAGCCAAGTCGGTAGCTAAAAGTCATTTTAAACATTGTGCACTGCTTCTTCTACCCCCCCCCACGTCCTGGGGGAGCAGCGTACAATGTTTAAAATTACTTTTAGCCACCGAGGCAAGTGCTTGCTTGGTGGCTAAAAGTCATTTTAAACATCACATACCACTCCCCCAGATCACAAAGGAGGAGCTGCCAGGCTCTGCTGCATTTCCCACCCTAGACTTATACTCGAGTCAATAAGTTACCCCAGTTTGAGGGGGTTAAATTAGGGGCCTCGACTTATACTCGGGTTGACTTATACTCGAGTATATACAGAATATATGGAATTCCACTTCTGGGAGTTCTGTCTCTGAAAGCATTTATGACCAACCGGTGGTACCAGCACCAACAGTGGTTCACAGAAATAGTCTGGGTGGGACTTAGGCTTTCATAACAATTGGGCAGAACTCACTGTCCCATCATCCCCATGTCTTCATGCATGTGTGATAAATGTTAGATGAACAGTAATATTTAAATACTACTCAAGATTACCTTTTTCAACTACCTAAGGGGTTTTGTTCAGTCATATACTGTGATTTTTAAAATATTTAAAATTTATTGAAAATAGTAAATATATTATCACACCTTCCTTCCTTCCTTCCTTCCTTCCTTCCTTCCTTCCATTCAGTGCATGGCTTAATTTTAAATTGTAGATCTATATGAATATTGGTAAATGTAAAACAAATTCAAATGTTACTATAACTAGACTATCTTTGACCAGAACTAGGCTGTTTCAATAGCACTATCTCGGCCATTTGGTAGATCTTTTTGTACAGGTAGTAAGGCATAAATTATGTGCGTGTAAGCGCTGCTTTAATTGAATTTCTCCACAGTCATGGAAAATTTGTTCTGCATTCAAGTAGCCCCATTTTACTTGATTATTCTTTGATCTTCCTACTTTATTACAAAGTCTATTAAGTGACTTCCAGTTAGTCCAGCTTGAGTCTTGTCCTGGTGGGAGAATTTCTGGTAAATGTCTCCCACCATCACAAATATTTTGGTGAAGTAACACGAAGGATCTTATGAACTAGCTGGATCTGTCATCTTATTATGCTTTGTATATGGACTTCATATGCAAGGCTTCATGGACAAGGCCTTTTGGGAAGCACTTAACCTCCATCTGTGCGGGAAAACCCTGGTTGAAGGGACAATGGATTCCATGGGGCCTCATGCACAGGAAACCAGGCTTGCTCTTATCTCTTCCCCCCAGATTAAGCCAGCAAGGCTATGAGATGGTACATATGAAATAACAAGCTGTCTACGGTCATTCATCAATACCTTGCTAGTGACCAGCCCAAAGAATTTGCTACATCAGATAAGCCCTTCCCAGAAATTCATCAGCCTACGCCATCCTGACACATAGACCCTCGCTCCACCTCTGATGCTCTGCCATTGTAACTAATAAAAGAGCCTTGCCTCATGCTTTTGAGGAGAGCAGATGCTGAGGCCTGGCTTGGCTGAACCCGACAATGTTTCTATGTGGAATCATTCTTACAATGTATACATGCATATTTCAAAGCAAAAGCAAAAAGTGGCATCCTTTGGAAAAGCAATGCTTGATTTGGATAGTGTCTGAGAATTGCTATTGGGTCAGTAAAAAAATAAATAATTATTCCTAGAACTGCAGAGCTGGAAGGGACCCTATGGAGCACTGAGTCCATCCCCTGTCAAGGAAGCTCAGTGTGGAATCAACCCCCCCCCCAACCTCTTGTTTGCTGCTCTGCATTCTTGTGAGGAAAAGCAAGGTACAAATGAATCAGATCAGGCCAAACTGCTGTGCTCCAGACTTTCCATTTTAACTCTAACTGAAGGGCACTGCAGCTGTTAAGAGCCGCTGTTAAGAGGTGATACAGTATAGAGTGGATTAGCTTAATTCCAGTTTCACCGTAATCTCGGAGCTGGATTGCTGCCATTGGCAAACATAAATCCTAGAGTTGTCTGTTTAGCAGAATAGACATCACAAATTGCTAACAGATCAAGTAAGAAAGTACCTCACTCCAGATTTTCAGAGAGGTATTCCCCTTGCTCCAGTCACAAGCCACTTATGATTGAGATATACTGAATCTATGCAACTAAAGCTACTGAAGAGAACATCCCATATGACAAGCTTTGAACCAATACCATTCATGATGAATGACAGAGATGGAGATTACTGGCTGCAGCTCTCCATTGTAAAGTTACCCTAGTAATTTATAGTGCAACCACAGATTTGTTTACTTAGAAGGACATTTCACTGAAGTGTATTGTGGTGAGTAGAGATGGGCACGAAATGGAAATATAGTATTTCATTTTGTTTCATTTGTTTCAGTCTTCATTTCATTTAGTTTTGTTAATAATGGATTTTTAAAAATAATTTTCAGCACAAAATGAAATGAAACAAAATGCTTTGTAAGGCTATAAATAAAGCAAAAAGTGTTCTGCTTATAGACCACCCCATACCACTTCAAGTAGTCTCTGGGTGGTTTACAGTTTAATTATGCAGGCTATACATTGCCCCCCCCCCCCGCAGCAAGCTGGGTACTCAATTTACCGACCTCAGAAGGATGGAAGGCTGAATCAACCATTAGCCAGCTACCGGGGATTGAACCCCAGGTCATGAGCACAGTTTTACCGGCAATACAGGGATTTAACCACTGCACCATGAGGGAGCTTTCCTCTTTTTATTTAACAGGAAGCCCCCTGCCCTAAATCAAAGACACTGCTTAAATCTTACAATCTTAGCAAAGAACCCTCTATAAACAAGCAGGAAACCTAATGGCTGGCTGCTGCACCTCAGATCAAGAAGATTATAGCAATAAACCCAACAGCTGATTGGCACAGAGGGAAGGAAGGAAAATATAAAAGATAATAACAGTCCCACCTAATCCTCCACAGTCCCACCTAATCAGGAAAGGAAAATAATCAGTTTAAATCAACTTGCAGACTCAGCCAGTGTAGGGAAGGCAAGAGCTCAGCTCTTGGCTAGCTGCAGATAAGCTAGCTCAACAGCTGAGTTGTGGGAAGGGGAGGAAAACAAATCAATTGTTTAAAAATAAACCTCCTGTTCTCAATACGACTGGATCAAGAGGCCTCTCACCACTAGGACAAATCATTTCATTTCTCTAACAAAAAGTTGTGTTTTGTTTCATTTCTTTATGAAACACCATTTGCTGCTTCATTTCGTTTCATAAGGTTTCAAACCAATGAAACAGAATGTCATTTTTCGTAAGGTGCCCATTCCTAGTGGTGAGTATAGTGTTGTTCTTAGGAAAATGGAAACCTATCATCACCATAATCTACATTGGAAACCAAGTAGAGAGGTTGTTTCATAAATCAGAAGTTGAAAAGCCCTAGTGAGGGAGACAAAATTTAGCCACAAAAGTATTTAAATGAGAGCAAAATTGGAAAAGGCCAACTATAACCTGCCTTCCAAGTCATAAATATCCTGGGAAGAATAAAATTTTACAAAATCCCTCTGTCTTTCCTGATGGGTGACCAATGATTTCCCTGTACCCTGACATGGCTTGGACCTGAAGAGGAATGAATTGAGGTCATTGTTCTACTCTAGCATGTCACTGATTGGCCACTGCCCTCGCCACTTGCTTGCTTAAAAAAGGAACATTGGCAATGTTGTTAATATCATCTCTTGCAAGTTGTTGTTGCTGTTTGTTGTTGTTGTTGTTATACAAATGGGACTAATGACTGTCTCCTTGAGGGCACAGGGAACCCTGTCCTCAGGGAAAGATGCATTTATGATGGAAGTTGTCCATTCTATCATTTATTGGCCAGCAGGTTTTATGAGCCAATCTAGACAGGAATCTAGGAAGGTTGCAGTGACCCTACAGGTCAAGCACCCTGTCAACTTCAGATGATACCACAGGTTGAAATTGAATTAGAATCATAGGACAAGATGAAAACACGGACAACATGGCTCAGTCAACTGAAGAAAGCTGGTGTTCAAGGTCTTGGCAGGTGACCTCTGCTTTGTTTTTTTAAAAGTCACACATTGGTCATAGGAAACACTACTGGAAGATATGTCACTGTGATCATTTCTAGATAAACTGTGTATAATGTGAAATAGCTAAGCCTGGAGGTTTTGGCTTTGCTTATCTAGTTAGTAAAGTACGATCTTCTTGTAGCCCTCACCCAAACTCAATAGATGCTAGATGTGATATTTGCTACCTTTTAAATTGGATTCTGTTGGGGCCCGCCTCCAAATGCTGTCCATTTTTTTTCTACACGATGATGAAGGATCATCCTCTAAGGCACTCCAGTAAAAATGTAGTGTCATTTGGGGGCGTTAGGACCTCCACTTTTAAAATATGTAGCAAATAGGCTGAGCACTAGACATGGGCACGACCAGAAAAAATGACATTTCGAGTTGTTGTTTGTCGGAACGGGTCTGTTTCAGGTCGTTTCCGTTTGTCGGGATTTTTTTCAAAAAGTTGTTGTTTTGTTTGTCATTTGTTGTTTGTCGTTTCCACCACGCTTTAGCACAATTTGACTTCCCCCAGAGCATAGGGGCGTCCCGCAATCAGAGCTGATGCAGTAGGTGTTTTTGTCCCCTAGGCGGTGGGCGGGGCGGGGGGGCAGGTGGCGGGGGAGGTGCGGGCAGGCAGCGGTGGCAGGGGGCCATGGACAGGCAGTGACAGCGTTAGGGGGGAGGCGCAGGTGTGCGGCGGCCGCGGCCGGGGTGGCGCATGGGCCACAGGCGTGTGGCGGCGCGGGTGGATGGGCGAGTGGGCAGTTAGGATATCACTTAGGACAAAGGTTCTGTTCTTGGCTTGCACCCCAAATGTGTGTGTGTGCAAGCAAATTGAAGTTGGGAAAATAGAAAATAAATGGTAATAATGGAATCAAAAATATTGTAAGGCTGATATCAGCATCAGCAGCTGCAGCCTCCCAACAAGAAAGATATTGGGGTGCAAATCAACAAACACAATATAGTTTACTAGTAGTTGTTCAGGCCTGGGAATGTAATAATAAACAAACAAACAGTGGAGTAATATAAGGATGGAATCGAAAATATGGTAATAAGGCTGATATATCAGATTCAGCAGGCAGCCTCCCAACCAGGAAGATATTGGGGTGCAAATCAGCAAGCACAATATAGTGTGCTGGACTCTTAGTTGTTCAGGCCAGGGAATGTAATAATAAACAAACAAACAGTGGAGTAATATGAGGATGGAATCCAAAATATGGTATAATAAGGCTGATATCAGATTCAGTAGGCAGCCTCCCAAACAGGAAGAAATTGGGGTGCTGCAAATCAACAAGCACAATATAGTGTACTGGTAGTTGTTCAGGCCAGGAAATGTAGTAATAAACAAACAAACAGTGGAGTAATATGAGGATGGAATCCAAAATATGGTAATAAGGCTGATATATCAGATTCAGCAGGCAGCCTCCCAACAAGAAAGATATTGGGGTGCAAATCAACAAACACAATATAGTTTACTAGTAGTTGTTCAGGGAATAAAATGACAATAAAATTCAAAATTCTTCTGATCCACTTAAATGGAATGGGCCTCTGTTGTTGAACTGCACAGTGCACTCACAACTAGTTTAAAAAAACAAACAATGAAGTAATTAATAGTAAACTAAATAAATAATATTGTAAAATATTCTCCACTAGATAGAGGTGCTCTTGGATTGCACCCCAAATGTGTGTGTGTGCAAGCAAGCAAATTGAAGTTGGGAAAATAGAAAATAAATGGTAGTATATAATATATTTTTAAAATAAATCCACACCTCCCACTCCCAGTCGAACCTCCCTCTTTACCCAATATAAAAAAATCCTCACAAACTGCCGGGGGGAGAATAAACTGCTGTCTACTGCTATTCCCTTCAACAGACAAAGCTGCAGGGAATCAAAGAAATTATTTTCTAAATTCAATTCCCTCCCTGCCTGCCTAACTTAAATCTAAAGCATCCAGCCTCCCTCCAAATTCGAATAGCTACCAGCAGCAGCCAGCCACACAGCCCTCCACCCTCCTCCACATCCAGACCCGACTGCAACTTCTGGAAGGTGCCTCGGCTTTTTATGCCCTCTGGCACATCCAGAAGTGTCAGTCAAAACCTGGCCATGCAATTGGTGGAATAGAAAATAAATTGTAGTATATAATATATTTTTAAAATAAATCCACACCTCCCACTCCCAGTCGAAACTCCCACTTTATCCTATATCAGAAAAAAATCCTCACAAACTGCCAGAGAAGAAATAAAGAATAAACTGCTATTCCCTTCAGCAGACAAAACTGCAGGGAATCAAAGAAATTATTTTCTAAACTCAATTCCCTCCCTGCCTGCCTAACTTAAATCCTAAAGCCTCCAGCCTCCCTCCTCAATCTTGATCGGATCACACCAGCACCAGCAGCCAGCGCTCCTCCCTCAACCACATCCATACACCCGACTGCGATTTCTGGAAGGTGCCTCGGCTTTTTATGCCCTCTGGCACATCCAGAAGTGTCAGTCAAAACCTGGCCATGCAATTGGTGGAATGGTTCAAAAAAATTGCATGGCCCCATCCCATGCCCAGCCTACATGGGCAGGTCTAAAAAAATAAGAAATAAAATAAAATAAAATAAAATCAGTGCTACCTTTTACTGATATAAAAAACCCACTGCTGCTACTATAAAAATGCCTAATTTTCACATGTTTCTGTTGTGATTTGGTGGGTTTTTGGACCACGATTTAAAAATAAATATTGTAGTCACCATTTTGGATCCCCCACTGCATGGCATGGAGACGACGAGGATGACCCCCCAGCCTGGTGCAAGCAGCCCAGGACAGGAGAGGGGAGGAGCCTGGGGTCCCCCCCCAGAAACCACCCCTCTGGTAGGTGTCCTCAGGCAGGCATATTTTCGGCTGCTTTTTTGGCCGGGAGTCAGGTTTTTTTAAAAAACTTTTTTTTCAGTGCTGCCATGCTCTGTCTGACTCTTGGCAATGGCATTGCGCAATCGCCACGATGCCACAAATGTCAACGAAAAACCCGACCCAATTTTTCTTTTTTGGGGTCAGGTTCGAGCTGGACCAGCGTAATTATCGTTACCGTTTCCGTTACGTAATGGAAACGATAACCAAAAATGGAAATGACAATTTCACCGCTCCGTGCCCATGTCTACTGACCACTAGACATGGGCACGACTTGGCGAAATTGTCGTTTCCGTTTTCGGATATCGTTTCCGTTACGTAACGGAAATGGTAACGACAATTAAGCTGTCAGAACTCGAACTCGAACCGAAAAAAGAAAAATTGGGTCTGATTTGTCGTTGTCGTTCCTGGCATCACGCGGTGATCACGCGATGCCAAGTGGCACAGAAAAAAAGTTTTAAAAATAAAAAAAACCCGATTCCCGGCCAAAAAAGCAGGTGAAAATATGCCTGCCTGAGGGCACCTACCAGAGGGGTGGTTTCGGGGGGGCAGCCTCCCCCCCTCCTGTCCTGGGCTGCTGGTACCGGGCTGGGAGGGGGCATCCTCGGCATCTCCATTTGCCATGCGGTGCGGGGGGATCCAAAATGGCATCCGCAATATTTTTTTTGAAATCGTGGTCCAAAAAACCACCAAAGCACCACAGAAACATGCGAAAATTAGCTATTTTAAATGCTTGAATTTTTACAGTAGGGTAAAAGTGGGTTTTTTATAGCAGTAAAAGGTCGCACTGATTTTATTTTATTTTATTTTTATTTTTATTTTTATTTTTTTACACCTGTGCAATGATGGGCTGGCCATGGGATGGGACCATGCAAATTTTTGGACCCATTCTACCAATCGCATGGCCAGGTTTTGACTGACACTTCTGGATGTGCAAGAGGGCATAAAAAGCTGAGGCACTCCCAGAAGAGTCGCAGTCCGGGCTTGGATGTGGGTGGGAGAGGGCTGTGTGTAGCTGGCTGCTGTGCTAGACTAGTTTTGATGTTGCGGAGCCTTTAGATTTCAGTTAGGCAGGCAGGGAGGGAATTGATTCAATTGAATTTTTAGGAAATAATAATAATTCCTTTCATTCTCTGTCTGCTGTGGGGAATAGCAACACAGTTTATTCTTTTTTATTCTTCTGCAGTTTGTTAGGATTTCTTTTCTGATAGTGCTTCAAAGGGGGGGAGGTTTGAGTGGGAGGGGAGGTGTGGATTTCTTTTAAAAATATCATTTGCTTGATGGCAAGGCAAGGTCCTTTCATACCCTGCCTGCAGCTCTGCTGTGGGTGCACTGCCCACTTTGTTTGCAAAAATTGCAATTGCTTTATTTGATGCAGTCTTGTGCAGCAAGTCAGTTTAAAGTGTTTTCCGCCTGCTCTGGGTCATTGCGGGACGCACGCCCGCCACCCGCGCGCCCACCCCTGCCGCTGCCGCCGCCTGCCCATGCCCCCACCACCACCCCGCCCACCACCTAGGGCACAAAAACACCTAGCGCCGGCGGTACGCCACTTGCTGGGATGTCAAATCACGTGAAATTGTGGCGGCGGTAATGACAAATGACAAACGACATGACAAAATGACAATTTTTTAAAAAATTTCGCAAAAACGGAAACGACCCGAAACGGACCCATCCCGAAAAATGACAACTCGAAAAAAAAATTTCTGGTCATGCCCATCTCTACTGACCACCTTTAAAGCTGAGGAAAACATACTCAAGTGGTCTGGAGGAAGACAAATAATCCCTCCAGAAACCACTGTGGATTATACAAGTCTCCAAAATACATGCACTATTAAAATTAAACTAGACCCAATCATGGGGTTAGCTTAAATGGAATTAAAGGACACAAAGACAACTGCATAAATATGCATAACTTAATAGACAATGGTAGAAGACTTAATTTTTTCTTAAGAAAAATTGCTATTTGTGCTCCAAATGTTATCACTTGCTTTTTAAGATGAAATAAAAGTCCTCAAGAACAGATCCTAAATCTTTGGCAATTATCTATAAAACAACACAGAACTACAAGTCATTCTATTAATGCTATCTGGTAAATCATTCACAGTATCTGAGAAGCCTTTAAAACTTATTTGAAAGGAATATTAATGGCACTTCTATTTCATCCAAAGAAGAATCAGACTGGAACTGAGAGGGATAGAATAATTAATCTGATGAAAATGAAAAATGAAATAATTCTACTGGGATGGACTGAGAGCTATCTATATTTATGCATATACTGTACACATAATTAAAGAACAAGATTTTGAAAATGGAAGCAGAAGAATTTGTACTTGTGGCAAGGATCAGAAACATGCCAGGAAAATAAAAGCATTTCTGAAGTAAAGTGAAATCAAAATGAAGGTCTTGCACTTTATAGGTTTAAACAAGCACTTGGAAATGTGCTCGGAAACTGATTGGCAGCCAGTGGAGCTGCTGTAACAAGGATGTTATATGATCCCTGTAAGCAGCTCCCACCACCAATCTGGCTACTGCATTTTAAACTTGCTGAAGTTTCCTTGCGCTATCCAATGGCAGCCCCACATCGAGTGAGTTACACCAGTCCAGCCGGGAAGTAACTAGGGCATGTGTCACAGTGGCCAGATCTGATCTCTCAAGAAATGGATGTAGCTGGTGCACTAGTTTTAATTGTAAAAATGCTCTCCTGACCTCTCACTGAGACCTGGACATCCAGGCTCACTGATGAATCCAGTAACACCCTCAAGCTGTACACCTGCCCCCCCCCCCGAGGGACTGTAACCCCATCCAGTACAAGGCCCTGTTCCTTGATCTGCCTTTCAAATGACCAGAAGCTCCTCTGTCTTGTCTGGATTAAATTTCAGTTTACTCACCCACATCCAGCTCATTATTGATATGAAACATTGATCTAGAACCAAAACAGATTCATCAGATTTAGATGGGAAAGTGAGATAGATTTGGGTATCATCAGCATACTAAGGACACTGAACCTCTAAACTTCAGACAGTCTCTCTCAGAGGTTTCAGGTAGATGTTAAATAACATAAGAGCTTTGCTGTGTAAAGCTTGGCATCCTTGTTGCTGCTAACTAAACGGGCATGATATTGTGCAGCAATATCAGCCATTTCCTGGCTTTTTGAAAATATTGATGAGACCAGAACCAATAATATCACTGGGAATAGTGGGGTGAACCAACAGACAAAGGCCGTTACTTCACGAACCGCTCGCTTCGCGGCAAGCCCTCATTTCTGTGCAAATTGATCGTTTCAGTCCACACGCTCCTCCTTTTTGGCTGCGATGCCACCCCGACCACGCCCCCTTTACCGTGCTCCAAGCGGGGCGAGTGGTGCCCCTGGCTGCTGCCGGGAATCTTTTCGCTTTGCATCTCGCTTCGCTCCCAACGTGACGTGTGGTCTCGGTTTTTGGCTTTTATTTCAAGTTTTTTTAAAAAATATTCAAAGAGGGATATCGATGCATCGCTATATGGTTTCATCTCTTTGCACTGTTACTTCCTCGCTCGAGTAGCGGCGGCGGCGGCGGCGGTGGGAGCAGGAGGAGCCGCTGCCGCCTTGCCCGGTCAGAGCAGGGCACCCGGGGCAGGCAGCGTGCAAGCGGCGGAGGGCGGGTGGCTGTGCCATTCGGGGCTCCCCCCCGAGTAGCGGTGGCAGCGGCGGGGGGGCTGCCAATGATGCCAGGAAACAGTTGAAATCAGTAGAGCCATTGCAACTGACAGTCCAGCATCAGTGCATCGATACGCCGTCGGTAGGTATTTTTTTAAAGGACGGATGGGAAATAAGGAACATTGAAAAGTGGCATGCGAATGCGAAGGGAGCACATGAGGTTGTGCTTGAATCGGTCATAAAACTGCAGCTCGTGAGTACTGAGAAACAGGGGTGGGAGAGAAGCGAGAACACGTGACCGCCACGTGACCGCCTCCGAATTCACAGCGAAGGCAAGGTCAGTTTGAAGCGAGGCACTTCGTGAAGTAACGGCCAAAGAGGAAGACATAACATGAGACGGTTTGAGTCAATCAAGGAAGCTACAGCTATTAGTTTGTAAGGTCTGAGCAGAACCTATTGAACAATGCAATATTGCTAAGAGGGGAGGGTGGTAGGGAGAGAGCAGGAACAAGATACTGTTGGTTTGAAAGATCTGAGCAAAGCTTTTGGTGATAGGACATTTTGGAAGTCAGTAACTCATAGAGTTACTCATATAGTCTATTCAATGTATTTGATCTGTTTTAAATCTGCAGTAGGGATGGGCACGAAATGACAAAATTGCATTTTGTTTTGTTTCATTTCATTTCCATGCCCGTTTTGTTTCATTACCAATGAAACAAAATGAAAATGAACTGCAACCAAACTTAGGTAAGCCCCCCAAACTTGAAAAGGTTTGGGGGTAAGGGGGATAAGTAATTAAGCTCCAAAGGGGGTGCCCCTAGGAAGTTTTTCCCCCCTAACTCAATTCAGAAGCCAAGCTGTGAGGGGTAACCTAAAAGCCAAGCTGCAGCGTCCAAGGAAGCTACCAATGAAATTTTGTGCCCCTTGGACCCAGGGGAGCCATTTTAGATAGTAACCAAATTGTTTGTTTTAAAATAAAAAAAAACAGCTGCTTTGTTACTATCCAAAATGAAACACTGCCTGTGAGTTCGATAACTTATGAAATGATTTATAAGCTAATGAAACAGCATTTCATTTTTTGTAAGGCGCCAATCCCTTATCTGCAGACACAAAGGGGTTGTATGAAGGCAAACAGTTTTGTTTGTTTGTTTTAAATCATATCTTGGAACCATTTGCCCAAACAACCCCAAGATTGGCACAAAGCAAGCGCAGACTGTCTGCTAGATCTGTGCCAAATTTGGTGCTCCTCTGAGATCGTTTCTAAGGTAGATTTTTTTGTTTGGAGCACTCCCATTTTTAGTTGGCTTATGGAATGCTGATTTGCTATGTTGTACTATATCTGTTCCTTCACTTTTGTGTGATAATAAACCACATTCTAAATTTAAACAGTTACAAAGTTTTGGAAAAGGTTGCCATGTTAGTCTGTGCAAGAATTGCAGGCAAAAACCAAAGAAAAACAAAACAAAACACACACAAAATCATATGGCACTTTAAAGACTAACTTTGATATTTTAATGTAACATTTTGTGGACACATCCGCTTCTGCAGACATATAGCAGCAGAATGATGTGTACAGTATAATATATAATGGAATATACATTTCATACCAAATATTCATTGGCTGTTGTATGTAGGTATATTTGCATGCAAGCTCTGTTGTAAAAATTCCTAAAGAGTCAGAAAACAGACACCAGATCTGGGTGAGGATGGGAAGGGAAGGAGGAAGAGGAAGAAGGACGTTCATTTGAGGTTGAGGGAGTGGAAAAGTTTAAGAGATGATGGGAGGAAAGTGATTTGCAGGCAGTTTTTGCCTAGGGACTTGTGGTGGAAGCTGGGTTTCTTGGTTAAGACATTTGTTGGTAATGGACAAAACAAAGAGACAAAGGAAACCACACAGTTACAAAGCTTTCTCTTCACTATTTCTTCTCACAATGTAAAACTTAACTTATAATTTAATTAAATTTCCATTATGAATCTTAATTATTTGTCTCACCACCAAACCTTTAATAAAATATGAATTTCCAGCCAAGCACTAGCATAATGTTCAGCAGCCTTTCCATTTACATGTGAGCTTAAACAAACAAACAAACACGAGGCACCAAAATCAACATACAGAAAGTATCACGTCTTCAAAACAAAGTACCTTATGTAGAAAGAGTTTGTCCTTAGCAACAAACTATGCTACCTTTTGCATTTTTACCCTGTAAGTAATTTAAAATATAATTCCCCCCTGGAATAATAACAACAGGAACAACGTCAACAATGCACCGAGCTTGCCTTGCCTGGAAGAGGATCACTTGAGCCCATGGGAAAAGGACACACTTGACAAGCCTTTGAAAAAGACTGTTAGAGAACATGTCGTGGGATGGCTTTGCTATTCATCCTATTCATATTGACTTGGGATAACAAGGGAGGAGCACTAGATAGATTTACCACCACCACCACCATATCTATCTATCTATCTATCTATCTATCTATCTATCTATCTATCTATCTATCTATCTATCTATCTATCTATCTATCTATCTATCTATCAGCCCAGCAGAGCCAGTGTTGCAGATCTTTATGCTTCCAGCTTCACTGAGCTACAACAGCAGGTTAGTAGCTATAAAAGAGTTTCATGTTAGCAGCACATTTCTATAGCATCCCATGAAGGGATGACAAATAAACATTTCTACACAGTTCTTTCTTGGTATCTCCCACAACTGTGAGTAAGTCATAAGCAGTATAATATCCTTTGAGTATCTGCATTTTGAGTGGGAGTGTCTTACATGAAATGGGATCCTTGGGCTGAATCACATGGCCTTTTCTGGCCAATGTTGCTGTTGCATCTGTTCATCCAGGAATCCCTGCCAACCATTTCTGCAGTAAGCAATGACTAAACAAAGCAAAACAATAAAAAATAAAAATAAATAAAAATAAATAAAAACTCTGCAAAGATTTATGTACTTTCAGATGTATTTTCTCTAGAAATAATAAATAATAATCTTGTACTGTCAAATTGACTTTTGGAGACTCTTTCCAGGCTTTTCCAGGTAGAACGTACTCAGGAGTAGAGATGGGCATGAATAAAAAAAATTGCATTTCGTTTGTCGTTTGGAGGGTCCATTTCGATTCGTTTCCATTTTTGTGAATTTTTGCAAAAAAATCGTTTTCATTTTCATTCGTTTGTTACCATTTCGTTACCATTTATTTCATTTTTTGTGATTTTTTTAAAAGGATTTTAAGCAATTCACTCATATTGCAGTAACGGAAACGAAACACACAACAAAATTTCCGGTGTTTCTGTTCGTTTCGTTCCATTTTAGAGAAAAAATTCATTTGTCGTTTCATTATGTAATGAAACAAAAAATGAAAACAGAAATGAAAAATTGTTCGTTTTCATGCCCATCTCTACTCAGGAGTGGTTAACCTTTCCCTCCTTCTGGGGTTGCCCTGGGAGTGTGCAGCTTGCCCAAGGACACACAGGCTGGCTCTACTTGCAGAAATGAGATACAGTATAAGGTTTATCAAAAAGCATAAAAGGCGGTCCCCACCTTAACTTCTTCAATCAGCCTTAGCAGGAGCCAATTTTGAGGAACATACACAGCAAATAAAATAAAAAGGATGCCACCAGCGGATTCCCTGCTATGTTATGGAACACTCTGTGTTTGGGTGCATTTTTGCCTTATAATCTACTAAACTGAGAAGCATCAAGCATGCTTGTAAGAGGAGGATGCAGGAGTATCAACATGGTTTTTCAAAGCCACAAAGATCAAGGAGACACCGCATGAAATATAGATATGCACAATCAATTCAGGTGTCCTGTGACACAGACTAGAAAATTAAAATCAGAATAATATAAATCTCTCTGATCTCTGAAGCACACACATATACACACAGACTAAATAAAACTAGCTGTACAATTAGGTATGGTAACTAGGAATGGGCACCTTACAAAAAACAACACAGTTTCATCATTTTGTAAAGTTTCAAAACATTTTGAGACAAAACAAAATGACAGACAGCATGTCATCATAAAACTGAAATGAAATGATGTTTTTGGTTCAGAGGAACTAAACCAGCAAGATGCCATCAGATCTCGCTTCAGGCAAGGGGCTGCAGCAAGATCTGGTGGCTTTTCCCGTGCTTGGCGCTGCCAGCTTCCTGCCACCCCCTCCTCCAAGGAAGGTTTTCTGGATAGTGAGACTGTAGGAAGTAGGGGCAGACAGCCCTCCCTGTCCATACCCCCCCTGGGAAATGGGAAGCATGGGAGAAGGAAGGAGGCAGTGGTAAATTCAAGCTCCATTTGAATTTAATGCTGCCTGCTTCCTGTCATCCTCTGCTCCAAGGTAGGTTTTCTGGACAGGGAGGGCTTTGGTCAGTGGTGGCTGACCCCACTGCCCACAGCCCTACCTGTCCAGAAAACCCCCCTGGGAGGAGGGAGTGGCACAAGAGAAAGAATCAGGTAGTGGTATGTTTTTTAAAAAAATACTGCTGACTGCTCCCAGGTCTTCTGAGCCAGGCAAGCGTTGGGCAACCACCCAGTGCTTGCCTGGCGCACCCCTCTCCTCTGAGCCAGGTGGTGTCGGGTGGTCACTCGATGCTCACCTGGCTCAGAAGAACCAGAGAGCAGAGGAGGGCTGGAGGCTTTTGAATTCCTCCACTGCACCAGTGAGGGTGCTGGTGCGGTGGGGAATTCAAAAGCCTCCAGCCTTCCACTGCTCACTGGTTCTGAGCCATTTCCACCCAGCTTGGTTAGACAGCTCAGGCTGTAGGGAGTGGGCCAGTTTTACTTGCCCTCTCCACAGCCTCATCTGTCAAAAAACCAGCTGGGTGGCGGTAGCATTTTTTGTTTCTCATTTCATTTTGTAATGATTTTTTTAAAAAAATGTGACTTACATAATGAAACCGAAATGGACTCAGAATTGAAATGAAACAAAATGGTATTTTTTTCCTTTTGTGCCCATCCCTAATGGTAACGTATCTTTCCTATTTCAGCCTTCACCTCAGCTGCAATTTCCCCCCTTACTCTTAGTGCTAAAGATTAATGATTTGCTTCAGAATTTCATCTCATGAACCCAGACAGCAGTTCTAAATTGTTTAGAATCCCATCCAGTTTGTTTTAGTTGAACTTACCAAGCAGAACATATTTAGTTCCTCTTCAATGAAAGCAACATTGCAAACCAGAACATTTTGTCTTACATATTGTGGGTTGATTGTTATTAAGATATAGTAAATACAAATTTTAGATTAGATGTTTACAGTTTGGCCAATTTCATCCCACCAGTTACCTGGGCATAGAGAAATGTCTTGACTTCATACCAAAAAGAGGTTAATGCTTAGAACAGGCAGACATCAAGGTGTGGAACATTCTATAAGCAGCGGGAAGGTGCTGGTGGGTGGGAATGATCAAAACGACTACTGTATCTGTTATTGCCATTTCCTTAAACTCCCTGGGTTTGAAAAAAAATATTTGGGCTATAAGAATTCAGCAGGCAGTATAATAAATAGCTACACTGGGTGAAGGATTCTGGGACATCTAATTTTTATTTTTAAAAAGCAACTTTTCCAAATGCAAGAATGTCCTTTGAACTTTCCTCAAAGTTCACACTTGCATTCATAGGGCCTTGAGAAACTGAGAAGCTGAGAGGGCTGACAAAATATGATTAGAGATGGGCACGAAATGCCAAAATGGCATTTTGTTTTGTTTTTCATTTCATTGTTTCCTTTTTGTTTCATTTGAAATGAATTTTTGATTTTTTTTAAAAAAAAATCATTTCTTTTTTTGTTTCTTTTCATTTTCATTGTGTTTTAAAACCCTGCACCATTCCCCCTAACGCACCTGATTTTGTGGGGTGGCGGAAGCACAGGCGTTTTAAACATTTTTTAAGCCACCAAAGCAAGTGGCAATGTCCACAGCCGCTGCTTGCTTCAGTGGCTAAAAACAGTTTAAAAGCCCCGTGCTCCCTGTTCTAGGTCACTTTTTCAGCAGTAGTGTTTTATGGTGAAATATTATGTTCCATAACAAGAAGTTCAAATGGAACTGCCCTTGTGTTTGTGAGCCAGACATCTCTACAACTCTTTACGTGTACACTTAGAACAATGGCCAAAATAGGTAAAATATCCTACTAGCTTCTACTGCCACCTTCCTTTTCCCATCTCCCCCCTCTCTCACACACACACACTTGCAGAGAAAGAGGGGGAGGGAGGGAGAGTTCTAAGGAGGAAATGAACACAAGGTGGGGCCCTGACCCATCTCCCCTGGTAAGAAGTTGAACAGAAGGTCTGGCACAGCATAAAGTGTGGTGGGAGAGTGGCCCTAAAGAACCAGCTGCTGCTTGGTATGTGGGCATCCACATGGGTGTACATGGGATATATATTTGAGTAGATGTTGGGTTGTCATAATGTCACATCACAAGCACAAAAGCCTCTTGTGATGTTCGGCGCTTCTCAGACTGCGTTCAGGCCTTCATCAAAGAAGAAAAAATGAAGCAGAAATACATTTTGTATTTCTCACTGGATATATAATCCAATTTATCTTCTCATTACCAAGGATGATGGTTATCAAAGCGACCAAAGGTTAAGACATGCCTTCACAACTGGTTTTGTAATAAACTAAATGGGAAATATCATCCAGTGTTTCTGCTGAATTGACAATAATTTGCAACAGTTTATTCTTTCTTATTTCAGGTTTGGTGCTCTGCACCAAGCAGCAGTTTATTTCATTTCTATTTGCTCTTTAGCAACTTCATTTTATAGAAGGGGGAGACAGAATAAGGCCTAATGGGAGTTACCCAACTGGAAAATTGTAGTACTTGTTCAGTATCAACACGACAAGCTTCATTTGCCACACAAAACATTGGGTAGCATAGACAACAGTTTGCCTTAGTATCAGGATTCATTGCTCTCCAGTAGAGATGGGCACGACTTGGCGGAATTCCCGTTTCCGTTTCCGTTACTCGTTTCCGTTACGCAACGGAAACAGTAACGGGAATTACTCCACCAGAACTCGAACTCGAACCGACTAAAGAATAATTGGGTCTGATTTGTCGTGGTTGTTCCTGGCATCGCGGCGATCCCGCAATGCCAAGCGACACAGAAAAAAAGTTTTTAAAAGTTAAAAAAACCCGATTCCCGGCCAAAAAGCAGGCAGAAATATGCCTGCCTGAGTGAGGGCTCAGGGCACCTACCAGAGGGGTGGTTGACCCCCCCTCTTCTGTCCTGGGCTGCTCTGGTGGTGGGGGAAATCCTCGTCGTAGTCGCTCGCAAAGCACCGGACTCGCCGCCGGCCGCCACAATTCAAGCGGAAGCGGCACAGAAAAAAAGTTTTAAACTCCCCCCCCATTCCTGGGCCAAAAAGCAGGCGAAAATATGCCTGCAGTGGAGAGTGCACCTACCAGAGGGGTGGTTTCTGGGGGTGGGGGTCCCGGCCTCCCCCCCTCTCCTGTCCTGGGCAGCCGGACTCGAGTCGCCATGCCATGCGGTGCGGGCGGGGGATCCAAAATGGGGCGGCGACCGCAATTTTTTTTTTTTTTTGAAATCGTGGTCCAAAAACACACAAGCACCACACAGAAACATGCGAAAATTGCTATTTTAAAACTGCCAGAATTTTTACAGTAGCAATGGGTTTTTCTTGCAACAAAATGTCTCCTCTTTCCTCTCTCCATTGATTTTATTTTATTTTATTTTATTTTATTTTATTTTATTTTATTTTATTTTGTTTACACCTGCACAATGATGGGCTGGCCATGGGAGTAACCAATGCCCATGCAAATTTTTGGAGCCATTCCACCAATCACATGGCCACTTGGCCAGGTTGACCACAGAGACTTCTGGGATGTGCCAACCGGGCATAAAAAGCCCACTAACTGTAGCCCGAACCCGAACCCGAACCCTAAGCCTAACCCATACGCCAGCTACACTGTCCTTCTAAGTGGGTCAGAGAGGCCCCCAGAGGTGCACCCCAATACTCACCCTAACCTCACCCGTAACTAGCCTAACCCTAGCCCTTGCGCTAACCCTGTTGCCTAAGCCAGATCTGTACTTGCATGCATTGCACTAGTACAATTCCCTTCTTAGTGAGACACAGTGGGTGCAGGAGTCTGCCAGTCTGCCACTTGTGGCTCTGGGTGACTCCTGCAGGCTTGGCTCGGCCAGCAGCATGTGTGACATCATGCAAACCATGCCCCCGAGGCCTGACTGAGGCAGGGAAGGCACCCAAAAAAGAGGGGTGCCTCTGCCAGTCTGCTGTGTCTCTCCGTGCAACTGGGTATGCAATCATAGCCATATGGCTATGCAAGCATGCCCTTTTGCAGCAGGTGAGGAGAGGAGACCCCCATGTATGAGGGGTCTCCAGGAGCCTGCTTTCCCTTGCGGGTGAGGATAGGAGGCACCCACTCCCCAAAAAGAGGTGCCTCCAGGAGCCCGCTACCCCCCCAAACCAGTTTAATGACAGACGAAAAAACGAAAAATGAAATGACAAATTTTTGCGAAGTTTCGCGAAAAATGGAAACGAGCCAACACAGGCCGCCTCCAACACACGACAACTCGAAAACGTCATTTTCCCTAGTCATGCCCATCTCTACTCTCCAGCTTTAGAATATAGCTGCTTTCATTGAACAAGGGAAAGGAAAAAATATTAAGCATGTGTTATCAAAATCATTAATAGTAAGAATTATTCTGCACATACTGTGATTGTTATGACAAAAATAATGTCTTAGTGTCTTAGAACTGTAGACACAACAACAACAACAACAACAACAACAACAACAACAACAACAACAACATGTCTGTGAAGATTCTCAGTGATCCAGTTGAGTTTATCTGGAAGTTGAGTCATGGCTACTGGACTTCTTTTGGGGTGAGACTTTGTTGTCTGCATCTCAAGTTGAAACATAAGTGGTTCTTGTAGTCTGCTACTTTTCTTGCTGTTCTTTCATATTCTCGCACCAACTTCAGGGCATCTGCCCTAAATTGCATAGCAATATGTCTGTGAAGATTCTCAGTGATCCAGGTGAGTTTATCTGGAAGTTAAGTCATGGCTACTGGACTTCTTTTAGGGTGAGACTTTATTGTCTGCATCTCAAGTTGAAATGTCCAGTAGAAGTCCAGAAGCCATGACTCAACTTCCAAATAATAATAATAATAATAATAATAATAATAATAATAATAATAATAATAATAATAATAATAATAATAATAATAATAATACCTGGATCAACATCTGAAAACTCTCAGCATTGACAAGATCAACATTGGTCAACTACAAATGGCGACATTAACAGCATATAGTCTACAAAGATATCTCCAGTTATCCTAGGCTCTTGGAAAGAGCTCGATCATTGGATAAGGCCAGCTCCAGCATCACACCTGGCAGTTGTATTCAGAAAAAGAATATCATCATCATCATCATCATCATCATCCAACAGTTAAATTTTCAGTTGTATTTTTTCTGAGAAAGGAACTGGTGTCTATTGTTTTAAAATGGAGTGTAGGAAAAATTATTCCTGAATCTGTGCAGAAGGCTTCATATCTCTAACAGAGTTAACTTTATTTTCTAAATCATTTAAAATCATTTCTAATGGTTGACTTGTTCTCATGACTGTCCAGCAATTGCTGTTTTCGCATGCCCCATTCTTAGTCACTGGGAAACTATTGGGTTTAATGAAGGCTGGCCTCAGTTAAATAGGTTGTGTGATTGTGGGTAGTGCGAAGGTAAGGACTAGAAGGGAATTCAATGGGGACACCCAAGGAAGGGCCAGCCATGCCACCTCCCAGATGTGTGGAGCTTAAGGTCTTGTATGGGAAGGGAAATTTAAGGTGTTCTCCCTAGCAACAGTTCACCTAGGGTCCAGAGGGTCAGGTGGGCTGAGTCTGAGTGGGTATCACTAGAGCTGGGCAGCAGAAGACATGCTGTACAGAATACAGCATACTTCAGAGCCAGTAACATGCCCTTGAGAGGTCTGGTCCAGTGACCGATGGGCCTCAGATTAGATTTCACACTCTGGTAGCCCCCCTTGTGAAAGGGGAAGTTGACATTAATAAGTTTAATAAAGTTGTGGCCCAGGTTTAACCTAGTATTTGTGTCTTGACTCTATTCTGGGCTGGGTAGGCAAAGTAAAGGTAGAGAAGAAAAAAAGAAAAAATTGAGCTCCAAGGAGGACCTTTCTCTCTCTCTCTCTCTCTCTCTCTCTCTCTCTCTCTCTCTCACACACACACACACACACACACACACACACACACACACACACACACACAATCTCTCCACACCTTGCTCTCAATGGAGACAAAACACAACTATCTGCTCAAGGAAGACAACTGAAGCAAACAGGACCCAGTCATATTAGCACTTAAAATCCCCCCCCTCAAACTGAATAGCCCCAAACATAGACTGACCTTTTCTGAACTTTTCCCAGCTTTTCAATTTCATTTTTTGAAATGTGGAAACTAGAACTGTACACTATTCTGAGGAGGCTGTTTCAGATGGTGTACCTTTTGACAGCAAACGGCTACAAATTATGAAATCTGTAGATACATGATTTATTGTATGCCATCTTAATCTCCAGAAAGGAGTTCAATACTCTTGGATGCAGTCACTATTTTTCTGAGAAAAAAAAGGGAGTGACAGCATGGAAAGGAGTATAGACCCCAGCTATATGCACTGAGAAGCTATTGTTTCCACAATGGTGCTTCTTTGCAGTTGATGGTTCATTAAAGGTTGACAAACCATGAACTATGAATCCCCCACCCATGAACTGGAAAAACAATCTGTCTAAAACACACACACCCAACAAATGGAGATGGATAACATGGAAAATCCCTTCACATTTGTTAGGGTCTCCAGACCTGACAAATATGAAGGTACAGATATTAAGCAAATCACCAATATTTGTTGAATATAGCAATTCATTTTATTCATCACCATCTCTATTTTCAATTCATTTTTAAAGAGTCTCGAACACAAAACTTACCTCTTTTAAAGCAGAAGTATCCCAAGTTGAGGTTGTGGCAAAGAGAGGGTAAGCTCAGCGCTTTAGGCTGAAGTGCTTCGTGTCCATCACCAGCTTCAATCAATCTACATTGTTGGCAACTGCATGGTCATCCTTTCCTCCCACAAACAAAAGAGGTTAGGGCGGGATGAACACACTGGAACACATTGGGCAACATATGCAATCATTCCCAGTTAGCACAGTCATGGAATATGGAGAGAATGGTGCTGAGAAAACAGCCTCTGCTTTGGCTTCCAGGTTCTTCCTTTTGAGAGGAAAGCAAATGTCAGCAATCTGCATTAAAGAGACTGGAGCAAATGTGAAAAACAGTACGGCTTTACAGCATATTTGCATGTTTGTTTTTAATATGAAACATAAATCTGTGCCACTTGGAGTGGATGGTGATAGGAATTATATTTTTCTAGATCATATTCTATTGAGTCGCTAGGTAATCACATGAGAATGCACCTTGGTGTAACAAAGGGAACCAATGATCAGAAGTAGAGATGGGCATGAAATGATCTCCAAACCAAAACACACACAAAAAAGCCCAATGAACCAGGCCAGTCCATGGACATTTAGTGGGCAGTTTGGGGAACCACACAGTACAGTGGTTTAACCACAGAGCCTTGTGGTGCAGTGATTAAAATACTGTTCTGCAGCTGTAACTGTGCTCACAACCTGGGGTTCAGTCCCAGGTAGCTGGGTCAAGTTTCACTCAGCCTTCCATCCTTCTCAGTAAAATGAGTACCCAACTTGCTGGGGGAGGGGCAATGTGTAGCCTGCACATTTACCTGTACACTACCCAGAGAGTGCTTTAAGCACTATGAGGTATCTATACGCATCACTCTTTTTCTCCCCTCCCCCTGGACTAACTTTTTCATCATTGAAGTTTTACTTTGTTTCCCCCACTTCAATTACTCTGGGCTAGTTCCTCCTCCCTTCCATTGCCACTGCTCATCTAAGTAGGACAGTAGGCTGTCTTGGGTCTTCTTAGGTTATTGTGGGAAGTGTAGTTTTATGAGGGTTCCAGGAGGCCTGGAACAAGTAAGGTAGGTGCTTGGTCCCATGAAGGGGGGTTCAAGTTGGGAAACCCATCATTTAGAACTGGTTCAGGTGGTGGTGGTTTATCATCATGGTTCATGATTTGTGGACACCGAAAACCACAAACCACCACAAACCCCCATTGTGCCAAGTTCATGCCCATATCTAATCAGGACCATTAAATTTTTTTGTGTTTTGTTTTTAATTTAAAAACTAAGCAAGTAATAAAAAGTGACACATTAAGACAGCAGACCTGCATTACCAATTACAATGAACAATGAAGTTCAAGATAAACTGCTGCCATGGTGTATTCAGAAGACAATGACTTTATTTGAATGCCTTCCTGTTATCATGATATTTCCTAAATATTAAAACAGACATCTTTGCAGAGTAAACCGTTTGATTTGAAACTGTGAATACAAGTGATGGATTAAAAGACTATTTCAACCACTTAGTACTTAAGTACCTCATGGCCAGGAGATGCATTGCCTAGAGAAATCACAGTATCACAAGGGTTATGGCCACTGTACTCCAAAATGATTGAATGTCACCAAATGGGCTACTATTATTTTACAGCCAGCCTGAGAATCCTGTAAACATGTGGTGATTCAGAGTTGCATAGTTAAAAGATGACATTTTTGTGGAGAACATTTGGGAAGGAGAAAGGCAAAGACAGAACCAATGAGGTTCAGTTGACCAACCCTCAAAAATGGGAGCAGTTTCCATTACCCTGCATTTCAAATTACTGGGAAACTCCCCTGTGCTTTAACAACATATAATCTCACCATGAGGTACAAGTATTGTCTACTGGGGAAAAATAATAATCTGTGTCTGAACACCACATATTTCATGTACAGAGGGGACTTCTACAGACAGAAGCATGGTTGTGCCATAGGTTCTCCAGTGTCACCAATTGTTGCAAACCTATACATGGAAGAAGTGGAGAAGAAGGCACTCAACACCTTCCCAGGGACAACACCATCCCACTGGTTCAGGTATGTAGATGATACCTGGGTGAAAATCAAGAATCAGGAAGTACAGGCCTTTACAGACCACATCAATGCAGTGGACCCTAATATTAGGTTCACTAGGAAATACACCCAAGACAACAGGCTGGCTTTCCTGGATTGTGCAGTCATCATCAGACCTGACCGTGGCCTGGGAGCAGAGGTTTACAGGAAACCCACCCACACAGATCAATACTTACTGTTTGACTCCCACCATCCATTACAGCACAAACTAGGAGTCATCAGGATCCTAAGCCACAGAGCAGAGAGCATCCCCACCTCCACAGAAGCCAAGAAGAAGGAAGAAAGGCACCTGAAGACAGCACTTAAGGCCTGTGGATATCCAAAGTGGGCCTTCAACAAAGCAGTGGGCCATCCCAGAAGAACAAGGAATCAGTCTGAGACCCAGACCTGACGGAACAACCTGGTCATTCCTTACATGGCTGGAGTGTCTGAGAAGCTTAAAAGAATTTTTGGCAAACACCACACCCCATTTTATTTCAAACCCACAAACACACTAAGGCAGAGACTTGTCCACCCAAAGGATCCGATGCCAAAACATAAAAGGAGCAATATAGTATATGTGGTCCAATGCAGTGAGGAGTGTTCAGACCTCTACATTGGAGAAACTAAACAGCCATTAAACAGAAGGATGGCCCAACATAGGAGGGGTAACAGTTCAGGACCAGAATCAGCAGTACACCTCCATATGAAGGACAAAGGGCACTCTTTCAAAGATGAGGATGTACACATATTAGACAAAGAAGAGAGGTGGTTTGAGAGAGGAGTAAGGGAAGCCATTCATGTGAGCATTGAAAATCCCTCCCTCAACAGAGGTGGCGGCCTCAGGCATAGTCTGTCTGCTACTTATCTGGCTGTGCTTTCCAATGTACCCAGACAAATCACAAAGCCTTCACCACCAAGGCCATAGCTAAGGACCCATTCTTGATAGGTTTCAGCACCTTAGTCCATTGTTCACCTTAAGGCTATGGATACTATTGTCTCCTTAACAAGCCTATTCAGGCCATTGTTCATCTTATGAGCCTAATTCAGACCAGGTGACAAGAGGTCAAAGCTGACTATAAGATGGAGGACTTGCACTAGCTGTATTCAGACTGATGAAGCTGTTTGGATGAGCAGCGAAACATTTCTATCTCTCAAAAAGAAATCCAGTAGCCATGACTCAACTTCCAGATAAACTCACCTGGATGACTGAGAATCTTCACAGACATACTGTTAGAGAAACATTGCCATTTTCACAAAGAATCCTCAGACTCTGACAAGCTCATAAAGGCTATGTTTCCATTTCAGAATGGGCATCAGTGACCACAATCTGACTGAGAGGCCAGCTACACCAAGATCTAGCCAGCTGTTTGGTCTGCAGCAAAGATAGGTTCATTCACTCCTATAGGTAGTCATCAGGTCATGTCTTTTCTGGAGTAAGCCAGCTATCCCAGTGTTAGAGTATGGACATCAATAGTCTCAGGATGTGGTATGTCAGTCACCCTGATTTGACTTACTATTAGAGGTGGGCACGAAACAGAAAACCCATGGTTCAGGTTTGTCTGTTTTGGGCCCATCCTTGGTTCGGTTCGGGTTCATAACATTTTTTTAAAAATGTATGAACCCAAATCAATCCAAACCAGTTCGGGTCCTTACAGGGTGGTGGCGGCATCAGCAGCAGCAGTTCAGCGGTGGCGGCGGCCAATCCTGGCCCCTGCGGCAGGGTTTTTATGAGGCTCTGGCTTGGGGCGAGCACCTCATTTTTTTTCAAGCGCTGACCGGGTTGGTGCTTTTTTTGTTTGTTTTTTGTTTGTTTTCATTTTAGAGAACTGACCCAACCACCCCTGGGGCCAGGTCGGCACTACTTTTTATTTTATTTTATTTTATTTTATTTTATTTTATTTTATTTTATTTTATTTTTATTTTTATTTTTATTTTATTTTGACTTTATTTGATTTTCATTTTTATACTGCTGACCATGTGGCCCATGCTACAGCTGTAGTGCAGGCCAGTCAGCTTTTTTTTTTTTTTTTTTTTTTTTACTTTTGGCCCATGGGCCAGTTTTGCAATCCACGGGCCGGGTCTGGTGTTCATGGGCTGGTACCAGGGCCCTTTTATTTATTTATTTTATTGTATTTTATTTTATTGTTTTTTACTGCTGACCACTTGGCCGCCTACCAGCTGTAGTGCATTCGGTCAGCTTTTTTTCCCCCTCCCCCCGGAGGCTCCTGGACCCTCCCTGCAGCCAGAACGGAGGACCCCAGGAGCAGCACCAGGTAGGAGACACCTCTGGTAAACGAACCGAACCGAAATGAAATGGAAATTTCCATTTCATTTCATTTCATTTCATTTCTCTTAGAGGGGACAGTTCGTTATTTGGTCCATTATGTAATGAAACAAAAAACAAATAATGAAATGAACCAAAAGTTCCTTTCCTGCCCATCTCTACTTACTATTGGTCTGTCTATACTCGCATTTTATGCCCCTCCTTTCTGAATGGAGTCTTTCGAGAAGGATGCCAATTATATATATATATATATATATATTTGTTTTCGTAGATTTTCACGGGTATAGGTATGCATGTTAGGGTGGATTCGGGTTTCTTCCCGTGTAGAAATCTGGTTGTTTTGGCGACGTTTCGACGAGGTCTCACTCGTCATCTTCAGGCTGGTGTTCTGGCTTCTTTCTTCTTGACTTTGCTTCAAGAAGAAAGAAGCCAGAACACCAGCCTGAAGATGACGAGTGAGACCTCGTCGAAACGTCGCCAAAACAACCAGATTTCTACACGGGAAGAAACCCGAATCCACCCTAACATGCATATATATATGTCCATGCCCTCCTGATTCCCTTATGCCAACCTATTATACAGTTTAAGATGGTTTGCAAAAAATAAGCCACTCCACTTATTTGAACACACAAGAGTTTGATTTATGCCCCTGGTTTGATCCCAATACAGAACACCCTTGATACTACACTGGGTCTCTCCTTTACCTTACAATTCAAATAGCAGAACATCCCACTGTCAGTCAAATGCCACCCTCTAAGGAGACTTAAATCTATTTTGTGTTATGACTTTTAATGTATGCTGTGTTAAAAAAATGGGGAAGTTGTAATTATACAAATTGCAGTCTTTGGTCCTAAGCAAACAAGACCTCTTACTGTTAACCATAAGCATTATGTCACCTCTAGTAAATCAGCTATTAGATACACCTACCCGCAAAGAAAATAGATACACCTAGATACATGTCAGAATAGTGAGGTCTCTTCATTTATTCATTCATGGATGTAGACAATATCTATACTGTTATAACCTCATTCATGGATGTAGACAATATCTATACTGTTATAACTAAACACGAGACATACAATCAATGACTACAATCCAGACTATAACAAATAAAACATAATAAAGCAACACAGTTAAAGTAAAATGGCCATTGGAAGGACTTAAGGCTTAAGCTATCGAATATTATACTTCTTAGCATTTCAGAATTAGTTTCAGAAGTTTTTATTCAACTTTCCGCTAAAGAAAAAAAGGAAGGATTGTTAGGATTTGATAAGCATGAGAAAAATCAAAATATATTATAAGCATTAACAGACCCAAATGTGCTGACAAAACATAAGGTCACAGTAACCCATCCTCTAAGACGTGGCACTATCTTACAGTGCGTAGGTGCCGATCTCCTGAACAACAACATGGCAGTTAGCCAGGAATAAGGAACCAACTTTGAACTAGGAAATAGTGTCAGGTCATTCTAGGCTTTGATGACCAAATGGCTATAAGCCAAGAACATGAGCTAATGAACAGGCACATGTAGGCATGTGTAGGGGCATACAAAATACGTCAGTCTTAGATCATACAACCACACAGAAAACTATAAAAATGATGGGAAGTCATTTAGTCCTTTGTCCAGGACAGCAGGGCAGATCAAACCGTCTGGCCTGTGCTATGTCTTGGAACCTTAAGGGGCCCTTAGACCCTTAAGCTAAGATGTTTACTAACCTACTATCTGTATTGTATGTGTTCTGTCTTGTATCTCTATCTGTCTTTAATAAACCTTTTGCTATATAACTAACTCAGCATGGCAATTTTTGAGGAACCACCAGAATGGTGCATTGGCAATTTATAAAGAACCACCCAAATGACAGTTTTTAAGGTTCATTCTTAAACTTAACACCGCAATATAGCAGGACTACAGTATATGAACCGTGAAAGGGCAGGGGACTACTGTACTGTGTAATTAATATAATTAAAGAAAAATCTGAAACCTTTAATGCAATGAAGTCTTATGTAGAAATTTTAAAGAACAAATTTAACCAGAAGCCTCAGGGAGAATATATTTCACAGCAAATGCAGAATTACTTCAAAGAACAGGGAATTCAGCTTCAGTATTCAGTGCCATACACGGCAGAGCAGAATGGCACCACAGAAAGAAAGAACAGATCAATTATGGAAATGGTCAGGTGTATGCTCATTGAAGCAAAACTACCTAACAACTACTGGTCAGATGCAGCATTGACAGCAGTTTATCTGCAGAACATATTGCCAACCAAAGCAGTCAACAAAACACCATTTGAACTGAGGCATCAACACAAGCCAAGTGCTAAACATCTGAGAGTGTTTGGATGTGAAGTATTTGCACACATACCAAAAGAGAAAAGTTCCAAACTAGATGTCAGAGCTGAAGAAGGAGTTTTACTTGGCTATGCACCAGGATACTTCTAAGTCTAACTGCTTCCAAGAAAATGCATGTTGAACATTTAGATGTGAAATCAAGGAGGAATTATATATGCAACAACCTCCTGGATTCACAGATTCCCAAGAAGAAGGATTTAGTGTATAAATCTCAGAAGGGGACCTATGGTTTGAAACAAGCTGTAAGAGCTTGGAATGAAAAACTTAACAAAATGTTATTAAATCAAAATTTACCAAAAGGAAAGCAGATCCCTGTCTCTACACAAGAAACAAAGATGACATACTTGTGTATATCCTAATGTATGTGGATGATCTGATGCTTTGTTGTGAAGATCACAGAGACATCAAAGAGATTGTTTCCAATCTCAACAAAGAAGTGGAAATAAAGCAACTTGTACAAGTCAACTATTATTTGGGAATACAAATTGACAGATAAGAAGATGGAAGTTTTCTTCTGAGTCAAAAGCAAAAGATTCTAGACTTGGTTGAGAATCTAGGAATGCAGGATGCTAATCCTGTACATACTTCTATGGAAACTGGTTTTCACAAACAGAAAGAACTGAGTGAACTCTTGCCCAACAACCATGGGCACAGAGAAGTTATAGGGGAACTGTTATATCTGGCTACAACGACAAGACCAGATATTGCGGTAGCAGTGGGCATTCTTTGATGAAGGACCAGTTCACCTACCCAAAGAGACTGGAGTGGGATTAAGAGGGTGGTGAAGTATTTAAAGTGTGCTGCACAATTTAAACTTAAATTACCATCAACAGGAAATCCTATACTAGTGGAGTTTACTGATGCAGATTGGGCAGAAAACAAATCTGATCATAAATCTACTAGTGGATATGTATTTTTCTATGGGGTGGTCCTATAAACTGGATTAGCTGCAAGCAAGGTAGTATAGCTCGCTCATCTACAGAGGCAGAGTACATCTCAGCTGCAGCAGCTTGTGATGAAATTGTATGGCTCAAGTTTTGTTTGCAGACCTCAAAGTAGATGAGCCTACTCCAATTACACTGTATGAGGATAATCAAAGTTCCATCTATCATTATCAGAAAAGACAGGTAGGTGTATAAAGCATGTTGATGTCAAACATCATATTATAAGAGAGATGCAAAGTGAAGGATTACTACAATTGAGGTGTTGTCTTACTAAGGTCATAATTGCTGATATTTTGATGAAACCTCTGGCTAAAAATAGATTTCAATATTTGAGGAGAAAATTGAATCTAATTGATTCTGAAACACATTGGCCTAAGAAGGCGTGTTAGAGTATGCAGATCAATAGTCTAAAATGTGATATTTCAATCACCCTGATCTGACTTACTATTGGTCTGTCTATACTAGCATTCTTTTATGCTCCTCCTTTCTGAAAGGTCTGTCGGTGAAACAGATGGGAAAATGGCCGTTTTAATCTCTCATCATGGCTGTTGAAATGGAGAGTATTCCCTTCATGCATACCATCTAGCTTTAGGGGGTGGTGTAACAAGTATAGGGACATTCTTCAAATACAGACTGTTTAATGTGGAATATTTGTTTTCTATTTAAAGTTTAATAAACCTTCTTTGACTTTAATGTGACTCATTATTTGCTCTGTGTGTGTATGTGTGTGTGTGGGGGGGGGGTAATTGGACCAAGCAATAGTAAGGCCTCTAACACCCAGAACAGTCCAATTTGTAACTTTCTGAGTCCTGCTTTTTCAGTGCAGGGAGGATCACTCTGTATTGGCCAGTGCATATGATCACTAGAAATGGACTAAAAGTGAGCCTTGCTCCAATTTGATAATATCCTCAAGATACTAGTAAAGACTATGAAACCATTTAAGGGCCATTTAAGGTCTGTGTTCCATTCAGATGTCGGAAGACTCGGAACTGCACCAAATGGCATATTTGTGAGGCTTCTTTACCTGACCCAACCCACCCTTTCAGAGTGTGTAGACAAGCCCTGTGTCTTTACCCTGATGCAAGAAACAAGAGCAAGTGGCTGTATGAGCTTCTTAACCTGAGGCAATTCACTGATAAAAATAATGCTAATATGATTATACCAGCCACTGTAAATAATAGGATTTGGACCAAAATATTAGCCACAAAGTGGTATTAATCTAATTCTAAGTCTATTAACATTGACACTATGTTTTCTATGTTAGTTCCCCTCACTCATAACATTTACATGGAATTTTTACTCTCTTTAAATGCTTGCATTCTCTTGTAGCTTTAATGTAATGTTGTCTTTTAATGCTGTAAGATGTCCCTTGATCCCCTGTTCTCAATACTTGAATATGCCATAATTGTACTGGGCTGTATATTGTCCCTCATTACTGTTAGCCGCCTTGGGTCTTTTCCAAGGAGAAAGCCTGGGTAAAAATACTCTAAAATAAATAAAAATAAATACACAGGGTTCTACAGCAGCATAGAAGTAACAGTAGCTCTCTACTGTAGCATAATTCCCAAATAAAGTTTGGATTTGTGTTGTTTCTGTTTTTAACGCATAAGCTTGGCCTGTTGTGTTCACCTATGAGTGTGGGTTTTGCTTTCTGTAATGCAGATAGTGCTTTCTCTTCAAGGGGTTAAAGCAGACAGATAGGACCAGGCTGATGAGAAGGGTGCCTGCCCAGATACATCTCTCAGTTCACCACATCACCACAGAAAGATACCAGGCATTTTCCCTGAAATCGATTTTCAGCCGGAGCAGGTATTCATGGGCAGAGTGTTCAGCATGCTGAGCAAACAACACAGACCTATATCTTATATAAACAGGGAAATAGGGATGCCATTAATTACTAAAGCAATAAAGTGAATTGGAGAAGTGTCTCTTGTTATCTGTCTTCTGAGGCTCAGCTTAATGGCTCATTTGTTGTAAGTAAACAGTCAGGCTGGTATCTTGTATTAGAACAGTGTAAACGCATTGGGTGAAGGAGTGACATAAACTAAATCACATTCCCTTGTTACTTCAGCCCTATTAAGTTGGCGTGAAAGCATGAGCAGGCAAATTAACTCCCTACATGCATTCAAACAGGAGACATTGTGTTTTAGGTCGAGTCTGTCCATGCAAACAGAAACAAAAGTTTTCCAGGATCCACAATTCCATTGGTTGCGCAGGCATCCTTCTTTTGAGAGTTACTGTGTCCATAGATAGAGGGTGGATGCATGGGGTATAGCAGTCCCCAATATCAATTTAATCTTTTTTGGAATTCTTGAACAGAGGTATGATTGATCTCTCCTCTTTTTGAACAGAAATGTTAATTGTCCCCCATGCAAGGGGAGATCTATGGCAACATAGGAATTTATTTTAGCTACAGGTGCCATTATTTGTCCAACTGACATGACTTACTCTGAGTAAGGAATAGCACAACCAAAGACATAAACATTTGTGTTGGATTCTCTCAAACATGGCAAAGGCAGTGACTCAATTTTGTGGGAGATGCTCCTGGAAGGGAGAGCAACAAGTTCCCAGACAACCACGTTCAGAAGAAGGCTGGGGGCACAAATTAGCTAAGAATTCTATTGGTCTGAGATCAGAATTCCCATCTCTGTTAGGACAAAAGTGTGGCATCTGATCGTATTAATAGGAAAAGGCACCAAACAGGAAGAGGTGGTGTGTGGTTTGAGACTAGAGATGGGGATGGATTTTTAAAAGCAGTGATTCATCATGATTCGTGATTCATTGGGGCTGACAAATCAACAAATTTCCAGTGACAAATCGATGAATCAATAAATTGATTCATCCCCCATTTAACATGCTATAAAAAGCCCTTCCTGATATTTAGATGCCCCAAATTTGCAAGAAAGCTTCCTCTGTCTATTGTCTACAAGCCCTGCAAGAATCCTTACCAGTAAATTGCACCCCCAACCCATAGAAATCAAACTTTCAGAAAGGCTTCTTCCAACTCTCCTCTACAATCCCACCAAGTTTAGTGAATATTGGGTTTCAAACATCTGAGATATACACCCACAAATTGGGGGCCCTAGGAAAGTGCCCTTTAGCAACTAGGTTAGGGAAACCCAGTCTTCACCAAACATGGAGGAATTATAGTGGAGAGTGATAAGAAGCTTCTCTCAAAGTTTGGAGTCTCTTGGTGCCTGGGGAGAACTTTCCTGGGGGCCCTATTTGGGCAGTGCATAACATCAAAGATTCAATCTCCACCAAATCTGGAAGAATTGTAGAGGAGATTCAGGGGATGTTTCTCTCCAGTGTTGGTGTCTTTAAGTGCCTCGGGGGGGGGGGATGTTAAAACCCAACAAACTAACAAATCAAAAATTGCTAAAACTTCATCAATTCATATTTATTGGGGGGCTCCATTTATGACTAATACAAATCTATCAGTTTTGACAAATCAGCTGAATCCCTCAGAAAATATGACTTGTTTTTCCATTTGTTCCCATCTCTAATTATAACCCATGGTGCTAAGACACACACAAACCATACAGAATGTCTGTCCTTCCATGAACCATCCAGACCTAGTCCAAACCATCCCTATTTATTTATTTTTTATTTATTTATTTATTTTTTTATTTAATAAATAAATAAATAAATAAATAAATAGGAAAAGCAGTAATAAACAGAGTTTATGGAAAGTGATGACTCCCAACATTTAGCTGGTAGTTGATATTTTTGAAAACCCAAACCAAGCACAGCAATGCTATTGAATCTCCTGGAAATTTATAGCCAATGATAGAAAAAGAAACAAGGGCTGTAAAGCCACATTACACCCATCACTTTTCACATTTCTTATTGCAGATGATGTTGTGCCCTTGCCCATAAGGAGAAGAACCTGGGAAGAATTTTACCTCATAGGTGTATCAACAGGATAGTTTGTTGAGAAGATATGTTTTTTGAGTTTAATTAAATAGGCAACAACAACAAAATTACCCCCTCCCCTGCCAAAAAATATGCCAAAAATATGCCACAGCCTCCCTCTCCCAATACTGTTTCTGCTAGATGGTTTCCATGAAATGTAATAAAATCTTGCTTCATTTTGGATATGACCTGGGGAGATTTAGAAAGGGGAAAAGCTGGAGCAGAAGTTAACTGATGCCAGCATGCTTCTATCCTGAAAAAAGAAATAAAGCAGAAGAGAGGTTATTACAGTGCTTCAAGCCTTTCTCTTCCTTAGTGTTTTTCAGAGCTGGGAGGAGAGAAACACAAGGGGATAATACCGGGGTAGCATCCGGCAAGGGTTCCCACAGATTATCATAATCAAACTGAAGAAGACGAAGGAGGAGGAGGAGGAAGTGCTGATTCCACCCTTGCCACTCTAATCCAGTGGGAAAGAAACAAGAGGGTCAGAAATCCAACCTTAACAATGCTTGAATAATACCTACTGGAATTCCCTTTGCTCACTGGAGTACTTCAGATGAGGCATCCCTGAAAAGGAACTGAGCCTGTCTCAACTCCCTGGGCAAGTTGTTCCACATAGGTAAACCAAGTCGGGGGATCGTCTGCAATGAGAGGGCCAGAGATGAGATCGTCTGATTGTCGGTGAAGCCGCTCCGCCAGATAAACAGGGGCCAAGCTAAGCCAAAACCAGCACAGACAGATGATGGGAGTGATGCGGTCAAAACGACACGCACCAACCACCAATTCTGACCCGCTGGGCAAGGTTCAAGGGGAGCCCCATGTAGAGAGCGTTGCAATAATCCAGCCTCGACATGAAAGTGACAGTGACAGTCAAGAAAATGGACCAAAATTTTACTGAGGTGTGCAAATTGAGCTCCTGCCCCCAACACACACACACACACACACACACACACACACACACACACACACACACACACACACACACACACACACACACACACACACACACACACACACACACACACACCATGTTTGAATCTACATTGAGCCATGTCTACCTTTTTCCATGGTAACTGCATGGAAGATACACAGATTCCCTATAGGAAGATTTTGTTTTTAATCCCAAGGGATTCTGTAACTAACACTTTAAAGTTCTATGAGAGAAATGATCCATATCACCTGCTTGCAGATCGTGTGCATAGGCTGGGCAAAGAGAATCAAAGCAACTACCCTGGGAAAGGTAAGATGATTTGAAATTAATTAAAACTCCACTTTGAGTATCAACGTTCCAAGAAATTGCTCCTACTTTGGCTCTCCCTCCACAACCTGTTGGGGGATTTGGCTGGATGTGGTTATGCATTATCGCACAAATTATGGTTTCCTTGCAGTGAATAATGAAATAATTTGACTGTTGTAAATCTTCCACCATCAAGACAGTGCAAGGTTGCCTTCCTGAAAGCTTTACTGGAAACTTGGCAATCACCTGTCTTGAAACGAGGGGTATGGAACTTAGTTATGCAATGAAAAAATGTGAAACAAACTGAGAGTGATTTAAAGCAAGGAAAGGGGAAAGCAGTTGAAGGGGGGTTACAGTGATGTAGAGTAGTCCCTCGCCACAACACGGTTCATATATTACGGTCTCAGTATATTGCAGTTTTTTTCTTGATAGAAGCAGGCTTCCAAAGAAAGGTTTTTAACCTCTTCCTGGTACCTCAGCAAACAGATCTGGGGCTGCTCCTGCCAGCTGCTCTTGCAAAGAGAGGTTTTTAATCCCCTCCTGACCCTTCAGCAAACAGACCTTGATCTCTTGGCAGCAAGATTTGCCCTCAGGAGCAGATTCAGGTCTTTTTGCTGAGGCATTTGCATTTTGCTTCCAAAGAGAGGTTTTTAACTCCCTCCTGACACCTCAGCAAACAGAGCTGGGGCTGCTCCTGCTGGCTACACTTGCAAAGAGGTTTTTAACCCCCTGCTGACACCTCAGCAATCAGTCCTTCAGCTCCTGGCAGCAAGGTTTGCTGAGGTGTCAGGAGGGGGTTAAAAACCTCTCTTTGCAAGCGGAGCCAGCAGGAGCAGCCGTTGCTGAGGCATCTGCATTTCACTTCCAAATAGAGGTTTTTAACCCCCTCCTGGCACTTCAGCAAACAGAGCTGGGGCTGCTCCTACCCACTATGTTTGCAAACAGAGGTTTTTAATCAACCCCTAACACCTCAACAAACTGACCTTGGGCTGCTTGGCTGTTGTTTCCTAAGAGAAGTTTTAACCCCCTCCTGACACCTTAGCAAACAGACTTTGAGCTCTTGGCAACAAGGTTTGCTGAGGTGTCAGGAAGGGGTTAAAAACTTCTCTTTGGAAATGCAGCTGGCAGGAGCAGCCCAAGGTCAGTTTACTGAGGTGTCTGCATTTTGTGGATTTTCCTTTATTGAGGATGGATCAGGCACCTAACTCCCTGAATAAAATTGTGCTGCAATCTGGTTTATTCAGCACTTTCCAAAATAAGTAACATTCAAAATGGATTTGAAGACAAATTTGATGACTCCAAGACTGAATGTTCTCCAGATGAGTTGCCTTGCTACAAAGTTGTTCCTCCAACCTCTTGTGATGTCGAACGAAGTTTCTCCAGATACAAGAGCATACAAATGGACAACAGAAGGAGTTTTTAGTTTGATAACTTAAAGTTGCACATGATCATCCAATCCAATCCTGCTGATGACAAAAATTAACCCAGATATGACCATTTCCCTCAAAATGTTCCTCTGAGTTTTTCAGTACAAGCAGTTCTGGATTGGAGTGAAGAAGAATAAATCTTTTAATTTTTAATGTGTGTGTTTAAGCAGATTTCTTTTTAAAAATGGGTGCTAATTTAGAAAAAAATAAATTCACATTATTTCTTTAATTGGTCAAATTTAAATGCTTGAATGTTTTTCACATTTTAGGTAACAAAAATCTTTGCCTGCATGTTTGCATTTGTCACCAAGTAATTTAGGACCATACTATATTCCTCCTACATCTTATGAGGAAGATGGGTTGAGAGCAGAGATGTATACAAAGTACCGCTTGGCTCAGTGATCTTTATATAAAGTTCAGCAAAATATTTCTGGAAAATTCAGGGAAAGCATGTTATTATCGTGACAGTAGAAATCCTATAATAACTTTGTTTTATTTTAATTCTTTTGTATTGGTACAAACCCATAGAGCAGCATGTTTCAATTTGCTTCCATGCTTTGAAGCAAAACAGAGATTTCTGGATACATATTCTTGGCAGAAGCCAGAGAAATAAAAAATGTTATTGCATTTTCTGTGGCTCCATATGGATGACAGCATCTTGCACCTCTAGAGAATACAAACAATGTTTTCCATGGCAATGCATTAACATTTTCAAATGTTGTTAAATGCACATGCAATGGAAGAAAGGGAGCATTAATTGTGCAGCCGCATCAATATGAAATGCAAAACATCATGTTAACTATGATGCCGTACTGAATGCATAATAACATGAAGGATCCATGGGCATGGAGCATATTGTCACTGTGCTGAAGTAGAACAGATGCCAGCATGGGATGCATAAAAGCTCCATAGTTCAGCAACGGAGCCTAAATGAAGGCAAAACTAAAGGAGGCATTAAGGGAGTGAATACAAGTAGTGTGCTTGCTTTTTCAGGATCTTGATAGACACTGGACTGGATTGGGATGAAATGGCCACACAAGGAGAAGATATATTCAAATATTTCCCTTTGCTATAGTCTCAGCAAATGGCTTGTCTCCACTAGAATCTACCACTCCCATTAATGTCACTGGGATCCACCTGGGGCTAATCATGGCAGTTGGGCAGGATTGTGATGATTATGACCTAAAGGAGAGGGATTAGTAAACCATGATGTTCTCTTAATGTATTGTGCTTGCTCATACTTTTAACAAGATGAGTAGTTTGCACCTGGGAATGAAAGACCTTTTCCTTGAATTACAGACAGCTTAGCTGGGAAGGACCTGGATGGCTCATGGACCCAAGGGAGACAGATAACCACATATGCTTTGAGGAGCTGTACACCATGCTCACCCTTTGACATTAGTGCTCCTGAGCACCCCTCTCCCATGTTTTTACAGATGTGGAATTTTAACTGGAAAGCCCTCTCTTGCCATCTGCTATCTATTTTTTAAAAAATAAAGAGTAGAGGGCCTATAGATACCCGGGAGGTCTTCAAAATTGGGAAGTTCCGAACCAGAGTTCAATGGAGCATTGCCTTGTGGGGGGGATTGGAAGGGTGGAGAATCTATATTGTATGATTCAGTCTGATGAAGCTGCTTGGATGAGTAATGAAATGTTTCAATCTCATGAGAAAAATGGAAGTCCAATTTTCATAATTCAACTTCTGGATAACTTCACCTGGATGACTGAGAATCTTCACAGACATACAGTATCAGAGTGAATGTATAGAGATTTTGTGTAGATTCCAGAAATAAATGTTAACTGTTTTCAAAGTTGAAAGTATGTATGTGATGAATGTTCTAAACTTGAACTTGAAGGAGGTCTGAATAAAGTCAAAAAAGAATCCTCACAGGATACTCTAGGCAGATTCTGCACTGTAAATTTTTATTCATCCCCATCTCTAATTTCTAGTCAAAACCCATACTTTATCAATAATTTCACAACCTATTGGCCACAGAGGGCAGTCAATGTGCATTAATTTCAGAGAAGTTATACACAGACACCCATTAATTTTACAAAACTCTAAAAAATGACAAATAAAGCACAATGTAAAACCAACAATCCATAAACAGAACTGTAAAAACTGATACAAGCAATAGAGTCCAGAAATCCATAAAATGCTGTTAGCTGAATCTAGCTGAGGTGACATGCTGTGGGTTCTGAAAAAAAAATTAAAGCCTTCATTTAATAGAAAAAAGGCAAAAAGTTTTCACTGAAGATTGGTCTTTCCCCAGGGAATTTGTTCATTTGTTCATTTGTTTGTTTGTTTGTTTGTTTGTTTGTTTGTTTGTTTGTTTGTTCATTTGTTCGTTCGTTCGTTCGTTCATGCATTTGTTCATTCATACATTCATTTAAAATATTCTACCTTATCTTGGGACAATATTAAAGCTAAGAACAATAAGTACATGACTATTATTTTTAAATGCTACCCTGAAAAGCAGAAAATCCCAAAATGGGAAACACAAGTAATACTAAAAATCCAATCAAAGCAGTCATGCATATCAATGCATTTTTAAAAGCAGAAATCATGCATAGGTAGCTAGTTGTTGAGGGAAGGCTTGCCTGAAGAGAAAGGTCATAGAATCATAGAGTTGGAAAAGACCTCAAGGGCCATCCAGACTAACCCCCTGCCATGCATAAATCCTCATCAAATTATTCCCAACAGATGACCATCCAGTGATAAAGAAGCTTCAGTAGACAAGCTCCAGTGGAGAAGTGGATTTCTTGAACCATGTTTTAAATGAGTTTCCTGCAAAAAGAAGAAAAGTGGGTTTTCTAAAGGGAACCTTGGATGTGAATCTGGATAGATCCTATGCTCTTTTGCAAACAGGCAGAAGAAGAAAAAGGACTGCATTTTTGCAGTTTCTGGAAGAGCCCTTATCTTGTATGCGTTATTTAGCTATAGAACAATGCTCTCCTGGAGACCTCCCCTTCCATTCTGAAATTCCAAGTAGGGGCAAGGTTTTCCTGTAGTTCACCCTTCCTTGTATGGCTCTCCTACTACCATTCAGAAGGTGTGGCATATCCCTGTCATCAACACAGCAACATCTTCACTTCACGTTTGTCTCCTCACTTCACGCATGATAGCTACAGTTCATTAATTTATAATGATGAAAATCATTACCCCTTTTAGGATTTTACAGATGAGATTATAATTGGATTTCATTAATGACTGAGCTTGGTGTCCTAAGCATAATGAAGGCAAGTCAGTCCAGATTGCATTACTCAGTGTTGGGGAGATGAGTTATCGCTCAACAGTTCAGCCCATGTTTTAGGCGGAAGTCTTCCCTGGACTCTCCAATTGTTTATTTTAAAAAAAGATTCAGGTACCAGGTAATGTGAAAGACAACTGCCTGTATATAATTGCTTGGAACATACTGCACTGGGGTTTTAACAACTGGCTTTTAATTGCAAATAATTGTATAATATAACTGGAGAGCTGGAAGGGGCCCAATGGAGCATCAGGTTGAGTCCCTGACAGGGAGGAATAGTGGGGAATTGAACTCTCAATCCTATGACTCCGCACCCAGATACCTAAACCACTGAGCAGGAAGAAAAATGGGGGGGAAGGGGGCAAAGTGGGAAAGCAACTGTATTACTGTACATCAAGTTATACTGGGCAGAACATGGATCATGACAGACAGTGCTCTGCCTAGATGGGAAGAAGACACCTGTGCTCTTATAAAGAGATAGGACCCTTGATATTTAAAAAAGCAAGTAAAAATATTTTGTCCTTTCATTTTATAAGGGATGGTCAGTAAGCAGGGATGTCCTTGTTGATCTTGTACTTTATGGTCAGGATTTCCAGCCCCTTCCATTTCCATATTTGGTTGCCTTTGTTCCCCATGCGGAAATGTTCATATATTTTTGTGTATTTTCTTTCAAATGTATACAATATGTGTACATGTGTTTCTAATGTTTGCATGTGCTAAAGTGTGTTTGCTTTTCTGAATATACATATTTTTAATTGATATCATTTTTGAATGCACCCAAGATACTGAATTCATTGCTCTCCCCTTCTAAAATATGAACTTGTGCTGCTAAAATGTTCCTTTCCACTAACTGTTTCTGGAGATATGAAACAGGGACTTCCAAATGAAAATGTCTACCGAACTCTTTTATTTTCTTCTGCTCCTTTCTGTTTTAACAGTGTGCTTCTGTTGGTATACTGGACCCACTGATCTGAGTTTTTATTTTGCTTTGTGTTGAGACATGGATACATTCCTTTTTGGAGAAAACAATGTGAAGAGACAGAAGGGTAGTATCTTTTATGAGACCAATAACACATCACAAACAGAAGCTAGCTTTTGTCTCCTTCTGCCTGACACAGCATTTTTCTTTTGTTGATTACTTAAATAAGACAAAAAGTGTGTGTGTGTGTGTGTGTGTGTGTGTGTGTGTGTGTGTGTGTGTGTGTGTGTGTGTGTGTGTGTGTGTGTGTGTGTGTCTAACACACACAAAACTAAAGGCTGCCTTTTTGGAAGTATGAAATACTTTCCTAGAAGAGTCATATACAAAATGCATCACTTTTTTACACATTCATCAATGCTTACGGTTACTTCATGTCCACTCTCGTCCCGGGAGGAAGTTCGTTGCTTGTTGATGTCGGTTGCAGTGACGTGGTCTTCTTGTGGTTCTGTCCGTGATTGATGATACCAGCATGACTGTTTCCACACGTCCTTGTTCCATGATGAGATGTGAAATTCCATGCCTTTGTTTTCCGTTTTTCTTTCGACCTGACATTCCGTTTTTCAATGTTTTGATTCTCTGAAGCCTTGCCTTCAATGCGTTATGGAGCTAAGTTTGAGGCATTTGTCTTTTAATCTCTCTGCACTGCATTGCTGACTCCATAGGGAATGTACTGGCGAACGGCACTTTGCACTCCTGCCACTAGATGGAGAATGGCATGTTGCGGGAGGAGACTGCACGGGCTCTCATATTGGAACGAGAAGTGAGATGAGGAGATTCCCGAGGCCAGGGAGGGGAATCTCTCATCCTGCTTAGATCGCAGTTCAGGGGGCGTGGTCGGGACGAACTCCCTTCATCCCACAATGGACGTGCGGTTAGATTTCTTCGTACCGGTCCCCAGTGGGACCACGAACAACGATGAGATGGACGTGAAGTATCAGCTGCTGTCTCTTTTCTTTTTCTACTAATTAAATCCTGGTTGCAAGTTAATGTACAAAACGTGTTTATTTTAATGTGTAACAAGCAACAAGAGGGACTCTACAGTGGGGGTGGGGAGATAACTCTTTACAGTGAAACACCTCTTGTACAGAATATATTTCTAACCATATTTAGACATAATGGAAGCCTAAAAACAGACAATGCTGTTGGTACAAAGAAGGTAAAGAGGATTATATTTAAAGGGGGAAACAAAGAACTATAAAAGTGAGGGGAAACAATGAATAAAAATGGAATCCTTAACAATTGTCAGATGGGATATAGCAGCCCACATCCTTGGAAGGATATGGAATGTATTTTCTGCCTCCAGACATAATCTGATTCAGAATACACATTCCAGTAAAATTTGAGTCCTGTGGAGGGTTATAAATTCTGCTTCTGGGTTGTAACCATAAATTCTCTTTTCTGTCATTCCTTTCCCCCTTTCTGCTGATGTTTTGAAATAAGGGGTTTGTCCTACCTGTTCAGGAGACAATGCATGAATGGGATGTGCAATATTGGACAGATTCCAGGAGGAACACTCAATCACAGGTTACAAACCATGATGGAGAGGTGTAATTTCCAGGCTTAAAACCAGGGTACTTCAAGGACCAGATGCAGGGGAGTGGTATCAGGACACAGATATCTAGTCTCATGCGCTCCCAAACACATCTGGTAGGGCCACTGTGAGATACAGGAAGCTGGACTAGATGGGCCTTTGGCCTGATCCAGCATGGCTCCTCTTATGTTCTTATGTTCTTATTGCTCATTGTATTGTTTGTTCTACCCAAACACGTGGACATACAATTACCTTTTAGGCTGGCAGAAAAAGACAGTGTGAGACAAAGATGAAAAGGATTGTCTTTTATCCACTTCCTAAATGAATTATTAAAGTTGGAGAAACTTCGATTATATTTTCTCTGCTAATCTATACATATATGTCAAGGCTTAGGTTAGGAATCAAGATGACATCTACTGATATAGGTCCATGTATCACTTTAAGCTTGATCTTTTTCCCATGCTAATTTGCTCACAAATTGACTTCTATCTGTGCCCTATTCCTTGACCACTGGTTATTTAATGACTGCATAGCAGCTCAAGTGAAATGATGCCTCTGGGAGGTGGCGAGAGGGAACAGTATTTTTGTGCTTTAAGGTGATGGCAAGTGGCAGAGAAGCTGAGACTAAGTTTGGTGTGTGATGTGCGGCTCAGCATTGCATTTATCACTAGACTCAGACCTGGGAGTGTGTGTGCATTCAGTGAGCAGAAGAACACATTACAACAAGATGCTTTTGGGGGGGGGACTTTCCACATGTGCAGCTGTCCACTAACACGTGAATGTGTGAACAGGAAAAGCATGCAATGCAACAACAACCATTTCTGCTGCCAGTGAGACCACCTTTGGGTTTTATCTTGGATTTTATTCTGGATTCTGGCTCCCATGTAATAATCAAAATGAAGTGTGTGTGCTGTGTGTGTATATGTGCATGTCTGGGGGGAGAGATTAACATATTTTAATTTATATGCTGTCTAATGGGTCAGGGGAGATGATTTCAACAGAGGGAAATGTAGGGTGCTACATCTAGGTAAAAAGAATGAATTGCACAGATATAGGATGGGGGACACTTGGCTGGAGAATAGTACCTGTGAAAGGGATCTGGGAGTCTTGGTGGACCACAAATTGAACATGAGTCAGCAGTGTGATGCGGCAACCAGGAAAGCCAATGCAATTCTTGATTGCATCAACAGAACCATAGTGTCTAAATCAAGGGAAGTGATAGTACCACTCTATTCTGCTCTGGTCAGACCCCACCTGGAGTACTGTGTCCAGTTCTGTGCACCTCAGTTTAAAAAGGATGTTGACAACCTCAAGTGGGTACAGAGGAGGGCGACCAGGATGGTTGAAGGTATGGAAGAAATGTCATACAAGGAGCGGCTTAGGGGGCTGGGAATGTTTAGCCACTCTAAAAGAAGGCTGAGGGGGGATATGATAGCTATGTTTAAATATTTGAAAGGATGTCATATTGAAGAGGGAATAGGTTTGTTTTCCATGGCTTCAGAGACTAGGACTTGGGGCAATGGTTTCAAACTACAGGAAAAGAGATTCCATATGAACATTAGGAAGAACTTCATGACAGTTAGAGCTGTTAGGCAGTGGAATATGCTGCCACAAAGGGTGGTGGAGTCTCCTTCTTTGGAGGTTTTTAAGCAGAGGCTGGATGGTCATCTGTTGAAAATATTGTGGTGGGGGTTCCTGAATGGCAGGGGGTTGGACTAGATGGCCCTTGAGGTCTCTTCCAACTCTATGATTCTATGATTCTATAAATGTATATAGGAGTTATGGCGAGTGCAGTACAAATAGGATTGCAATGCATGTATATTAAGAGGCTAGGCAGCTAAACAGCCTGGACCAACCAAAAGTGAATACAGACACAGCAACTCATTGAATGGAGATCTGATAGAGAGACATGGTGGCTCAGTGGACTAAGGCTCCGAAAACTGTTGGCTGGAAAAGACAGCAGCTTGGTGGTTTGAATCCTGAGTGCCATGCAGGAGAGTGAGCTTACTCTGATCTTGACTTAAGCATTTATCCATTTATTATAACCATTTATAAGCATTGTTATATGTTGCAACATTTACACCAAGAAGTAACTGAAATCTAAACATAGTTTGGTCTTTAGCAAGTGGTTATGAAGCGGACTAAGACTCCGAAACTGTTGACTGCAGTCAACAGTTCGGCAGTTCGAATCCCAGATACCACACAGCGGAGTGAGCGCCCACTGATAACCCCAGCTCCTGCCAACCTAGCAGTTTGGACACATGTAAATGCAAGTAGATAAATAGGTGCGACTGTAAAAAGCGGGAAGGTAAAACAGTGTTTCCTTGCAACCATGCTGGCCGCGTGGCCATGGACTTGTGTGTGTGTGTGTGTGTGTGTGTGTGTCTATATATATATATAGGAATATAATAAATATAATATAATATAAATATAAATAAATAAACATGAAGTGGAATGCCAGTGCCATGAAGTATCACAAATGTAAAAAAAAAAAAACTGAACTGGTTTTGCAGTTTGTTCTTGAGATTCGTGCCTTGCCATGCTAAGAGCCAAGCCTGCTGCCTGTGTGCATGTGTTGCTCAGCTGACAGGTAGGCACATGCACAGAAGCAGCAGGCGTAGCTCCTTGAAGTTGAGTTGCTTCCTGTGTGCATGCACCCACTGGGTCAGCTGCCTCTGTGCAGGCGCCTGTCTACCATGTTTCACAAGGTACAAATGTTGAAATGTTTTTATTAGATGTGTGCATCAAGCTTTGGGTGGGGAAAGCCCCCAAATGAGGCCAAGCAGATATATTATTTATATGTTACTGGGCTGTACAGACAGACAGAGGGACATTCAAGAGGTATCTGGTCACATTTGGGTTTAGTTTGACATCTCTAAGAAGTTGCTTAAATTTGGTCTGGAATTTTTTGGTTTTAAAATAATGGAATTTTCACAAAAAAATATGCAGTGCCAGTTGCTGGAGCAAGAGAAGGAAGGAGCCAAGCAAAAGAAGGCTGCCACCCAGTGATAGCTAAAGCCTCTTCTATTTGGAAGTTGAGTCATGGCAACTGGACTTCTTTCTCTTGAGAGATTGAAACGTTTTGCTGCTCATACATCTCTAGTTCCAAGGAGGGCTGGGATCAACCTTCTCTGACTCTATTTCCCCACTTAAACTGTAGTGCACCATCAGTTTCTGCTCTTCCTAGTGCTTTTTATGTCTGGCTTATTATGGATGATTTCCTGGTCAAATCTACAGGCTTGCTCTGAGTTCTTTTTGGACCTGGTGCCAGTTCCAGACTCTAGTCCCTCTTCATGCCGTTCCCTAAGCCAGGGTTTGCTTCCTGGTTTAATACAATATGATCACACTCGAATACTTTGATCTTATGTATTCAGCATACTATTACTTATCAATGGTGTTGAATCTTGGACCCTTACAGACACATTATGCAGGAAGCTGGAAGCATTCAAAATGTGGACATATGCACAAATTATGAAGATACCTTGGACAGCCAGAGTCACTAATGTGGTTGTATTACACAGCATGAATAAAAAGTTAGAAATCCTCAATAATGTAAAGAGAAGAAAATTGCAATATTTCGGACACATAATGTGCAATGAGAAATATCTTCTGCTGCAAGTGATCCTTCAAGGAAAAGTAGACGGGAAGTGTGGCCCAGGGCATAGAAGAACATCGTGGCTTAAGAACATAAGCCAATGGTCTGCAGTGAGCACAGCTGCTCAGTTTAGAATAGCTTTAGATAGAAACCACATGACCACATGATTCTATGGTGTTAATTATCAGCAAGTTCTGTGGATGTTGTTCTGATTCTGATCATGCTAGATTAGTAGCCTTCACCTTTTAATGTTCCTGACTCAAGCAACATGGGATCCAAATCTTAGTCCTCTCACCCCATGTATCTGTGGGGTTTAGGGGAAGCTGCATCCCAGTAGCAGGTCCCACCTTGCCAATTGAAGACTAATGTTCCAGATCAAACTGTGAAGTCGGAAAATGTTCTTTCAACTCAGCTTCTGTGCAACATAATTTACTAGATTATGACACAATACACTGGGGAGCTCACTATTTAGTACTCTTTAATTTATGTATTTATAATTTTATGTCTCCACAAGACTCATTATTGTGTTTTTGCTGAAACACAATAAATCACACTTACCACTTTGGAAATTTCTTCATGGTGAATGTCATCATCTCTATAACCTTCAAAAGCAATTTAAATTTTCCTTCCATAAATCCCTCATTATTAGGATGTGTTTTTTCCAGGGGAATTTGAGAATTGGACAATTTTACTATAGCATGTTTTGAATTAGACTGCAGCCTAATATTTTTTGGGGGGGAGAGAGGAGGTTTTTAATTAATTACGGGCAATGGAGAAAAAGTGCAGCTCGTGCAAAAAGAGCAAAACAAACCCTTTATATATAATGCCTGAGAAATGAAGGAGTCCCAATACGTATTAACTGAACCACATTAAAACCCTTGTCTATCCAATCTAGTAATGCTTAACGCTGACTTATCTTCCCTACTAAAAAGAGAAAGTCGGGGTGCTCGTAGGTAAACTCTGCATAATTTGTCTTGCAAAAAGTCTAGAGCATGACAAAGCACAAAGATCAAGTAGATTTTCTGAGCATGTGCATATCCAAATGACAACCTAGACAATCAACTGTAAATGGGAAGCAGAGGTTTGTATGGATCCCCAGCCAGGTACTGAATTGGGCTGATCACTCCTCAACTCCTCCTAAGATCAAGAATTGGGCTGATTTTAAGAGATTTGAGGAACAATCTCCAGGCCAAATGACATTGACTTGTACATCATAGCGGGTCAAATATAATGGGATTTGCTCTACTTATAAAATGGGTGAATTTGAAGTATTTTTTTAAAAAATCTCTATGCCATACAAGGCTGATTCAAATCTGTCCAGCATTTTTGCTACCAACATTTTTTTCTCTGTGTCTAGAGGGCTTCCACTTTTTCGTGCCAGGAATATTCAATTTGGGCTTTCTTCCCTGCAGATGTTAATGTAAAGAAAAAAGGCATTTCTGTAGCTCCAGCATTTACCTCTCTCCACAAATCCTCTCCTCCCCACCCCCAAGCAACTATTTGGCTGCTTGGGGAGGCAGGAAAGGGCTGCCTGGGCTCCTACCTGGATTGGAGGACTACCTCTGAAGATGATCTGGCATGCAGATCCTGGTAAGTGGCCCAGCCAGCCTGAGGATGGGAGAAAGGCCACACTTCACTCTTCATGCTTTGCGACACAATAGAAAACACCCAGGACTACTCAGAATGATTTAATTCAGGTTCATCCCCTTCTCACCACTTTGCTTTTACTCCCTTTCCTTACTTTAAAGTAACATGTGCTGGAATTACTGATTTTTGGTAATATAATCTAATTTAAATCAGTTTATTTTAAACTTGATGTCACCAAAATTAGTTCAAAAGCGGGAGAGAAAAAACCTTGGAGACCATTAAACAGTGTCTGCCCCTTTAATTGAACAAAGCTTCTACTGAACATTATCCAGAGTTATAAAATGACTGACATTGTGTGAAGAGGTGCTGTTTTAAATTTTGAATATTTGTACAAATTTTGAATATTTGCTACAAATAAAACAGGTTGTTAAGGAAAATGCCATTATTTTTAGATTAAAAAAACTTTATGAAAATAATGTTTTCATGTTTTTTTTTATCTGCTGGCATCTAAGGTTGTGAGTAGAGATGGGCACAAAACAGAGAAATAGTGCTTCATTTCATTTCATTTCTGTAGTAGTATTGTTTTGTTTCATTTGTAATGAATTCTTAAAGTAGTTCCATTTAAAAATGAAATGAAATGAAATGAAATGAAATGCTCCCCTGGGACCTAAAGTACCAAAATGTCAGGGGAGCTTCCTCAAGCAATTCTAGGTAATCCCCTGAAATCTGGAAGGGTTTGGGTTTCAGGGGGCTGAGTTATGAAGCTCCAAAGAAGGTGCCCCTAGGGGAAAAAAATCTAACTGAGTCTGAAGCCAATCACTTGAGTGATAGTTCCAATGTAGCTTGGCTTCCAATTCCAATTAGAATGATTTTTCCCCTTGGTGCACCCCCTTTGAAGCTCCATAGCTCAGCCCCCTGAAACCCAAACCTCTACAAGTTTGGGTGGTTACCTAGAGTTGCTTGAGGAAGCTACTGCTGCCATTCTCATGCGTAATATGGTTGTGATATATATTTTTGAAAATACGGATCACAATCATATTTTGGCACAGAAAATAAGAACATAGGAACATAAGAAGAGTCATGCTGGATCAGGCCAAAGGCCCATCTAGTCCAGCTTCCTGTTTCTCACAGTGGCCCCACCAGATGCGTCTGGGAGTGAACAAGACTAGATATCTGTTTCCTGATACCACTCCCCTGCATTTGGCCCTTAAGCCTGGAGATTACACATCTCCATCATGGTTTGTAACCTGTGATGGATTTTTCCTCCAGGAATCTGTCCAATCCCCTTTTGAAGGCATCCAAGCCAGTTGCCATCACCACATCCTGTGGCAGGGAGTTCCACAGACTAACAACACGCTGGGTAAAAAAAAATTATTTTGTCTGTTCTCACTCTACCATCCCTCAATCTAAGTGGATGTCCCCTAGTTCTGGTATTCTGTGAGAGGGGGGAAAGAGTCCCTCTATCCACTTCACTCATGCCCTGCATGACCTGGGTGGAGAAGAGGTGGTAGAGGCTTCTATCTTGCCTTTCCTGACCCTATAGCACAGATGGATGCTACAGGGAAAGAAAGCCATGGAAGCTTTTGAATTTCATGCTCCCAGAACCCCGGGTCGTGGGCGCCCAAAATTCAAATGCCTTCCCTAGAAAAGGGATATATAAAATTCATATAAAAAGATGAATTTTTCTCAAGACATAGGGTAGTCAAACTATCATCTTGTAAAAAAGGCCTATCCCCAGAACTTTCATTTTTCTTATGAATAATTCGTCTTACAGGGCATTCGTCTTGCGAGGTACCACTGTATTTTTAATGTTGTGATTTCTGTTTTTAAAGTAGCCTTCTGAGTCCCTATGGTCTCATTCTGCTACCATATTTAATGGTTCATAGAGAATTCCACAGTTATTTTTCCAATGACCACCACTGCTATCTAAAAAGGAAATGATTCTTCTGTAAGATTTTTTTTTTTTTTTGAAATGTGACATTGATATTGTCTTTTAGGAGATACATGACCTTAAACATTTTACACTGAATTTTTAAAATAATCTCTAGCTTCATGGGCTTTTTGATGTGTCCGATTGCCCTGACTTTTTCTGTACTTTAGGAAACTAATGGGTCTCCTAGAGGAGGGACAGACTGGGACAACCCTGGTTTGCTCCTTGTTCGGTGCCTGTTGGGAAATGGTAGAGAACACAAGAGGGGTTCCTGCAAATCATCTTGTTGTTTTGAAACTAGTTTTCCAAACCTGCAGGGTGACTTTTGTTATGTAAGGTATACTATTCTTGTCCCTGCTGGCCTTGTTGGCAAGGTATTTTACAAGGCAATGTTGGACCATTTCCTGACATTTTGCATTTTGGGCAAAGAAATGATACCCCCATTCATAAATCCGAGGGTCCCCTCCCTGCCTCCCATTTTTACACAACTGAATTGTCTCTTTGCTTCTTTCAATTTTATACTGAGCATATTTTTCTTTCAATAATAGTTTTTCTACATTCCCTAGATGGGAGATGTGTATCCTAACTCTTGCTGCATTAAACCTAAAGGATCATATCACCCCGCATGGGCTTTCTTGACTTGGTTCTACCACCTTCCTAAGCTTGTTTGGTGAGGACATGGGAGAAGGTCTTATCAGTAGCTGCTCCCAGGCTTTGGGATGCACTGTCCTGAGAAGCCAAGTTAACCCCTTCCCCGCTTGCCCTTCCATCATCAGGCAGAGACCTTCCTCTTCAGGCAGGCTTGTAAGCAGTAAATTATCTCAGGAATGCTGGGATTTCACTGTATTTCAATTCATTTTTATACTCAGTTGTTTTAATCTTATTGCATATTTAACTGTTTTTAATGCAATATTTATATCATGTCTTTTTTAAATTGACCTGTTGCATTTTGCATTGGGTTCCCTATGGGGAGAAAGGCAGTATGTAGATAATTTAAATAAATAAACTTGAGCTCTTCTTCTTCTTTAAAAACCAAAATGATGAACAACCCCCATCCCACAAGACAATCCTTCCTTTGTTATGACTTTCCTATTCCTCTTTCCTCCCTGAAGGTTCCTGATAATAGTTTTATGAACATCTGCTTGATGACAGTGAGAATCAACAAGACAGCTCTTCCCATTTCCCTTATTTCAGACAGATTAATTCCCTATCTAGAATCATATGACTTAAAAAAAACACCTTGAGGTGTTTGGAAACAGCTTTGCCTACCTTTCAAAAAGAAATCATGGTGTACTTAGAGAATCACAGTGATTTGAGAAAGGAAGACCTTATCATCATAGGATCTTGGAAGACAGATGATCCCTGGAGCAGTTCTTACAGAGTGCAATGCATCTCTCATCATGATGTCTGGAAGTACATCAAAGCCCACTCAAGACCCTTTCCAATTTGCAAAGGGAAAAACATCACTCTCTTCTTCCAGCTTCACTAAGAGCAAGGATGCTGCCGCTATACCTAGGGTCCCATGAGAGGAGATATTACAATAACAAATGATCACCTCCAACTTTGGATTTATGCACTTTGTGACAGTGGATGATCTTTTGCAGTAACAAATTACATTGGCTCTTTGAATAGATTATTCCAGGTATGTCAATAAGAAGCCCACAGCTATTTAGATGTCACATTAAACAGCATCAGATTTGCAACTATCAATGACAATGCCTAACATCATTGCCCAAGGCTGAAATGATGCCCAAATGCCTTTGATGGTGATCCATAAACATAAAAATGAGTCTTCTGTAATCTTCTAGAGACAGAAAGGGGACATTTTCCCCCAGGCATTTTGTTTACTTCTCCCCACTCCACCCACCCCAGCATCCTTTCCCAAAAGACCTTTGCTGTGTACTGCAGAGTGAAAGAAATAAGTATTAAAACAAATCAAGGCCCATTCACCTTCTGTGCTCCCTTCACATTCTTTAACTGCAGTAGCTTGCATATAACGAGGGTTTCGCTCAAAATATGGTTATAGATTGGTTTTCCTACTAGAGTTTTCTCTTGGGAGTCTGATGTACTTGTTTATCTAACCTAGGTATGGCTCATCAGCCCTTAGCTAACCCCAGATAGTGGGGGATAAGGGAAAACCTATCAAACCTATTGTTTAGTTTGAAACCCTGGATCAGGGAAGGAAACAGGTTAATATTGAAGGAAAAGTGATGCTTCCAAAGTGGAAGAGATGAAAATAGCATGGTTAAGCTAAATGCACTCAGCCTTATCTACTGGTAGATCAATAGGACAGAACCCAACAACATCTCACGTTGACCATCGAGCTAAAAACAAATGCTACACTTGCTAACTTTCAAGGGGTGTGAATATTTTTCTTGCAGCCCTCCAAAGAATTGTGGTTGCAGAAGCCAAAGCAGCCACCACTCCCCAAACATCTTCGTCCCACACATGCAACTTCTGTGGAACAACATGCATGTTGCACATGGGATGATAATCACGAGCTGTCAAGTCAATTCTGACATATGGCAACTCTTCTCAGGGTTTCCCAAGCACAGAATATACACATACAACAGCACTACGGTTCTATACTGAAATGCTTCCATGCAGAAACAGAAGTGAGTTGAATGCACCTGCTCTTTGACCAAAACAGGTGGTTTGTCCCTAAAATAACAAAAATGAGAAGCATTTCTTTTATAACTGGTGGAAGGCTAAAGCATTGTAGTATAAAATAAAATAAAAAGTGGGAGGAAGGATGAATAGATAGCATAATGTCAATGACAGAGGATCACCAAATGAGATATGTTATTTTGTAAAAACTATTTTTATGTGTGTACTATTTTTTCTTTTTCTTTTTTCTTTCCTTTTTCCTTTTTATTTTTCTCTTATGTATATTCTTTCTATGTTTTAAATTGAAAAATAAAGCTTAATAAAAAGGAAAGCAAAAACAAAAACAAAAATAACACAGTATAAGAACAGGGGAGAACTTCTGAAAATGGCTGAGTGTTCACTGTCATTAAAAAGGACCCTTTTTTCTGGGGGGGGGCACTCTTAGAAATGGAAAACACAAAAATGGAAAAATCTACAAATCTACTCCTAAAAAAGTAGTCCAAACAGTCATGCATAAAAATCCACTAAACAAATCACACAGGCACAGAAGGACTGGCTGAATGATGGAAAGAACACATCAAAGGCTTATCATGTTATCATTTAAAAATGTCCATGCAAAAACATAGCAGTTGTTGGAGCTATGCTCTGCGAAAATAACATGCTGACATATGCTATCATTTAATATATCATTAGAGTTGTCCATGAAACCTCACATTAAAATATAACAGTTAATCTTTAAAGTGTCACCATATTTTTATAATTTTTGTTTGCTCTCATATTTTTAACCTAATATTTGTTTGTTTGCTTAAGATGTTTTTCACTCTTTTGAGAAAATTATGAAAGCATTTGCATTCCTTAATGGAATTGGCTGGAGAAGAGCCACCTCATTTTATGGCTAAATGAGAGTTTTGAAAATGGTTCCCAACATTTTACTACTAGCGTTCTAGCCTAATACTGTAGTCCCAACTAGACATGGGTATTTCATTTTGGAAGGGGACTAGTTCTGAAATAAACACACCAGCACAGCATGTTTCATTTTGGTGCAGCAACCATTAAGAAATCTGGGATGCATTATTTTTCCCTCTCCCTGGTGCTGGCCAATCAGACAGGGAGGCAGGATGATGCATGTCCTTGCACAGCTCCTGATTGGCCAGCACCAGGGAGAGTGAAAGTTGATGCATCAGATGCTGCTTCCTGATTGGAATTTTGCCCAGTGCGAGGTAAAGCAAGGTAAACCAGTGATTGATTTTGTTCCGGAGGGTGGGACTGTTTTCTGAGAACCAGCTGTGCTGGCATGTTCTGTTTTGGAACCAGTCCCCTTCCCATGCCTAGTCTCAACCCTATCTTCACTTCTCCTAGTCAGAAAACATTGTCCTTATTCTGATTTAGCTTCACTTGCCCTCAGTTCAATCAGCATATAGTATCCGGCTGTCATTCTGTGAGATATGTAATAGGGTAGTCCAATCCGTGTATTTATATGTTGGACAGAATCCTCTTGGTGATGTAAGGTGTCATGAGCTAGGTGGAAGACACCTGATTTTTGTGAGACTCAGAAAGACCACCTCCAATGTTAACACCATCTTTAACAAAAAAAAATGCATGCCATCAAGTCACTTCTCATTTATGGTGCTCCTTGTTAGGGTTCTCTAGATAGACAGTGCTTAGAGGTGGCTTTGTATACCAAAGCTGCTCTAAAGCACTTCCTCATCTGCTTCCTTCAGAGTGATCTGTGAACTCAACTTTCTCAGGACTGAACAATTAGCATAACTCACTGTTGTAGATGATTGATATATATCTCTTCTTGAGTTTCATTACCCATACATCATTTACTGCAGGCTGTTACAAGATTACAATCTGTTCCTCTACTACTTCACCTTGTCTGTTGTGAGCTGAGATTTAATTATTGGCCACACAACATCTGTGCAAACCATGAAGAGAGGTAGTTATAGATAAGTGTTGACATTTGACCTGTTATTATGGCTTGATTCTGAGCACGCCAACAATGTCAGGTGTGCAATCAGTGAATAGATCTAGAATTTAAAATTAACTTTGGAACTGATTCCTTTGAACATTCTGGAGCACTGTGTTAACTTGTTTGCATTGTGCAGTCATGGCCCCACAAAAACACAATCCACAAGCCATATAGAATGCACTCTCCCAAGTATCACTCTGCAATCCCAAATGCATCTACTCTGAAGTAAGCTCCTCTAGACCCCATGGGATTTACACAAGAATCATTGGTAAGCACCTGACAGCCATTAGCACTCTTGGTAGGTAATGCTTTGACACCACCAATTTTGTAATCAGAATCTTAATCTTAGAACTAGAACGTTTCCGTTCATCGTTTCCGTTCGTAACAGAAACGGTAGCGACAATTACTCCGCCAGAACTCGAACTCGAACCGATAAAAGAAAAATTGGGTCTGATTTGTCAGTCGTTCCTGGCAGAGCGAGTGTTGATGCTAAGCTTTGACCTGCCAAAAAAGCAGGCAAAAATATGCCTGCCTGAGTGAGGGCACCTACCAGAGGGGTGGTTTCTGGGGGGGTCCCGGCCTCCCCCTCTCCTGTCCTGGGCTGCTCTGGTGGGGGCATCCTCATCAACGCCATGCCATGCGGTGCAGGCGGGGATCAAAAGTGCAAATTTATTTTGAAATCGTGGTCCAAAAACACACCAAAGCATTTAAAATAGCTATTTTAAAACTGCCTGAATTTTTACAGTAGCAGCAGTGGGTTTTTCTTGCAACAAAACGTCTCCATTGATTTTATTTTATTTTATTTTTATTTTTATTTTTTTAACACCTGCGCAATGATGGGCTGGCCATGGGAGTGGACCATGCAATTTTTGGAGCCATTCCACCAATTGCATGGCCACTTGGCCAGGTTTTGACTGAGACTTCTGGGATGTGCCAGTCGGGCATAAAAAGCCCACTAACCCTAGCCCTAACCCTAACCCATACACCAGTACACTGTCCTTCTTAGTGGGTCAGAGAGGCACCCAGAGGTGCACACCACTAACTCACCCTAACCTTACCCGTAACCCTAAAGCCCCTAACCCTAACCCTAAGGCAGATCTGTGTACTCACATTGCACTACACGCAAGTACACTTCCCTTCTTAGTGAGTCAGAGGGCGCCCATAGGGGTCCTCTCTCACTTCGTTCCCCAGCCCAAGTGCACCGTACACCTGTATGCCAATATGCTGTCCTTCTTAGTGAGTCAGAGTAGAGGCACCCACCCAAAAGAAAGAGAGGTGCCTCTGCCTGTCACTGCAATTTGGTATGCATATCCAATTGGCTATGCGTACCCTTTTGTAGCGGGCCAGAGGAGGCACCCACCCCAGAGAGGTGCCTCCAGGAGCCCGCTTTCCCTTCATAGCAACCCAGAGGAGGCACCCACCCCAGAGGTGCCTCCAAGAGCCCACTTTCCCTTCATAGCTGGCCAGAGGAGGCACCCACCCCAGGTGCCTCCAGGAGCCCGCATTCCCTTTATAGCGGGCCAGAGGAGGCATCCACCCCAGAGAGGTGCCTCCAGGAGCCTGCTCCCCCCCAAACCAGTACTAACAACAGATGAAAAAATGACAAATGAAACGACAATTTTTTGTAATCGGAAAGAATCCGGCTCCGACACACGCCCACTCGAAATGTCATTTTTCCTGGTCGTGCCCATCTCTACTTAGAACTACAGAACTGGAAGTGTGCTTATAGATCTACACAAAGTCCAGGTTCTGTGTAGGAGGCACTATGGGGAACCTAGCTCTCAACCTGTGGTTCCACAGCCAGATATCTAAACCACTAAGCTACCCAATGCATAGTAATACAGTGGTACCTTGTATAAAGGAATTAATTCATTCCTAATGAAATTCTGTTAAGCAAGTTTTCCTTTGTACATATTTCCCATAGGAATGCATTGAAAATGAATTAATTTCTAATTGTGACTGTTTTTCTGTTGTACGGATTCGCCCCATAGGCAATTATTTTAAGCAATTTCCCCCTATCTCATGATTTTTTTTCTTTAAGTGGATGTTCTGTTAAACAAACCACTTTTTATATGAGGGTCCACTAAAATAGTCATACCAGGATAAAGGAGACCCAACTTTGATTCTCTACTCAGTAAAAGTGGTTGAGAGATTGCCTTGAATTAGTAATCAAGGTCGTTGGTCTTCTCAGCCGCTCTCAGTGTCATTCTCACTGGATTTCCATGAGAATAAAATGAGATGGAGAAAAATGTTCTCCATGTTGAGCTCCTGGAAATAAATGCATTTCTAATTATGTTTAAAGTAGAAAATGGTAGTCACCATTCACCTATTGATCAAGTTGATCTTCTCTAATTGGATTTCTTCTAGACTTGAAACAGGATTTATTTATATTAGAGACAGTTTAGTGAGAACAGAAGTGAGGTTCTACCAAGAATGAGTTGCTTGCATTTGAGGGACGCTGACATTCAATTTTTGTATTATATCGGTAGTTGCAGGGTCCGGTATGTTTAGAGCCCAGATCCCTTGTATCCTGGGGTCCTTGTATTCCAGTGATGGACAGCCCAGGTGCACCACAATCAGGGAAACTTCCTTCTCATCTTCCTCCCATTCAGTAACAAAGGATCTTTAGATCTTAACTATCATAGCTAAGGATCATTGCTAAGGATCATTGCTAAGGATCATCACTAGATATTATGACAGCAGTTCTACAAACAAGGTATGTATTGATAGCTGTTGTGAGGTTTTTTGGCTGTTTGGCCATTTTCTGGAAATTTTTCTTCCTGGTGGTTTGGCAGACTCTGTGGGTTGCATCTTCAGAGGGCAAGTTGCTCATGGAATGAGGAGTTTTCTCTGTGCTCTAGGGGTATAGAGTGAGTGAAACTGTGGAGTTTTTTGTGGGAAAGAGGAGACTTGTCATATGCAGGATAACAGGTGTTAGTTATTGCATTGTGATGGTGGGATTAAGAAGTTTCACAGCTGTTAGGGGTGGGAGCAATTGTTCTCTGCAGTTGATGGGTGTCATTAGCTGTTATATTGTGCGAACTGATCAAGGGTGCTTGTAGCTAGATGGGAATCACTGAGCTTTGACCTTTGGCAGGCTGCAGTTTTCAGTACTGGAAGCCAGGCTTTGTTGATTTTTTACTTTCTTCTTTTTTTGTTGAAACTGTGCTTATGTTTGTGGATTTCAGTGGCTTCCCCGTGTAGTCTGACATAGTGACTCTGTGTCCTGGAAAAGGATTTCATGTCCAGTTTGTTTCAGGGTGTGTTCAGCTACTGCTGTTGTTTCTGGTTGTTTTAGTCTGCAGTGACTACAAAGCGTAGTATCCAAACTAGAATCAAAGAACATGAAAGGATTCACCTCTTCCCTTAAAGGGTCAATGCAAAGACTACTGAGGATCCTTTGGTAGTAAGCTTACATGCAGCTTGCAGTTTGTCAGCTAGAACCCCTCAAGACTGTTAATTAGATCGTTGGTACTTCAAGCTTAGCTGGGTAGAGCTAAACACATCCTGGGGAAAAGGTCCCTAATGAACTCACTGCATTTGAATTAATATTTATTTAATATTTATTATTTGGAATAATATTTGGTTGGCCATATGTCAGGAGTGGCCTAGTTGTGGGTTCCTCCCGTTGGCAGGGAGCTAAATTAGTCAACAATTGGAGCCCCTTCAGATTCTGCTGTACTTATTCTGTGATTTCATTAACAAAAAACACGCCTCTCCATTTTAACAGAAATGTTGCTGCCTTCAAGTTCCACCTAGGATGGGGGACTGAACAGAACCTTGAGGAATGCCATGGGCTAAAGACATTGAACAGGAAGCCTCAGCAGCACCTTCTACATTCACCACTCCAGGAACGACCAGAACCCCTCCAAAAACAATGCCTCTCTGAATCACATTCCAGTGAGGCAACTCAAAGGGATACTATGGTCAATGACATCAGAAGGCACCAAAAGATCCAGCAGAACCAATATACATATACCTGCTTCCTACTGTGTACCTTCATCCTGCAATGGATCCTGGGAAGAGCCCAAGCTTTCATGCTGTGGCATCACAAAGTCATGCCCCCCTAGGACTGATATCAAAGGGGTGTATTCCACACCACAAGTTTTGGCCTGAAATCCCAAGGGGGGGGGAGAATGAGAGAGAGATTATTCTGATACCACTGACATTTTAGCCTTTTGCCTTTCACACAGTGATACTTTGTCCTTGTTCTCTTCTGACGTGAAAACAAATGTCTCTTCAAGTGTCCTCCCCCTCTTCTGCTTCCTCCTAGCACAAAAGTTTCAATTAGTTTTGAAATGAGTGGGTAATGGGTCTCCAGGAGACTATTCAACCAGCTACAAGTAGGGTGGTGGTGGAAGGGAGTGAAAATTTTCTTTGTTTGTTCACTGGCATTAATGATGTGGCTAGCATGGTTCCGAGTAGAGATGGGCACAAAACGAGCGATTTTTCATTTTCATTTTTGTTTTTTGTTTTGTTACGCAATGAAAACAAAATGAATTTTTTTAAAAACAAAACAAAAACAAAAACAAAACAACCAAATTTGCTGTGTTTTTCGTTTTCGTTGCAGCAGATTCATTGAACTAAAAACAATGCTAACGAAACAGCAATTTTTCATTTTTGTTTTTCTTTTTTCGTTTCGTTACCTAACGAAATGAAAATGAATTTTTTTGCAAAAAATGTCATGAAAACGAAAATGAACCGAAACGGACCCCCAAACGACAAACGAAACACCATTTTTTTGAGTCGTGCCCATCTCTAGTTCCGAGATTGGGTTTTGTTAATTAACTGTCACTGCCAAGTCTACAGGGAAAGGTGAAAGACTGTGTAGCCCAGTTACAGCCAAGCACAACATTAATAAAATATGCTACTGGTGCTAATAACGATGTTTCTGAGTTAAGACTCCTGGGTAGTTGTTGCAATATAAAGGGCAAGCAAATACTATGAATGATGGAAATTACATTCTTACTATTGTTTTTAATGTGATTGATATCCATATTGTACTCATTTCACAGATCTCCCCCTTTTTGAATACTGGTTTGGCCAGGGTGCTGTTTGGTTTTACCCTTTGCACATTAGGGCTAACTGTGCAAGTAGTTTTTGCTGTTAGCAAGTGGTCATTAGAGATGGGCATGAAATGAAAAATATTCGTTCCATTATTCATTATTCGTTTCATTACGTAATGAAACAAATAACTAAAATTGTGATGAAATTGGAATGAACTGAACAGAACCATGAAAATTAGGTTTGTTACGTTTCGTTTTCATTAATGGTGATGCACAATGAAATGAGCTGTTTTTAAATGTTAAAAATGTCCTGAATACCCGTAAAAACCCAGCGATAATTATTTATTCTGCCTGATAATACCTACCAGGGGGGTTGGGGTCGTTAAAACGTGCATTTATATCTTTTCTCAGATCACTGTATTTTTTTCCTTTAAGGGAAGTTAGAGGACATCGACTCAAAATGGCTCCCAGATGCCTAATATTGATTTCTTGGGTATTAAAATGCCCTGGACATCCATGAAACACAGTGATAATTATTTGAAATTATTACCTACCAGGGGTTGGGGTCTTTAAAACATTTGTTTTTGTCTTTCTCCCATCACGATGTATTTTTTTCTTTTCCCTTTAGGGATGACACAAAATGGATCCCAGCCACAAGATGGATGCAAGCCATGTGATGGGATCATGTAAATTCTTGGACAATTTCAACCAATAGCACGCCCAGGTTGCAGACTGGGTAGCTGTGGCAGCCACAGAGGGCATAAAAAGCTCTGGCAGCCCCCGTCCTCCTTGCTGTCTGCAATGGGAGTTAGGGTGGGATTGCTGTCTCTGTGACTCGTTACTTTAGGCCAGCCAGGCAGGTGTGTGTCTCTGTGTTCCTGCTGGCTGCAGCCTGGCTCGTAGGGGAGAGAAAGAATAGAATAGAATAGAATAGAGTTTTATTGTCATTATGCATATGCAAAATATGCACAATGAAATTAGAGTGCTGTTCCACTACACACTCTAAGCATACAAACACATAAAACATATAAAACACCATACAAAATATTAAAAACTCTTAAAATTGCTTACAAAATTTAAAACACTACTTAAAACTGATTAAGATAGTGCTAAAACTGTCGCATTTAGCTTGGATACTGCTCTGTGATAAAAACTGTTCTTTAGTCTATTTGTCCTTGACCTAAGAGTCCTGTATCTCCTGCCAGACGGCAACAGTTCAAAAAATTGGTAGCCAGGATGCGAAGAGTCTCTCAAAATTCTAGATGTCTTCCTTGAGCATCTGGAGTTGTATAATTCTTCCAAAGGAGGAAGAGGACAGCCCACTATCCTCTCAGCAGTGTTTATGACCCTCTGGAGTGCCCTTCTATCTGCCACTGTGCAACTGGAAAACCAGACACAGAGGCAGTAAGTGATAGTGCTTTCTATAAAGCCCCGGTAGAAGGTTACCAACAGTTTCTTAGACAGTTGTTCCCTCCTGAGAAGTCTCAGAAGATATAATCTCTGTTGGGCCTTCTTAACCAGTGCTTCAGTGTTGGCACTCCAGGCCAAATCCTCCTGTAGAATAACTCCTAAGAACCTACTGTCCGTCACTCGCTCTACACAAACTCCATCAATAATCAGGGGCTGAGTGTCTGATTTCCTTTTTCGATAGTCCACTATAAGTTCTTTGGTCTTGTTGATATTTATTATCAGATTGTTGTTTCTGCACCACCGTAGCAGCCAATGCACCTCCTCTCGGTAGGCTGACTCGTCTCCACCAGAGATGAGTCCCACTACTGTTGTGTCATCGGCAAACTTGATGATTTTATTTTCAGGATGAGTATGAGTGCAGCCTCCCTGTGTGCGTGCGTGCCTTTGCAGCCTCCCTGTGTACCTAGTCTATGCTGTGTCTATACTGTGTCTCTGCCAGCATCATTTTTTTGTGTTTTCTGGGGCATTGGGGGACACACGGGTGTGGAAATGCTTTAAATCACGCAAAAAGCAGATTAAAATGAAAAAAACAAAAAACAAAAAACAAAATGAAATGTTTTCAAAAATTCACAAAAAACAAAAATGAACCAAAACGGGACCCACAACGTAAAATGAAAAACCAAAATGTCATTTTTTCAATTTGTGCCCATCTCTAGTGGTCATGTGATGGGTAGCACAAGTACTTTTCTAGCTAGGGCATGCATTTGCACATGGCTGCCCACTTGTGAGGCTGGGTGTGCTGTCTGCACAAGAAGTGGCCCTTCTACATTTCATGGTTCCAACCAACTTCTACTCCTAGATTTCTATTCCAGTTTCTATTTGAGAACCTCGTGTCATACTGTTTAAACTGCAGTATGGCAATCAAAAACTCTGTTCATGGCCTTAGTTTGATTCCAGGTTCTGATAGCCCACTCAAGGGTGACTCAGCCTTCCATCCTTCTGGGGTCAGTAAACTGGACACTCAGCTCCCTGGGGGTAGAGGATGGGCAATGTGGAACCTACATAATTAAATTGTAAACCACACAGAGAGTGCTTTAAGCATTATGGAACAGTACATACGTGCCATGCTTCTCTTTGGCATTCTTTAGCTCAACAGCCCACAGGTCCAACTTTGTGCCTGAGCCTTTTAAGTGCTTTCTGACATTATGCTTTGGTCCCTACTGGTAATGCAACATTTCCTGCTGATAATACGATGAACATAATAAGACCATCTGATGAACATATTATGCAGGTCTCTGGAAGAGACTCTCCAGGGACTGCTGTTTCATTGCTGGACATAAGCATATATTGATATACATCAATGTGTAATTCCCAACGAGAGACACCAGGAATATTTTTCTGTTTTGTTTTGTTTTTTAAATTGGAGTAGAGATGAGCACGAACCAGAAAATCCATGGTTCGGATTCGTCTGGTTCGGACCCACCCTTGGTTCCGAGTTTTTTAAAAAAATCATTCAAACCGAAACCGGTTTGGCGGCAGCTGCGGCGGCAGGAGCCATGATCCCGCCTCCTCATGCGGAGGCGAGACTGTGATCCTCTCCCGACCACCCTCCACCACGAGTGGATGACAGACGGGCCGGCTGTCATGCACCCACAGCGGAGATCGATTGGGCTGGGTTTAAAGTGGTCCGGGAACTGACAGCCCGGCAGGAGTCTTCAGAAAATGGTGGAGGAAAGGGCAGGCTTTTAAAGTCCTTTTCCCGCCAAAGCCAGCACTACAGCTGATCAGTGGTGCTGGCTTCTGGCAGAAAAAAAGCCTGTGGTTTCCCCACACCAATTGCAAGGGAAACCTTTCCCATAGGAATGCATTGCTTCAATGCATTCCTATGGGAAAACAAAAAATGAAAGGAAAGAAGCAGAAATTTCTGTTTCATTTCATTTCTTTTGTGTTCTTTAATGGGTCAGTACGTTATTGGTTTCGTTAGGGAATGGAATGAATAATGACTAACAAAATGAATAAAAAATTCATTTTGTGCCCATCTCTAAATTGGAGAACTAGGGCTACCATGCTAGCAGCATCCCATTCCATAACTACCAGGAGATTGTTTTCTTTTGACGTTAGTTGGTTTGGGCAGCTTCTGCCTCAAACACATGTTTCAGGCTTTCTTTAGTCATATTTCCAGGATCTCCTATGCTTATTCACTGCTAGAGAAGCCCTGTAGAAGATGCAAGAAACCAGCGATGGTGCTGACGACCTCGCTTAGAGATCAGCTCAGCTTGAACAGTTTGCAGTTCTTTCTGGTATTGAGGGAATAGATCTAGTCTCTCTGGGTCCCAGGGTCTGTGATATGGAAAGTAGGGTCATCTGGGTTGGGTGTTTTGACATCCATAGACACTACTTAATCCTATTCCATTCTTCTGGCAGTGTAGGGGGGGCACAAAATGCCTGTGGAATCACAGCATGGCGATATGAATCCTGAACCATGGCATTGGCTAAAGTTCATATTTTGGATGCTGCTGGCTTGAAGTGAAGGAAGCCTATTGAAAAATCTTAACTCTGCTTTTGAGTACCTTTTGTGGGTGGGTGGGAGGCAGGAAAGGGGATGTATGCAGAAATAATAGGAACAATACTTTCTTGAGACCTTGCAGCAACTTTAGCATGGCAGTGCTCAAGCGTTTGTAGCTCCTTTGAGGAACTTTCATGATACGTTTCAATGCAAACGATCTCTCTCCTTGGTGCAATCAGATCCTAAGCCATGACTGTGAACATCTTTTTCCCCCCAAAGGGAAAGACTAAGACACCTCTGTAAGCAAAATATACAGCCAATTAATTAATAAGAGGAGAGGGCAAAGCACAATACTTTATTAACACAGCTGAGAACTTAACATTTACTGAGCAAGCTAGCAATTAAGGAGGTCGCCCATAGAGAGGAGGCAACAAACTGCAAGGAGTGGCTTTCCTTGCATTCATGAGAGCATTGAAAATCCCTCTCTCAGTAGAGGGGAGGGGGGCTCAGGCACAGTCTCTCTGTTACTTATCATGGTGTGCTTTCAACAATACCCAGACAAATCAAAAAGCCTTTACCACCAAGGCCATAGCTAACGACCCATACTTTTTAGACCAGGGTGATAAGAGGTCAAAGCAGACTATAAGATGGAGGACTCACAACTAGACATGGGCACGACTTGGCGAAATTGTCGTTTCCATTTTCGGATATCCTTTCCGTTACGTAACGGAAACGGTAACGACAATTAAGCTGTCAGAACTCGAACTCGAACTGAAAAAAGAAAAATTGGGACTGATTTGTCGTTGTCGTTCCTGGCATCGCGCGGCAATCGCACGATGCCAAGCGGCACAGAAAAAAGTTTTAAAAATTAAAAAAAAAAAACCCGATTCCCGGCCAAAAAAGCAGGGCAAAATATGCCTGCCTGAGGGCACCTACCAGAGGGGTGGTTTCTGGGGGGGGGGTCCCCAGCCTTCCCCCCCTCCTGTCCTGGGCTGCTGGTACCGGGCTGGGAGGGGGCATCCTCAGCGTCTCCATTTGCCACGCGGTGCGGGGGGATCCAAAATGGCATCCGCAATATTTTTTTTGAAATCTTGGTCCAAAACCACCAAAGCACCACAGAAACATGCGAAAATTAGCTATCTTAAATGCTTGAATTTTTACAGTAGCAGCAGTGGGTTTTTTATAGCAGTAAAAGGTCGCACTGATTTTATTTTATTTTATTTTTATTTTTATTTTTATTTTTATTTTTTTACACCTGCGCAATGATGGGCTGGCCATGGGATGGGACCATGCAAATTTTTGGACCCATTCTACCAATCGCATGGCCAGGTTTTGACTGACACTTCTGGATGTGCAAGAGGGCATAAAAAGCTGAGGCACTCCCAGAAGAGTCACAGTCCGGGCTTGGATGAGGGTGGGAGAGGGCTGTGTGTAGCTGGCTGCTGTGCTAGACTAGTTTTGATTTCGCAGAGCCTTTAGATTACAGTTAGGCAGGCAGGGAGGGAATTGATTCAATTGAATTTTTAGGAAATAATAATAATTCCTTTCATTCTCTGTCTGCTGTGGGGAATAGCAACACAGTTTATTCTTTTTTATTCTCCTGCAGTTTGTTAGGATTTCTTTTCTGATAGTGCTTCAAAGGGGGGGGGAGGTTTGAGTGGGAGGGGAGGTGTGGATTTATTTTAAAAATTTCATTTGCTTGGTGGAAAGCCAAGGTCCTTTCATTCCCTGCCTGCAGCTCTGATGTGGGTGCACTGCCCACTTTGTTTGCAAAAATTGCAATTGCTTTATTCGATGCAGTCTTGTGCAGCAAGTCAATTTAAAGTGTTTTCCACCTGCTCTGGGTCATTACGGGACCCGCGCCTGCTGCCCGCGTGCCCACCCCTCACCCCTGTCGCTGCTGCCGCCTGCCCATGGCCCCCCACTACCCTGCCTGCCGCCTAGGGCACAAAAACACCTAGCGTCAGCGGGACGCCACTCGCTGGGACGTCAAATCGCGCGAAATCGTGGCAGCGGTAACGACAAACGACAAACGACATGACGAAATGACAAATGTTTTTAAAATTTCATGAAAAACGGAAACGACCTGAAATGGACCCGTCCCTGAAAAACAACTCAAAAAAATTTTTTTCTGGTCGTGCCCATCTCTACTCACAACCAGCTTTCTTCAGACCGATGAAGCTGTTTAGATGAGCAGCGAAATGTTTCTATCTCTCAGGAAAAAGAAGTTTAGTTGCCATTACTCAACGTCCAGGTAAATTCACCAGGATTACTGAGAATCTTCACAGACTTTTACTCCAGAACGCTCCTGCACACGACAGTAGAGTGGGAGTGGTGCCAGCAGTGTTCGGACCCTGGCTGGGATTTGGGAAAATGTTGCCTCCCTTTAGAAAAGTTAAACATTTGTCAAGGTCAAGGTCCAACATGGCAAGTGGCAACACTTCCTTAGAGTTTGCTTCTTTCTTTCCAGAAGCTTGGCCCTTGGGGTTTGCTGACTTTCCACAGGATATTTCCATTCTGTCAAAGGCCTAACAAGTAGCAACAAAGCCTATGAAGAAATTCTGTGTTGTACCTCCCCAGCCTGATGGGTGAGGGTCTTTTCTCGCCCTTGGACCACCAACACCAGCCAATGGTTCGCTATTGTGTAGATACATTCATAAAAGAACATCCTCATTTTATTATGCTACTAATTTTGGGCAAATAAAATTATAAAGTAGCTAATTACTAAATGTAATACATGGCCCACATAATTATATAGCTGTCAAAGCAATGGCTGCAGTTGCAAATTGACTTCTCATTTGCATGCAAGGGACTTATTATGATGCTTCCTTTCATCCACTCAGCCTGTTAATTGTCCACAGTGGTTTGAGCACATTGTAGGGACAGCCACAAAACTGTTCATGGTTTAGCACAGCACGTATCCACTACAACGAAATTTGCTACTGTAAATAGATTCCTCTCTCACATGTCAGAGGTGTGCAGGATGAGAAGGAAATAGCATCAAAATCACCCTGGTTTTGTTGTTGTTGTTGTTGTTGTTGTTGTTGTTGCTGCTGCTGATGATGATGATGATGATGCTGCTGCTGCTGCTGCTGATGATGATGATGATGATGATGATGATGATGATGATGATGATGATGATATGTGCTGCCATGTTAGAACCAACCTATAGACCTTAATAGGGTTTTCAATGTAAAGTGAGATTGCTAAGAAGTTTTTTCCCCAATTCCATTCTCCTAGTGAGTTTGTATGACTGAACAGGGGAATTGAACCATGCTCTAAGGAGTCCTAGTATGTCACTGTATATACTACTCCACACTGGGTACCCTGGTTTTAAATTAATGCATACAATGACACAGTATTGGAGCCAGAGGGGTGGGCGCCCTTGGGTGCAATTTTGTTAAGGACACAACTGCTGCCCTTTTGTATCCCCATGTTCTTTCTTGCCACTCAGCTGGCCCACAAGGCTCCGTCCGTCCGTCCATCTGTCCGTCCGTCCGTCCGTCCGTCCATCCATCCATCCATCCATCCATCCATCCATCCATCCTCTCCCCCCCCCTTCATTGCCACCCTCTCCACACATACCTCCCTCCCTGCCTAGGCTACCTGCAAAGCAGGGCAAGTCAGACACTCCTTGACTCAGTCAGCACACAGCAATGAAGGGGAGTAGACCACCCCATCAAGGAGAGTGCACCAATAGTCTCCATCCAGCTAGGGCTGCTGGAGTGGGGTGTAGCTTCTTTTGCCACTATTTGGCAGCCAGAGCCATGCAAGCCAGGCTGGGGGCACCGAGAGTCTATGTATCACTGTGTCTCTTCCTGGCCACTATTGGGCTGCTGGCAGCACTAAGCCTGGATGGCAGTGTTTTTCTGCTGGGTTGGTGGTGGGAGCAGAAAGCGGCCATGTGGGTATTGCAGGTGGCATTTTAAAAGTGGGAGCTGAAGGCCTAGTGGGCGGGGGGTTTCTTCCTGCCCTGGCTGAGCCCAGTGTGAGGTAAGTGAGGAGGATCCAGGGGAAGTTTGGGGAAGGAAGGAGGATGATGGAGAAGGAGGATGAGGGTGACACAGGGGGACTCCTATCAGGAATAGAGGGAGAAGGAGGGGAGGCACAAGTTCGTGGGTTAGGGCAGGCATGTCCAAACTTCAGCCCTCCTGATGTTTTGGACCACAACTCCCAGAAATCTAAGCTTAAGTTGCCAATGACAAAGGACTGTGGGAGTTGCAGTCCAAAACATCTGGAGGGCCAAAGTTTGGATATGCCTGGGTTAGGGGATGTAATACCTACTCCAGGTGCTGGCAAACCATGAATGCATACAATAATTAGGTGCTAGATTCAAAATTTTCTCTTAATATTAAGCATCCCCTTTATTTGTCTATAGTAGATTTTGAAAAGAGTCGGGGAGTGGATAAAAAAAAATAAAAGCCCCAGTTGAAACAAAACTATGCATCCACATTTAGCTAAAAACAGCAGAAAAATACTGAATCTCATAACCCATTCCCCCCTAGGAATAGCAAATGCACTTAAATTCAAACCCACAGTGTCCTATCGCCCTTGAAAGAACTAATGCATTAGTTGTGTGTATACTTCATTTTTGGAAGGCCGAGTCAGCTCTCATCTCCATAGAAATGAAACTCCAGCTGGGCATTTCTAGGTGTACTGTGTCAGAATCCAAAATTGAGGGTTTCCCAGCTAAATACAATTTGAGTAAGAAATCAAACCTTGGCTTAAAATTAGGGCACGAGTGAGGAAGGAGGTCTGAGCCCCAGTGCTGGCATTGCTGACATGACTCCCGAAGCCTGACATTTAAGTCAGTGGCACTGATCAATCTCAAAAAGTCATTGTGTTAAGAAAGGCAGGGAAGATCCCTCCCCAGACAGCAGCTCTCCTTCTCGGCAGGTCCCTTCAGCGAGGTGTTAGGGCTTGCAAATACAGAAAGGAGGCCCAGCCATTTAGGATAAATGCATTTGCAGATAACAAGAAACCTCTTTGGAAGATGGTTAAACGTTCCCTTAAATGGAAAAGAACCATCTATTGAAACCCGTATCACTAGGAATTGAGCAATGCAGCTCACCACCTGGACAAGCGTCTAATTTCTTGGGAACTTAAAAGCAAAGATGTCCTTTTCAGGCGTTCAAGTCAAAATATATCTGGGTTTCAAAGACTCTTGCTGGCAATCAAAGCTGTCTTTCAGAAGTTTTATGCTAATTGCATTTTGGTTGTTATCTGCTGAAAAGTGAGCAATATTTGATGGTACTATTAAGGTAAAATACGATTTGATACACTCCTGGAAATTTGCTCCTCGGCAATTAGATTTGCATATCTAGCCAGGGAAAGAAAAAAAAAGGAGGGAGGCATTATTTTACATTTTTCTTCCCACTTCAATTTGTGCTATACTTGTTACCAATTTAGCCCTTTTTTCTGAGGATAGCTTTTCTGAGAATGTCTTTCCAGCTTCACAATGCAGCAGTAATACTGTATGCCGTTTCTTTTTTATTAGCTAAAGTCATAACTTTGGACTTGTTGAATCCTCCATAATGTAACTAGTATTTTTATGCATAATGGGGAATGAGAGCTCAGTGGGTTAGAGCACATGGCTGTGGAGACAGGATGTGGGAGTTCTAATCCCCCTGCAGCACCTCCCAGGAGAGTGACCAAAGGAGGACACCCGGAATGTTTGTGGCTTAGGGGGCCACATGCTTTGCCATCTGTGTAGCTTTGGGCAAGTGGCCTAGATCTGGAATGTTACCAGAAGATGAAATTCCCTAGGAGACCCTGGGAATGGCCAGAACAGGCTTGATAGCACCATATCATTATTAGCAAATAGGGATGGGCACTTTATGAAAAACAACACACTGTTTCATCTTTCCTAAGGTTCCGAAATGTAACAAAACAAAACACGGGCAGCATGTTGTCCGAACCAAAAACAAAATGATGCTTTCGGTTCAGTTCTTCCGAACCAGGAATCCGCCACCAGATCTCCCTTAAGGCAAGGGAATGCGATCGGGTGGCTGTTTCCTGGTTATCGCCACTGCCCCCCAGCTGATTTTTACAGCTCAAGGTATTTTTTTTTTTAAGAAAGCTGGGAGGCAGTGGGGAATCCCTCCAGCAGGGTGCTGAGAGGGCAGCACTGATGTCATCACTACCCTCTCAGCCCCCTGCTGGGGGATTCCCTTACCTACTGTCAGAGCCTGGAGCCTGTTTAAAATGTCCCCCCTAATGAACCAAATGGGTTGTACACCATAAGAAAAACAGTTACATCAACTTAACAGCAGCAGGCAATGGATAATGCAACATGTTCCTTTTAAAAAGCTATCACCCAAGACTCAGGTTACCTTTAGATCCCTGTATTTCTCCAGCCATGGCCAAGGGTTCAATCCTAGGTAGTTGGCTCGGTGTTCACTCAGCCATCCATCCTTCTGAGGTCAGTAAACTGAATACCCATTTTATGGAGGAGGGCAGTGCATAACCTGCATAATTAAATTGTAAACCACTCAGAAAGTACTTTAAGTGCCATGGGAGTGATATATAAGCAGCATGTTTTTATGTTAATTTCCAGTCCTCTGCGTGGTTCTTATCATACCTAGTCCTTTAATGCCCTTAGGGAAAGTCACTGTGATGCAAGTTTGTGTAGTCATAGTATGGGGGGGGGGGGCTCTGGCCTCTGAGGACCCTCAAGTTACTGTGAAATATCACTCTATATGTCTTCCCTTATTCCTTCCTCTCTGCACTACTCTCCTTAGCTATGGCCTCTTCTTTTATACTTCTGCTTTCTCCCCTTTCTGAAGATTCTCCAGCTTTACTACCTCTCAGGGTTTCTGGGTCCTGCACAGCCACTGGTGATGCCCAAAGTAAGGGGTGTGCTCATCTCAAGCGGAGCCCCGGTGAAGGGTGCCATATATAGCTCTCCTTCAGACTAGCATCTGAATGGGTTGGGGTCAATTCTTGCTCGGGCCAACAGACACATTCTCATACCCTTACTCCCTCTTAGACCCCTTTCACATGACCCCTAAAATCCGCTGCAAAACACTTGCAGATCCGGAGCATAAAATTGTTTTCCCACCAGCAGTGGACTTTAAAAAAAATAAAGTGCACCCCAGCACACTTTACAAGTACCTGGTCTCCTGAGTAGACATGGGCACAACTCGGAGAAATTGTTGTTTCCGTTTTCGGTTATCATTTCCGTTACGTAACGGAAACGGTAACGATAATTAAGCCGTCAGATCTTGAACTTGAACTGAAAAAAGAAAAATTTGGTCGGGTTTTTCATTTCCGTTTGTGGCATCATGGCGATCGCTCGATGCAAAGCACAGAAAAAGTTTTTAAAAGTTTTTTTTTTAAAAAAACCCGACTCCCGGCCAAAAAAGCAGGCAAAAATATGCCTGCCTGAGGCTTTGGTACCAGAGGGGTGGTTTCTTAGGTACCAGAGGGGTGGTTTCTGGGGGGTCTCTGGCCTTTCCCCCCCTCTTCTCCTGTCCTGGGCTGCTTGCACCAGGCTGGTGGGGGGGGGGGTCATCCTCGTCATCTGTCTCGCTGCATGCCATGCGGTGGGGGGGGATCCAAAATGGCGACCACAATATTTCTTTTGAAATCGTGGTCAAAAAACACACCAAATCATGACAGAAACATGTGAAATTTATTTATTTTAAATGCCTGAATTTTTATAGTAGCAGCAGTGGGTTTTTATAGCAATAAAACATCGTATTGATTTTATTTTATTTTATTTTATTTTTTTTATTTTTTTAGACCTGCCCATTTCGGCTGGGCATGGGATGGGACCATGCAATTTTTTTGAACCATTCCACCAATGGCATCGCCAGGTTTTTGACTGACACTTCTTGATGTCTTGGAGCGCATAAAAGCTGAGGCACCTTCCAGAAATCGCAGTCGGGTGTATGGATGTGGTTGAGGGAGGAGGGCTGGCTGCTGGTGCTGGTGTGATCCGATCGAGATTGAGGAGGGAGGCTGGAGGCTTTAGGATTTAAGTTAGGCAGGCAGGGAGGGAATTGAATTTAGAAAATAATTTCTTTGATTCCCTGCAGCTTTGTCTGCTGAAGGGAATAGCAGTTTATTCTTTATTTCTTCTCTGGCAGTTTGTGAGGATTTTTTTCTGATATTGGATAAAGGGGGAGGTTTGACTGGGAGTGGGAGGTGTGGATTTATTTTAAATATATATTATATACTACCATTTATTTTCTATTTTCCCAAGTTCAATTTGCTTGCACACACACATTTGGGGTGCAAGCCAAGAACAGAACCTCTATCCTAAGTGATATCCTAACTGCCCACTCACCCATCCGCCCACGCTGCCACCCACCTGCGACCAGCACCACCTCCCGCCCACTCACCCGCCCGCGGCCACTGCCCGCCCATGGCCCCCTGCCACCGCCGCCCGCCGCCCGCCCCCCCCGCCGCCTAGGGCGCAAAAACACCTAGCGCCGACCCTGATTGCGGGACGCCGCTATGCTCTGGGAAGTCAAATCGTGCTAAACCGCGGTGGAAATGACAAACGACAAACAGAAACGACCTGAAACGGGCCCGTTCCGACAAACGAAAACTCGAAACATCATTTTTTCTGGTCGTGCCCATGTCTACTCCTGAGGTAAAAAAAATTCCAATGCAGATTGTAAAGCTGTGAATGCCTGGCTCTCCTCCACCTTTTGTTTGTTTTTGTTGTCCCCCGCCCCTTTAACAGACTGGAATCCCTAATGCCCCATTTAACAGACTGGAATCCCTAATGCCGACGGCAGGCGGAGGTGAGAGTGCATTCCTCCCCTCACCACAGATGGGTGTCTCCATCTGGCTCAACGACTGGTCTCCAGATACTAATGCCTCCAACTCGCACACATCTTGGGAATTTCAACGATGTGATGAAGGAGGGGAGGTGGCGGGATAGCGGGCCCAACCCAACCTCCCCCATTTCTCCAAAGGAGAGTCTTCAGGGAAGCCACTGCAAGGAGTCTTCCCCCCCCTCGCCCGTCGCCACCACCCCACCCCAGAAGGAAGTGCAGGACACCTCCTGGTCATGAGTTCTCAGGGTGGAAGAGAACACTGCAGTGTTAACAGACCTTGGCAGCTGCAAGACAAGTCAGCAGGCATAAGTGAAGAGACGGCGAGGGAGTGGGGCCATGCTTCCATTCAGAGGAAGGCCCTCCTTACTTCCCTCCCGCGCCATCCCAACGCAGCCTTGTCCCACCTGAGAAAACTGCTTCACTTCGCGCCAGAGCCTTTGCAACACACACACACACAGAGAGACTGAGCAGGAGGTGGTGGAGACAGATGCACTTCTGCTGGGGAAATCGTTTAAGGAAGGCATTTGCCCTTGACCCCAAATGAAAATGGCTCCATTCACAGACTGGGCAATTGTAGTAGGTTGCCTCAAATGTAGCCAATTGAGGTTTCAAAGGCAATTGCATTACACTGTTAGTATCCATAAATCTTTTGGATGGTGGAAAGGATGTGAAAATGGGACCTTTCCAGCTTGTTACTACACTGGCTTTTACAAATAAGTCTATAAAAAGGGCACAAATAAGTGCAGACTAACTGAATTCAGAATTCAATATAAAATGTATATATTTTTAAAAGGAAGGTTAGATGTTTACTCTTCCTGTAGCCTCCAATAGCTTTAATGACCTTATCAGTGTTTGGCATCCTTTGGGAAATTAATAATCACACTAGTCTTAATGGCCTGGGCCAGTGAACCTTTCCAAGCAGTCATTTCACAAGCTTTGATTATTGTAGCTTCATTAAGGAATGCAGAAGACAATCTTTTTCCACATACAAGTAAACACTCCTCTGGCTCACACTTACCAATCTTAATGCATCCTTATGGAAATAAGCACTTCTAAACATAGATTAAAGAAATCCATATCTAAAAGCCGAGGAAACTGTTGATGTTAGAAGGTGCCTCTCATAACACCATCAAACACCACCATCTTATATTATTTTCCCATTAAACAGTTTAAGGATAGCCCTGTCCAGTCATGCTCTAAACCCATGGGAAGGCCACATACATCCAAGAGGGGTGTGCTAGCCTTGCATCTCTGCTATCACTTTCAACACAGAGATGTAACTTTTGAAAGAAGGATATGCTGCTGTACCGAAAACCTTTAACTTAATTTTTTTATATATTTTTCCTATTCTGCCACCTTGCCAAGTATTTTATTTTATTTTATTTGTTTTTCAGTTTAGAATATATATACCTTTTAAATTATACTATTGTTGTTTTTCCCTTTTAATTGTCCTTTGATTGTTATTGTTAACCACCCAGAGTTCCTTTGGAAGATGGGTGGTATATAAATAAATAAATAAATAAATAAATAAATAAATAAATAAATAAATAAATAAATAAATAGCCCTTCTCCATAGTCTAGAACACCAAAAGGTTGTGATTGTTGCTCACTGGAAGAGGCTTAATGGCTGTAGCAGCCTCCTGTTCTTCAGATACTTGGGCTTCCAGGATCCTGTATTGCTTCCTCATTGTGTGTGGGCTCCATGTGCTTTTCAGACATTACTGAATGGAGGAAAAGTTTCCGCCATAGATTCTGGTGTAGAAAGCTATGGTTCCCAGTCTTGGGGTTTCCAGACGTTCTTGCATTAAAAGTCCGAGAAGCCTTCATCATTAGATGTGCTGGCCAGGAGTTTTGGGAGTTGAATACTGGGGGGATCCAGGATTGGGAACCACTGGTACAAATAATGACAAGGGCTGGGGTACACAGTGTGGTGTAGCAGACAGACTGATAGACTAGGAATGCGAAGAATGGGGTCCAAATCCCCCACTTTGCATGGGAACTCACTGGGAGAGTGGAACTGGTACAGCCACTTATTTAAATACCTCACTTGCCTTGAAAGCCCTATTAGGGTTGCTAAGAGTTAATTCCAACCAGATGGCACAGAACATACACACAGGACTGGAGAAGCCATTTGACCCCTTCCACCATTTTAAAAAGTGCAGGGGTTGTTGGTTTTTTGCACCTTTTAAGACATGCTGTGAACAGAAATGCATCTTGCCTTTGGTGCCCAAACCTTTGCTAAGTGGCGTTTTAGAAAGTAAAACACCCTCAAAGCAATGTATGCATTTTAAAAATGTGGATGGCTAAAAAAAATGTGCACCATTGAAAACATACACACACAAAGGCCAAAATCATGTGTGAGAGCTCCAGTTTTAGCAGCAACTTGGTGTGAGCAGATCTCTATAGACACAATCTGCTGCCAGCCAAGTCATGCATAACCTAAGAACATAAGAAGAGCCATGCTGGATCAGGTCAAGGGCCCATCTAGTCCAGTTTCCTGTATCTCAGAAGGTGGTGATGTTTTGGACTATTTTGCCTCAGAGAAAAGGAATTTCCTTTACTTTTGAACTCGGCCAGTGCAAACCCCTTTTGATTTACTGTGCAGTGGAACAAAAGAATAATGAAAAATATGTCAGTGAAAGTAAAAGAAAATTGTTATAAAGTATATTGGAGATGGTACAGTATATAACACCTGTGAAGTTAAATATAATAAATAAAGAAATATCTCCAATATGCTGGAAGTGTAAAGAAGAAAAAGGGACATATTTACATATGTGGTGGATCTGTGAGATAAGGAAAATGGAATGGACATTGGTTTTTAAAGCAATACTAAAAATACTAGGGGAAAGGATTCAAATGTCCCCACAAATGGCATTGTTAAATATGATTATGGATACACAACTGAAGAAGGAAGAGGTGGAATTGGTAATTATAATGATAATGACAGCAAGGTTGATTTTGCTAAGTATTGGAAATCTAACAACCAAATATCACTGGAGGAATGGTATAGGAACTTATGGAATATGGCTATTAATGATAAATTGATGTGCGAAATTAAAATTGGAAAAGGCTTGAAAAAGTCTAATGATTTTAATGGAATATGGGATAAACTGTTAGCATATCTATTTCAAAAAGATAAAAGGGTTTACACCAGGAGAAGATGCAATGTATTTATGTAGAGAAATGGGCTGGTCAATATCTTTAGAGTTACAAGTTTGATCAAATCCTGAGTGGATGGCGGGTTGCACTGTACTGGGTTTTGTTATGAGTTTAGATTAATGTTTTTCTATTTTTTTGTATAATGTATTATGTTTTTGTATTGTATTTTTATAATTTAATAAAAAAATTTATTTATTTATTTATTTATTTGATTTTTTTTAAAGATACGGTTGCTCTACTTATGAGTTGCTCAACTTATGAGTATGCATTCAGAATGGATTAAACTCATAAGTAGAGGTACCACCGTACTTCCTTTCTCCATAAGCAAGATCAAGGAGACCAGCAGCAGAGCACATAAAACAACATAATTTAAAATACAGTGAACGAGTTCCTGAGTGAAACCATGCAAGTCAAAGATTGCTTTATATATGTCACAGCTGAAAATAAACTAAACCAACTATAGAAGACGGAGGTGGGGGTGGTTAGCCTTTTGCACTGAGAGGTCCAGCTGTACAAGGCACTGCCCCTATGTTTATTATATCATTAAAACTATTTTTACCCTACCTTCCTCCTCAAAAAGGACACAAGACAGCTTACATCATGAAAAACACAGCGTTAAAAAAAAGCTAAAAACAGCAAATTATTTGAATATTTTCAAAGAAATAATAATGTGCAGTGCCTGTCCATGCTGCAGGAGGTAGACTTTTACCCCTGGACCTCGATTTGCAAGTGTTGCCATACAGCTCACGGATCTTTTGGAAGGGTGTGATGGGGAGTGGATTAAACGTCATACTCTTTTGTTTCCCAGTTAATTGGCTGGACATTAATTTATGAATTAATATAGAAAGGTCTCTGGTGTTGCTTTGAGTGCTTTGTGTGTATAACTAAGGCTTTGTCCCATGGATCCCTTTCCAGTCAGGGCAAAATAATTTGTTCTTTTTTCCTCTGGGCCTTCACGGGAAAATATAAAGTGTCTGTTCTCATCCATTGCTTTTCAACCACATGGCAGTTCTGCAATTCACCATTTGCAACCCATTTCCCTTCATTTTATCATCTTTGCCGGCAGGGTTAGTTTAATCCAGACAATGATTAATTTAATATAGACTGAACACTGTGTATCATGCTTGAATTTGGATAGGTAATTTACCATTGTTAGTGACTGGCTCCTGGAATCCAGAATGGTTGCAGTACATTTTATACCTTTGCATCATTACTCTTGGAATGTCCCCCTCCCTCCCCCCCCTCACACACACATTGCTGGAATGTGTTTCTCCATTTCTAAGGTTACAATTCTTCACTAAAGTAGAAACCATCAAATATTTACATCACTCTCTCTACCTTGCTATGTTACCTCTGAAAGCTCGAGGAAACTGTCGACTTACTAAATGGGATGGAGTTTAACACTTGTTGTTAACTCTAAGGCATGCCAAGATAGAGTATTCTATTTTGTATCATTCCCATAAACAACTGATGGGATCTGAGCTGGCATCAGCCTTTAAAGAACTGAAATCTCAGGCTTACTGTATGCTCTGCAGCTTGATTAAATTGTTGATCCATGTGCAAACACTATTTAAAAAGCAAATTCCAATATGAAAAGGAATGGGAAAAAAATCAAGCTTTTTTACTTCCTGTATACAAAAACATGGTGCGATCGCATTTGGACTACTATGATTCAGACAAAGAAAGAAAGAAAGAAAGAAAGAAAGAAAGAAAGAAAGAAAGAAAGAAAGAAAGAAAGAAAGAAAGAAAGAAAGAAAGAAAGGGTTACATACATCAACAAATCTCAGTAATGAGTGCATTCAATAAAATCACACTAAAAAACCTAAGGAAGGAAGGAAGGAAGGAAGGAAGGAAGGAAGGAAGGAAGGAAGGAAGGAAGGAAGGAATACTTTAAAATATGTATAAGATTGTAAAAACATAATTGCTGAAATTCTGTTGCTTTCCATAGTAAATTGCAGTACAGTGGGCCCATTAAAAGTCAGGCCCAGAGGCCAAATGCGGTCCGTTTTCAAATTTTGAGCGGCCCACAACCTCTTCTCCCCAACAGTTCATCCCTGCCAGCTAGCCCTTCCCCATGCCAGATGGTGGAGACATCAGCTTGTACTTTTACGGTTTGCCTGCCCTCCCTGCCTCAAGGCAACATACCCTGAAGAAGTCAATAATGCTGTGAAAGGCCGAAGGTGGCAGGAAAAGAGGAAGACCAAATATGAGATGGATGGACTCCCTAATGGAAGTCATAGGCTTGAGTTTGTATGAATGGAGAAGGGCTGTTGAGGAGAGGGCACAAAGATGGCTCCTTCATGAGGTCACCATAAGTTGAACATAACTTGATGGCACATAACAATAGCTGACTGCTCTGAAAATCTAGTAACTAGAGATGGACACAAAAAGAATTTTTTATTCATTTCATTATTCATTATTCATTTCATTGTGTAATGAAACGAATAACAAATCACCCCCTCAAATAAAAACAAAACAGAAATTTCCGTGCCATTCCATTTTGGTCTTTGTCCCTCCCTTCCAATGTCTTCTCCTACCTGATGTCAGAGAGGCTGACCAGCACTTCTGGAGGGGGCTTCCAAGGTGGCGGGGGACACCTCCCACCCCCAGCGTGGCTGCTGATGCAGACCAGCCCCTGTGGAGAGGGCTTCCAAGGCAACAGTGAGGCCTCCCGCTGCCCAGTGGCACTGCTGCCACCAACCAGCCCCCGCAGACGGGGCTTCTGAGGAGGCAGGGAGGCCTCCCGCCGTGGCAAAAAAAAAAAAGCACCAATCTGCCGGCTGGCCTCAACAATGTAAAAAGAAAAATGAAAAAAAGAAAAAAATGAAAAGTAAAACAGCACGAAATACAAAATGAATTATTTTTTAACAATGCTGTAATAAACAAAATGAAACTGGGGGAAATGAAATGAAAAATGAAACAAAACACCATTTTGGCATTTCATGCCCATCTCTACTAGTAACACAGAAGAGAAGTCTCCAAAAATTATCTTCTTCCCAAAAAGTCAAGTTCCCAATAACTTGGTCTTCCTTTTCAAGTCCAACTAAGTCAGTGATGGTGAACCTTTTAGAGACAGAGTGCTCAAACTGTGATTCAAAACCCGCTTATTTCTTGCAAAGTGCCAGTACAGCAATTTAACTTGAATACAGTGGTATCCCGGGTTACAAATGCTTTGGGTGCTACCCTTCAGGAAAGCAAGCACCCTCCCTGTAGATGCGGGAAATTCGAAAACCTGTTCTTCGTTCCTCGCATTCCCAAAGGGTAGCACCCCAGCTCTTCAATCCTCACTTTCCCAAAGGGTCCTACAAACTGCTGCCTCCCCTTTGCCTGGCTCTCTTCATAGAGCTGTTTCAAGACTGCCAAAATGGCTCGTGAAGAGAGCTGGGTGAAGGGGAGGCAGTGGTTTGTGGGTTACTTTGTAGCCCCAGTATACTGTCCAGGCATACTACTTTAGGGTTGCCCAGAGTGGTGTGGCTGGAGAGTAAACTGGAGCTATGAACAATCCCACAAGCTGTTGCCTCCCCTTCACCTGGCTCTCTGGACAAAGCACAGTGGGATGCTCCAAACAGAGGAGAAAATGATGTGCTGTGAGAGGGCAATATTGCATGTCCATCAAAAGGGTTCCACATGCCACCTTTGGCACCCATGCCATAGTTTGCAAACACTGAACCATGTCATCTGGAACTTCCATTTATATCTTTCCCTTTTAAAAAATTATTTAAATGTCCATGGTTTGTACATCACATTGTCCCTGTTGCCTTTTGAGTTCATTCAGCTCCATGGTAGTTGCATATTATTACTGGACATGCATGTATGCATTAATTAAATACTCTCTCATAAATGCAGGGGGGTTGTTTGCTTGTTTGTTCTGGGATAGCATTCCACCTCTGTATTTATACTCTGGTCACTGATAAAACATTGTCACATAAAAATATTAATTGCATTTTACACATGGTTTGTTCTATGTTTTTTTCCACCAGTAAGCAGGATCGCAAAGAATCATAAATCGAACACTACACAAAAAGAAACTGTTTGAAACAGCCCTCCTGAAAGTGATTACATTAGAGGGGGAGAAACTTCAAATACAACTTCTTCTGTTGCATTCTTACCCTAGGTTCTCCAAAGGTGGGGATCACCCATGGATAAAAATCTCCTCCACCACCACCACCCACCACCGCTTTTTTCCTTCATGAAGATTTAAGAAAAGCTGGTCATAAAACAAAGGCCAATTATGCTGGGCAGGGAATGTTTTAGAAAGCTATTTATTCATTCAGATCTTGAAAGGAAAGGGAAATTTGGTTCTTTAAATGCAGGGGGGAAATCTGCCTTAATTTGGGGTTCTGAGAACTTGAAATAGTGTCACCTCACACATTAATGCAAAAGGTCAAGTTTTCTGTGAAAGTGATGAATCCATACAGAGTAGCTACTGAGTTTAATTCTCTGCCTTTCCCTATTCAGCTGAAGAGTGAAAATGAATTGAGAAGAAATGAGTCTATCCTTGATGCAACATTGAAAAAGGAGTCTAGCAATTCTTGTTTTATCTTTTGATGAATGAGGAAGCCTCTGCATTATAATAAAAGTCGAGTGCCTAAAAAATGAGATGAATGACAATTTCATTGCCTCATGACACCCTCCTGCTTACCAAGACAATCAAACACGGTTGTAGCAGGAGCTGACTTTAATACTACATGACAAAAGTGAATGGAGTCTCCAAAATGGTCAATAGCAGTTCCATTATGATCAATGGCCTTCTTAAAACCGCCCAAGATATTTAACATGTCCAAGAGGACACTTCTTGGTAGGGTTCACATCGGGACATTTCCACTCAGCCTGCCTTAAAATCTAACAATTCCAGATATTTAATAATACTTTTTCCAAACCAGAAGCCCCCTTTCCTCTAAGCATTAGGGCAGTAGTTTTCCTTTGGGTTCCCTAGATATCCTTGGACTAGAACTCATCTCCTCTTCCCTGTGTACAAATGCACAGTTAGAAAAAAATCAGAAAAAACAACATGCCTGCTTTATATCCATTAAATGGCTCTTTATTATCTTTAAATGCTCAAAAGGGTCACATGCAACTGTAATAAATTGTGTAATTGTGTAAAAGCATAATGAATTCAAACACTGGAAGCCCTGGCCACTTGCCTGTAAACAAAAGTGAGGGGCTTACCTACCTCATGTGTGTGCAAGCAATTTGCTCCTGACTCTGCTATCAGTAGTGATGCTCCCAGTCCACCAACCACAATGGCCACCAGCCTCCATTGCTTGTATATGATTTCTTTCCTGTTCAGTGCCTGCAGTCTTTCCACATTTTAAGAGATATACATTTCTGGATTTTTTTCTAAAAGCCTCTCTACATAGTTTTTTTTAACGAATGAAAGAACTAAATAAGAGATAAACTATAGCTATGTCTAGCTGGATGAGACAATTTTTTTACCCAGCGTGTTGTTAGTCCGTGGAACTCCCTGCCACAGGATGTAGCGATGGCATCTGGCCTGGATGCTTTCAAAAGGGGACTGGACAGATTCCTGGAGGAATAGGCCATCACAGGTCATAAACCATGATGGAGATGTGTAATCTCCAGGCTTAAAACTGGGGTAGTTCAAGGGCCAAATGCAGGGGAGGGAGTGATATCTAGTCTTGTTCACTCCCAGACACATTTGGTGGGGCCACTGTGAGATACAGGAAGCTGGACTAGATGGGCCTTTGGCCTGATCCAGCAGGGCTGTCATGTTCTTATGTTCTTATGGCAGAGCAGAAAAGCATTCTTTCTCAATAACAATCACTAGAATCAACTGGGTTTGCTTTTACAAAGGCTGTGGTTAGTTTTGGTATAATATATTTACATAGTGCAGCTTTGTAGTCAGAGAAAGGGTAAATTACAGCTCTCTCTCTTTAAATCTGCTGGGTGATCTTAACCATTCTTATCCATGAGATTGAGGAATGAGTTATCAGAGATTGTATCTGTAATTAATACAACTACTCCTGCCTTAACCAGTTTTTCTGTTGATAGTCTTTCTGAAAGCTTTTTCTGAGAGACTCGGATACATAAGCCATCCAAATCTTTACTAAAACCGGTATATTTGTCAGCTTTGAGATTTAAGATTTGTCTTGATGTACAAGTACTGAGCACTTTCCTGCCACAATTGCAATGACTGAATGATTTCCTTTATACTAAAGGATTTTTCCTGAAGTCACTTCAAGGTTCTGTGTTCATTCTCTCCAGCTATACTTCTGACTGCTTTAAAGATATTATATAGGAAATAGACATGGGCACGACCAGAAAAAAATGATGTTTCGAGTTTTCGTTTGTTGGAACGGGTCCGTTTCAGGTCGTTTCCATTTGTCATGAAATTTTTCAAAAAATTGTCGTTTCCGTTTGTCATTTGTTGTTTGTCGTTTCCACGTTTCCGATTTAGCGCGATTTGACTTTCCAGAGCATAGGGGCGTCCCGCAATCAGGGTCGGCGCTAGGTGTTTTTGCGCCCTAGGTGGCGGGCGGGGCGGGGGGCAGGCAGCGGGGGAGGTGTGGGTGGGTGGTGGTGGTGGGGGGCCATGGGTGGGCGGTGGCCACGGGCGGGCAAGTGGGCGGGCGGCGGCGCGGGCCGTAGGCAGGTGGCGGCGCGGGCGGGCGGGCGAGTGGGCAGTTAGGATATCACTTAGGATAGAGGTTCTGTTCTTGGCTTGCACCCCAAATGTGTGTGTGTGCAAGCAAATTGAAGTTGGGAAAATAGAAAATAAATGGTAGTATATAATATATTTTTAAAATAAATCCACACCTCCCACTCCCAGTCTAATCCTCCCCCTTTATCCAATATCAGAAAAAAAATCCTCAAACTGCCAGAGAAGAAATAAAGAATAAACTGCTATTCCCTTCAGCAGACAAAGCTGCAGGGAATCAAAGAAATTATTTTCTAAATTCAATTCCCTCCCTGCCTAACTTAAATCCTAAAGCCTCCAGCCTCCCTCCTCAATCTCGATCGGATCACACCAGCACCAGCAGCCAGCCCTCCTCCCTCAACCTCATCCATACACCCAACTGCAATTTCTGGAAGGTGCCTCGGCTTTTTATGCCCTCCGAGACATCCAGAAGTGTCAGTCAAAAACCTGGTGATGCCATTGGTGGAATGGTTCAAACAATGTGCATGGTCCCATCCCATGCCCAGCCCAAATGGGCAGGTCTAAAAAAATAAAAAATAAAATAAAATAAAATAAAATCAATACTATGTTTTATTGCTATAAAAAACCCACTGCTGCTACTATAAAAATTCAGGCATTTAAAATAAATAAATTTCACATGGTTCTGTGGTGAATTGGTGTGTTTTTTGACCACAATTTCAAAAGAAAAATTGTGGTCACCATTTTGGATCCCCCCCACCGCATGGCATGCAGCGAGACAGACGATGAGGATGACCCTGCCCCCAGCCTGGTGCAAGCAGCCCAGGACAGGAGAAGGGGGGGGAAGGCCGGGGACCCCCCCAGAAACCACCCCTCTGGTAGGTGGCAAAGCCTCAGGCAGGCCTATTTTCACCTGCTTTTTTGGCCGGGAGTTGGGTTTTTTTTAAAAAAAACTTTTAAAAACTTTTTCTGTGCTTCACATCGCGCGATCGCCGTGATGCCACAAATGGAAACGAAATTTTTTTTTTCTATTTTTGGTTCGAGTTCGAGTTCTGACGGCTAATTATCGTTACCATTTCCGTTACATAACGGAAACGATAACTGAAAACGGAAACGATAATTTCGCCGTGTCGTGCCCATGTCTAATAGGAAATAATGCAGGATAGGAAATCATATATAGGAGTATAGAAAATAGTATAGGGCAGCAAACATAGTGGTACCACTGATTTCCATTGTAGGAAACAGTAGAATGCACACTGATCCAATAATCTGAGGCAGGGTATCAAAGCACACTACACTCATGAATCAATTCCACACCAAAGTACTCTGTGAAAATTGGCAATATCTTGGCAGAAGAAAACCACAGAGCAAAGATGATTTGTGCCAGTTTATTATTGTGCCTCATGTGAAGCTCTGATAGCAGGTATGGAGCAACCTCTGTCTTTTCAGCAGCTCCAGAGACTCAACCCAAGCCCAGTAGATTCAAGTTGCAGGAAAAGAATGTGACAGGCAGCACCAGATCACACCCTTTCTTAGGCTTAGTATCAATCTCAGACCCAGTGTCTACCCCTGGTGTAGATCTAGACTTGATTAGGATTGTGTGGGCACCATCCTATTGATTAGTAACTTACCTTACAAACAAGCACCAATTTGCTTCAAGCCAAGCTGGATGTGGCTTGATGTGATTTTTACTCCAGTCTGTGAACACAGTCGTAGGTAGCTGTATGTTTCCAAATTGGAAGGGATCAGGGTTTGAAAATGGGGAATTAAGAGCTATGACCTGAGATGGAGGAGTGTGCCTCTCACTCATGCTGTCAACTAGAGGAGGGCACAAAATGAAAAATGGCATGCTGTTTCGTCCTGTCATAAGGTTACAAAACTTGTCATAACGTAACAAAATGACAGTGTTTTGTTACAAAACAAAATGAGACACCATTTTTACTATTGTCATGAAATGATTCATTTTCCCTTGCTGCCCGTGGCTCCCAGGTGGGTTTTTTTAACATGTCCCCACAGATCCCAACCTGTCCCCCCAAAAAGAAAACGCCTGAGGGGATGGGGTGGGGGTGACAAGGGAGAACGGAGCAGGGTTTGAATTTATCACTGCCTGCTCCATTCTCCCTTGCCACCCCCACCTCCCGGGTGGGATTTTGTGACTGGTTGGGCTTTGGGGACGGGGACGCCCCCACTACCCACAGCCCAATCTGTCAAAAAAAAAAAAACCCTGGGAGGCAGCAGCTTCCAAATAGTTTCATTGCTCATTTCATTTCATTAAAAAAATTCTATTAAAATTTGTTAGTGACAAAAAAACCCACAATGAGTAACAAAACAAAATGAAACACTGTTTTTCCGTGTCATGCCTATCTCTACTATCAACTACTTCCCAACTGCAGTGTGCAGGCAAAGATCCCATGAGCTTTCTTCCACCACCACCCTTTTCCCTTTCCCAGAAAGAAAGAAATTCTAGTTTTCTGTACATAAGCAGGCTTCAGGCCAAATAGTGGAAGGAAAACATGTTGCACAACAATGAGTCCCAGTTCTGATTTGCCTCTAAGCTGATTTGCCTCTTGGACAGCAAGTGTATATGTGTGTGTGGTCCCACCAGAATTGTTGAGCTGACAGGACCAGGTCTAACCCAGTTGTATATCATGCCCTACTAGCTCAACTATGCTCTCATTGGAAAGTACATCAAATAGTCTGGGGAGAGTACACTGAGGACACAAACTGTAAAGGACCATCTTGAAAGGGTAGAGTGGTACACTTGAAAGAGCATGGACTCCTCACAGACTGGCTGTTTTTCTGAGAATTGAGGGGCACATGTAACAAACACACCATGTGCAAGGGAAGAAAACCCAAACCATTATACCATTATACCGGAAGAAACAGCAGGTAATTAACTTCAAGGGAGAAGTCTCTTCCACAACATTCATGGACGGATTTCTCCACCCAAATGCAAACATTCCAAGAAATGAATTCACATATATGCTCAGTCAGTAGCCCTAATGGTCCAGGGGTGTGCCCACTTGCTGCCTTAAAAACAAAACAAAACAAAAAGACAACAACATCTGCAGTACGAGCAGAAGCCTCCTTGTCTGGGGATTGATTCACTCAAGTGTCTAAAGAACAGTAAGACGTAATGGAGGGGACAGAAGAAAAACCTGTACTGGCAGATGTAAATGTCCCTGGTCAGAAACTTCACTGCCCCAATGTGTCTTCACTCATTGCTTAGTAGCCCATGTCACAGTGGATCATGTTCATAGAATCATAGAGTTGGAAGAGATCTCAAGGGCCATCCAGTCCAACCCCCTGCCATGCAGGAACCCCCATCACAGGACTCCCGACAGATGGCCATCCAGCCTCTGCTTAAAAACCTCAAAAGAAGTAGACTCCACCACCCTCTGTGGCAGCATATTCCATTGCCGAACAGCCCTAACTGTCATGAAATTCTTCCTAATGTTTAAATTGAATCTCTTTTCCTGTAGTTTGAAACCATTTCCTCATGTTCACCTTCTGGACTATGAGGAACAGCAAGCAGGTATAGGAAAAGCAAACATAAATGGCCAAAATGAAAACAAAACAAAACAAAATTCCAAAATTAAGCATTTTAAAATACATTAAAAACCACAGGGGGGGTGCAAGGCCTAGCAAATAAAAGCCAGCAGCAATCATAATTTGTACACAAAGCATTTCAACAAATGTTCAAGCAGCTGCAGTTTAGTATGGCTCCATTTTTTACAGTATTCTCCCTCCCCTGTTTCTCCTTGCCTTGTTTGAATCAGTATTATTTGTGTACATGCATTGTGGATACTGGCCATTGACCGTAATAAAGCTTTCATTCATTCATTCAATAAAAGCCAGCAATCATCATTACACAGAAAGAAAACTAGAAAACCAGTAAGCTTAGGGTAAGATAGTCCTTAATAAAAGTCTGCATGATAAATACTTCTATGGCATTTTCGCACACACACATACACACAGATTCATAATGAGATCTTCAGCTATTTAAAACAGAGAGTATTGTCTTTCCCTCCTTGGCAGATATCTCCTTCCAAAAAGTCTCCTGTTCAGCCTATAAAATCTCCTATTTGCATAAGTGGAAGCTAAGGGCTGGTTTGTTTGTTTGTTTGTTTGTTTTTGTATAATAGACAATTTTGGGGGAGGAGGGGGAAAGAGGTCACCACAGTCCCCAGCAAGAGAAGCCACCTGTTCTGAACCTTCCTCCCTGTTGCAGTTCAGCTTTTTTAAAAGCATCATTGGTAGTAACAAAGGCTTTCAAATTCCAAAAGTTTAATAACACCAGGTTTGAACACAGAGGAGATTCTCTGACCACACATAGATTGCCTCTAGGCTGTGTTTCAAGTTTATTCATTCCTGCTTTAAGCAGGAATGCAAAGCGAGAAGTGCTGGGTCATGATCTATGTAGTCCAGTGTATATTTCAACAGCCACAAGCCAAAAATACCTCTCGCAAATCTATAAGCATGATATCTTTACCAAAAGAGGCATTCAGCGGTTTACTGTCTGTGACCCTTAAACATTTAACCATCTTAGGTAAAAGCCATCTCCTGATGTATTTTCTAGCACATTTTATCGGCATTCATGGGGAATAAAGACACATTACATAGCCTACTCAGATTTGATCATTCACATGCCTACTGGATTATTCTGTAGACTCAAGATGCAAAGAAGAGCAATTTTAAGAAGACTAAGAACACTGGCTAACTGGATCAGTCTGAGATCAGATAAAATCCAATTTGTCACGTACAACAGTGTGTGCATGTGAGTGACTTCTAAATTGATTGGAACAACTTAATTTTAAAAGGCCAGGCAAAACAGTGGAGAGCTCAATGGAAACCTCTCAGTGAGTCAATGTGCCCCCTACGTGTATACTGAGCCCAAAGCAAATGGAATTTGACAGTGTGAAGCAGGAGGGATGGAATTGAAAACACAAGGCTAAAATAACACTAGTTTCCTTCCAGTGGCCTTTCTACGCAATGGGAGGATCAATCCTGCCTTCCAAAGCCCAATCTTTTCACTAAAAGAGGAGAGGTCTACACTTTCTCTGAAAATCTGTTTACAAATGCAAGTAACTGAGAACAAATGTCTATGGAGGAAGCCATCAGGACCATGGACAGTGCTGCAAACTCAAAGTGGCATTGTGCACACAAGATAGTGCGTATGACTGGCATCCAGTAGTAAGCCATGTCTAGAGTAAGCCCATGGAAACAATGGGGATTTGGTGAGTCAACTGTTCAGTAAGTTCCATTGATTCAGTGAGTGTATTCTAGTTGTAACTTTAGTCGGTACAACATAATGATTAAGAGCATGAGATATGAACTGGGCTGTCCTAGTACAAATATCAAGTTATTGCCTGGGTTGTTTGGGCATTACCATCTCTCAGCCTTGTCCCTTACTATTAAAGTTACATGAGAAGCTACATTGGCCTGTCATAAAGAACTGTGGCAAGAGATTAGCTAAGCAGTTACAAAACAGTGTTATTAGTACTTCATTTTGTACATTGATTCCCTTACATAAAACATCAGATGCGGATTAAATGAGAACTTTAATTTTAATGTGAATTTGAGTTGCAAAGGCATTTGATCCTAAATGTGTTCTTTCCCTCTCACTTGTTTGCTCTAGACCCTAGAGGCTGATTGCTGTTTCTTGTGCTAGCTTACTTCACGGGGGTCTAATAAGGTTGAAAGGAAGTTGGGAGGGGGAGACGGTCTCCTCTACCTTGAGCAGTGAAAGGCAGTTGGAGAAACTCATGGAGAACTTAGTGGTCGACAGTGACCAATTATGATGATGTTGTTGTTCTCTTTGATGCAAGTTGAAGCAGAGAGTTCTGTGCTGCATGGACTGACCTTCTGAACAGCTTTTCTGTTCATCACATACCAATATGGACATACAAAACATGACCCCTCTTGTTTAAGGCACTGCAAAGGGCATTTCATTGCACTGAAAAAGGGTGGTGGAAGAAAGACATGAGGTGCTTGAGAAAAGGGGTAGCCATGTAAGTCAGGTTCAAAAGTTAAACTTTTTATGATGGCAGGAGCAACCCAGTGTGGTGCAGTGGATGCAGTGATAGATTACGCCATAGGAGACCCACTCTTGAATCCCTTCTGGCCATCAAATGACCTGAAGGAGGGCTATAGTAGTGGTAACACCGCTGCTTAAATATCTCACGGACCATGCAAGTCCTGTTAGGGTTGCTACAATAATAACTTGATGATGGCACATAGCTAAGTATAAGAAGAACCGGGTGACAGAACAAGTTCATGAGGAATTGCCTTCTTCTGACAGTTGTTATGGTAACTGGAAGAAGTGGCAGTTGTTGAGGAACAGTTATGGCTTAATGAATGCCGTCACCTTGATACTTTACAATCATAGGTATCTCTAATTGTACATTCTACATCGCTATGTCCTTGAATTTGTACTACAGCTCTCTATTTTTTTGTATCTGTATTCCATACAAACCTCGCTTCCTTTTGTTCAACATCCTCCTGTCCACTCCCACACCAGCCTTTCTTTCATTTATTTATTTATTTATTTATTTTGCAGTCCAATTTCTTCAGAGAAGGCACTGTCCTGGCACCAAGGTTATAGGGAAAATTGCTCCTCTCAAATACAAAGTTCCATGCTATTAAAAATATCCTTCCCAGAATATCTTCCCTCCCTCATTTTGTCATAAGCCATTTCTTGCATCTGTATCTTGGCAGATTGAATGGTATTCTGTAATTTATATGTTCTGTGTAGATGGCTATAACTCACCTGTGCCATGGAGGAATCCTTTGTAATTAGCTGTGCATGATATACAACCTTTCAAAAGTTTATGGGTGCTATGTAATTTATTTATTGGGTTTCTCTACTGCCCAATTAGTGATAAACAGGACTTCAGGCAGTGTCCTTAGGGGAAAAAAATTATCCCACCACATCAAATACAGGTCCAAGAACAAGATACAATAATAGTAAAATAATCATGTGCCTACAATAAAAAAGTAAAGTAATGCAACATGAAGTGCTTGAAAGTTGCTAAATTCACACCATCAGGATCGCGTTCTTAGAGGCCTTTTCAAGGAGTTCTGTTTTTGCTTATTTCTGCATCATCTGGTACACCTCCAAAGGCAGTTTGTTCCACCCTTTGGGAAAGCCTGATTCCTCACTGATACCAGTCACATCTCTCTCAGTGTGTCCACCCTCAACAGGGAGGAGTGAGTCAAATGAATGGTTGTTTTCTGGAAGAGATGCTCTGACAAATATTGAGGTCCCAAACCAGTAGTGGTGAACCTTTGGCCCTCCAGATGTTTTGGACCTCAACTCAACCCACCGTCCTTTGCCATTTGGCAATCGAGGCTTGGAATTCTGGGAGTTGCGGTCCAAAACATCTGGTGTGCCAAAGGTTTGCCACCACTGTCCCAAACTATTCAAGACCATGTAGGTCAAAACCAGCACCTTAACCTGGGCATGAAAAGTAAGGCTGCAGCCACCCTTGAGAATAGTCCACCTTTTCTCTCCTTTTCTGTTTCTTATGTTGTCATATTTTGTGGCATATACTGTATCCTGTGATAGCAGTTCATATGTTTCTATACCTTTCCAACTTTTTTAGCTGTATAAGAAGCAGTATGTTCATTTCCTCTCCTCAAGTGAGACATATCCCTATCCCTTAAAAAAAAGTGTAGGTACATCACTGTGCTGGCAAAACACCTTTGCTGGTCCTGGGCTGATGTTTCCTGTTTCTTCTAGTTTCCACATTGTGTCACCAGAAAGCAAAAAAAGCAAACCAATGTGCTGCTTCTAATGCTTAAAGCACTCTCTGGGCAGTTTACAAGCAATGATGCAAACTACACATCCCCACCCCCACCCACAACAATTCAGAGACTCATTTTACCAACCTCAGAAGGATGGAAGGCTGAGCGAACTGTTTTGACACTGGAGCTAGCCCCCAGGAAAATGTACACCAGAACTGACTATGCCAATAAAAGATCTGATGCGAGAGTCCCTAGTTGCACCCGTTTATTTGGATCCATCTCAAGAAGGCAAAGGTAGGGTCTGCTTCCCATTAATAGGAGTCAGGACACTTTATAAGCTTTGTACACAAAGGTGTGGGGGGCGGACACAATGGTTTACACAATGGGGCAATATGTACACAAAGGATGGGAAACAGTACATTCAGAAAAGATCCTACAGCTGAATGATGTCCTCAGGAGGATGTCTGGGTTTGAGTTAGGAAAACATTTACAGATGCAAACCAGATATCCAGGTGGAGTCTTGTGTTGTCCAGATCTTGCTTCCTGTTATCAGGCAGTGGATCAGATGAGGAAGGGAAGAGATGAAGGGGATAAAGGAAGGACATTTACACCCATGTGTAGGAGATTTGTTCAAAGAATGCCCAGGGGTGTGTGTATAAGATTTCCCTGAATGGCTAGTTTTCCTCTCCAGCCAAAAGCTGGGTTTTCCTGATTATTTTTAATTTTCCCGCCCTGCAAGGCCAGACCAACTTGATTAGTCAGACAGGGATGGATGCTTCGCTCCTGAAACCTCTCTCTGGGGAGAAAACGGGCTGGAGTTCTAGGATTATTATTTATTGTTTATTGTGCATGAAATATGGTTTTATGGTGCTTGGTGACCATGCTCTCCACGCTTCCTCACAGTGTTTTTCCATTACTCCACAGAACCTTGAGCCAACAACATAGAATTGAATCCCAGGTCTTGATCACAATTATGGCTGCAGTATAGCACCATAAACACTGTGCCATGAGGCTATTTAGCATCCTGTTAAGGGCAGAATAATAAATTCCCCCTCAAGAATACCAAGCTGAATTTGATGGAAGCTTACCAACAAGCCAGCATTCCTGTGTGGGGGAAAACTGGGAGCTGAAAGCAAGCTGGTGGGCTAGGTGGAAATGTATGCCAGATGTACAGGAAATGAATTAATTTAGGAGTACACACTCAATGGAATGCCATTTGCCCTGTGCCATGAAATATAGAAGAAAAATAGTAGTAGCCTCCCAATGGTCTGGAATTTCTGCAGATAGATATAGTATTTTCTTTGAGGGGAGGGGACTGGAACAAAATAATAACTCATGGCCATATGTCATCTGACAAGATGTGAGAGTAACATGAAAATGTTTTGTTGATGTCATCAAAGCCTAATATGAAGCCAATGCAGCTGGGCAAGGATGGGGGTGATGTGATGGAATATATTTATACCCCCCCCTAAAAAAAAATCTGCCTAGCTGCTGTGCTTTAGACACACAGAGGTCTCTGTACCATCTTCATGGGCAAGTCCACATTGCAGTAATCTCCTACTGTGCTTATCAATGCATATAGCAGCATTGTTAAGGATTTCCTGTCCAGAAAGAAGTGCAATTGGGCAATCAATCGAAGGTAGGGAAAAGTAGCCCCAGCCGTGGCAAATATTTGCCACTCCATCAAGAGTGCTGGGTTCAGGAGAACTCCTACATTGCAAACTTGGTCTTTCAGAAGAGTGTGGCCTTATCCAGACAAGGTAACTCCTCCTAACCAGGTAGATGCCCCCTCCGACAGGTGCATCTCAGTCTTGTGTAGATTCAGTTTCAATTTGCCAGTCCTTGTCCAGCCCCTTATTGACATCAGGCAGTGCTGAAGCACCTGGATCGGAGGCATTGATCTAGTAAAGGCTTTTATTGGTGTTTATCTCATCCCTATCACTTCTTGTTAGCTTTCAAGTATTTGCTGGCAAGCTAAATTAGCCATTTAGAATGCGAGCATCAAGTGCTGACCTGACATACTGCTCAGGTATGCAGTTCAGAAGCTTCTTCCCTCCCCGAGTCCTGAATTTTCAAATTCAAACCTGAAAATATTGGTCTTTGGAAGTTTTACTTCTGAGAAAACTGCTTTTGTTTATTCTTTAACCTAACAAATAGACATGGGCACGGAGCGGTGCAATCTTCATTTCCGTTTCCGTTTTTTCATTTCTGGAAGTAATGGAAATGGTAATGGTAATTAAGCCGTTACAACTCAAACTCGAACTGAAAAAAGAAAAAATTGGTTGGGTTTTTCATTTCCGTTTCTGGCATCGCGGCGATCGCACGATGCGAAGCACAGAAAAAGGATTTAAAAGTTTTTTTAAAAAAACCCGACTCCCGTCAGAAAAAGCAGGCGAAAATATGTCTGCCTGAGGCTTTGCCACCGACCAGAGGGGTGGTTTGCACCAGGCTGGGCGGGGGTCATCCTTGTAGTCTCGCCAGTCGCTATGCCATGCGGTGGGGGGAATCCAAAATGGTGACCGCAATTTTTCTTTTGAAATGGTGGTCAAAAAACACACCAAAGCACCACAGAAACATGTGAAATTTATTTATTTTAAATGTCTGAATTTTAATAGTAGCAGCAGTGGGTTTTTTATAGCAATAAAACATCACATTGATTTTATTTTATTTTATTTTATTTTTTATTTTTTTTAGACCTGCCCATTTGGGCTGGGCATGGGATGGGACCATGTAAATTTTTGAACAATTCCACCAATGGCATGGCCAGGTTTTGACTGACACTTCTTGATGTCTTGGAGGGCATAAAAAGCTGAGGCACCTTCCAGAAATCACAGCCGGGTCTTGGATGTGGAGGGAGGAGGGCTGTGCTGGTGGTGCTTGTGCGATTGAGAAAGAGATTATTATTCGACGAGGGAGGCCTGGGAGGCTTTAGGCTTTAAAGGCAGGGAGGGAATTGATTTTATTAGAAAATAATTTATTTATTTATTTATTTATTTAACTTATATGCCGCCCACTACCCAAAGGTCTCTGGGCGGCTTACAATCCAAAGAATAAAACAATTTAGAATAGTTAAGAGTAAAATATCAATAAATCATCAATAAAAACCTTACACTAAAATCATTATTCTAAAATTGTCATCAGCAGACCCACAATCTATATTATATCAATTAAAAACCTTCTGGAACAGGAAGGTTTTTACCTGGCGCCGGAATGTAATCAGTGTTGGCGCCAGGCAGATCTCGATCGGGAGGGCATTCCATAGCTTGGGAGCAGCTGCCGAGAAGGCCCTGTGTCTACAGGCCATCCCTCTCACCTCCTTGAGGGATGGCTCTTTCAAAAGGGCCCCCTGGCTAGATCTTAATTGCTCAATTTCTTTGATTCCCCGCAGCTTTTTCTGCTGAAGGGATTGGAATAGCAGTTTATTCTTTCTTTGTTCTCTGGCAGTTTGTGAGGATTTTTTTTTCTGATATTGGATAAAGGGGGAGGTTCGACTGGGAGTGGGAGGTGTGGATTTATTTTAAAAATATTCTATATACTACCATTTATTTTCTATTTTCCCAAATTCAATTTGCTTGCACACACACACACATTTGGGGTGCAAGCCAAGAACAGAACCTCTATCCTAAGTGGAGAATATTTTACAATATTATTTATTTAGTTTACTAATTACTTACTTCATTGTTTGTTTTTAAACTTGTTGTGTTGTGTGTGCACTTGAACACAGAGACACATTCCATTTAAGTGGATCAGAAGAATTTAGAAAATTATTTTCATTTTATTCCCTGACCACAACTACTACTATATTGTATTTATTTACACCCCAGTATCTTTTTGGGAGGCTGCTGCTGCTGATATCAGCCTTAATTATTGATTCATTACTCCATTGTTTGTTTGTTTACATACATACACTTGTGTTGTGTGCACACTTGAACACAAAGGCAGGCAAATTCCATTTCAGTGGATCAAGTTGAATTCAGAACTTGAATTTAGAAAACCAGTTTTATTTCATTCCCTGACTACAACTACTAAACTATATTGTATTTACACCCCAAAAAATATCTTTGTTTATTTATTTATTTATTTATTTATTGTTGAATTTATATCCCGCCCATCTTCCCAACGGGAACTTGGGATGGCTGAACAATTCAGCAAATACAGGCAGAAAATACATAACAGAACAATAGGAGACAAGACCAACAGGTCAACAGGAGTTAAAATAAAACATATTAAAAAAGCAGAGGCGAAGCACCCTTAAATTCTGAACTCGCCGCTGCTATAGAATTCAGCAAGTTATCGATGGCGGATTTAAAAAAAAAAAAAAAAAAAAAAAAGGGGGGGCTAAGCTAGGTCGCCAAAGGCCTCCAGAATAGGATAGTCTTCACCGCTACGAAAGGCCAGCAGGGACTCTGCACTCGCTAGGCAGGGAGTTCCATAAGGATGGAGCGGCCCGAGAAAGCCCGGTTCCGGGTTAGGGACCGCCTGGCTTCTCGGGGATGGAACCTGCCGAACGGTCGGGCCGATGTTGACCGCTGGGCGATCCGCTCCGCCAGGTAGTCCGGACCCAGGCCATGGAGGGTTTTATAAACTAAAACCAGGACCTTGAATCTGAAAGCCAATGCAGCCGGGCCAGCACCGGGTGATTCAAAGCGACGCGCACCCGCCACCAGTCTGGCCGCTGCATTTTGCACCCGCTGCAGTCGCCGGAGGAGAGTCAAGGGCAACCCCATGTAGAGAGCGTTGCAATAGTCCAGCCTCGAGATCACCAGCGCCTGCACCACTGTTCTCAGGAGTCCCCATCTAGGTAAGGGCGAATCTGGGCGATCTGGCGAAGATGAAAAATGCGGTCCTGGCCACGGCCGCCACCTGGGCATCCAGGGACAAGGCCGGGTCCAGGATCACGCCCAGGTTCGAACCCTCTCCGCCAGTTGGAGGGAAACACCCTCCAGGCTGGGGGAGGGCCCGCACCCAGACGGGGAGCTCCCGAAGAACATCACCTCGGTCTTCTCAGGGTTGAGTCTGAGCCTGTTGGCCTTGGTCCAGGCCATGACCGCCTCCAGACACTGGTCAAGGGACCGGACAGCTTCCACTGCAGAGGTGGAAAAACAGATAGAGCTGCGTGTCATCAGCATACTGATGACAACGCAGCCCAAATCTCCTGAACCATAGATGTTAAACAGCATTTGCGGAATTTCACGGAGTGTCCACGGGGCCGACAACTCTCCGCCACACTGAGACCGGCCCTGAAGGAAGGACCGGAGCCAACTAACAGTGCCCCCGATCCCCACCTCCAGGAGCCGGTCCAGTAGGATACCGTGGTCGACGGTATTGACAGATCCAGGAGAACCAACAGGGTAGAGCAACCCCTGTCGGCCGCCCGGATAAGGTCATCCTGCAGCGCGACCAAAGCTGTTTTGGGACCCGGCCAGGCCTGAAGCCGGACTGGCAAGGATCCAGGCACCGCTGTTCCTCCAAAAAGATTGAATCCCGCCGCGCCACCCTCTCGATCACCTTGCCCATGAAGGGAACGTTGGCTATCGGGCGATAGTTAGCCAATTGGTCCGCAGCCAATCCCGGTTTTTTCAAAATTTGACCACCGTCTCCTTAAACGAGAGGGAAATACCCCCTCGCCAAAGGAGGCGGTGGCGATGGCTGCAGCCCATTCGGGCATGCTCCCTCCGGCAGATTTGATTAGCCAAGATGGGCAAGGGTCGAAGGGTGGTGGTCGGGACGGCAATGGGCAATAGCCCTGGAGGCTTCCAAAGGGGAAACAGGCCCAAACTCATCCATTTGAGGAGAACGAGGGGGTGAGGGGGCTGGGGATGGCGAGGAGGGCTAGTGTCATTGGATACAAAGCCAGCACGGATGGCCTCTATTTTGGTTCTAAAAAGACTGCAAAGTGCTCGCTACTGAAATCAGTAGGAGGAGGCCTGGCCAGACTAGGATTGGCGAGGTCCCGGACCACCCGGAAGAGTTCTGCCTGGCGGTTCGAGGCCTCACCAATTCTCAGGGAAAAAAAAGATCTTTTGGCTTCCCTGATCGCTCGCGAGTAGCGCCTAGTCTGGATCACAACGGCAGTCTTATTTATCGCCGTGCGGCTCTGTCTCCAGATGCTCTCCAGTCTCCTCCGTTCCTGCTTCATTGCCTTTAACTCCCCTAAACCACGGGAAGCGCGGGCTCTGCCCCGGAGGAGACGCTTGGGGGCGATTTGGTCGACAGCCCCGGCAGCTGACTCAAACCATTGGTTAGCCAGGCCTTCGGCCGAATCGTCAGCCAAACCACCAGAAAGCTCCCCGAAGGCTTCCCGGAACCGAGCCGGATCAAGAAGCCTTCGGGGGCGGGCCCAAACAAGGGGCCGTTGGTCCCCGCGGGGAGGGGCCGCCATTGCTAGGGAAAAGGACAACAGGTAGTGATCTGACCATGACACGGGTGTGGGAACAATGTCCCGCACCTCCAGATTAGAAATCCCCGACATGGAGGTAAATACCAGATCCAGGGAATGCCCACTCCTGTGTGTAGGGCAAAAAACATGCTGGGATAGACTCATGGATGTCATGGTCTCCATGAATTCCCGAGCTACGCCGACGAGCTCACCACCAGCATGCACGTTAAAACGACCAGAAGCCGGGGGACTTCAACAGCGCTGCGGCGATGAACTCCGCGAGCTCTGGGAGGGATTGTGCTGGGTTGCGGGGAGCACGGTAGCCCAGCACAATGCCAAATCTATCCCGCTGTCCTACGAACAGGTGGAGGCATTCAAGCCCTGGGATCACCAATGTCGAGGCCCTGGTCACATGAAGCGATTCCCTATATACAATGGCGACTCCACCCCCCTTCTGACCCTCCAACCTGCCCACTCCCTGAACCAGGAACCCAGGAGGGCACAGCTGGGCGAGGGAGGCCCCACCCTCTGAGCCCACCCAGGTCTCCGTTATACAGACCAGGTCGGCCCTGCTGTCAGTGATGGTATCGTAGATGACAGCGGTCTTATTGTGGACCGACCTGGCATTGAGGAGGAGGCAGGACAGGTTGGAGGCTCTGGCGGAGTGGCTTCCGGACACGTGGTGGTGAATCACGGGATCAGAACGCGGGACAGGAGGCATAGTACCACTGTTGGGAGGCATAGTACCACTGCTGTCTTTTAACTTCAGTTCAGGCTTATTTTTGGGCTGTGGCTGAAGGCACCTGTCCAGCTGCTGCTGCTGCTGATATCAGCCTTACAAACAAATATTATTGATTCATTACTCCAGCTCATTGTTTGTTCATTTACAATACACTTGTTGTGCTGTGTGTGCACTTGAACACACAGGCAGGCACATTCCATTTCAGTGGATCAAGTTGAATTCAGAACTTGAATTTAGAAAACCAGTTTTATTTCATTCCCTGACTACAACTACTAAACTATATTGTATTTACACCCCAAAAATATCTTTCTTGGGAGGCATAGTACCACTACTGTCTTTTCACTTCAGGCTTATTTTTAGTTTCATTTATTTTCCTCCAAAGTAGGCGGCTGAAAGAATCCCTCCCCGTTGTTCCCCACCGTTCTGGCTTCGTGGCTTTGCTGCGTACGTGCGTGGACTCTGTCTCCACTGGGTTGGTGGAACTGGTCTCCTGGGTAGTCAAAACTGGCCTCCAAAGTAGGCAGCTGAAAGAATCCTTCCCCGTTGTTCCCCGCCGTTCTGGCTTCATGGCTTTGCTGCGTGCGTACGTGGACTCTGTCTCCACTGGGTTGGTGGAACTGGTCTCCTGGGTAGTCAAAAAAAACTGGCCTTCAAAGTAGGCGGTTGAAAGAATCCCTCCCCGTTGTTCCCCGCCGTTCTGGCTTCTTTGCTGCGTGCGTGGACTCTGTCTCTACTGGGTTGGTGGAACTGGTCTCCTGGGTAGTCAAAACTGGCCTCCAAAATAGGTTCTTGAAAGAATCCCTCCCCGTTGTTCCCCGCTGTTCTGGCTTCGTGGCTTTGCCGCGTGCGTGCGTGGACTGTCTCCACTGGGTTGGTGGAACTGGTCTCCTGGATTTGAAAACTGGCCTCCAAAGTAGGTGGCTGAAAGATTCTTTCTCCGAACTTCCCCGCCGTTCTGGCTTCGTGGATTTGGTGAAAGCAGACAAGAGCAGCTGAAGGGATCATGTCCGGATCATGCTGAGTGGGAGGAAAGCCTCCGCCCGCAGACACCTGAGACAACACCAAGGTGACTTCCAGCAACACGGCAGGGAAGCCGGACGGGGTGGAGGGTTAGGGTTAGGGTTAGGGTTAGGGTTAGGGTTAGGGTTAGGGTTAGGGTTAGGGTTAGGGTTAGGGTTAGGCCACCTCCGACGACACAGCAGGGAAGCCGGACGGGGTGGAGGGCATCGGAGGGTCTCTGCCCTGGAGATGGGCCTCGAGATGTGCAACCTGGTCATGGTCAACGAGAGAGAAGGTCTACTCTGCTCGCTCCATGAGCGAACCAGTCTCCTCCGGATACTCCAGCTGGCGATGATTCCCTGAGAGATTGAGGGGAACACATCCAGATGAGTGTGTGTGTGGGGGGGGAAGCATCTGAATCTCTGACCACTAGTTGGACAAGGGTGGCATTTGCTTGGCTTTACAAGGAGTGTCCTGGGGAGGGGACATTGGGAGGAGTAGACCCTCATCCAGATTTGGGGAGGAACGGAATACTGTGTCTCCTACTGCCTCTGAGAGGTGGAGGGGAAATGGGATGGATAAAGGCTTCAAAACAAACAAACAAACAAAAAGTATAAGAGGCAGCCAGACCAAGTAGGGTGGCCGGTTCAGTCAGCATTGACCAAGAGAAAAAAAAGAATATTGCATTCTGCCAACTTTGTTTGCATTATTGCATAGGATGCAGTCTTATGCTATGATATATTTATTAAATATCTTATTCATCACCCAGTTTAAAGTGTTTTCCGCCTGCTCTGGGTCATTGCGGGATGCCCCCATGCTGTGGGACGTCAAATTGCGCTAAATCACGGTAGGAACGACAAACGATGAACAAAACGTTGAACCAAAAATTTTCAAAAAAATTCACGACAAACGGAAACAGAATGAAATGGAACTGTTCCGACAAATGAAAAATCAAAACATAATTTTTTCTGCTCATGGCCATCTCTACTAACGAACATACATGAATTGGCTGTAGCCAGAGGACATAATAGAGCATTGTCTCCTACCATTCTTTGTCTTCTTCCATCCATGTCATTCTTCCCTGGTTGGCTTTTAGCATAAGCGCATGCAGGAGCAACTACACTGCAGTGGATGGCCTATTACAAACACTCCAGTGACGACTCGCCAAATGAGGGCGTATTACAAACACTCCAATGAGGACTTGCCAAAGTACTCCCTTTTTCTTTGGCATTTTGGTGGTTAAAAATCCAGGGCATCAGCCTTCTTCTCAAAGGATCAGGAGGTGGCTCACCATGGAGTAACAATGTGAAACTAATGTGGGATCAGAAGTGTAAATGGGAAGGACACAAATTTAGTGCCCTTTGTTCCACAATCACAGCTGATAGAAGTCTGAATCATGAAGTCACATCAAGGAACAACAGTGCCTGGCTAAAATGGCATACAACATCAAGTGCCATGTGTGACAAAAAGATCATTGACCATTTAAAGTAAAAGATCTATTACACCATTGTATGACCTGCCACGCTCTATGGTACAGAATGCTGGCCAGCCACTAAAGCAGTTGAGCGTTGAGTTGGGGTCATGGAGGCAAAGATGCTGTGATGGACTTTCAGCCTCACACAAAAGGGTCATGTACACAATGGTGGTATCAGAGCAAAATACGGCATTGCACCTACCGCTGCCAAGATGCTGTCACATGCACATGTAATTCTGCTGCTACCATTTAATTTATTAATTTATTATTAGGACCAAGTGTGGTACTTCAAATCATGGAGTCTCATAGACTTTTCTATCAAAACAAATTGGTATGGTTTATTGCAGTGGTTCTCAACCTGGGGGTTGGGACCCCTTTGGGGGTTGAACGACCATTTCACAGGCGTCGCCATGAGCAGTGAAGAAAAAGGCACAAGGTCTTGGGTCTGGAGGAGGAGGGAGAAGAAGGGGGAAAGAGTGAGTTACAGCTTGATAGGTTGGAGGGGATGTCAGTCAATGGCACCGGAGGCTGTGATTGGCTGAGGGTGCCTATAGAGGGAAGTTATCTATGGCACCTGCAGCTGTGGCCTGCCAAAGGGCCTTGTGGCCTTTTCCAAGCAGGGCAAGGGGTCACCACAACATGAGGAACTGTATTAAAGGGTCACGGCATTAGGAAGGTTGGGAACCACTGGTTTATTGTAAAACAAAGAATAAAGACATACATGCTTTTTGTTACTGACAAGTTGATAATTTTATAATGGACATATAATATAGTCTTCTAGTTAAACTACCACATGTCTTTACAGCTCTCAGTCCCTATCTCTACATCTGCCAGGCTGTATCTGGCTCTCCCAGTGTTTCCACAGGTATAAATATCTGATTTATTTATTTATCTGTTTATTTATTGCATTTTTATACTGCAATGAATTCCCAGAAGGGACTCTGGGCGGTTTACATAAATGCAAATCAGAAACAAAAACAATGCAAATTAAATAAATAGTAGAAGAAGCAAGTAAATTAAGCAAATAAACACATAATGCATACAAGAATCTGGCAAGAGGAAAAAAAAAAATAAAAATAAAAAATACTAAAAAGGGGAGGAGAAACAATAAACAAGGAAAACACAACAAATTACCAATCGCTGTATGCCTCTTTAAAAGGCCAGCTCTTTGATGCTTTTTTAAAAGCTAAGAGGGGCTCAAATTGGAGGATTTCACACAGTGGGGCCAGCCACTGAGAAGGCCTAATTATGGGTAAAAACCCTAAGGGCCTTCCGCGGGATGGCCACACAGAGTGAAGACACCAAGGATGCTCTGGTTGTCCGGGTCGATGCTGACCTTGGGAGATCTGTTCTGCCAGATATTCAGGCCCCAAGCCATGGAAGGTTTTGTAAACCAAAACCAGTACCTTGAACCTTATCTGGGTCCCATGATGGGGCCTAAACCCTGATTGGAAAGGATCGAGGACATGATTTTCCTCCAGGTACGTTTGGAGCCACTGGGTGGTGACCCATTCCACCACCTTACCCATGAAGGGAATATTGGCAATTGGGTGATAATTAGACATATTGTCCATTACCAAGCCAGATCTCTTAAGAATGGGCTTGACCATAGTCTTCTTCATCTGACTTAGGAAAAATCCCATCTTTGATGGAAGCAGTGGCGATCATAGAAGCCCATTCAGACATGTTCTCTCCTGCAATTTTAATTAGCCATGATGGGTAAGGATCAAATGGGGAAAATGCTGGCCTATAGCAGACCAGCACTCTGGAAGCCTCAGCTGGTGTCACAGGCCCAAACTCAACAAAATGAGGAGACCAAGGAGGTGCAGCTCCAGCCATAATTGGGGAGAGATCAGTGCAACCAGAGTCAAGATCAGCACGGGTGGCCTCTATTTTAGATTTTTTAAAGGTTGTAAATGACTCACTAGTGAAATCACTGGGAGGAGGCCCCGGCGGACCAAGATTGGAGAGGTCTCGAACCACCCAGAAAAGTTCCACCTGGCAGTTCAAGGCCCACCAATTCTCTGGGAGGCAAATGATCATTTAGTGTCCCTGATCGCTCAGTTGTAGCATCTGGTCATCTCATGAACTGCAACCCAATTAGATTCTGTCCAATCATTCCTCCATCTGCATTCAAGCCTCCTCCGTTCCTGCTTCACAGATTGTAACTTTGCCATAAATCATGGTGAGGAGTGGGCTCAGCACTGGGTGAGGAGCTTGGAGGCGATCCATTCCACAGCCCCGGCAGCAGCAGCATACCACCTATCAACCAGGGAGTCAACCAGATTGTCAGCCAGTCCATCCGGAAGACCCCAAGGGCCTCTGAAAACCAAATGGGATCCAGAAGCCCATGGGGCAGCCCCAGATGGAAGGGCCAGGACCCCTGCTGGAGTAGGCAGTTATTACCAGAGAAATATCAGCAAATGGTGGTCTGACCATGACACAGGCTGGGAACATAAATTCCCAACCCTCAGATAGTCCACAGATGTGGAGGAAAATACCAGGTCCAGGGAATGCCCAGACCTATGGATGAAACTGATGACATCTTGGGATAGGTTCATAGAGGTCATGGACTCCATGAAATCCAGAGTCACTCCACACAATCAAATCCCTGCATGCACATTGTTTGCATCACTCCAGGCAATCAAATCCCTGCATGCCACCGACACTCTCCATCTGGCTCAAGCTGGACCTTGGGGCTTAGTGGCTGCCTTGCTGTTCCGCTTGCGGCCCGGTGCTGCCCGGAGTATGACATCTCACTGGGGGCCTCTAAGACTCAGACTTGGGGTGAGGGACTTGGGGTGTGTGTGTGGGGGTTATCGAGAGCCTTACGGGCCCTCACCTCCACCATTGTGTGTTGCTGGGGTTGAACAGCTTGCCCACCATTTCCACTGTGAGGTCTCATTGAACTGAATTACTTATGTCTCTTTTAACATCTGACTTCTTTATCTCCTGTTTTTAACATCCTGGGCCCACTGTTTTACACTCATCACCCCAGTCTTGGCCCGTCTGCATTGGTTGCCCGTTGCGTCCTGGAGCAGATTCAAAGTCTTGGTTTTAGTTTATAAAACCCTCCATGGCTTGGGCCTGGACTACCTGGCAGAGTGGATCGCCCAGCGATCAACCTCAGCCCGACCAGTTCAGCAGTCGCAAGCGCACTCGCTTTGGGTTGCCATCCTCCGAGAGGCCCGAAGAACCTCCACCCACAATCAGGCCTTCTTGGTGGCTGCCCCTTCATTGTGGAACAGCCTCCCCAGCGAAGTGTGCTCTATAGAGTCCCTGCTGGCCTTTTGCAGAGCGGTGAAAATCATCTTGTTCCGCGAGGCCTTTGGTGACCAAGTCTAATGGGTTTTTTTTTTTGTGAGCTATTTACGTTGAACAAGGGTGCCTATATGTTTTATTTTAATGCTGTTTTAACTGTGTATTTGCTTGTTGTCATGGATACTTGCTGATTTGATCAGCTTCTGTAAGCCGCCCAGAGTTCCCTCAGGAAGATGGGCAGGGTATAAATTCAACAATAAATAAATAAATAAATAAATAAATAAATAAATAAATAAATAAATAAATAAATCACCCACCACCAACTGGTGGGGGGACTTAAAAATGCTGCTGAGATGAAGTTGGAGAGCTCTGGAAGGACAATGCTGGGTCGTGGGAAGCACAGTAATAGAGATGGGCATGAAACATTTTTTAAATTCATTTTGTTATTCGTTATTCATTTTGTTGTGTAATGAAACAAATAACGAACCGCCCCTTTTAAAAAATGAAATTAAATGAAACAGAATTTTCTGTTCTGTTCTATTTCATTTTTTGTTTTTTCCCCACCTGATGGGTTCCTTTTAGTCCACATATACGGATTAAAAAGAGTACTTTTAAAACTTGTTTTTTTGCTGCCCCAAGCCCTGTGCTACAGTTGATCAGTGTTTGGGCAAAAAAAAAAAAAAAAAAGTTTAAAAATCTCCCAGTTTCCCCATGCCCAGGTGGGGGTAAAGGCAGGATTTTTAAACATTTTTGCTCCCCAAGCCTGCACTACAGCTCATTGGTGCTTGTGTACAAAGAGTACACAAACAAATTAACAAAACAAAATGAAAAATGAAAATTCATTTCAAATGAAGGAATGAAACAGAAGGGAACAAAATGAAAAATGAAATTAAACACTATTTTAGCATTTCATGCCTATCTCTACTGATGACTCTACCCACAACAACTCCTATTGAAGTATGCAAACAAGATCCCCCAACATTCTAAAATAAGAAATATTCACAAATCAGGGTGAAGCCTGGCTGTGTTGGTATGGACACTTCTTGCATGCTGATGAGGAAACTCTGGCCAAAAAGGGTCTTAACCTGGAGGTCAGTGGATCCCGACTGAGGGGGCAACCAAAGGCCAAGACAAAAATAGCAGACCCCACCATCTTGTGGAACAAACACTAAGAAAAAGAAGAAGGTAATTTGGTGTACTCTGGGGCAAAGCCCTAGATGCTCAACCTTAGTTACAGCCCTGTGCCTGATGGATTCATGGAAGAGAAGGGACTCAACAAAGAGTAGGCTGCAGGAGTAGGAAGGAAGGAAGGAAGGAAGGAAGGAAGGAAGGAAGGAAGGAAGGAGAAAGGAAGAAGACTGGCTCTAATTGATGGCCCCTTCACCAGTATAATGGAGGCCAAGCTGCACTGGAGGCAAAGCAGTAGTTGATGGTATTGAGTCCACCCTGCATCAAAGAACTCCCCCCCCCATTTTTGTTTTACCCAATTTGAACTAATACAAATTTGCACAAATAATTATTTTGATACAAATTGGATGAGACAGGCTACAGACAGGACCAAATGAAATCAATTGTGATTAGTATAACAAATCAAAGAGCATTAATAATGTCACCTATCAACTTTTAGAATTGGGTGGGCAGTGGGGTCCTCCAGATGCTATTGTATTGCAATTTCCTCCACTCCTACCTAGCATAGCTAAGGGAGTTGTTGTTGTCCATAAGCATGTTTCTTGGCTCTGTTTTCTGTTCCCTTTCTTTATGGTGCCTAGTTTGATCCGGATGCACAGCTGGTGGAAGGGCAACATGTACAAAGGTTGGTGAAAAAAGCTCATCTTTTTGATTGCAGAGATAGAATGGTAGATGCCTCTTAACACAGTGCATTATCTATACTAGAAATGGGCACGAAATGGAAATATAGTGTTTTGTTTTGTTTCATTGCATTTAAGTCTTCATTTTGTTTTGTTTCTTTAATAAAAGTTTTTTAAAAAGAATTATTGCCATGAAACGAAATGCTTTGTAAGGCTATAAATAATGGGGAGCTTTATTTGTGAATTTACATCTATAAGTACTGGCATATGGAAATTCTTAGGAAAACCTGTCCCCCATGGCCTCTTTCTTTCTTTCTTTCTTTCTTTCTTTCTTTCTTTCTTTCTTTCTTTCTTTCTTTCTTTCTTTCTTTCTTTCTTTCTTTCTTTCTTTCTTTCTTTCTTTCCTTTCCTTTCCTTTCCTTTCCTTTCCTTTCCTTTCTTTCTTTCTTTCTTTCTTTTTTTGAAACAACACATGCCAGCCAAAGAGTCCGGAAGGAAAACTTCCAGAACACGGCCAAACAGCCCAAAAAACTCACAAAAATTATCAAATCCCGGCTGTGAAAGCCTTCAAGAATGCTTTGTAAAATCACTTTGTTGAGATTAAAAATAAATCTTGGGAGGGAAATTGTATGACCACCCAATAGTGAGGCAGCTAAAAAATCTTGTAAATAAATAAATAAATAAATAAATAAATAAATAAATAAATAAATAAATAAATAAATACCATTAATTCTGTAAGCTGCTGAGAAGTAGATTTTGTGGAGGCTGATTCGTTGCCTTAAATGAGCAGTAGCTCTTGGATGGAAGCCCTGTGATGCAAACTGGCTATAGCAAACTGACTATAACAATAACAACAACCTTAGACTGGCAGAGCTGGAAGGGACCCTCTGGGTCATCAAGTCCAGCCCTTGTCAAGGAGGCACAGTGGGGAATTGAACTCTTGACCTCTGGCTTTGCAGCCAGACACCTCAACCACTGAGCTATCTAGGAGTTCTAACAGGCCAGTTCTCTACAACCTTCCTAATTCAGAGCTGAAACTATTGCTATCAACTGTGCAGGGTTGAATGTTGTATACACCTTTCTTTTCAAGCAAGCCTTCCCTTCATGGCTGGCTGCCTAAGTGGGTTTTTTAAAATGAATGGTTGTGCCTTGCTGCTTTGAATGCATTTTTGGTTTTGCTATTGTTGACTGTTTTTCAGTCAACAATAGTATTTGTATACTTTTTAGTATTTGTATACTTACCATTTTTAGCTTTTGATGTTTAAGTTTTTGTTTTAGTTCTGTAAGGTGCCTTGGGTCATTCTTAAGGCAAAAGGGGGTAAAATATTTTAAATAAACTAATAGTCTGATCACCAACTAACTTGGGCTGATTAGATTAAAGTAAAAGCTAAAATCCTCCCCAATCATGTACACATACATGTATGCATACATGCTCTCGCATGCCCAGACACATACTTTAAGATCTTTCATTATTGTAATCTAATGACATTTCTTGACATTATCTTGTCTCCAAGAGGAAATCAGAGTGACCATATTCACATCATTAGGAGGCACCTCCTGTAGAATTCGACAAGCCATAATTTTCCTCTTTAATGTCAATGAGGATGTTACACTGGCAAGGATGGGAAGGGGAAGATAAAAATCTAGTTCGGATACATCATATAAAATATCACTCTCATTTTGGCTGTAATGATCGGAGAGAGGGGAGGTCGTATCATTTGGTTGTTCATATTCTGAGATCCAAGAACGTTCACATTTGGTTCCTATTTTAATTCTATATTTACATAAAAGACTTGTTCTTGTTATGTGATGATATTAAGTCACTTCTGACCTCTTGTGATCCTATGAATGAGTGCTCCCAGAAATCATCTGTCCTCAGATGCCCTGCTGAGCTCTTGCAGACTCAAGGCCACAATCCTTTTTAGGGTGTCTTCCCCTTTTCCTCTTGCCTTCTACCTTTCACTGCCTTGTTGTCTTTTCCAGAGAAAAGGGAAGGAGGGAGGAAACTGTGGAAGTTTTTTCCTGCCTATAGGAGATCAAACTGTAGTTGATAGCACTGTTTTACTATCAACTTCCATTTTATAGGCTTGTATTTCCCTGTTTCCATGTTTTGCTTCCATTTTGATTATTATAGTTAGGGCCCATATAAGTAGACACAAATACTTTTGAACATTCAGATACAAATTGAAGCAGGTAGGTTGTAAATGGACTCAAAGAAAGATATCTCCTATTTGTAAGGCAAATAATTTGAACCAAATTAAAGCAGATGGTATATGCCCACTCCTACTGCTTTCCATATGTGGAACAGTGTCTTGAAGTCTTCTGTCATTCTCCATGTCTTTCACAGCTATAAGTGCTTCAGTTCTCTGTCCGTGGCTTTGGGGAGCACTCACGCAATCAAGAAGAAGCACTCTAGACCATGCACTCATTCCTTGGCTTTTTATAAATATGGTGTATAGGACTGAACTGAATAGAATGAAGAACTATGTTGTTCCATGTTGCTCAGCCACTGGATTGTGGTTTGACTACGTCCATCTAGTAGATTCAGGGGAGAAGTGAATCTTTGTCTTAAACCTCTGCAACATCATTCATTTCTATTATATCAGTTTTAAGCAGTGGGACATGAAACACGATTTGTATCTTGCAACTGGCAATTGGAACAATTTACATTTTTCTGAGCAGCCTTGATTTTGATCAGATTTCTTCTTGCCCCCCCACCACCAAGCCCGGAAATAACATAGCGAGACAACTTCAGCTTTGGGTAGAATGGGGCACAACTTTATTTATAACTTATTTAACTTTTTAACTGTAACATTTCAAACCTTTAAAGGGGGCCTGACCCGTAGTGCAAACAGGTAGTATTAAGGGATGAAATCCCAAAGCCAAAACGCTCTGTATTCAGAGAGATTCACCCGTAGGGAGATGCTGCCCACCTGTTCAGCATCGCCCACTAGGGCCAATCTGCTAGCCCGACACAGCCCTCGGGAGGCCTAAAGTCAACTTGCTAACTTTAACTGTTTCCTGAAATTGCCAATGGTGTTAGATTTATCTCGAGGGCTGTCTGATGCCTTAAGGGTGACTTATTAGGGCTTACCTGGATACGATTACCTGTTGCACTACCCACAAAGTTAGTGGCTGGGACAGAAAGAAAATTGCCCATCCCCTGCAGAAAAGAGAATGGGGTGGGCGAAAATGCATGGCCACTCAAGACCAATCAGAGTGGCCACCAAAAATTCCCATCTGGCCCCAAATGGTGACCAACTAATCTCATTCTCTTACCATAGGGAGGGAGAGTGGGGCCGCTGGTCTTGCTGAGAATGAGGTAGGGCGGGGGGAGCCCTCTTTATTGGTTCCCGTCCCTGGGCAGAAGTCCCCAGATGGAGGTGAAGTTGTTGCGCCCAAAGTCCGGGGCTGCGGGGGAAAACTCTCCCCGCCCCCCAACGAAGTAGGGCTTGGAGCTGCCCTTCTTCTTCTTCTTCTTCTTCTTCTTCTTCTTCTTCTTCTTCTTCTTCTTCTTCTTCTTCTTCTTCTTCTTCTTCTTCTTGAGAAAAAGAATTTGATAAAGTAGCATTACTGATGTAGTAGACCTTCTTTTATTGTTATGCACGATTAAGTGGCTTATGATGCCCCAATGAGTTGGTGACTTGCTTCATTAAGTCCATCTAACTCATAGGTGGTCTTCTTCCTTTCCTGTTGCCTTCAAATCTTTCTCAGCATTATTGCCTTGTTCAGTGGCTCTAGTATTTTATGAAATGTCCAAAGTGGTGGTGTTGTGTCATTACAGTCATGACTGACTCTTTGTGACCCCATGCCCATGGAATTTTCTTGGCAGGAATAATGGAGTGGCTTGCAGTTCCTACTCTAGGTGCCTATTGCATCTGGTATTCCCTGGCAGTCACCCATCCAAGGTCAGCTGATCCTGCTTAGCTTCCGGAATCAGGCGAGATTGGATATGCTCAGGGCAATGGCTATTTTTACTCCCAGAGTGTACTTCTCCTAGAGAAGTCCCACAGTGACTTCTCCAGAAAGGTTTTAATGATACCAGGTCAGTGTTTTCCAGATGGAGGGTCATGATCCTCAAGGGGATTACAAAATATTTTCTGGGACATGGATCACCCTATATATGTTTTAGCCTTTGTTAAACAATTTCTTCCTTCAACTTTCTGAGCCAGTTATTAAAGTCAGAGTGCATGTGTATGTATGAGAAACAAGCCCGGGGGGGTGAAAGAAGCCTCTACTTTCTGAGAAGGGATCATTTTACCCTATTAATGCAAACATGGCAGGTAGAGATGGGCACGAATAAAAAAAATGGTGTTTCAGTTTTCAATTTTTCATTGAGGGGTCCATTTTGGTTCGTTTTTTTTTTGTGAATTTTTGGAAAAAAATCATTTTCCAGTTATACCCCCTTTGAAAATCATTTTCGTTTATTCATTTTTTGTTTTTCATTTTTACCCGCTTTTTGCGCGATATTTAAAGCATTTCCATGTGCCCCAGACCAGAGGGAAAACAGTAAAAAAATGATGCTGGCAGAGACACAGTATAGACTAGGTACGCAGGGAGGCTGCAAAGGCAGCGGCGGGCTTTGCCCAGGGTGCAAGGCAGCCACAGAGTGTCTACACTGCAGGGCAGGGGAGGGTACTCACCGAGAGGTACTCATGCACGCACACAGGGAGGCTGCAGGACTGAAACTAGAGAGAAATCTCTTCTTTCTCTCCCCTAAGAGCCAGGCTGTAGCCAGCAGGAACACAGAGACACAGGCCTAAAATGAAAATAACAAGTCGCAGAGACAGCAATCCCACCCACTGCAAGGAGGACGGGGGCTGCCAGAGCTTTTTATGCCCTCTGTGGCTGCCAGACCTGCCCAGTCTACAACCTGGGCATGCTATTGGTTGAACATGATCCCATCACATGGCTTGCCTCCATTTTGTGGCTGGCGACATCCATTTTGTCATCCTTAAAAGGAAAAGAAAAATACATCGCAATGGGAGAAGATAAAAACAAATGTTTTAAGGACCCCAACCCCCCCCTGGTAGGTATTATCAGACAGTATAAATTATTATCCCTGTGTTTTTATGGATGTCCAGGGTGTCTTTTAACATTTAAAACAGCTCATTTCATTGCACGTCACCATTAATGAAAAACAAAACGTAACAAACCTAATTTTCATGGTTCTGTTTGGTTCATTCCAATTTCATCACAATGTTAATTATTCGTTTCGTTACATAATGAAACGAATAACAATAATGGAAACGAAAATGAAAAAAGTTCATTTCGTGCCCATCTCCAATGGCAGGGTGGTCCCAGGTTACTTGGGTATCATTATCAAGGGAGTAATGGCTCAGAACAGGTTGGGAACCACTCTCCCAGGCTTTTCTCTCATTCAGTGCTTTAAAAAAATTACCTGTCAGCAGGAATCTCCTCCTCTTCATTCCCCCTTTGCTTTTAGATTGTGCACTCCCCCCCCCCGCATACACACTGTTCTTTCATAATGGGGTATTTGCTGAATGCTATTCATTCTACTGCTAAGCAGGCAGCATCTGATGGGCACAGTCTTACCCAGGTCTTGTCAAAACTGGTGACATTTTAGGTCACCCATTGTGTTCTAAATTGACTCTGCATCTGGCTGTGAACCTTGCTTGTACACATGAGAAATATTTAGGCCCTTCTTAGGCATGTTTCAAAAAGTTACCAGTTGTTGCATGTACATTTTCCAGATGCCTGTGTATTGGTTGAGATATACTCATGTGATCTTTCCACCGCTTTCCCCCTCTAAATGTACTCCTTTGCATTGGAAGCTCAGAAATGCACAAATTGCATTTGTGTCTTCATTCAAGCCTGCAATGTGAAAACCAGATAATTGCTTTGTTTTAAAATGCAAAGCTAACAAATTTCTCAAATATTTATGTTACTCAATAGGATTTTTGAAAACAGGTATAAATGTTCCATCAATAAGCCTTTAAAGTAACTTCAAATCTTTCTGCATTCAACATGCCTTAAGCGCAGGCTACCCAAGGTCTTTCACGATCTAATTTTTAGAGAAATACAGTAGAAGTCTTTTCCCACTGCCGCAAAATTGACCCTTAGGGCTGCCTAATTTATCAGCTTATTTTTCCTGTCTCTTCCCTGCTTCCACTGACATGAGGCCTTCAGTGAACAGAAGGGCAAATTTCCACGCAATTAATCTCCAGAAATGATGAAGTGCAACAATGAGAGAATACCTATTAAACAATTCCATTCAGCTGGCTAACATCTCAGCGTCCATCAACTTTTAATTTGATTTCTGGTGGTACCTTGTCATAGGAGAGTGATGGCACCAGCCTGGAGCTCTGAGCCTACCAGCTAAATGGCAAGCAGAAACTCAGTTTAGCAGAGATAGCTTCACCCATTATAATTTAGGCTGTTTTATAAGTGAGGTATAGGCAGAAAAGACTGCAGGGATTGGTTCCATCCATACACTGCATGTGGTTAAATTTTTCATGCCATGGACTGTTAGGAATCTTGAGCTGTCTGTCCCTTACATGGAATTTGGAAACCCTTTCAGTTTACAAAGTACAACCTTGGAAGTTGACAAAATATAAGAGAAGAGCACTGCTGTTAAATTTGAGGAGCACATGAATGAGCCCTTGAGTGATATTTTCAGATAGTGCCCCAAATGCTCCTACGCATAACAGAAATGATGTCGCATTTGGAGATGAGTTAGACCTATAGTACATTGGCACCTGTACTTATGAGTTTAATCCATTCCAAATGCATGCTCTTAAGCCAAATGACTCTCAAGTAGAGCAGCCCTATAAATAAATAAATAAATAAATAAATAAATAAATAAATAAATAAATAAATAAATAAATATTTGAAACCAGTTATAAAATTATAAGTAGAGCAGACCGCATCTGAAATTTGTAAGGCAGCAGTTAAAACACCAATGGTTCTTTGCTCTTAAGTTGAGCTGCTCGTACATAGAGGTACCACTGTAATTGGTATATCAAGTTGTGAGATTCCGCATGCAACTGACAGTGTCTAGAGCAGTCACATCCAAAGTCAGGCCCGGGGGCCAAATGTGGCCCATTTTCAAATTTTGAGTGGCCCACAGCCTCTTCTCCCTGTCTCTGTCACTTCCCCCAGCTACCTGCCCAGCCTACCTGCCTCCTGGTTCCATTGCTGCAGTTTCCTCGCTGCCTCCTTGCATGTAATAATGCAGCTGAATGGTTGGCCCCCATACATTTTCACCTCACCAAATCTGGCCCTCCTTGCAAAAAGTTTGGACACCCCTGGTCTAGAGTGAGTTCCTAGCTTGGCTAGATTAGCCTTCAAAAGTTACACCATTTGTGTTGCTACACAAGAGGATTTTGACCGCTGCATTGAGCACATCTGACAATGTAGTTGGCATTTGGGTTTTTTACATGTTTGAATCCCTGAGAGACAATGCTTTTCTATTTTGGCTGTAACATTACTTGCATCGCTCTGCACACAATTACCAGACACAATGTTTTAACTGGGAGTAATTGCGTTTCTAAAGTATTACCTTTTACTGTGCTCTACGAATGCTCCGGTTGGCCTCTTCCCTTTTATCCTTCTGCAGACAGTTGAAAGCCCACCTTTTCAGGCAGGCTTTTAACAATCATGTCTGAGTCCCCAAATGCCTTTTAAAAAATTAATATATTTTTAAATGTTTAATTAATATACACAGCAATGTACTTTAATTACACTGGGTTTTTTTTTCAATGCTTAATTTCTTGTGCTTTAAATTTTATTCTTTGTAATACTGTGAACCTCCTTAGGTCCCTTTATTGGGAGAAAGTTGGTCTATCAATCTCACAAACAAATAAGCAAGCAAGCAGTGTCAAATAACAGTGAAAAAGAAAGATAACACCAAAACTCACCCACTTAAATCTATAAGAACTGCACACTAGAGATGGGCACGACCAGGAAAAATTACGTTTTGAGTTGTCATGTGTTGGAGCCGGCCTGTTTTGGCTCGTTTCCGTTTTTTGTGAAATTTTCCAAAAATTTGTCATTTCGTTTGTTGGTTTTTCGTCTGTCGTTAGTACTGGTTTTGGGGGGGTTCCTGGAGGCACCTCTCTGGGGTGGGTGCCTCCTCTGGCCCGCCATGAAGGGAAAGCGGGCTCCTGGAGGCACCTCGTGGGTGCCTCTTCTCCTCACCCGCTACAAAATAAGTTGAATAAATAAATAAATAAATAAATAAATAAATAAATAAATAAATAAATAAATAAAATGGCATGCATAGCCAATTGGATATGCATACCATTAAGTTGCAGTTACAGCAGGCAGAGGCACCTCTCTTTCGGGTGCCTCTGTGACTCACTGCCTGCACTTGGGCTGGGGAACGAAGTGAGAGAGGACCCCTACGGGCGCCCGCTGTGACTCACTAAGAAGGGAAGTGTACTTGCTGTAGTGCAATGTGAGTACACAGATCTGGCTTGGGGTTAGGGGTCAGTGCAAGGGCTAGGCTTAGGGTTACTGGTAAGGTTAGGGTGAGTTACTGGGGTGCACCTCTGGGTGCCTCTCTGACCCACTAAGAAGGACAGTGTACTGGCGTATGGGTTAGGGTTCGGGTTCGGGCTAGGGTTAGTGGCTTTTTATGCCCGACTGGCACATCCCAGAAGTCTCGGTCAAAACCTGGCCAAGTGGCCATGCAATTGGTGGAATGGCTCCAAAAATTTGCATGGTCCACTCCCATGGCCAGCCCATCATTGCACAGGTGTAAAAAAATAAAAATAAAAATAAAATAAAATAAAATCAATGGAGAAGTTTTGTTGCAAGAAAAACCCACTGCTGCTACTATAAAAATTCAGGCAGTTTTAAAATAGCTATTTTTGCATGTTTCTGTGGTGCTTTGGTGTGTTTTTGGACCACGCGATTTCAAAATAAATATTGCGATCACCCCATTTTGGATCCCCCACCCGCACTGCATGGCATGGCGCGAGTTAGCGAGTCGATGAGGATGCGCAGCCCAGGAGAGGAGAGGGGGGAAGGCCGGGGACCCCCCGAAGCCACCCTTCTGGTAGGTGCCCTCACTGAGGCAGGCATATTTTCGCCTGCCTTTTTGGCCGGGAATCGGGTTTTTTTATTTTTGAAACTTTTTTTCTGTGCCGCGCCGCTTGGCGAGTTGTGACTCGATGAGGATGCGCACTTTGCGCAGCCCAGGAGAGGAGAGGGGGAGGCCGGGGACCCCCCCCAGAAACCACCCCTCTGGTAGGTACCCTCAGGCAGGCATATTTTCGCCTGCTTTTTTGGCCGGGAATCGTGTTTTTTTAAAAAAACTTTTTTCTGTGCTGCGCCGCTTGGCGAGTTGCGACTCGACGAGGATGCACACTTTGCGCAGCCCAGGAGAGGAGAGGGGGGAAGGCCAGGGACCCCCCCCAGAAACCACCCCTCTGGTAGGTGCCCTCAGGCAGGCATATTTTCTCCTCATTTTTGGCCGGGAATCGGGTTTTTTTTATTTTTAAAACTTTTTTCCTGTGCCACTTGGCATCGCACGATCGCTGTGATGCCAGGAACGACAACGACAAATCAGACCCAATTTTTCTTTAGTCGGTTCAAGTTCGAGTTCTGGTGGAGTAATTGTTGTTACTGTTTCCGTTACGTAACGGAAACAAGAAACGGAAACGGAAACGAGAATTTTGCCAAGTCGTGCCCATGTCTACTGCACATGTAGAACACAAGTGGACAAAGCAGAGCCAACATCCATATATGGCACCAAGCCCTTTCTTGAAACCGTCGGTCCCTCTTAAAATCCCTAATATTCTCTGAGGGGAAAAGGTTTCTGAAAACTCTCACTGCACTTTGCTGATGTAATTTCATGTCAAACTGATAAATCTGATAAAATTTAAAAAGGCAGTAAAGCAACTTTTTCTCAGTACCACTCAGAGAAAAACCTTTATTTTCTGCTCTATACTCATTGGCTTCCCCATCACAAAATTTTCTTAAACCTTAATTGTTTCTTGTAAAGGGTTAAGCCTTTTGTTGTTTATGCGATTAAGTATTTGTGACTACACCTCCCTATAATGGCACAAAAGGTGTTTTCAGAAACAAGCTCTTTATTAGACCTTGGAACTCCTTTGAGGAGCCTTGTGGCACAGTGGTTAAATGCCTGTACTGCAGCTAAAACTGTGCTCACGACCTGGGGTTCAATCACAAGTAGCAGGTTCAAGTTTGCCTCAGCCTTCCATCCTTCCGATGTCAGTAAAATGAGTACCCAACTTGTGGGGGGGGGCAATATATACCCTGCCTACTGTAATTATACTGTAAACTGCCCAGAAACTACTTGATGTAGTATGGGGCAGTATATAAGCAGAACACTTTATTTATTTATTTATTTGCTCCATTTTTATACCGCCCATCTTCCAATCTGGAACTCTGGGCAGTTTACAAGTTAAAAAAACAAAAACAAAAAGGGAAAACCCTAGCAAGATGGATCAGTGGGCAGAAAATGGGGGGGGGAGTAAATAAAATAAAGTAAATGAAATTAAAGGTCGCCATATGCCTCTCTGAAAAGCATGGTTTTCAAAGCCTTTCTGAAGGCGGGCAGGGACTGTGCAAGGCACAGCTCACTCGGGAGGTGGTTCCATAGTGAGGGGCCCACCACAGAGAAGGCGTGGTTACACGTAGCCGATCTCTATGCCTCCCTGGGGTGGGCATCCTGAGTGAGCGCACCTGTGACATTTGAGTGGGCCTGGCCTCAGCTGACCTCTGGGAGATACGATCTGACAGGTATTCAGGGCCCAAGCTGTGGAGGGCTTTGAAAACCAAAGCTTTACTTTAATGGTACTGAGAATGGAGTTATTGAGCTCCAAAGCAGCTGCAGATGGAACTTAACTGGAGGAGTGCACTCAGGGGAAGCTGACAAATTAACCCTATGATTGGTAAAGCATGCCGAAGACCCTCCTTCCATTAAGCATAAGCACACACCCTGCCTCCTTTGGAACATAATATCTCTGCCCCCCAAAAACCCTAACTTTTCCAAATTGATGGGGAAGCTAAGCCTGCCATTTGCATGCCTGAGATCAGTAATTTTCCAATGAGTTGTTTTTTAAAATATTATTTTTGAAATATTCAATGGAAAATTACTGATCTCTACATAATCCCCCACTCCACCCAGTGACAGCGGTCCCATAAGTGCAGTAGTCCTCCTGAGAGGCATATGCAAACTTTGTCCAGATGTGTCTAGGCTCTCCAGTGTAGCGTGGCACAGGAGGAGGAGGTAGAGGAGGAATGGCATCCAGCTGGGTGGGAGTAGGCTGGTGGGGAGGCCTTTGCTAGGCAGCCGCTTGACCCTGATGTTTCCTCTGCTGGCTCCGAGTCTGTCTCTGCTTCTGAAGCCTCCTGGCCTCTTGATGAACTTGGGGATCCTCCTATCCTGCCTCACTCCCCTCCTTAAATTCCATCCTATCCATCCTACTTCTGTGCCCATCTCCAATGCCCCAGTCCTCAGGCCAAATGCAGATCAGGAGTCTCACCCTGACTCTTAGGGAGGTGGACAGCCCATTCCCACTGACAGGGGAATCAGAACAGGTGGGGGTGACAATGGGAGAACACAGCAGGCAGCGGGATATTCAAAACCATGCTCCACTGTCCCTTCTCAGCCAGGCAAAGGGAAGGCAGGTGGTGCACCCACTTGACCCTAGCCTGGCTGAGAAGGGCACAGCAGAGCACGGTTTTGAATTCTGTGCCTTAGCATCAAGGGTGCTCCTGCAGTATGGAATTCTAAATCATACTCCATTGTGCCCTTCTCAGCCAGGCAAGGAACAAGTGGTACACACATCCACCCCTTGCCTGCTGGTCTTCTTGCTTCAGTCTTCCTGGCTGCAGAGAGGAGCAACCAAGGGGAAAAAGCCAGCCAGCCCACGCTACAGCTGTAGTGTGGCCACGTGGTCGGAAGTAAAAAATAAAATAAAATAAAATAAAGGAGTGCCGACCCGGCTCCAGAGGTGGCCAGGTCAGCACCCTAAAATAAAGGAAAAAAATATAAAAAATAAAATTAGCACCAACCACAACACTGCCTAATCTTGATGAAATATTTTACCCTGAATAATCTGGTTTAATCTCCTGCAAACCCACTAGCAAGTCTCAGACCTCATTTGGGAATTCACTTTTCCAAAGACAAAATTATCCTTGATTCTTGCCCTCTACCATCCATACTGGTGACACAAAGGAAGATAAGCAAAAAAGGACTCAGTTTCTGACTCCATTTTTCTCTTCAACCCGGAGAAAATAGCAATAGCATTTGAATTAAAGAGCTGTCTGAAAGTCTCCATCTAATTTCCTTCCAGCAGTGTAATGACATGTCCTTTAGCCAGCTGTTTAACTACTGAATAGCTAGTGTATTGCTGTCTAAAATGGGGCTTCTACCCTGCAAAGCCTGCAAACCAACATGAAATTACAAATGCTTCATCATTCCAGGTGGAATGGTGAACAGGCTTGAAAAACCCAGACCTATATAGGAAAAGGCTTCATCTTATCCAGGTTGAAGTTCTGAATGCCTAGTGATAATTTAAGAAAAGCGTATAAGGCAGATAATGATGTTCTGATGAACATTTATTTTTAATTCAGTCTTCGGATGTCTATTACTTAGACATCTGCATGAGGTTATTTCTCACTGAGTGGAAAACAGAATGAAGAGAGGTGGGGGAGGGAGGGAATGATGAAGAGATCAAGAAAAGCACAAAGGATTCCAAGAATCTTTTGTCTTTGGAAAAGTAAAATTTTAGGCAAGATGAGGTGACCATGGAGTTTTCTTGGCAGGAATACTGGAGTGGTTTGCCAGTTTCCAGGCGTCTACAGCACCTTAATCCAAGTATTAACCAGGGCCAAAATAGCTTCTGAAATCGAGCGAGATTGGATGTGCTGAGGGCATCTAGCCAGCTTTGGACAAGATTATAATGGCCTAAAGCTTGGTTGTAGAAATGGGCATGAAATGGAAAAATAGCATTTCATTTCATTTTGTTTCTTTTCCTTTCCTTACTTGTTTCATTTTGTTCCATTAGTAATGAATTTTTTTCCGAAAAGAAACGGGATTAATTATTTGGAACTCTGCTCGACACAGCAGGGGGATCCCAGCTTCTCTGCCACAGCAGGGGGCTGAGAGGGTGAGCGCTGAATTCACTGCTCACCCTGTCAGCCCCTCTGCTGTGTCCTTGGAAGCTGGGATCTCCCTGATGCAGCAGGGGGCTGAGAAGGTGAGCAGTGAAGTCAGTGCTCACCCGCTCAGCCCCCTGCTGTGTGAGGAAGCTGGGATCCCCTCAACACAGCAGGGGGATCCTGGCTTTCCCGATACAGCAGGGGGATGACAGGGCAAACAGTGAAGTCAGGGTTAGGGTTAGCATTCCATTGGTGGTGGTGGTGGTAGTGGTTTTCCTTCCTATATAGGTCTGGGTTTTCAAGCCTCTCCCTGTTCACCATTCCACCTGGATAAGATGAAGCCTTTGTAAATGAAGATTTGGTAAGCTATTCAGTAGTTAAACAGCTGGCTAAAGGACAGGACTGCTGGAAGACCATTTTCTCCGGGTTGAAGAGAAAATGGACCAGAAACTGGCTTATCTTCCTTTGTGTCACCAGGAGATGGTAGAGGGCAATCTCCAGGTCTGTGCCACCATTAACAAAATATTTTTATATATTTTTCCTTTATTTTAGGGTGCTGACCTGGCCACCTCTGAACCAGGGGTTTGTTGTTGGGCTGGTTGGCTTTTTTTTTCTGGTTGCTCCTTCCTGCAGCCAGGAAGACTGAACCAGGACGACCAGCACCAGGTTGGAGACATCTCCAGTGCCACCATTAACAAAATGAACCGAACTGAACCAGGGGTTTGGTTGTTGTTGTTGTTTGGTTCATTTTTTTCTAAATTCACTCTGGGGGTTTATATTTGTGTTGTTAGGTAACAAAATGAATAATGAATAACAAAATGAACTAAAAGTTCATTTCAGGCCCATCTCTACTTATGACTAAACAGAAGCATCTTCATCTTGCCAGGATTTCAAATTTGTTTGCCTTCATCCAGTCCATTGTAGATATTAGGTACTAGTTTAGGGATAAGACAGCTTCCTTGGAATTAGGTAGAAAGAAGAGATAGAAGTGAGTGTTATTATCACACTGATGGCAACAATCCCCAAAACACCAGATACCACTTCTCATACCAGTCTCATGGGGGACAGAAGAGGTTGGTACAGGTCAAAGCTTAGAGCATTGAACAGGGGGACACCAGGACCACCTCCTGTGTTCACTCTTCCATGAAGCAACTGAACCATTGCAAGACTTCAAATCTCCACCCAGTGAGGCAGTCCAGAATATATTTAAAACCATGAAAAGGTCCAGCAAAACTAAGTGGGACATACTCCCCTGTCTAGCGCCCTATATAGATCATCCAGTAAAGCGGTGATGGGGGTGCCCCTAGGGAAAAAAATTATTTCTGTTGGAAATCAGAAGCCAAGCTGTGGCTTGCCCACCGGCTTGGCGTCCAAAGTTCTGATTCCAATAAAAAGATTTTTCCCTAGGGGTACCCCCTTTGGAGCTTCATAATTCAGCTCCCTGACCCCAAAATCTTTCCAAATTTCAAGGCGTTACCTAGAATCACTTGAGGAAGGTACCCCTGCCATTTTGGTCCTTCAGGACCTAGGGGAGCATAGCGTTTCATTTCATTTTGTTTCAGTGATTGAATTAAGTTGCATATTTGGCAATATTCAACAAGTAGAGCTTACTCCATAACTCTCTCTCTCTGCCTTGTATATGTGTGTGTGTGTGTGTGTGTGTGTGTGTGTGTGTGTGTGTGTGTGTGTGTGTGTGTGTGTGTGTGTGTGTGTGTGTAAGCAATCACTCCCCCATTCTCTCTCACACACACAAACACACGCATACAGAGAGAGGGGGGGAGAAAGAGAAAGAAAGAAAGAGAGAGAGAGAGAGAGAGAGAGCAAATAATCTATTTCAGAGCTTCCTTCATATCCATCATATTGATAAGCTGTTGTGTTTCTTCCATTTGTGCAACAGCAATTAGATAGACAGGGAGCTCCATTTCTAACCTGGAAGATCTATGGGTCAAACTTATCTAGAGCTCACTAATTGATCTGAAAGATTAATCCTATATGTTTGGAAAGAGGTTGATGGGTGGAGTAGGGGGAACATAAGAAGTCTACATTTAACTGACTGCCTCAATTGCAGTAAACATTGTAGTGACAATTCAATGGTAGCCAGAAGGTATTCTGTATATTCTGAAAAGCATTCCAGTTTTTTTGTTTTTTTGTTTTCACTTTTACACATTATTCTGAATTATATTCTCTACTTTGTAGCCCAGCAACTGGTCTAGTGTCATTGTGCACTATAGCAGCTGAGGCTGTAATACCAAGTTCCTTCTTTCCTTGCTTTCAGTGGGGTTGAACTCAATGGTATCTTCTCACTCCTTGCTTCTTAAACTCCAGAATCCAGTTATGAGCTTCAAAGGCAAGGGTTGTTTGCTGGAGGAAAGCAGGATATATGCTCTGTATAGGAGGGAGGGAGCTTTCTGCCTTGCCATTTCTGGGTCGGGCATTGGTTGGGAAGGGGTCTTCTGCAGTGTCAGAGGCACTGTGGGTCAGATCAATTTATAAAGGATGTTCACAACCTCAAATGGGTTCAGAGGAGGGCGACCAAGATGGTTGAAAGTCTGGAAGAAATGTCTTATTAGGAGTGGCTTAGGGAGCTGGGAATGTTTAGCCTTTCAAAAATAAGGTGAAGAGGGGATAAGATGGCCATGTTTAAATATTTGAAAGGATGTCACATTGAAGAGGAGACTGGTTTGTTTTCCATGGTTACAGAGACTAGGACTCGGGGCAATGGTTTCAAACTACAGGAAAAGAGATTCCATTTGAACATTAGGAAGAACTTCCTGATGGTTAAAGCTGTCTGGAAGTGGAATATGCTGCCGTAGAGGGTGGTGGTGGTGTCTCCTTCTTTGGAGGTTTCTAAGCAGATGCTGGATGGCCATCTTTGGGGGTGCTGTGATTGTAAGCCACCCAGAGACCTTTGGGTAGTGGGCAGCATATAAGTTGTAAAAATAAATAAATAAATAAATAAATAAATAAATAAATAAATAAATAAATAAATAAATAAAAATAAAAATAAAAATAAGAGTACTAGGCAAGAGTACTCAGCTTTAACATTGCTAAAGCGATCACATGATAGTAAAGTAGTGATTGTTACAAAAGTGAGCCATTCAATGTTCCTGAGAATTTCTATCCCATCAACTGAGATGGTTTTGCTCACCCTCCCGTCCAGGGCATTATGGGAAAAGTACTCTTAAAAAAGAGTGAGCTCTCCAAGCCTGGAGAGCCAAATCAGTAAAAGGAACAATGGTGGAGATAATGTCTCTCCCTGAAAGGGAGTACAACAGAAATACTATTTGCTGAAATTTACATGCTATTCGGCATTACCTTACTTTGCCTCAGGGTTAGAGATGGGCACAACTTAGCGGTATTCCCGTTTCCATTTCCATTACTTGTTTCCGTTACTCTACGGAAACGGTAACGGGAATTACTCCGCCAGACTTTGAGCTCGAACCGACGAATGAACAATTTTGGTCTGATTTGTCGTGCTCGTTCCTTGCATCGCACGATCGCGCGATGCCACGTGGCACAGAAAAAAAGTTTTTAAAAGTTAAAAAAACCCGGTTCCCGGCTGAAAAGCAGGCGGAAAAATGCCTGCCGTGCCTCAGGGCATCTACCAGAGGGGTTGTTTCTGGAGGTCCCCGGCCTCCCCCCCATCCCCCGTCCTGGGCTGCTCTGGTGGGACTTGCCGCAGGCTCGCAGCCAGCCAGCAAAAAGCCCAGTCTCGCCGGCCGCCGGCCGCCGCAATTAAAGCGCAAGCAAGCGGCACGGACGGCACAGGAAAAAAATTTTAAACTCTCCCTCCACCCATTCCCGGGCCAAAAAAGCAGGTGGAAAAATGCCTGCTTGACTAAGGGCGCAGGGCACCTACCGGAGGGGTGGTTTCTGGAGGGGGGGTCCCGCCTCCCCCCCATCCTGGGCAGCCGGACTCGAGTTGCCATGCCATGCGGTGTGGGCGGGAGATCCAAAATGGGGCGGCGAACGCAATATTGTTTTTGAAATCGTGGTCCAAAAACACACAAGCACAACAGAAACATGCGAAAATTTATAAACTGCCAGATTTTTCACATTAGCAGTGGGTTTTTTCTTGCAACAAAATGTCTCTCCAGTCTCCTCTCCTCCTCTGTCCTCCATTGATTTTATTTTATTTTATTTTATTTTTTTTACACCTGCGCAATGATGGGCTGGCTGAGTGGCCAGCCATGTGGTGGGAGTGGACGACCATGCAAATTTTTGGAGCCATCCCACCAAACACATGGCCACTTGGCCATGGAGACTTCTGGGATGTGCCAAAAAGCCCCCTAAAACCTGCCCTAGCCCCCTAACCCTAACCCTAACCCTTGACTCCTTATCCATACCTCACAGACTGTCTTCTTAGTGGGTCAGAGAGGCACCCAGAGGTGCAACCCACTAGCCCACCGTAACCTTACCCGTCACTAGCCTAACCCTAGCCCTTGCACTAACCCACCTTAACCCTAAGCCAGATCTACTTGCATATTGCACTACACGCAAGTACGATTCCCTCCTTTGTGAGACATGGCAGTGCGAGAGCCTTGTGCAGGGAAGGCATGACGCTATCACTCTCACTGGTCTCATAGCCTGCAACTGGTATGCATATCCATATGGCTATTGCATACCATTTTGCAGCAGCAGCAGGTGAGGAGGGGAGACCCCCATGTAGAGGGGTCTCTTGGAGCCTGCTTCCCCTTCCTAGTGGGTGAGGATAGGAGGCACCCACGGGTGCCTCCAGGAGCCCACTTTCCCTTTATAGCGGGCCAGAGGAGGCACCCACCCCACAGAGGTGCCTCCAGGAGCCCGCTACCCCCCAAAAAAAAACCAGTACTAACGAAAATGAAAAAAAGAAAAAAACAAACTGACTAATTTTTGTGAATTTTCTTGAAAACCAGAAACGAGCCGAAACGGGACCGGCCCGACTAACGACAACTCGAAAAAAATTTTTTTCAAGTCGTGCCCATCTCTACTCAGGGTTGACCATCTTTTCCTGTATGTGCCAATGTAACTATCCTACAGCCTTATTTCACCTGATAGGAGCTTCCTAGTCCCCTGAAGTCAGTTGTGTGGGCATAGCACAGAAGAACTGGCTTGCTGCCATTCACAATCACTGCCCAGATAGATAAATGGAATTGTCAAACCTTGTGCGCATTGGCTAGAGAGATACTGAGGCCCTGGGTTTGCCTCTGTATCAATATCGTGTTGGGCAGAAACTCTCAGAGATTCCGTCAGCAGAGAAGTTTATTAGGTGAGCAAAGCAGACTGACATACAGCATGCCACAGAGATGTGCCCCTCTTCTCATCTCTTCATATGAGTCTTATTCTTTCAAGTCCCTCTGGGAACTAAAATAAGATGCATGAGGGTTTCTCCTTCTTTCAGTCCTGCAGGAACAGGTCACATTGTGATTGCACAGCATGCAGTTGCAAAATGGGGTGGCATCAGCCTCAACATTGTACAGTATCCACTTGGGCCAAGACTCTAAGAAGAGAAAAAGGATGTGGAGCAAAACATAAAGGGTTGCCAACTTTTCTCCTACCTCAACACAGTTCGAAATATCATGCCATCCAGTTTAGAGATATAAATGTTTGACTTTGTGTAATGACATCTCTAAGACTGTGTGAGATTAAAATTCTGACTGGAAAATTTTCCTTATAACATATGCACGGCTGCACAGTTAATAAATTAAACATCGTTTTATGCTAACCTATGTGTTTAGCATTATGGCCCATACATTTGCCCAATTCCTAAGAATACATTTCCATCTTAGTTTAATGTTCCTCAGAGTGTTTGTGAACTCCGTTGGTAATTTATGCACGATTTACTGGAAGGCATGTGTCTTCACAGGCTGTAGCTTACATGGATATTCCATATGCATAAAAATTTGATGTGCAAGTAATTTGGAAGGAGGGGAGGGGTGGGGAGGAGAGCTGCTTCAGAATATGACAGCAGCAATAAACAAACCAGGTTATTGAGTGAATATGCTGAAGTAACCCTCAGGCAAAGTGAAAAGCCAGTAAATTACTTTACTATTTTTCCCTCCGTGAGGCAATAACAGTTAAGCACTTACTCTTTTGCGGGAGGGAAATAGGTCAGAAATGCCATGCAAGAGGAATTCCAGCATTACCTGCCTCTAGGATATGAAGCAGGTACTGACCTGTGAGCTGTACTTCTCCTCATGCTTCAGAACAGAATATCAAGACGGCATCGGATTAGGAAGACATCTGCGGTTCCTCAGATTTTAACTTTTTGTCATATTTAGTCTATTACAGGAGGCTTCTTATTTCACCTTAAAGACACATGAGTTCTAAAGAGCATAAGCTTTCGCAGACTGTGTCTGATAAAGTGGCCTGAAATCCATTAAGAGTTATATGTGTTGGAATATGCTTCAGCTGCTTTAATTCTATAGATTCTTTTTCTGAATGGTTGACACTTATGATTAGAGATGGGGATGAATTTGGGGGGGGGGTCATATTTTCTGATGAATGTGGTTGATTCATCAAAAATTGATTTGTATTTGTCATAAATGGAGTGTCCAGAGAATATTAATTGATGATTTTTTAGTGATTTTTATTCAATTAGTTGGACTAGAAAACCAGTTTCTAGAGGACCCTTTCCTCGAGGCATTACTTTGTGGGTGTATAAGTCAGATGTCTTCTGAAACCTAATCTACATCAAAATGTCTGAGAAGATTCTCAGTCATCCAGGTCAGTTTATCTGGAAGTTGAGTCATGGCAACTGGACTTTTTTCTTGAGAGATTGAAACATTTTGCTGCTCATCCAAACCGACAAAACTGTTTGGATGAGCAGCGAAACATTTCAGTCTCTCAAGAAAAGAAGTTCAGTTGCCATGGCTCAGCTTCCAAAAAAAAAAAAAAATTCACAAAACTTAGAGGAAGTGTAGAGAGTTGGGATAAACCTCTCTGTAAGTTTGGTGTTTCTAGGTTCCTATGGGACATTCTGCCACATTTTTATACTTGAACAAAGTTATAAAAACATAAATAAAATATTGAAACATACCTTACTCAGAAGAGTACAGCAACTCAGAATTTGTGTGGGGGTAAAACACATATAGCTGTTAAGGTTTGATGGGAAAATTCTGAGGCTGCAGCAGCATCGGGCAGGTGCTGAGGATTGTGGCTGCAGTTTGCATAAATGTAGCACAGAGGGCTCACAAGTTACTGGTCTTTGTTTAAAGCCAGTCACGCGGTTCCTGTGTAAGGTTAGTTGAGTTTTTGCTGATCCAGGTAATGTTATCCGGCATGTTTTTAATTGCTGAAGACAAGCTCTCTAAGTTGAATGGCTAAATATAAAATCATTTTTCTAATACAAGCTGTCTGCAAAGTTTGTAGGTATCCTGAAAAACACTGTCTTTCTGCTGGGTCTCAGGTCTGTTTATCCAGCATGCAATGTTTTATTAAGGCTATGTTATAGTCTAATATAGGGTTTTTGAGGGTGAACGCTGTGCATATACACTCCTAATTTTTCCATCACATTCTCCTTGGGATGGGGAGTAGAGATGGGCACGAAATGAACTTTTTTTCATTTCCGTTATTCATTATTCGGTCCATTACGTAACGAAACGACTAATGAAAATTGTGAAAAAAATGGAACGAAATGAACAGAACCACGAAAATTGGGTTCGTTACGTTTCGTTTTCGATAATGGTGACGCACAATGAAATGAGCTGTTTTAAATGTTAAAAAACGCCCTGGACATCCATAAAAATGCAGCGATAATTATTTATACTGTCTGATAATACCTATCAGGGGGAGTTGGGGTCCTTAAAACGTGCATTTATGTCTTTTCTCAGATCGCTGTATTTTTTTCCTTTAAGGGGAGTTAGGGGACATCGACCCAAAATGGCTCCCAGATGCCTAATATTGATTTCTTGGGTATTAAAACGCCCTGGACATCCGTAAAAATGCAGCGATGATGTGATAATTATTTGAAATTATTACCTACCAGGGGGTTGGGTTCCTTAAAACGTTTGTTTTTGTCTTCTCCCATCACGATGTATTTTTCTTTTCCCTTTAAGGATGACAAAATGGATGTCTCCAGCCACAAAATGGAGGCAAGCCATGTAATGGGATCATGTTCAACCAATAGCATGCCGAGGTTGCAGACTGGGCAGGTCTGGCAGCCACAGAGGGCATAAAAACCTCTAGCAGCTCCCGTCCTCCTTGCAGTCTCCGGTGGGAGTTAGGGTGGGATTGCTGTCTCTGCGACTCTAGCTTCAGTCCTGCAGCCTCCCTGTGTGCGTGCGTGCATACTTTTTGGTGAGTACCCTCCCCTGCCCTGCAGTGCAGTCACTCTGCGGCAGCCTTGCACCCTGGGCAATGCCCGCCGCTGCCTTTGCAGGCTCCCTGCGTACCTAATCTATACTGTGTCTCTGCCAGCATCATTTTTTTTAGTGTTTTCCCTCTGGTCTGGGGCGTTGGGGGACGCCCACGCATGGAAATGCTTGAAAAATAGTGCAAAAGCTGGTAGAAACAAAAAACGAAAAAATGAAAAATGAAAATGGAATTTTTCCAACAATTTCCAAAAAACGGAAATGAACCAAATGAAAAAACGAAATGTCATTTTCTTTATTCGTGCCCATCTCTAATGGGGAGCTTTAGGGGTACATAACTCAGAATCTGAACTCCAAACTTAACCAAACCAGCAAGGCTTGTAGAGGAGGGGCAGAGGAAGTGTTTCTGGAAATTCAGGGCCCCTAGATGCCAGGGAGGCTTTTATAGCATTTTAAAGGGAAATGAATCAATTCATTGATTTATACTGGATATATGTCTATTAATTGATTTCTTGATTCATAAGCCATGATGAACCACGGATCATGATGAACCAACTTTTTCTTTAAAAATCCCCACCTCGACTTTTGATTGCTCCGGTACCTAAAAGGAACCTCTTCACATTTTACAGAAGTGCAGAGGCACTGATTAATAATGAAAATCTTAAAAACTGCAGAACTATTAAAAATCAAGCCACATCAAGCACAGTCCCTATCTAGGAGGCACAGTGAGAGGAACTATTGGAAGAATCAGGCCTAAATCCACAAGGAGGCTTCAGTTAATACTTTAGAGCAGTGACGAACTCCAGGGAAAGTGGCTTTATTTTCTGCTTTGTCCCATAGCTTCTCCACCAAGGCAGGATGACTTCACAAAAGTGTGGCTCATTATTGAGAATCGGTCAGTTTTTTTATTCCTTCTACATTCAGAGTGTGCTAGTTTTTTAATGCAACTCTTTCCATCCCAAATATGGCAGAAATGTGAATCTGATTAAATTTATTTATTTATTGTCTATTTAAAATATTTCTATCCCGCCTAGGTCTTGGTAATATTAAACACAAGAACACCCCGATATACAACATAAGACCAAACATTAAAGTAGGATTAAAATTTAAAGTTCACAATAAAACAATAAAAAACATAGTTTTAAATAAAAGAACAGTGCAATTGCCATGCAGGTAACAGGCCTCATGCTTAGCAGCCAGTCAAACTGCCAAAAGTCTGTATCTCCAAGTGTCAGACAATGGATACTATAGTCTGTATCAACACATCTCAAGACAATGACAAGTGAACCAACCTAAGCACCTTAGAAAGGGATTCCACGGCCTTAAAACAACTCCTAAGAAAAGACTGTTGGCATCACAACTATGTTTGAATAATCACTGATTCAAGCCCAAGCTCTGAGTTGTGATCTGTTGAAAACAAAGCTAGTATTTATTTCTTAGATTGTTCTCAGGAAAAAATATATAATGTCAGTTTCTCCTATATTAAAGGCTTATCTGGATGGAGTATTTGTTTTCCTAAACATAACTGCACAGATCTGAGCAGCATTTTTCCTACCATCCACAATGAGGTGAAAAATGTTTTCCTTAATTCAGCAGTACTTTTTCACAGCTGTACAATCATGCTTTTCAGTTTCTCCTGCTAGTATGGTTTATCTTTAGTCTTGGTTTCTTCTGCATGGACAGAGATAATCACTATGATGCTTCTTCTTCTTCTTTAATTGGTGGTCAACCTTCCAATGCAAATTCAGTTAGGGTTAGGTTAGTAGATAGACAAATAAAAATAAAAATACTTCAGGAAAGAAGATCCAACAATGGATTTCTCAAAATAAAATAGATGCTTTTTAAAAAAGATTTCCTAAAGAGAATGCCATTTTTTATTTTTTATTTTTAAAAAATCCTTATCTTTTTTTTTCCTTTTGCAAATTATAAAGGTTTGTTTCAATTTGTAAACCTATAATATTGCAAAGCGTGAAACTAATGAATACTTCTCTTGTCACTTGATACAACAATGTCATAAAGCCTGGGGAACAGGAGGAATCCTTCCAATGACTTCCATAAAATGCCGTTAAAAGCCTCTTAAAAGTAACTGTTAAAAGTAGCTGTCATTTCTGCGCTGTAAGTGATGTGAGGTGTTTCTTGTTAAACCCAAATTGTAATTTCATGGCTGCTATTTTTTATCTGTTATTAGATATTAGCATGAATGAAAAAACAAATTGCAAAATTCATTCAAAAACAGCTAATTCAGTGATTTTTTTCATACAAATTGATATCCCCAACAAATACAAATTGACAAATAAATAGCAATTTTTAATTTGTTGCTGGTAGCTTCCCCTGACTCTTCTCTACAATTCTTCCTAGCTTGATAATGTCAGATTTATGGTGCTTGAGCTATGTACCTGCAAAGAGGCCTGCCCCAGGAAAGTTCTCCCAGGTACCTAGAGATGCTATAATTGCAGAGAAGCTTCCTCTAACTCTCCTCTAGAATCCACAATCTTTGATGAAGACTGAGTTTTCCAAACAGTAGTTAAAAGGGCACTTTCTGGGGTGGGGGGGTGGATGTGTGGGTGCATATCTCAGATGTCTGAAACACAATCTTCATAAGACATAGAGATATTTTAGAGGACAATGTGGAAAGCTTCTCTGAAAAATCTGATTTATCTAGGTGCCTGGGCAGAACTTTCTTTGGGTGGGGGCTTTGGGGATACATAATGAAGACATCTGAAACCCAAATGCCACCAAATCAGAAGGGTTTGTAGAGGATAGTCATGGGAAATTTGTTGTCTCTAGGTGCCTTGGAGGGCCTTTTATATGGTTCTAAAGTAAAATAAATTTATGAATCAAGTTGATTCATCAGAAAAAAGTAGTAAATAGAAAATAGGAAATATAGCATTTTTGTTTTGTTTCATTTCCTTAGCAGTTTTGTTTCATATTGTTACTAATGAACTTTTAAAGTAGTTTTGTATGTTTGGCTTGGTTCTGAACCCGCAACTCAATTAGAATGATTAGAATTATTTTTTCATAGGGGAACGCCCCCTTTGGAGTTTAATAACAAAGTTTTTAAAAGTTAAAAAACCCTTTGGAACCATCTACCAGCAAAAGCAGGTGGAAAAATGCCTGCCGTGCCTCAGGGCACCTACCCGGGAGGGTTGATTTTTTCTTTCTTTTTTTTCCTTTTCTGGAGGTCCATTGCTATATCCCCCATTTGTGTTTTATTTGTTGGGCTGCTCTGCAATTTGGACTTAACGCAGTAAACCGCTGGAGCCAGCCAGGAAGAAGGGCAGTATATAAGTCATAATAAATAAATAAATAAATAAATAAATAAATAAATAAATAAATAGGAAAAAATAAACTCTCCCTCCAGTAAATAGCCAAAAAATAGGTGAAAAATGCATTTTTGTTTTGTTTCAGGGCACCTAGCAGTTTTGTTTCATATTGTTACTAACGAACTTTTAAAGTAGTTTTGTATGTTTGGCTTGGTTCTGAACCCGCAACTCAATTAGAATGATTAGAATTATTTTTTCATAGGGGAATGCACCCTTTGGAGTTTAATAACTTGGCCCCCTGAACCCCAAACCTCTCCAAATTTTGTGGGCTTATAGGGAAGAGCTTGAGGAAGCTTCACACTCAGTGATTTTGGTCCAAAACATGCCTGCAATCACTATTTTGGAGTACCTATTTTTATGTACTCAAACATAATAATCACAAGCATGTTTTGGCACCAAAACCACTGGGGATCTTCCTCAACTGTTCCCTGGTAGTCCCCAAAATCTGGAGAGGTTTGGGGTTCAGGGGTGTCTGAGTTATTACGGAGCCTCCAAAGGGAGTCTCCATGGCTAATTGCCAGAGTGTGTACAGCACATGCCATCAATATAAGGGTTAATTGGGGTGAACTCCTTAAATTAACTGTATGGAATTTGCATAAACAGGGGTTTTTCCTTCTCTATCCAGAACTACTATCTGGAGGAGTTAATCACCCTTAATTGCTTCCAAGTGGGTCCTTTATTGATCACCCGGCCCTGCTATATTGATTATTAAAATAATTTTTCAGCAAGTACTCACAATAGGCACCTTCATTTGAATATTAATTAAAGGCTTTTTATTGAAAAGATGGAATGTCACAGGAATATTAGCTTACTGAAAAATAATAACACATGATTTCTCATCCTTACTTTATAATGTCTTCCCTTCCCCACTTTATAATAAACAAGCTTCAGAGGCAGGAGCCTCCCTACTCCCTTATAGTACTACATAATTAAGAATTCCATATAGTCCATATGCAGAAAACCATTCCAGAAAAAAATCCTTCTCCTTCTCTGTCTGTCTCTGTCTCTCTCTGTTCACAGCATGGGGAAAAACAGTCACGTGTCCTTTTAGGCCAATCAGAGTTCCCTTGCTTCTTGGATGGAATGCTTACATTCCTTTGTGATCTCAGATCTACGACCGTTCAGGCCTTCAGCTCAATATTAAAGATGTTTATGTTTGGCCTTTGAGACAGGCTTTCCTCACTTTCGATTTACTTTACATTAACCCCTATATGGCTGGCACACACTGTATACACTGGCAATTTTTCCCTCCCATGAGTGAGCAATTAGCGGCTTCCTGGCTCAATTAGAATGATTTTTTTCCTGGAGGGACCCCTTTTGGAGTTTAATAACTCTGAACCCCAGGGGTTTACAGGGAAGAACATGAGGAAGCTCTCCTGCCATTTGGTTCCTCTAGGACAGTGTTGGCAAACCTATGGCATGGGTGCCAAAGGTGGCACTTGGAGCCCTTTCTGTGGGTACCCAACAACACCACCCTTTCACAGCCACGCATATTCAGGTTAAATTGCTATATTGGCACTTTGCGAAAAATTAATGGGTTTTGAATTGCAATTTGGGCACTCGGTCTCTAAAAGGTTCGACATCACTGCTCTTGGATAAATTGTTTCATTTCTAGAGAGGGAAATGAAATTCATTCTTCCATTTCATTTTATAACAAAACAATTCATTATATAACAAAACAACAAAACAGCATTTTTTTGCTTTTGTGCCCATCTCTATCATAAATTGATTTTTGTTATTTGTTCACCTTGCTGAATTATAGTTTTTCTGATTCTTTCGTATATCTGTTCATAACCCCAGAAGCAACTGGATACCCATTAGAGGAATAAGTGACACAACACATCACCTTTTAAAAGCAAAATTTCAAGCTATGAACTTTGTAACTGCAAGCATTACATCTGTTGTTAGAAGTGTGAAGAACATTATCTAACTGGGGATATTGGTGGAATTTGTTACAACTGCCATGTGGACACACACTGTTTTCCTATTTATTTATTTATTTATTTATTTATTAGAGTGAAATCTCTCCCTGCTATATTTTCCCTCTGTTAACAGACAAATAGATGTGGTATTTTGTGATGAAAATATTTTATCCTAAAGAGCTGCTTTTAATAAGACACATGTGAATGTGGGTATGTTTCCAGGCTTTTTTTAACAACACACACTGCTTTGACAGGTTGGAGACTAGCTTAATGAAAATACCGACAAGTGAATAATTCCTATTGAATAATTTATTGCATAAATTTGAATCTATTTCCTATTTGCATATTCTTTATGTGCATCTTTGAACAAAAGGACTGTAAGGATTTTAAAAGCAATAAATCACTGAAAAGAAAACCTTTCATTCGTGACGTATTTACTTTCAATACTAACTTTCTATCTATGCATCCAAAAAGTATAGAATAGATAACACATAGCCAGCGGTAACCTCTTTTCTCAGTCTCACATTTATACTACTGCTCCCCACATCTCAGGTTTTCTGAATTCTAAGACTTCCCCTTTTTGTTTCAGACGGTATGTTCTGTTTCATGACTCATGAAACTAGTATTTAGTTTCATCTATTCAAATGAGCCTTCTGACTGGATTATGCCATCATAAAAACATAACAAGAGCCATGCTGGATCAGGCCAAAGACCCATCTAGTCCAGCTTCCTGTATCTCACAGTGGCCCCATCAAATGTGTCTGGGAGCACACAAGACTAGATATGCCTCCTGATGCCACTCCCCTGCATCTGGATCTTGAAGTACTCTGGTTTTAAGCCTGAAGATTACACATCTCCATCATGGTTTGTAACCTGTGATGGATTTTTCCTCCAATAATCTGTCCAATCTCCTTTTGGAGGCATCCATGCCAGATGCCATCACTACATCCTATGGGAGTTCCACAGACTAACAACATGCTGGGTAAAAAAAAAAATATTTTCTTTTGTCTCTTCTCACTCTCCCAACTGTCAGTTTGAGTGGATGTCCCCTAGTTCTGTTATTTTGTGAGAGGGAGAAGAACGTCCCTCTGTCCACTTTACTCACGCTCTGCATTATTTTGTATGTCTCAATCATTTCCCCTCTCAGGTGCCTTTTTCCAGACTAAAGAGCCCCAAATACTTTAGCCTTTCCTCATAGCAGAGGTTCCCCCAGCCCAGTAATCATTTTAGTCACTCTCTTCTGCACCTTTTCCAGTTCCTCTATGTCTTTTTTGAGAGGCGTTGACCGGAATTGTACATAATACTCCAGGTGTGGCCTTACTATCATTTTGTACAATGGCATTATAATGTTGGCTGTTTTGTTTTCAATCCCCTTTTTGATAATCCCTAGCATGGAATTGGCCTTTTTCATCCCTTTTCTTTTCAAAATTTATTTTTCTTTCAGTATAACAATATAGACTTTGTATGTGTCTATCAAATGAAAATTACATTTATTAGGGGATCATATCTTTGTTACTGCCCAGAAACAAATGGTTGTAATATGTTTATGCACAGAATAACTCTAAGGAGTATATCACCACCTCAGTTAGAACATTGCTTCACTCCAGATAGTATTTGAGATAGTGGATTTTAAAGATGTGCCATGATATTATCAAATATACTTAAAAGTGAGAGTTGTTTTAATAATATAAAGAACTTGTGCTTGTAGGGAGAAGATCAGTAGCATCTGATGTTCCCCTCAAAATGACACCAGTGGTTCAGATGCCACTCAACCACCCAAGATGCACAGCTATGCTCTTCCAAGATTCCCTCACCTCAGGTGGGATAAAGTCACCCCCTTTAGGAATGTAGATAAGGTTATGTGTACAAATGAAAGCTCAGTGGGGGAATGGGACTGGTAAAACCAGTCTTAGAATTCTCACTTAGCTGGAAAGCCCTATTAGGGTCACTAGAGGTCAAACACCACCACCACCTCCAGACTTTCATTATTACCCTGCACCTGCTTTTTCTGAAGTATTTGGATTAGGGATACCATGTTTTTACCTTAATTGGGAAGGGGCAAGCCTGGAATCCTATTTGCATCCTTTAGGTCACTTTTCAAATACTATTTTTATGGCATAAGATCAGCTTTTAATCAAGCCAGGAGCTGCAATGTTTTGATATTATATAATGTTTGGCGCCCATATAACTAGCTGAGTTAAAATTAATAAAAAACAATTTACGAGCCAAAATCTAGGATCCTCTTCATGGGTTCATCTAACATTTCCATGCTATTTGCATTCACACCAAGTCTTCCAATAGACAGGTCTTGTTAAAAATATGCCATATCAGAAGTGGTTGTTAATACAACGATGTCATATATAGCTCTTTTTCTATTTTACAAGAAGGACTACAGGGCATAAAATGACATTTCATGCAAATTTAGTTGCTCTTTCTGAGGGTTGTCTTGAGATTCTTTGCACATGCATAACTCAAGAGACTGCATTGCTCTCTCACTTGTACTCTCTCTTTGCACACATAAAATCTCACTTATCCATCTCTATCCACTTCTGTCCTCAGAGAATATTTCATCTAGTTTCTCATGAAAAGGTTGCAGCAAAACTGTTGAAATCAGCTAATCTTGCAATAGCTTCCTTGTCTCAGAGTTACACATTTGGAATGTAAGCAGAAGAAACAATGTGGAATGGAGTCAAACTGTACTTTTCCATTTATCAATAGTGTGATTGCACCAAACGTTCAGATGGACCCTTTAGCAATCTCATGAGATTAACCTCATCTAAGTTTATATTACTTTATGACCATCTACAATTAAAATATTTTACCCAAACCCCTAGTGTCCCCCTAATATTCAAAAATTGTATGCAGGATGAAGGGATTTGACAAAAACCAAAACCAGCATTGGACACTGGTGAAATTGAAACAGGTTGGTCCGTCCAGACCCAGTTCTTGGACTGCTCAGCCCTTAGACAACTACATTCCTGCTGTGGCAGGGAGTTTGTACCAGGCAATTGTTCTAGTTTTAGGAGGGGAAAATTCCAGACAAGGCAGAGCAGAGATGTTTGTACATGACTGGAGCATATACTGGGTTGTTCAAGAAGATATTCTAACTGGACTAGTTAGGGTGCCCCTACAAAGTGCTAAGGCTTCAACTGGTATCAGTGGAGTGATTTGAATGCTGAAATTTGGTGCCTGATACTTCAGAAAAAAAAGAAGAAAACATAAAAATAAGAGATTGACAGCTGAAACCCCCCTGAAAGTCAAAGCATTTCCAATTTTAGATCCCTGGGGTAGGTCCAGATAGATCTCACCAGGGTCTATTTACTCCCACCCCACCAAGTGGCAATGATGGGCAAGGGCAAGCATTCTTCTCCATCCATCCATCCATCCATCCATCCATCCATCCATCCATCCATCCATCCATCCATCCATCCGTCTGTCCGTCTGTCCGTCTGTCTGTCTGTCTGTCTGTCTGTCTGTCTGTCTGTCTGTCTGTCTATCTCTATCTGTCTGTCTATTCATCCATTTAACATATTTATATCCCTCCTTTCTCCTTAAAAAGAACACAAGGTGGCTCTTGTGCATTGATGTTGCATTCCGAATGACTAATAAGACTAATTTTCATTACACACATAGGAGTGTTTTCAATGCCATCTTCTAAAGCAGAGGTTGCCAACGTTGAGTCCCCAAATGTTCTTGTACTAAAATTCCTTGAAGCCCTCAGCACTAGCTGTGCTGGTTAGGATTTCTGGGTGTTGTAGTCCAAGAATATCTGATGGCCCAAGGTTGGAAACCACTATTCTAAAGCAATGGCCCTCATCCTATGTAATGGATTGCTATATACAGGGAGAAAGAGTCAATAGTATCAAGTAATTTAGCAGAATATGCATACATATACATAATCCCCTCTCCATATGATTTTCAGAGCTGAAAATTTTGACTAATGCTGTTCTTGAATCTTAAATATGCAAGGCATTTAAAGAGTTGTCAAGACAATGGATAAAGTAAAATCACTCAGTGGGGCTTTTCCCTTCTGGATTATGCAAGAATGTAGAGGCCTCCTCCATATTAAATTCACTTTGACAGCTGCTTAAAAATTTACCAATCCTAACAACACAGACTCAAAGTAAAAATAGAGACTGTAGATAACTCAGCTTCCTCCCTTCCCTCACTCCACTTTGAAAAACATTATTGTAATCAAGGGAGACACATTTAACTGTATTATTTCTGAGAGGTGGAAATGACTGATTTCTTTGTTCTCCTCTGTTTTTCTGTGTACCGTCTCTGCAAACAGACAGCCCAACACAATAAATATTCCCACAGCTACATACAGAGACCCTATGGCCCACTCATACATGGGGATTACAGTTTTCACTCGTCCTTGGTCAGCATGGCCAGTATTCAGAGGTGCTGGAAACTGTCATCTAAGTAGATCATAATTTGCCCAACTTTGGCACAGTGTTAAGAATCAGTCCCAATGAGTCCACAATTTTAAACCCAGACTTGGCCATGAGGTTCACTGGAACCGTCATCTTGTCTCTAATAGTCTCATTGTATTCTTAAAATATGGAGAAGCAGAATGGTTTTCAATATATCTGAGAATGGTGTGTTTTATTTCTGTATCTGTTCAAATTGTGCATGGAACATTTCATGTAGAAAACTGGATTCGAATCAGATAGAGGCAGGCAATGAAGAAACTAGGATTGCTAAAGATTTTGTATGCCTTGATTCCATCATCAATCTGAACGGAGAATGCAACTAGGAAATCAAAAGAAAACAAAGACATGGAAGGGTGGCAATGGAGAACTAAGAATGATGAAAGGACATGTCACCAAGGTCAATATCATCTACATGGCTGCATTTGTGGTTACTATTAGAGATGGACACGAAATGAAAAAGAATTTCATTCCATTATTCATTATTCATTTCATTATGTAACAAAATGAATAACAAAAATGGCAATGAAATTGGAACGAATCGAACAGAACCACAAAAATTAGGTTCGTTACATTTTGTTTCCGTTAATGGCAATGCACAATGAAATGAGCTGTTTTAAATGTTAAAAAAGTCCTGAATATCTGTAAAAACCCAGCAATAATTATTTATTCTACCTGATAAACCCTACCAGGGGGATTTGGGGTCCTTAAAATGTGCATTTATGTCTTTTCTCAGATCGCTGTATTTTTTTCCTTTAAGGGGAGTTAGGGCTTAGGGGACATTTACCCATACTGGGTCCCAGATGCCTAATATTGATTTCTTCGGTATTAAAACACCCTGGACATCCGTAAAAATGCAGCGATAATTATTTGAAATTATTACCTACCAGGGGGTTGGGGTCCTTGAACCGTTTTTTTTTTTTTGTCTTTCTCCCATCGCGATGTATTTTTCTTTTCCCTTTAAGGATGACACAAAATGGATTCCAGCCACAAAATGGATGCAAACCATGTGATGGGATCATGTAAATTCTTGGACAATTTCAACCAATAGCATGCCCAGGTTGCAGACTGGGTAGGTGTGGCAGCCACAGAGGGCATAAAAAGCTCTGGCAGCCCCCTCCTCCTTGCAGTCTGTGGTGGGAGTTAGGGTGGTATTGCTGTCTCTGCAACTCATTACTTTAGGCCAGCCAGGCAGGTGTGTGTCTCTGTGTTCCTGCTGGCTGCAGCCTGGCTCTTAGGGGAGAGAAAGAAGAGATTTCTCTTGCAGCCTCCCTGTGTGTGTGCATACCTCTCAGTGAGTACCCTCCCCTGCCCTGCAGTGCAGTCACTCTGCGGCTGCCTTACGCCCTGGGCAATGCCCGCCGCTGCCTTTGCAGCCTCCCTGCATACCTAGTCTATACTGTGTCTCTGCCAGCATCATTTTTTTTGGTGTTTTCCCTCTGGTCTGGGGTGTTGGGGAACACCTGCGCACAGAAATGCTTTAAATTGCGCAAAAGGCAGGTAAAAACGAAAAATGAAAAAACAAACCAATGAAACGAGTTTTTTTTTCAAAAAATTCACAAAAAATGAAAATGAACAGAAACGGGATCTGCAATGAAATATGAAAAACCAAAACATCATTTTTTCAATTTGTGCCCACCTCTAGTTACTATGCATCAGTATGAAAATGGGACACTGAAGAAAGCTATCAGGAAAGGCATCAATTCCTTCAAAATATGGTGCTGGAGGAGAGCACCATGGGCCCCCAGAAAGACAAATGAGTGGGTTCTCTAAATCAAATCATCCCTGAACTGTCTTTGAAAGCAAACATGATGAAAATAAGCTGTCATATTTTGCACATATCATGAAAAGACAAGTCTTACTGAAAAAGGAACCACTGCTGATGGAAAAAAGTGGAAGCCAGCAGCAAAGTACCATCAAGAATCCATACAAGGTCATTATATCCACAGAAGAGCACTGGGCAGATTAGGCATCAATCGGTGTGCCCTTATTTGGTCACAGAACAGATGTGTGGGACAATGCACACCCTTACTGAAAATAGTGACATATATCCTATTCCATAGTCCCATTGGTGAGGCTGCAGTGTATCACCAGCACTGGCCGATTGATGCCAATAGGAGAGTTCCAACTTTGATTCTCAGTTGCACACCACTCATGCACAATGGGATGGAGCCACACACAACCAGTCATTCTGAGACTCCCTAATGAGATGTATCCTGGGAATAAGGAGCTTCTGAGCTTCCTAGTGTTCTTCAAAAGCAAGACCAGTCCTTTCCTTTTTATTGTACAGTCCTAAGCACATCCGATCTCACTTGATTTTGGAAGCTAAGCAGGGTCGGCCCTGGTTAGTATTTGGATGGGAGACCACCAGGGAATACCTGGTGCTGTAGGCGCCTGGAGGAGGAACTGGCAAACCACTCCAGTATTCCTGCCAAGAAAACTCCATGGCCATGGGGTCACGAAGAGTCAGTCACGACTGTAACAACACAACACACACACATTTTGTTGCTATTATTCTGCACAGGAAAACCCTCATTATTTATATAATTGAGGAAACTCTCAAATAATGCCCTTTCTGGTACTCAGGAAAAGCACCTGCACAATTTTTTTCTTCTACCCTTTGCAGCAGAACCTTATGCAGAAAAAAATGCCATTCTGCACATTATGTCATCATGTGTATTTGGGAAATTATTTTAAAAAATTCCCTACAATTTTCAGAGGGTGAGAGAAAAATTTAGTATTTTTGTCTTCTGCTTTACTCCAAGGCTCTAAGATGGAGGACCTCATGTAGACCCAAGATGTCTTATGCCTTGGTGTTTAGGTTTTGATGTACACAATTAATTGGGAGGCAGATTCTTGTTTTCTTTTGTCCTGAGGCAGTGTTGTGAAAATGAAATTGCAGATTGTCCAAAAAAAGCACAGTCTGGATTTGGAATGTAAAATAGGCTTCTTGTCAAGAAGAAGATATTTTCTGTGCAAATGCAGATAAAGCAGTGGGGGGGGGAGGAAGAAACACAGGGCTTTGATGATTTCTTGCAATGATTCTGGGAAAAAGCAGGGTGGTTGAGGGGTGCACTCTGAAGGATTCTAAGTGTCTCTGAATTTCACTTCAGGCTACAAAGAAGATTAGGTTGCTTTTGTGATGTGACAGTTTTGAATCTATCTTGTATGCTTTTTTTCCTTAATGCTGTCAAAGACCTCACAGCAGCAAAAGGATGTCCCATGTCTGATTCGACAGAAACAGGGAACACGTACTACCAGCATATGGATCTATTCTGCACTAAGAACCAGCTGCTCCCTGCCCTGGCTTCTGGAGCCCTCAGACCCATCAATTTGTGCAAATGACTACACTACATTCACATGGCTCATCTTCTTCCTGAGTTTCAGCTCCATCAAACTGTGTAAAAGATAAATCAGTTTATGACAGACCAAACATTTGCTCTCAAGGCAAGATTAAAATGCCAGGGACAGAACTATATTGATCAGGCTGGTTCAACTTTTAATGGGATTTCAAACCTGAGAAGGGAAGCCTTTACTTGGTTTTGTTGGCAAGGCAGCCAGAAGGAAGGAAGGAAGGAAGGAAGGAAGGAAGGAAGGAAGGAAGGAAGGAAGGAAGGAAGGAAGGAAGGAAGGAAAAGGAGTGGGGAACATGTGCCAATGGATTTTTACCTGAGTGGTGCTGAAAACTCACCCTGTTATTCCGAATCCCACCTATAAATGAATGGCTTGAAAAACAAATGTTTCACTTGGTATTTGAGCATTTGATGGCAAATTCTGACACAAAGGAACCATCCAAACATTATTTATGGCAAGATACCATAATTTCTTGGGTGATATTGTACATTACAATATTGTAAAAACAAAAAACAAAAAAACAAATCAAATTAGAATGAAAAAAATCACTCAGAAGAACACCATATGGGAAGTCAGACAGTGACTATCAATGGCTCATTCTCCAAACTTGCTCAGATATATGACATGTGAAAAGGATCTTGGAATTGTTGTAGATCAGTGGTTCCCAACCTTGGATTTCCAGAAGTTCTTGAACCACAACTCCAAGCGATCCTGGCTAGCACAGCCAGTGGTGAAGGCTACTGGGAGTTTTAGTCTAAGGACATTTAAGGACCCACATTTGAGAAGAACTGTTGTAGATAAAAAGCTGAATATGAGCAGCAGTGTGATGTGGCTGCAAATGCTATTTAGGCTGCATTAACCTGTGTGTATTCTCTAAATCCCCCATTGTACTAGTTCCCCTCTGTTCAGCACTAGTTTGACTTCATTTTGAGTAATGTATTTATTTTATTATTTATTATTTATTATTAAATTTATATCCCACCCATCTTCCCTAAGTAACTCTGGGCGGCTAAGGAACTCTGGGTGGCTGTATCCAGTTCTGGACATTGTACTTTAGGAAATATGATGACAAATTGGAGTAAGTTCAGGGAAGGGCAGTATGAGTCGAACTGGAACTGGAAATCAAGTCATCCATGGAAAGAATGAAAGAACTGGGCATGTTTAGCCTTATACTGAGGGGTAATAGAATAGCACTCTTCAAATACTTGGAAGATTGCCATATAAACAAGGAGCACGATCTATTCTCCATCAAGTGTACAGCAAATAAAAATAGGCTCCAGTAACAAGAAGTCAGATTTTGGTAGAATATCAGGGAATAAAGATGGGCACGAAACGAGCAATTTTTTGTTTTTGTTTTTGTTTTTTCATTTCATTACGTAATGAAACAAAAATGAATTTTGTCTCCAAAATGAAACGAAATGAAATGAAACAACAGAAATTTTGTCGTGCGTTTCGTTTTCGTTGCGGCAAATACATTGAACTGTAATGAATGCTAACGAAACAGCAATTTTTTGTTTTCATTTTTGTTTTTTCATTTCATTACATAATGAAACAAAAATGAATATTTTTGCAAAAAAATTCATGAAAAACAAAAACGAACCAAAACGGACCCCCTAAACGAAACACCATTTTTTTGATTCGTGCCCATCTCTATCAGGGAAAATATATTATGTGTTAGAGCAGTGCAAAAATGGAACCAATTATCTCAGAAAGTGATGAGAACTCCAACACTGGAGGCATTTAACAGACTACTAAACAACCATCTGTTAGATATGCTTTGATTGGTATGGATTTCTGCATTGAGCAGGGAGATGGGCTTGATGGTCCTTCCAACTCCATCATTCTTTGAGTCTATCATTCATTCTGTTTAATGAGGAAGTGCAAACAGCTTCGACTCAAGGTGGTGTGGTGTTACACTGTACCATCAGATTTATGCAAAGGATAATTATTTGCCCATGCTCAGCCCAGAGAATGCAAGAAAAAGAAGAGCTGACAGCTCTTAGGAACTTGAATGGCTTCTTAAGGCCAACCCAGTGGCCTTATAACCTCTTCAAATGCTGTTGATGATTCTATTTTTTGCCCAACGTTTTTTTACTGCTGCCTGCTCCCTTCTGTTGTGCCACCCTGCCTCCCCACACCCCGACCTGTCAAAAAAAAACCCAGCTAGGAGGCAGGGTCACAAGGGAGAATGGAGCAAGCAGCAGGAAATTTAAATAGAGCACTGCTTGCTCTGTTCTGCCTTGCCATTCGTGTCTCAGCTGATTTTTTTTGACAGGTTGGGAGGTGGGGAAACAATTTGGAAGCTGACTCCACCCAGATGGGTTTTTTGACATGTCAGGCTGTTCCCCACCTGTCAAAAAAACGCACTTGGGTGGCGGTAGCTTCTGAATTGTTTTGTTACTCATTTCATTTTGTTACAAAACTTCTATTAAAAACTCATTTAGTAACGAAATGAAGCAAAATGCAATAAGTAACAAAACAAAACACTAATTTTCTGTTTCCTGCCCATCTCTATTCTCCATGGAGACTCCTTTTAAAAATACAGAAGGAGGATCTAACCTGGTGACATCCAGTCTAGTCAATTCCGATTCCATAATTCTTGTTCAAGAGATTGCCAGTGGAATAACCGAATTAAATCAGCATGCTACCTAGCTGGGTAAAGCTAGAAGGGACGGGTATGGAATGGAAAATGTGCTGCATCACCTCTGCTGGCCCTAGATTGCTCTGTTAAAGGTTTCAAATGGGGGGGGGTCCTAATGCTGTTTATCATGGACTAGAAAACTAGGATCTCAATATAAATGAACCTCTCTGGAAAATGGCAAGAATGTCATTGAGATCTATAGCATATCCTACATCTTTTTTTCTGAGGCAACTCAATTGTAGACTCTGCTGGGGAGGGTCAATGACATGACATCAAAATCTGTGGTTTGGAAGCAGAAAACATTACACCACAAACTGTGCAATGTCAAGAACATAAGTGGCATGATGTTGGCATCACCAAAGAGGAGTTAATTTGTAAATGGTTTCTGTTGTTGAATTATTGAATGCCAGCTAGCTACCTTGTTAGATCTGTATGCATGTATGTGTACACATCCATCCAATCTGCAAATGTGTTTTACCGAAGTTCACAAGTGGTTCCAGCAAATGGATTTGTCTTCCTGAGTTTGCTTTTGGATATCAAACAAATCTTGACTCAAAAGAGTCCCTCCAATAACTGTTAACAAGAAGAAAAAGTAGCTGCTGGGTAGCTTAGTGGTTTAGGCATCTGACAAATTACCAATTATAATTATTTTTGTTTATTTGTAAAGAGTGCCTCTTCATTACTCTTCTTCTTGCTGTAGCAACTCAAAGGGACATTCAATTTTAAAAAGTTATTGAAATCTGTATATGTTATTTTAAAGCCTTTTTTAAAGTCACCATTTCTTAAGAACAGATTAAAGACGATCCAAAAGAGCAATAAAAAGACCAACAGTGTATGCATATCCATATCTCTACTTTTATCAGCAACACATATCAAAGCAGATCCCCAGTGCTTTCTTCATTGGTTCTTAAAAGCAATTTAAATATCTTTTGAACCATTTCAATGGATGGTGTCATTAACAAAGGACAGGACATTTACCTCCAATTCCCAGGTCACTTGGTTCAGAATGTGTCCCCATAATCTTCTGGAAACCCCTTCCTGATCAAGGGGATCACAGTGTGCCATAATGTATTGAAATCATCTTTCTTCCTCAAGCTGCAACATAGGTTCTACCTGGGATTGCCCTGCCAATAACTAGTTATGACAGAGAAGAAGTAGATTTAGATGGACTAAGAAAATAAGCAGTAAAACACAGATTCTCCCAAAGAACAAAGACCCTGTACACTAGGAGCCATCAAGTTTCTGACTGCATACTCATCACCTTATAAAGTGAGAGTTACCATTTTAAAGTTGTGCACTCTTTTTTTCCACTTTGAAACATCCCAGAAGTATTTCCAAATGTGTATTCCTGAGCCAAAGTACAATTCTCTTTGCAACAGGTCTCCAGAGATTCAAAAAGGCTGTGTTACCAGAACTATTAAATTTAACAAAATTGTATTCCCTCCTAGTGGACTGAATAGAAACAAAGTTATAAGGTTCGGCCAGAGAATAGCAGTCTAGACTAGAGATGGGCACAAAATGAGAAATGACATGCTGTTTTGTCATTTTGTAAGGTTACGAAACATTTTGTAGAGTAATGAAACGGCAGATAGTGTTTCATTACAAAATGAAAAGAAATGTCTTTTTTCCAGTTGAAATAAAACTTTTTGTTCTCCCTTGCCACCCCTACTTCCTAGGTGGTTTTTTTAACAGGTTGGGCTGTGGGGAGTGGGGGCAGGGTCCCCACAGCTCAACCTGTCAAAAAAACTGTCTGGGGGCGATGGCGACAAGGGAGAATGGAGCAGGCAGTGGTAAATTCGAACCCTGCTCCATTCTTCCTTGTCACTCCCAGCCCCAGGTGTGTTTTTTGAACAGGTCAGGCTGTGGAGAGGGGGGACGGCCCCCCTCCCCACAGCCCAACTTGTCAGAAAACCCAGCTGGGTGGCTAGTGGGGAGAACTGGAGAGTGGAGCAGGCAGTAAAAAATCCAAAACCCTGCCCCTTTCTCCAGTTCTTCCCCCTGGCACCAACACCCAGCTGGTGCTTCTTGACAAATCAGGCTGTGGGGAAGGAGGGTGGAACCCTCCCCACAGCCTGACCTATCAATAAAACCAGCTGGGTGGCAGCAGCTTCCAAATCATTTTGTTACTCATTTCATTTCGTTATGAAAATTCTATTAAAATTTGTTAGTAACAAAATGAAACACAATGAGTAACAAAATGAAGCAAAACAAACACTCTTTTTCCATTTCGTGTCCATCTCTATTCTAGACTAAGAAGGGGGAAAGGCTCTGAGTGAACTCAGGAGCTTGTCAGACATGTGCAAGTTTGGAGTAGGAAAAAAGGAGATTTTTCTGCTTCATACTGTATTTTCCACAATTTCTAATTTTCTGCATATTCAAATGAGGGAAGAAATTAGAAGAATCAGTGGGAAAATTCATTGTGGGACAAACGGACATGGGCTGAATCATATATGCAGACGAAACGCTTGCATGTTTTGAGTGTTTAATTCTTAAATGCCTGTTTATTCAACCACATTAGCTATGAATTACAGTCACCACTGCTTTTTTCCTGAGAGGCCTGAATTCTTTAAAAAATAAATAGCAAACAGGTCCATCATGGTCCTTTTCATGCTGGATATAGCAGGATCTTCAGAACAGTGAATATTTATACTTCATTTTTGAATAATTTATCAAAATTGCTAATTACATACAGAGGACAAAATAGCTCATCTTTTAAAAATATGCAGAAAGAAAGCACAAATGGAAACAGTCAAGACTATAACTGTGTATGGTCCTTCAGATCTAACCTCAGGCTGTCTAATTAAGACACTCTACAATCTCCATTCCTGGAGAGGTCTGATCTGGCTGAGGGACACATGTTTGAGTTACAACTCACTTGGATTACAGCAATGCACTTAACATGCAGCTGCTTCTGCAAAGTGTCAGGAAATGTCAGCGGGTTCAAAACATGGTGGCCAGATTGCTTATTGGGGTTGGTTACAGCAGTGGTGTGGTGTAGGGAGGGCAAGGGGGCGGGGAGCCCTAGGCACAGCAATTAGGGGGCACCAAATCACCTACCACCCCCATTGCCCACCATCTCCGAGTCTGGCTGCAGGCAGGCAGACAGGCAGGCAGGCAGGTGAGAGTGGTGGCTGCGGTGCCCTCCTCCTCCTCCTCCTCCTCCTCCTCCAACTCTTCATTGCCAAGCATAGAAAAGGTAAGGTGCTGCACATGCACTAATATGTGCACGCATGCACACACACACACACACACACACCTGCCTTCGCCCCCTCCCCCCACACAGGATTGCTGGGTGGATGGGATGGAGTTGGGGAGGGCAGAGGGACGCAAAAAAAAAACCTTTGGCCCCAGGCACCCCAAAACTCTGCTATGCCGCCGGGTTATGGGGATCACATAAACCCCCTGTTACAGCAGCTTCACTGGCTGCCACTCTCTTTCTGGCCACAATTCAGAGAACTGGTTGTAACCTATAAAAACCTGATCAACTTGGTTGGAGCTACCTCAAGGCCTGCATTTCCCTTTATGAGCCTGCTTAGGTGTTAAGCTCATTGGGGCAGGCCTTCCTCTCCATCCCATCACCTCCACTGGTACATTTGTTGAGGGACACAGGAGAGGGCCTCCTCTCTGGCAACTCCCAGTCTTTGCAACTGCCTCCCAGAGGAGATCAGGCTGGCTGGCACCTTTGCCATGCTTCCATAAGCAACCAAATATCTTTTTTCTTCAGGAAAAATTTCTCTCAGAGACTGGCTGCCTGAATAAGATTTTGAAATTGATTGTTGTCCCTTATATCTTCAGATGTGTTTTTAGTTTTGCTTTTGTTTACTATTTCTTAGAGTAGCATTTGTGTGATCCTTTTTAGTATTTGTATACTTGTTTTTAGCTTTAAATATTGTCTTTTAGTGGTGTAAGCTGCCTTGAGTCCATTTTAATGAGAAAGGTGGGTTAAAAAGATTTTAAATAAATAAATAAAATAAACAAGACATCCACCCTACTTTTAGGTTCCAGCTAAGGATGTAACTTCACTGTTGTTTCATCCTCACCAGCAAGGAGTGCCTGAGGGATCATAGTACGCTAACATTTTCTGAATCTGGGAGGATTTTCTTACAAAACAAAGCAAGAACTAAAATAAGAAAGCCACAGAGTAGCAAAGCAATAAGGGAAAGCAAACATGGCTGCTGCTTTGTTTCATAGACACATTTGCCAGTTTTAAGCCTTGGATGCATTCTTCTTAAGGAGCAACCCATCTTTCTGTGATTGCTCTTTGTACAGGGAGGCCTTATTACCAGAGCTGGGGATAAGCCTTTGTTTTCTTCTCCGCTGGAGATAAGGAATGTCAGCCAGTTTCTGTGGCATTTGGCAAGATGAGAGGTTTTATGGATGCATGAAAGCCAAAATGAATAAGGACAAGGACTTTAGTAAGCATCCTTCACTTTCTTAGCTCCCACCCATGGTTGGGATGGGATCCCATCCCAAACGCTACTGACACCATTGCTCTGCTTGCCACCCTAGCTCAATGCAATAGGAACAAAGTCTGGAGGGTTTTCTTTATAGAAGAATGAAGTATCAAATTACCTGAAACACACACGGAGAAGGGTAAGCAAGGGCAACTGCTTCCTCCTTCTCTTTGTTTTGTTGCAGTCTACCAGCAGTCAAGTCCTAATGCGGAGGACTTGGAAAAAGGCACAGCCTCTCCAGTATACAGTCTTAAGAAGTCAGTGTGTTTGCAGCTCCTAGTTACATGTACGGAATTAAATGTTTAAGGTCTAAAAGGCCACAGTGTTTTTCTAATTAAAGGAGAAAGTGGTGAGAGCAAGTGTTGATCGCTCTCTGGAAGTATTAGACTTGGGCAGAAAAAAAGAGGAGGGAATAACCACATGAAGAGAAAACACAGCAATGGGCTATAACGGGGATTTTCAGTACAAGATGGAGAAGTTGAAAGAGCTGCCATCAACATGCAGAAGTCCAAATGCAAACTCAGTATTCCATGAATTTACAGGAGACAACCCTGCATTTCTAAAAAGGTTTCTACATATTGGCCACTCAGCTCCTATTACGTTCAGCACCAGTGCCTTTGAAACTCTTAAAATAAGGACATATAGAAGATAATCTATGAAGACAGAGAGGAAGCACATTTTCAGCCATATAGAAAAGTACTTCCATTTTTGCAATGTATTTGGGATAGCATCAGAAGGAAGCACCTTTAATGCTGAAGGAGGCAATTCTGATTGGTTGGAATAATCGGTGCAATCCATTCACTGCCCTCATTGAATATTTGCATAGTACAAAGTACATAATGCAGCAGCATGTCATGATATTTCTCACATGATCCCTGATCAGTCTAGAAAAAGAAAAGTAGTCTGAAGTGTTTGGCCAAAGCTCTGTTCATGACCCAGACTCAGTCTTAGGTAGCTATTTGAGGTTCACTCAGTTTTCCATCACTCTGAGGTTGGTAAACTGAGCACCCAACTGGCTAGGTGGTGCAATGTGTGGCCTGTGAACAGCCCAGAGCGCTCTTTTGCCGGATATAGCAGCAGGAGTCGCTATTTGCTTTTTTGAAGAGTGTTGAGAAGATACAAGTGCCAGTGGATTCACCCCCCAGCTTTACATTATCCTTCACATTCTAGGCTGGTATAATGCCGGGAAAGGGTTATATCATGGGAAAGTGTTGAAGCTCATAGATCTCAGAATCAGGCAGTCTGGAAATCTATCCTAGTAGTCTTCTTCTTCTTTTGTTTGCCTGTTGAAATGGGTGGAGCTGAAGCGAACTGAGACCTCAGTGGGAGAGACAATAAGAAGCCAAGATATAATCAAAACTGTAGGTAATTGAGGGATCATCTTGTTAGGCATACCCTTATTAGAGGTGGGCACGAATCAGAAAACCCATGGATCAGATTTGTCTGGTTCGGGTTCAGGTTCGTATCTCTTTTTTGGTGGTGGCTGTGGAGGTGGCAGATCCTGGTCCTTGTGGCAGGGGCTTTTTGAGGTGCTGGCATGGGGCCAGCATCTCTTTTTTGTTTTGTTTTGTTTTCAAGCACCCACCACGTGGCCCCTGGGGCCCGGTCGGTGCTGGTTTTATTTTATTTTTTTTTTATTTTAGGGTACCAACACAGCAACCCCTGGGGACAGGTCAGCACTGCTTTATTTATTTATTTATTTATTTATTTATTTATTTATTTATTTATTTACTGCCAACCACGTGGCCTGCGCCACAGCTGTATCGCAGGCCAGTCGTGTTTTTTTTCCTGGCCATGGCCGGTTCCGGGCCTGGATGCCAGTTCTCCAGCCTGCATGCTGGGTCCGTGGCCCACGTGCCAGATAGTTTTCTCTCTTTTTTGCCCGCTTTAAGAGGAGCTGGCATAGGGCCTGTGCCTCTCAGCTGGGAGGCATTGGCTTGGGGGCAACACCTCATTTTGTTTGTTTGTTTACAAGCACCCACCGTTCCTTTATTTTAGAGCACCGACCTGGCCACTCCTGGGAATGGGTCAGTGCTCCTTTTTGATTTATTTATTTTTTTCAAGCACTGACCATGTGGCTCATGGGGACCGGTCAGCACTGGTTTCATTTTTAATATTTTTTCTTTATTTTAGGGCACCAACCCAGCAACCCCTGGGGACGGGTTAGGGTTTAGGGTTAGGGTTAGGGCTAGGGCTAGGGCTAGGGCTAGGGTTTGGGTTAGTGCTAGGGCTAATGCTAGGGCTAAGGTTAGGTTAGGGTTAGGGTTAGGGCTATGGCTAGGGTTAGGGTTAGGGTTAGGGTTAGAATTAGAGCTAGGGCTAGGGCTAGGGCTGCGGCTAGGGTTAGGGTTAAGGTTAGGGCTAGGGCTAGGGCTAGGATTAGGGTGAGGGCTAGGGCTAGGGTGAGGATGAGGGTGTGGATTAGGGTAAGGGTTTGTGTTATGGTTAGGACTAGGGCTAGGGTAAGAATTAGGGTTAGGATCAGGGCTGTGGCTAGGGTTAGGGCTCGGATGAGGGCTAGGGTTAAGGTTAGGGTTAGGGCTCGGGCTCGGGCTAGGGTTAGGGCTAGGGCTAGGGTTAGGATTAGGGTAAGGTTTTTTTCCTTCAAGAACCCACTGCACAAAGAAGGGAGGGAGAAAGCTGTCTACAGGATGCATGACATCAAAACAATATTAGTTTTTAAAAAATAATGGAAGCCAGCACTGTCTACTATAAATGTGAACATTGAGGGATTGGGCTATTCCTAAAGTCCCTTTTTAACACTTTGGTCCCAGAGGGGACTAAACATTCCGTTTTGCCCCAGGAGCATCACCCATTGATACCACTTGCAACCAATGCACCCCTACATGTCCAGATAGCATGGTGTCATGGTCCAAGTGCAAACCACATTTAATAGCCACAGAATTTATCTATCCGAGGACTTCAGTCTTCTTTCTGCTTGAGAAGCAAGCTTTAAGACTTTTAGAGCTGCAAATTAGAGATGGGCACAAAACAGAGAAATGGTGTTTCGGTTTTTCGTTTGTCATTGAGAGGTCTGTTTTGGTTCATTTCCGTTTGTCGGGAATTTTTTGAAAAATTTCGTTACTGTTTTTTGTTATTTCGTTTGTCATTTCTACCAGCTTTTTGCGTGATTTTTAAAGCATTTCCATGCGCAGGCATCCCCCAACGCCCCAGACCAGAGGGAAAACACTAAAAAAAAATGGATGCTGGCAGAGACACAGTATAGACTAGGTTTGCAGGGAGACTGCAAAGGCAGCGGCGGGCGTTGCCCAGGGTGCAAGGCAGCCACAGAGTGACTGCACTGCAGGGCAGGGGAGGGTACTCACAGAGAGGTACGCAGCACGCACACACACAGGGAGGCTGCAGGACTGAATCTAGAGTTGCAGAGACAGCAACCCCACCCTAACTCCCACCAGAGACTGCAAGGAGGATGGGGGCTGCCAGAGCTTTTTATGCCCTCTGTGGCTGCCAGACCTGCCTGCCCAGTCTGCAACCTGGGCATGCTATTGGTTGAACATGATCCCACATCACATGGCTTGCCTCCATTTTGTGGATGGTGGCGACATCCATTTTAAAGGGAAAAGAAAAATACATCGTGATGGGAGAAGACAAAAACAAACATTTTAAGGACCCCAACCCCCTGGTAGGTATTATCAGACAATATAAATAATTATCGCTGCATTTTTAACGGATATCCAGTGCGTTTTTTAACATTTAAAACAGCTCATTTCATTGCACGTTGCCATTAACGGAAATGAAACGTAACGACCACAGTTTTGTTTCATTTCATTTTCATCACAATTTTCATTTGTCATTTCGTTATGTAATGGAAACGACAAACGGTAACGGAAATGAAAAAAATGTTCATTCTGTGCTCATCTCTACTGCAAATGTATTCTTGGAAGGATGTGACTATAATGACACATGAGCTGATGTTCCAAAAAAATCACTGCTGTTGTTGTTACATGCCATCAAATTGTAACCAACTTATCACAATCCTAATAAGGTTTTCAAGTTAAGTAAGATATTTGAGGCATGGATCTACCGGTTTTATTCTTCCAGTGAGTTTCCATGGCTGTGTAGGGATCTGAACACAGACCTTCTGTCCACTACACTACATTGGGTGTGATAAACTGCCAATATGTTGATGATGTGAGGGTTAGCAAATATGATTTTCAGAGGCTGTGGGGTTAGGGTTGAGGAATTATCACACTGCAGCATTCCCCCACCCCTGAATCTTCAAAACCCATAATTATGCGAAATAAATTCACACCAAACTACATTTGCATGGTTCATACAGAACATCAACTCCTTTCTTTTTAAATTTCAGTTAAACCTCAGGAGAAGTAATCATAACGTCACTTCTCTCAAAAGGATTCTTTGGGGGGGGGATATGTGGACATCCTGGGGAGCCAGCAAGTGATGAGAAGACATGTAATAGGAATAAAACCCAACACAGTCTTTTTGACCACCTTATGTTGACATGGTACTGCAAAGAAACTGAGGAATTGAATAACAGAACGCCTTTTTAAGGGAGGGAGAAAAGATTATTTTAATGCATTGAATATTTTTGTTGTAAATGCCAATAGCAATGAGTTAATTTTTTAAATCCATAGCATACAGCTTCAATTAATTTTCATACCTAATATTCCAAGCTCTGAACAGAATATAGAATTGCCTTTCCCTCACACCTGCTTCAGGGGAGAAGTGTTTTAAAAAGTTATTATTATTTATTATAAATATCTCCCATGATTCCTCAAAAATGTCAGACCTGGAAGGGCAGGGGAAGTGCTGAGCTTTGAATGAAAACCATGGCTGAACCAACATTTCTCAGAGGACATTTTCCAAGGAACACTCTGGATATTTAATTTAAAAAAACAGCTCTGGAAAAATATGGCCACTTTGTAGAGTTCTAAGATCATGTCACTATTCCTTACACCTTTTTAATTTATTTGTTGTTTGTGTTTTTGGTGGGGTGGGGTGGGGGTTGCAGATAACAACCATTATCTGATGTGACCCTGTGTATACTGTTAAGAGGTACTACATCCCAAAAAGAGAGGAGAACTGTGTGGCTTCTCTTATTTATTTATTTATTTATTTATTTATTTATTTATTTATTTATTTGGCTTCTACACCATCCATTTGATGAAAGGCCACTCTGGGTTGTTCACACTATTGAAAATGACAGTAATAACAACATAGCCATAAATTAAAATAAAAACAAAATTGACAAAATTTAAATATATATAAAAATCATAAAATTGGTGGTGGAACATAACTTCATTGTTTTGCCCATGTTCACAGGATCCCATATACAGCAATGGTTCTCTTAGTAGGCAACTTGAATGGACAGACAATGGCCAGGTCCCTGACACAGTAGGTCAGAATGTCTCTAGCAAGGAATAGAGTTGGATCTGTATACCCAGTATTTGGTTACAGAGCTGTATGCCCAGTATTTGTATTATTTGTATGCCCAATATTATTTATTATTTTATTTATTATTTTAGAGTGTTTTTACCCTGTCTTTCTCCATGGAAAAGGAGCCAAGGTGGCTTACAGTAATGAGGGATAATATATAATTCAGTACAATTAAGACATGTTCAAGTATTGAGAACAGTAAATTGAAGAACATCTTACAGAATTAAAAGACATTACATTAAAGCTACGAGAGAACATGAACAGTTAAAAGGAGAGCAAACTTCCATGTAAACATATGAGTGATGGAAACTAACATTGAAAACATAGTGTCAATGTAATCACAGGGGCGTGGTGGCTCAGTGGACTAAGGCTTCTGAAAACTGTCAGCTGCAAAGTCAGCAGCTCGGCGGTTCGAAGCTCTGGTGTCATGCAGCGGAGTGAGCTCCCATTGATAACCATAGCTCTTGCCAACCTAGCAGTTCAAAAGGATGCAAATGCAAGTAGATAAATAGGTAGCACCGTAAAAAGTGGGAAGGTAAAATGCCAGCCACGTGGCCATGGACATGCACAACACTGGCTCTTTGGCTTGAATATGGAGATGTGCACCACCCCTAGAGTCAGACACAACTAGCACGCATGTACAGGGGGAACCTTTACCTAATCACACAAGGCTATAAATGGTTATAAACACAAAGTCTATGAGATCCTATAGATTGATATGAAAGACACATAATATGTATATAGTCCATCATTTAGGGAAAGCTTGCCTGAAGAAAAAGGTCTTTGCTTGTTTCTGGAAGGACAACAGAGATGAGGCAGTCCTGGCCTCTAGTGGAAGGCAGTTCCAGAGTCTGGGCACAGCAGCCGAGAAGGCCCTTTCATGTGCTCCCACGTGATGTACCTATGGTCAGAGGCCTTCTACTCATATCTATATTCAACCTTGTTAGTGCCAATGTAGAGTTATGACTTCTTTTCTTCTAGAGACCTCCTTCTCTGTTAAACTTACATGACAGATGAATGCAACATGGTCCTCTCTGTGCTAGGAATGGTTTTACCCAAGGAAATTGGATCGTATGTATGTATGTATGTATGTATGTATGTATGTATGTATGTATGTATGTATGTATGTATGTATGTATGTATGTATGTATGTATACACAACATTTCTATTCTATATATCTTAGGGTGGAATACAACAATAAAAGCAGTTCAATATTTTAAAACTATTTAAACTCCAAGAAATGAGCTTCTACAGCCTATTGAAGTCATGACTCTTTATCCCTGAAGGCCTTGGTGAAAAAACTTATTTTACCTTGGTTGGAACCCAAAAGAAGTGAGTGTTGGCACCAGTTGAGCCTCTAAGGGGAGAGCCTTCTAAAAATGAGGTGCTACAGCCTGGGGAGCCTGAAGCTGTGAGTTGAATTTCCTACTGTGTTTCCATGGAAGGGATTTGGACTCGATGATTCATAGGGTCCCTTCCAGCTCTGCAGTTCTATACAGCAGCAGCACAGCAGCAGCAGCAGCAGCAGCAGCAGCAGCAGCAGCAGCAGCAGCAGCAACAACAACAACAACAACAACAACAACAGCAACAGCAACAGCAACTTAAGAATTGCAATATATGTAATTGCTTTGGTTGCAACAGGCCATCATGGCTCCCCTTCCCTCAAAGCAGTTACCCTGCATTCTGCTGATTCAATAACACTCACTCAAGAGTATGTGTGCACATGATTGTAGCCTTTGGAACACAACTGAAGAGCCACCACCTGAAATTCCATGAGGAGCTATTCCATCAGGCACGGGCATCCTGTTGATGTTGATCTTCCTTGTCATAGTGAAGCCCCAAGACCTTACAAGAATGCAATGCAAATTACAGCCACATGTAAGACCTTGAAAGCTTGTCACCAGCCTCTGTGTAGCATTGTTGTGAATTCTAAATGAAAAATGAAGGCTCCTGGGTAGCTGCCAGTAATAAGGATTGTTTCACTCGTATACTGAGTGCTCCTTTATGACTAGTGAACAGCAGAAAAACATATAAAGGGTGCTTGCCTCGGCAAATGGTTGGAAATTGAATTTTTGTCCAAATCAAAAACCTATAGAAGTGAGAAAGCAATTCTGCTCATTTCGGTTAGGACTGATTTCTCTGCCAAGCACCTGTTCTTTCAGACACACACACACACACACACACACACACACACACACACACACACACACACACACACACACACACACACAGAGAGAGAGAGAGAGAGAGAGAGAGAGAGAGAGAGAGAGAGAGAGAGAGAGAGAGAGAGAGAGAGAGAGAGGAGTAGTTTCATGAAAGCCACAGTGGCACAACCAATGATGAAACCCCATGAAATAGCCATTTGGCTTTGCCTGCGTTTTGTCTGTGAAGCTGCCTCTCTATTCAAATCATTTCTTTCATATTACATGTTAATGGCAGGGGACGTTTTAAGGATACAGCTTGACTAAATGATTATTTTGCTTCAGACAGCCTCACATTTGTCTGTCAATTACATGGAAATGTTAACTGTTTGCAAATACCAATCCACAAAATAGTTCCTCTCTGTTTAAAAATAAGCTTGATTGAATAATAAGGCAAACGCCTACTCCTGCCAAGGAAAATGTGCTCTGTATTATGAGGCCAGGCTGTAACAGTGTGCTAATGCATAAGATCTCCTGTTGCTCAGCCTTATCGAAGCAGTGAAGGGAGTCTTTGCAGGCTGCAAATTTTTGGAAGATCCCTGTGCTCTGCATTCCCTAAAATGGGGTTGGGTGTGGCCAGACACTACAAAGTCGAGTCAAGCACCAGGCAATGTCATAAAGGTCTGGATGGTGCAGCATGAGTTTATTTGGTTTCCAATAGACCGAGTTTTAGAACCAGCATGCCAGTGCTTCACTAAAATAGTGACAGATCTTTCTGTGCTTTCCTCCACTTAACAATGGTACATTTAGCCTAGATTGTTGTGTGGTTGGTCCCTGGAAGGTAAATACAGTGGATCCTCATATAACAAATGGTTTGTATAACATAAAATCTGTACAACATAAAAAATTCCAGAGATAGGGGAAATTTGCTTAACAGAATTGCCTATGGGGCGAATCCGTACAACATAAAAATGGTCACGATTAGGAATTAATCCTTTTTCAATGCATTCCTATGGGAAATTTTTATAAAGGAAAATTTGCTTAACAGAATTTCATTTGGAATGAATTAATTCCTTTATACAAGGTACCACTGTACAGGCTTGTTGTGGTGGTGGTGGGTGGTGGTGTTGGTGGTGTTGGTGTTGGTGTTGGTATTACAGTCATGACCAACTCTTCATGATCCCATGTCCGTGGAGTTTTCTTGGCAGGAATACTGGAGTGGTTTGCCATTTCCTACTCCAGGCACCAACAGCACCTGGTATTGCCTGGTGGTTGCCCATCCAAATACTAGCCAGGCCTGACCAGGCTTAGCTTCCAAAATCAGGCAGGATCAGATGTGCTTAGGGATTTTAAAAGTCTAATTGCTGGTTAGCCATCTCTAGGAAATTCCATTGCAAGAGAGAAATCTGATTTCAGAAAAAATGTCCTTCTCAACATCTCGTTTGGTTCTTTCTTAAGGCATGACTCTCCTGGTCATTTCGGACTCTTTTCAACCGCTTTCTATGTTACTGTCACTCTCAGTACTACACTCATTTCCAGTGGTGCTGGCGCTGGCTGTGTCTCTTGGCAAAATAATCCCATGAGGGTTCCAGGTTATGAGAATGATAACAGAAAACAGAACACTATCTTTAACTTTCTTCCTGGAGGGTGGATTTTCCCACACTAATCCCCCCAGGGGAGATCCTTTCCATAAGATCCCTTCTTAAAGCCACAGGGTGCCCTGAGAGTCCTGGTCTCAGAAAGTGGGAGAGGAGGGGGGAGCCTAGAGTTGGTTGGAGAGACAGTTGGGAGAAATTGGTGGATGGTCCCCTGCTCCTCTTCGAGAGTTCTCTGTCTCTGGTACTTTTGCCACTAGGGCCGCAACAATGTCAAAGAGGGTGCTGCTGATCCTGTTGAACGACATAGGCACCATGTTGTGTCAGAGGTGCATTAGGCTCCTGAAGGTCTGCTCCCAGGATCTCTCATCCACAGCCCTTTTTTTGACCCCATGAATGATGCTCACAGCTTCAGCCTGGGGTCAGGAATAGGCGCAAAAAAAAAAAAATTATGCTTTGTTTCATTTTCTCCCCCCACACACACACATTTTTTATTTTGTTTTATACAAATTTTTCAAAAAATTGTACCAAATGAACTACTAACAAAATGGTTTTTTGGGGGCTAGAAAGTACAGATCAGCTGCCAGGTGAGGCTTGGGGTGAGGGAAAAGTTTTTTTTTTTAAAAAATCCCAGGCTTTAAAAAAAATTCCCCTCCCTCAAGCCCTGCAGGTCAGCTGATTGGCACTGGGGTGGGAGAAAAATCCCCCCCTTAGCGCCGATCAGCTGGCAGGCAGGGCTTGGGGGGATTTTTTTAAAAAAAAAAAGCCCAGGGAAGTCATGACTGCACTGGGGGGGGAGCTTTTAAAAAAAACTCCCCCCAGACCACATGTGGCTTAAAGATGGAATGAAACGGTTCATTTCAACAACAAAAAGCCCATTTTGTTTTGTCTGTAATGAAATGCTGCTTCCTCGTTTCATTTCATTTCGTTTCATTTTGTTACATAACGACACGACAAAACAGCATTTAATTTTTTATTTTGTGCCCATCCCTAGTCACTCCCCATTTCACCTGAGGCACAGAACTCGGGATCCCAAGCCTTGGCAGCCTCTCCCTGAATTCTCTATCTCTTCCTTGTTTCCCCAAAGGAACCCCCTGAGTCTTCCTGGTCTTTCTCCTATATCCCATGTGGGTGGCTGGGTTGAGCTACACAAGAGAGTGGGGGGGGGAGAGACCTGCTCCTTTTTTTCCTTCCTGAACTGATCCCACAACATCTCTCTCTGCTCCACAGCTGATCACAAAAGGCAGCAGCAAGTTGAAAGAAGGAGAAAAAGAAAGAGAATGGGGCATTCCATTTCCTCCCCTTTCTGCTTCCCTTCCATCACTCTTCCCTACCTGAAATTCTCCTTCTGAATCTGCAGCTGCAGCCTCCTTGCCTGTGGAAACTCAGTGTGCCAAAATGATTACATGCCCTACCACTGGCCACATTAAGGGCACAACTCTAAAAGAGGAAGGATGGCTTGATCTAAATATAAACACAAGGAGTCACAGGCTTTTTTCCTGAACCAAACCAGGCCCTCAACAATCTGTATATCATATTTATATGCTGGTGTGGACAGGCTTTTTTTTTTAAATGTTTTTTTATTAAATTTTAAACTACATACGACATAAAAAATAACAGTAAAAAAAAACTACAACAAACAATATAAGTGCACCCCCATCCCACGGGGCCATCCATACATTCTTATTCGTTGCTCCATCTTCTATTCTTCTAGTAGTCTTCTTAAAGTTCTCTTCTCCAGAATTGTTGTGAGATATTCGTGGACTCTTTCCCTTTTCCTTCGACTAGTACATAATCTAAAAATTTACCCCAGATATCGTAGAAAATGTCTTTTTTCATTTCTCCTCGTTTAACCTTTAAACTGCAGGAGAGTTTATCGTTTATAGCTATATCCCAAAGTTCATTATACCAGTCTTCCATCTTGAATTCTAGTTTTGACTTCCATTTTTTTGCTATAATTAATCTAGCAGCTATCATAAAATTTGCTATTAGTTCCTTTGTTGTAACAACAAAATCTTTACTTGTTAACAATGATAATAATGCTATCTCTGGATTACAATCTATATCCATCTTAATCATATTACTTAGCTCTAAAAACACTTTTTCCAGAACCTTTGGACTATTTCACATTCCCACCAAAGATGCAAGTAAGTACCAAGCTCTTTTCACATTTCCAACATATCTTAGAGTAAGCAGGATTCATTCTATTTAGTCTTACTGGGGTTAAATACCATCTGGAAACCAATTTGAAGTAGTTTTCTTTTATCCTGACTGACAATGATCTCAAAATTCTCATATTCCAAATTTTTTTCCAGTCTTCTTTCTCTATCTGTACATTAAGGTCTTGGTTCCAAACTTCTCTCAAGGTGTTTAACTCCTTCATTTCTGATAATTCCCTAGTATTTTATATATTTTACGTGTTATTCCTTTCTCTGAATTTTCCTGTTCAGACTCAAGCGATAGTAGGAAATGTTCAAATTTTGTGCATTCTCTGATTTGATTATTTCTCTTTCCCCAGTCCTTTATCCATTTTCCTAGTTGAATATAATTTAACCATGTTAAATCACTGGGTTGCAAAATATTTTTTATATCCTGAATTGTTTTAATCTTGAGCATCCAATCCTTTAGTCTAGCTATTTTCTTAATTTTAAATAACTCCAAATAATGCTTCAAGTTGTCTGGAAAGCTTTCCAAGTCAGTAACTAAAGCCAGTGGGGATCCCTTCGGAGACAAGATTTTCCTATATGTTCTCCATGTAGCAATTAAACTATTCAATAGGGGTTGTCAATCTTTACTTTGTTTTTAACTTCCGTGAATAAAAATGTGTTTATTTCCCCCTTTATATCCAAAGACTCTTGCTCCCACCATATTAACTTCTGTGGTTTAAAAGAATTTCCCCCAAAGAACTAAGTTGATTGGCTATATAATAATTTTTATATTGGGTATACCTATTCCTCCTTCTTTCTGAGATCTATACCATAGACTTTTATTTATTCTTGATTTTTTCCCTGCATTACAATACCTATTTATCATGTCTTGGAGAGTTTTAATTTCCTTTTCTAAAAACTGAACCGGTAACATTTTAAAAATAAAGTTAATTTTTGGAAGTATTTTCATTTTTATCAATGCAATTCTGCCAAACCACGATAATTTTAGTTTAGAGTAGGATAATAATTTGTTTTTCATCTCCTCTTCTAATTTGAAATATTTCTTTCTTTAGTTTTAGTAAATTCTTTATGGAGTTCTAATCCTAGATATTTAATGCTTTTTCCCGGTTTAAGTCCAGATTTTTCAATCATCTTTAAGTCATGTTTTCCATAATTGAAGAATAAACTCTCTGATTTTTGCCAGTTTACACATAATCCTGTTATTTCTCCAAATTCTTCTAAATGAGTTTTTACTCTTTGAATATTCTCTATTGGGTTTACAATAGTCAAAAGAGCATCGTCATGAATAAACTAATTTTAGTTGCCCCATCTTTCCCTATACCTTTAATAAATTTGTCGTCCCTTATGGCATTTGCCAGGAGCTCTATAACAATGCAAAAAAGGACTGGAGAAAGAGGACATCCTTGTCTAGTTCCTCGGCCTAGGGTGATTTGTTCAGTCAATCCATCATTAACTATTATTGAGGAAGTGCCCGTTGAATATAGTTGATTTATTACTCCCAAAAAGAATTTCCCAAATCCCATTTTTTTAACAATATTTTTAATGTGGGCCATTGAACACAATCAAAAGCTTTATAAAGATCTAGAGATAACATCCCAGCTTTAGTAGTACTCTTACTCATTTCATAAAGAACATTCAAATTCCTTCTAATAATATTTGCCATTTGTCTACCTTTGATAAAACCACATTGATCCTCTTTAATATATTTAGCTATAAATTTATTCATTCTTTTAGCCAAAATTGCTGTGAAAATCTTAGCATCTTGATTTAATAAGGATATTGGTCTGTATGACCCAATATCCATTAAATTTTATTAGGTTTTGGAATTAAAATAGTTAAAGAATGGGTCCAAGATCTCGGAATTTGTTCTCCATTCAAAATTTCATTATATAGCTTCTTTAATTTAGGTATTAATACTGCTTTAAAAAGTTTGTAAAATTCAGGTCCCAGAGCGTCCACTCCGGGCGTTTTATTATTCTTTAATTTGTCTATTACCTTGCTTATCTCTTGATCTGTAATAGGCTTTTCCATTTCCAGCATATCTTCCTGTTCCAAGACCCTCTTTAAATTCTTAGTGATATACCTTTCTATATCCTCCTTAGGTTTATTTTTGTAGTATATAACAACTGATAAAACTCTTGTATAGCTGACAACTTTTCCTTCATTTGTGTGCATGTCTTACCTGAGGAGTCTTTTATAATCCCTATTGTATTCTTGTCTTGTCTTTTCTGTGCTAATCTGGCTAAAAGTTTTGAGTTCTTGTTGCTGTATTCAAAAAAATTTCTTTTTAGGTACAGAAGATTCCTTTGTGTTTGTTGTAAATCTAGATCTTCTAACTCTTTTTCCTTGCTTCAATCAACCTCAATATCTTATTATCCTTAGTAAGAAAAAAATTGGGATTCTAAATCTGCTATTAGTTTTTCTAATTTTCTTTTATTGAGTTCTTCCTGTTTTTAGTTTTAATATTTTCTTTTATGATAAGGCCTCTAGCTATCGCTTTCAGGGTGTCCCATATGATTGGCGTTTGGCTACCTGCCTTTTCGTTTATATCCCAAGTTTCCAACCAATCTTTTTGACCTTTTCCAGCACTTCTGGATATTGAAATATTTTTAAATTCATTCTCCACCTTTTAGCTTCTCTATAATTTTTATTTGTTGCTAAATCAATCGACATTAAAGCATGATCAGATGTTTTTATGATCTCAATTTCGGTATTATTTATCTTGGGTATTAGGCTTTGTGAAACAAACACAAAATCTATCCTAGAATAGGTTTTGTGCACTGGTGAGTAGAGGTGTATTTTATTTCATCTCCTTTCAGTTCTCTCCAGACATCCTTCAATCCTGTTGTATTTATAAACTTTGCTAGAGTTGTATGTCTTGTCCTCCACTCTTCCTTTTTACATACCGATCTATCTTTAATTTTATCTAAGACCATATTGAAATCCCCTGCCATTATTAAATACCCCCTTTTAACCAATTCAATCTGATCCCAAAGGAGATTGTAAAAGCGGCCTTGGTTAACGTTTGGTGCATACAGATTAACCAAAGTATAATGATCTTTCCCCATTAGAACTTGCAATATTATATATCTACCTTCTGAATCTTTTACCACATTTTCAACAACACATTCACAATTCCTTGAGATTATAATGGCAACCCCTCTTGCTTTAGATGTGCCAAAGCTTTTTCATAAATATCAACATTTGGAATTTTTAATTCATTAATACCATCTCTTATTTGATGAGTCTCTTGCAAAAAGGCAATATCTATTTTGTGCCTTTTGATCATCCCGATTCTATTTCTCTTGAAAATGACCCCAGACCTTTCACATTCAACGTTGCTAATTTTATAAACTTTCCCATAACCTATTTCTTTTGGTTTCAATATTCTGGAATGGTCCGTTGTGCATACAAAAGTAAAAACACCATCAATTAATAAAAAATAAACTAAAATAAATCTAATCCTCCACCCTAAAAAACTATTCTTTTCTCCCACCCCACCAGCTATCATACTGTTTAGCATGTGCATCAAGGGGATGGGAGGGAGGAAGTTGTCCACAGACATTAGCCAGCCTAGATCTCCTTAACTCTTAAGTAGCGTGTTACTGAAAATTCTATAAGTTGTTCTACCCCCTCTAAACCACCCTCTCACCGCCGCCCCCTCAAAACAAGCAAACAAACAAACAAAAACAAAAAAGGAAGGGTGGAGAGGAGGGGAAAAGGAAGAAAAGGGATAATGAAAAGAAAAAGAAAAAGAAACATCCCAAAAACAAAAATTAAAATTGGAAAAAAAAAAAAAGAAAGAAAAAAGGGGGAGGGGGAAGGAAATGGAAGGAAAAGGGGGAGAAGAGTAAAAGAAGAAAAACAAAGGGGATGATAGGAGGTGAGAGAGGGGGAAAGAGAGAGGAGTAAGTTAAATGAGTTTCAAATATTCTTCATCTTCATCGAAGATTCCTGGAGTCGGAGTAAAAGAGAGAAATTCATTGTCCTGATGTTGCCACTGAAGTTCCCGGGGAGAACAGGCAGAACCTGAGTCATCCTGTATGTTCCATGCTTCAAGAAGATGTTGGCCTTCTTCTAGAGAGTAGATAGTGTGTTGAACAGAGCCTTTCCAAACTTTCAAAAATAGGGGGTGACCCCAAGAATAGCGATAGTTGTTCTTCCTTAATATGATTGTAACTGGTCTCATCGATTTACGCCAATCAGCAGTTCCTTTAGAAAAATCTTGAAAAACTTGCACAGTTGCACCTCCTCTCTTCAGAATATTAGGATTGGCTCTAATTGAAGACATAAGACGCTCTTTATTTACATAAGAAGCAAATCTTACTATCACTGGTTTTGGGGCCCCATCTCTTGACTTGCCCAGATAGTGAACTCTCTCTAAATCAGTCCTCTAGTTGTTTGGGCAGAAAGGAGTTAAACCAGGTTAAAACTTCCTGTTTTAATGATGCCCCCTTGTTTTGAATAACAAAATTAATCAGTTTGACGTTCTGCCTCCGAGAATAATCTTCAATATAAGTCAGTTTCTTATTTATTTTCAGTAAAGCCTGCTTCTGAGAGTTAATTTGAGTTTCGTTTTCAGTTACACGTATCTCCAGATTTTTAAATTCTCCTGCCAAATTATCAAGCCGCTGGCCATTTAACTTTATTTCATGTGATAAATCTTGTTTAGTGCTTTGGAGATCCTTTGAAAGGCCATCCATTCTGCGGATCACATCCTGTTGATTAACACTCATGATGCTAGCTAGCTCCGTCCTCATTAAACGCAGTTCCTTCATGAAGTCTTGATCTGCGGGAGGAGGGGTAGTCTCCCTCTTTCCTTTCTCAGATCCTGACGCCATTTTTACCCCTCCGTCGTCTGAGGGCCGCTCGATACGCTGTAGAGCTGGGCGATTGTGTGCTGTATCAGATAATTTCCTAGTCCAACCTATAGGCTGGAGTTTCTTTTTTGCTCTCTTAGCCGGCATATAATTAGACAAAAGGCAGGTATCAAGCAGTCTAACTGTTTGTAATCATCTGGTGACTTTCCAAACAGCCGGGATTCAGTTTTCTAAGCAGCCAGCGGCCAGCAGAATCAAAGCAGGCAAAACCGAAAGTAGCTCCTTTAGTTTATAAATCAAGCTTATCTAGTCTAGAAAAACACATATATTGCTTCTCCTGACACCCGAGTAATTTATTGATGCATTACTCACGGCACCACAGCATTTAAACAGTAGTTTTAAAGCTCTTTTTGGATCGCGGCACAGAGCTCTAAGATCAGGCTGCCGGCATGTCTTGGTGGGCGGGACTTCCTCCGACAGGCTCTTAATCATGCATTCACAATTGGCCATGCAGTCAGATGAATGAAAAATATAGACCATGATGACTTTTTCCTCCCAAGGTGAAATAAAGACGCAAGACTCTGCATAAGGGTTAACTTGGGGTACACTTTATTAACATGTCAACAGAACTGTTAACTCTGAACTGTGGGGGCCAACCAGCAAACCTTTGGGTCAGTCATTACCCTGTGGCTGCTCTGTCAGGGAGACAGGGCAGCCATGGACGACCAATATTTCGTACCCCTCCCTGGGTCCACAAGTCCCACAGCTTGTTTCCTCATGTCCCAGGGAGGCCTACCAGTGCATCCCCCCCCCAACACTGTAATCTCTTGATCCGCAGCATCCTGAGGTTGGATGGGCTTGCACCATAAATAATAGACTCACTGGATTCTTTTACTTTTCTGCATTACCACCATGGCCATGGGCCTAGCCTTGCTACAGGCCATACCAATCTTCAAGACTCAAGACCTCGGCCCTCAGGCCCCCATGAATATCCTTCAAGAAAATTTCAAGCCCAGTTTCGGATAAGTGTACTCCATCTTCCTGGTATAACTCCGGTCTGGCCAAGTTAATGCCTGGGTGGCCCACCATCAAACCAAATTGTTGAGTGATAGCTCTGCACACTTCACTGGTGACTCCTCTCCTTGAATGGTGTATACACTTGGGATCACATTGTGCCCTCCAACAGAACTGGTACCATTGCATACACCTCTTACCCCGCCATTCCAAAGAAGCCGACTCCCCCAGGCCTAAGTTACCATCCCATGCTGATCTGGCTGCATACTTCTCAGCCCAATATATATAACTGTGCCCAATGAGGAGGATTTGCCAATGTGGCAACTAAATCCTGTAACAAAACAAAAGCCAAGAAAAATTAACATTGAAGTAATAGTCCAACATACACACTATAACAGTGCAATGACCACCTGCCCAACCTCTGGAGGTCCGCTCGCCTGTAACCCAGCACAGCCGCTGTGGATGCAGCCTCAATGCAAAAAACTGGCAGCCTCCCTATCTGGGTACTGCTGCAAACACTACTGCAGCACGGAAACCCTAATTGGGCTGGGGCCCTTTAAGAAGGGGACCTTTCTTGTGGGGGGCACCATCCCTAATTCCTACCCTGCTGCCATCTTGCTCTACTGCAGTGGAATGCTCCATGCTGAGCCACACAGACTGAGCACTTATGCCAGAATCAGCATGGATTCTATTACAGAAGCCCTGGCTATTGAAATCCCAACAGACAAGCCAGGATTGAACTAGCTGGCCCACTCCAGGGTGGGTGTCAGTGTTCAACTAGCGCCTCACCATGTGCCCACTATCATAACTCTCCCCCAATGCTGGCCTGGGGGGTCATAATTTGGAGCTATAAGGCAGAAAGTGGCTCATCCCATCACAAATGTGGTTGAGTTGCCGCTCTCATTCTAAAATTTTCCTTGCAGAATAACCAGGTGCGCCCTGGATAATCTATATAGGCCCTGTATATAAGATCTTGATATTTTATCTGTGACTGAGCTCTTCACGGGTGGGCCTGGAGTACCACGGACATATAGATTGTACACACTGGCAACCAGTTGGCCCAGGAGCACTCAGACTTCTTATGGAGTCTACGCTCCTCATCCTGCATGTCCTCCTTTTCCAGCTCCTTCAAATCCATTTCCCGATTGAGGAGACTAAACATATTGATATAATCCCCCCCTCCAGATACATTCCCTGGTTGCCTGGGCCAGGTGCTCCCCCAAAGGAGCCGCATAATCCCCATAAGGCAATGCTGTGTATGTACCCCAGTATACACAGGACTCCCCCCACCTGATAGTATGGCACCCCCCTGGGTAAATTCCCTTGCTGCAGAGCCAATGGGTTCTGGGCAGACCACCCTGCCCAAGGCCCAGTGCCACTCCCTACCTGATGTGGTTGTCCAAACTGGCAGCCCACACCCCCAACAGGTTGAACCGCCCTGGCCATCTTTGGCTGATCCACCATGCCATTGTTTGTGTTGTGTCAGGTGTTAGACAACTCACTATTTGTGGGTATGCCTCTGAATCCCTGGACCTCTGCCAAAGCACCACATTGCAGGTTCCCAGCATCCTCAGGCAGTGCCACAGCCTGCTCACTTCCTGTGCTGCTCCCAGCTATTCTAGAGTGTACCAAAGGCACTGGTGACTGATGCTGTTTGCTGACTCTCTAACACAGAAGAACAGGACAATAGATCATTAGCTTACTTGTGCCCCCTGGATGGCCTTGTGGAGGCCCTGGATGGCACCACCTCTGCCTCCTGCTGCTGGCCCCATCCCCTGCTTCTTTCCAGGGCTTCCATCCTGGCCCTCAGTTGCTCCCATACCGCCCATTCTGCCTCATCTGAGGAGGGCTCAGGTGGTGAGCATTTTTGCTGGCTGTTTACTTTTGGAATTCTACTGTCCCTTCTTGGGCCCTATTGCCTCCCCTGTCCATTCTTGGGGGCCCTGACACTGCCCTACACTCACCACCAACCACATGTATTGACCAGTTCCCAATTCACTTGCTACTTTTAAGCTATTAGGTATCTATGCAGTTCTGCTATTAATATAAATGCTCCTTTACCCAATAGCCCATCCCCCGAGGCACACTCAGTGCAGCTGCACCCAATGCCCTCCCCCATGAGAGGGTCTCTGGTCAGCAGTCAGCAGGGTAGCCAAGCAGTGGGGCATAGAATGTTCCTCTGTTATCACCCCCCCAGCATGCTGCTGCTGCTTCCAGCAAACAAAAAGGGGAGGAATGAGATGTGTATCAGGCCCACATCACCCACCAACAAAGGAACCGCCCCACAACCTCAGTGGAATGCCGATGCACCCCGCTCTATGGCAGCTGCTGCCATTTCTTCACCCTGTTGCCCAAAGCCTCTCTGGGAGTCTTGGCTCCTCCACACCACCATCACGACTGCCTTGCCACTCCTGGTTCTCTCCTCTTCAAGCTCCCCACGGAGCTCACACTTGTCCTCCTCAGGGCTTCCTGCTGGCATCTCAACCCAGCCTAACATGGTTCTGCCATCCCAAACAAGATGGCAGATGCCACATGCGGCACCAAAACAGCTGGACACAGTCTTCCCCCAGGGACACTCACCGAAAAAAAAGGCTGGGGCACCAGACTGGACCCTGTTTATATGTCACTCCCATCCCTCCCCTCCTGGGCTGCGAGACATGGAGGTAAGTCTCATGTTACTTCATCCAGGAGGGCAAAGAGGTTCCTCTTCTTTAATTGCTTCCGTGGAGCCACCCTTGTCTCAGCCTTGATTGGATTAGAGAAAGTTTGCATGATGTAACTTAATGTTTCCTTAAAATCAAAATGGAAACCATTTACAAGAGGCACAGTGAAGAGCTGAACCGATGTGCTTTGGTATGCTAAGAGAATGATTACTGTACCCAAAGGAAATAATTGTGGAAGCTGACTTCGCTTCAAATGTCAGGGGAAATAAACTGGCAGTGAAAGTGGTTTTTACCACAGCTTTTAAAATTACTCTAATTATTTAGTAAGGTGTGAATCCAATTCATTAGCCTAGGACAATGAGCTCTTGACTCATTCAAATTCTAACATGGACTCTCAATGTCCAAATTAACCTTATCATTTATTGTTTTGCACTGTTGAACACTATGGTGTGGATAAGGAATGTTGTTGGTTTTTAAAATTTGGCTATTACTTATGGCTGTTGGAAATGTGTTTAGGTATTTTAAAAGTGCTGTTAAGCCAAAATGCCTACAACATCTACCATGTTCTCTGTTGAATCATGACTGTTGGGAAACATGGGACCCAAACTGATATTTATTAATAGATTCCCATATGCAGATAACATGGTCCTGCCAAAAGGTTTATCTGAAGCCAATGGAAGAGGAAGGGACATGACTCTGGAGAGGGATCGTATTTTAAGAAATCATGCATTGTTATGATATTGTCCCTGAATGCAATATAAACATGTTTCGAAATAAATGAATATATAGATTTCAAATGACCTTCAAGGAAATCAACTCAGTGGTAGTCAAGGAAACTCATGCATGAAAAACACACAATTAAAACAATAGTGTAATAACAGTAGAAATCTAGGTACTGCAGATTTTAAAAGCCTGAAAAATACCTGCATCTCTTTTCAATAGAAATAAAAAACCAAGGAAGTGTCAAGAGTCCAAAATGGAGATGGGGCTGTTCAAATCAGCATCCTTTACTCATAACTTATTTCCTATCATTCCTATCCTGTCTCCTGCTCCTGTGTCTGTCGGAAAGCAACATATCTAGGGAATGTTAGAAGGGTCCTGTACACATACCAGGGATATTTTGTAGAGCTTTTTTATGGTAGTTGTGCTAAGTAATATGGGCCACTCATGATCTCTTTCTCACACATGGTACAGGAAGTTAGTATTGCAAGAACTTTTTCTGATGGTCTCCAGGCTGCTGCTGGTGGGGCTGGTTGATATTTGTTTCAAAACCCCAATCATACTTCTGGAAAAAAAAACCTCAATTAATAGCTATACCTGTATGCTACTGGAAACCTCTGTTACTGATGATACATATTAGGGGGTGTGTGTGTGTGTGTGTGTGTGTGTGTGTGTGTGTGTGTGTGTGTGTGTGTGTGTGTGTGTGTGTGTGTGTGTGTGTGTGTGTGTTGTGTCATTACAGTCGTGACCGACTCTATGTGAATCCATGTCCATGGTGTTTTCTTGGCAGGAGTATGACACAAATCTACACTTTCTGAACTGTAAAGATGCCTTAAGTTTTTTTAAAAAATCTCCCTTGGGAAGTAGATCACATATATCTGGTGAACAAGATCTGGGGGTGCAGCCATATTTAGGGTCCTTACCTGCTTGTTGCCTAGTTCACTGGGGAAGGGTGCAGTGCCTGGAGAGGAGCTTCTGAATGTATCAGGCAGGGGTACAGGGGTTCAAGTTTATCGGTGAAAAGACACTGCTTCAAGTGCTTTATGTTCCCATGACCCATCTATCTACAGCAGTGCTTCCCATCTTCGGGTTCCCAAATGTTCTCGGACTGTACCTTCTGGAAATCCTGGCCAGCACAACTAATGGTGAAGGCTTCTGGGCGTTTTTTTAATCCAGGAACATTGGGGAACCCAAGTTTGGGAACCGCTGCTCTAAGGGCTTGAAAGTTTTAAAATACCAAGGAGACATTACATCTGCCTAGATCTTAACAGGGAACTGAAATTGTACAGTATTGGCGTTATAGGCACACCTTGGCAAGTTGCTTTAAAAGGGGGAATCTGCTCCCATAACTCACAATAATTATTAGAAAGCAATTAAAACAGCTCATATTTCTCTTGGCTTTATTTAAAATGAAACAAAACAAAACACCACCTTGAGGTTGACAAAAGAACAGCATAAAACTTAAGAAATGCCTCCAGAAAAGCCATATAAAGGAGGATTAAAACAAACTAGAGAATGTTGCTCCGTATGCCTTTACAAAAAGAAGTAACTTCTAATTCATTGTTTCCAAGCACTGCTCAATTATTTTGTTTTTTATTTTATTTTTATTTTTTATTTTCATTCATTCATTCATTCATTCATTCATTCATTCATTCAGCCTGAAACAAACAAAGGCACAAACACACACACACACACACACACACACACACACACACACACACACACACACACACACACACACACACACACACACACACACACACACACAACTTCAAAGTATATATTTATATAACTTCATGGTAGTTATTAATATACTGCATCTCTCAACAAGATTAATATTCTCCTACAGGTATCACAAGCATCTTCATGAATAAATCTTCACATTAGGTGGGTGTCCCCAATAAATAAATAAATAAATAAATAAATAAATAAATAAATAAATAAATAAATAAACAAAAATAAAACCAGTGAGGTTTCTCATCTTTTCTATACTACTTATTTATTTATTTATTTATTTATTTATTTAAAATGTTGCAAGGCCTGTGCTTTGTAAGGGTTAAAAAACAGATAAAGTACAAAGTTTCTCAGAAATCTTGCAAAGAGGGGAAAAGGAGGAGGGGAGGAGAAAACTAATATAAAATCCTATACTACACAGCTTTGTTTTTTTAAAAATAAGAAAATAACTGGTTGAATAGTTCAAAATAACACATACATTGGCTGTCAGGTATGTGCCCTTCAGTGAATTCATGAATATATTGCCAGCCATTCAGGATTTGTTGAAATCTCTGGCATTGTAAAATGCACGAGCTTCGGCATTTGGCATTTAGATTTTTGTATTGCCCAGCCATAGACAGTGGTAGGTGGGGGTTGCAATGGCTTGAAAGTGCTGGCCAGGTACAGACCTTGCTTGGGGAGTAAATGATTTCTAAGTTCATTTGAAAAGAAAAAGCCAGAGGTGTTGGATTTTTTGTTGCTGCTGCTGCAGCTGCTGCTCTTGGAATCTTGTTGGGTGGGGATGTCAGCTTCAGTCTGGGATCACCAGAAATCTTGCCAGCGCCCTTGTTCTGGTGGAGATGAAGGATCCTATCAAGAATTTACTCTGCGGATCCATCTAATTGGGAATAGCAACAGGACAGGAGCCACTGCATTGTAGCAGTTGGAGCAGTTGAAGCCTCCCAGCAATGAAACCCATTGAACAGGGGGGTCTTGTGTCCTACAGTGGGACGTGCCTTGTAAATGTGGGGTCCTCTTATTCATTTCAGTGTTCTTTCCTCTCTTCTGTCTTCCTTCCTGTGCTAGTCCTCTCTCTCTTTGAAAGACTACAGGCAGTGGACTTTTAATAAACGAACCACTGTAATAGTAACTCAGTACAACCATCCCACCTTTTGTGTCCGCTATACTTTCTAAATTGGTTGATTGAAAGAATAAAAGCCATACTGTAATTTGTCAAGGATCTACTGAGACATTAGTCCCAAGAAGCCTTGAGGAGGGCAAGTGGGGGGGGGAGTATTTGATTGATCAGTCCATTCTCATGTCTTAGTTACTATAATAATTGCTACAGACTTGTATAGGATGCAGAAGCACTCAAGAGTTCTTTTTCTGCAGATTTACAGCCACAGCTAGAACTCAGAATCCGAATCCTCCTCTATGCTTTTGATTATAGACTTTATCCAGCAATATCATATCCATTTCTACAGGATCTGATGGTAACATCCCTACTTCTAAAAATCAAAGACCAATGTAGTACTGCTCTGATGTCTGCTACTAATCATTTAGGAAATAAGTTCTGTTGCTAGGATTTATTTATTAGTTAGTGCCCAAAGGCTGGCTTTGTCTGGAACAGTACATTCTTCTCAAAAGCACAAACTAAGTGACACCAATAATACATTATTAGCAATGGGAAGTTCATAAGGGCTTCAAAGGTGTCTATTTGCTACATCATAAACTTTCTCAGCCCCTTGTACCTCAAATTAACTTACCATTTGGGTCATTAGTTCTCCTAGGAGAAACCATGGTTTTGCAAGCATGAATGCTCGAGTACAGAGGGCACTGGAGCCACTGGGAGCTCCCATCAGTGTTCTGTCTGTAGTGTCTAATGTGGCAGTAAGTTTAGACAGGAACCTGATACTTTTTGCAAAATTTCCTGAGACACATGAACAGATAGGCTGTGGGAAAATACCCTGCACCCTGTTTCCCATGAAGACATAGTTTGAGGACAATGTCCATGCTGTGACCAGGAATTAATAAAAAACTAACAGATTCAAGTGAACCCAAGTGATGCCATGTTGATTCTTCCGTATGCCTTGTATGTGTGCCTTATTGTACTTTGTAAGCTATCTGAAACAGTTTCAGCTTTACTGGAAGGCGTGCCTCAGAAGAAGTGCCTGCGTTAAATGCCCAAGGACATCAATGTGTGTGTGTGTGTGTGTGTGTGTGTGTGTGTGTGTGTGTGTGTGTGTGTGTGTGTTTATTTAATTTATTCACCAGTTATTTTCCTGTTATTTGGATTGATTACACTGTAGTGAACCACCCATATGTCACCATCATTGTTAGAGTTCACTGAAGTTATTTGAGAAAAGAATGGCAATATGATTTTGTTCCCCCACCCCACCCCGAGATAGAGATTGAGAGAAGGAATTGCCCATTATCTGGGCAATTCAAGAGAAGGAAGTCCAAGACCAATAATAGTCAGATTTGCCTCCTATGTAAACAAAGAACGTCTTATGTCTTCTATAAGGACAAATCCCGATTTTTTGAAGAGGGAAGATAAAATTGTGCAAGTCTATAAAGACCTTTCTAAAGAAACCTCTGACTGGCGAAAATTGATGAAACCAGTAACAACAACACTACTGAAACATAATTTTCGCTACTCTTGGGGTCACCCCCTTTTTCTGAAAGTCTGGAAAGGTTCCATTCAGCACACAATTTACTCCCTGGAGAAAGGCCAGCACCTTTTGAAAGCATGGAATATTCAAGCTGATTTGACTTCTCCTAGTTCGGCTCTTGGGACATCTGCAACAACATCAGAATGATGAACAACAGCTGAAGCCAATCAAATGCATTTCTCTCTCTCTCTCTCTCTCTCTCTCTCTCTCTCTCTCCCCTCCCTATGCCTCCCCTTTTCCCTCCCTGTCTTTTTCCTTCTTCCCCCTTTTTTTCTTTCCCTTTATCCTCCCCCCTTTTTAAAAATTTCCCTCGGGGTGGGTGGGAGAGAGGGTGGTTTGGAGGGGGATAGAATAGTTTTCTGGAAAAAATTGATACACAGTATTAAGATGACTAAAGAGCTTGCGGGATCTTGGCCGGTCACTGTCTGTGGATGGATTTCCTCCCTCCCACCCCTTAAGGGCACATGCAAAAGTGTATGGTAGCTAGTGGGGTGGGAGAAAAGAATACAAGTTTAGGGTGGAGAGCTTGGATTATTTTAGTTGTTTTCTTATTAATTGTAGGTGATAAGTTTTTTTTTTTTTTTTTTTTTTTGCACAATGGGACCATTCCAGAATATTTTTAAAAAAGTTAAGTTATGGGAAAGTTTATAAAATTAGCAACATTGAATGTGAAGGGTCTGGGGTCAATTTTGAAGAGGAAGAGAATTGAAGCGATGATTAAGAGACATAAAATTGATATTGCTTTCTTACAAGAAACTCATCAAATAAAAGATGGTGTTAATGAATTAAAAATTTCAAATATTGATATTTATGAGAAAAGTTTTGCACATCTATAAAGGGGGTAATCTTAATTTCATTGAATGCATTGTTGAAAAGTGGTGAAAGATTCAGAAAGATATATAATACTTCAAGTTATAAAAAGAGCAATATACTGGTAAATGTATATGCACCAAATGTTAATCAAAGTTGCTTTTATAATGTCCTCTGGGATCATTGAAATGTTAAAAGGGGGTATTTAATAATGGCTGGAGACTTCAACATGGTGTTAGATAAAATTAAAGACAAATCAGCTTACAAGAAGGAAGATGGTTAGACACACAACATTAACAAAATTTATAAACAATACAATTGAAAGATGTCTGGAGAGAACTTAAAGGAGACGAAAGAAAATTTACTTTCTACTCACAGTTCACAAGAGCTATTATAGGATAGACTTTGTATTTGTTTCACAAAATCTAATACCCAAAGTAAATAATACTGATATTGAAATTATAAAAACATCTGATCATGCCATAATGTCAATTGATATAGGAATAAATAAAAACTATAGAGAAGCCAGAAGATGGAGAATGAATGCAAAAAAATTTCATTACCCAGAAGTGGTGGAAAGAGTTAAAAAAGACTTGTCGGAAACTTGGGACATTAATGAAAAGGCTGGAGGAAAAATGGGAATTATATGGGGCACCTTAAAAGCTGTAGCCAGAGGCTTTATTATAAGAGAAAACTCTAGAATAAAAAAATAGAAGAGTTTAACAAAAGAAATCTAGAAAATTTAATAGCAGATTTAGAATCCCATTTTTTTTCTAACAATGATAAGATATTGAGGCAGATTGAAGCAAAAAAAAAGAATTAGAGGATTTAGAACTACAACAAGTACAAAGAAATTTACTGTATTTAAAAAGAATTTTTTTGAATATGGTAATAAAAATTCAAAACTTTTAGCCAGAATAGCCCAGAAAAGAAGGGATAAAAATATGATAGGGAATATAAAAGATTCTTCAGGTAAGGTCTGTACACAAATGAAAGATAAATTAAAAGCTATATAAGAGTTCTATCAATCTCTATGTACAGCAAAAAACAAGAGCAAGGAAGATATAGGAAAATATATTACCAAAAATTTGAAGAGGGCTCTGGAAGAGGAAGATATGCTGGAAATGAAGAAACCCATTACAGATCAAGAGATAGGTGAGGTAATAGATCAACTAAAGAATAATAAAACTCCTGGAGTGGATGGTCTGGGACCTGAATTTTATAAACTTTTCAAAACAATATTAGTACCCAAACTAAAAAAGCTATATAACAAAATAATGGAAGGAGAACAAGTTCCGAGATGCTGGACCCACTCCTTAACCATTTTAATACATAAACCTAATAAAAACTTAATGGACATTGGATCATATAGACCAGGGCTGTTCAACTTTGAACAAGCCAAGGTCTACTTTATCCAGCCCAAAGTGCCTGAGGGCTACTATAGTAAAACCTCTACTTACGGATTTTATCCGTTCTGAGCACATGCTCATAAGTAAAAACTTTTGTAAGTAGAGCAGCAGTTTCCCATGGGAATGGATTGAAAACCAATTAATCTGTTCTGGAGGGAACAGATTTCAATGCACCTTGGCCCATGAACTGCCCTGCTAGGCTGAGACAGTGGGCTGGCAGACCCAGAACTTTGCTGGGGTAGTGGTGGTCTTTAGGATGGGGCAGGGAAGGGTGGAGAACTTATCCCCTCACTTTTTTTTATTGATGGCCGGCGGGCTACTTTTGAACCCTTCACGAGCTACCAGTAGCCCACGGTCTACCTGTTGGGCAGGCCTGATATAGACCAATATGCCTATTAAATCAGGATGCTAAGATTTTTACCGCAATTCTGGCTAAAAGAATGAATAATTTTGTAGCTAAATATATTAAAAAGATCAATGTGGTTTTATCAAGGGAAGACAAATGGCAAACATTATAAGAAGAAATTTGAATGTTCTTTATGAAATGGGAAAAAGTACTACCAAAGCAGGCATGTTATCTTTAGACCTTTTTAAAGCTTTTGATTGTTCTCAATGGTCTATATTAAAAATATTGCCAGAAAAATGGGGATTTGGGAAACATTTTTAGGAGTAATAACTCAATTGTACTCAGAAGGTACTTCTTCAATACTAGTTAATGATGGAATGACCGAACAAATTACCCTAGGCCGGGGAACTAGACAAGGATGTCCTCTTTCTCCAGTACTCTTTTGTACTTCTGCCAGTACTTCTGGCAAATGCAATAAGGGATGACAAATCCATTAAAGGTATTGGGAAAGAGGGGGAAACTAAAATTAGTTTATTTGCAGATGATGCCCTACTGACAATTTTAGACCCAATAGAGAAAATTCAAAGAGTAAAAAATCATCTAGAAGAATTTGGGGAAATAACTGGATTATGTGTAAATTGGCAAAAATCAGAAAGTTTATTGTTTAATTTTGGAAGAGAAGATCTTAAGATAATTGAAAACTTTGGGATGAAATGTGGTAAAAGTATTAAATATTTAGGATTAGAACTCTATAAGGAGTTTATCAAGACTAAAGAAAAAATATTTTAAAATTAAAAGAAGAGATGAAAAATAGAATACAAAGTTATACTAAATTGAACTTATCTTGGTTTGGTAGAATAGCATTGGTAAAAATGAAGATACTACCTAAAATCAATTTTATCTTTAGAATGTTACCTGTTCAGTTTTTGGAAAAGGATCTTAAAATTCTCCAAGACATGATAAATAGGTACTCTAACAGTGGGAAAAAAATCAAGAATAAGCAAAAGTTTGTGGTATAGATCTCAAAAAGAAGGAGGATTAGGTATACCCAAACTAAGAAATTATTATATAGCTAATCAAATTTGTTGTTTGGGGAAATTTTTATTCAAACCAGAGAAGGTAATATGGTGGGAGCTGGAGTCATTGGACATAAAGGGGGACATAAATAAGTTTTTGTTTAGTGATTTTAAAAATAAGGTAGAGATTGAGAATCCCCTCCTGAATGGTTTAATGACTACATGGAGAAAATATAGAAAAAAATTATCACTGAAGGGTTCCCCATTATGTTTAGTAACAGACTTGGAAAATTTTCCTACAAATTTGAAGCATTATTTAGGGTTATTTAAAGCTAAGAAAATAGCTAGATTAAAAGACTGGTTGGGCAAAATTAGAACAAATCAGGACATAAAAACCACTCTGCAATCTAGTGATTTAATATGGATAAACTATATCCAGTTAGAAAAATGGACAAAGGACTGAGTCAGAAGAAACAGTCAACTTAGAGATTGTACAAAGTTTGAACAGTTTTTATTATCGCTTGAATCGGACCAGGATAATATAGAGAAAGGACTAGTACATAAAATATACAAAATAATAGGGGACTCATTGGAAGCGAAGGAGTTAGATTCCCTGAGAGAGGTCTGGAAACAAGACCTTAATGTAGAGATAAAAAAAAGAAGACTGGAGAAAAATCTGGAACATGAAAATCCTGAGATAATTATCGGTCAGGATAAAAGAAAATTATTTTAAATTGGTTTCTAGATGGTACCTGATGCCAATTAGGTTAAATAGAATGAACGCTGAATATTCTAAGATGTGCTGGAAATGTGAGAAAAAGATAGGTACATATATGCATCTCTGGTGGGAATGTGAAATAGTTCAAAAGTTTTGGGAAATTGTTTTTTAGAGCTAAGTGAGATGATTCAAGTAGATATTGATTGTAATCCAGAGATAGCACTGTTATCATTGTCAACTATAGAGATGGGCACGACTTAGCGGTATTCCCGTTTCCGTTTCCGTTACTCGTATCCGTTACTCTACGGAAACGGAAACGGGAATTACTCCGCCAGAATTCGAGCTCGAACCGACGAACGAACAATTTGGTCTGATTTGTCGTGCTCGTTACTTGCATCGCGGCGATCACGCAATGCCAAGCGGCACAGAAAAAAAGTTTTTAAAAGTTAAAAAAAAAAACCTGATTCCCGGCCCTAAAAGTAGGCGAAAACTGTCTGAGGGCACCTACCAGGCCAGAAGGGTGTTTTATTTGGGGGGGTTTCCCCGCCCCCTCTCCTTGGCTATTGCTACTGCTGCGCTGCTGGTACCAGGCTGGGAGGGCGCATCCATTTGCAAAGGGGATCCAAAATGGCGACCGCAATATTTTTTTGAAATCGTTGCCCAAAACCCCACCAAAGCACCACAGAAACATGCAAAAATTAGCTATTTTAAATGCTTGAATTTTTACAGCAGCAGCAGTGGGTTTTTCTTGCAAAAAAAAGTCTCCGTTGATTTTATTTTATTTTATTTTATTTTATTTTATTTTATTTTTTTACACCTGCGCATTCGCAATGATGGGCTCGCCCATGGGAGTGGACCATGCAAAGTTTTGGAGCCATTCCACCAATCGCATGGCCAGGTTTTGCTGACTGTACCAGGCTGGGAGGGCGCATCCATTTGCCATGCAGTGCGGGGGATCCAAAATGGCGACCGCAATATTTTTTTTGAAATTGTTGCCCAAAACCCCACCAAAGCACCACAGAAACATGTGAAAATTAGCTATTTTAAATGCTTGAATTTTTACAGTAGCAGCAGTGGGTTTTTCTTGCAAAAAAAAAAGTCTCCGTTGATTTTATTTTATTTTATTTTATTTTATTTTATTTTATTTTATTTTTTTACACCTGAACATTTGCAATGATGGGCTCGCCCATGGGAGTGGACCATGCAAATTTTCCACCAATCGCATGGCCACTTGGCCAGGTTGACCACAGAGACTTCTGGGATGTGCCAATCGGGCATAAACAGCCCAAGCCCAAACCCGAACCCTAAGCCTAAGCCTAACCCATACGCCAGTACACTGTCCTTCTAAGTGGGTCAGAGAGGCACCCAGAGGTGCACCCCAATACTCACCCTAACCTCACCTGTAACTAGCCTAACCCTAGTCCTTGCGCTAACCCATCTTAACCCTAAGCCAGATCTACTTGCATTGCACTACATGCAAGTACGTGAGACACAGCGGGTGCAAAGAGTCTGCCAGTCCGTCACTTGTGGCTCTGGCTGACTCCTGCAGCTCCCTCCAGGAGCCCACTACCCCCCCCAACTACTAATGAAAACGAAAAAACCAAAAAATGAACCGACTAATTTTTGCGAAATTTCGCGAAAAAAGGATACGAGCCGAATCGGACTGCCTCCAACACATGACAACTCGAAAACGTCATTTTCCCTAGTCGTGCCCATCTCTAGTCAACTAGTAAAGATTATGATGTTACAACAAAAGAACTAATAGAAAATCTTATGACAGCTGCTAGATTAATAATAGCAAGAAACTGGAAATCTAAACTAGATCTCAAGATGGAAGATTGGTATAACGAACTTTGGGATATAGCCATAAATGATAAATTGTCTTGTAGTTTAAAAGTTAAACGAGGAGAAATGAAAAAAGACATTTTTATGACATTTGGGGAAAATTTATAGACTTTGTATTAGTAGAAGGGAAGGGGAAAGAACCGACAAATATTTCAAGACAGTTCTGGAGAAGAGGACTTTAAGAATAATATTAGAGCAACAGACGTTGGAGTAATAAAGAAGAACTCATGGAAGAACTGGATGGTCCCGGGGGTGGGGATGCACTAGTGTTTTTATTTGTTTGTTTGTCTTTTAATTTTTATAATATATTAAAAATAAAATAAAAAAGAAAAGATAAAACACTTTTCAAGACAATGTAAAGTCTTAGATGTTAGTACCAAACACCCTGATTGAAAATCTGCAATTACCAGTTTGTAACAGAGAAGAGCATACATTTGTCAGAATACATTTGTAAATTCATATATTCCACACATATCATGATCATAATGCTGCTTCTTTTTTTTTTTTTGCAACACCAGCAACTTGATTAGAAACTTCAGAAGAATCCCTAGTAATCTTCATCGTTCTCTCCACTGTGTACTTCATAAAGGCTATTCCAGCAATAATATTCTACATCCAGTGGCGAAGTCACAACCTTACCAGGAAATTATGTCACTTTTGCATTATTAGTTCCAGTTTATCCAGTGTCATGAAGGTGATACCACTTCAGTTATATAGCTAAGGTCAGTTTGTGATCATGTATAAAGCTGCACAGTCCCAGGGTGCCCCCAGAAGAAGGAAATGGTAAACTGCTTCTGAGTACTCTCTTCTTAAAAAATCCTACAAAGGGCCACCGTGAGTCAGACTTGATGGCACACCATTATTATTACTGACATCATAAAGAAGGTGCATGGATTCCCATGCAGTTCCTGCAGAGAGCAAAACATCCCCTCCCTACAGTCATCCTCAATTCTAATCACATGCTTCTGTTCTGAGAGTAATTAATATTCCCTTATGCTCTGGCCCTGAGAGCTTTATAATGCTCACCGTTTCTTAACAGGTTTTTATCAAAGCCAGCATGTTCTGTACACACTCTGTGGATCCCTTTAAAATTATGCATCCAGGATGCAGTAAATCAGAAAAGACAGTCGTCAAGCAGGTCTAAAGGTCTGAAGTTCAGTGCTGAGACCATTAATGGAAATAGCAAGGCATTTGATGACATGACACATGTTTCACATTGTGTACTAGTCAGACATCAAATGCCATTATATATTTATTATTATTTAAACTAAAACAGATTAGCTAGAGCCCTGTTTTTGTTCACAGGTAGTAACACATTCTCAGAGGTCACAGTGGCTACTTAAATCTAACTAATGAGGTACTGGTTGTATGCTTTGGTCAGTCACAAGACAGACAGCTTGACCTTCTTCATTATAATCAGATATGTGTTGCACTCGAAAGCTTGCAATGTTCTTTTTTTATTTTTAATAGTGGCCTATGAAGGTATCGCCTGTAACCTATTTTTGCAATTGTGTTTTGTGATGGCCACGCGGCTCAACTCCTTTTTGCCTCGATTTGAATTGTGATGATACCTAGAAAGAGCCGCCATTCCCCAGAGACCTGGAATGAGGCACAAGAACTCTCAACATCAAAGGGCAAGATGGCTTCCACTAGGTAATATAACTTTAATTCAATCCGTTTCCAATTGGCAAACCTAGTGGACTTAACAAAACGTTTTCCCCCATAACCCAGAATGAAGCACATGGGTCCTTTGTATCAACCCTTTTCTCCCCCAGGCCAAAAGGGATTTGTATGTCTCGTAGTGCCAAATGGGGCTGGGTAACGGAGGGGGTGGTATATGACCCATGTTTCTTTGTTTGAAGAAGTGGGTGTGTGACTTAAGAAGCAGCCTTTTACAACTGCCCTGCTTGCCTCCTACAAGAATCCTTTCTTGGCTGAAAAGAACATCACCTAGCCATGATTTTAAGAACATCATCTAACTAAGGACTTTAAAAGCAACCTCCTGGCGAAGAACATCTTTCAACATGTCTGAACTTCTGGGACCTGCTTTGAAGAAGGGTGATTGACTGCACTCGAAAGCTTGCAATGTTCCTTTTTTATTTTTAATAGTGGCCTATGAAGGTATCGCCTGTAACCTATTTTTGAAAGTTATTTCCACAACTGCTCTACTGCACATATATACACACCCAGCACCAACAAGATTTTGACTATTATTTTGGTGTCAAACAAATCATAAAATAAAATGAGACACAATGCAATAAAACAGGCATGTCCAAACTTCAGCCCTCCTGATGTTTTGGACCACAACTCCCAGAATGCTAAGCTTAGATTGCCAATGGCAAAGGAGTGTGGGAGTTGCTGTCCAAAAGATCTGGAGGGCCGAAGTTTGGACATGCCTGCAATAAAAGTCAAGCATCCCTTTTTAAAAAATAGCCTATGACCAAAACAAATTTAAATAATTGCATTCATCTAATTAATTCTGACTTGTAGTGACCCTTGCCATGGTTTTCTAGGTATAGATACTTGGAGGTGATTTACTGCTCTCTTCTTCTGGGGTGGTCCTGGGAATGTTTAGCTTGCCCAAGGTTCATAGGGTGGCTCTTCTCCCAAGAACTAAAGCAGGGAAATTGAACTTCCAGCCTCTGTCTCTGTAGTCAGATACTCACTGAGTCATGCAGCTAATATAGAAACCATGGCTATTAAAACAATGAGTAAATAACCAGAGGTACAAACACAAAGGAGAAGTATGGTAAGCAGGGAACAATATTATAGGTATTCCAATAAAGTAAAGTGATAACAAATGTAGGTGGTCTAGGAAACTTTTTAATGTTCAGCTGATATAAATTGATATGTTGGAATCATAGTTATATGAAAAGGCTTTGGATAAATATCAAAGGTTCACTATAGCACCAAATGGAAAATGATGTGCCATGGAGCAAAAACTTTCTAAGGGGAGCATTTCATAATTAAAGGCCAACATTGACAAGACCCCCTTGTCTCACAGCCACCCTCCAGATATTTATTATGTATCATATGGAATCTTACTTCATTCAAAAGTAAAAACTTTTATGCATCTTTCATGTACTAATAGTCAACTAATGCTACAGTGAATTCATTCTCTGTGGCAGTTCATACAGAATCATATGGCACCAACCATGCACAAAAAGATAATGTCAGCAAGGTTGGGTGCAGTGCAACTATAGGATTCTATATTTTAAAATGAGATTAAATTAAATTTGCACTTTGTATTTCGGAAGCTAAGCAGGGTCGGCCCTGGTTAGTACTTGGATGGGAGACCACCAAGGAATACCACCTGGAGTAGGAACTGGCAAGCCACTCCATTATTCCTGCCAAGAAAACTCCATGGACATGGAGTCATGAAGAGTCGGTCACGACTGTAATGACAAAACACATGAGCAAATCATTAGCAAAAGCATTAGCAAATAGAATTTAAAGGGCTCTTTTGGTTGTGATCCAGTACACAGGCATTTGATTGTACTCACTAACACAAAGAAAACTCAACATGTACCATGAAATGAGAAAGGAAAACGAAAGAGGAGAAAAGGTAGGAGAGGAAATCATGTATCCATGATCCTCAAGAGGAGCAAATGTGAAAACATAAATCCATGTAAAGCCAATACCTGCATGCCATATAGAAAATGTTGAAATTACTATGAGGTCCTCAATCCACTAAGTAACAGAAGGCAGATATTTACCCTTCCAATATTTTGAGCCACTCAAAATCGTAGAAGATCAATTTCTGCCAAGCAGAGATGAGTTTCCAAGCTCCAATCAGTTTATTCAGAAGCACATGGAAGACTATAAAAACAGATGTTTCTCTTCAAACATAATAATATAATTAAATAACCTCACCTCAAAAAGGAACTATGAAAGGACATGCTGGACTAGGTGTTTGAGCATAGTTGGCTCAGCAGAAAATAAAAACACAAAAGCAGAGCTCACCATCACCATTGGTATATTTCCAGTAGGTCAATCCAACAGCATAACAAAATAAAGAAGAGAAATCCCCCAAAACCATTACACATGGGTTTTCACTATATACAAGCCTCAGCCAATCACAAAGCATTACATAATTTACTTTAACCTTAATACTAGAGATGGGCACAACTCAAAAAAATGGTGTTTCATTTGTCGTTTGTCGTTTAGGGGGTCCGTTTCGGTTCATTTTCGTTTTTCATGATTTTTTGCAAAAAATTTCATTTTCGTTTCATTACGTAATGAAATGAAAAAACGAAAAGGAAAATGAAAAATTGCTGTTTCGTTAGCATTCATTGCAGTTCAATTTTTTTGCTGCAACAAAAACGAAACACACGACAAAATTTCTGTTGTTTTGTTTCATTTCATTTCATTTTGGAGACAAAATTCGTTTTTGTTTCGTTATGTAACAAAATGAAAAAACGAAAATGAAAACAAAAAATTGCTCATTTCGTGTCCATCTCTATTTAATACACATGTGTTAGCCTTCCTTTTTTGTTAACCACAGTTACCAGCCAGGAAAAAAATTACTGAGGGCTAAGCAAATTTTTGAACAAAGAATGCTGGCTTTGTGAGGTTAAACATTCATTTGACATTCCTTTAAGTTCCTCAGGTACAGTAATCCCTCGTTTATTGCAGGGGTTAGGGATCCGACCCAATCTGTGATAAAGGAAAATCTGCGTTATGCAGAAGCTGGGTCGGGTCAAGACTGGGGGGCCTGTCTGGCGCCTCCTGCACTTACCCCAGGGCCTCCAATGGGCTTCCCGGGCCTGTCGGAGGCTGCAGAAGTGGTTTCAGGTGATCCTGAAGGCACTTTCGGTTTGCCAGAAACCATTTCTGGTGCCCTGGCCTTCATATACTATGGTTCCGCGATATACCAGGACCACAGTCTATGAACCATGAAATGGCAGGGGAGGACTGTATATTGCTTGCACACACACACACACACACACACACACACACACACACACACACACACACACACACACACACACACACACACACACACACACACACACCAAATTTTCATGCTGATTCAGTAGTATCTATCCTGGATGCAGGATTCTGAGGGAAGAAATTCAGAAAAAGTAACTTTTATTTGGCTGCCTATTTGTCTGGATCACGAGCACATATAGATATTTGTGTGCATCTGGCTTCCCTCTATTCCTGCCACATGTGTCATGGCACAACATCTCCAGATGTCGACACTGGGCTTCCATTTTTTAAAAAAATCAATATCTATAGATCTAGGGTAGTGTTGGCGAATCTATGGTGGGGTACCAAAGGTGACACTTGGAAGAGCCCTTTCTGTGGGAACCCGACGTCACCCCTTGCACAGCCACCTGTATTCAGGTTAAATTGCTGTATTGGCACTTTGCAGAAAATTAGTGGCTTTTGAATTGCAGTTTGGGCTCTCGGTCTCTAAAAGGTTTGCCATCACTGGTCAAGGGTGGAACAATCACTTGCCTTGACAAAAACAATCATGTGATTTCAACCAGGTACATATACCTATCTTCAGAATGTGAATGCTAAAATCAAATGTATGGGAGCTTGAGGATGGAACACCACACTAGTTGGGTCTTGCATGTCCCCATTCCCATAAGGGGATGCCCAGTTTGGCCTACTGGTTCAAACTACAGGCATGGGAAGATGGTGAGATATTCCTGTTAGATATCCAGTAACTGTGCTTACAAGGAAAAAAATGATTCTGTGCCACACAGTAATGGATTCTTTCTTCTGCACTTCAACTACAACTTCTCTGTCACAGTCCATTTAAACAAATATATTTAAAACTCCAAAATTTCCATTTGAATGGCTCTGTTTGATATGATGGTCTTGTGCATTTGTCTCTTGAGACCAATTTAAGGTTTATCTACATCTTTGCTTTCAAAATAAGTTACATCTGACAGACTTGCCAGGCTTATGAGCCAGTTACTTTAGCAGTTAATATTCTCTTGATCTCCTTCCTTTCAGAAGCTCGTTGAAAGATGTTTTATATTTATTTTCCACTGGCATGTAGGTGACTCCATTTTTATTCTACACACACACACACACACACACACACACACACACACACACACACACACACACACACACACACACACACACACACACACACACACACACACACAGCATTTAAAAATTACACAGACCTGTAGACACTCTCTCTCTCTCTCTCTCTGTCTCTCTCTCTCTCTCTCTCTCTCTCTCAATCTCTATCTCAGGGTGGGGTGGGGGAACAAAATCATATTGCCATTCTTTTCTCAAATAACTTCAGTGAACTCTAACAATGATGGTGACATATGGGTGATTCACTACAGTGTAATTAATCCAAATAACAGGAAAATAACTAGTGAATAAATTAAACACACACACAACACACACACACACACACACACACACACACACACACACACACACACACACACACACACACACACACCTCCCATCTTCCAAGGGAACAAACACATAAACAATGGAACGTTGAACAATACATAAAAAGAAGTAAAATAATACTATAAAATACTTGGCGAGATGGAGGAATTGAATAAAAAAAGAAAATCAAAGGTCTCAAATGCCTCACGGAAGAGCCAGGTCTTCAAGGCTTATTAAAGGCAGGCAGGGACTGTGCTAGGCACAGCTCACTTGGGAGATGGTTCCAAAGTGAGGGAACCAGCCACAGAGAAGGCTCAGTTGCTGGTTACCACTTTCCTAGCCTCCCTGGGCATGACCACCTGGAGTGAGAGCACCCGCGACATTCTAGTAGGTCCGGCCTCAGTTGATCTCTGGAAGATCCGCTCCGCCAAGTATTCAGGTCCCAAGCCATGGGGGGTTTTGTAAATCAAAACCAGGACCTTGAATCTTATTCGAAATGCAATGGGCTACCAATGCAAGCAAGCCAGAACTGGGGTGATGTGGTCATATCGACCCGCACCAACCACCATCATTTTGTACCTGTTGAAGTCTCTGAATAAGGGTCAAGGTCTTGGTTTTGATTTACAAAATCCTCCATGGCTTGGAGATAATATATAAACTGGAACAATATAAGATCAATTTAAAGAATTTTTAGAGGAAACAATGGCAGAAGTAGAGACTTAGATATGAATACAATGCTGGAATTATGTTCTAGGCTCTGGGTTAAAGTCCTCAGTTGCCCTGCTTGGGAAGAGTGAGTAGTATGGGCAGTTCTCATTGGAAGCAGGTGCTCTGATGAGTACCCATAGCCTAAACCATTTAGGGTTTATGAGGCTGATCTGGAAGCTCCAGGTGGTCCAGAATATGGCTGCCAGATTACTGACAGAGGTAAGGAAACATCATCATATATCCCCACCCTGGTATCCTTACACTTGTTACCAATTTGCTTCCATATTGATTTCAAGGTCATTTTGTCCAGTTTCAATGTCAGTATATTCATCCTCATCCAGCCAAGCATGGCCTCCAGGCAGCACTCAAGGAATGGGACAGCATCCACTGCAGAAGGCAAACAGAAAAAAATAGATCTGGGTGCCATCAGAGTACAAATGACGTGAAGCTCCAAAACTCCCAAGGAGCCCTCCCAGCACCTCATAAAGATGATATATAGCATTGGCAAGAAGACTGATCCACGTGGAACCCCATAGTTGAGTGTTCATGGGGTGGACATCATTTTACCAAGTTGTACTCTCTGAGGACAGTCCTCCATGAAGGACCAGAGCCAAGCCAAAGAGAGACCCCCAATTTCCAAGCTGGAGAGCTCACCCGGAGGACACTGTGATTGACTGTATCAAAGGCCACTGAAAGATCAAGGAGGACCAACAAGGAGATCTTGCCCTCATCAAGAAGGTCATCTTGCAGGATGACCAATGCTGTCTCTGTGCCAGGGCATGGCCTGAACCTGGAGAAGAATGAATCAAATGAGTCAGTTTAATCTAGACGAGCCTAAAGCTGATTGGTCACCACCCTTCCTACTACCTTGATTTTTAAAAAGGAACATTGGTGACAGGCCAGTTGTTGATGTCACCTGCTGCCAAATTAGGTTTGTTACAAATTTGCCAAATGAGTATCTCCTCGAGGGCTAGGAAGACCCTGACCTCTTGGAGAAACCATTAATTAATGCTGTGGCCCACTCCATTACCACAAGCAGCATATGGCTGCTTTTATGAGCCAGGACAGGGAAGGAACTAGAGAGGTGATGGTGGCTCTACAGCAATCAAGTGCCCTGTCCACTTCTGTTGATGTCACCAGTTGAAATTTTGTTAATTCATCAGACAGGGCAATGCAGAGGATATCTTGGCTCAATCCACTGTCAAGTAATAATGGTCAAGGACATGGTGGACATCCTCCACTTTGGATTTTTAAAATGCGAACCAACAGGAAATATCACTGAGAGGCCTATCACTGTGACCAATCCTGGATAGATTGCAAAATATGTAGAAAAGCTCAGCCTGGAGGTTGTGTTTCACTTATCCAGGTTGTGAGGTAAGATCTTCTAGTGGCCTTCAGCTTTGCCAAGTAGATGTTCAATACAGTCTTAGTGGCTTTAAAATTAGTTTCCATTGGGGCCCACCTTCGATGGTCTCTAACCTCTTCTTATTTTGCTCCATGGTCTGCAGTAGTAAGTTATACCATGGGACTGAGCAGGAAGAAGGTGGAGAGGCTTTCAGGTGCAATCAAAGTGACCGCTCTGGTAGTGATATCATGCCAACCATCCACCAGAACACTGAAGGAATACCAAGCAGATGAACCAGAATGCCCGGCATGGTATCATGAAAGCCAGTTCAATCCAATAATCTTGAGGAGTGGAATATCTTAATGGGCCCTTGATCCTTAGAGGGGTGGGGAGTGCTAAATGATAGGCTTGATTTTATTAGGTGATCAATCAATATTTTCTTTGTCATTTCTATATCCTTTGATAGTTGAAGCCCATTTGCTGTTTCTGACTTAAACAGCCTCTACTGTTTCTTCTTCCACCCAATTTCAAGTGTATAGTTCTCAGAGTTCATTTTAATTAATTTCAGAATATATTAGATGCAATTTTATTTAATAATGAATAAAATGGAAACTTTAATTAATTCAGTGTAGGTTTTAAGGAAAATGCTGAAATAATCTTTCATGAGCTAAAATTAGTTATAATTACTGAAGCCTGAATAAGATTGTTGGGGCAAATAAAACTAAGAAATAATATTATAATAAAAAGTAAAATAACATGAATATAATAATTATGTATGGTTTATATACACACATATATACATATACATACAAACATATGTATATATACATGTATTCAATATGATATACAGTATATACAGTATTAAATAATGGATATAAAATAAGCTCTGCTCATACCTTAGGCCAGTGATGGTGAACCTTTTAGAGAGGGAGTGGCCAAACTGTGATTCAAAACCCACTAATTTGTCGCAAAGTGCCAATACAGCTATTTAACTTGAATACAGGTGGCTGTGAAGGGGCAATGTTGGGTGTCCATGGAAAGGGCTCCAAGTGCCACCTTTGGCACCCATGCCATAGGTTCGCCAACATTGCCTTAGGCCATACCTCTATTAAATGTACAATTGCCTGAATGGAATATCTAGGTGGTTTCCTTACGGTCGTATTAAACAACAGTGTCTGGTTTTCCCTTCTTTATTTTAGAAATCTGAATCTCCAAACCAGTCTGAATGACTTCAGCCCCTCAGGGTCTAAACAAAGTAGATACAAACCCCTAGATGCTGCACAATTCAATCTGAAATGTCACAACACTAAGACATTCACATTATGTTTCTATATGTAATCTTTAAAAGGTGAAGCAAAAGGACCACAAGGGGGGAAAGAGAGATTATTCTGAAATAATGAGTATCTGTGTGCCTCTGGAAAAAAGAAAAGATAGCTGTTCTTTCTCACAATATAGGATAAGAAACCCTTTTATATTGATTGCTAGAAAGCATGCAAAGTGAGAGGTACGTTTAGGTACAGTGTTATGAAGGCTCATATAATTATAGAATTCCAAAGGAGCCAAATAGGTGAAATAAGACATTTTGCAATCCTTGGCTTGCAAAATGACTAGGGATGGGCACCTTGAGAAAAATGAGACACTGTTTTGTCATTTCGTAAGGTTTTGAAACATTATGAAACGAAACAAAACATGGCATGTCATCTGAACCGAAAATCAAATGATGTTTTCGGTTTGGTTCCACCAAACCAGGAAGCTGCCACCAGATCTCCCTTAAGGCAAGGGGCTGCCATCCGGCGGCTGTTTCCCAGTTCTCGCCACCGCCTCCCAGCTGATTTTGAAAGGTCAAGCTGCAAAAAAAGAAAAAAACAGCTTGGAGACGATGGGAAATCCGCAGCAGGGGGCTGAGAAAGCAGTACTAACATCAGTGCTACCCTCTCAGCTGCCTGCTGGGTGATTTCCTTACCAGACAGACTCCTCCAGTTAGGGAATACTCTGGATCATTTTAAACAGGCTCCAGCCCAGATGTCAGAGGCTGGAGCCTGGTTAACATTGCCCCCCCCCCCAACAGCGAACCTCTTGCTGTTGTGGATAGGCAATTTTAAAAAGGCTCCAAACCACAACCTGGGTAGTGGGCTAGAGCCTTTAAAAAAAAACCCACTGCACCAAAAAGCCTCCACACTGTCCCTGCTCCTTTCTCCTCCTCCTGGTGTGTGTGTGTTTTGGACAGGGGACTGTCCTGCCCCCACTGCCCACAGCACTCCCTGTCCAAAACACACCCCTGAGAGGAGGGTGGCAAGGGTTAGGGCCTGGGTTAGGGCTAGGGTCAGGGCTAGGGTTAGGGTTAGGGTTAGTGTCAGGCAAGGGAGAAAGGAGCAGGCAGGGAGGGAATTTACTTCTGCCTGGCTGCTCCATTCTGCCTAGCTGCCCACCTACCAGCTGGGATATTTTGATAGCCCGAGCTGCCAAAGTCAGCTGGACGATGTTGCCGAGGAGTCCTTTGAATTCCCCACTGTACCAGCTAGAGCACTGATGCTGCAGGGGATTCATTTCGTTTCATTTCATTTCATAAGTAATGATTTTTTTTAAATTGTCACTTATGATAAAAAACAAAAAGCAGGGGGGATAAAATGGAATGAAATTATATGCTATTTTCTGTTTCCTTTCCCATCCCTAGAAATGACCCATCTTTTATTCTTAAAGTGTCCATGAGAGATAGCTTTCTAAATTTATTTCATGAAAGCCTCCAAGGAAAGAGATTCTAGGCCCTCTTATTCAAAGCTTATCTCTGCTGGTTCTCACAAGTTCAGCCTCCCCATCAGTCAGCCTGTTCTCTTCTTCCATCCTCTGTGGACAAGGTGAACAACTGTTTTCACTCCTGAGATTCCTTTAAATAGATATTTTTCTTTTGTCTAGGCTAAATATATCCCGGTACATTCAGTCCTTTTTCATACTGCCCCTCCTAGGCTCCAGCTCCATGCTAGCCAGAAACTAGAGTCACCATAGCACCTGCATTGATAGTTGACTTGTTTGAGACCATCCAGGGAAAAAGAGTTATGTGCAGAGTGACCTGCAGACTCCAGGTTTGCAGAGAGGTCTTGGGTTCATTCAAGAGGCTAGGTGGTGCATAAAGAGTGTCTTGGTGAAGGGAAAGAACAATTCCCCTAGTGAGTTGTTAAAACCAAGCAAGAGGCAGGCAGCATCTGAATAAAGTACAGTGGTACCTCGACTTAACGTATTTAATCTGTTCCAAATGCATGCTCTTAAGTCGAACTACTATTAAGTCAGGGTACCTATCTAAAAAATTGAAAAAATAAGTTTAAAAATCAAAAAAATGAAAAAAATGTGTACGTCGAGCAGACCATATCTAAAATTTGTAAGGTGGCAGTTAAAATGGCAACAGTTTTCCACTCTTAAGTCAAATTGCTCTTAAGTCGAGCTGCTCTTAAGTTGGGGGTACCACTGTAGATGAAAGTGGCAGGCTTTAGGAGACTCATATTGCCTAAAGATGGGCATATATCTCAGTTCAGAGGTTTGTGTCAGTTCATAACACAGGTGCTGTGCATTCCATTCCCCCAGCTCCCCAGCTGCAACCCCCACTCACCAGCTGGCCTGTGCTCCTCTCCTCTTTTTCTTTGGCTTCTTTGCCCTACATCCTTGGCTGGTTGTGCACTCACACACAAGGAGATGGGAAAGGCAACCTCATGCTCCTTCAGGGGACTGGCCAAACAGCCAAGAAGATGGAGAGATGTGCTCTCCAGCTGGTGAATGGGTCATAGCCAGAGCGGTGGGGGAAAGGAACATGTGGCAGCTGTGATGTCATTCATACAGACCAGTAGGAACCTCCAAACTGAGATCCGTGGCCATCTCTATAAGTACCAGCCCCTGTGAAGGTCACATCGCTCATGCATGTGAAGCCAGAAGTGACCAGTAAGTGACTCCTAATTTCAACATGATAGGTTTGGTTTTGGAAATAGGTTTTCTGTGAAAACCTATTTGTAGGGCAAATAAGTTTTCAAATAGGTTTTCAAGTTGTAGGGCATATATCTTGTTTTAGAGGAGGAAAACTATATCTTCTGAAAGTGTGAGTCTTTGATTTTGGTTCTGGAAATGTATCCTGTTTGCTCATAATTTGCACAAAGCAGTCAGCTCAGCCCAGAAAGGACTCTCTACAACTAGGTATGAGCCTTTTTGATTTCTTGATGACATATCCTAAAATTTTTCCATTCTGAGTGTTCCTCCTGAAATATTCTCTCCTGACAACACATGTGGGTCATAGGGAGAAAAAGCCTAGCTGGGAAGGGTTTGTGACTTAGCACAGGCGTAGCTTTGTCTTAGCTTCCTATTCAGAAAGGAGGCTCCCAGCTAGCAGTGAGATAGCCTTGAATTTGGAATTAGGGCACAGCTAGGCCTATGCCAAACTACCAAGCTTTCCCAGCTAGACCCTTTTCTCATGTGAGCCAAATTTAAGTTTCTGTAGGCATAGGTCTGCCAAATGAAACTCTCATGGTGGAGCGGGGTGGTATAGAAACAGAAATAAATAAATGAATAAAATGTGTTGTCCAACAATTCAGAAAACCCCCATGCTTCTCTGAAGATTGGAATGGGGAGGTTCTATTTGGAATGGTCTTGCCTGACATATAGGAAGTGCTGTATTCAAAAATGTCTTGAGGATGCCCAATTATTTTAGCTTAAAAGGCTGGATGGGTTTTTTTTTAATCAAATTTTGGACAAGATGAATAAGTACCAAGGTTGTTAAGAGACACATGACTGAGAGAGAGTGATGAGTGAGAAATAAAAGGAGGCAAAAAGAGAGAGAGTGGGCAGAAGTATGACCTCCCTAATCTTTCACTGAAATCCTGTTGCTTGGTTTAGTAAATCACACAGGAGCAGTGATGTCCAAACTTCAGCCCTCCAGACGTTTTGGACCACAACTCCCAGAATTCCAAGCCTGTATTGCCATTGCCAAAGGTCTGTGGGAGTTGTGGTCCAAAACATCTGGAGGGCCTACGTTTGGGCACCACTGCACTAGAGTAAGTGCATAGAATCAGAGGGAGTTGCCTGTGTCAGCTCCTCCATATGTTCCATTGATTCAAATAGGCCTGCTCTACTTACAATTTACTTTGCTCAAAGAAGTCACACTTAAAGTTGTCCCACTTGGATCCATGGAACCTATGGAGTTGACTCTCCCACTCCTCATGGATTCAATGGGCCTACTGTAATGCCCTCTGCTATGCTAAGCAACCAATTTCAGCCCATGGATTTTAAAACAAGCAAAGCAAGGTCCCTTGGCTGGTAGGTGGAAATTGCCGGGGTGTGCATTTTCTACTCTGCCTCCCTAATACGGGCTGGACTTGATTCATAGGTTTGCTTCCAGCTCTGCAGTTATATGATTATGATGATGACGATGATGGTGATGACTGCTTAAATATATTTCTTCAGTTTTTCTGTGGCCATGCACAAGTAACACCCTGAAATTTAACACCTTAGATGTGAACTCAGACATGGGGAGGGAGTGAACAGCACTTTACGCCAATGCTCCAGGACAAGGAGAATTTATCCAAACATTTCTCAGCAATGGTTTGTTCTGCTCACAACCACCACCAAGCACCAAAAGAATTCTTGACTTCTGCTTTGCAAGACCAAACAAGGGCATCTGTGTCAGCAACATGCACACACTGTCCTCAACCACCTCATAATTTATTTCAGATTTCAAAGGTAATTCCTCTTCATTGAAACCAAAACATTATGGCTGAAGTTCTTGTTGGGGGAAACTCCATTGTGTGCCATTGGGGGAGGGCCAAGAGACTGTCCTGTCTTTAAAGCCACAGAATCCAGGTCTCTGTAGGTGTAGTTGGACTACAATTCTGATAATCCCTTGCACTATGGAACTGATGGGAACTAAACTCCAACAAGATCTGAAGGCCCATAGGACCAACATGACTGCATCACCATATCATCAACCACCACCACCCCTGCTTTGGTAGTTGATTCTCTCAGTATCCTTCCACAGGTTGCCTCCTCTATTGCCTTCCTTTTTTGCACTGGTGGTAACAACCATGGAAAAAGATGAGGAGTCAACATTGAGAATGAGTCAGAGGAGATCATGGAATGGTGACCACATGGGTGCTGGCAGCAGCAGTAGCAGGAGGTGTATTATCACAAACATATGCAGGTTAAATTTTGAACCGCAACCTGGGAGTAAGGCCAGCCTCTGTAGCCTCTGGCCAGCTGCACAGTCCTAGGATGCCATTAGAAGAAGACCATCAGCCATTTCTGGGTACTGTCTACCTAGAAAACCCTGAAAAGAGTTATTATAAGTCAAAGCATGGTTATTAATAGCTAAGCACAGGAGCAGGCTTTTTTCTTGATCAGGACCACAGTAGATGATGGAGAAATGAAGTCAACCTGTAATTACAGCAAGGGTGAATTTTTTTTTTTTTTTTTCCCCCTACGTAGGCCTCCCTTTCCTCCACACTGTCGAGATATTTCACCTAAAAAGCCTTGGCTGCATCTGAAATCCTACTGCTATCATCAATTGTTGGACACTTTGCCATGGATCTTTTGGAAATGTGTGTCATCTCAAGATAAATTGTTTTTTTGGCACTGCGGACTCCAACCATGAGAGCATTTGCAAATGGATGCAAAATTCAGAACAAAGGAGTGGAACTAAAGATTTCAAAAAATGAAATGAAAGAACAGCACATGGTGAAAATTAGTCTCATGGAAATCAAAGAGAAAATCAAGAGGGGACTGAGTGCTCTTGGAAAAATTAAGCAAGAGGACAAAATGAAGCCAAAAATACCATGCAGGGCTATGAAGCACAGCAGGACGTAAGCAGATCATACTTTACAGAAGAGGAAAATGGAATGAATAGATAAGATATTATGCCAAAATGTATGGTATAACCTGAAAGTCAAAACTGTTCAAAGAACAATAAGTAAACCACAGTGATGAATAAATCAGCATCACATTGAACAAATCCTGGACTGGATTGCCTTCTCTCTCTCTCTCTCTCTCTCTCTCTCTCTCTCTCTCTCTCTCTCTCTCTCTCTCTCTGAAGAAAAGAAAGATTTTCAGCACAATTCAGTGTTTATTGAAGTCTTCAGAAGAACTATTGATTTTAATGAAGCTGGAATGCATTGGAAAAATGAATATGCAGTGAATAACTGTGGCCATATGTTTGAAGGTGTTTGAAGGTGTTTAATGGTAAACAGAAGCTCAAGACACAAAGTTAATTGTTATAAGGATTTATTTAAGTGATTACCACTTGTAGCAGCAAGATGCAGGATGAAGTACATTTATAATGGCAGGCGTGAAGCACTGGCACATCAAGGCATTTAGAAGTACTGTGAAAGGGGGGAGTTTGTTGCTTTTATGTCTGCACTGTTCACCTTTGATGCACATTGGGCAGGTTTCTTTGATTTAAGGTACACCAGATAGAGAGGAAGGAGAACTGCCTTCATTCCCCATCTTCTAACATTTCAGATGGTGCTCTCCCAATAAAGCCAAGAAGGAAGCCAGGCTGAGAAAATGGTACCTGCAATAAGACAGAGAGAAGAATAAAAGGGGGGGAGAGGAGAGAGAGACCTCATCATCTGTGTCTCCCCCCTCCCCATCAGCAACATGTGTCTAGAAGGTCTGTTAACAATTATAAATAACACTTATATCCTGTTTTTCCTCAAAGGAGCTCACAGGCCTGGGTGGTTGTCTAGACTGCAGAGGTCAATATAGCATGCATTTCCTAACATGAGACTGAATCTGATGACCTCTGAAATCAAGACTGGCCCTACCATTTGGCTGAGTAAAGTAGCTTCCTAGGCGGTAGCCACTGGATTGTATGAAGTTTGCAGCAGCCAAGGTCCTTGGGTTTTCTCTCTGTGTTGGATGATGGAGATTTACATTACAAGCAGACCACTCTCCATGCCTCCAGCTAGCCTGCTGCACCCTCACCAGTGTTGGAATAATATTGAATTGATAGTCCCATTGGCCTCTGCATCTTGAGTGTGGTGCAGTTTGTTCTTTGCAGGCAGCAAAATGCCTGTTTGAAGCCCCTTCCCACTTTATGATCCATAAAGGTTCTTTGACCTACTTCTCCTCTTACAGTCCTTCTCTTGGGTATATTTGGCAAAAAACGACTGGCTCCAAGGCTTTCCAGCAATTGTAGCAGCAGAGAAGGCATTGCATCAACTCTAAAGCACTTAATTGACGGCACAGCCATTTCTAAGATTTACCACTCTTATCACTATATGTGTTAGATGTGCAAATGACACTAGGTCTTTGAGATACTTGCAGAAGTGTCTATTGCCAAATTGCTCTGTGATAACAGGCCCTGAGGGTTGCAACTTAATGGGGCAGCAGTTACATCCAAACTGTAGAGTTATGTCTCATGAAACTGTTGTAGAGCCACGCTGGGAAAAACACAGGAACACAACGGCCTGCACCCACTAGAACAGATACCTATGCACCTCTCTCCACACAGGTAAACTCTTATAATTATAAGGATAATCCAGGGTGTGTTTTTTTCCTGTAATTTCACATGAAGACTACAGGGATTTGGATGAACTTGAAGGCTCATGGTTTAATGGTTCGGCTTGGGCTATAAGTAGCAGTCTCGAGTGAGCTAGGAGAATCCAGACCAAACAGCAATCAGGACTAGATAGTAGGCCAACTGGGAGGTATGGTAGGCTCTGTGAAGAAGCAATTTTCAAATAAAATAAAATCAAACTTTATTGGCATTAAAACAAAATAAAACAGCACAACAAGAGAAAATAAGGTACAGCAAAGAGGGAAGTCAAAGTACCTAATGCATATATTAGAATCACCGGTTCTGTGTTTGATTTTAAATTATCTTTGAACACCTGGCTATTCATGTAGGCATTTCCTTCAAACAAAATGTGACTACAACATTTATCCATCAACGTTCACACCTTTTATATTCTTTTGACCTCCCTGAAAAACTTATATTCAAAATTTTAACTAAATGTTTTTATTTCATTTTCATTTCTTGGATGTTGTTATTGTATCCTGTATTTTGTTGTACATTATGCTGTAAACCACCCAAAGTGGCCTTTGTTGCTCAGTGGGTGGTATAAAAATCAACCAAACAAGCTAGCTAGCAAGCAAATGATTGAAAAAAACCTGGAATCTGCACCAAAAACCCTCAACCATAAGCACAAGACAAGTTGTCAAAAAAAAAAAAAAAAAAAAGAGCTACTGAAGCGGGAATCTATTTTATACAGCCTGCTAAAAGTAAATGGATTTTAGAGTGTTGTGTATTAGAGATGGGCACGACTAGGGAAAATGACGTTTTCGAGTTGTCGTGTGTCGGAGGCAGTCCGTTTCGGCTCGTTTCCGTTTTTCGCGAAATTTCACAAATATTAGTCAGTTCGTTTTTTTGTTTTTTCGTTGTCGTTAGTACTGATTTGGGGGGTAGCTGGCTCCTGGAGGGAGCTGCAGGAGTCAGCCAGAGCCACAAGTTACGGACTGGCAGACTCTTTGCACCCGCTGTGTCTCATGTACTTGCATGTAGTGCAATGCAAGTAGATCTGGCTTAGGGATAAGACGGATTAGCGCAAGGGCTAGGGTTAGGCTAGTTACGGGTGAGGTTAGGGTGAGTATTGGGGTGCACCTCTGGGTGCCTCTCTGACCCACTTAGAAGGACAGTGTACTGGCGTATGGGTTAGGCTTAGGCTTAGGGTTCGGGTTTGGTCTACGATTAGTGGGTTGTTTATGCCCGATTGGCACATCCCAGAAGTCTCTGTGGTCAACCTGGCCAAGTGGCCATGCGATTGGTGGAAAATTTGCATGGTCCACTCCCATGGGCGAGCCCATCATTGCAAATGTGCAGGTGTAAAAAAATAAAATAAAATAAAATAAAATAAAATAAAATAAAATCAACAGAGACTTTTTTTTGCAAGAAAAACCCACTGCTGCTACTGTAAAAATTCAAGCATTTAAAATAGCTAATTTTCTCATGTTTCTGTGGTGCTTTGGTGGGGTTTTGGGCAACGATTTCAAAAAAAAATATTGCGATCGCCATTTTGGATCCCCCGCACTGCATGGCAAATGGATGCGCCCTCCCAGCCTGGTACAGTCAGCAAAACCTGGCCATGCGATTGGTGGAATGGCTCCAAAACTTTGCATGGTCCACTCCCATGGGCGAGCCCATCATTGCGAATGTGCAGGTGTAAAAAAATAAAATAAAATAAAATAAAATAAAATAAAATCAACGGAGACTTTTTTGCAAGAAAAACCCACTGCTGCTACTGTAAAAATTCAAGCATTTAAAATAGCTAATTTTCTCATGTTTCTGTGGTGCTTTGGTGGGGTTTTGGGCAACGATTTCAAAAAAATATTGCAGTCACCATTTTGGATCCCCCGCACTGCATGGCAAATGGATGCGCCCTCCCAGCCTGGTACCAGCAGCGCAGCATTAGCAATAGCCAAGGAGAGGGGGGCGGGGAACCCCCCCCAAATAAAACACCCTTCTGGCCTGGTAGGTGCCCTCAGACAGTTGTCGCCTACTTTTAGGGCCGGGAATCGGGTTTTTTTTACTTTTAAAAACTTTTTTTCTGTGCCGCTTGGCATTGTGCGATCGCCGCAATGCAAGTAACGAGCACGACAAATCAGACCAAATTGTTCGTTCGTCAGTTCGAGCTCGAATTCTGGCGGAGTAATTCCCGTTACCGTTTCCGTAGAGTAACGGATACGAGTAACGGAAACGGAAACTGGAATACCGCTAAGTCGTGCCCATCTCTATTGTGTATTACTATATAGATTCCTCAGAGAACTATGTTCATTAATTTGTCCCTTGATGGGAAACATAGGTGGAAGAATTGTTTTCAGAGAGGATTTCATTCATGGACCAAGGTAAGCACCATGTTCTGCTGCCACAGCTGCTGAGGACATCCAAGCCAAACTGCATCATAGTCAAAGCCAGACAGGTTATTTTTGGTACATGACTGGGTGGGCTTAGCCATACATCCTTGCTTTTGTGGTCCTCCTTTGGATGAAATGTCCTTTTTGGTGACATGTAAGTGGCCATCCTACTCCTTTCCTGGGTATTTGGGCAAGTTTTTCTGGACAAGCAAAGGAAAAAGAGGTTTTGAAGAGGCCTCTTACCATCCTTCCTCAGACTAAAGGAGCTATTTGGATGAGTAGTGAAACATTTCAATCTCACAAGAAAAGAAGTCTGGATGCCCAGATAACCTCACCTGGATGACTGAGAATCTTCACAAACACTAAAATGGCAGTTCATCTTTGTTTGTGAATTTTTCAAAGTCTTTCCAGAAGAACCATGAATTCATCAGTTTGACATTGTTATTTGTAGACAGCCCAGTGACTATCTTTGAAGAAAGAAAGAAAGAAAGAAAGAAAGAAAGAAAGAAAGAAAGAAAGAAAGAAAGAAAGAAAGAAAGTAGAGCTTCCATCCCCACAGCCTGCTCTCCACCCTCTCCCCACTGTTCCCATCACCTCCATACCTTCTCCACCATCTTTGCAGACATCTCTAGAGTCTGCTGTCTCTAAAGATGGTGGCAGCAGTGACAGAAGGACAGGGGAAGAGAGGCAACAGGGGCAGTGGGAAGATGGTGTGGGCAGGCTGTCGCGGACGGTGGGCAACAAACCAAGAAATTTGTTGCAACATTCCAAAGTTAATGGTTTGGGAAAGTTCAGATTCTCCTATTTGGATGAACGAAAATTCATCTGAATGAACAAAGTAACAGTTTTATTTATTTATTTATTTATTTATTTATTTATTTATTTATTTATTTATTTATTTATTTATTACAACTTATATGCCTCCCACAACCCAAAGGTTGTGAACTTCGGGCCCATCTTGAGTAATCAGTCCTCCCTCATTTTTAAAGTGCAGTTTGGAGGTGAGAACATGTTGTAAGAAAAGTCACAATGCACACATATGATTATAACTGTAGCATATATGGCAGGCATGGAGGCACGGTATGACCATTCTGTGTGAGCTTCAGGTGTGAGGTCAGTTCCAGGAGTTGAAATTCCAGCCTTCTCTGAAATAACTGATTGCTGCCAATTGATATATATTAATAAACTACTGTGGCTTCTGTTTATTCCCACCAACAATGACTGGATTCATTTTCAGTCAGCTGCAGAAAGTACAAGACACTGGACTGTAGGCCTTATTTATTGGTTTGATTTGATCCCCTCTTTCTCTCAGTGCTGCTTCTCAAGGTGGTTGCCTAATCATAGCCCTGTGCAATATGGAGATTAGTAACATATTTCTACTTGAATTGTAAGTAATGATCTCCAACTGTGATGACATTTGCACAGATCAGCTTAAATTAGCATATGGAAATTTAATACAAACATGTTCTGTTTCTTGTCCTCCTTTTGGGTAATGCAGGAATGGCCACCCTACACGTGAACCAGAAGACCACATACCGTCACCTTTCCACTACCTACATTGTGTGTGTTGGGGGGATTACAGTAATAATACAGTACAGAATTTATTATTTTTCTGTCCCCCTTTTACATCCAAATTCTATTTCCTGAGCTGGCCTTCCTCTGCCCAAAGTCTCATCTTCTTCCTGTATCATGTTCAAAACTAACTGTGGATGAACAAGGCCATTAAAAGTTAATAGAGGAAGAAAAGTATGTAAGCATCCATAATTCAGAAGTTAGGGTTACAAATGGAGATAATTGCTTGAAAATGTCCACACTACCCCTTCCTGTGCTTGCCACCCAATTAACTTCACTAACTACCCTTGCTGCTTTGAAAACATTTTATGCATAGCAGTTCTTCTAGTCAATTAAAATACCCAACCTAAAAAAAAGGGAGATCAACTTTGCTTCAACCCAAGGTAATAAAAGTTGTGTTTGTGCACACATTACCCCACATATGCATATATGTATATACAGTATGTTATTTCAGGCATCAGCTAGAGTGACCTGAAGAATTCCCAGCAGGAAAAATGACAAAAAGACATAGCAAAAGGAAAAGGTCAAGCAATGATATATTGTCCATTCCTGATGCATTAAAGGTTAATACTGTATATGAAAATACCAATAAAAGTTTCCTTAAAAAAGATACTTATGCACAAAAGTTTTCAAGAAAGGGGACACCTAATGAGACCTTTAGGAGGAATGGGGGGGGAGTTTTTTCCCCTTTCACATTTTTAATAATAACTTACCATATTCCCATTTTCAACATGTATGACAGAAGCCATACTACCATTCACAGTTCTCCTGAGTTCTGTCATGCCTCTAAAGCAACAAATAAACTGGTGTCTTTAAACGTTGTAGGCTAGGGAAAGACACATATAAAATTCAAACACCAAGGATGGGAATAAAACCTATGTGATGGGAAAGCTACTTCTAAAATGTGTGTATGAGGCAAATGCTTGTTAGAAGGGTATAGATAAGAAGGAAATGGATACAAAAAGCATGTAAATTTTTAAAAGACATAATGGGACGGCATGCACCAAGGATTGGGGGCAGGGGACAAGAAACCAGGAAACATAAAAATTGACAGACCCATCTATTCATAAGCTGATTGGAAGAAGAAGGAATACAGTGGTACCTCGTAAGATGAATTTAATTTGTTCCAGGGGGCAATTTGTTCTATGAAATATTCATCTTGCGAAGTGCCGTTTCCCACAGAAATGCATTGAAAATGAAGGGAAAGGATTAATAGATGTTCAATGCATTCGTATGGGAAGGCTGCCCCAACCTCCCTTAATCAATGGACACAGCCGAAGGCTGTTCCTCCTGCAGCTGACAGACAACTGATTTTGACAGCTCCAAGCTGTCTGTCATGGCTGTGTGGAGCAGCCTTGGGCTGCCGGTGATTGAAGGGGTTTATCCCCAACCTAGCAAAGGGGGTTCCCCCTTCTTTACTGGGTTGGGGTAGGGGAAAAGCTTCCCTCCTTTTGCTGGCTGCAGATCCCTGTCCCCTCCTCCTTTTCAGGCACCGGAAGGCTGAAAGGAAGAGGGGAAAAGTGGGGGGGAAAGACATTCTGAGCACCCTCAAAGCAGTTCTATGTGTCTTTTCCCCAGCGGATTCAGCACTGACCCTTGTCCAGCCGTGCCCCCTCCACTTTCCTCGCAAACAGCCCAGGCTGGGCAAGTATCCCTGCTTCGCCTAACAACCTGGTGTTCCTCACAAACAGCCCAGGTGATGGAAGCAAACCAATCCTCAGAAGCAGCTGCCTGGGAAGCACATCTCTCACCTGGCAGCTGCTTCCGAGGCTTGGCTTGCCTCCATCACTAGGGCTGTTTGCAAGGGAAGTGGTGGCAGGAGGACTGGGCAAGGACCACTGCCTCCCTGATTCACCCAACAGGTTGGCGTGTGAAATTCAAATGCCTGCTTGGCTTTCCTGACCATGTAGGATCTGCAGGTGCTATACAGTTGGAAAAACCAGGATTGAAGCACCGCCACCTCCTCTTTCTCCAGGTGCTTGCTGCCACAGCTCAAGTGGGTGCAAGGGAGGTGTGTGCATGCTCAACCTTCCCATAGGAATGCATTGAAATCTGTTCCCTCCAGAATGGATTAATTGATTTTCAATGCTTTCCTATGGGAAACCGCTGATCTACTTACGAATTTTTCTACTTATGAGTATGCATTTGGAACATGCGGCTAATATTGCCATATTGCTTTATTATTGTTACTATTTGTATTTGTCCTCTCCTGGGTGGTATTCTTAAACTATTATTGCTTGGGGTGGGGGTGGGGTTGGGTTGATCTGGTTGGCTTGATTTTGTCTCATTTTTACTGTTATGTTGCACCCCCTCCTTGTGTTAGCTCCCAGCACTCACCAAGCCCAAGGATTGCTCCTATTTCGGTGGTCTCGGGTCATGGATGCTACACTTAGGACCAGCGGATCAATCGGGTGAGAAGAAGTAGGGCCAGCCATCTCGTGCCTGTACCGCATTCTGATCCACCAGTTCATCATCACATATCTGGGAGTTTTCCCATCTGGGACTCTGACCTGTCCTGTTTGCTGCTTAATGCCAGATTGGACCATAATAAGATCCCTCTCATCCATGATTTGATCATGGATGAGCAGGCTGACCTGTCTTGCTTCACCAAGACCTGGGTGGGTGATTTTTGGCCTGTAACAGCTGCAGATGCCTCCAGGGCACTGGTGCATTGCCGACTGGCAGCTTCTGCATTCAACCCCTTCCCTTCTTGGTTGATTAAGAGTGCAGGGGAGGGGAGCCTGCAGGAATGGGTTTCTCTTGTTGCTTCTGTCTCCTTCAGGGACAGAATTTTTCCCAATTGCCTGAGGGAGATGGTAACAAGACCCATTCTTTAAAAAACTGGCCTGGCAGTGGATATGAACAACTACCATCCTATTGCCAATGCTCCCTTCCTGGGCAAGGTAGTGGAGTGGGTTTGCCACCTTGTGGCTCCAGTTGTTCCTGGAGGAAGACCACATCCTTGATCCTTTCCAATCTGGGTTTAGGCCATGACACGGGACTGAAACAGCCCTGGTCACATTGCAATATGACCTTTTGAGGGTGGCCAACATAGGTAGCTCTATCCTGTTGGTCCTCCTCAATCTTTCTGCAGCCTTTGATACCTTCGACCCCTGATACCCTCAGGGGCCGGCACTCTCCCCTATGTTATTTAACATCTATATCAGGCCACTGGCTAAGGTCATTTGGAGTTTTGGAGTCTGTAGGTGCAGAATGTGGCAGCCAGATTGGTGGTTGGTACAGGAAGATATGACCACATCACCCCCATTCTGGCTTCTCTGCACTGGTTATCTGTTGCCTCCCGAATAAGTTCAAGGTATTGGTTTTCATTTACAAAAACCTCTAAATATTTGGCAGAGTGTATCATCCCAAGATCCACCTCGGCCCAGCTCACCAGATCATCTCAGTTCCAAATGCTTAGAATTGCCACTCCTAGGGAAGTGTGTAAGACCTCCACCAGGAACCTTGCATTTTCAGTTGCCAGTCCTACCTGGTTGAACCAGCTCCCTAATGAAATTTGGACTGTGCAGCCCCTCTCAGCATTTAGGAAAGTGTTGAAAATGTGGCTTTTTAAGGCTGCATTCAGCGACTAGAAGGAGGAATGCCACCAACAGTTTTCTGCTCTTAAGTTGAATTGCTTGTAAGTAGAGCCACTCATAATTTGTGTGTGTGTGTGTGTGTGTGTGTGTGTGTGTGTGTGTGTGTGTGTGTGTGTGTGTGTGTGTGTGTGTGTATAAGCATTATCTCTTATATAAGTGCAGTCTGAAGCACTATCCTTTTTAAAATATAATTCATCTCATACTACTTAAGAAACAAACTCTGCAATGCAACTTGCCCTTTTTCAGCAGCAATGGGGGAGGGGGAAGTGCCATGTTAATGTGCATATTATCACAACAGGGGGTTGCTATGGAATAACTTGAAGAAAATGGGCTGAAATAGAGTTTCATTACTATATCAACAGTAAAATTACAGAACATCTATCATCAGAGCCTTTGTCACTGAAAACATGTCAAATAGGATGATGTTTAAGGGGAAAGGAATCTTTGCACCAACAGTAAATATATATTATTACTACATCAGCTAGTGAACATGACAACAGCTGGATTTAATCTTCTAGCCTCCTTTCTTTTCAAATTAGATTTCTACCTGTACACATCCATCTCATATATTCTTGCAACATTTTAAAGAGTTTCAATAAATTCAGATCTAGTTTTCTTTCTTTTTTCTATGAGGTTGTTTGCCAGAAATTTTAAATCCCAATTAGAAGTGCCATATGTGGTGCCCCAGTGGGCAAGAGCATTGAAAACTGTCGGCTACAATGTCGGCAGCTCAGCGGTTTGACTCCCAGGTGTCATGCAGCGGAGTGAGCTCCCGCTGTTAACCCCAGTTTCTGCCAACCTTGCAGTTTGAAAGCATGCAAATGTAAGTAGATAAATAGGTATGGCCGTAAAAAGCGAGAAGGTAAAACAGTCTTTCCTTTCAGCCATGCCAGCCACATGGCCACGGACTTGTACCACACTGGCTCTTTGGCTTGAATACGGAGATGAGCACCACCCCTAGAGTTGGACATGACCAGCACGCATGTGCATGGGAACCTTTACCTTTAACTTTATGTACATATTTCCAGCATGTCCTTTTAGTGAGGTAGGAGGGGGGGTTGGGGTTCAGGTTTGTCATCAAATTAAGCAAAATTAAATATTTTCCTCCTTAATGCTTGCACATCTTTGTTCTTTTTCAACTGTCATTTTGGTCTCTGATTAGGGGATGACTTCAAAAATTAAAACAACACCCAGTCAGATGCTAGTCTGTAGCAAAGATGATGGTGCTGGCATCCACTGGACTGACTCTCTCTCTCTCTCTCTCTCTCTCTCTCTCTCTCTCTCTCTCTCTCTCTCTCTCTCTCTCTCTCTCTCTCTCTCTGTGTGTGTGTGTGTGTGTGTGTGTGTGTGTGTGTGTGTGTGTGTGTGTGTGTGTGTGTACTGCATGCATTTAATAAATACCAGTCCTTCTTACTTGCAGCTCACATTTTTAAAAGAGAGGATGTGATTACATCAGACCGCACCAGAAAGGTTCACTGTGCCAGCAGTGATCCTCATTAAACCCACTCTTCTCTCTGCTGGGGAATCACTCCTGCACCATCCCCCAAAACAGCACCCATGCCACTGAACTAAAAAGGCCCCATTTGGGCACAAATTGGGATTAGGCAAGAGTGCTATTGCCTGCATATTGTGTGATGGTGTCACCTGACACTGTGCCACCAGTGGTCCAAAATGCAAATTATAATGGCACCTAGAGCTGAAATAGGCACAATTCATTACCATATAAAAACATTATTAAGCAAGTGATTACATTAATATTGCATAGAATGAACACCATTTTAGAAAAACTATTTAAAAATGAAATGAAATACAACACCCAGCCACTCACAAAAGTCCTTCCTCCTCAGCCAGTAATTAGCAAATGGCTTCTCAAAATAAAATAAGATAAAATAAAATGTTTTGCCTGAGGGAAGAAGGGCAGCAGGAAGAAGGCTGCCGTGAATTTTTAAAAAAATTATCAATAAGCCAAGATGATTAATGAAGTAAAAAAAGAAGTAGCAATAGAACAGGGAAGTAAAACTCACACATACATCCACCCTCCCGATTCATTCACAGAAAAAGGATGTAATTTGGGTGAAATGGAAATTTAATTTCCCTTTGTTTTCCTAAAACCGTACCACATTCTCAAATTTCTTCATAATCATGACAGTAAGAATTTGAGATTATAATGAATGTAAGAATAAAAATAGTAATAGAGAGATGTGTCCATCCAGACCCAGGGTTCAGGATGCTTCAGTTTAACATTGCACGTTTGGATTCCTGTGTTTACCACTATGATGCAGCTTAATTAAGGTTGCCATTTTTTTCTTTTTTCTTTTCCACTCAAGAGCTTCTCCTCTTTCAAAGCTGAATGCCAAGCAGGTACAGCTGTAGCTACTGAATTTGAATGGTACAAATGTTTGAAAATAGTCTTTCTGTACAGTTCATTTTTGAAGCCAAAATTTGCAAATGACTTGAGCCAAAATTTGCATTTGACTTGAGGCGCCAGATGGGAATAATTTCAGGTTTAAGTCATCTGGAATCCAGCAGTAAGTTGCAACTTGTGTAGGCCCATTGAATCAGCTGTGATCTGGTCAGTCAACTAATTCCACTGATTCAATGGGGGCTGCCGTAGTTGTGACTTACTACTGGATCTTTCTGAGAGGGAGCTTTCTGAGGAGCTCTGTTCCCACTCAAGCTGAGTGCTGAGGGAACACCAAAACACTGATTTATTGAGAAAAGTTTTTTTTTCAGACACCCAGTGAAGCAAAGGCTGTAACAGAATTAGGATGATGGGACATAGTGTGATTTATAAGGCTCACTATTAACTGCATATTTACAGCTTTTTGTTAGACTCTTGTCTAAGGCAGCGTTTTTCAACCACTGTTCCGTGGCACACTAGTGTGCCGCGAGATGTTGCCTGGTGTGCCGTGGGAAAAATTGAAAAATTCTAAAGAAATTCAACCCAGGGCCGGTGGGCGGCCCACAGCTGGGAGGCGCTATAAATAGCGTCCAAGGGCCAGCTTGGCTTCCCCCCCCGAGGCCTGCGGCACTGGCGTCACTTCCTCCCCAGCCAGACCTGGCCCCGCTCATTCTCTTAGTGTTTGCCCTGTGCCTGCCACCGCCGCCGCGACTCGCTCGCTTCCCTCTCTCCCCCTCCTTTTTTTACCCTGGACCACCACCACCCCTTTCCTGGGAGCTACCAATGGACTGAGCCGCCCGACAGCCCGCCCACCAACATGAGCCAGCCCAGGAGCCCCAGCCCAGAACAAACCACCAGGTGAGGGGAAGGGGAGGAGGGGCACCCGGCTGCCCCACGAGCACCGCGGCAGGGCTGCGAGGAGGAGGGGATGGAGGAGGCCTCTGCCGGGCCTGGGCTGAGGAAACTGGCACGGCTGGATGGCCGGACGGCCGGCCTTTAGGGTCTGGGAGGGGAAGAGCCATCTCTGAGGGCCCCCGCGATGGGTTCCTTGAAGTCTTGCCCCTTTCTTTCTGTCTTGGGTCGCCTTCTTCTCTCTCTCTGTCTTTTCTTTCTCCCCCCACCTCTCTCTTTCCATTCGTACCCTTTCCCCTCTTCATAGAAACGTGCTCATTTCTAGCCTGCATATGTGTATGTCTAGCAACTGTAATTAAAACTGTAAACCGCCCAGAGACTCCTTGAAGTGGTATGGGGCGGTATACAAGCAGAACACTTTCTGCCTTCTTTCCTTCCTGCCTTCCTTCATCCTCCTCCCCTCCTGTCGCTGGACTTGCTGAAGGCATCTGCCTTGGCCACAGTGTGGAGAGCAAGATGGGCTTTTGGGTCTTATTTGTGTTCCTGGAGAGTCAGTGCCCCTTCTCAGGTCTCCACTGGACACAGAAGTCCATGCAGGGCAAAATGTCTTTAAAAAAACAACACAGGTAAGTGGGAACTGGGTGCTAGAGAGCGGGCTGCCTCAATCTGTGGCCCCTCTGTCCTGCTTCTCCCTACACCAGCAATGGAGAACCTTTTAGAGACTGATATAGGCATAGAGTTAAATTTTTTAACATTTTTAATGGTGGTGTGCCTCGTGATTTTTTTCATGAAACATGTGTGCCTTTGCCCAAAAAAGGTTGAAAAACACTGGTCTAAGGAATGTGATAGTCCAGACATAATAAGCCAAGTTAGACAAAATTGGACAGCAACCATTGGACAATTGTTTCCCTGACCTCTGGAAACTGCTCTGAGCTGGAGAAAAGAGAAGTTTATACTTAAATCTAGGATATACTTAAGTTTATACTTAAATGTATCTAGTCTCATGCACTCCAAGATGCATCTGGTGGGGCCACTGTGAGATACAGGAAGCTGGACTAGATGGGCCATTGGCCTGATCCAGCATGGCTCTTCTTATTTTCTTATGTTCTTATGAGAGATTCTGGTTTGGAATCTGGCTTCAAGATGTACTGGTAGTCAGCTAGATTTAGACTTAGCCAGCACAGGCATTGTAATTTTTCATAGTATTAAGATAGTGAGAATATCATAGGCTTTATTATTTTCAGGCAATATTATATGATTGTATCTGATAAGCATTTTTATATTTTCCATTGATTTCCATTGCTTTTTATGAGTTGTTTTTTCATTTTTGTAACTTAGAGCAGAGAATAAAAGGATTTCATTAAATTGCTGCTTTCAAGCTATTGGTTTCTTTTTTTTAAAGAACCCACAGGAACTCAAGTAATTCTACCCCTACTCCTGAGTTTCCTTACGGGGATGTAGGGAAAAATGAATAACACAACATTTTAGATTTCTGTTTATCTATCTATCTATCTATCTATCTATCTATCTATCTATCTATCTATCTATCTATCTATCTATCTATCTATCTATCTATCTATCTATCTTCTAGCTAGCCTTGGGCCTGTCCAGGCTGGCCCTTTGGGAGTGTGGGTAGATTAGGATATAAAGAGTCTGTTGAAGTTGGGAGGATGACTGATGCACCATTTGGCATGTTGCTCCACTCCGAACAGCAAACAACCTCTTGTAGCCCCATCAGCTGTCAAAAATGCATTTCCTCTGATCCTGTGTGGAGGATCAGGGGAAGTGAAGATATTTGAAAGCTGAGACTGCTGGAGGCTGCCATTTTCTGGCTAAATAATAAGCATGCTAAAAGATTGTATCTTACTGCTGGTCCAGAAGAAGCATGACAACTCTTAAAGTGGAAGGATGGTCTCTTTTAAGTGGAAACATTTGCAAGCAAGGTCTTTTCTTTGAAAAAAAAAACTCAGACCATGACATCAGCAATCCATGCACCATATATATAAGTGTAGACAGGCCTCATATTTCTCACCCTTTGGGCACCCATGAACCCTAGGTTCACTGTGTAGAATGAACTGTTTTTTTTTTTTTAAAAAAATCTTCTTTTGGGACAATTAGGAAATGTAAGAAACTAATCAGATTGGCAGCACACAGATTTTCCCACCCCAATTAGCTCTATTTTGTAATTTTATGTATTAGTTTAATTTATTAATATCAGTACAATGGTGTAAACATAAAATTGCAGCAGTATAATAAAACATTAAAAGAACTTCAACATTTTATTAAAAAAAAATCAAAATCTAGATACATAGTCATCTGAATTAACTGGGCAAATGTAAGTATCTTTCAACTATGCAGGCAAACACATAAAAACACTACACCATCCATCACCAGATATGTAGTGAGTGTCTCCTCTAAAAGACCATCCTCCAATCCCCTTAATTTGAAAGGGAGAAGAATTTTAAAGAAGAAAGTCTGCATCTGATGGGAAATAAATACCTCTGCGACACATGTGATTTTTATTTAGTTTATGGTCAGCCTGTGTTACTCATTATCGTAGAGTGATTATCACAAAGCAAAGCAAATAAAAGAATGAATGAGGCTTTCTCCATTGCCAGATCCCAGTTCCCATGCTGGGATGGACATCCGACTCACAATCTGCTGGCCTCAGTGCTGAGGGGAAACATTAGAATGATCAAAGACAATTTAGCTCATGTTGCTCTCTTCTCCTGCTCCACTGAACAGAAAAGCTTACGTGCAGTTCCCAATTTCTAACAGACATAAATTAAAATGTAATATAGTCCTGCTGGTCCTGTGGGATAGCAGCTCCATTGGGAACATAACAAAGACATTAAATAATAATAATAATAATAATAATAATAATAATAATAATAATAATAATAATAATAATAATAATAATAATAATAATGATGATGATGATGATGATGATGATGATGATGATGATGATGATGATGATGATGGTGGTGGTGGTGGTGGTGGTGGTGGTGGTGGTGGTGGTGGTGGTGGTGATGATGATGATGATGATGAAGAAGAAGAAGAAGAAGAAGAAGAAGAAGAAGAAGAAGAAGAAGAAGAAGAAGAAGAAGAAGAAGAAGAAGAAGAAGAAGAAGTTACTGAAGGCATAATAAAGCAATATCCAGAAACTAAGCAAGGATTTAAAAGTCAACAAATGCAAAGCTGAATAGAGAAATGGCATAGTAAAGCACTGCATGGTCAGTTTATAAGGGACACCAATGATAAGATCAACCAAAAGCAAACATGGCTTTGGTTAAGAAAAGCAACACCGAAGAAAGAAACTGAAGGACTAATCATGGAAGTTCAAGATCAAGGTTTAAGAACAAATGTCATAAAGCGGGAAATTGATATATCATTAAAAGATAGTAAATATTGATTGTGCAAAGAAAAGGATGAAACTATACACCACATCATCAGCTATTGCCCAAAAATCACTCGGACTGATTATTTAGCTCATCATAATAAAGCAGCAGCAATGCTCCACTGGAACATCAACCAGAAAAGGTTAACGAAAATGAAGTCATCAAGGTGCTCTGGGATTTCAGAATCCAATGTGACAGACGCCTTATTCACAATACTACAGACTTCACAATAGTATACAAGCAAGAAAACAAGGTTCAAATCGTCAGTGTGGCAATACGAGGAGACACAAGAGTCAGCGGCAAAGAGTTGGAAAAATAACCAAATATCGGGATTTAGAAATAGAAATCGAAAAGCTATGGAGTAAGACAGCAAGAACAATACCAATAATAATAGGCACTTTGGGTGCAATCCCCCAAACCTGGATCAACATCTGAAAACCCTTGACATTGACAAGATCAACATCAGTCAACTACAAATGGCGACATTATTAGGAACAGCCTATATTCTACGGAGATATCTCCACCAGTCATCCTAGGGTCTTGGAAGGAGCTCAATCATTAACGGAGAAGGCCAACTCCAGCTTAACACCTGGTAGCTGTGTTTGCGAGTTGATGATGATGATGATGATGATGATGATGATGATGATGATGATGATGATGATGATGATGATGATGATGATGATGATGACAACAACAACAACAACAACAACAACAACACTACACCTCATTGGCATCCATAAAAAGGTACCAAGGCACAAGAGAGAAAAGAAACTTGTGTAAAAAGTCACCTCAGACAAGCAACATCAAGAGGTGAAACATAAGAATTCTGAAGAGTGCCAGTGGAAATATATCTGTAATAATCACAGTGGTGTAAAACATCCTAGGTTCAAATCCAAGCCTTGTCTGGTCAGAAGTTCACCTCTGGACGGTTTGAAGCAATGTTTGTAATCTACAGTCAGTTTCCGCTCCACTGGTGCACTCACATATGCTTTGAAAATATGTAACACACCTGAATGAACCCCCTCTCTCACCCACCACTCTGGAGTTTGCTCTGATACCAAAAAATATCTTCTACAAGGAAGAGGGAACAGGAACTGAAAGAAGACTTGAACAGCCCTTGGCTGCCACCTATCAGCAGCCACACACAAGGCAACCATAATAATTTGCATGGGGCTCATCAAAATGGGTGATTAGATTTGTCTTCATGAGAATTAGACATTTTAGATCAATGTTAGCAAACTACTTCATAACTAGTAATAGGTTGCATAAATCATTATCATGTGACATTATATTAACAACCCTCTAATTTGTTAACATTTTGTGTGATATGTTTCCCTGCTTTGCATCATAATTTATCCTCGGTTTGGGGAGGGGGAATCCAGCTAGAAAAGCACATTGTGTTCACATGAGCTGCATTGTATGGTATCAGGATTACCTAGCCTAGCTCTCTCTCTCTCTCTCTCTCTCTCTCTCTCTCTCTCTCTCTCTCTCTCTCTCTCTCTCTCTCTCTCTCTCTCTCTCTCTCTCTCTGCCTGTGCATGTGTGTGTTGCAAGGTGTGACTTACACAAAGCCAACCCCCCCCGCAACAGAGGATACATTCAAATAGAATAATATGTGTTCTAAAGTAGGATGCATGACAACAGAACATGGCTAATCCTGAAGCCTGGAGCCTTTGCCAGTGAAGGTGATGGGAATTGAACTCAAAATCTTCTAGATACACTGCAACTTCTCTGTCATTGTGCCTTTCCTCAGGATCCAGATCTTAAAATGGTGGCTTTGGGCATGGCAAACAAGCACTTGTGGTTGTATGTTAGATAGGTTAAAGACAGATATTGTCTCCTTTACAGGAGAGGCGAACACACAGTTTAACTCTGAGGAAAAAGAGGACAACAGGAGTTAGACTCCCCCATACAGCTTGGTGTGTACAGTCTGGATCCTACATTTTCTCTAATTTTAAACCCTAAATAATAACACTAATATTTGAGAAAGGGTAGGGAATTTTTTTCAACTCTGGAAATGAAGTCAGTAGAAAATTTTGGCACTTTCTTGTCAAGTGTCACAGTGTTATTCTTATCCAATTCTACTGGGCCTCTATCACAGGAGCACTAAATGTGGATGATAATAAATTGTGCACCTTTTCTGAGAGTGGTCACATGACATTAGATGCGCAGTTACCGCCCCCACAGTAGCATTTTTGAACCTATTTTTTGTGTCCCTATTTGCCAAATACGCATCAAAGTGCTGTTTTGAAAAGCTGTTTGCTGCAAAACAGGTGAAACCAGAAGAAGATGGGGCTTTTTGGAGTTCACATGACCTTTGCTTCACATCAAAATGCGCATCAGCAAGCGAAGTAATTTGATCAAACCCCTAGCGGTGGCGCAGGAAGATGCGCTTGAGATGTGCTTCAGGGAGCGTGGTCAAGAGGGGTGTTTAACTCTCCCCACTCATTGGAAGAACAGCTGGGAACTAGAGGTGGGTGCAAAGCACCATGAAGTGCTTTGTATGAATGTGTCGCTGGCCAAGCTCCTGCCCAAAGTGGAGCACTACTGGAGAAGGAGGAACGTGGAAGCAGGTGAAGACTAGTGAATGAGCCAGCCCATGGGGGAGGGCAAAGTGCAGCACTTGTGGTGTCTCACTGGCTGGTTTGTATGAATCACTTCATCATATTTTGTGCTCACCTCTATTGGAAATTGGAACTTACATTCCCACAATTCAGCTGGGGGTAGGGGTTCCCACAAAATTAGTGGGGTGGGACTCCATTACTGTAAAACCTTGGTTTTCAAGGATAATTCATTCTGGAAACATGCTTATAAACCAAAATACTCTTATATCAAAGCAAATTTCCCCATAAGAAATAATGGAAACTCAGATGATTTGTACCACATACTGTACAGAAAATGCTAAAAACTCACAAAAGAAATTGGCTAGAAGTCCACATCCACACCATAGTTTAGGTACCTGGCTGCAGAATCTGATCTGCTTGGGACAGAAATGCTGTTTCATTGTGTCATTACATAACAAAATAAAACAAAATGAAATGACACAAGGAAGCAGCATTTTGTTACAGATGAAACAAAATGGTGGGTTTTTTTGTTGTTGAAACAAACCCTTTTGTTCCATCTGTAAGCCACTTAGGAGAGGGGGAAAAGGTTTTTCCCACCCCAAGCGCCATGCACTAGCTGATTGGTCCTAGGGTGGGGAAAAAGCCCAGGACTTTTTAAAAAACTTTTCTCCCTCCCCCCAAGGCCCTGCCTGCCAGCTGATCATCACTGGAGTGGTGAAAATTTTCCCCATCACAGTGCTGATCAGCTGGCAGGCAGGGCTTGGGGGGAGGAAAAAAAGTTCTAAAAACCCAGGGCTTTTTTAAAAAAACTTTTTTCCCTCCACCACTTTTCATCACCACCCCACAAACCATTTCGTTAGTTGTTCATTTCGTACGAATTTGTTTTGAAAAAAAATGTATGAAACAAAACAAAAATGGGGGGGAATGAATGGAAATAAAACAAAACATATTTTTTTCATTTCATGCCCGTCCCAAGTGACAATAATAAAATGCAATTTGTAGCCACATACATACACACACACACACACACACACTTGACTATTTGCCCCATGACTAGAAATGGTTTAAAAAATAAGAAGGGATGTTGAAAACCAATTAAAGGAAAATATATAAAAGAAATAAAACAAGCCCCTAACCTGCGCTCACCTTTGAAAACATTCCTGGCTGGTGCAAGGGACACCTCCCTTCCTCTCTTCTCCCCCTACTTTTGAGTCTTGTCTGAGATGGAAGGTTCAAGACAATCCCCCACAATCCAGCAAGGAAACAGAAACAGAGCCACAACTGGCTCACTTGTGATCTTGTGACTGGCTCCCGTGCTTGTACTGCAAGACATTACAGGATGACCAAGGCAAAATTTAGAAGAAATGATTGCTTGACTTGCAAAACACTCTTAAACTAAGATACTTGTAAACCAAGGTATTATTGTAGATGAGAAGTGCCGTTTGTATCAAATTCTGCCAACTGGCTGGTTATAATTTTGCTACCAACCTCCCTCTGTGTTTTTAGCCATCCTACCTGGACCAAACAGAAATAGAGGAAGAATCACTAATAGAGATGGGCACGACTTGAAAAAAATTTTTGAGTTGTCGTTAGTCGGGCCGGTTCCGTTTCGGGTCATTTCCGTTTTTCGTGAAAATTCGCAAAAATTAGTCAGTTCGTTTTTTCATTTTTTCATTTTCGTTAGTACTGGTTTTTTTTGGGGGGTAGCGGGCTCCTGGAGGCACCTCTGTGGGGTGGGTGCCTCCTCTGGCCCGCTATAAAGGGAAAGCGGGCTCCTGGAGGCACCCGTGGGTGCCTCTTATCCTCACCCACTAGGAAGGGGAAGCAGGCTCCAAGAGACCCCTCAACATGGGGGTCCCCCCTCCTCACCTGTTGCTGCAAAATGGCATGCATAGCCATATGGATATGCATACCAGTTGCAGACAGTGAGACCAGTGAACCCAGAGCCATAGGGTGATGCCTAAGGCTCTCGCACCGCCATGTCTCACAAAGAAGGGAATCGTACTTGCGTGTAGTGCAATGCAAGCAGATCTGGCTTAGGTTTAAGGTGGGTTAGTGCAAGGGCTTGGGTTAGGCTAGTGACAGGTAAGGTTACAGTGGGCTAGTGGGTTGCACCTCTGGGTGCCTCTCTGACCCACTAAGAAGACAGTCTGTGACGTATGGGTAAGGAGTCAAGGATTAGGGTTAGGGTTAGGGGGCTAGGGCAGGTTTTAGGGGGCTTTTTTGGCACATCCCAGAAGTCTCCATGGCCAAGTGGCCATGCGATTGGTGGGATGGCTCCAAAAATTTGCATGGTCGTCCACTCCCACATGGCTGGCCACTCGGCCAGCCCATCATTGCGCAGGTGTAAATAAAATAAAATAAAATAAAATCAATGGAGGACAGAGGAGGAGAGGAGAGACATTTTGTTGCAAGAAAAAACCCACTGCTACTGTGAAAAATCTGGCAGTTTATAAATTTTCGCGTGTTTCTGTTGTGCTTGTGTGTTTTTGGACCACGATTTCAAAAACAATATTGCGTTTGCCGCCCCATTTTGGATCCCCAGCCCGCACCACATGGCATGGCGAGTCCGGCTGCCCAGGACGGGGGGGAGGCAGGACCCCCCTTCCAGAAACCACCCCTCCGGTAGGTGCCCTGCGCCCTTAGTCAAGCAGGCATTTTTCCACCTGCTTTTTTGGCCCGGGAATGGGTGGGGGGAGAGTTTAAAAGTTTTTTCCTGTGCCGTCCGTGCCGCTTGCTTGCGCTTTAATTGCGGCGGCCGGCGGCGAGACTGGGCTTTTTGCTGGCTGCGAGCCTGCGGCAAGTCCCACCAGAGCAGCCCAGGACAGGGGATGGGGGGGAGGCCGGGGACCTCCAGAAACAACCCCTCTGGTAGGTGCCCTGAGGCACGGCAGGCATTTTTCTGCCTGCTTTTTGGCCGGGAACCGGGTTTTTTTTAACTTTTAAAAACTTTTTTTCTGTGCCGCGTGGCATCGCGCGATTGCGCGATGCAAGGAACGAGCACGACAAATCAGACCAAAATTGTTCATTCGTCGGTTCGAGCTCGAAGTCTGGCGGAGTAATTCCCGTTACCGTTTCCGTAGAGTAACGGAACCGAGTAACGGAAACAGAAATGGGAATACCGCTAAGTCGTGCCCATCTCTAATCACTAATTAGTTTTATATTGAGGCTGCAATTCTATATCAGCCTACCTGTGAGTAAGCCCCATTGAGCTCAGAATAGGACTTACATATGGCCATTGGTAGACATCCATAGTATTATTCTGCCAACTGTTTGATTGCAGTCTGTATAACAAATATAAAATAGAATGTTTTTATTGGAATGGTTTCCCAACAATATATAAAACACAGGAGATTCAGATGCTTATGTCAGCAAGGACAATAGTATATTTTACAGTATAGCAGACCTTAGGTTAGGACATAGCTTTGATGTAGGAACTACTTAAATGGATATGCTGAGAAGCAGACTGTCAGCAGACTGGAGATGCAATACTGGTGGTTATTTATTTAACTGGTGCATTCAGCCATTTCACATTTATGTATCAATTGGGAATGGGACTATAAAAATAAAAAATATGGTTTCCTGGATTTGTGACTTCCAGGCTTTCTAATCGGCTATTTTGCTGCAAGGTCCTCAAATTTTGAAGACATAGAGAGATAATTTAGTAGCCTGCAGTAATTATCCTTTGGAAGGAAAGTGAAACATTACACTGGAGAACACCTAATATGGACAAAATGGCAGAATTGATGATTCTGGTGAAGTCACCAAGAGCTTGACTCTAAAGTTTGTAGTTGTTCATTAATCATAAGGCTTTTGTTGTCAAGAGAATGAAGAAGATGGCTCCTTTTCATGGTTGTTCTGGCAGGCAACCTGTTTTGGAACACAGTCTGAACAGCATAAGCCTCGTGATTCTCCTCAGGACCTCCCAGCAGTTTTCAGAAACATTAACAGACCCATAGCCAAAAATTTGTGAGGTAGGGTGGTTTGAGTATAATGAGGTAAGCTGCCTAATTAGATTTTAAAAATAGTGGAGTGCAGTACCCCTAAATACATTATTAAGTAAGGTCCACATATTCCAAGATGAAATAAATCTGTTTGCAAGCCCACCATGATGAGATGATGAGTCTATTCTTGTTCTGGAAGGGGAGGCAAGGGGCATGTTTACATTGACCAGGCCTCCCTCAATAGTGCCAGTCCTGAATATCAGCCACCAGTGTATTCTTCTGGTAAATGCCACAACAAACATGGTAGAGGGACTGAGGGCTAGATTTCACTGCCAAAAGGTGATAAATCAGATTTGCTTTCTTCACATTATAAGAGTTCTGGATGACTCATTGGTTATAATACATATGATGTGGAGTAACATGCTGAAGGGCAACTCACAAGCCTCACAAATGTGAGCAGGTGATCTTCCCTCATGACTTGGTGCTGGACCATAGTATTGTTGACCTGAGGTTGATGGATGAATCAACTGGGTTGATTGTACCAAAATATCCTACCACCCAACTTAACCATGTGGCTGGGAGTGATGGGACTTTAATTTGCCGCCGTGCTCACTTCCACTTGAATCAAGTCCACAGATGACTAGGAATGAGTTCAGTGTGAATGGGCTAAATTGAGGGTTGACACTGAATCTCTTGCTGTTGTCTTTTGAGGTAGGGCAGCCTTAAGCTTTTCACCACTCTCCCAGTCAAAATATCCTACCTGTTTAAGTAAGTATTATTTGCCCCCTCTATGGAGCTATTATGTGAGAGACCATGTGAAGAAGTTGGTGGCTTGGTTTCCTTGTTTTAGAAAGAAACTGATGTTTTAAGGTATACTTCTTAAAACTTAAGGTGTAGAGATGGACATGAAACAGAAAAGTAGTTTTTTGTTTTGCTTTGTTACTCATTGTGTGTTGTTTTTTTCCATTCCTAACAAATTTTAATAGAATTTTCATAACAAAATGAAATGAGCAAAAAAACAATTTGGAAGCTGCCACCACCAGCTGTTTTTTTTTTTTTTTTTTGGATAGGTCAGGCTATGGGGTTGGGGACCGCCCTCCCCCCCAACCCAACCTGTTAAAAAACACCAGCTAGGTTGTGGGGCAGGGGTGACAAGGGAGAATGGAGAAGGGTTTGAATTTACAACTGCCTGCTCCATTCTCTCTTGCCGCCCTGCTTTGCAGGTGAGTTTTTTTTTTTTTTGACAGGTTGGGCTGTGGGGAGGGGAGCCCAACCTGTCAATAAAAATCCATCTGGAAACTGGGGTGGCAGGGGGAACAAATTGTTTCATTTCAACAGTAAAAAAAATGGTAGTTCATTTCATTTTGTCACAAAATGCTGTCTGCCATTTTGTTATGTTCTAATTTTATTGTATTTTGAAATGTTTCATAACCTTTGGGTAGTGGGCAGCATACAAGCTATATAAATAAATAAATAAATAAATAAATAAATAAATAAATAAATAAATAAATAAATAAATAACCTTACGACAAGACAAAACAGCATATCATTTTTTGTTTTGTGCCATCTCTATGAGGGAGGTTTGACTGTTTAAAGTTTCAGAAGAAATGTGGAAGAAATGTCGAAAAGTGTAAAACAAGTTAAGAAATTGATGTTGATAAACATTATTGTGCTGAAGTGTGAGTAGGTTGCTGAGATGGGCACGAACTATGGTTCATGCTGGTTTGGACCTCCAGCCTCACAGTTATTCCACAGGCACCCTGGTTTCTCAACATGCCTCCTCCAGCAGGTTTCTTCTCAGAGACAACAAAGCAGCTTCCCAACCGTGTTTTGAGAGGGCACCCACCAGTGGACTCAGGGCTGGGGAGCTGGGGTACCTGAAACATAGCTATACCACAGGAGGGCCGAACTGGTAAAAGTCGCAAAACAGTCCTTTTGTGCTCATCTCTATGGTTAACATCAGTAAGGGTTTTTAAAAAATTAAGTCATCATTGTCGTGTTGTCCTTGTTGTCATGTCGTCGTCGTGGTCATAGCAGTAGTTAAAGTTTTAAGCTTTATCTGTGTTTGGTGAGAAGTACTAAATCATTCCAGTAGGATGGCTATTCAAACATAGTAGGCCGTTTCTTCTGTTGTGCCATCTTTTGGACATTTAACTTCACAGTATTCTGTAGGTCATTTTGGGAAGCCCGTTGACAAGCACAGCAAAAGCAACAACAGCCCACAAATGTTTTGAAGCTTCAAAAATGTGCAACATGCTGATAAGACTAGATTTATTATTATTGTTACCTTGATTAAGAGTAGGGGGAGTGCTCAGCTACTGCTACAATTAGTAATTGGAGATGAAGACAGGCAGGAAACTAAAACTTTCTCCTGACTTTAAAAAATAAATAAATGTTGCTGCAGTAAATGGGTCATCTCGTTAGGAGACATTTGCTAAAGAGAGCTGCATTATCCCTACAGCTCAGTTGGGAATCGGTGGCTTGAGATGGTGAAAATACATTTGTTTTGCATTTTCCTGCATTCAAATGTCTGAAGCCACCCATGTACTTTCTTTGTCGAGTTATTGCCCACAAAAATCGGAAGATATACTTTTCCCCATTTGCACCAGACAGACTGAGTATTCCCAAGATAGAGAGAAGGACTGTATCATATGTGTCTGCCCTGGGGCCATTAAGGTGAAGATCTTCTCGGGGGGAGATATAGCACCAGTTCTTCAGCACCAGCATATGTGGCTGAATACAAACTTTGGTTTTCAGGAGTTAACCATTCATAGCCTTGGGCCAGGATGAATAAATATGCCCATTTTGGTTTCTCTCACATAAAGGCCAGAAACAGTTAGAGATTAGAGAAAACCCATGAGAGGAAGCCAATGAAAGCCTCTGAGTGTCCCAGCAAAAGCTTCTGTCACTGTGGAGCTGGGGGCAGAAACCAACTGTCTTCCGCCGGAGTGCCATCTGCCCCTTGAGTGGGCAATTTCACAGTCTGGGGACAACTACATCAATCCTGGGAAGGACTCAAAAAGGAAAAGCTGGGGCCAATTAATGAGGGAGAAGGAGGGGTTAGAAAGCAAGAAAGCGCAGAAGGGATTAGTGGAGATAAAAAGGCGGGAAAGAAGAAGGATCAGAATGTGACAGAAGTGGGGGAAGGGTGGATAAAACTGGGGGGAAGAATCCTGCCACCAGGCTGGAAATGGGTCTGGCTTGAAAACCCAGATACTGGAAAATGGGAGAGGCTGATGATGCCTAAGGAGGAAGCTGAGAGGGGGAGGAGAAACACCAGCTGAGTAAATGCTCCTATTGGGATGAGCGTGAAAACCAGGAGTGGAGAAAGTATTTAAGGGAGGAGAAGGTGAAGGCTGAACAAGAATGTTAGATATAAGAACAGGTAGAAATAGAGAAGAGAAATAGGTGGAGTTCAATTGGCCAGGACTTTGACCGAGAACCAGGTCAGAAGATTGGGAGAGATGTGGCAAAAGAATGTGGAGCCCAAACCCCTTCCAGGAGGCCTGCTCAACAGGAGGAAAGCAACTACAGCCATGTTGAGAAGAAACCCTGAGGACACCCGACCCTGTGAGAACATTTGCTGTCGAATCTGAGATGGACCTAAGTTTTGGTTTGGGACAGTTAAAAGTTACTTCCTCTGTTGAATGGGTCAAGAAGAACCCTTTTCTTATGCCTTTTGACTTGCCACAAGATTTGGAGGCAACAGTGAACTTTTCAGTTTTTTGTGATGTTGAAACCAAAGAAACCCCTGAATGATTGATAAAAATGAAGCCCCTTTATTGCAAGAAAGAGATAATGTCAAACAGCTTACCAGATAATGCAGATTAGCTTGCTTTGCTTGATAATAGGTCCTCAGGACTTAAAAACAGAATTTCTTTGAATTCTGATTTCACAGACTCAGAAATATTGCCTTGACCACCTCTTCACATCATTGAGGGCCTCACCTGATAGACATTTGTCCTGTTCTTTGTCCCTTGTAATTTTTTGTTTTTGTATTTTATTTTATTTTATTTTATTATTTTCATTTTCATTTTTATTTCATTTTTTATTTTTTAAAAAATAATAACACTAGAGAGAGGCAACATATGCTAGTCAACAGTTTGGTCTGTTTTGGTGCAGCACTCAAAGAGGTGTTCTCAGGATCACCCCAGACTCTTCCAGGCAACCACCCACTCAGAGGCACTGCTGTGGACCCTAACCCTAACCCTAACCCTACCCCACCTCCTTGTCTTATTGAATGGTTGTCGTAGGAGGTGAGGGAGGGAAGCATACTGCTGCTGGTGAGTAGGCAGTCAACTGGGACAGGCAGGGAAGCACAGAGGACATGCAGATTGCCTTTGTGGGTCCTGCACTGAACCAAGCTGAACCATGGGTTGTATTCGCCTCTAGTCAAAACCTAGATCACCAACTAGATCCAATATTTTGTGATAACATCCACTACATTTTGTTTAGCTTCTTGTGACTTTTCCCTCCAGTCCCTTTTGCTCTTTTCCAATGTGCAATAGAACAATGCAGTATTTCCCAACCTGGAAGTCATGACCCTCATGGGGGTCATGAAGTGTTTCAGGGATGAGGGTGGTGGTGGGTTGCCTTATATGTTGTAGTTAGACATGGGCACAACTTGGCGAAATTTTTGTTTCCGTTATGTAACGGAAATGGTAACGGTAATTAAGCCATCAGAACTCGAACTCGAACCGAAAAAAGAAAAAATTGGTCTCAGGTTTTTCATTTTCGTTTGTGGCATCGTGGCGATCGCGCAATGTGAAGCACAGAAAAAGTTTTTAAAAGTTTTTTTAAAAAAAACCCCCGACTCCTGGCCAAAAAAGCAGGCAAAAATATGCCTGCCTGAGGCTTTGCCACCTACCAGAGGGGTGGTTTCTGGGGGGTCCCCGGCCTTTCCCCCCTCTTCTCATGTCCTGGGATGCTTGCACCAGGCTGGGGGGGGTCATCCTTGTTGTCTCGCCATGCCATGCGGTTGGGGGGGATCCAAAATGGCAACCACATTTTTTCTTTTGAAATCGTGGTCAAAAAACACACCAAATCACCACAGAAACATGTGAAATTTATTTATTTTAAATGCCTGAATTTTAATAGTAGCAGCAGTGGGTTTTTTATATCAATAAAACATTGTATTGATTTTTTTATTTTGTTATTTTTTAATTTTTTTTAGATCTGCCCATTTGGGCTGGGCATGGGATGGGACCATGCAAATTGTTTGAACCATTCCACCAATGGCATCGCCAGGTTTTTGACTGACACTTCTGGATGTCTCGGAGGGCATAAAAAGCTGAGGCACCTTCCAGAAATTGCAGTCAGGTGTATGGATGTGGTTGAGGGAGGAGGGCTGGCTCATGGTGCTCGTGTGATCTGATCGAGATTGAGGAGGGAGGCTGGAGGCTTTAGGATTTAAGTTAGGCAGGCAGGGAGGGAATTGAATTTAGAAAATAATTTCTTTGATTCCCTACAGCTTTGTCTGCTGAAGGGAATAGCAGTTTATTCTTTATTTCTTCTCTGGCAGTTTGTGAGGATTTTTTTCTGATATTGGATAAAGGGGGAGGTTCGACTGGGAGTGGGAGGTGTGGATCTATTTTAAGAATATATTATATACTACAATTTATTTTCTATTTTCCCAACTTCAAGTTGCTTGCCCACACACACATTTGGGGTGCAAGCCAAGAACAGAACCTCTATCCAAAGTGATATCCTAACTGCCAACTCACCCGTCCGCCCGTGCCGCCACCCGCCTGCGGACTGCACCGCCGCCCACCCACTCGCCTGCCCGTGGCCACCGCCCGCCCGCTTGCCCGCTCGTGCCTCCCCCTGCCACTGTCGCCGCCTGCCCATGGCCCCCGCCACCGCCGCCCACCCGCACCTCCCCCCACCGCCCGCCGCCGCCCCGCCCGCCGCCTAGGGCGCAAAAACACCTAGCGCCAGCCCTGATTGCGGGCCGCCCCTATGCTCTGGGGGAAGTCAAATCGCGCTAAATCGCAGTGGAAACGACAAATGACAAGTGAAATGATGAAATGACAAATTTTTGAAAAAATTCGCAACAAACACAAACGACCCGAAACGGACCCGTTCCAACAAACGAAAACTCGAAACGTCATTTTTTCTGGTCGTGCCCATGTCTAGTTGTAGTGCTTATTAAATAATTTCTTCCATGACCCTTCAGAGTGGAGTCACAAAGATTGTCTATGTGTATGTATGAGAAACAGTAGTGAGGCAAAAAAAAAGTTTGGGGTTTCTTTTTATTTTGGAAAATGGGATCTAGGAACCAATTCACAATCTGAACCCCAAATCACCTCAGATTTTTTTCTCTGATTTCATAGTTGAGTCCATGCCTGTCTCTACGTCACTATAATAAATGAGAGGTTGCTTCCTTTCCTCTGCCCCCCAATGCATATTTGAAGGTGAAGAGATGTAAATGCTGCATCGGCCATCATAAATCCAAAGATCACGGGAAGATTAGTTCCAACACAGAGAATCCCTCTCATTCTCTGTAGGTGAATGGTGCTGTGAAATAGTAATCAAGGCAGACTGCCTCCTCTGGGACCTGGAGGTGAACCCTTCCACACCAAGGACATGAGAACTGCTGAAGATCTCTTGAATTTAATGACTGTGGGAGAGATTGTGAGAGCCCAGCAAATTGAAAGAAAATTAATTAGCCTTGCTGGGATTTCTGCGGAAACCCTGATGGGTTAAGGGTACCAATTTTGAGCCTCGCCTACTTAAACAGACTCTATCACTGTTCAGAGGCTACTATTTCAGCTTTCCACTCTCTCTCACCCTACAATGCACGCGCACCCACAGGCAGATAAGTTGCTGAGAGGTTGAAATGAAACATTTACAGAGGAGGAGGACAGATATGAATCTAGGAGGCTTTAGGCTACAGTTCTCTAGTCATGTAACTGGACAGAAGCTCAAGAGAATTCAATAGGGCTTGCTTCTAAATATATACACCCATAAAATTCCTTACAATTTCATTCTTAGTCATCATTCATCCTCCACAAAGGGAAAAAAGACCTTGAAACATTGTTTTTTAAAAGAAATGTGCTAGCCATAATCTTTAAAAATGTAGTATCACATAACAAAATAGGGATGGGAATGAAACAGAAAAACTGTGTTTTGTTTTGTTCCATTTCATGCATCCTGCATTTTGTTTTGTATTGTAGGCAAAGAATTATTTCAAAAAATGTTGTTACAAAACAAAACGAATCCCCCATGGCATCAGCACTCTAGCTGGTGTGGTGGAGGATTCAAAAACCTCTTCCCCACCACCTCCCACCTGGGAGGCAGAGGGGCAAAAGGCTGAACAGAGAAGGGTTCTTCCCCTCCACTCTGTTATGCCTTTCATCCCTCCCCTGCCTCCCAACAGGTCTTTGTAACAGGTTGGGATCTGGAGAAGTGGGAACTCCTCCCCCCACACACCCTGACCTGTCAAAAATTCCCAGCTGGGAGGCAGGGGATGGGGGGGAATGCAGAAAGGAGCAGTGAGGGTGGGTACCCCTCCCCCTCTCCAAAACCCAACCTGTCAAAAAGCCACAGCTAGGAGGTGGGAAAGGGGAGAAATCAGAAAGGAGCATTTCCCCCACCTCGCTGCTCCTGTGCTGGGATTATGGAGGCAATTAGGGAGTTAATGCCATCGATTATATTGCCTCCATGCTCCCAGCACACTTTCAATTAACTATCCCCAGCCCCTTTAGAGCTTCATAACTAAGTCCCCTCAACCTGAAATATTTACATATTTCAGGGGGTTCCCTAAAATTGTTTCAGGGAGGTACTCCTGCTGCTTTGGAGCCCCAAGGTAAGTAAATTTTGATTGCATCTTTTTAAAAATAATTTGGAATACATATTTTTTAAAAAACATGCACTCAAAAATTACTTACCTTGGGCCATCAAAGTAGCAGGGGTACCTTCAGAAATCAATTTTAGAAAAACCCCTGAAATTTGGAAACATTTGGGGATAAGGGAACTGAGTTACTAAGCTGCAAAGGGGGTGCCCCAAAGGAAAAAAAAAACCTTAATTAGAATCATATGGGAAATGGAGGCAGCACTATCACTGGCCCAATCAGCTTCTGATTCTAATTAGAAGTTTTTTTCCTAGGGGCACCCTTTTTTGGGCTTCATAACTCAGCTCCCTGTCCCCCAAATCTTTCCAAATTTCATGGGCTTTCAGGAAAGAGCTTGAGGAAGCTCCCCTGCCATTTCCTCTAGACTGAATCATTTGTTCTAGAGGAAAAATGGCATTTTGTTTCATTTGTTATGAAACATTGCTTCCCCATTTTGTTTTGTTTCGTTTCATTTCATTAGCTAATGAAATGACAAAAGAGTGTTTAATTTTCATGTGGTGCCCATCCCTATAACAAAATGCATTATTATTTTGACAGTAAAGCTTTAGCAGTATGTTATTATACAAAGCTCTTCTTAACTGTCATTATTGTTCAAGATAACAATTTTAAGAAAGGAGTAAAGGCACATATTTTGCAGCTAGTGTGTGATATGTGAAAATAAGATACTCTGCTGTTCTGGTTTTAATACGTATATTTTGCTATTTTTTATTATTTCATTGCATTCACTTAATTCTAATTCTTAATTCCAATGGCTTTAACACTGGAAGTGATGCCATCAAGCCACTTGTGATATGGCAACTAGAGATGGGCACGAAATGAAAAAAAATTGTTTCATTAGGTAAAGAAACGAATAACTAACAGCCCCTCTAAGGAAAACAAAATGAAGCAAAACAGAAATTTCCATTTCATTCCATTCATTTTTTGTTTCCCCACCCCACTGGCATATCTTACCTGATGGCCGCTGCCTGGCATGGCCACTGCTGGGCCTCCGGAGGCAGCGGCAGGGCAGTCCACCACCTCCCAGCGTGGCCACTGCCGAGGCAGTGATGAGGCCTCCCACTGCCTGGCATGGCCACTCTGGGCCTCCGGAGGCAGCGGTGGGGCAATCCACCACCGCCCAACATAGCCACTGCCAGGGCTCTGGAGGTGGCGGTGTGGCCTACAGCTGCCGGCAAGGCCTTCCGCTGTCTGACACAGCTGCTGCTAGGGCCTTTTGGGCCACTGCTGGGATCGCCACCACTGGGATCACCACCACCATCCATGTAAGCCAAAGCAGTTCAGTTTGGTTCAGTTTGTATGTATTTTTGTTTAAAAATTTCGTACAAACTGAACCAAACTGAGGGGGGGCCGAAACAGAAGGAACTGAACCATCAGTTTTCTGTTTCATGCCCACCTCAAATGGTGACTCTTCCCAAAGTTTTCCAAGTACTGTTTTCCAAGTACTGTTCCTTTTTCTAAAGGCATCCTGGGATTGTGCAGCTTCCCAAAGGTCACACAGGTTGGCTCTTCTGGGATGTACAATGGGGAACTGATCTTCTAATTTCTGGGTCTGAAAACAGATACATTGTCATCGTCACCGTCATTGTCATCGTCGTCGTCATCATCATCATCATCATCAAATTATCAAACAACAGACAAGTTAACTACACTGGATTTTGTATTACAAATCATTAGTTGAATGCTTCGCAAGCGTTTAGGACTGAGTGATGTATTGGCAAATTATGTGAGCAGATCCCAATAAGGTGGCTTTCTGCAGCTGACTGATGGTGACTTTGTCAACTCCAATTTCTTCTAAATACTTGCTTAACTCTTTAGGCACCTCACCCAATATGTCGATTACCACTGGGACCACCTGTACCAGGTTATGCCATTGTCTCTGAAGTTCAATTTTCAGATCCTGATATTGGGTAATTTTTTTCTAGTTGTTTCTCAGTGACTCTACTATCACCTGGTATAGCAATATCAATGATCCACACTTATTTCTTCTCCACAATCATAATATCTGGGGTATTATGCTCCAAAACCCTTTCTGTATTCGGAAGTCCCAAAGTAATTTTGCATGCTCATTTTCAATCACCTTTTCAGGCTTATGATCCCACCAGTTCTTTGCTATGGGCAGATGATAGTTGTGACACAAATTCCAGTGGACCCTTTGAGCAACTACATTATGGTGCTTTTTATTATTATTATTATTATTATTATTATTATTATTATTATTATTATTATTATTATTATTATTATTATTATTATTATTATTATTATAGATGGGCACGACTCAAAAAAATTGTCGTTTGGTCGTTTAGGGGTCCGTTTCGGTTCATTTTCGTTTTCGTGATGTTTTTTGCAAAAAAATCATTTTTGTTCCATTAGGTAACGAAATGAAAAAACGAAAACGAAAATGAAAAATTGCTGTTTCATTAGCATTCTTTTTAGTTCAATGCATCTGCTGCAACGAAAACAAAAAACACAGCAAATTTGGTTTTTAAAAAAATTGTTTCGTTTTCATTGCGTAACGAAACGAAAAAATGAAAACGAAAATGAAAAATTGCTCATTTTGTGCCCATCTCTAAATTATTATTATTATTATCACACAGCAGACAAGATAACTACACTGAATTTTATATTACAAATCACTAATCAAATGCTTCCTAAGCATTTTGGACTATGTGATATCTCAGCAAATTATGCGATCAGATCCCAGTAAGGTGGCTTTCTGCAGCTGACTGATGGTGAGTTTGTCAACTCCAATTTCTTCTAAATACTTGCTTAGTTCTTTAGGCACTGCACCCAGTGTGCCAATTGCCACTGGGACCACCTGTACTGGTTTATGCCAGAGTCTCTGAAGTTCGATTTTCAAACCCTGATATTGTGTTGTTTGTTTGTTCGTTGTTGCTGTTGTTGTTGTTGTTGAAGAAGAAGAAGAGGATATTTTGCCTGCTCAAGTAGCAGAGAGGTTCTATGAGAATGTCCCCAATGGCTGACAGCCTTAAATTTATACCCTGTCGAATTTGGCCATCTGGCCAGTCATAGGGTCACCATAACATGGAAAAGACTTTATGGCACTGAAAAACAAGAAGCATCCCAGGGGAAATAACTCCCAAAATCTACAATCTGACAATCTTACTGTCCACCTGTCATCTTCTTGTTTCTTCTGTTTTAACTGAAAACACTTGTCAGTTGAAATCAAGTTGTATTTCCAGAAGTAGACAGACTAATGGAAGACTTCCTTATTCAATTAGAGGGACCATTGGCTGCCATGTAGCTATAATAACAATAGTGTACAACACTAGCTCATCTGCTTGCACCTGACTCAAGAGGACAATCCTTTTGCTCAAGGTGAATCTTCCTCCTGTAACAGGAATTCAATTGGCTATTAGATGCATCTGCCAATGCACAGATGTGATAACAGACTGATGGTACAAGGCGGTTCCTGGAATTAGTCCACAATGAATTTTGCTCCATTGAATGCCTGATCAAGGAAATGTAAAATGAACACCTTTGCTATTACAGGATTAATAAGAATTGAACATGACAGTGCCTCTTCTTCAGGGGCCTGGCATCCCAGATGGTTGACAGTGTCATAAATAAACGTATAGTTTCAGTTCCCCTTGTTAGTGTCACACCAAGTTCCCTGAAGATATAGAACCAGTGTGTTGAATATATGTGTATCGCTTACCTTGCCATCTCGAGGTCTGTGTAGTCAAGGCTGTGGGGGGGGAAAATATTTCCCTCTACTCTCTTTCTCCCTCCCTCCCTTCACTCACTCTCTCACACACACAATCCAAATACAGACCTTTTTGTTTTATCTTAGTGAAATCTGCTTTTGATTGGATTTAATGTGAGTGGAAGAAAATGGAGCAACACAGCAGGGATCCGAGTCTCTCCAGAGGGTACACAATGCTGTGCCGGATTTTAGAAGGGCCCCAAAGCTACAAGATCCATCTGGTTGCAGCTTGTCAAATTGAAATCATGAACCAGCTTGCTGCACTGGGAGGATGTGTGACTGCACAGTATCCATTATCAATGACTTGGCCATTATATCATGCCCACAGCAACAACATGTCTGGCTGTGTGTATGCAAACCTTTCTACCTTTCCAAACATAGCTCTCTGTTAGGGATGGGCACTAAATGAAAACTGAAATGCTGATTTGTCATTTCATTATGTAATGAAATGAAATGAAACGAAAAAACCAGGGAAGCAGTGTTTCGTTAGTAACAAAATGAACTGGTGAGGGTTTTTTTTTGTTTAAAATGAACTGATTCTTTTCACTGTAAAATGGCTCCCTTGGGTCCTAGAGACACCAAATTTGGTGTGAATCTTCCGTGGAATCTTCCCTTTAAGCCCTCCAAATTAGGAGAGATTTTGGGTTCAGGGGGGTGAATTATTCAATTTCAAATGGACTGCCCACAGAAAAAACATTTCTAATTGCAATGTTATGTGCTTGAACATAACACTAGGCAGCTACCGGTGAAGAAACTACAGCGAAGCTTCCTCAAGCTCTTCCCTTTAAATACCCCCAATTGGGAGAGGTTTGGGGTAAAGTGGGCCAAGTTATTCAATTCCAAGGGGGTGTACCCAGTAAAAAAATTGTAATTTAAAAGTATTTGAAAATACTGATCCCAGGCATCTAGCAGCACGGAAATGGCAGGGGAGCTTCCTCAAAGCGCACTGGACACAGTCCTTCCATTAAGCAACCCCACAGTACTAGATTTACACTTGTCTCCTCTAACAATGACCATTATCCTATTCCTGTGCTAATTCTCCTCAGCTACAACTGGCAGAATTCCATATTTTCAGATTCTGAGAACTGTGGTTTTGTTAAAAAGTTTTTTTTTTCAACCTCTGCTGTGGACTCTCACTTCTGTCACAACCTTTCAGAAAATTCAGGGTACCTCTTTAATACTCTTGCTTGGGCACCAATATCTAAAAAGCAAGGAAAGACAAATATTTATTCATTTCTTTCATAAATTTAAATACTGTTGGATACTAAATGCTTTTTAGTTTACTGCAAACTAAAAGGGCGGAACATAGACAATAATAACAGACAAAGAACCTGTCCACACCACATCAATATGAAACACAATATAAAAACTCTGAAGATGCTGGAAACAAGGAACTAATTACTTAGAAATATTGTCCCTAAAGTGGAAAGAGGGCCATATTTATTATCCTCTTTAAATATGAAAGAGAGGGCCCATTATGTGCATCTACTGGGACCCTATTCCAAAAGGAAGGAGCCACAACCAAGAAGGCATGATTTCAGGGGACCATCTTCTTTCCCTCTTACTTTGTGATAGAGATGGGCACAAAACATAAAAATGGCATTTTGGTTTTTCGTTTTTCATTGAGAGGTCTGTTTTGGTTCGTTTCCGTTTGTCGGGAATTTTTTGAAAAATTTCGTTACCCTTTTTCGTTTTTTTGGTTGTCGTTTCTACCCGCTTTTTGCACAATTTTTAAAACATTTCCGTGCACAGGCATCACCCAACGCCTCAGACCAGAGGGAAAACACTAAAAAAATGGATGCTGGCAGAGACACAGTATAGACTAGGTATGCAGGGAGGCTGCAAAGGCAGCGGTGGGCGTTGCCCTGGGTGCAAGGCAGCCGCAGAGTGACTGCACTGCAGGGCAAGGGAGGGTACTCACCGAGAGGTACGCAGCACGCACGCACACAGGGAGGCTGCAGGACTGAAGCTAGAGTTGCGGAGACAGCAATCCCACCCTAACTCCCACCAGAAACTGCAAGGAGTACGGGGGCTGCCAGACATTTTTATGCCCTCTGTGGCTGCCAGACCTGCCTGCCCGGTCTGCAACCTGGGCATGCTGGGCATAAAGAAATTGGAACACAGTGGTTACAAATTATAACATGACCCTTGGATCATCACAAAGAAGATATATCTGCTCCCTTGAGATGTCATCTCCATGCTTATCCAATGCCACAATCGGGGTGTGTGTGTGTGTGACAAAGTGGCTTGTAGCCCCTTATTTTCTCCATCTGAATAATTGAACTAGTCTCCACAAAAACATCGGCCAAATAAAACGTAACTATCTTTAAGGGGCTACATGGTTGATATCTGGTTCTGCAGCTTCAAACTCACATGGTTGGCCCCTTGGAAATCTCAGAAGAGAGGCTCTAGTGATCTGCCACACATGCCTATTTGCACCTACAACAAATGGGAGGGTTTGGGGGGGCTGTCTGGGCTAGTCCCTGGCTGCTAAAGTCCACTACAGAAGACTAGCAGTAGATACATTTCCTCACTGTCCACATGTCCAGGTGTTATGGGAAAGGGCTCCTTTGTGAAAGGAGTTTGGATCTCCCACTTTGTGGTGAGGAGACCAACGTGGGGATGAGATCTCATGTAAGCTGTCTTTGAATTAGAAGCTTTAGCTTTAGAAGGAATGGTCAAGGAATGGCTTTGCTTTACTTGGAATTGAATTCTGATGGAGGAAGATAGATCTCTCTGTCTTTACCCCATGCCACTTCCACATGCACTTAACACATAAGTCCAGTGAGAGTCATCAATATGTGATTTAAAAAATCCTCAGCCAAAATTACTTATTAAGCAAATGTTTGAATAGTTGTTTTCCTTTTCAGATGTAGCTCTAAAAGTGCATGTTTATAGGTTTAAATTGCCAAGAACTGTGTTGAGGTATTTAGAGAAGTACCCAATCTGGTGATTATTTATGTTCAGGTGCAAACATTTTCTCAAGCACCCTTAGTAGAGATGGGCACGAAACAAAAAAAAGTGGTGTTTTGGTTTTTCATTTGTCGTTGAGAGGTCTGTTTCGGTTTGTTTCCGTTTGTTGTGAAATTTTGGAAAAATTTCGTTACCATTTTTTGTTTTTTTTTGTTTGTCGTTTTTACCCGCTTTTTGCGTGATTTTTAAAGCATTTCCGTGTGCAGGCATCCCCCAACACCCCAGACCAGAGGGAAAACACTAAAAAAAAATGGATGCTGGCAGAGACACAGTATAGACTAGGTATGCAGGGAGGCTGCAAAGGCAGCAGTGGGCGTTGCCCAGGGTGCAAGGCAGCCACAGAGTGACTGCACTGCGGGGCAAGGGAGGGTACTCACCGAGAGGTATGCAGCACGCACGCACACAGGGAGGCTGCAGGACTGAAGCTAGAGTTGCGGAGACAGCAATCCCACCCTAACTCCCACCAGAAACTGCAAGGAGTACGGGGGCTGCCAGACATTTTTATGCCCTCTGTGGCTGCCAGACCTGCCTGCCCGGTCTGCAACCTGGGCATGCTATTGTTTGAACATGATCCCATCACATGGCTTGCCTCCATTTTGTGGCTGGTGGCGACATCCATTTTAAAGGGAAAAGAAAAATACATCACGATGGGAGAAGACTAAAACAAACATTTTAAGGACCCCAACCCCCCTGGTATGTTATCAGACAATATAAATAATTATCGCTGCATTTTTATGGATGTCCAGGGCGTTTTTTAACATTTAAAACAGCTCATATCATTGTGAGTCACCATTAACAGAAACAAAACGTAATGACCACAATTTTCGCAGTTCTGTTCGTTTTGATGCATTTTCATCACAATTTTCGTTTGTCATTTCGTTGCATAACGGAAATGACAAACGGTAATGGAAACAAAAAAATGTTCGTTCCGTGCCCATCTCTACTTTGTGATAAGATCTGGTGCTTTTTTAGGAAATACAGTCTGTCAACATCTAGAAAAATTAAGGAGCCATGCTTAAATGCCTGTATTTTAGGTAAAACTGTGCTGATGACCTGGGGTTCAATCCCAGGTAGCCAGCTCATGGCTGACTCAGCCTTCCGAGGTCAGTAAAATGAGTACCCAGCTTGCTGGGGTGGGGCAATGTGTAGCCTACATAAATAAACTGTAAACCACCCAGAGAGTACTTGAAATGCTATGGGGCGGTATATAAGCAGAACTTTGCTTTAATGTAGGTCACCTGGTATTCTGTTAGGAAATAACAGTGCTAAAATATATAGCATCTCCTCCATCTCCTTGGATGATCTACAATCCTTACGTCTAGGGAGCTAATGAAACACCAAGTCTACACATCATCTGGGATCTTATTTAAGCGTTCTTATTTGTAACAGGGGGGATTTAATAACATTTAACTCAGTATGAGAGGTTTGAAAGTTTCCATTATCTAGATTGCTTATTTTGTCATTTTCTCTCAGAGTTTGACGGTTCTAGCTAACACTCTGACTAATGCACCTTTTAAAAAAGTCTGGGAAAATGAGTATTATTCTAAACAAATCTGGGATGAAAAGACTTTTGCAGGTTATGGAAGGGTTCCTATGAGTAGTTTAGGAAGCAGAGAGTTGGAACTAGAAGACCTAGGGTGGTATTCCCATAAATGATATTTTCATGAGGCAAGAGGGATATCACATTGTACTTTAGGAATGGCAGACACCTTACATCTCTTGGTAAAAGTTTTGCTCTGTAGGTTTAAGAAATCTATAAGAACAGCTTTTGGCTTAATCAGTTCAACCTTCTGGAAAGATGGTCCTTTTTATCCCAAAAAGAGTTTTGAGCTGGAGAAAGACAACATTCAGATACTTGAGACAAGCTTAAAGTAAACAATCTACCTCAGGATTCTTGGCTTTCTTCTTTCACTGAACTTTTGGGAATTTTTGAAGATATTTTATTTATTTTCCAGGTCCAGAATAGTTATGGGGTATGGGTACTGGATTGGGGGGTTCAATAGGTAAAAGGGGGGAGCATTACATGTTAAGTTACATCACTTCTAATTTTGATATTAAGAAAGCTGTAGATCTAATCTGCTATTGGAGCAATGTTAATTATGGGCTTCTTTATCTTTACATTTCCAGCATCTATCCAACACATTTCCATATATTTTTGCTAATTGTTGTGGTGTCATACACCATCTATAAAACATTTTATATACATTTTCTTTCATGCTTAGTGCTTTCATATACAATAATCCCCCTCCATTTCACGGCTCAGGTCCCGCGGTCCTGCTATATCATGGGATTGCAGTACCTGAACCGTGGGAGGGGCGCAGCGGGCCATCTGGTCACTCCGTGAGCCACCCCCCACACACCTCCGAGAAGCCCGAAAGGCCTTGGAGCTGCGGGGGTGGGCGGGGAGGGACGGTGATGGCCTCCAAGCCATGCGGGAGGGCTGCGGGGAGGGACAGCATCACCCTCCGCAGCCACCTCAGGTGCCTCCGGAGTGCCTGCGAGCTGCGCAGGGCAGGTGCGGGGAGGGACAGCGTCCCCCTGCGCAGCCGCCCCGGGCGCCTCCGGACTGCCTCCGAGCCGTGTGAGGCAGGTGTGCAGAGGGACTGCGTCCCTCTCTGCAGCCGCCCCGGGCGCCTTCGGAGTGCTTCAAATCTGTGTGGGGCGGGTGCGCAGAAGGACGACGTCCCCCTTTGCAGCCGCCCCGGGCGCCTCTGGAGGGCCTCGGAGCCGCGCGGGGGGAAGGCAGCGGGGGGTGATTGGGTCACTCCGCACCACCCCCCACACTCCTCTGAGGCTTTTGCGAGCCCCCACCCCCAGGCCCCCCACCCGCTTCTGCATATCGTGGATTTTCATGGATCACGGGTGGGGTGGGTCCCTAACCCCGTTATCGGTGGGGGTTTACTGTATTTTACATTACTTTCTCATAGCTTTGTCCAATATACTAAGTCAATATTATGCCCTATATATCTGTGCCCATTTAATCATACAATCTTTAGTTTTAAGATCCAGCACATATTTATTTATATTTATATATAACTTTTGGGAATTTTTGATGGCTTTTTTATTATTTACTTTTTCTCTTGGGATACCAAAATTACCATCATTATTCTCAACACAGAGAATAACAGAGAGGTTTTTTCAATTTGCTTCAAATTTAATTTTTTATTTTATTTTTGAGTATTTTTACCCCACCTTTCTCCTTGGAAAAAGACCCAAGACAGCTTACAGTAAGGAGAGACAATATTAAGACATAATCAGTTTGTGAAACAGGGAATTGAGGGGCATCTTACAGCATTAGAGGCAACATTAAAACTAACAATTGATAGCATAGTGTCAATGCAATCACATAAGGAGACATATAAACACAAAGTTATAAGTTGTTATAAACACAATGTTATAAACACAAAGCCATGTAAGGTAGATTCATATAAAGACACATAATATGTGGTCCATCATTAAGGGAAAGCTTGCCTGAAGAGAAAGGTCTTTGCCTGTTTCCAGAAAGACAGCAGAGATGGGCAGCCCTGGCCTCCACTGAGAGGGCATTCCAGAGTTTGAGCTCAGCAGCCAAGAAGTTCCAACAAGACATACCTGTAAGGGAAGCAAAATGGAGAAGAAAGGTCTGGTGACCTTAACACCCAAGCCGGTTCATACTGTGAGATTCGATCTTTGAGGTAGCTAGGACCCAGGTCGCATAGTGCTTTGTAGGTTAAGATCAGCATGTTGAATTGTGCCCAATAGCTGATTGGCAGCCCGTGGAGCTGCTTTAATAGTAGAGGTGTAAATGTGGTCTCTGTAACCCATCCCAGTCAGCAATCTGGCTGCTGAATTTTGGACCTATTGAAGTTTCTGAGGGTTTTCATTGAAAGTCCCACACAGAACTCATTACAGTAGTCTAGTCAGGGTATTACTAGGGCATGAGTTACTGTGGCTAGAGCAGGTTTCTCCAGGAATGGGCATAACTGGCATACTTGCTTTAATTGTGCAAATGCGCTCTTGGCCACCTGGGCATCTAGGCTCAATGATGAGTCCAGGAGAACCCCTAAACTGCACATCTCTTTTTTCAAGTGGACGATGACCCCTTCCAGTTCTGGTTGCATCCCTATCCCTTGTTCTCCCTTTCGACTGTCTGGGTTTAATTTCAATTTGATCATCCTCATCTAGTTCATTATTGAAGCTAAACACTCATGTAAAGTCAAAATAGCAGCTCCCTTAGAATCCAGAGATGACATGAGGTATAGTTGAGTGTCATCAGCATATTAGTGGCACTTAATCCCAAAACTACTGATAGTCTCCCCCAGTGGTTTCATATAGATGCTAAATAACATAGGAGACAGAATAGAACCCTGGGGGACTGATGGTGTGCATCAGTCCAGTTGTGGGAGTTAACCTAAATCTTATAAAATAGAGATTTCATAGATGGAATAAAAGGAAAATGTCATAGATTCTTCACACTTGACAATCCCTGTGCTCCCCTCCTTCCTCATCATAAAACAGACCAGGCCTGGCATGATAAACTCCATCCACTTTTTGCTCCAGCTCATGGATATGCATTCAACAGGGGTCCTCAAACTTTTTAAACAGAGGGCTGGTTCAATGACCCTCAGACACGGTTGGGGGCCAGACTATAGTTTGAAAAAAATGAGCCTTTATTAGTTCATTCAGCCTTGGAACTTGGAAATGTCACTGTTTAGATTGGCAATCTGTTGTACACCACCCTGAGTTCCTGTGGGAAAATCAAGTGGTTAACAATTACAAAAATAAATAAATAAGGTGGTGACTGCTCTCCCAGTCAACAATAGTGCAAGATCTCTGAAGATTCTCAGTCATCCAGGTGTTGCTCTCTGGAACACAAGTCATGGCAACATAACTTATTTTCTTGTGAGATCAAAATGTAACACTACTCATTGGACCAGCTTCTTCAGTTTGAGGAAGGTTGGTTGAAGACAGCCAAATTATACTCCACCTTAGTTTGAAACAATTGTAGAACAACAATGACATGGACAGGGTGACCTAACACTATTTGTATCTGCCCCCTGCCTGTACAGACTCCCCAAGGTACATAAGGAAGTACCCCCCCTGAGAGCCATTGTCAGCAGCATAAACCTGCTAATATAAAATTGCTAAATACATGGCCATTATTCTACCACTGTTGGTTGTACACACAGACCATCACATTCAAAATTTGGAGGATTTTGCCGCCAAAGTCAGGGAGCTGAAACTGGATTCATCTGAAACCTTGGTATCCTTTGAAGATACATCTCTCTTCATCAGCATTCCCACCACCGATGCCCTAACAATGGTAAAGAAGAGACTAAGAGAAGACAGCACTAGGGATGGGCACCTTACAAATAATGAAATGCTGTTTCATCATTTTGTAAGCTTAAGAATAGAGATGGGCACGACCAGAACAAATTTTTTTGAGTTGTCGTTTTTCGGGATGGGTCCGTTTTGGGTCGTTTCCATTTTTCGTGAAATTTTTTAAAAAATTGTCGTTTCATCGTGTCGTTTGTCGTTTGTTGTTACCGTCGCAATTTCGCGTGATTTGACGTCCCAGCGAGTGGCGTCCCACCGGCGCTAGGTGTTTTTGCGCCCTAGGCGGTGGGCGGGGTGGCGGGGGGCCATGGGCGGGCGGCAGCAGCGGCAGGGGGAGGGGCGGGCGCGCGGGCACATGGGCGCGCAGGCGGCGGGCGGGGTCCCGCAATGACCCAGAGCAGGCGGAAAACACTTTAAACTGACTTGCTGCACAAGACTGCATCGAATAAAGCAATTGCAATTTTTATTGCAAACAAAGTGGGCAGTGCACCCACAGCAGAGCTGCAGTCAGGGTATGAAAGGACCTTGGCTTGCTACCAAGCAAATGAAATTTTTAAAAGAAATCCACACCTCCCTCCCACTCAAACCTCCCCCCCTTTGAAGCACTATCAGAAAAGAAATCCTAACAAACTGCAGGAGAATAAAAAAGAATAAACTGTGTTGCTATTCCCCACAGCAGACAGAGAATGAAAGGAATTATTATTATTTCCTAAAAATTTAGTTGAATCAATTCCCTCCCTGCCCGCCTAACTGAAATCTAAAGGCTACGCAAAATCAAAACTAGTCTAGCACAGCAGCCAGCTACACACAGCCCTCTCCCACCCATATCCAAGCCCGGACTGCGACTCTTCTGGGAGTGCCTCGGCTTTTTATGCCCTCTTGCACATCCAGAAGTGTCAGTCAAAACCTGGCCATGCGATTGGTAGAATGGGTCCAAAAATTTGCATGGTCCCATCCCATGGCCAGCCCATCATTGCGCAGGTGTAAAAAATAAAAATAAAAATAAAATAAAATCAGTGCGACCTTTTACTGCTATAAAAAACCCACTGCTGCTACTGTAAAAATTCAAGCATTTAAAATAGCTAATTTTTGCATGTTTCTGTGGTGCTTTGGTGGTTTTTTGGACCACGATTTCAAAAAAAATATTGTGGACGCCATTTTGGATCCCCCCGCACCACATGGCAAATGGAGATGCCGAGGATGCCCCCTCCCAACCCGGTACCAGCAGCCCAGGACAGGAGGGGGGGAAGGCTGGGGACCCCCCCCCCAGAAACCACCCCTCTGGTAGGTGCCCTCAGGCAGGCATATTTTCGCCTGCCTTTTTGGCCGGGAATCTGTTTTTTTTATTTTTAAAACTTTTTTTCTGTGCCGCTTGGCATCGGGCGATTGCCGCACGATGCCAGGAACGACAACGACAAATCAGACCCAATTTCTCTTTTTTCATTTCGAGTTCGAGTTCTGACAGCTTAATTGAATCAATTCCGTTACGTAACGGAAACGATATCCGAAAACAGAAATGACAATTTCGCCAAGTCGTGCCCATGTCTACTTAAGAATCATTTCATAAGCTTACGAAATGCCAGGCAGCGTTTTGTAACAAAATGAAATGAAACAGCAGGTTTTTTGTTTTAAATGAACCATTTTGTTACTATGTAAAATGGCTCCCCTGGGTCCAAATGTGGTGCCTCTAGGACCCAGGGGAGCTATTTTTTAGATTTACAAAATGGTTCGTGTTTTATTTTGTAAAATTTTTTTGAAAAAAATTGTTTGAAATGAAACAAAATGAAATGGAGCTAAAATTAAACAAAACAAAGCACTATTTTTAGTTTCATTTCCATCCCTAGACAGCACCTTCATCATCAAATGCAGCCTCAACCCTGACCAGATATGCCTGCTCCTGGACATGTGTCTGAGCATCATAGAAGTAACTTTTACAAAAAAAAATGATTGTGCCATGGGTTCCCCAGTGTCACCCACTGTTGCCAACTTTTACAAGGAAGAAGTGGAGAAGAAGGCACTCAACACTTTCCTGAGGATGACAACACCCCACTGGTTCAGGCTTGTGGACAACACCTGGATAAAGATCAAGATCCAGGACGAGCAGGCCTTCACAGATCACGTAAATGCAGTGGACCTAGAAATGCCAAAGGAGATATCTTGTGACAAAGAGGACATGGCTGGAGGGTCTCTAAAGTTCAAAAGGAATTTGTTTAAATGACCAAAACACCAGACATCAAACCACAAGAGGAGCAATATAGTATTGCCCACTCTTGCTCATCTCCCTTCTGAATCAGGTTTTCTTGCTTCCTCTAATCTAAGGTCAAGTTACATGGTAGCAAGATCATTCTCTGACAGGTGTCCTTCTTGTCACAAGATATGTCCTTTGGCATTTTTAGGAAAATTATTTCACCTCACCCCGGGTTCTATAGAAATTGCTCCCTTGTTTCCAAATCCCTTTTGACTGTCCAATGAATACTCTGTCATCAGTTATAGGGATAGTCAATTTTGCAGTGAAAGAGAATAATGCCCACATATGGAAAATCTCACTATAAAATATGTAACTGAACATGTTCTGGTTGGTTAATTTAACATATCGTAGCTTGCTGTGATACTCTTGTACAAGACTTTTAAAAAAAGCAGTAGTAACATATTTTCTTTAGACTGGAGGCTGCAAAAGCTCCATCATTCTTCCCCTCCTACTACTCTATGTTTTATTGTTTTAGGCATAGAAATCTGTGATGTGTCAGCTGCCATCCCACCCTCTCCAGGATTAAAATCAAGGAAATGTTTTGTGAGAATATCTATCAGTCTTAATTGAAGACCACAATTTGGAAAGAGTGAACAACCCACATTGTAAATGAGAGGGAAGCCAAGGTAAGTGTAACCCCCATCTCACATGGAGAGGTGGGTGGCTTGGAAGTCTTTTAATAGGCCATGGACTAGAATTGCCAAAACCAAAGTTAACCTAGGAAGGTGGGGTTTTCACTATGACACAGTCCTCTGTGGATGCAGAGAAAAATAGGCAACTTCATACCTACATCAGTGTACTCTGTAACCCTCAACCTGTACCGGGGATGATTCAGGTTTAGTTGCCCCCATATGCTCTTGGGGTTGCCCATCACTACACAAAAATTATTTGATATGTTTTTTAATTTTATTGTGGTTCTTCTGACATGGACGAAGAGAGAATCACTATTGAAAACAGGTATTCTAGTTCAACAGAATGAAGGAAATAACAGGACATACATGGCATATCCTGAAAGGCCAAACAGAAGAGAGACTGTCTTATACACAACTTGCAAGTAAGATGCCTAAACTAATTGATTGGAGACCAAAGTCCACACTGGAATAGGCATGCAGCAGGGAGGGAGGCATTCCATCAGCTGCCTTGTCTGAAACTCCTCCTTCATTCTCTTTCTCGCTGTGTATGATGTAATTATTTCAGCCACATTGAATCTAATATCAGTGTTTATTTGAGTGCATTAATTTTCATTTTACAAATGAGGAACACATGCGGGTATATGAAAGCCTACAGAGGGTCTCTGCAGTTGGGTTCATTAACCTTACAAGTAGAATAACAATCTATGAATGCCAATGAGCATTAAAGTAGTTTGGTTACAGTGTGGATGCAAATTGACAGCTGTGTTACTTTTGTAAAAGATTAAGCTCCATCTTAGAAGCAGCAGCTACCTGCTTACGGAGGGAGACGAAGTACCTTGTTCCTGCAAGGGTGACTGTGAGTCATATGAGGTTTTCTTTCATATACAGGCAACAAGTTGATTTGATGAAAATAAAAATGAGAATTAAGGATATGAAAATCTCTCAGTCTCGGCTTCATTGAGTTTCTCTGCAGCCCAACTGGATTGTCTTCCTGTTCTCGGTGGCTGTTTCCCAAAAATGCACACCTGCAGCTGGCCTGCTGTAGACACAGGACTCCAACTGTGGTCACCACAAAAGGGGACTGATGTACCTGACAATTACAATCTTCAACATTCTGCTTTTGAGCAAAATACAAGCATGCTTGTGATAGCCTCTTAGCTTCAGGTTTTTCTGGCTGAGAGAGGCAATCTATGAGCCATGTGAGTCTTAAACCGGGATATAGTACTGGGACAGCTTGGGTCACCTTGGTCCATGACTTGCACTGGACCCTGGTCAGCATGTGTTTGCTGGTTCTGATTAGAGATGGGCACGAACTGCACAAACCAGTACTGGTTTGTTTTTTGACCCAACACATGTTTGATGCTTCTGAGCCTCGCCTCCTTCAGCATACACTCATTCAGAGGTAGCACCTGGAGGGGGCAGGGGGAGGGGAGCACTGAAAAATAGAGATGGCCACAAAATGAAACAATGAAACACTGTTTCATTGTTTCATTTTGTAACAGGCGAACTACAGCCATTTCCATCTTAAGCCTGGACATGGGACTGGACAGCTTTGGCCCATGACTTGCACTGGGAACTGGACAGGGTATGTTTGCTGGTTCTGATTATAGATGGGCATGAACTGCCGAAATGGTACTGGTTTGTTTTTTGACCAAACAAATGTTTGGTCTGTTTCATTGTTTCATTTTATAATGAATGCTGTTTTGTTGTTTCATTTTGTAACAAAACAACAAAACAATGCTTCCTTTTTCAACTTGTGCTCATCTCTATTTTTCAGTGCTTCCTCCCCTGCCCCCTCCAGGTGCTGCCTCTGAATGAGTGCCTGATGAAGGAGGGAGACTCAGAAGCACCAAACATCTGTTTGGTTGAAAAACAAAGCAGTACCATTTAAGCAGTTTGTACCCATCTTTAGTTCTGATTAGAGATGGGCACGAATTGAAAAAATTGTGTTTCGGGTTTTCATTTTTCATTCATGGGTTTGTTTCAGTTTGTTTTCGTTTTTTGCGAATTTTTGAAAAAATATTTTTCATTTTTTTATATTTCGTTTTTCATTTTTACCCGCTTTTTGCATGATTTTTAAAGCATTTCCATGCACGGGTATCCCCCAACGCCCCAGACCAGAGGGAAAACACTAAAAAAAATGATGCTGGCAGAGACACCGTATAGACTAGTTACGCAGGGAGGCTGCAAAGGTAGCGGCGGGTGTTGCCCAGGGTGAAAGGCAGCCACAGAGTGACTGCACTGCGGGGCAGGGGAGGGTACTCACTGAGAGGTACACACGCACGCACACAGGGAAGCTGTAGGACTGAAGCTAGAAAGAAATTTCTTCTTTCTCTCCCCTAAGAGCCAGGCTGCAGCTGGCAGGAACACAGAGACACACACCTGCCTGGCTGGCCTAATGTGAAAATAATGAGTCACAGAGACAGCAATCCCACCCTAACTCCCACCAGAGATTGCAAGGAGGACGGGGGCTGCCAGAGCTTTTTATGTCCTCTTTGGCTGCCAGACCTGCCCAGGCTGCAACCTGGGCATGCTATTGGTTGAAGTTGTCCAAGAATTTACATGATCCCATCCCATGGCTTGTTGCCTCCATTTTGTGTCTGGCAACATCCATTTTGTCATCCTTAAAGGGAAAAGAAAAATACATCGCAATGGGAGAAGACAAAAACAAACGTTTTAAGGACCCCAACCCCCCCGGTAGGTATTATCAGACAGTATAAATAATTATCACTGCATTTTTATGGATGTCCGGGCGATTTTTAACATTTAAAACAGCTCATTTCATTGCGCGTAGCCATTAACGAAAAACGAAACGTAACAAACCTAATTTTCGTGGTTCTGTTCGGTTCGTTCCAATTTCATCACAATGTTCGTTATTCATTTTGTTACGTAACCAAATGAATAACAAATAATGGAAACGAAAATTTTTTTGTTTCGTGCCCATCTCTAGTTCTGATCCATCTCCTTGACAACTTTCAACTATGGCATCCTTCTGGGTGGCCTCTCTGTGATGGGACTTGGAGGCACTGTTTTGCACTGGTACTGGTCTTTTCTACACAGATGGATCCAGAAGGTGGTTCTCTGGGATGCCCAAACTAAAAAGGTAGTATTGGAGACTCCTGTTCAATGCTATGACCATTGGCCTATGATGTCCCTCAGGGTCTCATTCTGTCCCCATACCATTTACCATGTATATGAAACTACTGGGAGAAGTAGTCTGGAGATTTCAGGCTCAGTGCCAACACTATGCTGCTGATGGATTAACTCTACCTCTCCCTTCCATTTAATTCCAACAAAGCTCTCGTTTGGTTCTAACACAGTCTCTGATGGCAGTAATTTACTGGAAGAGGGTAAGCAAAGTATAACTGAAATATAGGCCAAACAGAGGTGTTCCTCGCCACTCCAACGGGAGACCAGGGAATAGTGAGTCAGTCAGTGATGGATGGAATTACATTCTCCCTGAAGCTCAGGCTCATTGCCTAGACATGCTTCTGGATTCATCACTGAGTCTCAGTGTGCAGAAATGCATTGGCACAGTTTTTGTACCAGCTATACCCATTCCTGGAAATATCTGGCTTGGCTGTGGGGACACATGCCTTTATTAGTTCCTACTTGGATTATCGCAATTCACACATCATGGGGCTGCTTTTAGAGGTGGTTGAGAAACTTCCCCTGGGTCAAAACACTTCAGCCAGACTGTTGACTGGGACCAGTTACAGGGATCATGTAACTCCCCCTCTGCAACAGTGTCACTGGCTTCTGGTTGATTTCCAAACCGAATACAAAGTGTTGGCTGTCATCTGAAAGACTTACCAGTATACAGCTTGGAATCAGGGTATTTGATGTACTCTATATTCCCATATAATCCTCCCCAGCTCTCAGTCTCAGGATGTCATATTACCCAATTGCCTGGGCTTTATCTAAACATACCACTGATGCCTGTTTAGCACACTAGATGCTAAGCTTTATTTAAAAAAAAAAGATTAAGTCTCAATTTCTTATAGAACTTGAAATACAAAGGAAAACATGCAATCATTATTTGAGCCAATTTTCAGCAACAATAAGCAGGCCTCTCTGAGAGATTAGTGAACAAATCAATCCATCCACACTTTAACTCAGATGTATATAAATCAAAGTCTTACGGGCAATGTTACTGACGATCAACACTGCACAGAAAACAGAAAACCCAAACCATGAATGTTGATGGAGAGTTTATAATTATAGCTTGCAAATGGAACTCCTTCAGGCTCTAACATTATGCATCTTATACATTTCCTGCTTTAGCAAGAGAACTTTGTCTCAGTGGCTCTTGTGGGGGCTCTACAGGACCACCATTCTAAGATTCCGTAATTCCATGACTTTTCAGAGACATCCATTTTATTTTATCAGTCACAGGTATCTGGGGTTTTAGCTGTAGACTTCAGTAGATTCTGTCCTGAAGAAAATGGGACATGGGGGAGTATAAACACAATTAAAAGTGACCCAAATGAATTCTGGATTGAAACCAGAGACACATTAAGGAAGAATGCAAAGAAGACAATTATTGTAGTAAAAAGAAAAGAGAAACCTAGATGGATAACAGAAGAAGCAATACTAAATGACAGATGAGAAGCCAAAGTAAATGTGATAGAAATAGGACTAGAATCCTGAATGCAGTTTTCCAGCAAATGACATGTAGAAACAAAGATAACTATTACAACAACCTGTGCAAAGAAAGAGAGGAGAAAAAATAGGGGAAACAAGAGCTCTCTTCTAGAAGATCCAATATATCAAAGGAAAATTTAAGCCCAGGTAAGAAATTCTGAATGACAAACAGGAGAAAGTATAGAGAAAGTGGGAGTATACTAGAGACCTATACAGAAGAAATAAAAGATGACAGAATATTTTGAAGAAGAATCCTAAAATGAAGAATCTACACTTCTAGAAAGGGATATGAAAGCTGCTCTGAAAGCAGTAAGAAGAAATAAATCACCAGAGATAGATGGAATACTAATACAACTATTTCAAGCCACAGAGACAGAATCTCTCAATATCCTAACAAGAATATGTCAACAAATATGTAAAACAAATCAACTTAACAGGGAAGAGCTTGAGGAATCTCCCCTGCATCTAGGACCCAGGCAAGCATAGCGTTTGATTTCATTTCATTTTGTTTCATAACAAAACTACTTTAAAATTTGTTACAAATGAAACAAAACAAAACTACTAAAGAAACGAAACAAAACAAAATGCTATATTTCTGTTCCATTCCCATCTCTAGTAGCAAGGGTTTATACCGAGACAAAGTGGAATTAAAATATAGGAATATTTTTCTAAGGCGGGAGCGCTCCTGTAGCATTGGATCAATACTCTTTGCAGTGTCTGTCTGTCTGTCTGTCTGTCTGTCTGTCTGTGTATGTGTATGCATGCACGCGTTTCTCGCGCACAGAAACAAAGTTGTCTTTTTTTAAAAACAAAAAACAACACTTAAGACTTGCAACACTTAAAGACTGGCAAGTTTTATTTGGCCTAAACTTTTCTGGATTTCAGTCTACTTCAATCAGATTAATTTTCATGTTTAGCTACGGTTTTTTTTTGTTTTGTTTTGTAAATGAAGAAGTGTATTTATTTTACAGATTTATTTTTCCAGGCCCTACAGGGTACAGCTGAAATAAGCTGCAAGTAATGCTGGCTAGGGGAACAAATCTTGTCTTTATGTAGATCTGGACTAGTGACAATTCTCTGAGCACCCGAACAGGTTTGGCTAAAGGACAGGTTGCAGGAGGCCAATCAGCATAGCCAGTTTAGACTAACTTGAAGTTCCTGGTGGTTACAAATGACTGACTGTCAAGGGTTAAGAATGTAAATGAATTTGTGCAAATATTCTCATCTTTAAATAAAAAACAAAACAAAAAGCAAAGTATTGGCACATTAAGGGGGGGAAAGGTCAATTGTGTTAAGATTTTATTCCCTCTGCAAGAGCAGAATGGCTAGGAATTTTAAAATCAGAGACAGCATTTGTCAAAACAAAACAAAAGAACCTGTAGGTCTAGCATGAAAACCTTACATTTTGCACTAAAAACTTTTTATTTTGCAAAAGGTTTTGTATGCAAAATATTTTATTTTATTTTATTCTGTGGGAAACCTTTCCAGGTGGGTGGTGGGTTGCAAAAATGGGGGAGGGGCTAAAACATGAGAAAAATAGATTAAAACTCTCAAAATCTTCTATTGTCACCTACAAAAATGAAATAAAGACTAAAAAGGTCATGAAGGATTCGCCATGTGTTATGACTTATAATGACCGTCAAGTCAGTTCTGACTCACAGTGACCCATTTCAGGGTTTTCTAGGAAGAGAATACACATAGAAGGGAAGATGGGCGGGGTACAAATTCAAAAATAAATAAATAAATAAATAAATAAATAAATAAATAATATGTAGTTTATCATTCACGCATTTTATAATGAGACAGACCCTGTGGCTGTTTGGCATTGTTTTGTCTACTCTGTTGGCAGGTCTCGGGAGAGTGAAAATCTGTAGCCCAGATTCAGGGATTTGAATCTGGTATGTTTACATGAAGCATATACTCTCTTCCTCAGTTATGCCTTTCTGCCAACATGTCAAGCAAGCATATGTGCAGAACATCCCTTGGGAAGTGTAGCTAACATAATCCAATGACTATTTTACCATTTCTCACATGGTCTGAGCTAGCAGCTCATCCAGTTCATATTTTCCCCATGTGTGATCTCATGCTTCCCACCTATGAACTTCTATATCTTAACCCTTTAATAGAAAATAGATTCGTTTGAATCTCCTTGACTCTTTCTTCAATGTCACATGGTTTCCCCAAGAAATGTCATGTAGAATGGATGGCATCAAATCAGTATCTCCCATTGATGTATTGAGCTTGTATACCTGAAACAGTGAAGGCCAATTCTTTCTCTCCTTCTGCCGCATTCAGCCCACTCCCAAGCATGTGTTATGGACTTTTGAAGTTCATGTTGTAAGGCTGGTTGGGATGCAGGGTGAGAAGAAAGAAAAGTCCCATTCCACAAGGACCAGCCCAAATTGTACAACATTTAAAAAGGATCTCCTGGATCTCCACTTGTTACAGCTCTGTCTTATGATTACACCCTTAGGAAATGAGGAGATACCATAGACTTCGCGAGAGTTCCAAAACTTAGAATTTCTGGATATCTCAGTGGTTTAGGTATCTGGCTGAGTTTGATTCCCTACTTTGCTTCCTTGAGAAAGGCTGCATTTGATTATCTATTTATTATTATTATTATTATTATTATTATTATTATTATTATTATTATTATTATTATTATTATTATTATTATTATTATTATTATTATTATTATTATTATTATTATTAAATTAGAGATGGGCACAAATAAAAAAAATGACATTTTGGTTTTTCGTTGTGGGTCCCGTTCTGATTCATTTTTGTTTTTCACAAACTTTTTGGAAAATTTTTATTTCATTTTTTTGTTTTTCATGTTCCCAGCAGGAACACAGAGACACACACCTGCCTGGCTGGCCTAAAGTAACGAACTGCAGAGACAGCAATCCCACCCTAACTCCCACCGTAGACTGCAAGGAAGACGGGGGCTGCCAGAACTTTTTATGCCCTCTGTGGCTGCCACACCTACCCAGTCTGCAACCTGGGCATGCTATTGGTTGAAATTGTCCAAGAATTTACATGATCCCATCACATGGCTTGCTCCATTTTGTGGCTGGAATCAATTTTGTGTCATCCTTAAAGGGAAAAGAAAAAATACCTTGTGATGGGAGAGAGACAAAAGCAAACATTTTAAGGCCCCCAACCCACTGGTAGGTAATAATTTCAAATACTTATCACTGCATTTTTATGGATGTCCAGGGTGTTTAAATACCCAAGAAATCAATATTAGGCATCTGGGAGCCATTTTGGGTCGATGTCCCCTAAGCTCTAACTCCCCTTAAAGGAAAAAATACAGCGATCTGAGAAAAGACATAAATGCACGTTTTAAGGACCCCAACCCCCCCACGGTAGGTATTGTCAGGCAGAATAAATAATTATCGCTGGGTTTTTATGGATATTCAGGATGTTTTTTAACATTTAAAAACAGCTCATTTCATTGTGCATTGCCATTAACAAAACCGAAATGTAACGAACCTAATTTTCGTGGTTCTGTTCGGTTGTTCCAATTTTATTACGTTTCATTACATAACAAAATGAATAACGAATAATGGAATGATTTTTTTTCATTTCGTGCCCATCTCTAATTATTATTATTATTATTATTATTATTATTATTATTATTATTATTATTATTATTATTATTATTATTATTATTATTATTATTATTATTATTATTAGTAGTAGTAGTAGTAGTAGTAGTAGTAGTAGTAGTAGTACTACTACTACTACTACTACTGATGATGATACTACTACTACTACTACTACCATCACCACCACCACCACCACCACACCACCACCACCAAGCACTGTCAATCAAGATTATAAAATTTTCCAAAACCACAGCAAGAGCACACAAGGAAAACCAGACTGCCCCATGCATATAAAAAATAAAATAAAATATGTGAACAATTCCCAAAACTACAGCAAGAACACCCATGGAAAGTAGAGATGGGCACGAAATGAAAAACAAATGCTGCTTTGTCATTTTTTTACATAATGAATTGTTTCATTATGAAATGAAACACCATTCCCTCTAGAAATGAAACAATTCCTAGAGAAACCAAATTTGGAGGGTAGCTTTTTTGGACTCTTTCCTTTAAGCCTCCCAAATTTGGAGAGGTCTGGGGTTCAGGGGGCTGAGTTATTACACTTCTAATTAAGGAAACCGCTTGAGGATGCTCCCCCTTGGGGGGGGCTATTAAGCACTTCCTGATTCAATTATAATTGAGTCCAAAGAAGCTACCCCCCAAAATTGGGTGCCTCTTGGACCCAGTGCAGCCATATAGCATAACAAATAATTTTGTTTTGTTTTGTTACAAAAATTATTTTAAAAATTGTAGGACAGTAACCCCCCACCTATTGCGGGGGTTAGGGACCCACCTGACCTGCAATGGCTGAAAATCTGTGATATGCGGATGTGGGTCAGATGGGGCCTGGGGGGCGAGGGGGCACCACCACCTGCTGTCTAGAAGCCACCTCGAAGCAGCACGCGCCAGCAGCATTGGGGGATCCTATCCCCCACTGCCGCTGCACGCTGCGCAGAGCCATCTCACAGCAGCGCACACCAGCGGCGTTGGGGGATCCCAGGAGAGGGGAGAAGGGCAGTGAGCGATCTTTGGAAAGGGCTCCCAGCTGCGGAGACAAGAGCTTGTCTCTGTGGCCGAGAGCTCTTTAAACATCATGCGCTGCTGCCCGCACCCCCGAGGGGAGGGCAGGCGAGCTGCGTGCGATGGCTCCCCTTTCCCTCAAGCCCTTTCGGGGTACTGCAGTCCCGCAATTTAGCGGGACTGCAGTATGTCAACCATGAAAGGGCAGGGGACCACTGTAATGAAATGAAATGAAATGAAAGGAGCAACAAAACAAAACACTATATTTTCATTTCATGCCCATCTCTAATGGAAAACCAAAACCATGGGACCCCACACACACCGTGCAAAAAAGGGGAAAAGAGGAAACATAGCAGACTAGGAGGCATGGGACCTCCACACCCACACAGCCCCCATGCAAATGAAATTGGGGGGGGATGGAAGAAAGTTTAGCAAACTACCTTTCCACCACTAGAGAATTGCAGGAAAAAGCTCTCCAAAATGACCAAAAAACCCTCCAAACACATTCCAAATTGGTTCCACATGCAATTCATAGATTCCTGAATGCAGGGTGCTGTCCTTTTATACCTCCTAGATGCAATATGGCCTGGTATGAACTTTTTTGAACTTTTTTCATATCTCAAAAAAGGCTAATTTTTGTATCTCAAATTTTCCCCATTCCCATGGATTTTCCTTCATATGTCAATTTTTTCATAAATTGGGGCAATCGGAACTCAAGGTGCCACTGTAATTAAATATCAGTTCCCTATGCATGCTGTTCCTAATATTGTCAGGTGTGGTTTTTGTAGCTCTGATGGTGTTTTTTTCTGAGACCTGCAACTGCTTATAATATTGTGTGATTTTTTAAAATATATTTTCCCCAAATCCCTGATGACTATATGGACCACTGAAGTGTGTTTTATGCACAAGCAAGATGTTTCAATTGCCCTGTCTCTGTGGTTTGTTAGTTTTTCCAGTTCTTTAGCTTCAGCTGTGACATCACCCAGAATTGAAATGTCAGTGATCCAGACCAGAGATGGGCATCTTATGAAAAATGACATGCTGTTCCATCATTTAATAAGCTTTTGAAATGTTACAAAACAAAATGGGAAACAGCATTTTGTTAGAAAATGAAACAAAATGCTTCTTTTCCCCTTTGAAAATGAAACATTTCATTACTCTGTAAAATGGCTCCTTTGTAAAAAGCTGCCCATCAAATTTGGTGCCTCTAGGACCCAGGGAAGCCATTTTATAGATTAACAATTCATTTTATTATTATTTTGTTTTGTTACACATTTTTTTACAAAAGTTCATTTAAAAATGAAACAAAACAAACCGCTAGTAAAAACAAAATGAAACAAAACTCTATTTTTCCATTTTGTGCCTATCCCTAATCGAGACCTTTCTTCATTCTGTTACTACTATGTCAGGTGTTTATCAGTTCAGATCCAGAAGTCATTTTCTGTTACCTTTTGTACCTGATGATCCCATGGGTTTTCTGAGGATGACGTGTTATATTTTTGCATAATAACCAGTACACTAATTTTGCCACTCTACATGTCTAAGTTTGTAATCTGTTTCTGCAACTCTTTGCCGATTCACAGATGAGGTGTGACCCAGTTCCCTCTTTTTCTTGCAGAGTCTTTTATTATTATTATTATTATTATTATTATTATTATTATTATTATTATTATTATTATTATTATTATTATTATTATTATTAATCAAGTATAAATATATCAATGGTATTAATAGGGCAGGATAGTTTTCCTTTTCTTTTCTTTTCCCTGTTCTTAGTGAGGCCGGTATCATTTGGGGGGCTTGTGCTCTGTACTCAGTTGTTGTGTTTTTTTCCATCAGCAAATGGCAACTCCCCATTTTGAGATCAAACCCATTGTGTCAAGCTAAGCGTTTGTAGGATTACGGCCTTAAAGCACCTACGGAATAAGGCAGCAAGGAGCTTAGCGAAACATTAGAAAATTGGTTGAAAACCAGAGTTTCTTTTTAAGCCTTTGTCAAGGTCAGCAGAAGACAGCCCTTATTTCATCCTCCCCTAGAGAGTACCTTACACTGATGCTCACAAACCATGGTGATTAAGTGTGATGTAAAGGAGATTAAATAGATTGCACAAAATAAAATGACAGGCACGTATCTCTCTAGGAGAAACCCAGATTAAGCACTGCTGCCACAGTGGCTATTGATGATTAGAGAAGGAGATTTAATAACCAGGGCAATCAAGTAAAATAGAGGCTGTAGTGACATTTTATTGTGTGCAAGTGAAGGCTATGACAGTAAAGTTTTGACCATGTAAAGTAAAAGACCATTCAGAAGGCTAAGGTTTTAATCTTAAGCAAGCCAACCATAGTAACAGTTCTGTTAAATGCAGGAGCATTAACCTCTGAGGAAACATTCTGAGATACATGCTGTTGGGTTGCCATTGACAGCAGGCACAGTATGGAACAAGCCTCAGAGAACAAACTGTTTTTTTTTCTTTGACAAATATGTCCAGAAGGAGGACTCCTTTGACCCTAAAGGTGGTCTGGGGCAATATCTCTATCCCCAGAAAATGGCCATTCTCCAAACATGCAGAGGCCAATGGGTATATGAGAAAAACAATGGGAGGAATACAAGGTACTAACACACATTGATACTATCCCCAGGCCATTACCTTTTTCTTTTCTTTTTTCTTTTTTTTTCCTTTTTTTTTTTTCTTTTGCAGTTCTGGAAACCCAAAACCCATGGATTGAGGTACATGACAGTTCTTACCACACCGGGGCCACCATTGGTTTTATGGGGAAAATACCCACTCTTATGACCATTTCAGAAACATTAGATCATCATCATCATCATCATCATCATCATCATCATCATCATCATCATCATCATCATCATCATCATGGCTCCAGGTATGAGTGGTGAGGTCTCAAAATGTTGCCAAGTATTGAGAACACTCACTCACTCTGGACACTCTGGACACTGGTGGGAGGGATGGTGAGCAGATCAATGGCCAACTGGGACAACTGGAGCCAGACCTCTAAAGGGGTCTGCTATAGGGGGCTGGAGGGGCTCAACAGTGTATTCCCTTACCATGGTTGCTGCAGAGTCCTGCTCCTCTGCTGGCCTCTCTACCCAAGACCAGGACACGGCCATGGCAATGACAGAAGCCAAGTATGATGGCTTACTACTTGGCCTCAGGCTGGCACACCCAGATAAAGAGGACTCCTGGGATGAGCTCTCCCCTGCCTCAACCTGGCATCCTTGCCTCTCTGGCTGCACATGCCTGCCTTGCGTTTGCACAACCTTGCAGACCTCAAGGCACAGCTGAGTTTTGTATTCCTCAAGATCTTCAAGATTGTGAAAGGATCACACAGGCATGCCAGCTGTGGCATCAGTCGACTCTGCACACCAGCCTGCAACCTCCTGACCAAGGCCCTGTTCCTCAGGAGGAGTGAGGAATTATCCTTCTGAAGAGCACTCAGGCCTCGGTCAAGGGCATGGATGAGGGGGATGACATGTGCCACTCTGGCCTCAAGACTACAGAGGACCTTGGCAATCTCCTCAAAGGGCTTGCCTATGTCCACCATTTGGCAGAATATGAGCCAATCAGAGGCATTGATGTTCAACACCCTCACCCCTGGCAAAAAGGGAATAGTGGACATCATGACCTCAAGCATGTCCTTCTGCTCCACCAAGCAGGCAATCATCTCTAGTAGAGATGGGCACAAAAAACAAAATGGCATTTCATTTCGTTTTTCCTTTTTGTTTTGTTTTGTTTCATTAGGAACAAAATGATTTTTTTTTAAAAAAATCATTTCTTTCTTTGTTTTGCTTTGGTCAGTGCTTTTAATTTTTTTAATTTCTATTTTTTTCCTAGTGCTGAATAGCTGGCCTGCAGGCTGGTCGTCACTTTTATTTATTTATTTATTTATTTATTTATTTATTTATTTATTTATTTATTTCCCCTAGTGCTGACCAGCTGGCTCCCTGTTACAGCCAAGACATCAGAGGAAAAGCTTACCTTTGATATAAAAATAGCTGTTCACTTTGGTCCCCCAGTGCCATGTCTTAGCAGCTGACAATGCAAAAGACATGGTGAAGTGCTGGTCAGTGCTTTTTTAAAAAAAATTATGTTTCCCCCCCTAGTGCCAACCAGCATTTTAAAAAAATATTTTTATTTTTCCCTAATAGTGACGAACAGCTGGCCTGCAGGCTGGTCAGCACTTTTAAAATTTTTATTTTTATTTATTTTTCCCCTAGCACCGACCAGCTGGCTCCCTGTTACAGCCAAGACATCAGAGGAAAAGCTTACCTTTGATATAAGCCAATAGCTGTTCACTTTGGTTATTGTGGTAGTCATGTCTTAGCTCCTTGACAATGCAAAAGACATGGTGAATAGATTGTCCACTGAGGCTGGCCATAGGGATCACATATATACCCTGTTAGAGCAGCTCCGTTGACTGCCCATCTGTTTTCAATGACAATTCAAAGAACTGGTTCTAACAAAGAAAAGCCCTAAATGTCTAGGATCCAAGTTATCTCAAGGATTACATCTCTCTTTCTCATCAGGAAAGATTTCCATGAGAGACTGGCTGCCTGAGTGGGGTTTTTAAATGGATTGCTGTTCTGTACTGCTTTCAATGTGTTTTACTGTTGTTTATGTTTACTTCTTTTTAGTATACTATTTGTTTTAATATTTGTGTACTCATGGTTGTTAGCATTAAGTCTTTTAATGGTATGAGTTACCTTGACTCCATTTTAAGGAGAAAGGTGGCTTACATCATTGAAAGACCATTGAAAGGTGTGTTAAAATGTTTTAAATTAATAAACACAGTGCAAGTCCTATGATGATGGAGTATGGTCCTCAGCTTGACCCCCCAGAGAAACACAAAGTAGAGAAAAAGAACACATCAAGCCTACTACCTAACGAGGGAGATCTCTAAATTAGATTTACCAAAAGAGACTATAAGTGTGGAAGAGAAGGACAGTAGACTGAACTCTCCCTCTCTCATGTCATTCTATATAGGTATTCTATATGTATATTTGTATGCATATATCTACCATTCACAGGAATAAAGGTGCTTGGTTCTAGTTTCCTTTACAGCAATAAAGGAAGAGCCTTTTAACATGATTCTTCCTAGGAAGGCAGAGACAGCAGGCTGCAATGCCCTTTGCGGCAGCACAGAAAAACATAATGGCTTAGGTACACATCGTGTGGCGTACCTACTTTGTAAGAGCTGATATGAAACCTTGCTTTGGCTAGATTTACAGTTTGGATGTGGTCCTGCCATTTTAAAATGTAGATACTTTTCATTCTTAGACATCAGAATGCTGGAGGATTTGTTTGGCAGGCCCTTTCTGCTCTATATCCCACCAAACAAAATATCTGTACAATTGAAATGAAGATATGCATGTAATTTCCCGCCACTGCTGCCGGCACCCCAGAGAACATAAGAACACCAGGGGAAACTTAGTTCTAAATATATATTTTTAGCATCCCTAACTAACTTCATTTCCAAACACAGGCTTAGTGAACACCTTAATGCCTCTGGCTCTTATATTTAATAACTAAGATGTAGAATTTAATTCAGAGAAAGCTGACATACCTAAGGTTAATGAAGCCACATGCTGAGGCACTGCAGGTGATTTGTAGCAAATAAATCCATTGGGGGTGGGAGTACAGATTCATTTTGCTTTTCCACCATCCATCATAGGCTTTAATGAAGAAGCAACTAGCCTTAAGGTTGCTTTTTTCCATACAGACACTTGGCATTATTTATGTCTCCACTCTTCTAGTAATTATTTAGCTATGTAGGGGCCCATAAAACATCAGTCTGGATACTGGCTCTAGTTACCAGGTCATGAATAGGGGCATGTTTCTGACCTTGAACTGAGTGTTGGTGGCACACCGCAAAGTGGAAAACAAGAGGTTGTTTCTTCCTCTGTATTAGAGAATGCTGCTTTACGGAAGACTGAAAAAGAAGTCCCAGTAATGCATAGGGTATTTGCAGAGGAGACACAATTAGAGATGAACACAAGAATTTTCCTATTTATAGATTGGAGCTTAGCAAGCCAACCCTCTATGACTTGCATTCCTACACCTTGGCTTTGTAATTTTCTCGAGAATTCCTTTCACAGAACTCCACTGAGGGCTTTGATTAGACAAACACATCAGTAAAGAAGGCTTTCCAACTCTTCCGTCCATTATGGTTCGGCAGATGTGTCAGTTCATTCTCATGGTGGAGTATCTGGTTTTTGTTTGTTTGTAGAGATGAGCAGGAAATGAACTTTTGGTTCATTTTGTTATTCGCTATCCAAACGAATAACAAACTGCCCCCACTAAGAAAAATGAAATGAAATGAAATGCAAATTTTCATTTTGTTTGGTTCGCTTTTCATTCCGTCAGTGTCTCCTACCTGTGACTGGTGGTCTGGTCTGTACTCACTGTCTCCACCAGCCCCAGGGAGGGTGCTTCCAGAATTTTTATTTTAAAAAAGCTGACTGGCCTGTGCTACAGCTGGTAGGTGGGCCATTGGTTGGCCAGTTTAAAAAAATTTAAAATAAAATATAATAAAATAAAAAAAACCCAGTACTGCCCACGGGCTGCTGAACCAGCCTGTGAGCACTGGACCCGACCCATGGGCCACTGACCCAACCCACAGGCTGCCAAACTGGCCTACAGGCTGACAAAAGAAAAAATAAATATAAATTAAAAAGTTTAAAAACCAGCCCACGGGCACTGGATGTCAAGCCCCGCACACAGAACACACAGCAAGCCAAGTTCAGTTCTTTGCCAGGAACTTTAGTTGTAATCCAGATAAAGTACAAAGTACAGTCTGAGTTAAGCCAGAGTAATTTACAGAGCCAAATGCCAAGTTCAAGCGAAACAGAGAAACGTCGTAATCAGGAAGCCGGTCCAAGGTCAGGAAACAGAGAACGCCGTAGTCAGAAAGCCAATCCAAAGTCAGGAAACAAAGTCAAGATAACACACAGGAACATGGTGGCAAGGTAAGTGACGCGTTGCTCCCACAGAGGTTTCAGGGTAAACTTGCTAGCTTTATCCTAAATCAGGGAACACACCTATATCTCTGGCAAGGCTCCTTCTAGAACTCAGGGCTTTCAGATCTATTTCTACACCTATCATTAAAGATCCTTTCCCTGGCTCTCCTGTTAGTTCTTTTTTGCAGGATCCTGTTCCTAGCCCTCATAGGAGGAGGAGATGTGCCCTCAGCTGCGTCCTCAGACTCAGCTGCCTGCTGAGTTGAACTGCAAGGCTCCTCCTGCTGTTCTTCAGCATTTAACTCTTCACATTCAGGTTCTATGAATGGCAGGGTCCTGGCACTATCCCCCTCCCCATGGCCCCCCTCTTCCGATGGGCCAGGTTTATCTGGGTAATTATTATGAAATTGCTGAATCAACTCCGGCGCATGCAAGTTAGATACCGGTTCCCAAGAACGATCTTCTGGTCCATACCCTTCCCAGTCCACTAAGTATTGTAACCCCCCCCCCGATGTATCCGGGAATCCAAAATTTGGCGGACCTCATACTCCTCTTCTCCTTCTACCAATATCGGTGGAGGAGGTTCAGGATTTGGTGGTCGGTTGGGGTCAGGGTCTTTAGCTGGGACCAAGAGAGAATGATGGAACACAGGATGAATATGGAGAGAAGCAGGCAATTGCAGACGGAACGTCACTGGGTTGATTTTTTCTAGGATGGGGTAAGGGCCGATGAATCGAGGATCTAGTTTTTGGGATCGCCCAGGATGTCTCAAATATTGAGTAGAGAGCCAAACCTTCATGCCCTGATTCAACTGTGGACCTTCTTGCCTTTTCTTATCCGCTGCCTTCTTATATGCTTCCTTAGCATGATTAAGTTGTTCTTTTAATAGTTTTTGAATGCTATGAAGTTCTTGAAGGTAAACATCAGTAGCTGGTACAGAGGTGGAAGGAAGGGTGGTGGGAAAGTACCGAGGATGGTATCCATAGTTGGCCATAAATGGGGTTTGACGAATGGATGAATGTACCGCATTATTGTATGCAAATTCGGCTAAAGGCAACAAATCCGCCCAATTATCCTGTTGATAACATGTGTAGCAGCGTAAATACTGTTCCAAGGTGGCATTGGTGTGCTCAGTCTGACCATCTGACTGGGGGTGATAAGCGGATGACAGGTGGACTTGGGTTCCTAATGCCTTGTGCATAGCTTGCCAGAAACGAGAGGTGAATTCGGGTCCACGATCCGAAATAAGGTGTTCAGGTAAACCATGAAGCCTGAAGAGGTGTTGTAAATAATGATGAGCTGTTTCTGCTGCGGTAGGAGATTTAGGACAAGGAACGAAGTGGGCCATTTTGGTGAACAAATCTACGAAGACCAGGATGAAGGTAAACCCTTTTGAACGGGGAAGATCCGTGATAAAATCTAGGGAGACAGCATTCCAGGGACCAGAGGGTGTTGGCAAAGGATGCAACAGACCTGAGGGTTTAGCCACCACATCCTTTGCTCGCTGACAAACTTCACAGGAACCCACATATCGGGCAACATCAGCACGAACCCGTGGCCACCAGAACTCTCTTGTGAGCAGATGCAGGGTTTTGTAAAGTCCAAAGTGTCCAGCAGGTAAAGAATCATGAGATAGATGCAATACCTGGTTACGAGGGGGACCAGCAGGAACATATAACCTCCCTCGATGTAGTAATAACCCTTGTTGTGCAGAAAACTCTCCATGTTCCCCATTCTGAAGTTCTTGAAGACGTTGCTGAGTCCATGGATCTCGAGCTTGAGCTTCCCAGATTTTCTCTGCCAAGCTGGGACACGGATTCATGGCTGCGAACACAGAGGGAGGCAAGATGGGTGCCACTAAGGTCTCTTTCACTGGTGCCGCATATTCAGGTTTTCTAGATAATGCATCAGCTTTCTTATTCTGAGCCTCCAGAATATACTTGATACAAAAATCGAACCGAGAAAAGAATAAAGACCACCGGATTTGTCACTGAGACAATCGCTGAGCTGTTTGTAAATGTTCCAGGTTTCTGTGATCAGTTAACACTTGCACAGGGTGTCGAGCTCCCTCAAGGTAATGCCTCCATACATCAAAAGCTGTTTTGATGGCCAACAGTTCACGCTCCCAGATCGTATAATTATTCTCTGCAGGTTTTAATTGCCAAGAGTAGAAGGCACAGGGACGCGGGATTTGGGAGGGATCCTCTTGTTGAGATAATACTGCTCCCAGGGCAACACTACATGCGTCAGCCTCTACTATGAACGGCAGTTGTGGATCAGGGTAGCGAAGTATAGGCTCCGAAGTGAAGTGGGTTTTCAAGGTAGAGAAAGCCTTCTCTGCTTCTGGAGTCCACCGGAAAGGCTCTTTGGGATGAAGGAGACAGTTTAAAGGTGCAGCAATATTGGCGTAAGCAGGAATAAACTGACGGTAGTAGTTAACGAAGCCAAGGAACCGTTGTAAGTCCTTACGATTTTGTGGTTGCTGCCATGACAACACAGCCTCTACTTTCTTGGGGTCCATGCGGATTCCCTGGGGAGAAATGATATGCCCCAGGAATTCACCTTCTTCAATGTTAAACTCACATTTTTCCAGCTTAGCATAGAGTCCGTTCTCCCGAAGACGCTGTAAGACCTGACGAACATCTTGAACATGTTGAGCTGGATCAGCGGAGTAAATCAGAATGTCATCTAAATACACAATCACACAACGATCTAGGAGATCCTGGAAAATGTCATTCATCATTCTCTGAAACACACTGGGTGCATTGGTCAGACCAAAAGGCATTACGAAATATTCATATTGACTGTACCAGGTCCGGAATGCAGTTTTCCACTCGTCTCCCTTACGGATATGTACCAAATTATATGCCCCCCGAAGGTCCAGCTTAGTATAACACTTAGCCCCTTTCAACCGGTCCAAAAGTTCAGAGATTAAGGGTAAAGCATACCGGTCCCTAATAGTGATCTTGTTTAGTGCTCTACAATCATTACAAGGACGAAGCTCCCCTCCCTTTTTCTTGACAAATATCACTGGTGCCGACAATGGTGATTTGGAAGGCCGTATGAACCCACGTCGAAGATTTTTATCTAGAAAAGCCCTCAACGCTTCTAATTCAGGTTCAGACATGGGATAAACTGGCGCCACAGGAAGAGGTGCCCCAGGAATCAAATCAATGGCACAGTCATAGGGTCGATGTGGAGGTAGCTTGTCAGCCCCCTTTTCCTCAAATACACCTGCAAAGTCTTGGTATGCCTGGGGCAAGACAGGGTCAGATGTATCATGGGCAGATGCCAGTACAGTAGAGGAATGTTGCTTTGAACAAGGAACCTTGAAATATAATTCCCCTTGCACCCAATCCACCAGTGGATTGTGAGCTCGCAACCAGGAAAGTCCCAAAACAAGAGGAAACCGGGGCATTCGGGTTACATTAAAGCTAATCTGCTCATTATGATCCATTACCTGAAGAGTAAGGGGACAGGCTTCCTGAGCTACCGCCCCAGAACGAAGTAACCGACCCTCAATGGATTCTACTAACAAAGGAGTGTCCTTATTTTGTACTAGAATCCGATGGTACCGCACAAACCCAGCATCCACAAAACAGTGAGCCGCCCCAGAGTCTACCATAGCATACACCGGAATCTCCCGACCATCAGGGAGCCCTAGAGTCACAAGTATCAGAAAAGGTCCTTGAGGTGTGATAGCATTGCCTGGGAACCCTTCGGTACGCTCCAATCCTCGGGGTTCCTTCAAGGATGGAGCTGCCCTTTTACTGCTGGAGTGATAGCAGCACTTATTGAGGAATGCTTCAAAGGGCAATTAGAAACGAAATGTCCTCCTCCCCCACAGTACAGGCAGAGATGATGAGAGTGTCGTCTTGCCTTTTCCTCTAGGTTGAGGTGTGGTCGAGCAGCTCCCAGTTGCATAGGCTCTGGATCCACTTCACTGGCCTCCCGAGATTGCAGATGAGACACAGCTGGCAGAGGTTGCAGTTTGCAGTTCTGGCCTCGGGAGAGACGATGGCTTTCCAGGCGTCCATCTATTCTCAGACACAGGGTAATGAGTTCCTGCAATGTGTTTGGTTGTTCTACCCTGCAGAGTTCATCCAGCACTTCATCTGCCAAACCTTCCATATACTGAGAAATCAGTGCCGGCTCGTTCCACTGCAAATCCTGAGCTATCAAACAAAATGCAGTGGTATAATCAAACACTGAGTCTTTGCCCTGTTTCAAAGCTCTAAGTCTCCTGTTGGCAGTAGCAGCCTGCACGAGATTCTGAAAGGCTGAAGAAATATGGTTCAGGAAAGCCTGATAATTATCCAGCAAAGGTGAAGCACTGAGGAGTAAAGGATTCGCCCATTTACCTGCCTGTCCCTTCAATAAGCTGATGATAAAACAGACCTTAGACCTCTCAGTAGGAAATTCTTGAGCCCATACCTCAATGAACAGCTTGCATTGAGCCAAGAATGCAGGGAATTCCTCTAATTTGCCTTCAAACTGGTCAGGAGGCAGCAAAGGGCAACGAGGCTGTAATGATGCTGGAGCTTGCTGCAACTGAACAATTGCCTGTGACAAAAACAGTACTTGGTTTTGCAAAGCTTCCAGTGGAGTCATTCCAACAGCCCCCTCCTTCTCCATTCTGCTTGATAAGTCTGGTGGGTGGGAGCAAACTGTCAAGCCCCGCACACAGAACACACAGCAAGCCAAGTTCAGTTCTTTGCCAGGAACTTTAGTTGTAATCCAGATAAAGTACAAAGTACAGTCCGAGTTAAACCAGAGTAACTTACAGAGCCAAATGCCAAGTTCAAGGGAAACAGAGAAACGTCGTAATCAGGAAGCCGGTCCAAGGTCAGGAAACAGAGAATGCCGTAGTCAGAAAGCCGATCCAAAGTCAGGAAACAAAGTCAAGATAACACACAGGAATGTGGTGGCAAGGTAAGTGACGCGTTGCTCCCACAGAGGTTTCAGGGTAAACTTGCTAGCTTTATCCTAAACCAGGGAACACACCTATATCTCTGGCAAGGCTCCTTCTAGAACTCAGGGCTTTCAGATCTAATTCTACGCCTATCATTAAAGATCCTTTCCCTGGCTGTCCTGTTAGTTCTTTTTTGCAGGATCCTGTTCTTAGCCCTCATAGGAGGAGGAGATGTGCCCTCAGCTGCGTCCTCAGACTCAGCTGCCTGCTGAGTTGAACTGCAAGGCTCCTCCTGCTGTTCTTCAGCATTTAACCCTTCACATTCAGGTTCTATGACAGGCAGGGTCCTGGCACTGGACCTGACCCATGGGCCACTGAACCAGCCCGCACTCCAGCAGAAGAAGAAAAAACTGACCAGCCCACGCTACAGCTGGTAGGCGAGCCACATGGTCGGCAAGTTTTAAAAAAATAAAATAAATAAATAAATAAATAAAAATAAAATAAAGTATTTTTTTTTTAAAAAAATCCGATCTCGTCCATGGGCCGCGGAGCTGGCCTGTGGGCTGGCAGGATTAATAATAATAATAATAATAATAATAATAATAATAATAATAATAATAATAATAATAATAATAATAATAATAATAATAAAGAAGAAGAAGAAGAAGAAGAAGAAGAAGAAGAAGAAGAAGAACCCTGAACTAAAAGAAATTACGATTTTTTAAATAAAAACTCATTTTATAATTAATGAAGCAAAATGGGGTGGGGGAACGAATTATAAAACAAAACACCATTTTGGTGTTTTGTTTGTTTTATCTTGTCTTATTTTAGTGGAATGGGGACAAGCTTTTACATGTTTCAGATTTTATTTTATTTTATTTTATTTTTTAAAAGCAATAATGGGCACTAACTGAATTATGAACTGGTTCATGGTTCAGTTCGTGCAAAATATTTGACTAGGACAAAATGAAGCGCCAAACTTTTTTCCACTCAGTACTATTCATTCATTCATTCATTCATTCATTCATTCATTCATTCATTCATTCATTCATTCATTCATTTAATTTTGCTTTGGCAGCATTGTTGCTCCCTGCCTATCTCCTGCTGTCATTTTTGCTTCTCTACCGGGTCGTGACTCTGCCTCCTCTGCCTCCTCCACTGCTACCATCTTCAGAGACAGCGGCTCAGGGTCTCTTTGCAGAAGGGAAGCCGGGCTGCTATCTCTGAAGATGGCAGTGGTGTGGATCTGTTGTGTCTGAGGAGGAGGGAACTCAGTGGAGCCAATTCCCCCCCCCCAAAAAAAAATCCTTCTATCCATTACTGGGGAAATGCTTCTCCTCTTCTACTACTGATCCCAATACTAGTGCCATAGCCTAGGAAGAGGCTAGGGTCCTTGAATAGACAGGCAAAAGTTGGATTAGGAAGAGAGCTCCCCTTTGGTCTCCAACGTGACACAGGCATTTACAATATTGAACGTATATTCAAACACAGCCAGGAAACTCCTCCTTTTATACCAGTTTCATTTTTGTTCACTGTCCTGCATTTTCTGGAGATTCTTCTCCTCCATCTTCATGCTTGTACGTCTCGGATTTTGCAGATCCAGCCCCCGCCTTTTCTTTCTCTCACTTGTGAATCAAAGTGATAAAAAATGCACTGATGGAATCTCTGCTAAATATAGGAAGTATAATGTGCCATCAATTTAATTCAGATTCATCCATCCATCCATCCATCCATCCATCCATCCATCCATTCATTTATTGTGACACTTTTCAAGGTTTTCCAGATAGAGAGTACTCAGAAGAGGTTTACCATTCCCTTCTTCTGGGGTACCTTGGGACTGTACAGCTTGCCCGAGGCTATACAGCTTGCCCAGGCTTTTCTCTTGGGAAGCACAGTGGGGAATCCAACTCCCAACATCTGACTCTGCAGCCAGATACCTACACCACTGAGCAATCCAGCCAGCCCTGTTACATATCGAGAGCACTGATAAGCAGGGTTCATTTTATTTATTTCTGCTAAGCTTCCCCAGGGACAACTTGCAGGCAACTCTCCTTCCACAAGCTATGCCAGCTCTGTGCTCCAATGCAGAAGCCACTTTCCATCCCCAGGGGTGTCAAAGCCAAAGGAAACAGAAACACAAACTTTCTGAGGCACACAAAAGCCAAGTTCATGAAAAGGAAATGGCTGTCAAAATCAAGATGTATGGAAACGGGCAAAGGCCACAAATCAATCTAGACGGCACTATCTTAAAAAGGGGGAGAGAGAAAATTTGGAGCAATATGAAAAAGACGACACCTCGTTAATCTTGCCTCTGCCTTTTTGTGAGCAAGCTGTGTGGGTTTCTGAATCCCATTAGTGGGATGATGGAGTTGACATGGGCAGGGGGGAGGGCTCATCATCCAAATCATGCTTGTAGAAGTGTTAGAAACTGAAGTGAGAGGAGAGCCTTTAAAAAGACACAATTCTTTACAATCTGAAGGTTTCTGAGAAAAAAGTACCAGGAATCATGACAAACATGGGGGAGTCTTCTCTACCTTTATGAAGGCAGCAACTTCAATTGGGTGGTGGACTCTTTTTTTTTTCTTCAAACATAATCAGAGACACAAAGAGACCAGCACCGGGCCAGCGACTTCATCCTGACCATTCCCGGATGCCCCATGTGCAGTGTATCCAGAACCCTGTTTCTCAGTGGTGCTGGGATGATCACCCTGTCTCCCCACAGGAGACAGCCCTTATGCAGGGATAGCTCACGTTGCCTTGTTGCTTATGGTCTAAATTTTTCTTCATGCGGGCCACCTGGCCATCCCCTCCCCATCCAAGTGAGCACACGGGAGAGAGTGTATCTTTCCTCGTTCTCTCAGCTATTTCAGTGGCAGTTACAGGGCCCCCCGGAAGTGTTTCCAGCATCATCACTCATTCCGCTGGGGCAGGATCTGCATCGCTCACACCAGGAAGGGGCAAGCGACTTAGTGCATCAGCGTGGCACAACCTTTTCCCTGGAACATGGGTCAGGGTGTACTGGAACCCATTCAGGAATATAGACCATCACAACATTCTGGGGGACAGAATCTGCGGCATCTGTTTGTTCGGGTTGAACAATCCTAACAGAGGCTTGTGGTCAGTTTCAAGGAAGAAGTGGCGACCATATAAATAGTCATGAAACTTTTTAATCCCTGCCACTATTGCCAGGGCTTCCTTGTCAATTTGGGCATAGTTGTGCTCTGTTGGCGACAACGTACAAGAATAGAACGAGATGGGCTTTTCTTACCCATCCACTTCCCTATGGCTCAGCACAGCTCCCAGCCCATACTGAGAGGCATCACATGCCAGGACAAGAGGTTTTGACTCGTCATAATGAGCAAGGATGCTCCTGCTAGTCAGCATGCCCCACAAGGTGTCAAAAGCCTTCTGCTGTGCCTGAGCCCAACGCCACACACTCTTTTTCTTCAATAGTTTATGCAACGGTTCCGCTATTGAAGCTTTCTGAGGTAGGAATGAATGATAAAAGTTAATAAGTCCCAGGAATGACTGTAACTCCGTCTTGTTCCGTGGGCGTGGTGCCTCAGTAATGGCTTTAATCTTAGAGTCAGTAGGGTGGGTGCCCGTTGCATCAATTTTAAACCCCAAGAAATCCACAGATGGCACCCCAAAACTGCATTTTTCCTTTTTTAGCTGAAGCCCCACGTCTTTAAATTTGAGTAACACAGCACGGATACGCCCCACTAGTTCCTGGGGGTCTTTCCCAGCAATCAGAACATCATCAAAAAATGGCAAGACCCCCGGCAGACCCCTTAACAGGCGCTCCATTAGTCCTTGAAAAATCCCTGGGGCCACACAAACTCCAAACTGTAATCTGTTTACTCTGAAAGCCCCTTTGTGTGTTACGATAGTCTGTGCTTCCGCAGATTGCGGAGTCACTGGCAGCTGCTGGTAAGCTTGTGCCAGGTCAAGTTTGGCGAAAAAATTTTCCTCAGCTAGTTTTGCCAACAGCTGTGAGACGACTGGAATGGGGTATGAATTTCCCCTGAGTGCCTTGTTGATAGTACATTTGTAATCTGCAAAAATTCTCACTTCCCCATTTGCCTTAAGTGGTGTGACGATAGGAGTCTCCCACTTAGAAGAATCCACAGGTGAAAGAACTCCCTGTTTGACCAATTTGTCCAGTTCCGCCTCAATCTTGGGTTGCAGTGCAAATGGCACTCGCCTTGGCTTGAGTCGGATTGGGGCCACCTTGGGGTCCAGCTCAAAGTCAATTGGAGGCCCTTTATAACAACCCAGTTTTCCATTGAAGAGTTCAGCAAATTCCTGGCCTAATGCCTTGCCCAACTCTGGGGAAGTTTGGACTGAGTTGAGCCCTGATATACACAGTCCCAAGGCGGGAAACCAGTCAGTGCCCAGGAGACTGGGGCGACTCCCCTTTGCAATCACCAATTTAAGCACGGCCTGTCTCTCCCGGAATTGTACCCTCACCGCACACATTCCTAGAATGTGGATGCGGCCAGCCGTGTATGATTGCAAGGTTGCCGGGAATGGTTCCAGAGAGGGGAACTTACCCCCAGGGAAGAGCCCCCTTGCAGTCTGGTCTGAGACAATGGTGAATCCAGATCCGGAATCCACCTCCATGTCACATGGTTGATCTTCAATCTTCACTCTGACGGATGTTTTACCTTGCGCCGGGAACTACATGGACTCTCCGTTGATCTCTGTGTGATAATTGCAGTCATCCAGGAGATGAGTCATGGTGGATGATCTGTGATGCATTGATCTAGGTGATCCCATTGCTCCAGCTGCCACCGACCTACAGGCCCTGGCAATGTGTCCTGACTTTCCTCATGCCCTGCATGTAGCATCACGAAAACGGCAACTTTTCTGGTCATGGTTACCGCCACAGCCTGGGCAAGCGCCTCGGCGATCTTTGGGCCGTGCATCAGCCTGACGCACCAACTCAACACCATGGACTGGACTCTGGCTTGGACTATCCTCTGGTTCATCCATGGCATGGGCAGCCTCTACCTGCAGCTTAGTGGTCTTGCAGCTGGCATTGAGCTCTTCCTGCTCATAATTCTCCGTGGCGGTGGCCTCTTTCAAGGCGGAGGCAAGGGTGATATCTTCCTTTGCCACAATGCGCCTTTGGGCTTTTTTGCTGCTGAGCCCCCCAACAAATTGACCCAAGAGAGTGTCTTCAAGATTTGGGAAGCCACAGTGCTGAGCAAGCTCCCGGAGTCCTGCCAGGAATGCAGCCACAGATTCTCCGGCTTGCTGCTGCCTTTTCTGAAACTCCAACCGCCAGGCCATCTTGGGTTTGGTAGGTGCCAAGTGGCTAGTCAGCCGGGCGAAAATGTCTGTGAGTGATGTCTCACTCAGCTTTGCTGGGGTGAGCAGTGCCTTGGCCAACTTGAAGGTCTCACGCCCACAGCAACTCAGGAACATGGCCCTTCTTTTGCTGGCATCAGTGATTCCTTGAGCCACCACGAAGAACTCGAAGTGTTCAACATAGTCCTCCCAAGTGTGGGGCTCTGATGGCTGGAAGGGCTCCAATACCCATGGACTTTCCATTCTCCAGGCGGCAGGGTCGTCTTCTAAACCGGCTGGTGAGTCTTGTTCTCCACTGCGATCTGGAGTCAGCGTGATGATCCTCTGCTTCTCAGCATTCCGGTTCCCATCCTCGTCGCCAGTGTTGTGGAGTGGGTTTAGTGATTTCAGCAGTGATTCAGCTCTTTGACATAGCAGGCTGGAGACAGCTTCTAGTGTAACAGCTCTTTATTCAGGGAGAGAACAAGACTGGGGACTGGGGAGATGGAGCCACATTTATAGGAGCCAGGACTGGCTAGGAAACTATACATTTTGGAGGGAACAATTACAAGCAATCACAAAGCTGCCTTTTGGCAGAGACCAATAGGATTGAGGATCCAAATTCAGCAACTTGAATAAACCAATAGGCCTGTTCCCTTTGGAACAGGAACAGAAACCAATAGGAATACAGCTCAATACACAACAACCAGAACAAAATCCAGGTATGCACACCGGCATCTCATTCTGCCAGCTTTTCCAACTGCTCTGCACCAGCAGTACATTAAAAATTAACTTCTTTCTGGAAGTCCTCTTACCATACCAGCATTATTACTGGGTAAAGAGTTAATGAGAATTGATCCTGGTATTTTCTTTCTTACTTCATTTTAATTCCATTGATTGCTCCTTGCCCTCCCTCCATGTTTCTACAGGACTGTGATGCTTCTCTGTGAGCAGCATTGTTCTTTAAAGGCAAAAGTTTAAAAGCCAACATTTATTTATTTATTTGTTGAATTTATACCCCGCTTATCTACTATGTACTCTAAGCGGCTAAACATGAGGTAAATTTCTCCAGAGTCATAGACATGCAAATGTCCCCCCCCCAAAACTGATTGAGGAAGAGAAAGAGTGATAAAATATCAGTGGAATACAATGAACTGTCTGCCCAGTTCTCTGGATTTAATAAGCAGTCCTAGAATGTTCATAAAACAATGGACAAATGTTCACAGATCATAACTTTTTACAAATGCCCCGAGTCAGACATGTTGAGCTTTGCACGCTCTACATTGGAGAAACCAAACAGCCAATAAACAGGACGGTGGCCCAGCACAGGAGGGGCAACAGCTCAGAACCAGAATCAGTGGTGTACCTTCACTTGAAGGGCACCCATTCAAAGATGAGGATGTACACATATTAGAAAGAGAAGATAGGTGGTTCAAGAGAGGGGTCAGGGGAGCCATTTATGTGTTTATTGAAAACCCCTCTCTTAACAAGGGTAGGGGACTTAGGCAGAATCTGTCTTCCATATATCAAGCAGCCCTTTTATTGATCCTTAGACAAATCAGAAGCACTTCACACGTCCACCAGGAAGGCCAAGGCTAATAACCCATACTTAAAGTGTTTTGGAGCTGCCTAGATGCCCTAAGTGCATCTGATCTCACCTGATTTCGGAAGCTAAGCAGGGTCGGCCCTGGTTAGTACTTGGATGGGAGACCACCAGGGAATACTAGGTGCTGTAGGCGCCTGGAGTAGGAACTGGCAAGCCACTCCAGTATTCCTGCCAAGAAAACTCCATGGACATGGGGTCACAAGGAGTCGGTCATGACTGTAATGACAGAACACACACACACACAAAGTATGTTGAGAAGGGTTGCATAGGTGTGACTTTCACACATCCAAGGCCATTGTCCATCTGATGAGCCTTTTCAGACCAAGTTAGGGTAAAAATGAAGTGAATTATAAATTGGAAGCCTGGCACCAACTTTCCTCAGAATGAAGTTACTTGGATTAGTAGTGAAATATATCTATCTATCTAATTCGTTCTGTGGGACGGTTTGTTTTATGAATAAATTGTCCTATGAAACACAGTTTAACGTGGTTCCCATAGGAATGAACTGAATTCATCTTGCAAGGCAAGATGAAAAGTTCATCTTACGAGGTTTACCTGTTCCCGGAAATTTCATTCGTGTCATGAGTTTTTTGTATTAAGGGGCATTCGTCTTACGAGGTGTGTGTATGTGTGCATGTGTGCAGGGCCGGCGCTAGCTTTTTTTGCACCCTAGGTGAGGGGCGGGGGTGGGGGGCAGGCAGTGGAGGGCGGGGCGGCAGGGGGATGGCGGATGATGGGGGATGGCGATGGGCGTGGGGGGCGAACAGCGACGGGCACAGGGGTGGGCGGCAGGGGACGGAAGGCGGTGGCCAGTGGGGGGGCGGCAGGGGGGCAGCAGGCTGGCCAGCGCCCCCTCTCCATTTTGGCGCCCTAGGCAAATGCCTAGTTCGCCTTAATGGATGTGCCCCCCCCTCTCTCTCTCTCTGTGTGTGTGTGTGTGTGTGTATACAGTGGTACCTCGGATAATGAATTTAATTTCTTCTCTGAGGCAATGTGTTATCCCAAAATAATTGTTATCCGAAATGCATTTTCCCATTGAAACAAATGGGAAACTGTTTAATACGTTCTGGAGATCCGGAAAAAAAGGCAAAAAAAAACCCTGGGTTTTTTGCCAGACCTCTTTATAAAGTGCACTTTAAAGGCATGCAGTGCTGGAACACACACACACCCAGAACACCCTGCACACAGTGCAATAAAAACACGGAAAAATGAAACCCAGCCTTTTCCTGCCCAAAGTGCAAAGCGGAAAAAAATCCAAACAGTGAAACATAAGCAGCAAGTAAAATCCAGCCTGGTTTTGCCTCCAGAGCATTGGAGAAAGATTGCAAACACATATAAAATGAAAGCAGCAAGCCTAGCCCAGCCTTTTCCTACCCAAAGTGCAAAGAAAAGCAGTGAAAAGATTAATAAAAGCTAGCTCCCTACCTTTCCAAGTCCAAATCCCTCAGCAAAAAAATGTCCAGAATGGCTCCAACACCCCATGAAAAAAACATTCTAACTCCTCCCTCCGCTCCACAAACAACAGGGGCTGCAATGCATCCTGGGTACACTTTTTTTGCAAGGCATTTTGAAACATTCATTATCCAAGGCAGCCCATAATGAGCATTTGTTATCCGAAGCAACCCTATACCTGCAAATTTCCATTCGTTATCTGAAAAATTCATTATCAGGGGCATTCATTATCTGAAGTATTACTTATATATGTATGATTGGAAATTTTGATTTGTATCACTTTGTATTCTGATTTTGAAAAGAAAACTACTAAAACACTGATTTTGTTACTTTTCAATAATGAGAGAGGAACATTATGTGATCAATTGTAATTTTGACAGTAATTATACTTTGGGCCTTGTAAATATAACTGTAAATAGTTACTATTTTGAAGTAATTTTCTACATTCTTTAACATCTTGACTGCCCCATAATCAAATACAGTTATCCCCACATCCAAACACGCTCTTCAATCATACACTGCGAGCAGCTTGATTTGAGCTGTTTGTATGAAACAGCTCAACACAATTCAGTTACATTTAGCCACCAAATTTCATCTATTAGTCATTTCATTTTTTTTTTTAGTTAAACTATGACATACTGGCCCCAGTCAGCAATCTTGTTGTTGCATTTTGGCCTCACTGAAGTCTGAGAACACATGCCCATGTGTGGTTTGTGTGTGTGTGTGTGTGTGTGTGTGTGTGTGTGTGTGTGTACAGTCGTGACTCATGAGCAACTCTTCATGACCCCATGTCCATGGAGTTTTCTTGGCAGGAATACTGGAGTGGTTTGCCAGTTCCTATTCCAGGCACCAACAGCACCTGGTATTCCCTGGTGGTCTCCCATCCAAATACTAACTAGGGCCGACCCTGCTTAGCTTCCCAAGGCAGCATCATATAAAACATTTTATACTACTCCAGCCAGGACAGAATGAAGGCATTTGTCACCATGACCAGAGCAGACCTCTCCCAGAATAGTTACAACCGGCACACTAATTTTTAGAGATGGGCACGAAAAGCAAAAATGGTGTTCCATTTCCGTTTTGGTTTGGGCCCTTTTCATTTCGGTTTGGTTCCGTTGAAATGGATTTTTCTAGAAAAACTTCATTCTGTTTGTCGTTTTGGTTCGATTGTCATTTTCCCATAGGAATGCATTGAAGCAATGCATTCCTATGGGGAAAAGCAAGCACGGAAACCGCAGCATTTTTTTTTGGAACAGCCCCAAGCGGCAATCAGCTGTAGCACAGGCTTGGGATTCAGCAAAAAAAAAAAAAAGTTTTAAAAGCTCATGCTTTCCGGGTGCATTGGGGCGGAAGTGCCCTGGCTAATTTTTAAATCTTCTTTGTTTTTAAAAGAACAAGAATAATTCTCGCCGTCTTCTTCCACCACCCCCACCTCCCAAACTCTGGAACAGGTGCTCGCTTTCTTAAATTCTCCCCCTCCCCCCCACCGCCCTTTACCATACCATCACAAAAAAGCAAAATAGCAACATAGCGAGCTCAGCGAAATACACCCTCTTTTACCCCCACCTTGATTCGGGACCTCCTCCTGGGGTTGCTGCCTCCTCTGCCTCATGGTCCCTCACCCTCATTGCCAAACGGATGCGGAAAGACAACCCGCCCCTTTAAGGAGCACAGCATTGTTCCCAGAATCCCCACCAGCTTCCCCCTCTTCTCCATACACATGCGTGGCACACACATACACACCCACACAGCACGGAGGGCATGACCATGAGGGCCGAGGAAGCAAGCCCGGGAGATCCGGAGGAAAGGTGAGGCCAAGGGGGTGTACTTCGCTGAGGTTGCTCGTTAATATTTTCCTTTTTTACGATGACACAGAAAGGGGGGGAGGAGAATGCAAGAAAGCGAGCACCCAAACCTTGGCTAGGAATAAATTGCTTGATTTATTTAGGCATGCTTGACCCAGAGTTCCGGAGGTGGCAGTGGGAGGCGGAGAAAATTATCTTCTTGTTCTTTAAAAAGCAAAGGAGGTTTAAAAATATGCCAGGGAGCTTCCTTTCCCCAATGTGACCAATCGGCGCCGGGAAAGCAGAGGCTTTTAAAACTATTTTTTTGCCAAGCCCCAAGCCCCCTGCACTACAGCTGATCGGTGCTTGGGGCTCTGCCAAAAAAAAGCTGTGGTTTCCTGCGCCGTTTCCCCCCCACAGCTCCAGTCCATTTTTATAACGGAAATGAACAGCCGCAATTTTTGTAGGTTCTGTTCGGTTAACGGAAATGAACAGTTCTTCATTCCGTTAGGTAACGGAAATGAAGAACGGTAACGGAAATGGAAATTTCGCCATTCCGTGCCCATGTCTACTAATTTTAATTGTGCAATGTTACTCCTGGCCACTGCCAAAACCTAGGCTCATGATGTCTAACAAGTGTCCCCCAGCATGGTCTTCTTACTTCTCTTCTCCAGGAAGGACTGAAGCTGCTGTAAAACAGGATTCCCAAGTCCCATCCAAGAAGGATACCCTGGTTGATGGTATCAAAAGCCACCAAGGGGCCCAGCAGAATCAAAAGAAACACATTTCTTCTATCTATTTCTCGGCATAGGTCATCCACGAATGCAACCAAAATTGTCTCTGTCTCAGACCCAGGCCTGAAGCTAGTCTGAAATGAATCTAGATAGTCTGCTTCATCCAGGAACCCCTGCAGCCGAGAGACCACAAGTCACTTTAGCACCTTCCCCAATAATGGAATATTAGAGAGTGGCCAGTCATTATTCAGTATTGTGGGATCCAAGGATGGCGGAATAGAAAAGGTCATACTATTGCCTCCTTTAAGCATACTGATGAAGTCTGAATAGTGCTTGAATTTATGAGAGGCTGAAGCATTTGAAAGGTAGTTACTACCTAGAATGGAATATTAGAGACTGGCCGGCAATTATTCAATATTGTGGCATCCAAGGAGGGTTTTTTCAATGGGGGTCTAACTCATGTCTCCTTCATGCATCTGAAGAGGTCTTTCCTTTGACTATGTGGCTTTGCATTGAAAACAAGACCATCCAAACCCTTTAGTGCTATGCACAGCTGAGCATCACACTGGCTGAAACATGTCCGATAAATGTCTTGCTGTTTTTCCTGACACAGGGCACACGTGATGAATGGGGAAATCTGAGATGCTTTTATCAGTATCTGATATTACACAATGGACATTGTTACATGACAACTGTTGGAGAAGCATATTACCAACAAACGAACTCGTCTTCAGAGAAGGCAGTGACACACCTGAAGGACTTTATTGTATTGAATTTTCTAATCCACACCGGTTGCAGGATAAAGCTAGCTGTCAATGTTTAATGAATGTTTCAACCACATGTTTTAAATTATGAATGGGGGACTATAGATGCCACATCAAATATGCAGAACATTTTCTGGTGTTTGCTAATCTTACGCTATTACAGTTTGAGAAGCTGTTAATAGCAACAAGACAAGAGATCTAAGTTCCTAAGCATTTTCAGGAGGCTCTTTCCAATTAAAAAGGGCAGTTTTCAAATAAGAGGAAATGCAATTATATCAGCTGCTGATGTATTACAATTGCTTAATAGGCCATTCATTATAAACTGCTTGCTGATATGAATAACCACATACTATAAACATTACATTTTAACTGAGCCGAAAAATAGACACTCTGGGTGTTATGTCCTATTCAAGTGTTCCCTTTACTTAAATCTCCTTTTTTTTACAGGAAGGAAATATTGTTTTCTTTTTCCCAAGACTTTCCTTTAACAAACATGCACCATTTTCAGAAGACTAGGAATGGACTTGAAAGTTCTGTTGCAAGAATATATGAAAATGCAGATTTTATTTATTTATTTATTTTCACTTGTCCGCATAGACACTAGAGGTGGACACATAATGGCTGCCCCGTGTCCTTTCTGCCATCAGAGGGCCTCTCTTTTAAAGTCAATGTAAAATGCACTTTCCCAGCACTACTTCCCATCCTGAGTAGAGATGGCAGTTCATACTGGTTCTTCAGACTCACAGGTGTTCCATGAACATCCTGGCTACCCTCCCCTCCTCCTCTGCTTCCCTGTCCCACCACCTCCTCTGAAAGCATGCCCTCCGGAGGAGGCAAGGAAAAGATGCTGGGGTGCCCACAGAACACCTGTACATCAAAAGAACAAACCATTACAAACCACCAAAACAGTATCTCACAGCCATCTCTCAATCGAGAGATTAAAGCTGACTAAAGAAAAGGGTTTCTCTTTTTCCTCAGGGAGTCTAAATTAGTGGTGGGTGAGAGATTGTTTGGATTTGCATTTTAGCAGGAAAACAGCCAGTTCATGTTTCCTGAGACTCAACACATCACACTAGCAAAAAAATTTATACTTCTCCAAAGCCAGGATGCATTTTGAGCTCAAAGAAATAAGAGAAAATACTTTTTCACCCAGAGGATCACTGGTCTATGGAACTCCCTGCAAGAAGAAGGGGTGACAGCTGTCAGCCTTGACAGCTCTAAGAAAGGATTGGACAAGTTCACGGAGGACAAGGGTAACAATGGCTACCATTATGAATGCCTAAGGACAACCTCCAGGTTGGAGAGAGAGGCAGGATATCTCTAAATGCCATTTGCAGGGAATAGTAAGCAGGTGAAGACATCTGCTTGGGAATACCCAAAAAACAAATGGTGAGCCGCTTTGTGAGACAGAATGCTGGACTGGATGGGCTGTGGCCTGTTCCAGCAAGGCTGATCTTCTTTTCTTCTGTGAGAAGGAGTTGTTCATTTGAACTGCATACCGAAAGAAGGTACACATCAGAAAATGAGGAAAAAAGCTCACTTCTCTCCATGGAAAAGTGTACTCTGAAATGCATACATTTTTGAAGTGTATCTGAATAAAGCATACATTTTGGAAGAATGTATCTGAATAAAGCATACACATTGGAAATACACACACATATCTCTGAGGGAGGAAAGAGGAGTCATGCTTTGATGTGGGCAAAGCTGGATTGAGCTTGTTGATGGGCAACCAAGAACTTTGAGAAGCTCAAACTTGACAGATTCACCCACTCTTGTTCTAAAATTAACATAGTGCACTTTGCCAGTGCCATGAGATTGTCTACTGCTTTTGTCTAACTCTCAGAAAGTTGCTTGAGCTCATGAAATAGAATCCACAGTAAACTGGGGTGAAGACCAAGGAAGTTCTGGAGCCTCCCAGTAAAAAAGCCTGTCTGATTTCTACCAAACATTCATACTAAGGGTTAGAGATAGGCACAGAACGAACATTTTTTCGTTTCCGTTACCGTTTGTCGTTTCCATTATGTAACAAAATGACAAATGAAAATTGTGATGAAAATGCAACGAAACGAACAGAACCACAAAAATTGTGGTCATTACGTTTCGTTTCCATTAATGGCAACGCACAATGGAATGAGCTGTTTTAAATGTTAAAAAATGCCCTGGACATCCGTAAAAACGCAGCGATAATTATTTATATTGTCTGATAATACCTACCAGGGGGGTTGGGGTCCTTAAAACATTTGTTTTTGTCTTCTCCCATCGCAATGTATTTTTCTTTTCCCTTTAAAATGGATGTCGCACCAGCCACAAAATGGAGGCAAGCCATGTGATGGGATCATGTTCAACCAATAGCATGCCCAGGTTGCAGACTGGGCAGGCAGGTCTGGCAGCCACAGAGGGCATAAAAAGCTCTGGCAGCCCCCGTCCTCCTTGCAGTTTCTGGTGGGAGTTAGGGTGGGATTGCTGTCTCCGCAACTCTAGCTTCAGTCCTGCAGCCTCCCTGTGTGCGTGCGTGCTGCATACCTCTCGGTGAGTACCCTCCCTTGCCCCGCAGTGCAGTCACTCTGTGGCTGCCTTGCACCCTGGGCAACGCCCACTGCTGCCTTTGCAGCCTCCCTGCGTACCTAGTCTATACTGTGTCTCTGCCAGCATCCATTTTTTTAGTGTTTTCCCTCTGGTCTGGGGTGTTGGGGGATGCCTGCACACGGAAATGCTTTAAAAATCACGCAAAAAGCGGGTAAAAACGACAAACAAAAAAAAACAAAAATGGTAACGAAATTTTTCCAAAATTTTACGACAAACGGAAACGAACCGAAACAGACCTCTCAACGACAAATGAAAAACCGAAACACCACTTTTTTGTTTCGTGTCCATCTCTACTAAGGGTGCTTGAGAAAATGTTTGCACCTGAACATAAATAATCACCAGATTGGGTACTTCTCTAAATACCTCAACACAGTTCTTGGCAATTTAAACCTATAAACATGCACTTTTAGAGCTACATCTGAAAAGGAAAACAACTATTCAAACATTTGCTTAATAAGTAATTTTGGCTGAGGATTTTTTAAATCACATATTGATGACTCTCACTGGACTTATGGGTTAAGTGCATGTGGAAGTGGCATGGGGTAAAGACAGAGGGATCTATCTTCCTCCATCAGAATTCAATTCCAAGTAAAGCAAAGCCATTCCTTGACCATTCCTTCTAAAGCTAAAGCTTCTAATTCAAAGACAGCTTACATGAGATCTCATCCCCACGTTGGTCTCCTCACCACAAAGTGGGAGATCCAAACTCCTTTCACAAAGGAGCCCTTTCCCATAACACCTGGACATGTGGACAGTGAGGAAATGTATCTACTGCTAGTCTTCTGTAGTGGACTTTAGCAGCCAGGGACTAGCCCAGACAGCCCCCCCAAACCCTCCCATTTGTTGTAGGTGCAAATAGGCATGTGTGGCAGATCACTAGAGCCTCTCTTCTGAGATTTCCAAGGGGCCAACCATGTGAGTTTGAAGCTGCAGAACCAGATATCAACCATGTAGCCCCTTAAAGATAGTTACGTTTTATTTGGCCGATGTTTTTGTGGAGACTAGTTCAATTATTCAGATGGAGAAAATAAGGGGCTACAAGCCACTTTGTCACACACACACACACACCCCGATTGTGGCATTGGATAAGCATGGAGATGACATCTCAAGGGAGCAGATATATCTTCTTTGTGATGATCCAAGGGTCATGTTGTAATTTTTGTAACCACTGTGTTCCAATTTGTTGGCCATTAGCTAAGTGGGATGGAGCTCATGGGACAACATTTGGAGGGACCCACATTCCCACCTCCATTTAAATAAAAGTCTTTGCACTGAAACTCACCTGCAATACAGCTCATAGAAGACACGGGCCCTCGAGTTGTAGTTCCCTGCCTGGTGTTCTTGGACTGCAATCTCCAGAAGCCTTCACCATCAACTGGCCTGGGCAGTGTTTCTGGGAGTTGCAGTCCAAGAACAATTGGGTTACACAAGGTTGGAGACCATTGACCTAGAAGGTAACATCATTTGTTTTGTTAAGGAAAACATACAAGTACGAGTACACCTAGGAGGGAAGAAATATTGTTGTGATTTGTACCCAACATCTCCTGTAATACCTCCTATAGCTCAAAGCTCCACTGGATCAGCAGCTTAGCAACATCTTATTTTTTTCTTCCTTTTTAATGTTTCCACCATCCTATATCTTTGTTCTTTAAAAGAACTGCAGGGTGCTTTGCGGGAGGAGGTATCAAACCTCTATGTTTCTGCGGGTTACCTTTCATGAAAAGAAAAAGGAGAAAAAATCTCTAGTAGGTGGCTATAAGTTACAGAAATGTATTGAAGAGAGACTCTGATGGTGAGGGTCAAGCTTGTTTTCTGCAAATTTATGATTTAGTGGCACAGTGGGAACCTGATCTGGCATACACACATGAGACTTCCTGTTGCTTACATGAAGAGCAGGAGTCACGAGCCATCAAATCATGTTTCTGGGATCACTGCAAAACTAAAACAAAGGCTGCCTACATGTTAGCTTTGTACTTCTGAGCAGATGTGTAGGTTGCCTAGACAAAGTTTATTTTCTTCCTCCTTCCCAACGGCAAGGCCCCAATGGACGAGAAGGAGAAGCAGAAAGCAATATCCAAGTAGCCTCAGGTGGGCATTTCCAGTCCCAAGGGAACCCTTTGTCTACCGTGACTCCTTGACAGGGGTTGAATTTGATGATCCATTGGGTCCCTTCCAGCTCTGGAGTTCTAAGGTGGTGGTGGTGGTGGTGGTGGTGGTGGTGGTGGTGGTGGTGGTGATGTGATGATGATGATGATGATGATGATGATGATGATGATGATGGACTTGTCTGCTTCTGAGCAACCCACAGGTAGCTACTGCAGAACTGACCATCCTGCTGCATAGATGTCTGTAAGGGCTTTTTATTGTTTCAAATGGACTGAACACTTTGTGAAACAACTACCATGCCCCCAAAGTTGTAGACTACAAGAACAATAGTTAAAGGAAGCAATCTATTTTGACTGCCATTACCAGTCTGCTCCACCTCAGTGGAGAGTATGCTGTTCGTCCTACGTCATTTGACTCTAGCCCCTGTCATCTCTGAGGATTGGGCATGTTTGGCCAGATCTGAGGGAAATGTGGTAGGAAAGCATCTCAGAGGCACCTCTGCTCTGCATCTAGGACAGTGGTTCCTTACCCTGGATCCCCGGATGTTAATCATCTTAGAACTACAGAGCTGGAAGGGGCCCTATAGATAATCAAATTCAGCTTCTATCAAGGAGGCACAGTGGAGATTGGGCATGTCATGTTTTCCGACTTTCAAAATTCAAAAAGAAGGGATGCTAAAAAGTTGCAGCTAGAAAGGAGAATTTCAAAAATGTATTTGCTATATTGAGATAATTTGGTTTAGCTTGGTATATGAGCATCTAATAATGGCATTTTTTCATTTTAATGTAATTTCTGATTATGCTGTTGTATGATATGCTGTTGATGAAAATATCTCTGTGAACTTAACTTTTAAAAGGTGATTTCTTTCATTGGAACTAGAGATGGGCACAAAACAAATTTTTAATTTGTTTTGCTATTCATTACAAAATGAATAACAAACCAAGCGATCAAAGAAAAATGAAACATTCATTTCATTTTTCGTTCCTGGCACTTACCTTGTCCCGACGAGTGGAGTCCTCTAGGAGTTCCCCTCCTCTTCTGCTGGAACTCCTGGCCCTGGGTGCTAGGAAGCAAGCGCCTGTCAGCTGTGGGGGGGGGGAGCCCTGGCATCGAGACTTTAAAAAGAACCCCCCCCAAAAAAAACCAAGTACCAACCCAGCCCAGGAGCTCCATGGTCAGCACAATAAATTAAATAAATAAATAAATAAAATATAAACAGCACTGACCCAGCCCCAGGGGCCACGTGGTGGGCAGTAGAAAATGTAAAAAATAAATTGAAAAAATTGAAAAATGGTGCCCGCAAATGGGGTACAGGGAAGCAGAAGATGCTGGCTCCAAGCCAATGCCTCTCAGCTGTGGAAAAAAAGCCCCCAGCATCGGGAACTTAAAAAACAAAACAAAAAAACAAAACAAAACAAAAGTGCCGACCTGGCCTGGGAGCTGCATGCTCAGCACAATAAATTAAAGAAAATAAATAAATAAATAAAAACAGTTCTGACCCGGCCCTGGACCCACGTGGTTGATGCTGGAAAATGTAATAAATAAATAAATAAATAAATAATGGCACCCACAAATGGGGTGCAGGGAAGCGTGAGGTGCTGGCTTGGCCCACAAGTCAGCATTTATTTAATTTTTTTAATTTCAGCTGTGAAAAAGATTTCAAGATTTGTAAAATAATAATAATAATCCTCTAAATGATACACCATGGTGAGGAATTAAACTTCCAACTTCTTGGCCCAGAGGCAGAGATCTAAGCACCTGAGCAAACCAGCAGTTTTTGGACTACAACTCCCAGAAATCCTGGCTTCTGAGAGTTTCAGTCCAAGAACATCTGAGAACCCAAAGTTGAGAACCACTAATCCGGGAAACCAGTTTGAAGATCTAATACTGTTAGGAGAATTAAAACCTCACATGGCCCCTAGTAGTTTAGTATCCTTTGGAGGGAAGAATCTGTGTCCCTTCAGATACTGATGAACTACTATTTCCATCATATCTCACTCTTAGCCAGGAAGGCTAGGGTTGATGGGAATTGGTGTCAAACAATCTCTAAAGAACCAATACAGCAGGAAATGGACTCTGATTGGAAAGAAAGCCATATAGTGGCTTGCTTGGGAGTCTACATAAAGCAAACCCAGCCAATATAACTCAAATCCAAAAGGTAAAGGGGAAATTATTCTTCACTGCTATAACAGAGGTTGGCCCACAAGTCAGCATAAAATGAGTATTAGGTTTCCCTTTCCTCTGGAGAAAATTGGGACCCAGGGAATCCAATGCAACAACAGAAGCAGAGATACCAAGGGATCGGCTTGGCTTCTTCCCAGTGGAAACCGCTGAGGCAGAGCTTTTGAGGGCATTCATTTTCTGCAGCAGTGGAATAATTTCAAATTTGGAAGCTATCTGTAAACTTCTGGGAAACAAAATTAATTCTTCTGTCCCAGGCTAAGGCACAACAACATTCAGGCAGCATGCTGTATTGCTTTCCCCATTGTGCTCTGGAACATCTGTTCCCCAACTGTTAAAATCCAAATGCAATTAATATCAGAGACCATATATCATTGCTTTGCTATGGCTGCAGTTCTTTGATTCCTCCAAAATCTCCTGTTTGGGTGGTGGTGGGGTGGGTGGGGTGGTGGTGGGGAGAGACTCCTTCTGCAAAGCTTTGTTCTATGTCATTCTTAGATAGTAATTCAACAAGGCTTATGTCCAAGTTTAGGCACACAGATTCAAGAGCCGTATTTCGCAGTCAATAGCAGCTCCATTGCTACCTAGTCCGTCTTTCTGCTAGTAGTCCACTTTTCTGATGTAAACTGGGACCATGTACAGATCAGCACATTTTGCAGGTTCATGAAGTTTCATACGCACAGCACCACAGGTGCCACACGTCCCCTTCCCCACCAATGACCCACTCACCAGTCAGACAACACTCCTCTGCACTTCCTCTGAAGCTCTTCAACCAATCACCATCAGGAACCTGGATTTGCCTGTCCTGCTTCCTTGTTTCAGTGGACACTGAGCAAAGGAGGTGGGGTATGAAAACCTATGCTCCAACCAGAGACTTGTCAAACAGGTGAAGAGAAGGAGGAGAGGAGCACACACCTGCTGGTGAGTGGGGATCCAGCTGGGGAGGCAGGGGAAGGGAATATGTAGCACCGGTGGTGCCGTGCAGAGGTACTGGTATGACCCTCTAAACTAGGTGCTTAGGGGGTATTTAATTCAGACATCTGAAGCCAAATCTTCACCAAACTTGGAGAGATAGTTGAGGAAAGTTGGGACATCAGCCAGTGATGTCCCCTTCCTAACAAAAGAAGCCTTTGTCTTTCTTCCATTCTTATGCCCAAAGAGCAAATCTAATATAATAAGCAAAGAAGGGACTAATGAGACATTAAAGACCACAGTATCCACTGCTCATGTTTCCTTGTTATTAAGATTAGACATGCCCTGCTGATAATAAGGACCTTCCTTCTGCTCAGGGTCAGAGGGAAATTCTTCCTCTTGTTGGAAGGTGCCTGGCCATTTCCCTGAGCAATCCATCAGTAGCTCCTGGTTCCTTCCATATTTCATGGGGCAAACATCAGGGAGTAGAAGGATTTTATGCTCCTCATAATTGAGTTCTTGACCCCTACAAATCCTACTTCCGCTAATATTGGTCAATACTAATATAAAAGGTGCCATTGCCTCCAGGATGTGTTTATATCTGCTGCTGACCCTCTGTGATATCCTATTACCCTTTGACAATCAAAACAATCCCTCTAACTCAATTATTTAAGAGATCCCAGGGAAGGGGGTAGCTATAAATGTGCCAACGAAAAAGCCTGTAATGCAAAAGAGTTCTTGGTGTTTTGCAGCCATTTGCAGTTCCACTCCAGCAGAGCATTTGCTTAGGAATTAAAGGTTTCTTACATTTTCCCCTGTTGGGACTTCCTTCAGTTTAGAAATGTAATTTTTAAGAAGCCAATCATGTGTTGACAGATGACTTTCAGCATATCTTCCAAGCATTTTTATTTTAGAAAAAAAAATGTTCATTAACTGTATCCTGTACAGTTCCAGACTCGGCAGTTAATTTGAACCGAAGCAGGGTAAGGGAATTAGGGAGGGGAAAATCTGTCAGGTTCATGTTCTTCTGCATTTAATTCACACACACACACACACACACACACACACACACACACACACACACACACACACACACACACACACACACACACACACACACACACAGAGAGAGAGAGAGAGAGAGAGAGAGAGAGAGAGAGAGAGAGACAGACAGACAGAGACAGACAGACAGACAGACAGACAGACAGACAGACAGACAGACAGAGACAGAGAGATTTGATTTCTTTCCATCTTGAACATAACTAGAGATGGACACGAAACACCCAAATGGTGCATTGTTTCATTTTTTGTTTTCATTTTTTTCATTTTGTTTCATTTCATATGAAATAATTTTCTTTAAAAAATTGTTTAATTTTCATTTTGTTGTTCTTTTTTTTTTTTTTGCAACTGTTGGGCCCTGCTGGCTGGTTGGTGCTTTTTTTTTTTTTTTTTTACTAGCATCGACCACCTGGAGCTTGGGGCCCTGCAGGTCAGCATATTTTTTTTACTAACACTGACCACCTGGAACCCAGAGCCCTGACAGTCGGTGCTTTTTTTTACTAGTGCAGAAGAGTTGGCACATGGGGCCCTGCTGGTTGGCACGTTTTTCCTCACCCAAGTGCCGATCAGCTGGTGTGTGGGGCTTTGGGTGGCAAAAAAGTTGAAATCCCACACTTTCAATACTCCTGATCGGGTGGGGAAACCGTGGAATTGTTAAACATTTTTTTGCCACCCAAAGCCCTGCACACCTGCTGATTGGCGCTTGGAGCGGCAAAAAAAAGTTTTAAAAGCCCACATTTTCCTCCACCTCACCACGCACTTTGGGTGGAACCGTGGGCTTTCCCTCATAAGAAAGCATTGTTTAATGCATTCCTATTAGAAAACAAAAAATAAAAGAGAATGGAATGAAAATTTCCATTTCGTTTATTTCATTTTTCTTTAATGGGCCATTTTGTTTTTCATTTTGTTAGGGAATGAAACAAAGATAACATTTATAAATTTCAACAATTTTGTTAAATATCAGCTTTCAACATCAGTGGCCACAACTCGTCGGCTACAACTGGTGGGACCATAAAGCCTGAAAAAGTGATGGAAAATGAGCATGCAAAATTACTTTGGGACTTCCGAATACAGACAGACAGGGTCTTGGAGCATAATACCCTGGATATTGTGATTGTAGAGAATAAAAAAGTGTGGATCATTGATGTTGCTATACCAGGTGATAGCAGAGTCACCAAGAAACAACTTGAAAAAATTACCCAATATCGCAATCTGAAAATTGAACGTCAGAGACTCTGGCATAAACTGGTACAGGTGGTCCCAGTGGTTATAGGCACACTGAGTGCCGTGGCTAAAGAGCTAAGCAAGTAGTTAGAAGAAATTGGAGTTGACAAAGTCACCATCAGTCAGCTGCAGAAAGCCACCTTACTGGGATCTGATCGCATAATTCGCCGATACATCACATAGTCCTAAATAGACATGGACACAACTCAGCGAAATAGTCATTTCCATTTTTGGTTATCATTTCTGTTATGTAATGGAAACAGTAATGATAATTAAGCCGTCAGAACTCGAACTCGAACTGAAAAAAGAAAAATTTGGTCTTTTTTTCATTTCCGTTTGGCATCGCGGCGATCGCGCGATGTGCAGCACAGAAAAAGTTTTTAAAAGTTTTTTTAAAAAACCCAACTCCCGGCCAAAAAAGCAGGTGAAAATATGCCTGCCTGAGGCTTTGCCACCTACCAGAGGGGTGGTTTCTGGGGGGTCCCCAGCCTTTCCCCCCCTCTTCACCTGTCCTGGGCTGCTTGCACCAGGCTGGGGGGGGTCATCCTTGTCGTCTCGCCATGCCATGTGGTGGGGGGGGATCCAAAACGGCAACCACAATTTTTCTTTTGAAATCGTGGTCAAAAAACACACCAAATCACCACAGAAACATGTGAAATTTATTTATTTTAAATGCCTGAATTTTAATAGTAGCAGCAGTGGGTTTTTTATAGCAATAAAATGTCGTATTAATTTTATTTTATTTTATTTTATTTTTTATTTGTTTAGACCTGCCCATTTGGGCTGGGCATGGGATGGGACCATGCAAATTGTTTGAACCATTCCACCAATGGCATCGCCAGGTTTTTGACTGACACTTCTGGACGTCTCGGAGGGAATAAAAAGCCGAGGCACGTTCCAGAAATCGCAGTCGGGTGTATGGATGTGGTTGAGGGAGGAGGGCTGGCTGCTGGTGCTGGTGTGATCTGATCGAGATTGAGGAGGGAGGCTGGAGGCTTTAGGATTTAGGTTAGGCAGGCAGGGAGGGAATTGAATTTAGAAAATAATTTATTTGATTCCCTGCAGCTTTGTCTGCTGAAGGGAATAGCAGTTTATTCTTTATTTCTTCTCTGGCAGTTTGAGGATTTTTTTCTGATATTGGATAAAGGGGGAGGTTCGACTGGGAGTGGGAGGTGTGGATTTATTTTAAAAATATATTATATACTACCATTTATTTTCTATTTTCCCAACTTCAATTTGCTTGCACACACACACATTTGGGGTGCAAGCCAAGAACAGAACCTCTATCCTAAGTGATATCTTAACTGCCCACTCACCTGTCCAACCAAACCACCACCCGCCTGCGGCCCGCGCCGCCACCCACCCGTGGCCGCCACCCACCCATGGCCCCCGCCACCGGTGCCCACCTGCACCTCCCCACCACCACCTCCCCCCGCCCCGCCCCCCGCCTAGGGCGCAAAAACACCTAGCGCCGGCCCTGATTGTGGGACGCCCGTATGCTCTGGGAAGTCAAATCGCGGTGGAAACGACAAACAACAAACGACAAATGAAATGACAAATTTTTGAAAAATTTCATGACAAACGGAAACGACCTAAAATGGTCCCGTTCCGACAAACAAAAACTCGAAACATCATTTTTTCTGGTTGTGCCCATGTCTAGTCCTAAATGCTTGGGAAGCGTTTGACTAGTGATTTATATTGTCTGCTGTGTGGTGGTGGTGGTGGTGGTGGTGGTGGTGGTGGTGATGATGATGATGATGATGATGATGATGATGATGATGATGATGATGAAGAAGAAGAAGAAGAAAAATAAATAAATAAATAAATAAATAAATAAATAAATAAATAAATAAATAATGACTTGAAGAAAAAGATGGATTTGGGTCAAGGAATATTCTAAGGAACACCATACCAGAATTACTGCATGCTAAATAAGGCATCTGCCAGGTAAAATTATTTGGCTTTGATTTGATTTCAATTGACTGTTCCAGGTTATTTTACTAAATTCCTAATCCCACATCTGTTAGGGGCAGCCATGCTTCCTGGGCAAACTTTCCTCCCCCAGCTAAAATGAAACTCTTTGAGTTTCAAAAATCCAAGAAGGAGGGGAACCTCTCTCTTTTAAGAGATGGGTCATACATCTCAAACTGATAGCTGAGGAGCAGTTTGAAATCAACATGCATAATGATGCTATTTCCATCTAAGATGCTAGCCTGGCTGGACAAAAAAAGAAAAGTGTTTAAGGATTTCCTAAAAGTTTCTAGCAATGGAGTTAGTTGAACCTTGGGCAACAATTCATTCCAGAATAACAGAGCTACGTCTGGAAGGCATCATGTCATCTCAATTGTAAATATTTAGGACTTTTTAATTATTGAGGCTTGACCCTTAGGTCCACATGGGATATAAGAAGTACATTACTACAACTACAACTATGATTACGACTACTTCAACTAAGTTACTACAATCCTAAAGACCCAAGGTTATTCAGAATAATATTTTAGCTGCAGGCTAAACATTCCCCCTCCCCCACCAAGCTGGGTACTCATTCTACTGACCTCGGAAGGATGGAATGCTGAGTCGACCATGAACCTTCTACTTGGGATTGAACCCAAGGTCTTGAGCACAGTTTTGTCTGCAGTACAGGCATTTAACCACTGCGCCACAGGGCTCCTTAAAAAAAACCCTTCTGGCCAGTACAAGAAAAGCTCACTTTACTTTAGCTGAAATAAATTAATTCCACCCATGCATCATGTGCCCAAGAATGTATAAATCAATTTAAATAATGCTTGAATTGATATAACTGCAGTTGTTATTGCCAGTGGAATTGTGCTTTCACTCCAGAATAAGACTTCCAGTCTACTCAATTCAGCCTGGATTTACTGCAAGTCTCCATTCTGGTCCTCTTTGATTCTTGCTTCTTTTCTCCACTTCCATTTTCCAACTTTTCTTTAATACCTTGTTCTCACTGTTAATCATTTTGCCAAGCAAAAAGGGTAGAGTATGGCACATTTTATTATTACTCCCATTTTCTATGGTTTTCTTCCCCAATTAAATGTCAAATTCCTGGGCTTGTGCCAATTTAGAGAAGCCTCTAAAATGAAAAGCACCCATTTTACAATCCTCAGCCAATGTAGGCAATTGCTGAAAGTGTCATTTCTATACACAAACACATGTATCCTTTACCAAAGAAATTGGAACAAAATAACCAACCTTGCTTTCTAAATCTTATTCAGAACTAATTTCAGGTGCTTCTGAAAGCTCTTCAAATAAGCCTGCCTATTTTTGCATGCAGAAAGACTGAGGAAAAGAGTGTCTTGAATTGAACACCTTACATTTACCTGTATATCATTTATTGGATCAAAATGAGATTGAACATAAAAGGGTACCTTATACCTGAGATGTGGAAACCTCTCATCTAGAGAGGGGCTTTTCATTTCAGAAGTGGTCAGCTTCCAAAATGAAATGTGAGAGCCCAGCTGGCATTCGGAACCGGAGGAATGCAATCAACCAATCCCTTACCTTGCATGGGGCTAAACTCCAATGAAGAAGAAGCCTCCAACATCATTTTTCCTTCTCCCTAGTGCTGACCAATCTGACAGGGAGGCAGGATGATACATTTCCCTGCGCAGTTCCTGATTAGCCAGTGCCAGGGAGAAGGAAAGATGACATCGGAGGCTTCTTCCTCATTGGATTTTAGCCCCGTGCAAACCCAGTGCAAGGTAAGGGATTGGCTGATTGTATTCCTCTGGTTCCAAACACTAGCTGTGCTCCTGTATTCCATTTTGGAAGCTGACCACTTCTGGGGAAAAAAATGCCTCTCTCTCATCCCTTTTAAAGGTGTTTCTTTAAATCAGTGATTCCCAACCTTGGGTGCCCAGATGTTCTTAGACTGCAATTCCCTTACCACCAGCTGTGCTGGCTAGAGCTTCTAGGAAATGCAGTCCCAGAACATCTGGAGACCCAAAGTTGGGAACCTATCACTCTAAATCCAACCTACAATTTCATCTCACTCACTCAGTAGAAGAGATCTTGTCTTCCAAGCCATTGGGTAGGCATTTTTTCCTATTGTGTGTATTTATTTATGTAATTTTATACAATATAGGCATTGATCCCCATTGGCTACAAACTGTATGTGCCTATTTATTCCTCAGCTGCATGTGTTCTAGCCATTTGAAAATGTGTGTAGTGTTTCAGACTAATTTTGCTTCTGCAACCTTGTGAATGTGTGGATTTTTCAGACAAGGTGCATTAGGTCTTGATGCGGGGTTTTATGGGAGGAAGAAAAAGAATAGACCTGTTGAAACTGTCAAAAACCACTGAGATATTTTCCATCTCTGTCTCTTACTATGTCATAGTATAAGCCACAGTGGCTGAAAATATGTATCTTAGCATGGTGAGTCATACTAGAGAAGATCTATGTAATCCATTGGGATTTGGTGGGTCAGCAGGTCTGTAGGTTCCATCAATTCAAATAGTCCTGCTGTAGTGTGTGTGTGTGTGTGTGTGTGTGTGTGTGTGTGTGTGTGTGTGTGTGTGTGTGTGTGTGTGTGTGTGTGTGTGTGTGTGTGTGTGTGTGTGTGTGTGTGTCGTTACAGTTGTGACCGACCCTTAGTAGCCTAAGTTGCAGTTAATGTAAGGCCATTAGAATAATTGGAACATATGGAGGAACTGATTCAGTAATGGGACTACTCTATTGAGACTTATTACACATACAGTACTAAAACCAGGATTGCACATAGTATATACTAAGTATGCCTCATTTCTGTATATGTGACTAGCAAAACCTCCAGATATTCAGCCAGGAGTCTTTTCCCAGCCTTATGGGAGAAGATGAGGTTATTTTGCATGCTAAACCTGTCCTCTACCACCAAGCTAAATTAGCTGGTGCACAATGTTTAACTGAATGCAGAGTCTGATGAAAATGGGTGCATCTTCATTTGGAAGTGTATTTGCTATTCTTAACATTGTCAATGAAAAGAGCACCTGCACTCTGATGCTACGTGCAGGTTTTTAAATTGCTTATTACACAGAATGCTCACCTTGGTCCAAATTTGTGGGTTTTGCACCTGTGTGTTTTACTCTGTTACTGAATGAAGGAATGAAGGAATGAATAGGTTTTATGGTTACACCATAGGTCGTCACAATAACAAAGCCATAAAAGAACAAATACAATACAATACAAGAATAACATACATGAATAAAAGTCTATTGTTAGACTTAACCCGGTGGCCAAGGCAGCAGCTCATTCAGAGGGTGGGGTGCTATCCGGGATTGCTGTGCTGGTGATCTCCTGACTTAGAGCTTGGTAAACTACATTTTAGAGATGGGCATGACTCAAAAAAATGGTGTTTCGTTTGTCGTTTGGTCATTTAGGGGTCTGTTTTGGTTCGTTTTCGTTTTCGTGACTTTTTTTGCAAAAAAAAATCATTTTCGTTTTGTTAGGTAACGAAATGAAAAAACGAAAACGAAAACAAAAAATTGCTGTTTCGTTAGCATCCTTTTTAGTTCAATGCATCTGCTGCAACAAAAACGAAAAACACGGCAAATTTGGTCGTTCCATTTTCGTTTTCATTTTGTTTAAAAAAATGTTTCGTTTTCATTGCGTAACAAGATGAAAAAACAAAAACGAAAATGAAAAATCGCTCGTTTCGTGCCCATCTCTACGTACATTTTAAAGAATTAAGTCAGTTCCTGTTGACAGTTTGAAACTATATTCCCAGTGTGATGTAGAGGAAAAAGTGATGGATTAGGACTTGGGAGAACAGGGTTCAATTCCCCACTGGACCATGGAAATTCACTGGGGAAGTGGAACTGGTAAAAACCACTCCTTAAATATCTCACATTCACTTACCTTGAAAGTCCTGCTACAGTTACTAGAAGTTGGTTGTGATTTGATGGTGTAGAACAGACATGTCCAAAGTTCGTCTCTCCTGATGTTTTGGACCATAACTCCCAGAATTCTAAGTTTAGATTGCCAATGGCAAAGGACTGTGGGAGTTGCGGTCCAAAACATCTGGAGGGCCAAAGTTTGGACATGCCTGGTGTGGAACTAGAGAGAGAGAGAGAGAGAGAGAGAGAGAGAGAGAGAGAGAGAGAGAGAGAGAGAGAGAGAGAGAGAGAGAGAATTTGATATCCCCACCCCATTTAGTTATTCTTATATTCACAAATTTTAAAAGTGACACAGGACTTTCTTATTTCTCAACCAATAATGACATTGGTTATGTTTCAAAATAAAAATCATAGAACTGAACCCAACTTTAAACCCCCGGCCCTTTGGTTCCTGAATTTAAACAGAGCAAAGCTGAGGATTTAAAGCTGAGGAAGAGCCAGGGAATGAACAACCAGGACAAGTGAACAGGGAGAGCAAACAGGAGTTCCTTGGGGGAGTTCAAGGGGAAGGCCCCTAATGAATTTTTAACAAATTTGTATTTTTTTTAAAGAAGGAAAATGTAAGTGCCAAGGAAGAACATAAAAGCCAGGCTTCCAGATACTACCTGCCACGTCCCTTACAAAGAGGGTTCACACAAACCTCTCAATAATCTCCAACATGCTGTCTGACAGCCACCAGTGGGATGGGGGCAATCCAGTGTTTTTTGCACTGAGTGACGTATGTATGATTATTTGTCACTCGGGCAAAAGTCATGGGTGTGCCCTTGCTGCAAGGAGCTCCAAGAGCTCCATTGATCCCTTGGTTGCAGACCTGGAGAAACAGAGGCAGGAAGAGAGGGACCATAGTGAGACTTCCAGGAACCTTCAGGCATCGTTCCACCCACAGGCAGGCAGCTCTGCTGCTGCTCAGAGTGGAAGTCCCCAGGCTGGAGGACATCCTCTGAATAAGAGGGAAACCATCCCTTAGTGGGGACCATTCTTCAGGAGATGAGCCAGTAAGCAGTCACACTGAAAATACTCCTTAAGGGGAGGTGGGAAGGGGGCTTCAATTGTCAGGAACATAGAGCAGGGGGTCTGTGAATGACGTGAGGACCGCACGGTGACTTGCCTGTCTGGTGAGAAGGTTGTGGACATCACCTCTCATCTGGATAGGCTGTTAGAGAGTGCCAGGGACCAGGTAGCAGTGGTGGTGCACGTCGGCACCAATAAAGTTGGCAAATGTTGCTGAATGGTCCTGGAGGCCAAATTTAGGTTCCTTGGGAGGAAGCTAAAAGTCAGGACCTCAAAGGTAGCATTCTCAAAAGTGCTACCTGTTCCACAAGCAGGACCAGCTAGGCAGGCAGAGCTCAGGGGTCTCAATGTGTGGATGAGAAGGTGGTGCCAGAGGGAGGGTTTTACATTAATTAGGCAGTGGGGAAGGTTTTGTGACAAGCCGGGCCTGTACAAGAGGGATGGGCTTCACTTGAACTAAGATGGAACCAAACTGCTGGAACGTAATATTAAAAAAGGTGACAGAGCAGCTCTTAAAATGAATATCAGGGGGATGTTGATAGGAACTGAGTGGTATCTGGTCTGGAACACCTCATCCCCATGGGATGAAGTTTGGTGTGGGTAGAGAACCACAAAGTGATGATATAGAAGGTATTAGGACTGGGAGAATAATGGAATGTGGTAGTTTGTATACTGGCATGAAAAGCTCCAGGAATAAAATAACAAACAAGCAGCCCTTCCTGGGGGACCCACTGTACAGGAGCTTTTTACATAAATGCTCTAAGCCTTCAAGCAAAGATGAGAGACCTTGAACATTTGGTGGCTACTGGATATTGCTATAAAGGCCATAAGAGAAAGCTGGTAGAATGCAGAGAACCAGTGGGATACCACAATTCCAGGCTATGAACTCTACATGAGAGATAAAGGTGGAGTGGCCATATGTCAAAGAAGGGGTAAAATTCAGCAGAATGGAGATTCACAGTGGGTCTGGCTCCATCATAGAATCACTGTGGTTAAACTACCAGGTCCAAGAAGCGATGTGACTGTGTGGGGGTATGTGTGCTACCATTCACCAGGTCAAAAACTTGAGAGGGACCTTGAAATGTGGAGGTGTCTAAGAGGGATGGGATAGTAATCATGGAGAACTTCAATTATTCAATAATTCCAATGTGAATGTAAATAGTAGCAGTGAAAGTGGAAATCCTTGCCTAGTTCCTTTCCTAATATTGACATTTTCTTTTGGTTCTCCATTTACTATTATCTTTGCTGTTTGTTCCCTGTATGTTGTCTCAATTACATTAATGAAGTTTATGCCAAAGACCATTATTTTCAATTGCTGTATCACGAATTTCCAGTTCACATTATCAACTGCTTTCTGTGCATTTGGGAATACTAAAGTCATTTGTTTTTCTGATTGTACCTCATATTCTAGGACAGGCCTGCCCAACAGGTAGACCGCGGGCTACCGGTAGCCCGCGAAGGGTTCAAAAGTAGCCTGCCGGCCACCAATAAAACGAGGGGATAAGTTCTCCACCCCATCCTCCCCTACCCCAAGAACCACCACTGCCCCAGCAAAGTTCTGGGTCTGCCAGCCCACTGACTCAGCCAAGTGGGGCAGTTTAAGGGCCATGGCATGGTCCCCTGTTGCCCCCACTGGCCAGATGATTGAGTGGGTGCATGGGAAGTGTGTGCATGGTCAGTCTTCCCATAAGAATGCATTGAAAATCAATCCATTCCAGAGAGAACGGATTTCAATGCATGTCTATGGGAAACCGCTGCTCTACTTAATTTTTTTTTACTTATGAGCATGTGCTTGGAATTGATAAATTTTGTAAGTAGAGGTATTAGTGTAGTAGCCCTCAGGCACTTTGGGCCAGAAAAAGTAGACCTCGGCCTGTTCAAAGTTGGACAGCCCTGTTCTAGGATATCCATTATTATTCTCAAATTACATCTCAGCTGCCTTCTTAGTAGAAATCCATTTTTGTCTGGGTGAATAAATTTCACTAGGATTTTTTTCTACCTTTCTGCCAAAATTGTTGCAAAGATTTTATAGTCTACATTCAATAAAGATATTGGACTATATTTTTTTATTTGTGTCAAATCAGCATCTTCTTTGAGAATTAGTGTAATGTTTGCTTCTAACCAAGTCCTAAGTATTTTAGCCTCAAGCGGTACTTCATTGCAGATTTCTTTCGTCAGTTTGCTTATTATATCTTGAAAAATCTTGTAAAAGATCTTGTAACATTCTACAGGCAAACCATCTGGTCCTGGAGTTTTATCATATTTTTGTTTTTTAATTGTTTCTGTTATTTTCATCATTGCAATTCTCTCATTTAGTATAACTTTAAATTTCTCTGGAACCTTGAGTGGCTTTGCTTTTTCCATATACTCTGTTATTTTTCCTATGGGAATTTCTTGTGTATTGTACAGGTTTTTATAGTATTCTGTAACAATTTTTGGATTTACTCATTTTGGTATTGTATAGCTCTTTCTCATATTTCTGTTTGTTGATCTGACTCTTTCTCTTTTTTCAATTTATATGATAGCCACCTTCCCAGCTTATTGGCATTTTCAACAAAGTTTTGCTTTGATTTTTTAATTTGTTGAGCTATCTCTTCTGATTTCATTAGGTTAGTTTATGCTTAATCACTCCCATTTGATTTTTAAGTATTTTTCCTGTGGAGATTTTTGCAGTTCTAATTCTAGTTTCTTAAATTCCTCTTTCAATTTGGTTTGTTCATATATTTTCTCTTAATATACATATATGCATTGTATGTTATGGCCAATCACCTGAAAACAACTTTAGCTGTATCCCAGATGATTTGTAAAGAGGTTTCCTTTTCTGTGTTTTCTTTGCAGTAAAATTGCATTTCTTTTCTAGCTTACAAGAATTCTTTATCTTCTGAGTTCAAAGTGCATCATCATTTTCTCCTTACTCCTTTCCACATCAAAGTCGTTGGATTGTGATCTGCCCAAATATTTGTTTCTATCACTACTCCTTGTATTCCTGTCCTTAATTTTGTAGATACCCATATCATATTGATTCTTGACCAGGATTTGTGTCCCCTTTGTGGGAATAGGGCGGTATACAAGTGTGAATAATAAATAAATAAATAAATATATTCGAAGCTAAATTCAAAATTTTGGTGTTTACTTCTTTCCATATATCATGCAGTAGTGGGACCAATGCTTTTCAATCTGTGCATAAATTACCTGGAGACAGGGATAAGCAGTGAGGTGGCCAAGTTTATGGATGACATGAAACTTTTCTCGATGGTGAAGACCAGAGAAGATTGTGAAGAGCTCCAGAAAGATCTCTCCAAACTGAGAGAATGGGTTGCAAAATTGCAAATGTGTTTCCATGTAGGAAAATGTAAAGTAAAACATATTTCAAAACTTTATTTATCAGTTTATGGGTTCTGACTGAAATATCCATGACAGATCAAGAAAGAGATCTTGGTGTGCTGGTGGACAGTTCAAAGAAAGTGTCAACCCAGTGTGTGGCGGTGGTGACGAAGGTGAATTCCATGTTAGGGATCATTAAAAAGGGGACTGAAAATAAAACAGACAACATTATAATGCCATTGTGCAAAACAATACTGAGGCCACACCTGGAGCATTGCGTACAGTTCTGGTCATCACATCTCAAAAAAGACATAGTGTAACTGGAAAGGGTGAAGAAGAGAGCAACTAAAATGATTACTGGGCTGGGGGACCTCCCTTATAAGGAAAAGCTAAAATATTTGGTGCTCTTTAGTCTGGAAAAAAAAGGTAGCTGAGGGGGATATGATTGAGATGTACAAAATAATACAGGGCATGAGTAAAATGGATAGAGGGATGTTCAACTCCCCTTCACAAAATACCAGAACTAGGGGGCATCCACTCAAATTGAGGGTTGGGAGAGTAAGAACAGACAAAATAAAATACTTCTTTACCCAATGCATTTTTAGTCTGTGGAACCCAAGGATATGGTGATGGCATCTGGCCTGGATGCCTTCAAAAGTGGATTATATGGATTCCTAAAGAAAAAGTCCATCACAGGTTACAAGCCATGATGAGGATGTGTAATATCCAGGCTTAAAAAGAGGGTACTTCAAAGTCCAGATGAAGGGGAGTGGTATCAGGAGACAGATATCTAGTTTCATGCAGTCCCAGAGGCATTTGGCGGGGCCACTGTGAGATACAGGAAATTAGACTAGATGGGGCTTTGGTCTGATCCAGCATTGCTCTTCTTATGTTATTATGTTCTTAAGAACAAAGCCCAGAAACTTTTTTACTACAAATCCCAGATCCCTCCACCACTAACAGCACTTCAATAGAACATACATAGGTTGAAACAAAAATAGATTTAGTTCTTATAGTTTTTTCATTAGTGGACAGAAGACATTGCACAAAGCAGCTCTTGAATCATGGGATAGCTCCCCCTTTGGACACAGTTCAGAGAAGCCACATTAGTTAGGATTAGGAATACCAGGAAAGGAGTCGCAATTATTAAGTCCTAAAGCAATGTACTAATAGTTTGTTACTGAAAAGTAAGTGATGCTTGGAACTAATTGCTTCCAAGCTGTAGCTGTCTATATCTTGACTCCTCCCTGCAATCTTAATCTAATTTTTTCATGATGTCTTCTAAGTTCGTTTGCTAGTTTAAGAATACAATCCTATGCTTTTTCTACTAGAATGTATGTTGCACCCATTAGGAGAGACCTGGTCTGATCTGATCTGAAGGAGGCCTGAGCATATTTGTTCTCAGCTTTGTGGAAGTATTTCTTCATTTCTGGATGGATGGAGGCTGCAGTTGGGGAAAGCAAACAGCTGTGGTACAGTGTGGGAGTGCTTCATAGAACAATCATAAGTTGAAACAATGTCTCAGGATCAGTATTTTTATGCTTTTGGGGTGATAGTTGCAAAGTCTTGGGCAGATGTTGTGAAACAAGGTGTTCCAAAATCACAGTTGAGGACTATTGCAACTAAATGTGGACGTAAAAGAAGTAAGTACAGCAAAGAAACCTACAAAACCATCAAAGAAACATGTTTCCATATTAAACATTCCAGTAAGAAAATTCACAGGTCACTTTACTACAGGTCATGCAAATTCTCCTGCTTCAATTGTTGTCAGAAAAGCTCATAGAACAATCAGCTTTGGAAATATGATGACCCTTCAGTGTGTAGTTGAAGCTCCTACAAGCTTCTGTCTTTCCTTCTGTTCTTACCCCAGCATCTGTACACTCTACCATTTGCCTTGCTTTTGCTCTTCCATGAATCCATCCCACATTAGCCAGTGTTGGAGATTAAAATAATTGACCAAAAAGCAGGAAGTGATGGTGGCAGATATTGCTACTTTAATCTGTCCAATCAAAGCCCCCACAAAAAAGTCAGTCATCCATCCAACAGTCTCACACATGTACTCAGTTCAACATTTAATGAAGACTCAGTGTAGCTAATCTAAATTGTGAGCCACCATGTCAATTCCACATTATCGCAATTTCAGTAAGTGTTTCCTGGACATGAATTATTCTGAAGTTGTTTGCCGCTACCTTCCTCCAGAGGTACTATGGGGCTGCACAGCTTGGCCATGGCCACAGAGGTTGGCTGTTTTCTTGGGAGAAAATTGACACACACACCCAATCCCTAATTCTACAGTCAGATACTCCAGCCAGAAAGGAAGTAAATTCTAGAACATGGCTAGTCTACCAACTGATGGAACACCTTTGCTTTCACATGAATGTGAAATGGCTGGTTAGTTTTCTAGATGACAATATACAGAATAAGTTTTCGGAACAGGCTGTGTCTTTCATTTGAATGGTCATCTGTCCCTCTGGCCCAACTTGAGTGCTCCCTATTTCTGCTACAGGAAGTGACTCCAAAGCTTTCTTTGGTTGGTGGGTTGTTTTGTTTATCTGTTTGTTTTGCCTTAAATGTTTTTTTTTATTTCAAACCAGAACAAACTTATTCATCTAATCTCGAAATGCAGGAAATCCTTGCTCTGCTCAATTTGGACACTTCTTTGAAACTCTAATGACGTACAACCCTAATGCCTACACCAAGAAGCAAGCCTCATGAGCTCAAAGGAGCTTACTTCCAAATAAAGTGGGTATAAATTGCAGAGAGAGATAACTCTGCTCTCTGTTTACCAAAATCAGTTGAAGTGGTACCCGGAAATGTATCCTAAACACATGGAGATTTTTGCTGCAAAATGAAGGTGGGAATGTATTGGGGGGAGGACATGTCCTGGAAGGAATAAATGAATATAATTAATATAAAAATCTTATGTGGAAAGAGATATCCAAGGAACACATAGCACTTACTCATTTCAATGCCATTTGTAAGCAGATCTGTCAGAATCGTGACATCCTTCCATAAGACTGTAAAAATCCTTCAGTTAGGATTCAGAAGGTGCCAGATCCACAATCCCTGACCTGGGTCTCATTTTGTTTGAATTTGAGCTGCCACTCAAGTGTCCAGTTCTTTAACCACACTGACTCTATCCCTTCCGATTTATTCTTATTGGAAAGAAACTGGAAGCAGCTCCAAAATCCCCATGACGCTTCTTCCCTTGCAAGCATGGCAGAATAACCTTTAATGAGTAGTTTAGTGAATTCCACCCCTGCTGATTTGGAACAATTGCCCAGTGAAAACATCAGCACAATGCAGCACTCCTAATTAATGGACAAGCAGCAGGGCCGCTGTAGCCCATTTAAGTGGTAACTCTGTTTACAAGAGAGAATCAGTGTTTTCTCACCAGCAGGAATTCCCAGCTGTAGATAGTTCGTGTTTGGTTTCTTCCCCTGCTGTCAATTTGTTTTCTAAATACTACTTTTTAAAACTATTTCAGAGGCTTGTTCAGTACTTGATTTAGAATGTGCTGGGGAAAATAGACTACTTCTGAATTGTGTATTCCAGATGCATAAATTTTAGCAAAACAATAATAATTAACAAACTAGAATCTCCTGAAAAAACACACATGCAAACATTCATATACTCCTGTCTGTGGCCTCAATTCAGAATCAGCATCGCACTTTTCACAGGGACTTAGAGAAGTGTAAGGAACTAACACATTAAAGTGTCCAACTCATTATCCAAAAGGTTTGAATAAATTATGAATATTAGTTTGTTCATTTATTCAATCCTTCATTGTATTTGCTCCTCACAATAGGCCTTCAAGAAGGCTGGTCTTAAGAGAAAATTAAAACAGCATAAATGGAACAAGACCCAATGACAATGGAAATAATTAAAAGTTCAAGGCCAGCTATTGCATAATATATGCAAGTGGCAAATTAATGCTATAAAAACACAGCAATGAACCATGGAAATCTAGCACTACCAAATCGAAAACATGAATATATATTTGAGCTTATCTCTTTTATATAATTTATGAGGTGTCCACCTCAGAAAAGAAAGTATTTCCTGTCTTTTGTTTAATAGTGGACCCATGGCTTGCATTCTCCAGGTAAGAAGACCTCTTGATTATCAGTGCATGCAAGCACAGTGATGTTATCAATACTCTACAAGGCAATTCTAAAACTGGGGGAAGCCCCACCAACCAAATCCCCTCAATTTTGAAGGTGGATTTTGGATCAGCACCAAATTGGACATAGTCTGCTCTTGTGCTATGCCAAATTTAGAGAAGTTTGGGGGAAGGATTTTCAGGTTATGAATTTTTCTTTTAATTTTGGAAAGTAAAGCTCTTTCCCTCCACCCTGTACAGAAACTAATGACCTTAAAAATGTTTCCCTTCATGACTGAGGCAAAGGAGCCAGGAGCAGCAACGATATTTATTGCCTTCACACTCTAGTTTGGGCCTGCCAGTTGTCCAAAGACAGAAAGCCAAACCTGTTGAATATGACTCCAAGACATGGTTAGCTTTTTCTTGTTTTGTTATAATAACTGCTCCATCAGAAAATTCACATCCTGCAACTCTTCTCTGATACTGTTTCAGCCACACACACACCCAAGTCACTGCAGTGTGTTGCCTGGGGCAAGAAGCAGAAACCAACAGATGCATCCAGTGTTCCCACAGCATGCTGAATTCTCAGAACTAGAAGACATAGCATTTTTCTAAATACATCCTCAGTCTTCAGGGATCCGGGGGGCTACAGAGACTCATCCCTTCACCTTGAAGGCCGCATCCACTCCCGTGACCTTGCTCCACCACAAATATTTTTTTACAGTTCTGTTTAAGCTGGAAAAGATACTTCGCAACTTCTTTGGTTCATGATCTTTTCAAATAGCATGATATGGGATTGCTCCCATGAACATGGAGAAATTATTCCCTTTCATCTAGAGGGCCATTTCAAACAGTATTTTTCAAAAGATTAGGGGTGTGTGGTAGAGTGGGAAGGGCACATGGAGACCACGTGGTAGCAAAGAGAATTCCTTAGCAGTGAAGTGGTGCTGCTTACTGGGACTGAGACTATTCAACTAGAAAGATTACAAAAAGTGCTGAATTCAGATTCAGATTGTGGATGGGCAACTTTTCCTGGTCTTAGCAACTGTTCTTTTTGGACCCAGCATTAGCCATGGGAACCTAGGTGTCATCTGTGGTCTGCTCTGCCCACTTCCATCTGCATCGGATTACTCAACTGCATCCCTATCTGGACACTGGGGCCTCACTATGCTGGTCCATGCATTGCTAGTCTCAAGATTAGATTACTGCAATGCTCTCAGCATGGGGCTACCCTTGAAGCTGGTGCAGAGTCTAAAAATTGGTCCAGAACATGGCAGCCAGAACTTTGACATAGTTTAGTAAACACTGACACATACCATATTTTCTGTCTATAAGATGCTGCCATTTATTAGATGCTCCCACTTTTTAGATCCCTGCAATAAATAAAATTAATAGAACCTCTTTGACTTCACCTCCATTCCTACTCCACTTTTTCCTTTCATTTCCCTTTTCTGAACACTCCTCTGTGCTTTGCTGGGGTGGAGGAGAACCCAAACTGACCTCAATACCTGACAGAGTGCCTGCTTCTAATGAGAAGTGCCTGTACCATCTGCTCCTCACAGGTCTGAGGGATTTAACTCTGAGAGAGCCCATAAAGGGGGAATAGGAACCAGGCCTTCTCAGCACTTGCCTGTGCCTTTGGAATTCTCTTCCTGTTGAAATTCACCTGACCACTTCTTTGGGATCTTGAAAACCTAGTTATTTATGCAGGCTTTTCCTCAGATTGGTACATAGCTGCAACATACCATATTACAATCTTTACCAGGAATGGTGAACCTTTTAGAGACTGAGTGCCCATACTGTGATTCAAAACCCATTTATTTTTTGCAAATTGCCAATAAGACAATTTGACCTGAATATAGTGGTACCCCAGGTTGCAAATGCTTTGGGTGCTACCCTTCAGGAAATCAAGGATTGAAGAGGAGGGGTGCTACCTTTTGGGAAAGAGAGGATCAAAGAGCTGATATTTTTTTAATTTCCCACCGCCCCAGCACCCTCAATGTGGCCCCAGAAAATCAAAAAACCTGCTCCTGTGAGGAATGGTGGCAGCTTGTGGGCTCATTCGTAGCCCCAGTTTACTTTCCAGCCACGCCACTCTGGGCACCCCAAAAGTGGTGTGGCTGCAGAGTAAACTGGAGCTATGAAGGAGCCCACAAACTGCTGCCTCTCCTTTGCCTGCCTCTCTGCTCTGAGCGGAGAGAGGAGTACCGTGGCTGTGAGGTGACAATGATGCATGTCCACAGAAAGGGCTTTGTGTGCCACCTTTGGCACCTGTGCCATAATTTGCCAACCCTGGTCTATACTTTTGATCCACTGCAATGTGCCTCATAATTTTAAATAGTTTTAATTTGTTTATATGTTGTTTCAATCACTAAATGTTGTGTAATTTTGATTGGTTTAACATCACTGTCCTAATGTAATGTGTTGTAACTTTTTGTAAGCTGCCCAGAGTGGACCCACTGCCAGATGGGCAGTATAAAAATCTAATAAATCAATAAATGCATGGGGGTGATGTGACACTAGTAAAACTACTCCTTATTTCACACACAGTTAAAGCCCCATTAAGATCGCTATGAGAGGGATGCAGTGTGAGAGTAAATAACACACACAACCTAAAGGAGAGATCTCAAAAGGTTGTCCATGTTTGTGGGGTTTTGATGCATCATCTCATGTACCTCCATGGCTACTTGTCTGTGTTTCATTTCCTGGGTGTGCATCTTGTTTTCTAGTTGACTTCTTGACTTTTGACCCTTGGCTTGACCCCTTACTTCCCATCTGACACCTTCTTCTAGCTGGCTCCTATGGTGGACATTTTTTTCAGTTCTAAGTTTTCATGGGATTTTAGAGGGCAAATAGGAATGTGTGTGGCATGTACCTTTTTTAGAAGACATTGTTTTCATGATGTTTATTTGTTCCTGCAAGCACTCCAGTAAAGGAAAGCATTGCCTCTGTCAATTTGAAAGGAGGCAATGCTCCACTGCACCCAAATGTATATAAAATAACACAAAGATGCTAATGAAATGATCAAATAGATATGAAAAGCTAAGGAACAAGAAGCTGAAAGATGCATTAGCATTTTGCATGGCATGAGTGTATTGCAAGGAATACCCCCTCTGCATTTTTAAATCAATGATATGTTCCTGTGTGAGTGACAGCTACAATGTCCTAGCATAGGAGTACAGCATTTGCTAGAACAATGCCAAGACAGAGCTCTCAAGGAAGATCTTAGGGAATGAAGGATATCAGATCAACCCGTAATCCTTCAGTCAACTACCCTAAAGACTATATGGGAAATCAATTTCCCAAGCCTTTAATTTGTGAGTGATGGTGTCTGGTCAAATAAGAGAGATTAAGCACAGTTTACTCATAATTAGTTTCACTCTCAAGCATTAGAGACCTCGTGGCCTTTCCACACAGAAAGGAAAACAAATGTATTAATCATCCGTCAGGACTAAAGGAGTCACAACACATCATGACTGGTCCTTTTGTGTGAAGATTAATATTACCGGGGGCAGGCTGCTTCTTCCCCCCTTTTCAAACAAATAAAAAAGTCTTTAATTATCCAGTTTGCCAAGAGAGAAGCACTACAAAGGATGAAAGCACAAATCAGCTACCTGCTTTCAATTCCTTAAAAAGAGAGTGGACCTGGCAGTCCTTGAGTTCTGTAAGTGTGATTTTCCTACCTAAAATATTTCTCTCCTGTCTTTTATCCCCCACCCAGTCTCTAAGGCAGCTTATGCATTGGATTAAAGCAATGGTTCTCCCCCCCCACAAGCTCCCCCCCCCCCAAGTTCAAAGGTGCAATGGGAATATGATGGCCATTTCTTAATCTTTTTTATCCTTCTTCTCCTTCCTTTCCTATGTGTGGTTGGGTATCACATCATCATGGCCATTCTGAGAGGAGATATACTTGTAATGTGAATCTCAGTGCCTTCTGTTGTCACTGAGAAACTGAAGGAAGCATTTGTTTATCCTTGTAGGGAGATTGCTCTATATAGGTTTGTCCCATCCCTTGAAATCTCATGGAAACTTCTTGAGGGATTTGTCAGTTCTTTCAGGGTAACTTTTTATTTTCTTGAAGAAATGTCATTCCGAGGAAAATTGTTGTGACCTTATTGCTAAGCCTTTATGAGTTAAAAACAGGACATCATTGGGTTGGATCCATTACATGAGGGGGCGTCACCCAATGTGCCTACCCATCTCAAACAGAATCCTTCCTGTGAGATTGCTTGCACTGACTGATCTTGTGAGATCTTGTGGACCTATGCCAATCCATGGTTACTAGCCATCCAGGAGATTAAGGGATCTGCCCTGTCCAAACTGGGCTGGTTCACTTGTCCTCCAAGTCCTCATTTGGGATTCTATTTCATCAAGCATATTGAAGGTCCGTACCTGGCACTTTTCTGACCTGGTGTTGAGGACCCTCCATCCCAATGCCTAAACTACCACCCCCAAAAACTGCTGCTGCAACCATGTATTTAAAGCCCTCGTTACATCAGATGTCTGGTCTTGCTGGTGATAAGTGGACTCCATCTGAGAGAAGCAAGGCATCTTTTTTATGTGTGATGCTTTTATGTTTTATCCAGGACCTCCCCAGTCTGACACTAATTGACTGATGGCTTGTGTTGCTTTTCGGAGAGCTATGTCCACCCGCCTGGGGTTGTGTGCTCCCTTGCAAGTCTGTCTCACAAGGAGGTCTGACCACACGATATGGATGTCCAGGTGTGTGTCATGTAGGAGTTGGAGGCCTGCTTTTATGAAAGAGAAAAGTCCACACCTTTCTGCTTCATGAGATCATTTTCACCTAAATGGATTACCATCACATCAGGTGGGACATACAGGATTAAGTGATGCCACAGTGTTGGAATGAAGCTCCCCCAAATCTTGACACATTTGCCAACCCAGTGCACCTGAAGTGTGTTGGGCATGATGGTGAGATGTAGAGCCCAGTCCAGTGGACGATGCTATGACCTGTAATCCAAAGATGCTTCTGGGAACCTGCAGATAGAACTGCAAGAAGAAGAAATTTATCATGTTGTGTGCAGGTTACAAATGTATGTTTTATAGGCACATGCCTTACATCTCACTATTACCTGACTCTGCTCCAGGAGAAGCCAGTAACAGTAGTTTCTGTTGCAGTTCCAATTCTGAAGGAGCGTGAAGCACACTCATGTGTAGGATGACCCACCTTCTGTAAAACCAAATGCATCACAGTAACAAATTGGTATCATGTTAGTGGGGTGCCGTCTCTATGAATAATAGTCAGCTGTCAATTGTCAGGCATTTTCAGAGGAAAACTGTTTTGCTCTGTCTAGGCAAAGGTCATCCCCATGCATAGGACGGAGGACAGTGGTGGTGCTGTGGGCTGCTAGTCAGTTTTAAATGGCCATAGATGTAGCTGCAGAGACGGGGCCTGCCATGACACATCATGCAATTTAAGGGCTCTGCCATCAGTGTCTGTATGAGAGTTAGCTACTAATTCTGCTACACAGAAGGCTCCAGAAACACTAGGGCATATGCAGCCTTGTACACGATAGCCTCATCGTGAGACCACCACACAGTGGGGAGATGATGTAGGATGGCAGTGAGGATGTTCAAAATAATAGTTCCCCTGCCATCAGGGTGCTTGGGAGATGCCCTGGCCCAGCCTTTCATTGCCCATTTAAAGAAGGTCATGCAAGGCTCTTGGAAGCCCTTAAATTGGCTGGAAAATGAGATGGCCACAGTATGGATGCAGAATGTTTTTGGTGCTCTTCCTTTAGATCTGAGGAATGAGAGATTTTGGAGAATAATGGGGTCAATGTGGGGGAGCTGGCCTGCTTGTGAAAAGAATGTTATAAAAGAATCCATAGCAGATGTATACACCTTAAGGGTGGCAGGTGCTAGGGAGTTAAGGACCACTCAGATTGCATCTTGTCTCCAAGCTTCCATGAGTCCTTCAGGAATGTGTCAGGAGTGCTGTTCACCCCCAGTACCATCTGATGGAACCTGTCTTCATGAAGGCAAGAAAGGGCATTGGCAATGCTGTTATAAATTTGGGAAAGGGTCTGGAGGGCCTGTATTGTGTGTTGGGCTCATGAGACAGATTGGGGATTCTGTTCATATCTGCGTACCAACAGTATCCCTGCCTGAGCTGACAGAGGTGGTCTCCGACCTGGTGTTGAGGACCCTCAGACTGTTGATGCTGGGGGACTTCAATATCCATGCCAAGTCTGCTTTGACTGGGTTGGCTCAGGACTTCATGGCCACCATGACAACCGTGGGGCTATCTCAATATGTCAACAGCCCGATACATGAGAAAGGCCATACACTGGACCTGGTTATCTCAACGGGACTGGAGGATGATGGTTTGGAGGTGGAGGGGCTGGTCTTGACCCCATTGTCATGGTCAGACCACTTTCTGGTCAAGTTTAGGCAATTAGCTTTTTCTACCCTCTGCAAGAATGGGGAATCTATTAAGATGATCCAGATTCAGAGACTAATGGATCCAGATGGTTTCCTTAAAACTCTGGGGGATTATCCATCTGATATGGTTGGCAAACCTGTTGAAGCTCAGGTCGCCCTATGGAATAGAGAAATGGCCCAGGTAGTTGACATGATTGCACCTAAGCACCCTCTCCCTATTTGCAGAGCTCAGACTGCACATGGAATACACCTTTGTATATACAGGTGTATACCAAGTATACATGGTATACTTGGTATACATGGGTGATGAAGCAGGAGGGGAGATACCTGGAGCGCAGGTGGAGAAAATACCACTGTGAGTCTGAGCCAACATAGCTTAGAGCCCATTATTGACCCTATTCCATGGTAATATGGTTGGCAAAAAGGCAATATTTTGCCAAACGTATTGCTTCCTCAGAGTGCTGTCCAGAGGAGCTGTTTTGAGTAGTCTGGGGTCTTCCTCAACTGGGAGATACAGTGGAGGTCCTGGATCACTCATCAGCTCACTGTGATGAGTTTGCTGTCCACTTTCAGGGAAAAAATCACTCAGATGTGCGGTGAATTGGACTCCACCACTGGTGTAGAATCAGGGGATGTGTCCAATATGCTGTGCTTAGGTCCAGTGTTATTGGATGAGTTTCAATTTTTGAGACCCAAGGATGTGAACAGGGTGCTTAGATCTGTCCGTTCTACCACCATGCCGCTCAACCATTACCCTTCTTTGCTAACTGAAAGATCTGCCAGGGGGATTTGCACATGGGTCCAGGAGACCGTAAATGCCTCCTTGAAACAGGGAGTGGTCCCTGCTGCCTTGAAAGAGGCAGTAGTTAGACCATTTCTTAAAGGATCTAACCAGGATCTAGGGCTGATGGTTAACTACTGACCAGTAGTGAACCTCCCTTATTTGGGCAAGGTGTTGGAGCGGGTGGTGGCTGGGCAACTCCAGGTGTTACTGGATGAAACAGATTTTCTGGATCCATTTCAATCAGATTTCAGGCCAGGTTTTGGTATGGAGACTGCATTGGTTGCCCTGTATGATGACCTTTGCCAGGAGAAAGATAGGGGGAGTGTGACCTTGTTGATACTCCTGGACATCTCAGCAGCTTTCAACACCATGGACCGTGGTATCCTTCTGGATAGGATAGCTGGATTGGGAGTTGGAGGCACTGCTTTGCAGTGGTTCCACTCTTTACTGGCTGACCATGTCCAGAACAGTTGCTCTGTCCCATGGCATTTACATCATGGGGTTCCGCAGGGCTTAATAATGTCTCCCATGCTGTTTAACATCTACATGGAACTGCTGGGAGAGGTCACCAGGAGGTTTGGGCTGAGGAGTCAGCAATATGCTGATGATACACAGCTCTACCTTTCATTTTCCACCAATCCAGGTGAGGCAGTTTCTGTGCTGAACTCATATCTGGACTGGATAATGGAGTGGATGAGGTTTAACATAATGAAACTCAATCTAGACAAGATGGAAGTGCTGTTAGTGCCAGACAGGTTAGAGGGCCATCTTCCTGTTCTGGACAAGGTTGCAGATTGGGGGTGCTCCTGGTCCCCAGTCTAACTCTGGAAGCCCAGAGGTGGACTTGGGGCCAGGGGTGCCTTTCTTCAGCTGCAGAAAATATACCAGCTGCAGCCCTGCCTGCATGAGCAGAGCGTCATGACAGTTGCACATGCATGGGTAGCATCCCATATTGATTACTGCAAAGTGCTTTATGTGGGGCAGCCTTAGAAGACAGTCTGGTAATTTTAACTGGTTCAGAATAATGTGGCATGGCTGGTTAGTGGAGGGGCTGCCAGGAACCACACCAAGGAATTAGAGGAGGAGGTGGTGGAAAGGCTTTGGGCCTACTGCAACCCTTGGGTTCCTGGCTTGTGAAAGCCTAGTGAGTAGGCCCAGGCAAGAGAAGGGGGGAAGAGCCATGAGCCTCTGAAGTGCCCCTTGCAGGCTAACAGAACTAGGTTGCTGCTCCCTGATGCTTTGCAGAATTAGTTTGCTCCAGGAACAATGCTTGCCTCACCTGCCTCCTCCAGCCCCTGACCCATGTCTTTTAAAGCTCAGGGCATTCAACATACAAGGCACATTTCAAATGCATCTTCCCATCCTAATTGTAAAAAAAGAAGTAACCACTATTGATAGGAAAATGCAAGAAGAAGAATCACCACTGTCCGTTTATACACATACTCTGAGCTGCATTTCTGCTGGGAGGAAGGGCCTGTCTTCTATTTACTTTATTATTAACAGAGTCATTTGATCAGATACAGGTGACAGGTCATATGTCTTCAAGTGGCTTTGATATATTTAAAACAATTACCCAATTTCCTCCTTTCCATGGCAGCACATGATCCTAGAAGAGGGGTATAGTGGACCTGTAAAGAATTCCACTCCTGCCAGTCTACTGTGTAATTTAATTCTGGAGGTATGCCAAAGTTCAAATCTTGCTAACAGCCTGTAGTAAATGCTTATGTTAAAACCTTGTTCCTGATGTTCTCCTGTCTATATATTAAGCCCAAAGAGAGGGATTGGATATTCCTTTCGTCTAAGCAAAAAGCATATTACTTTATTTAGAACAGGCTCCCCCATTAGTAATAACCTTGGAATCAATGTACGAAGATCGAGTTGCAAAATTCCAATAGTTCTGCATGACACCTAATTATAATGATATAGGGGTACTCGGCAGAAGTGTGCGTATATATTTCCCTCTCTACTCTGAATAGAAAAGAGTGGAGATTCTTATGCACGCTCCAGGAATGCTTAAGATGACTGTTTAGAGAAGCTAGTTATTGCAAGTCTCATTAGATATTGCTTTCCCATGGAAAAGCATAAAATCCCACTTGCCAAGGTTACTGGGTGTGGGGGGAGGCTGGAAATCCCATTAAACTGCCCTCATCAATGATTCACCACCAAATAAATGAAAGCAGAGCTTTACCCAGCTATTGCCGAGCTTGTAAAATAAGAATGCCCTGCTTCCACTTCATAATAACCCCCCTGCATTCCATGGCAAGGCAGGGCTTCCAAACAAGGCAAGGCGGACTTCAAAGAGAAAGAACAGGATCCATTCATGGCAAGAGGTGACTGGACGCTTGGTGCTTTGGTGTTCACAAGGAACAAGGGTACACAAAAGAAGGTTTTGAAATGCAGAAAAGAAAGAAAGAAAGAAATGAAGAGAAGCTCACTTCTGGAGTTACATTTGCAGTGTCAGGAGTGCTTTGCCTGCTGCCTGGATGAGACCAGCAAAGGCAGCTAACATGGAAGTTATGGCGAAAATATTGACTGCATACACAGAGAGGGGTGAGGCTGGTTACTTATTAGAACATTTTAAGTCTGTTTTTCACCTACCAGTAGTTGGGCATGTTATCCAAAAATCTGACGTCCATCTGGGTCTTAGAAGAGCAGGTGAGAAGGAAGATACAAAAGGAGGCTTTGGGTGGTAAGGTACTGGGAATGTTCTGATTGCCACTGTTACTGAGCATCCCAGTCTCCCCACTGGGAATGGTACCCTTACCTAACAAGTTGGCCGGATAATTTAGGCTGATCCATCACCTGTCTTACCCTGCAGGGGATTCTGTGAATGACAGGATTCCCTGGGAATTGTGTAGCGTACATTGCACCTCCTTTGACATGACAATATACATGATGCACAGTTGTGGGATAGGAGCGGAGGTGGCTAAATGTGACATTAAGTGCACATTTCACCATTTTCCAGTCTATCTGGAAGATTTTCCACTAGGGATGGGCACAAAATGGAAAAATGATGTTTTGTTTTGTCCATTTCATACCCCCACATTTCATTTTGTTTAATTTCATAATTTTTTTGAAAAAATTGTATGAAATGAAACAGTCACAATATGATTCATTACTGTACTCACCTCCTTTCTGGGGTTCGACAGTGACGGCAGCGGCTCCGGCGGCGGTGAGCCAAGGCCGGCTTGCGGGGCCCACTCTCCAGCTGCCTGGAGGGCTCTGGCGGCAGTGGTTCCAGCAGCTGCATCAGCTATGGTGGTGGGCCTAGGCTGGCCTTCCGGGCCCACTTTCTAGCTGGCTGGCAGTCTCCGGCAGTGGCGGCAGCTCTGGTGGCGGTGGCAGGGAGCCCAGGCTGGCTGGTGGGCTCCGGTGGTTGCTCCAGCAGCAGAGGAAGTGGGCCTAGGCCAGTCTGCTGGGCAGCGGCCGTGGCTCCAGTAGCAGGCCTAGACCAGCCTGCCCGGACCACTTGCCAGGCCAGCTGGCTATGACGTTGGGCTTAGGCTGGATTGCAGGAGCCACTTGCTAGCTGGCTGGCAGTCTCTGGCAGCAGCAGTAGGCCCAGGCTGGCTGATGGGCTCCAGTGGCAGCCCCAGCAGCAGTGGCTCCAGGGGCAGGCCTGGGCTGGCCTGCCAGGACTGCTTGTTAAGCCACCATGCCAGGCCCACTCACCCTCTAGCTGGCGGCCTCCAGCAGTGGCGGCTCAGTCAGTGACTTTGGTGGCTCCAGTGGCAGTGGCAGAAGAGGCGGAGGAGGTACACAACCAAGCAGGTAGGGGAGCCATTTTACAGACAAACAAAATGGTTTGTTTTAATGGAAAAAACACTGTTTTGTTTCATCTGTAACAAAAGGCTGCTTCTTCGGTTTGGTTGGGTTCGTTTTGTTTCATTATGTAACAAACCGATAAATCAGCATTTCGTTTTTCATTTTGTACTCATCCCTATATTCCACTACTTGGCTTTGCTTGTAAGTGCTCGTTTTACATGAATAGGGCTCTGCCTGTGTGATGTTCCTTCCACCAGGAAGGGCGGCAATTGGAACCCATCTTACTCTCCATCACAGAAGGTCAAAAGCCCCAAATGGCCAGAGAGTGTCACACCAACAATGGAGTTTGTGTTTTTCTTCCACATACCTCCTTGACTCCGCTACATAATAGTGGCTTCACCATTTAATAGCAATTAAATTAAGTGTTAAGCTAAACATAGCTTGTTATAAATTTTGCTTTGAATCTTATCATCTGAATTGTTGAGTTGCCAGTGCTGAAAATTGCAACATTAATCTGCTCAGGCAGCTTAGAATACCATCTGAATGCCTCTGATTAATGTTCGCTCCTCTGCTTTTCTCTCCCCACCACTTCCCACCCTTTCCTTCAATAATCACCACTCTCTGGAAATGGTGCTTTGAAGACAAACCTCTGGAACTCAATAGGTTATCCATGGAAGGCAAAGCCATCATTGTCTATGCGTCACAAGGACTATATATGGCCACCATTAACAGGTAGTGAGCTTCTCGATGTCAGTTGCTGGAAAATGTGAGTCAGAGGGTGTTACTTCCCTCATGTCCAGCATAAAGGCTTACCATGAAGGACCTAAATGACTACTGTGAGAACAGAATAGTGGGCCAGAAAGGCCTTCATTCTGCACCAGTCTGCCAATCTGACTTCAAACATGCACACAGGCACTCAAAAGAACATAAGAACACAAGAGCCCTGCAAGATGAGGCCAATGACCCATTTAGTTTAGCTTCCTGTATCTCATGGTGGCCCTACCAAATGCCGCTGGGAGCAAACAAGACAACTAGATACCTGTCTCCTGATGCCACTGCTCCTGCATCCAACATTTTGAGATACCCTCCTTTTAAGCCTGATGATAACATTTATCCCCATCATGGCTTGTAACCTGCAGTGGACTTTGCTCCAGAAATATGCCCAATCCCCTTTTGAAGGCATCCAGGCCAGATGCCAACACCACATCCTGCAGCATGGAGCTCAACAGTCTAACAACATGCTGGGTAGGGATGACCATGAAACAGAAAAATTGAGATTTGCTTCTTTTCATTTTGTTCCCCCATTTTGTTTTGTTTTTGTTTTTTTACAAAAATCATACAAATTGAACCAGTAATGAACTGATTCATTATTCTACAAAACAGGTTCCCAGCGTCCCAGAGGCACCAAATTTGTTGGGTACCTTCACTCGACTCTTCCCTTTAAGCGCTCCACATTTGGAGAGATTTGGGATTCAGTGGCCCAAGTTATTCAACTTCAAAGGGGGTGCCCCCAGAAAAAAACATTTAGAATTGCAATGTTCTGTGCTTGAAAATAGTGTTGAAGAGGCTTGAAATATAATGAGAGACCATGGGATTGTTACAAAAAAGAATGGGAGACATTTATGGAGAACTTGAGTGTAGAAGAGCCATCTGAGGGAGAAGGGAAAGGATCACAGGTGCTCGAGATAACAGAACAAGAAGAAAGAAGTGAACTGGCAGGGGCAAGACCCAAGCAGCAGAGATTTGGTAAAGCATCAAAGAAGACAAAATAAGAAGTGTGTGTCTGATTTTGGGAATTTTTATTTTCTTCTGAGGGTGGTTTGTGGGAATTATAAATATGCATTCAATGTGAGTATAAATTTTGTATGAAGGTGAAGGGGGTTATGTTAGGTTTTTGTTGTGGTTTTATTTGTTTTTATGCAGCAAACTCGGGACTGTTTCTTTTAACTTTTTTTTACTGTTTTAGCGGTGGGGGTGCATGTTTGGTGCTTGTGAGACATTTGTGGGTATATATTTTTCCATCCCCCAAGCCCACATGCCAGCTAATTGGCTCTAGGGGGAAGAATTTTCCCCTCACCTCAGCGTCAATCAGCTGGAGCTGGGGACTTGGGAAGGAGAAAAATATTAGTGATAACTTAATAAGAAAATGCTGGCCGCTGCCACCTCCCAAACTCTGGATCAAGCATGCCTAAATAGCAACCATTTTTTTGATCCCAAACTTCAGAACACCACTACACCTCCAGCAAAACACTCCCCCCCTATGAAATCTGGAGAGGTTGCCTTTTTCCACCACCACCCAATATGCCAGGGAGGTTCCATTCTCCAATGCACCCGATCAGTGCCGGGAAAGTGTGGGCTTTAAAACTTTTTTTTGGTCAAGTCCCAAGGCCAAACTACAGCTGATCAGTGCTTGGAGATCTGCCCCCAAAAAAAACCCCAAAAAAGCTGCAGTTTCCAATGCCTGCTTTCCCCCCTAGTAATGCATTGCTTTGATGCATTCCTATGGGAAAACGAAAAACAAAGAAAACAAAATGGAAATTTCTATTTCGTTTCCTTTCATTTTTCTTTGATGGGTGGATTCGTTATTCATTTCATTACATAATGAAATGAATAATGAATAATGAAACAAATTAACAATTCATTTTGTGCCCATCTCTAATGGGAGCACCTTTAATGTGGAATAGAGAAGTAGAGATCAGCACGGAAAGGAAAAATTTTCGTTTCCGTTACCATTTGTCATTTCCGTTACGTAACGAAATGACAAACGAAAATTGTGATGAAAATGCAACGAAACGAACAGAACCACGAAAACTGTGGTCATTGCGTTTCGTTTCCGTTAATGGCGACGCGCAATGAAATGAGCTGTTTTAAATGTTAAAAAACGCCCTGGACATCCGTAAAAACACAGCAATAATTATTTATATTGTCTGATAATACCTACCGGGGGGGTTGGAGTCCTTAAAACATTTGTTTTTGTCTTCTCCCATCACAGTGTATTTTTCTTTTCCCTTTAAAATGGATGTCACCACCAGCCACAAAATGGAGGCAAGCCATGTGATGGGATCATGTTCAACCAATAGCATGCCCAGGTTGCAGACTAGGCGGGCAGATCTGGCAGCCACAGAGGGCATAAAAAGCTCTGGCAGCCCCCATCCTCCTTGCAGTCTCTGGTGGGAGTTAGGGTGGGATTGCTGTCTCTGCGACTCTAGCTTCAGTCCTGCAGCCTCCCTGTGTGTGTGTGTGCTGTGTACCTCTTGGTGAATACCCTCCCCTGCCCCGCAGTGCAGTCATTCTGCGGCTGCCTTGCACCCTGGGCAACGCACACCGCTGCCTTTGCAGCCTCCCTGCATACCTAGTCTATACCGTGTCTCTGCCAGCATCCTTTTTTTTTTTTAGTGTTTTCCCTCTTGTCTGGGGCATTGGAGGATGCCTGCGCACAGAAATGCTTTAAAAATCACGCAAAAATCGGGCAGAAACAACAAACGAAAAAACAAAACTCAGTAACGAAATTTTTCAAAAAATTCCCGACAAACAGAAACTAACCAAAACAGACCTCTCAACAACAAATGAAAAACTGAAACACCATTTTTCTGTTTCGTGCTCATCTCTATACAGAAGCATGAATAGTAAATACAGACTCATTAGTTGCCCCTGTTCTTTAAACAGAAAGCATAAGAAGGTTGTCTGACTATTTCACTGCTATACTGTTAAGGTAATGACAAATAGTTAACACCTTCGTTAAAATTGACATGTGTGTCACACTAGCTGATTCAAGTGTACACAAGGCTTCCTTGTGCAGCAGAATTGCTCCTTGGGTAAAGTGAGAACTTTCACAAAACCGATGCTACCCACCCTGGCACTCAATTAGATTGTTGTAATCTTTTTGTACGATTGCTGTGACAGTAAATCCATAGTCAGACTGACTTTTGAACAGGTTTGCATAGGGCTGGGCTAGCAAAATCAAAGGGGGTGGACATCTATCTATCTATCTATCTATCTATCTATCTATCTATCTATCTATCTATCATCTGTGGAAATATGTGTAAATACCTGTTTATGTGGGTCTTTTATTTAATATTTTCAAGCAGCAGATAAGTAAATCTATGTGTGCTTATCTACAGAGAGAGAGAGAGAGAGAGAGAGAGAGAGAGAGAGAGAGAGAGAGAGAGAGAGAGAGAGAGAGAGAGAGAGAAGAAACACTGTTTCTGGCATTATCACCATTGCTTGAATTCAGAAGAATCATACTGATGGAAATGGAGACCATCCCCCCCCCCCCAATAATGAAAACAGGGCTTAAGCAATTGCAGTTTCCAAACTTTCCCCAAGTCAAAATGGATACTTTTTTTTCTCCAGGAGCTTGTGTTCATTTCTCTGCTATGGGGTCCCCAACCTTGGTTTCTCTGCATCCTTCATGATCCTATCCATAGCCAGAGCCCATGGGGAACAGACATGTACATGGGTCAGATGCTTCAGCACTTCAAAGAGCGCCATGTGAGCAGTGAAGTCCAGCAAAGTTTAAAATGCACTGTTTTTGGACAATGATGTAAATACAGAGCAAATTGGGTCATTTGCACATCCTGTAAAAGTTATGAGGGAAAACAAAAAAAGTTCCTGATGTCACATCAGGTGGCCTTGTACACCCACACATACACAAACATTCCATGTTTTGTTGTGCATTTGTAAAAAATGTTTTTGTTTTTTAAAATGATGAGGAAAAGGAGGGGGGAAGTAATGCACAGTATCCAGGATCATGGACGTGGCATTTGAACAAAAGGCAAGAGATGGATCAGTCTTGCAGTAAAGACCATGGCCTCTCTCGGGTGCTCTAGCTCCCGAGGTTATCAGAGAAGCATTCAGACTGTAGTCAACAAGATCCCCCTGCAGCTGCCTGGCCAGACCTTTCCTGCAGCTGAAATTAATCTTGAAAATGCCAGGTAGGATTCAGATTCTATCTCTTACACACACACCCCTTATACACTGCTAGGATTGAGTCTGTAAATGAGTAACATAAGAACATAAAAAGAGTCATGCTGGATCAGGCCAAAGGCCCATCTAGTCCAGCTTCCTGTACCTCACAGTGGCCCCACCAAATGTCTATGGGAGTGCATGAGACTAGATATCTGTCTCTTCATACCACTCCCCTGCATCTGGTCCTTGAAGTACCCCAGTTTTAATCCTGGAGATTACACATCATCATGGTTTGTAACCTGAAATGGACTTTTCCTCCAGGAATCTGTCCAATCCCCTTTTGAAGGCATCTAGGCTAAACGCTATCACATCTTGTGGCCGGGAGTTCAACAGACTAACAACATGCTGGGTGAAAACAAATTATTTTGTCTGTTCTCACTCTCCCAGCGCTCAATTTGAGTGTATGAATGTCCACATTCTTGTATAGGTTTTGAGTTAGGACCAAATGAGCATTTTAGGATCAATCTTTCTTTACTCCCCATTGCTTTTCTCTTCTCTTTTTATTGTGTGGTGCCAATCCCACTGCCTGCTGGCCTTTGCATCATTGGCAGGAGAGGCCTTGGAGGCAGATGTAAAACCCCGGATACAGGCATTTGCATGTTCCCACTCACAGGAATGTCCACTCCCATGAAGATCTAGAAATGCACAAATACTATCATGGAGCTGAACAAAGATTGGGTTGGACAACAGGGTGGGCCGGGCACCAGTCTGTGTTTTCAGGCATGATCTGGGGCAGGTGGTCAGGAGACTAGAGATGGGCACGACTAAAAAAAATGGTGTTTCGTTTGTCATTTGGTCGTTTAGGGGTCCGTTTCGGTTCGTTTTCATTTTTCGGTGGGTTTTTGCAAATTTTTTCATTTCGTTTTCATTGCGTAATGAAACAAAAAAACGAAAATGAAAATGAAAAATTGCTGTCTCGTTAGCATTCTTTTCAGTTGAATGCATTTGCTGCAACGAAAACGAAAACCACGGCAAAATTGGTCATTTTCGTTTTCATTTTCGTTTTGTTTTGAAAAAAATTTTCATTTCATTTTCGTTGCATAACGAAATGAAAAATGAAAATGAAAACGAAAAATCGCTCGTTTCGTGCCCATCTCTACAGGAGACATCCAGAGTTTGATACTCAGCTGGGAACTTTGGTTCCTCTTTGGTAGCAAACTTCAAAGGGACAAGCTTCTGGCATGGAGCTGAGGCTTCCTCTGTTCATTTACAAGCATGCATCAGATAAATAGCTGGGCCTGGAACACCATTCTTAGGGATAGTCAAGTGATTAGAGAAACGTATACACTCCCAGTGCTACAGCTATATGAAATGTCAGCGGAGGCTGAGAGGATATCAGAAGATTAGAGATCTCAGGTATTTCCAGCTCAGGGTCTCTTGTGTTTCTGGGTCAAAACTTATTGCTCATTTAGACTGAAGTGTAATGGCTTTGCTGGAAGGATCCTCTGGGAGGAAGGGGAGAATTTATGGCTGCCCCCAAGGTCAGTCAGCTGTCTCCTCCTTGAAATGGAGGAACTGGCCCCTATGGGCTTCCATTTTGTTTGAAAACATGTCCTTGTGCATGTTTAGTCCTATTCATTTTTAGCCTACCTTTCCATGGAATCAAGCACTCAAAAGTGACTGCCTGTTGCATTAGAAATAACTGGCAAACTATAAAGCCACATAGATCTTCATAAGAAATACAAGAGTTTAAAAAGCTAAATTGAAGAGACATGTCCTCACACTCTTCCTAAGAGCAACACAATTTAATTTTAATGTGCTGACTCAGTGTGTGAGTGTTTCTGTGTGCATGTATATGTGTTTTGTGTGTTTTAATGGACTCGTGTCTAGGCTGTCTCAATTTTACACATTTTAAAAAATTAAATTTGGTTTATTTTCTCAAAATACTATGATTTTCTTTTGAGAGTTGAAAGGCAGGCTGTAAATCCCTTTATGAATAAACAAGCAATAATTGTTAGCCATAAATTTGACTTTTCTTATTAATTTTTTACTAATGGGTAGATAAAAGAAGAGGTCATATTAAGATTGCTCTTTTATGCCTATACCTTCCTATCAGTGCCACGATAGCATTGCAGACTGTAAAACACAAAAACACATACAGTATATGTTTGCACCATATCACTTAATTATGTTACCCTATGTTGGTTTCTGAGCTGTTGATGGTAGTAATAAATTAAATTAAAAAGTTACCCTATGCTGCTATTTTACATTTAATGACATTTTCTCTTCTGCTTTTCTGCACAAAGCTGTCTCCCACTATAACTCTTCCATCTATCTACCACAAGGTGTTGTATGCAGGAAAAGGCCCAATGTTGTTATATGCCATCAATATGCCTCCCACTTATGACATAGAATCATAGAATTATAGAGTTGGAAGAGACCTCGAGGGCCAGCCCCCTGCCATGCAGGAATCCCCATCACAGGACTCCCAACATATGGCTATCCAGCCTCTGAAGGGGACTCCTCCACCCTCCATGGCAGCATATTCCACTGCTGAACAGCTCTAACCATCAGGAAGTTCTTCCTAATGTTCAGATTGAACCTCTTTTCCTGCAATTTAAAACCATTTCCCCAAGTCCTAGTCTCTGAAACCATGGAAAACAAACCACTCCATTCTTCAACATAACATCTTTTCAGATATTTAAACATGGCTATCATATCCCTTCTCAACCTTCTTTTTGTAAGGCTAAACATTCCAGGCTCCCTAAGCCGTTCCATATAAGACATACGAACCTCCAGACCTTTAACCTGCCTATCTGGCAGAGCGGATCTCCCAGAGGTCAATCTCATCCCGACCAACTACAGCCTCGACCTTCCTTTCTCTCCTAGTGGCCACACCGAGAGAGGCCCATAGGGCTTCGACCCAGAATCGGGCCTTCTCGGTGGTGGACCTGGCACAGTGGAATAAACTGCCTCCGGAGATTAGGCAGGCCGAGTCGTTGGTGGCATTCAGAAGGGCCTTAAAAACCTGGCTCTTCAGGCAATGCTTTGGGGACCTCTGAGCATCCTGTTATAGTGGTCCCCCCCTCTCTCTTGCTGGAGCTTACTATTTTTATTATTTTTGGTGGGTGGTGTTTGGCTTATTTCCCTGGCCATTTGGCTAGTATTTTATCATGTCTTATATTTTATTATGTTTGTTTGATTATGTTATGTTGGGTTTGTAGTTGGGTAGTTGCTTCGTGATGTGCTATAGACCACCCAGAGTTCCCTATGGGAAAATTGGGCGGTTAGTAAGTACAAAAATAAATAAATAAATAAATAAATAAACAAACCATCCTGGTCGCCATCTTCTGAGCCTCGTGGCACAGTGGTTAAATGCCTGTACTGCAGCTAAAACTGTGCTCACGACCTGGGGTTCATGGTAGACTCAGCCTTCCATCCTTCCAAGGTCAGTAAAATGAGTACCTAGCTTGCTGGTGTGTGGGAGGGCAATGTGTAGCCTGCATACTGTAACTAAACTGTAAACCACCCAGAGACTGCTTGAAGTGGTATGGAGTGGTATATAAGCAGAACACTTTGCTTTGCTTTGGACCTGTTCAAGGTGCACAGAACTGGACACAGTACTCCAGGTGGGGAATGACCAGAACAGAATAGAGTGGTATGATCACTTCCATTTCTCTAGACAATATGCTTCTTTTGGTGCAACCAAGGATCACGTTTTCTTTCTTGGCTGCTGCACCACACTGCTGACTCATGTTCAATTTGTGGTCCACCCAGACACTCAGATTCCTTTCACATGTTCTATTCTCCAGCCAGGTGTCTCCCATGTGTTGTGTTGTTACAGTCGTGACCAACTCTTCATGACTCCATGTCTGTGGAGTTTTTTGGCAGGAAAAATGGAGTGGTTTGCCAGTTCCTACTCCAGGCACCTACAGCACCTGGTATTCCCTGGTGGTCTCCCATCCAAGTACTAACCAGGGCCGACCCTGCTTAGCTTCCAAAATCAGGCGAGATCGAATGTGCTTAGGGCATCTAGGCAGCTTGTCTCCCATCCTATATTCATTTTTTTAAACCTAGATGCAGCACCCTACATTTTTCTCTGTTAAAACCAATTCCGTTTGTTTTGGTCCAGCTCTCCAGTATGTCAAGGTCGTTTTGGATTTTCATCCTACCTTCTAGGGAATTAGCCATCCCTCCCAAATTGGTATCATCTGCAAATTTAATCAGCATACTCTTGATTCCTTCATCCAAGTCATTAATGAAGATATTGAATAGCACTGTACCCAGAACAGTAACCTGGGGCACTCCAGTGGACACATCTCTCCAATTGGAAGGGAAGCCATTCATGATCACCCTTTGGGTACTATCAGTCAACCAATTACAAATCTACCTAACGGTAGCATTATCTATCCCACATTCTACTAACTTCTTTGTAAGTATACTGTGGGGAACCTTATCGAAGGCATCCCTATGAATGAACACTCTCCAAAATGTCCTCAGCCATTCAGCTCGACAAGGCCATGGCTTCATTTAGGGAGTGCATGGTCTTCCTCTGGTTATGCTGCCTTCAACCTTTCCCAGCATTATAGTTTTTATTTTCTCACTGAATTTTGCCCAAACCAAGACAGCCTTAATATCAATATTTTTGCCTCCAGAGATAGTCCAGGTTTTATTTGATCTTGGACCCTCTTGTTTGTCTTTCTGGCTATCAGGGGTATCTGTAAAGCTCTCTTCCTGCACCACATTTCAAACAAATCCTTTTGCCCCTATCAGCTTGCTTTATTATCACACCCATACATGGTGATTAGGAAAAAAGAAGAGTGTGGATGGTCTGGGCCTTGATCTCCAGAACCTCCTATCACACACGTAACATTCATTTAGCTGGTGGGGAAACACACTTGGTGTGTGTTCAAGTCTTGTTTCCTGCAGGTGTCTACTCTAGGTGGGATGGAGGGAAGGACCCTACCTTGGCTCGCCTTTATGGTGAACAAGCAATGACAGGTTTGGCTCACAAGGGGGTGATACCCCCCTTTTTAACACCATACTTTATAGCATTTGTCTCTATCATGGCTGGGGTCCATACTCCATTTAAGGTAGTTTTTGGTTCTTGTATTTTTCTCACTGAATAAAAATGTGTCCTTTAAAAAAATCCTGGCTCATGTCTTCATTCCAGATGTAGGGCTATGTTTCTGAAATCATACATTGGCTAAATAGTAAGGCATACTGTAATTAGACTTGGATTATTGAATCAGTGGGTATTTGGTAAATCAGGTCCTCCATAAATTCAACTGATTCAGTGGGTTGTTGTGACTTGTACTGGATTTTAGCCTCTGTGGATATATTATTCAGAAAAGACATTGAGCATAAAATGATGAGTAGATTTATGGGATTAGCTGTCATAAAAATGTTATTTTTGTGGGAAACTGGAAAATCTTAATGGTACAAGGGGAAGTCTTGTGGAGTCTTAGCAAAACCACCATGAATTGGATATTTTCCGAGGATTTGTCTAACCCTTTAGAATCCCTAATAAAGCAAAAAGCAAAGTGTTCTGCTTATATACCGCCCCATACCACTTCAAGTAGTTTCTGGGCTGTTTACAGTTTATTTATGCAGGCTACACATTGCCTCCCCAGCTAGATGGGTACTCATTTTACCGATCTCGGTAAAAGGATGGAAGGCTTAGTCAACCATGAGCCTGCTGTCTGGGATTGAACCCCAGGTTGTGAGCACAGTTTTACCTGCAGTACAGGCATTTAACCACTGTGCCACAAGGACACTATTCTATGTTCCTGAAAGAACATCCCAGGATATTTCTCAGGACCCACAGAGAGCAGTATCCATAGATGGAGAGGATAACCCACCCCTGTAAGATTTCTCCTTGCTTTTAAAGATAAACCTCATTTTTCCCATACCTCTCCAGTGCCAGAGCTCCAAGGAGGTAGCTGCAAAAGGAAGCTAAGTTTGGGGAAGCTACTTCTTTGGATTACCACTCCATGCCCTGCCCAGCTTTCACACTGTCAGTATACACATGGCAGGGCTTGGTAGTTGGGACTTTTATATGGATAATCCACGTTCAGAGGGGGAGATTATAGGGACCAACAACAGGAAAGAGGCCATTAACCTTTTGTCAAGATATGTAAAAGTTGATAAAACATATGTTATGTATATTTAACAGAATGTGTAAAGAGAATTGTAAAATGGAGGCAGTTAGATTCTGCAATGTCATGATGTTAATTCACAAGTGTTAAAGACTAGTAATCACAGGCATGTTAAGTGATGAAGTGCAGGTGGAACTGATTATAACATCATGATTTGTAATGGTTAGATCAGATTGCATCAGATTGTTAATTAGTGATTGCATCAGATCTTATGAGTGCTGAATAGTATAAAAAGCACTAGCTTGCCATTTGTTACTGGGGGACTGTTATGGTGAGAACAGTTTACCCCACACTCTGTTTGTCTGTTTGCTATATTGTATATAATGCTTGGTTGTTATGCTGTGTATATTTTGATGTATATATGAATATATGAGTTTTTACTCTATTCATTGTCATTGTCTTTCTGTTAGCCTAACTCTGCAACCCTTTATATCAATACTGACATTTTATCTACGTTACTGCTGCACTGCTCTGTGTCAAGCACAAGTAAATATTATATTTGTTGCTTAAATTGCTGATACCTTTTGCTAGCTAGCTAACTTTCCAGAGGCATCTGATTAGTCATTGTGGAAGCAGAATTCTGGACTAAACTAGCTTTTGACCTATCTCAGTAAGACTCCTTGAATGTGTTGCAAAGTTTTGAATTTCTGATAAAATTCCTTGTTTCCACAATCACTGTACTTCTGTACAGCAAAAGTACAGAGAATCCACAAAGGAGGATAACTATGCATCCCTCAGAGTCCACCTCTGTCTCATTAACCAGCACGTGAAATCTCAATAATGCAAATTGAGACACTGGCTGGAGAAAAACTAAAAACATTTATTTACTTGAAATTTCCTGAAATTAGAGGCTTGTGTACAGTTGATGCCCTCATTACTGCACATACAGAGATGCAGCAACTGCCTCTATAGATCCACAGCAAGCAAACAACCATCTCCAACATATGAAAAAGTTGGAAAGAGCACTGAGCAGAGCATAAGGGCTCACTTCAAATTCAAAGGTGGGAAGTAGAGATGGGCACGAAACCATTTTTTTTATTTTTAGGGGTTGTTTAAAACGAAATGAATTTTTAAAAATAATTTTTTTTTAACTCATGCTGAGCAGCTGGCCCATGGGCTGGGTAGGTGTGTTTTTTTAATTTATTTTTTTATTTTTCCTTATCTCGCCGACCAACTGGCCTGCAGGCCAGTTTGGCACGGTTTTTTGTTTTTTTTTTTTTATTTTCCTTATTGCGCCAACAAGCTGGCCTGTGGGCCAGGTTGGCGCATTTTATTTTTATTTTATTTTATTTTTTATCCCCCAACCAATCACACCCGATCTGGGGGAAGGGCAGCCTTTTAGAACTTTTCCCCTCACAGATACCCTGTGCTACAGCTGATCAGCATTGGCTTCGGCAGGGAAAAAAGCCTGCGGTTTCCCCCACAATGGGGAATGCTTCAATGCGTTCCTATGGGAACATGAAAAATGAAGCGAACAAAACAGAAATTTCCATTTTGTTTCATTTTGTTTTTCTTTGATTGGTCTTTTTATTATTCATTTTGTTCCATAATGAAACAAATAATGAATAATGAAACATTTTAAAGATTTGTTTCATGCCCATCTCTAGTGGGAAGAAATGACTGATTAATGCTGAATAAATAATCACCTCTTCCTACTCACACAAACTTCTTCTTCTTCTTCTTCTTCTTCTTCTTCTTCTTCTTCTTCTTCTTCTTCTTCTGCTGCTGCTGCTGCTGCTGCTGCTGCTGCTGCTGCTGCTGCTGCTGCTGCTAATGCTAATGCTAATGCTAATGCTAATGCTAATGCTAATACTGCTGCTACTGCTACTGCTACTACGATTATTGCTGCTGCTGCTGCTGCTACTACTACTACTACTACTACTACTACTACTACTACTACTACTACTACTACTACTACTACTACTACGATGACAACGACGACGACTACGACTACGACTACTACTACAAGAATGTGATATTGGCTTTAGAAAGTGGCACGGCACCAAACACAGGCGATGGCACGGATTAAAAAGAAGAAAATGTTTCCCCAAGAGATTTTCTCTAAGCAGAAAACGGCTGGTAAATAAACTTTAAGGGCATCTCAATAGTAAAAAGTCATTAAAGATAGTGCAAGTACTGAGTAAGATGTAGAAGCTCATTACAGCTTCTGGTGCAATTCATCTAAAGCTCCTTAAGCCTTTAAATTCTTACTTATTAAAGAGAATAAGTGTGCCATAAATTATATATGTTTAGGGAAACTTTAATTACAGTTGCCAGTGGCTGTTCACATATAAGGCTATTTAACAATTCAATAAACATCTAGAAATTTGTAAGAACAATCACTAACATCCATTTTATCACCCCTACTGCTGCTGCACTTGTAAAGATTGTAAGTATTTTCTAGGGTTTATAGCATTCTTTGCTGAAAGTCCATTAGCTTGGGCATTTCCCCCGTAACACTTTCTTATTCCAGTGTACATTATTTATATTGCTGTTAAGTATTTACTGACTAGTATTCCTACTACTGAAGATATACGGCATCAGGACAAATGAGTTCAACATCCTCAAGGCAGTAACATAGAATAAAGATAATGCACCGGAGGTGGAGAGGACCAGATATATGCAGATTTGTTCCTCAGTGATTTTGTTTGATTCCATGAATCCAGCATCTTCTCCCTTTTTTGTAAGGGTTCATTGTCCTTGTGCTTAAAGAAGAAAGTAAGAAGGAAAATGTGTATCTGTGTTTTAATTTAATATCTTAAGAATACAATTACCAGCTTTCTAGACCATCCCAAATGCAACATTGGCAAGTCATATATTTTTTCCAAAGAAAAAAGCAACTGAGGATCACAGAAACTTCCTGAAAAGAGGAAAATTGTGCTTAAATTAAGCATGTAACAATGAAATCATAAAATGCTAAACTTTTCTATATGGTGTACAGATGGACATTTCATTTTTGAAGGCTGGCTTCCTTTGAAAAATAGATGTCCTTTTAAAATATTAGTAGACATGGTCAACACATCATTGCTTAAGACACACAGTCCTTTCCCATCATTATTTATGGGCAAACAGAATGCAAACTAAGTCAGATTTTAACTCATCTTCTTGATAATCTTATCCTCACAAAACAAAGCAAGCTGGTTCTCGGGCGGCAGGTCGGCCGCCGGCGTTCCTTGCCGGGGGGGGCGGACTTTCCATCCTTGCCGCAGCCCCCCCCCACCGGGCTGGTCCTCGGGCGGCAGGTCGGCCGCCGGCGTTCTTTGCCGGGGGGTGGGCGTGGATTTTCCATCTTTGCCGCGCCCCCCCCCGGGCTGGCCCTCGGGCGGCAGGGCGGCCGCCGGCGTTCCTGGCCGGGGGGGTGGGCGCGGATTTTCCATCTTTGCCGCGGCCCCCCCACCGGGCTGGTTCTCGGGCGGCAGGTCGGCCGCCGGCGTTCCTTGCCGGGGGGGTGGGCGCGGACTTTCCATCCTTGCCGCAGCCCCCCCCACCGGGCTGGTCCTCGGGCGGCAGGTCGGCCGCCGGCGTTCCTTGCCGGGGGGGGGTGGGCGCGGATTTTCCATCTTTGCCGCGCCCGGGCTGGCTCTCGGGCGGCAGGTCGGCCGCCGGCGTTCCTTGCCGGGGGGGTGGGCGCGGATTTTCCATCTTTGCCGCGGCCCCCCCCACCGGGCTGGTCCTCGGGCGACAGGGCGGCCGCCGGCGTTCCTTGCCGGGGGGGTGGGCGTGGATTTTCCATCCTTGCCGCAGCCTGCCCCCCCCCCACCGGGCTGGTCCTCGGGCGGAAGGTCGGCCGCCGGCGTTCCTTGCCGGGGGGATGGGCGCAGACTTTCCTTCCTTGCCGCAACCCCCCCCACCGGGCTGGTCCTCGGGCGGCGGGTTGGCGCGGCGTCTCTTGCCAGGGGGTGCGGACTTTCCATTCTTGCCGCAGCCTGCCCCCCCGCCAGGCTGGTCCTTGGGCGGCGGGTCGGTCGCTGGAGATCCTTGTTTGGGGGGGTGGGCGCGGTTTTTCCATTCATGCCGTAGCCTGCCCCTCCCCACGGGGATGGTTCTCGGGTGGCGGGGCGGCCGCCGGCGCCTCTTGCTGGGGGGGTGGGGTCAGGCGCGGACTTTCCATCTTTGCTGCAGCCTGCCCCCCCCATCGGGGCGGTCTCTTGGGCGGTGGGTTGGCCGCCGGTGCCGTCGTTGGGGCTATTGAGGTTACACCATGAAGCCAGCTTGAGGACCGACCTTGGTCTCCGGAACCCTTGGACCACTTTACTCGGACCACTTTCTTGGAGGGGCCTAGTTGTAAGCTGTGTCAGCCGCTTGGCTGTACCATCTGATTGCTGAACCCCCTATGAACCGAGGGTGCAGATCGGCCTGGAGTGGCCCCCCTCTAGGATCAATTGAGCCATGAGGCTGTCGACTCTGGCGGTGGACTTTCTCCGAGCCTTGTTACTGCGCCCTTGAGTCTGGCGCCTATGACCATTTGCTGCCTCGTGATTCTGTTGCCCCCCTCCCTCCTTTCCCCCTCCTTTCCCTTTCCCCCCCTTTTTCTTTTATCTCCCCACCTATTCCATCTCCCTATGGGCTACCCTTGACCTTTTTTATATTTAATTTATTTTCACTAGTTGTTTATTTTATTTTATTTTCTTCTTAATTGTTTTACTGTTTTGTTTTGTTACCTGGTCATTTGGTTATTGTTTTTGGTTGTCATATTTTGTATTGTTTTGTTTTGTATTGTATTTTTTTTTCTCTCTCCTTCTCTGTATTTGGCACTGCCAGGTCTGGGCCCTTGACCGTTTTAGATCTTATGGAGTCTGCTGGGTGCCCCATTAGGGTGGTGTCGGGCCGTGGGAGATACGCTGTGGGCCGGCGGGTCGATCGGACCGGGAGAACTCGGGACAGACATCTTCTGCCTGTCCCCCGTTCTGATCCGTCGGCTCACCGCCAAATGGCTGGGATCCAAACCGTCTGTCCCCCCGACCTGTCCTGTCTGCTTATTAATGCCAGGTCGGTACATAATAAGATCCCTCTTGTCCACGATCTTATCGTGGACGAGCGTGCCGACCTGGCTTTCATCACGGAGACCTGGGTTGGCGAGGGGGGTGGGGCTTCCCTCGCCCTCCTTTGCCCCCAGGGCTACCGTTTGCAGCAGCTGGGCAGGTCGAAGGGGCGGGGGGGCTATGGTCTTTAGGGACTCTTTTCATATCAGTAGATCCGCGACGTTGGTGAGTCCGGGTTTGGAATGTCTCCACCTTATGGTGGGTCACAGGGACAGGTTTGGGGTAGTGCTTGTGTACCGTGCTCCCCGCGACCCTGCACTCTCCCTTCCGGAGCTCTCCGAGTTCATCTCGGCGGCACTTTTGAGGTCCCCCCGCCTATTGGTGGTGGGGGATTTCAACGTGCACGCCGAGGTTGGGCTGTCTGGAGTAGCTCTGGAATTCATGGAGTCCATGGCCTCCATGAACCTGTCCCAACTAGTCATCGGACCCACTCATACTGGTGGACACACCCTGGACCTGGTTTTTGCCTCCTCATCGCGGGGTTTTGATCTGGGGGTCGGGAGATTGCTGGCCTGGCCCGTGTCATGGTCGGATCATTATCTACTGACTTTCTCTTGCGGTAGCCACCCCGCCCGCTGGGAGCTGGGCCCGTCCATCTGGGCCCGCCCCCGGGGGCTCCTGGACCCTGCGCGGTTTTCGGAGGCCCTCGGGGATGTACCAGACGGTTTGGATGACGATCCGGCCGACTCCCTAGCCCAACGTTGGTTTGAGGAGGTGGCTGGGGTTGTCGACCGGATCGCCCCCAAGCGCCTGATCCGATGCCGAGCCCGCTCGTCTCCTTGGTTTACCGAGGAGCTACGGGCGATGAAGCAAGAGCGGAGAAGGCTAGAGAGCAGATGGCGGAACGCTCGGACGGTTCAGAATTGGGCTGCGGTTAAGGCGTTGAACGGTCGCTATTCTCGTGCGATAAGGGCGGCTAGGAGATCTTTTGCCGCCCTGAGAATTGGTGAGGCCTCGAATCGTCAAGCGGAACTTTTCCGTGTGGTCCGAGACCTCACCAATCCCGCTCCGCCTGGGCCTCCTCCTAGTGATTTCACTAGTGAGTCATTCGCAGCCTATTTTAAATCTAAGATAGAGGCCATCCGTTCCGAAAGTTGGATGCCGGTTGCCCTGATCCGGCCCCTGTCATGGCCAGTGTCGGGCCGCCTCGGTCGCCTCGGTTTGTTGAGTTTGGGCCTGTTACACCAGTGGATGCCTCCAGGGCACTGGGACACTGCAGGCCTGCGGCTTCTCCGTTCGACCCTTGCCCTTCCTGGTTGATTAAGAGCGCAGGGGGGAGCATGCCGAAATGGGCTTCACTGATTGCCTCAACCTCCTTCAAGGACGGGATTTTTCCCAGTCTTTTGAAGGAGACGGTGGTGAAGCCCATTATTAAAAGACCGGCTTGGCAGTGGACGATTTGTCCAACTATCGCCCCATAGCCAATGTTCCCTTTTTGGGCAAGGTGATCGAGCGAGTCGCCGCCCTGCGTCTCCAGTCGTTCCTGGAGGAGAACCATGTCCTGGATCCTTTCCAGTCCGGGTTCAGGCCACGTCATGGGACCGAAACGGCCCTGGTCGCGCTGCATGATGATCTGTTGAGGAGGGCTGACAGGGGTTGCTCTACCCTGCTGGTCCTTCTCGACCTGTCAGCGGCTTTTGATACCGTCGACCACGGTATCCTGCTGGAGCGGCTCTCAGAGGTTGGGATTGGAGGCCAGGCTTTGGCCTGGCTCTGGTCCTTCCTCGGGGGTCGCACCCAGCGAGTGAGCTTGGGTGGTGAGTTGTCGGCTCCTGGACACTCTCTTGTGGGGTGCCTCAGGGGTCGTCGCTCTCCCCAATGCTCTTTAACATCTATATGAAGCCGCTGGCTGAGATCATCCGGAGTTATGGAGTCTGCTGCCATCAGTACGCTGATGACACGCAGCTCTATCTCTCCTTTTCCACCTGTGCAGTGGAGGCCGCCGGAACCCTTGATCGCTGCTTGGCTGCGGTACTGGACTGGACCAGGTCCCACAGGCTCAGACTCAACCCAGGCAAGACCGAGGTTATGTTCTTCGGGGCTCGTCGGAGGGGTACTGTGGCCCTCTTCCCAGTCTGGATGGGTCCGCCCTCCAGCTGGCGCAAAGAGTGAGGAATCTGGGCGTCGTCCTTGACCCGGATCTGACCCTGGAACCTCAGGTGTCAGCCGTGGTCAGGTCGGCCTTTACCATCTTAGGCTTATCGCCCAGATTCGCCCGTACCTCGATGAGGGCTCCTTGAGGACTGTGGTACAGGCACTGGTCATGTCGAGGCTGGATTACTGCAACGCTCTCTACATGGGGCTTCCCTTGAACCTTGTTCGGCGACTGCAGCGGGTCCAGAATATGGCGGCCAGGCTGGTGGTTGGTGCGCGTCGTTATGACCGCGCCACCCCCATCCTGGCTCGCCTACACTGGTTACCCGTTGCCTCCTGAATAAGGTTCAAGGTGTTGGTTTTGGCTTACAAAACCCTCCATGGCTTGGCCCCAGCTTATTTGGCGGAGCGTCTCTCCCGACAATTAAATCCGGCCCGACCCTCCCGAGCCTCGGTGGCCTTATCACTGCGGACGGTCACTCCGAGGGATGCCCGTAAGGCTAGTACTCGTGGGCGGGCTTTCTCGGTAGTGGCCCCATCCATCTGGAACAAACTTCCCAGTGATTTACGGCTGGCTCCATCGCTGCAGGCATTTAAGAGGAACCTTAAGACCTTCCTCTTTCGAGAAGCCTACGGCGATGTCTAAGGTCCCACTCTGGTTTTTTTTTTTTCTGTTTATATATATTTTTGGATTTTATAACCCCGCCTAACTATTATTGTTCATTGTAGCTTTGGTACTGCTTGATTCCCTTGTGTTGTTTTAATTGTGATGTTGTGAACCGCCCAGAGTCCCCATTGTGGGAATGGGGCGGTATACAAGTGTAAATAATAAATAAATAAATAAATAAATAATTTCCAAGTTACAGGGCATCAGGAAATATCATGTGATCCCACTCAGAGGGATCTCAAGATTCAAGGATCTGCCACTGTTTTCAATAAGTTATCTGCAGCATCAAGTTTAACCTTAAAGAACAATTCCCTGCTAGCAATCAATACACTGCATATCAATTGTTGCTGCCTAGGAAATCAATGTAAATGGCACCACCATGTATTAACGTAGGACACTGATACACTATGCTAGCTAGTCTCATCTCATACCTCTCTGTAGAGTAACAAGAAGGCATCTGGGTATGGAGCTGGAGAAAGGAAATGAATGAAATAAAGAAGGGATGGTTTTGTTTTGTTTTAGTGAATTGAAAGCAAAAAAGTGTTCAGCTTATATACTGCCCCATAGCACTTCAAGTACTCTCTGGACAGTTTACAATTTAATAATGCAGGATATGCATTGCCCCCCTGCAGGCTGGGTACTCATTTTACTGACCTCGGAAGGATGGAAGACTAAGTCAACCATGAGCCGGCTACCTGGGATTGAACACCAGGTCGTGAGCACAGTTTTACCCTCCGTATAGACATTTAACCACTGTGCCACAAGTAAATCTGAAACTTTAAGAAAGGAAACCTCCCAAGGAGGCTTAGAAAGGAAAAAGAGAAATATAAAAAGCATAGCACTTAAAGCACTTTCTGGCTATGCATTGGGCCCACGCCAGAGAACATGGAACTCAGTTTACTAGCCTTGAATGGTTGGAAGGCTGAGTCAGTCTTGAGCCAGCTACTAAAGGCCAGTATTCTATAGTAATGAGCAGATTCTTCAATGCAGTACTGCATTTTAACCACTGCACCATAAGACTCCTATTTTTATTTTATTTTCAAAAATATTTTTACCCCACCTTTCTCCTTGGAAAAGGACCCAAGGTGGCTTGCAATATTGGACAATATACATCCCAGAACATTTAGGATATATTCATGTTTAAGAACAGTGAATTTGAAGAGGCATCTTACAACATTAAAAAGCAGTATTAAAGCTAAAAGCAGCACACTGACAATTAAAAGGGGGAAATCCATTATGAGAGATGAAATAACATAGAAAACACAGGTGTTGTTATGAATTTGCTCTAAGCAATAATTTATTTATATTTATTTATTTATTTATTTTAGTCTTATACCCCGCCCATCTTCCCAAAAGGGAACTCTGGGCGGCTTACAATTAAAAAAAGCATTGTAATCCATCTAAAATTCACATAATAGGTAGTCCATCATTCAGGGAAAGCTTGCCTGAAGAGGAAAGTATTTGCCTGCTTCCAGAAAGACAGCAGAGACAGGGCAGTCCTGGCCTCCAGCTGAAGAGGGTTCCAAAGTCTGGGAGCAGCAACAGAGAAGGCTCTTTCATGTCTTCTTATCAGATGCATGTGTGAAGGTGTCAGGATGGAGAAAAATGCTTTTCTTTTATGAGACAACACATGCCCATAACATTATTATGATTTCAGCAGATTTCTTTTAGTTTTCTGGTAAGTTTTATCACTATGTTTTGTGTTAGGAAGGGGCTCACTCCCCGCCCCCAAAGCCAAGGGCTTTTTGAGAACACCGGGTCTGAAAGAGTTGCTTTGCTCTTCAGCCAAATCATTCAAATTACCATAGTTTTCTCTTCTCAGCTAAACTTGGTATGTGGTACTCAGGCCTTGTATTTATATCCCATGAAAGCTATTTCTGTTTCATAAACCTCTGTATGTGTGACATTGTGCCAGACCTGACCTATCTTGCATTAGCAGGACCCCATTCCCTAGCATTTCAGGGTTAAACCCTGAGCTGAGGGTTGTGTTTTCATGACACCAATGGTGGCTGGGCAGAGAAGGGTTAGGAAAGAGGACAACTAACCATTTGAGCCTCTTGCTTGTGAAAACAAGCATGAGAGGAGTGTGAATCAATGGGCCTATTAACCAGGTGAAGGTCAGAAAAACCAATATCCAAGTAATCCAGAGCCAGGCCAAAACAAAAGCAAAACAATGTTTAGTGCCTGGGAGTGGTGTCTATGATAGCTCCTACATCTATTGGTCCATGCAGCATTAACAGCTGCGTACACAACTTGTGAAGAATTTTTTTCAGGCTCTGTGTTGTTGATGGAACTTATGAAAGGCCCACACCAGCAACCAATTGAGGATTGTTTTCAAACCACTGTCAATCTCACAAAAAGACACCATATGTTATAGCCAATTTAGCATGAGTGACATATAAAGCCATCACCTATATAACAGAAAAGAAGGCCATGCCACTGATTCTTCCCTCAGCATTGAGTTCACTGGCTAGCCTCCTCACACCAATATCAACATGTCTGGCTGTCTTGTATGGTGTCATGGGCAGGGCAAACGCAAGTCTACACTCTCTCTCTATATATTTGCCCAACATAGGAGTAACACGTTGACAAGGTTAATGTTTCATTCTCATATAAACAAAGAGGCTAGGCCTTACAGTTGTGGTGCCCCACCCAGCCCAAAATAAAGAGGTAAGATGCAGGTGATAGGTTGGAAATTAGGGCCATAAGTTTATTAACATTTAACTTGAACCTCCCATCTCAGTCAAAGGATGGGCCTATGATATGTAGAGTCTTGGTTTGGAGTCCCACCAGAGATCCAGTCCAAACTTACATGGGCAAGACCCAAACCCCAAAGCCGTGCCATACTCAAGACAGCTCACCCCTGGCTGGCTAATGTGCAGTCAACCTTCCCAGTCTAATGGCCTCTCAACCCTAGGTTTTCTGTAATCTTGGGGTTTCTCCCCACCCCATTCACACCTCCTTGTGACATAATCAGCACTATGTGATTTGTTAGATTAGCAGCGTGGAAATGGAACACCCAATAAGGAGGGCTATGCCCATATAGAAGACTCCCTCAACAGTGAATCCCAGCAGTTCAAAGTCATTGGGGTGTACTAGAGGAGAAAAGTGAACCTGATATTGCACTTTGTCAACTCTACTCCAGTCCTGAAAGCACACACCACATGCACGGCTACCTCAAGAGAGATGTACGTAACATTACACAACTCCTGGGGAATCCCATTGTTGAATGAATCCCCTTTGGGGTATGAATTAATCAAAGATCACACATCACCTTCTTGGAAACCACACCATATGGAGCAGGAATGTTCAAACTTTGGCCCTCCAGATGTTTTGGACCACAACTCCCAGAATTCCAAGCCTATATTTGGCAATGACAAAGGACTGTGGGAGTTGTGCTGCGAAACACCTGAAGGGCCAAAGTTTGGACACCACTGATGTGGAGACATGCCAAAGGTCTCAACATTCCAAACCTCACATACCTCCTTTTCTCTTTGAAGGGAAGCGCTTGAGGAAGCTCCCCCCATGTGGGGTCTATCAAGCACTTTCCTCAATTACAAATGATTATTTCCTGGGGGACCCCCTTCAGAGTTTAATAACTCAGCCCCCTGACCCCCATACCTCTCCAAATTTGGGGGGCTTACAGGAAAGAGCTTGAGGAAGCTCCCTGACCCCTGCCATTTTGGTTCCTCTAGAAAAAAATAATTTGGTTCCTAGAGTAAAAAATGGCATTTCATTTTGTTTTGTTTCATTTTTTTGTTTTGTGCCAATCTCTAGTTGCCATGAAAGACAAAGTGAAGGGAATATTCATGCCATTATTGACTGAAAAGTGACTTCCATGCTGGAATTTGTTTTGTCTTCTGTGGCCAGTCATGAATGTAAGATTGCAAAGAATGTCTTGTCAAGGCAGCCTAAATCAATGTGAATAAAAGTTGTTCACTCTCATTGATTCAGACAACCTTGACAGACACCTCCTTTCAGAATTTTGAAGGAAAAACCAAGGTTACATGAGCTGTTTTTTCTTCTTCCTGGGCCTCTGTAATTTTATTGTAATTTATTATATAAAATATTTAGATGCCACCTTTCTCCTGAAAAAGGACCCAAGGCAGATAATATCATTAAAAGACAGTATCAAAATTGAGTATACAAATACTAAAACATAAAAAATGGTAAACGAAAGCAACACCAAATCCAATTTTTGTGCATTTGGCCAAATGTTCACAATGTGTCTATACGCAAAATGAATGTTCTTTCTCATTTACAGGCAAAGGTCTCCCACAGCAAGCATAGAAAAACTGGCTGCCTTTAAAAGTAGAAGATGTAGACAAACCATCGGATGATTGGGTTGTTTTGAAAGCCATGTGATGAAGCACCAGCCAATGTTATTTCAAGCAAACTGCATTGTTCACATGGGAACATTATTTGTGAAATTTGCTTCTTCATGATTGGTGTATCAGTGGTTCTTACCCTCTTCTTGCAAGCAAAGAATAGCTTACCTTCTCTGGGAATAATTTTGACATTCCCCATCTTCACATGCAAGGGAGGATTTAATATATCCTCAAACCAAGACTTGATTTAGTCTCACATGAATTTTTAACACAGAAGTAACTTCTGGAGGACTGCCTGTGTGGATCCTTTTGCAAAGATGGGAACAAGGGTTCAATGGACAAAGAGCTGGGGAAGAAGGTACTCCTAGATACATCATGGCAGATGTGTTGTGTGGGTCTGATTTAGCTCCAAATTCCTATCCCATGTGGCAATGGCAGGCCATAGCAGATTACTGGTAGAGAGGAATAGCCAGTGGTTGGAAAGCCTTCTGAGGTCTTCTCTGCACTTCTCCATCAACAGACATGGAGTGCCAGGCTCCAGTCTTGATGGGGTTGCAGTTAAAAGCAGAACAACCAACTTATTAAGAAATGACTCTTAAGTCTGGGTTCCTGTTTTATTCTTTAATGTTCTTTAATGTTCTTGTTTTATTTCACAAGAATCATGGATGGACACGTTGAATTCTGCAGCTGACTGGCAACATTTTTGGAAAATGCATTTAACAATTCATAGATAAGTTACTATATCTGTCAGTAATATGAACATGGGTTGCATACCATAACTGTAACACATAAATGAAGCAAAATAGCTAAGAATTGCTTGGTGTCAAAACACTGTTAACAGAATGTCTCCCATGCAAAATGATTGATAGGGAGTAAGGAGGTAAGGGGAAATCCAGTCTGTGATGGAAAGGCCACCTGATTCATTTCAGTTCAAATGCCCAGTATGGTGTGATATCAGGGGTTCATATCCCTGCTTGGCCATGGAAACTCACAGATAATGTGTAGAACAAGTAAAACTGATCCTGAAATAACTCTCTTATCTTGAAAGTAAAGATGGGCATGAAACGAACCTTTTTCCGTTTCTGTTATTCATTATTTGTTTCATTACGTAACAAAACAGATAACAAAAATTGTGATGAAATTGGAACAAACCGAACAGAACCACGAAAATTAGGTTTGTTACATTTCGTTTTCGTTAATGGCAACGCACAATGAAATGAGCTGTTTTTAAATGTTAAAAAAGTCCTGAATATCCGTAAAAATGCAGCCATAATTATTTATTCTGCTTGATAATACCTACCAGGGGGGTTGGGGTCCTTAAAACGTGCATTTATGTCTTTTCTCAGATCGCTGTATTTTTTTTCCTTTAAGGGGAGTTAGGGGACATAGACCCAAAATGGCTCCCAGATGCCTAATATTGATTTCTTGGGTATTAAAACGCCCTGGACATCCATAAATATGCAGTGATAATTATTTGAAATTATTACCTACTAGGGGGTTGGGGTCCTTAAAATGTTTGTTTTTGTCTTTCTCCCATTGTGATGTATTTTTTCTTTTCCCTTTAAGGATGACACAAAATGGATTCCAGCCATAAAATGGATGCAAGCCGTGTGATAGGATCATGTAAATTCTTGGACAACTTCAATGAATAGCATGCCCAGGTTGCAGACTGGGCAGGTCTGGCAGCCTCAGAGGGCATAAAAAGCTCTGGCAGCCCCCATCCTCATTGCAGTCTCCGGTGGGAGTTAGTCTCTGGCTGCAGCCTGGTTCTTAGGGGAGAGAAAGAAGAGATTTCTCTCTAGCTTCAGTCTTGCAGCCTCCCTGTGTGTGTGCGTGCGTACGTCTCGGTGAGTACTCCTCCTCTCTGCCAGCATCATTTTTTTAGTGTCTTCCCTCTGGTCTGGGGCATTGGGGGAAGCCCGTGCATGGAAATGCTTTAAAAATCGCGCCAAAAGTGGATAAAAATGAAAAATGAATAAATGAATAAATGAAAATGATTTTTTCAAACATTTGCTAAAAACAAAAACAAACCAAAATGGACCCCCTCAATGAAAAACGAAAAACCAAAATGCCATTTTTTCAATTCGTGCCCATCTCTACTTGAAATCCCTATTAAGATTGCTATTAAAGATGGGCACAATTCAAAAAACAAATTGCAAAATTCATTAAAATTTCTAATTCATCAATTTGTGTTTATACAAATTAATACCTCCAACAAAAACAAATTCGTGAATTTTCAACAATTTTTGATTTGACTCTAATGGCCCCCAAGGCACCTAAAGGCACTGCACCAAGAAGCTTTCTTTGGTTCTCCACCACAATCCCGCCAAAATAATTAGGCTTCCCCAAGCCAGTTGCTAAAGGGCACTTTGGGTTCTGGATGCATGTGTCTGACATCCAGAACCTAATCTTCACCAAACCTGGAGAGATTGTAGAAGAGAATCATGGGAGACTTCCCTGAAAACGTGGTGTCTCCAGGTGCCTTGGAGGCCCATGTACAGGGTTTTAATTAAAATGAATGTATAAATTGATTTTCAATTTGTCAGAAAAAAAATCATAAAATCATGTTTAGTCCTTGAGCTTGATGAATCATGAATCAAAATGAATCACCATTTTTCTAATTCACCCCCCCCATCTCAAGTTGTTATAAGTAGATTCCAACCTGATGGCACACAGGATAACATAGCATGATTTAACACATGTCTAATTCACAAGAAAACTACATTTATGATAATAATTTTCAAAAAATATTGCCAGAATATAGCCTCTTCTTTTAAGAAAATGGTAAAAGCCTTTCAAAAGGCTTTAAGAGCTAAGAGGTTAGGACAGGAAATGGAGCCTGGCACAAACTCTGCTCCTCACTGAGACTGGAAATAAAACCTCTCAAAAATATGTAGCTGGATTTTTATTTAATTTGTGTGCTTTCTTTTCCATTGTTTGTTCAGATTCTACATACTGTAGAATAAGCTTTACATTTATTGGCTTCCCCCCACATCTGATATAGAATGAAAATTAGATTTATTCATTTATTTTAAAATTAGGGGGAAACCCAACTGATTTGGGATCACAAAGGAATATGGTTTTACTGCACATCAAGCACAGATGTTTTTGGGATGACCACTTGTCTCAAAGGATGGCACAATTCTGGAGTAGCCCCACTGATCACCAATATATCCTTAAGCTTATTGACATTCTGCACTTAACAATGCAGAACTCCATACAGCTTTCCAAATATGTGCAGATGGCAAAGGGCAAGTTCTATCAGGCAGAGGGCATGCTCTTGGCTTTAGGGAAAGAATGAAGCCACAGAAGATTATGCACCATGCAGCCAGACTTTGAATGTCAAGATGTAACTCTTCAAACCAAGCTGCAGCTTTACAGCAACGGGTGGATCTTGTGCTGCAGGGCATTCTTCTGGAACTAGAAGATGTTGAGAAACAAAGGAGATAAAAGGCTATCCTGGAGAGAAGGGGAGAAAAGTCTCAAAACTTAAAGGACACTCTGCTCTCCCTTGGAACAGTAGCACAATGCATTTTCAAACTTCTAAAACAGAGTTTTGGATCAAAACATATACTCAAGTGTTCAACAGCAGTCTGAGTGGTGGATTGAAAAGCAGCATAAAGTTGCTGGTCCTGAATATTGACTACAGATGGGCGCTTATGTTGTTTCAAAATTTCAAACCTGTTCACCATTTGCATGAATAGGTACAGTAGGACCTCAGTACCCACTGGGGATTGGTTCCAGGCCTTCCCGTGAATAATGAAAACTGTGGATAAGAGAGAATGCCCCAAGTCCCCAGAACTGCTGTTTTGTGACAGTAGCTTTCTTTACAGCTGCTGTTTTGTGACAGTACCTTGCTTTATGATTGCTGTTTGTGACAATAGCTTGCTTTATGGTTGCTGTTTTATGAGAGTGCCTTTCTTTACAAATGCTCTTTGTGATACTAGCTTGTTTTGTGGCTGCTGAATTATTTATTTAACTTTTCCTTCTGCCAACCGTGGATAACTGAATCAGTGGATAATGAATAAGTGGATACCGGGGTCCTGCTGTATCTGGTGCTTTCCAGCCCTGCCTCCCCCTGTGGCTGTCTACTCAGAAACATTGCCCAGAGGAAGTGAGCCAAAAAAGCTGTGGTGCTGCCTCTGAGTGAGCACCTGCCAGAGGAGGTGGGCCTTGGAAACACTGACCACCTGTTTGTCTGAATATGTCTGTGAAGATTCTCAGTCCTCCAAGTGAGTTTATCTGGAAGTTCAGTCACGGATACTGGACTTCTTTTTCTTGAGAGATAGAAACATTTCTCTGCTCATCCAAACAGCTTCATTAGAGTGAAGGAGAAACTGGCTCGAACTGCTGAAACAGTTCATGCCCATCACTAATGGTGACAAAAATAAAAGGTCATGTCCTTATTGGTAGGTAACTGCTGTTGGAGACAGGCTAGGTTCTTATTTTGGGTGCATAACATGTGGAATTACTAGAATTGCTATTCTTGTCAAGGATTATGTTTATAATTCTAGACTTTAAAAGGTAGCATTTCTTTGTGTCAGAGTGTGACCCAGAAAGAGAACTTGCACCATCAACTGTGTGAGTTGATAAGAGTGACATAAAACATTCTATGTCTCTCCATGTGATGTACTTCACAGGGTTGTTGTGAGGATAGGGAAGAAGCAACCCAAATACAGCTCCCTGAGCCCATTGGAGGAATAGTGGGATAGAATTTCAATTAGCAAATCCACAGGATGAATAGGATCAATAAGGATTAGAGATGGGCACGAATAAAAGAAATGGAGTTTCGTTTGTCGTTTAGAGGTCTGTTTTGGTTCGTTTCCATTGTTCGCAAATTTTTGCAAAAAATCATTTTTGTTTCATTACCGTTTTGTTACCGTTTTGTTACCATTTATTCCAATTTTTCATGATTTTTTTAGCATTTAAAGCTGCTCACTTCATTGCTGTAACAGAAACGAAACGCACGACAAAAATTCCCGCGTTTCTGTTTGTTTTGTTTCATTTTAGAGACAAATTTTGTTTGTCGTTTCATTGCATAATGAAACAAAATCCGAAAAATGAAAATGAAAACTTGTTCGTTCCGTGCCCATCTCTAATAAGGATAGATTTGAGGTAAAGATATAAGTTTGTAAGTTGCTGTTGTTGTTCAGTCATTAAGTCATGTCCAACTCTTTGTGACCCCTATGGACCAGAGCATGCCAGGCCCTCCTATCTTCCACTGCCTCCCATAGTTTGGTCAAATCCATGTTAGTTGCATCAATGACCATCTCATTCTCTGCTGTCCTCTTTTCCTTTTGCCTTCAATCTTTCCCAAGATCAGGGACTTTTCCAGTAAGTCCTCTCTCCTCATAAGGGGGCCAAAGTACTGGAGCCTCGGCTTCAAAATCTGTCCTTCCAGTGAACATTCAAAATTTGCAAGTAGCACTCAACAAAGCCTAAAGCAGTGGTTCTCAACCTATGGGTCCCCTGATCTTCCTAGACTGCACCTCCCAGAAATCCCTTCCAGCACAGCGAGTGGTGGAGGCTTCTGGGAGTTGCAGTCCAGGAACACCTGAGGACCCACAGGTTGAGAACCACGGGCCTAAAGCAACCTGCCTCTTTCTACGCTTGCTTTAGTTTAGACTAGATATGGGAATGAAGCCCCAAACGAACCAGGAAATTCATGAAAAATTGCCAATTTGTTGCTTGGGATCAGTTCAGGTTTGTCCAACCTTGAGAAACCAAACTTTTTTGAAGCAATGGATTTTGGGGTGCTTTATTAATCTCCTGGTTTGTTGCCCCCAATCCCCCTTTCCCCTTCCCACAGCCCTATCACTCATCCTACAGCCCCATTGCCTTTATCATTCCACCCCCCTCCTCCACCATACCCTCCACTATGGATGCTTCTGTGGCCTCTGCCACATTCTTTTCTGCAGCCTCTGCTGCCGTTGCTTTGGTCTTTGTTGAGGTTGATGCTGTAGCCTCTGCTACTTCCCCCATGGTCTCTGCTGGTGCTTTTGTGGCCTGTGCTGCAGCCTGTGCTGCGGTTTTTCTTGCTGCCACCATTGACCACAGCCTGTGTGGTAGCTTATACTGCACCCACCACCACCTCACCTGTGCCACCACTGGCAGCAATGGACAAAGGTGCAAATGCTGTGGGGGCTAGCTGTGAGAGCGGGGAGGTCATTTTTAATTTATAAAAAAATAGACAGACACAGGCAATCTTTAAAAACAGGCCTGCCAAACCAACAATCCATCAGTAAACCATTGGGGGTCATGGTTTGTCAAACTTGATGGACCAGGAACGAAGACGAACCATCATTTCTGTGGTTTGTCCCATCTCTTTTGCATAAATACATTCTGAAACACCTGGAATTGCATGCCTGCTTCTCAACATTGCTAATATCCACTCAGAAGGCTACCCCTTCTGCTTCCCCTTTTCCAATAACTCTGCACATCCCTCTGCTGCATAGTTGCTATTGTTCATTTGATGTAAGTGAAAGTAATTACAGCTTTGCATGTTTTTCCCCTCTTTGGCTCTCCTTTTTTTAAAAAAAAACTTTCTTCACAGCTTTACTGGTTAATATGAATCGTACAACCCCCACTAATTGAAAATTGATTTTGGATTCAATTAAATGGCTGGCCCAGGAGACTAGAAGTATACATCCCTGAGATGGTTGATCAGCAGTCTTTTCCCTTCCCAGAACATCCCTAGCTTTTATGAAATGAGCATTTGCAAATGATAAACATGAGCACACAAAATGCCAAAGACAAGACAAACAGAGATGCCTGTGACTAGATGTTGCTAAACACAGGTATCTGTCTTGGAGAGAACCAACCTCAAGGCCTAAAGCCAATTTTAAGTCCAACTAGAAAAGACCAATGGAACAAAGCGCTAAATGGTGTGTCAATAAATGCTAATCCTGTGCTGACAAATCAATTCTGACTTATATGGGCATTGCAATGACACTCTGCTTGGGACTAGGACCAAATTATTTCTGAGCCCCACCAGGCTGAAAACAGACTACCAGGTGTGTTCAGACAATAAATCTCCTTGCATTACCTCCTCTCTGGACTTCTAATATCTTGGAGCTTTTCATTAACACAAAGGAGCTCAATATCTGCCTTCTAGGTTCCTCTATGTTCAAAACTGTGCAAGCTTTAGGTAATATGCTAACATGACAGACCAAGTAGTCATGAAACTGAAAAACTTTGAGGCAAATTACTGTCTCTTATGATAGACTACCTTGCATAGTTGTGTGTGTGTGTGTGTGTGTGTGTGTGTGTGTGTGTGTGTGTGTGTGTGTGTGTGTGTGTGTGTGTGTGTGTGTGTGTGTGTGTGTGTGTGTGTGTGAGTGAGAGAGAGAGAGAGAGAGAGAGAGAGAGAGAGAGAGAGAGAGAGAGAGAGAGAGAGAGAGAGAGAGGATAAGATGGGAAAAGGTAGGAGAAGATAAGAAAAGACACAGCACATGCAAAGGCACATTTTCTCCAGAGGCTGAAATGTTAAAGACTAATTAGTTACAGCTATATTTTAAATGCCCTTCCAAGCTAGTATGTTACTATTATAATGATACATATTTTTGAGGGGGGATGATGTACTTTTAGAATTCTAAAAACTACCTAGAAAAATTAATATGATATTCCTCCTCCACTATTCAATGGAGGCAGAACCATGTAACTACTAAAGCTGGGGTCTGCAGAACCCCTGCAATCCTCTGTGCAGCTGGATAAATTGTTTACAAATTTGGAATGAACCATCCTATACCCTTCAGGAGACCCACTTTGTTGCCGGGTCCATGACATTACCTGTTCTTTTCTAGATCATTAAAAAAAACACTGTGGATGAGGGGGTAACAGAACTGGCAACTTTTTGGAGAAACCACACAGTGCTCTGTTAGTTGGACCTTCCTCACATAAAGTCCATATAACAATCATCTCTGCACAAAGAACTGTTGGATAGCTTAGTGGTTCAGGTCTAAACCAGAGATGGAGTTTGATTCCCCACGTTGTGTCCTTGACAGAAGTTGGACTCCATAATCTATAGGCCTCCTTCCAGCTGTTCAATTCTAAAATGATGATGTTCATCATCATAATCATCATCACACACATAATTGTTATAGATTATTAACGAGTCTATAAAGCTTAGCAAACAGACCTGAGTGAGAGAACAAAGAAATAGTATATTTCAGAATGTGACACTTTCGAAAGAGACACAATTCTTTCTTCTTTGCTTAATGCTCAAAATGGCTGGTGAAACAGCTGCAAAGGGATAGATGTGTGATCTCAGTCTGAGTCCTCCATAGCTCCTCAGTGGGTGGAGTGTTCAATAAGGCCCAAGAATATTTAAACTTGTATTCTCTTTTGGCACTCACAGCTCATCTACTGTTGCTGTATTGCTAAAGATGGGCACAAAACAGAAAAATAGTGTTTCATTTTGTTTCATTTTGTTTCTGTAGTAGCTTCATTTCATTTTGTTTGTAATGAATTTTTGAAGTAGTTTTATTACAAAATGAAGCAAAATGAAACAAAACACTGGGTCCTAAAGGACCAAAATGGCATGGGAGCTTCCTCAGGCGATTCTAGGTAACCCCCTGAAAATTATAAATGTTTGGGGTTCAGGGGGCTAAGTTATGAAGCTCCAAAGGGAGTGACCCTAGGAAAAAATCTTTCTATTGGCATCTGGAGTCAAGCTGTGGATCTCCTGTGGCTTGGCTTCTGAAGTTCAGAATCTAATTAGAAAGATTTTTTCCTTGGGGCACCCCTTTTGGAGCTTCATAACTTAGCTCCCGGAATCCCAAACTTTTCCAAATATCAGGGGGTTACCTAGAATTGCTTGAGGAAGGTACTCCTGCCACTTTGGTGCTGAAACATGGCTGACATCAGTATTTTTGACTTGAGTGTAGCACCGCCGTGGCTTTGCTTCTGATTCCAATTAGAAAGATTTTTTCACTCAGCTCCCTAACCCTCAAACATTTCCACATTTGGGGGGCTTTCAGGGAAGAGCTTGAGCTCCCCCACCACTGATTCTTCTACAATGAATTGTTTCATTCTAGAGGGGGGGAATGGTGTTTTGTGACAAAACAAACAAAACACATCCTACCATATGACAAAACAGCATTTCATTTTTTCATTTAGTGTCCATCTCTATGTATTACCTTTGATTTTTGTTATCCTCAATTCAAACCATTAAATAACATTTGACCCCTATAAATTCCAAAGAGGGTATAAAGGATTGGTTAGGTAAGGTAAGGTAAGGTTTATTATTACGGAATCAAGCCAGACATAAGAAAAAACAGAATAGAGCAGAGTAAAATAAAATATGGAAAACATTAGCTAGAGAGTTTAAAGACTGGCAAACATTACAGTGATCAATATATAAAACAAAAAAGTTATTTTTTAAAAAAAGTCTTTAAGACAACAAATGTAACAATATAAAGCCAAGGTTTAAGAGCTCAGCTATCTATCTGTTGCTATGACATGCCGCCCAGAATTTTGCTACCAGTTCAGTAGTAGTCCGAGTTTGGTCAATTAGCAATTGATTACAATAGTCTGAGTCTGATTGGCCTGCCATATCTTTTAAGACTGGTGTGATGTATTTTTTCCCGGGTCTTTTTATGCCTACTGCATCTGAGCATCATATGCTCAATGGATTCTATCTCATTTGAGCCACAAGGGCAGAGTCTCTGTTCCCTCGGGATGTTCTTAAATCTGCCTTCCAGCACCGCAGAAGGGAAAGCCTCACACCTGGCCAGAATAAAGGCTTTCCTAAACTTGTACGTCTCCAGTTGTGGCAGATAGGCCATGGGGAGTGGGTGATATTTATGTGTATCTGGGACTCTAACGTTGGGGCAACTACTGATATCTGCCTGTCTCTCCATATCCATTATTCTCTGTTTAAGGGCTGATTTTGCTTCATCCCATTGCATGCTCAAGATTGCTTGGGAGGAAAGACCCATAGTTTGCAATTTATTTAGGACTGATTTTAGCCTCAATTCAAACCACTAAATAACATTTGACCCCTATGAATTCCAAAGAGGGTATAAGGGATAGGTTCAATGTTGCTCCATGTTGGTGATGAACAGAGCTCCTTGCTTCTACCCTATAGACACCTCAGATTTAATTTGGTCTGTTTTTTCACATTTGTCCAAAGACAATGCAAGTATCTTTTCCAGGCAGGCTTAAACAATTAATGTGCTGTTTTTTTTCTTTTTCTTTTTTATTTGAGGTTTTATTGTTTGTTTTTTAAAAAAGCTGTATTTTTAAATGTTCAATATGTTAATTTTTAAAAAAACTAATTGTGAAAATTGTTGAAAAAAATAAATAAAAAAATGTGGTTTTAATAAAAATGTTTTAGGATACATCTTATGTTGTTTAATTTGTGATCATTGTGTCATTTTAATGGTTGTGAGCCTGGGTTCCCTATGAGGGGAAAGGCAGTATATAAAAACATAAGTAAATACCTAGGTCTGTAGGTATCCCGCTTGACCATATATTGATGTTAGGGCAGAAACAGGCACTAAGAATGTTCACCCAGAGGCTAAGTGACATAGAGAGGCAGGAACTTTTCTCCCTGGCACATAGAACCTGCTCCCCTTTGTCACAAGCTGTGTTTCCAATGTATAGTACCCCCACAGCACATTTAACCTCACTCTGTTCTCCACAGGCTTGTAGAGCTTTCATGTTGGCCAGGATGAATATATTACCTTCAGCACTCCTTCAGGGTAGGTTTATGGGGATTCCACGCCAAGAAAGATTATGCCCATGTGGAAACCAGTCCCCAGAATTTATCCAACATGTGCTTTTATTTTTTCCTTTTTATGATCATATTAGAAACAACTTAATTGCTCCATTGCTGAAGAACTTCCAAGGCCACCCTTCTAGATGGTTGGTCCAATACTGTTTAATAGATAAGAATTCTTATGTTACAGCCCAGGTAGCAAAGTTTTTTCTGGCCGCCATACGCAAGACAGCAGGGATTACCTCAACCATTCATCCATGGGCAGGCAGCGGGGGGTGGGGGGCACGGGGGTGGCAGATGGCAGGGGATGGTGACGGGCACGGAGGATGAGCAGCAATGGGTGTGGGGGGCAGTGGGCAGACGGCGACGGGCGGCACGGGGACGGATGGCGGTGGTCAGCAGTGGGGGGGCAGGGGGCAGCAGGCTGGCCAGCGCCCCGTCTCCATTTTGGCGCCCTAGGCAACTGCCTAGTTCGCCTTAATGGACGCTTCGGCCCTGACTATGAGGTCTGGTTTAATCCATAATTCTGTTCACTGGATGGTTCTGGGAAGCTCCAAATCCCGTTCAGGTATAACAGATGGAGAAAAACATGTCCTTATGCACTTTCCTGAACACAGGGCAGAGTCCCCCACTGCCTCCACCCTGCTCCATACCTGCATAAAAGGCACACTGATTGGGACCAGCCCATCCTGTGCCCTTTTGGTGACATTCCTGTTCAGTCCTTGTCTGGGTCTGTGACTGTATCAATACTTGTCCATTTCTCTGTGAAGACCCCATTCCTGTGAATGAGGAAATGAAAAATCCAGGACCATCAATGAAAGGGTGCAAGCAGGAGAGAAGGGCACTGCTGGCAGTCTGCAGAGGTGGACCCTACATTTCAGATTTATTTTCGCCCTTTGGTTCCAGCCACTGGGGTGGGGGCCCAGCCAGCTTTCTGAATCAGCTATCCAGAAGGGAATAACCAAGGGACTTCCAAAGAGTAATGTGCATAGCAGGGATGGGCACTTGAGTCACAGGAATCACTGAATTGCACTGGTGACACAACTCGGACTTGACTCGGATTTTTCACTCGCCAATGACTGGTACTCATGTAGCCGTACAGAATATGGGTTGAAATACTCTATCATTCCCAGACAACACTGGCTTTTGTAATATTGTATAGATGTAATGTTATTATGAATTTAATTTGTTGTTAACCACTCTGAGCTTTTGAAATGATTTAATAGTAGAAAAATAGAATAGACTGTCTCATCACTTGGAACCCACCCATCCCTTCCCTTGTTTTGTTGGGGAAAGAAATAGCTTTTAATAGGGAGTTGCGACTTCACACCAAAGACTCAGTTACAGACTCGGTACTCGGATCCATAGAGTTCCCCACATCCTTGGGGCATAGTTGTCTTTCTTTGTTTGAATGCAGAAAGCCTGCAGTTCCATATTTTCTGTCCCTTCTCTCTTCCCTTGCCCTTTCTGTTCCCTGGAACTGCAGTTAGTGCTCCAACACTTGAACAAATTAATCAGTGACATGAGAAAGAAGGGATGTTCCTTTAAGAGAATACACACCTTGTGCATCAAAGATTTTGTCTTCTGCTTCTGATGAGTAAATGTCAGATTTAAAATGATTAAAATGATGCCCCACAATCCCTCTAGACATACACAAAAATCCCTGACCTGATTTTTATTTATTTTATTTATATGGCTGAAGACAATGCTCCTACCTACCTACATTACACTGTGCACGATTAATATGATTTCCAGTAAGGATGTATGTTCACATTCAAAAATATTTGGAATTCACTGAGTAATGGCACATTTGAATCGTTTGGAGTGTCCATAATGATAATTCCTAATATTTGGAGTCCCATTTACTCTGATGCATTCGAAAGCAAGATGTTAGTTTACTGCCTGTTAGAGAAAGACACGAATGTGAAACCTATTTCACAGGTATCTTGGATTGATATCTTGAGAAATGAAACATAAAGTGCCTCTGCCTCTCCTGATTGGGTTGCCATGGATTTCCCAAGGGAGTGAGGTTTGGAGTGAAACCAAGACCTGTAAATGATGTGTATCTGTACCAATGAATTCTAGAACCAGGTACAAACCCCAGAAGGTATTTTGATAGTGGTTCTTCCTGACTGAAAAGTGGGCATAGCTCCTTCTTGATCAATGGGCATTTGCTGTGGGCAGGACCTGGGCCATCCCTCCAATATGTAAATAAAATAAAATAAATAGTGCCACTCTCAGCCACCTGAAGACTCAGCACGGGGCATTGCTGCTGGCAAATCAAGTGGGTACTGTGTGGGCAAAGAAACTTTAATAGAGTTTAGTTTGGTTTTAACTAAGAGCAAAAATAGCACCCATAAGAGTAAAGAAGACAATAATCCAGTAAATGTGCAGTCAAAGTCAATTCTGACTTAGGGCACCCATTTCAGGGTTTTCCAGGTAGAAATATTCAGACATGGTTTATCATTCACGTCTTCTGGGAAGAGGGGCTGAAGCCTGGGGCTGTACAGATGGCCCAAGGCCACACAGGTTGGCCCTACTCATAGGAGACACTGTGGGGAATCGGACCCCCAGCCTCTGTCTCCACAGCCAGATACCTAAACTGCTGAGCTCTCCAGGCAGCAAAGTAGCGATACCGACCAGAAAAACAATGCAAGTGGAAAGTAGAGATGGGCACGAAATGCCAAAATGGCATATCGTGGCAGTTATTTGGGCCCTGGGGTCCACTTCGCTCCGTTTCCATTTTTCAGGGCCCCAGGGCCCACTTCGTTTCCGTTTCTTCAGTTTTCGGGTGCGGCAAGCTGCGGCTGCAGGGAGCCCTCCCAGGGCCAGGCACCGCCAGAGCCAGCAGCATGCAGGCCGGGAGAGCATTCCCGTAGCCGCGGGGAGTCCTCCCAAGGCCAGGGCAAGCCTCCTGGGAGAGCAGTCCCGCAGCCACAGGGAGCGCTCCCAGGGCCGGGCCCCACCGGAGCCAGTGGCAACCCTGCTGGGAGAGCGATCCCGTGGCCACAGGGAGTCCTCCCAGAGCCGGGCGCTGCTCTGGTCACCACCCCCAACAGGCCGCCACCCCCGGAGCACCACTGAGTGCCATCCTCCCTTGGGCCCCCTCCCCAAGGACCGATCCGCCGATCCGCCGCGCCATCCGCCACCCCTGTCGGGTCGCTAACCCCAGAGTTCTGTGCAGCGCCCCCCTAACTGGGGCCCTTCTCCCCGGGAACCACTCCACCCCAGGAGCCACCATCCTGGCAAACCACCACCCCGCACCACCCCGGCCTAGGCACGGGAAACTTGTGGGGGTGTCGCGGCACTTCCCCCCTCCACTCCGGCTTCTGTGCCGGCTGCACCGTCGCTGCTTCGCCACGTGGCCGAGATCCCGGAGCCCAACTCATAAGGTCTCGGATCCCGCCTCTTCTCCTGAGACCAGCAAAGTCTTGTGTTGGCTCCGGCGGGGAGGGGGCAAAGAGGCTCCACCAGGCCCAGGCCCCTCTCGCCGCCCTCCACTTGTTGAATGACAGCCCGGTGGGCTGTCTTTCACCAAATGGAGATGGCTGGACAGGGGGCTGGGATCCCACCTTCGCGTGCGGAGGTGGGATCCCTTCCCCCTCTTGCCACCGTCGGCTGTTCCATTTTTCATCGCGTGAGCAGCACGATGCCAGTAACGGAAACGAACATATCCGAAGAAAATTTTCTTGGTTCTGTTCGGTTTGAGCCTGCCCCATTGCAACAGTCGTTATTCATACATTACGTAACGGAACTAATAACAGAGCACGGTAACAAAAAATGGTCGTTTCGTACCCATCTCTAGTGGAAAGCATATCACATTGTGTTGCATTCGTCTAGTACATTGACCCAAGACAGTGCATGAAGTGTTTGCAAATAAAACCACAATGCTACATTAAAATGATCAAAATGCAATTTTTTAAAGAAAGCTAGTAATTTACAAAGCAGATTAAAAGCATTTTAAAAAGTCATAAGAAAAACACAAATGTTAAGCATGTTTCTTTTCTCCAGCATGGAACTCCTGCATATAGAGTGTTTCCAACTAAGATCAACATATCAAGAAATCCTATCACACTCTCTCATGTAAAGTGTTGCCATGTTCCTTACAAAGACGATCAACAGACCCTGCCAACTATGTGGGCTGAGCCTTTCCCCAAGTGTTGGTTGATTAATCAGCAAGTCTCACTGTGTTATTTGTTGGAGGGGAAATTCAATTAATCTTCAACTAAAATTATACAATGCCATTCTGTATCCTTTTTTCGTTAAACAACTTGTAGCTCTATAAGTCTTCATTATGCATTATTTCATCAGCTGCATTCTGTAGCTCTATTGTGAAGAAATGAATTTGGCTTGCAGCCTCAGGCAAGTAATTGAAAATGCTATAATATTCTTTATTCTTTAAGACGCTGAACAAAGCTAATGTAAGGATCTCTGGAGGCACATCTAGAAGGTTACTACACTCCTAAAGAGACATGGAAATAAATTATTCTTGTGAAGAGTGGCAGGACTTTGAAAGCAGGCGTCTATGACCGCATTTCCTAAAGAAGCTTTTTATTGTTATATGTTTTCATTCCTGGCTTACAGTGAGAGAAACATTCTCTTCCCAAAGGTTGTCATGATGTTTGTCTTCCACACTTACTTCTTCTGACGATATTTCAAGCATGCATATAAGTATATATATCTCATATACTGGAGAACACACAAACCCTTCCTCGCTTTTTTCCCTCAAAACATTTCACACAATTTACCACTGGGCAAACTGAGGTGAGCACCTCAAGAAGCAGAGGTATAATGTTGTGGGGGCCGGATGAACAGCAACTTGGCAAACTAATGTGTAGTTGGGCCACAGTGAGGTACTCTGGATATTTCTTTGTCAGCCGTTAAGCATAGAGATGAGATCATGGGAAGGAAAGTAAAGCCACTCTTCCATGTCAGCTGCCATCTTTCCCAACCACCTGCTTAAATGCCACCAACTAGCTCTTTGGAGGAGGGATAGCGGACGCTGGGCTCCCATTTATGCTGTCCTGGTAGGCAAGTTCATGAAGACTTGCATTGAACAATTAATAAATGCTATTAAGAATATTAAACTGGCCAAACTGCATTTAACACATTTGGCTGGTGTTCACAGATTAGGGTCAGGGCCAGAAGGGTAAATTAAACTGGGCCATTTTAGTCTGATCCAGCACAGTCAACTACATGTCATTTAGTCTACAGCACACAGCAGCAAACAAAGTGCTGTCTCTGTACTGCAACAGGAGTCTAGTACTGAGACTCACTATTCTCTCTCTCTCTCTCTCTCTCTCCCTCCCCCCTCTGTGTGTGTGTGTGTGTGTGTGCGTGCGTGCATGTGGGCATGCATGCATGCATGTGAGTGAGTGTACAGCTGTGTAATCTCTTCCATCAACTTGATTTTTACTCATTGTCAAAAGTCAATAAGTATTACAAGGATAAACGCTGGGCTTCTTTCATTTCATCTGTGTTTTTGTGTCTTTACCCCAGAAAGCTTTATTTTAAAAAACCCTGCGTTGAATGGACAGGCTCCCTGGTTTCACCCAACATCCTTTGGATGGCACTGCCTTAAGGAAGCAGTGCAAAAGAAATCAATGGCTGTTTGTTTTCTAACTGGGTAAATGAGAGCAGAACATGTCTGTAAACAGCAGGCGAGGTACGTAATTTGAAAAGCAATCAGATTGTCTTCCGTTTAACTTCAAGGACAGAGCTCATAACTCCATCCACAATACAGTTTGGAAGATTGTTAACAAAGAGTTCCTGCAGCTGGAAGATATGGTCATAATGGAATAGTGCTCACCCCCTTGTGGCCTTTGATTAGAACTTTAGTCAGTTCAAACTTCAAGATATTTGAGTTGCTGAAATTCCTTTGACTGTAACGGGATGAGTCACAAACTGGTTGTTATAACCGTCCATTGTACAGATGGATCTATCCATTTGCTACAGAATATTAGTGGCATCATATCATCTCCATGTTCCATGTTCAGGAGTGAATTGTTGCCTTTTCTTCTTCTGAACTGACTTACCGGAGGTTGGGGAAACTCTGCTTTGGTGAAAATGTAAATGGCTCAAGACTGGAAAACCATAGGTGTCTTCTGTTCACCTACAAGACAGTGGGATGCTTTCTGGCACACTTGATATGCGTTTCAGCAAATGTTCCCTCTAAACATTGCCATCACTTTGCAAGAGCCTCATCTGTCTGTGCGGGGATGTCAGGGTTTTATCCAAAGCCCAGAAAGCAAACAGGCATTGACCCACGCCTGCACAACTCAGAGGGAATGTTGGTTCCAGCAGTTCAAGAACAACATTTGCACAAATCACACCACTGGCATAATTCGCATACATTGTTCGGAACTACGATACTTACTGCCTTCCTGCAGGGGCTTTGAAAAGAATGAACCAGTGGGTGGGTTATTTCCAACTTTTTGAACAATCAAGCTTGCTCTGTGTGTGTGCACTTTGCTTCACAAAAGGGAAAGGTGCTTGCTGCCTGCCTGACTCGATGTACAGACTGGGAAAATCTCAACAAGGAGAGAGGAGCATCGTGGCACAGTGGTCAAATGCCTCTACTGCAGCCAAAACTGTTCTCACAACCTGGGGTTCAATCCCAGGTAGCAGGCTCATGGCTGACCCAGCCTTCCATCCTACCCAGGTCGGTAATATGAGTACCCAGCTTGCTGGGGGAGCGGGGCAATGTGTAGCATGCATAATTAAACTGTAAACCACCAGAGAGTACTTAAAGTGCTATGGGGTAGTATATAAGGAGAACATTTTGCTTTATAAGATCATCTTTGAAATTTCCCCATGAATCTATTGTGTCGGATCTGTTATCATAAAAACATAAGAACAGCCTTGCTGGAACAGACCACAGCCAATCCAGTCCAGCATTCTGTCTCATACAGTGGCTCACCATTTGCTTAAAGGTATTCCGAAGGAGATGTCTTCACCTGCTTACGATTTGCTGCAAATGGCATTGAGAGATATCCTGCCTATCTGTCCAACCCAGAGGTTGTCCTTAGGCATCCATAATGATAAACATTGATGCCCTTGTTCTCCATGAACTTGTCTAAATCCTTTCTTAAAACTGTCAAGGCTGACAGCTGTCATCACTTCTTCTGGCAAGGAGTTCCGGAGACCAGTGATCCTCTGCGTGGAAAAATACTTTCTCTTATTTATTTGAGATCTAGCCCCCAAAAGTTTCATGGAGTGCCCCCTAGTTCTAGTGTTGTGAGATAGGGAAAACAGTTTTTCCTTATCTACTTTGTCCACAACATGTATGATTTTATAAACTTCAATCAGGTCACTTCTTAGGCGCGGTTGTTCAAGAGTGAAGAGGTTCAGCTGTTGCAGCCTCAGATGGTAAGGAAGGTGTTCCAGCCCTCCTCTGCACTTTTTCCATTTCCATAATGTCCTTCTGGAGTTATGGTGACCAGAACTGTACACAATACTCCAAATGGGGCCTCACCACAAGATTGTGAAGAGCTCCAGAAGGATCTCTCCAAACTGGGGGAGTGGGCTGAGAAATGGCAAATGCGTTTTAATGTAACCAAATGTAAAGTAATGCATATTGGGGCAAAAAATCCAAACTTCATCTATCAACTCATGGGCTCTGAGTTATCCGTGACGGATCAGGAAAGAGATCTTGGTGTGTTGGTGGACAGCTCCATGAAGGTGTCCCCCCAATGTGTGGCAGCATTGAAGAAGGCCAATTCCATGCTAGGGATTATCAAAAAGGGGATTGAAAATAAAACAGCCAACATTATAATGCCGTTATACAAAACAATAGTAAGGCCCCACCTGGAGTATTGTGTACAATTCTGGTCACCGCATCTCAAGAAAGACATAGTGGAACTGGAAAAGGTGCAGAAGAAAGCGACTAAAATGATTACTGGGCTGGGGCACCTCCCTTATGAAGAAAGGCTAAAACAATTGGGCCTCTTTAGTCTGGAAAAAAGGCGCTTGAGGGGGGATATGATTGAGACATACAAAATAATGCAGGGTATGAGTAAAGTGGATAGAGGGAAGCTCTTCTCCCTCTCTCAAAATACCAGAACTAGGGGACATACACTCAAATTGAGTGCTGGGAGAGTAAGAACTGACAAAAGAAAATATTTTTTCACCCAGCGCGTTGTAAGTCTATGGAACTCCCTGCCACAGGATGTGGTGATGGCATCTGGCCTGGATGCCTTCAAAAGGGGATTGGACAGATTCCTAGAGGAAAAGTCCATCACGGGTTACAAACCATGTTGGAGATATGTAATCTCTAGGCTTTAAACCAGGGTAGTTCAAGGGCCAGATGCAGGGGAGTGGTATCAGGAGACAGATATCTAGTCTCATGCGCTCCCAAACGCATCTGGTGGGGCCGCTGTGAGATACAGGAAGCTGGACTAGATGGGCCTTTGGCCTGATCCAGCATGGCTCTTCTTATGTTCTTATGTTCTTATGTACCATAGATTTATAAAGAGGCAAAATGATGCTTGCTGACATTATCTATACCCTTCCTAATAGAAGTGGGCATGAAACAGAAACCCCATGGTTCGGCTTCGACTGCTTCATGCCCACCCGTGGTTCGGTTCAGTTCGCGTTTGTACAAATTTTAAGTAAATAATTCATACAAACCCAAACCAATCCAAACCGGTTCAGTTCCTTAGCTACCAGCTGTAGTGCGGGCCAGTCTTTTTTGTTTTTTTGTTTTTTTGTTTTTGTTTTGCTGGCCCATGGGCTGGTTCAGTGGCCTGCGGGTCGGGTCCTATGCTCGCGGGCTGGTACCGGGGCCTGCATGCCGGATTGGAATTTTTTGTTGTTGTTGTTGTTGTTGTTTATTTTATTTTATTTTATTTTATTTACTTTTGCCAGCCCGCACTAAAGCCAGGAGGACCGGACCAGTCCAGGACCACTCCAGGTAGACACCCTTGGAATGAAAAACAAACCGTAACGAAATGGAAATTTCCATTTTGTTTCATTTTTTTAGAGGGGGTGGTTCATTATTCATTTTGTTTCATATCAAAACAAATAATGAATAACAAAACAAACCAAAAGTTCATTTAATGCCTATCTCTACTTCCTAATGATCACTAGGATTAAGTTTGCTTTTTTCACTACTGCATTACACTGGGTTAACACCTTCATTAAGCTGTCCACCAGGACATCAAGGTCCTTTTCCTAGTTTGTTGCAGAGAGTTCAGACCCAATCATTTTATAAATGCAATTGGGTTTTGTTTTGTTTTTTGCCCCGATGTACATCATTCTGCACTTACTAATGTTGAAACTCATTTCCCACTGGTTTGCCCACTCCCCAGTGTCAAGAGATCCCTCTGGAGCTCTTCACAATCTTGCTCAGTTTTTACTACAGTACCTTGTATAAAGTGTCATCGGCAAATTTGGCTACCTTGCTATTTACTCCTACTCCTTTGGAACCCATGCCATAGGTTCGCCAACACTGACCTAGATATTCCAATTCGTACAGTTTTATCACATCCTTGACATACAAGGCTACGCCACCTCCCGCTTCACCTTCCTGTCCTTCCTGTACAGTTTGTAGCCTAGGATAGATGTATCCCATTGGTTATCATCTGTCCACCAGGTTTCAGTGATGCCAATAACATCAATATTTTTATCTATTGCTAAGTATTCCAGCTCCCCTATTTTGTTCCAGAGGCTTCTGGCATATGTAGACAAGCATTTGCATACAAGGTGCTTTTCTGATGCAGTCTTTTGAGTCCAGTTGCATCATTAGACTGCCTCTTGCATCCTTGTGCTGGAGTGCTGGTGACTAGCTCCTCACAGTTCTTACTTCAGTTTGTGGCCATCTCTAATCCTAGCATTAATTTCCTATCATTGGAAGAGGGAAAGGTGCACTATAACAACATGATGATGTGGCCTAAGTGGATCTGGCAGGGATGGACTAATTTGTTACATAAATTATTATTGCTTAGGTTCAGAAAATTATTATTGCTTAGGTTCAGAAATCCTGAAATCTAATAAGGAAGTCATTCCGCCTGGGGATGAGGAAACCTAGAATATCCTAATAACTACAGTTTATTTGGTTATAAATGTTTAGGTGTGCTTTGGGATGGGGAATATGACTACTCTCATCGTTAATTACTCTGTTCCTAGCAAATGTTTGTATACATCTGTTGTTTATGTTTCTTCTTCTTCTTCTTCTTCTTCTTCTTCTTCTTCTACTACTACTACTACTACTACTACTACTACTACTACTACTACTACTACTACTGCTGCTGCTGCTGCTGCTACTACTACTACTACTACTACTACTACTACTACTACTACTACTACTACTACTACTTTTCATAATCTTCCTAGCTGGTACTCATGAACTCTTGTACTACTACTACTACTGCTGCTGCTGCTGCTGCTGCTGCTGCTACTACTACTACTACTACTACTACTACTACTACTACTACTACTACTACTACTACTTTTCATAATCTTCCTAGCTGGTACTCATGTAGCTGCACAGAATGTGGGTTCAGATATTCTATTGTTCCAGCATAAGCCTGGCTTTTTAAATATTGTTGTATCAAAGAGATGTTATTATGAATTTAAATTGTAGTTAGCCAGTCTGGGCCTTGGAAAGGACTTAACGGGAGAAAAATAGGATGAATTTCCACCTATTATTTACTGAAAACAGTCAGATCCTGCTACATCCTACTTGAAAACACACAGAGAGAGTGACTCACAGTCATTAAAGCATTAAAAGGATGAGCAATCTGTTAAGCTTAATTATGTCCAAGCTCTACCCTTTCTGCCATCCCATTTACAAGCTGAAATCCATTTTAGCAGCTCCTCAGTAGTAAATGCTGATGACATTATTGACTGCCGACATCCATCATTAACTGGAATTTTATTATCACCTCCTTCGCTTCCAGTTCTGAGGCTCCACTGGGATCCCTTTCGACCAGAAGTGAGGGGAGGCTAGGCTTCAGTATCCAAAAACTACCACTACCAGGCCTTCCACTCCATTCTACGTTGCCTGTGGAAAGCACACACAGCACGGATGCGAATCTTACAACCTCTCAGTATAAGAGAGAAACAGAGGGGCAGGGAAAATTTTCTACCATGCAGCAACTGTTCTTTGTGTGAGACCTTTATTTTCTCCTAAGATTTCTTGGGTGTTTCATGGTCCTTTGTTTTTTCTGAAAGAAATGCCAAGCTGCACAGATAAGGGTCTTCTCGGTGGCTGCTCCCTGGCTTTGGAATTCACTGCCCCAAGAAGCCAGGTTGGCTCCTTTCCTCTTGTCCTTCCATTGAAAGGCCAAGACCTTCCTCATCAGGCAGGTCTTTAAGCAGTAAGTGAGGGATTTGCTGCTTTTTAGCTTCCATATTTTTAAATGTTTTATCTGTTGTGTGCTGCCTTGGCTCCCCTATTTAAGGACAAAGGCAGGGTAAAATATGAGAGAGAGAGAGAGAGAGAGAGAGAGAGAGAGAGAGAGAGAGAGAGAGAGAGAGAGAGAGAGAGAGAGAGATGGACTATCAAACTGATGACTCTATTTCTTCTTCTTCTTCTTCTTCTTCTTCTTCTTCTTCTTCTTCTTCTTATTATTATTATTATTATTATTATTATTATTATTATTATTATTATTATTATTATTATTATTATTATTATTATTATTATTAAGCCCCTATAATATGCCCTCCAGGGCATCTAGAGACACAAAATGTTTAGAGAGGCTTCCCCTGACTCATTTGGCAAAGCTTGAGTTCTAGATGTACAAGCTATTCACCCCCAAAGAGGCCTCTCCAGAAAATGTCTCCAGGCACGTAGAAACACTGAATTTTCAGCAAAGCCTCCCATGACTCTACTTTCAGGCATCTGAGTTATACACCTCCAAAGTGTCCTCCCCTGCAGGAAAGTGCCCTTGAGCAACTTGCTTGAGGAAGCCCCAGTCTTCTCCAAAGTTGGAGGGATTGTAGAGGAGAGTCACGGAAAACTTCTCTGCAAGCATTGTGTCTTTAGGTACCTGTTGGGAAATTTTCTGGGAGGGGGGCTCTTGCATAACTTGGACACCAGAAATCCAATCTAATCTAACCTTAGATGGATTGTGGAGAAGAGCCAGGGTAGGTTTTACTGCAATTCCATGTCTCTAGGTCCCTTGGAGCTTTTTCTTATAGCACAATGAATTGACAAATAAAAAATTTCTCTCTCTCTCTCTCTCTCTCTCTCTCTCTCTCTCTCTCTCTCTCTCTCTCTCTGTCTGTGTGTGTGTGTGTGTGTGTGTGTGTGTGTGTGTGTGTGTGTGTGTGTGTGTGTGTGTGTCATTAGAGTGTGTGTGTTGTGTCATTACAGTTGTGACTGACTCTTTGTGACTCCATGTCCATGGAGTTTTCTTGGCAGGAATACTGGAGTGGTTTGCCAGTTCCTACTCCAGGCGCCTACAGCACTTGGTATTCCCTGGTGGTCTCCCATTAACTTCTGAAATCAGGCGAGATCAGATGTGCTTAGGGCATCTTGGCTGCTCTTTTAAATATTGCTGAAAATTCATCAATTCATATTTGTTGGAGGTCTCTGTTTTGCAAATCATTTTTAATTTATTTCCATCTCTAAATCATGATAGGGGTGGTCATTAGAGGTAAGGGAGAAGTTGTGGAGGTGTTTTAGGATTGCAAAAATTGTGGGGGAGGGAGAAGGAAAGAATGACAGATTGATGTGGTGGCGTGAAAGCAAAGAGAGCAGGGAACAGAAGTTTGGGAAAAACACATTGTAGCCAAAACTGGCTACTTGGTAACTGACCAACTGATCCCTGTTTTTATTGCATTCAAGCCTCAAAATAAAGTGTGACTGTTTTTGTGTTTTAAACACTACCTGCGTCCATTGGGCCAGGGGAGCTACTAGATTCTACTTACAGGCTGATAGAGCAAAGAAAACAGCGCAGCTTATCCTTTGGTGGAGTTCCATTATCTCTTTTAGAAGCCCTGATCGGAGTTCCAGAAAAGAGGTATAATGAAGGCATGGGAGCCCTAGGGAAATAAGGAGTGGCTGTCAAAGAGGCATCTGGTCCCTTTTGTTAACCACCCGGAGTATATTCCGGAAGACGGGGGGTAAAAATCAATCAATAAATAAATAAATAAATAAATAAATAATTGTATGGGTCCCCACTGTCTTAGTATTAAGAACTCTGATAAGGGCAAAAGGGATGTGAAAATCTCTCAGTCTGCATATATCCCCAAATTCCACCTGTAGTATTTCCCTGTCCTTGCTTTGCATTTATTTTTAATTGTCACATTAACACTCATATGAATTGTTTTCCATAAAACAGCTGGCAGAGTGGCCGCCAAGAGACAGATAGCATGCCGTTGCCCTCATTCTAAGCTCCCCCAGGAACCTCGATGGTCGGAGTGATCAGAGAGGCCATTGTGGTTTTCATTGGCAAGTGTACAGATCACTCACCTTCCCCTTTGGCAACCCAGTCTTTTCAATTTGCTCCCAGTCTTTTGGAACTCCTACAGGAAGCGAGTGTGGCCCTGTATTTACTGTCCTTCCACAAGCAGGCCAAGACCTTTCCCTCAGGGCATGGATTGCTGTCCTTTACAGCCTAGAACAGGGGTGTCCAAACTTTTTGCAAGGAGGGCCAGATTTGGTGAGGTGAAAATGTGTGGGGGGCGACCATTCAGCCCATTTGGCCCCCAGGCCGGACTTTGGACAACCCTCTAGGACATGCAAGGAAGTGGGGAGGAGGCTGCAGCAACAGAGCCAGGGGAGGGGCGGCCAGGCAGGTGGCTAGGGGGATGGACAGAGGAAGGGAGGGCAGGCAAACCATAAAATTGCAAGCTGACATCTCTATCTGGTATGGGGAGGGGGCAGCTGACAGGGATGCATTACAGGTTGAGCTGGTGTAGAGAACAAGCTGCGGGCCACTCAAAATCTAAAACAGGCCACATTTGGCCCCCGGGCCTAACTTTGGGCATGCCTGACCTAGAATGTGGTGGTTTTTTGTTTTGCTTTTGTTGATCATTTCTTAGAATGATATATGTCTGATCCATTTTAGTATTTGTATACTTTTTAAAAAGCTTTAAATATTGGCTTTTTATTATGTAAACTGTCTTGGGTCCTTCTTAAATTATAAAGGTGGGGTAAGATGTTTTAAATAAATAAATAGATCTCCACTTCCTTACTTGGTACTCCTAAGTATCTTCCATTAAAAACTGTTTAACCCCAGATAGGTCAGATGAAACAGAAAGGATTCCTGGGGGTGTTCATCTGCTCCTCCATGGATGACACTTGACTTCACAGAATTACACAGATACCTTTCATTCAGTCCTTTTTCAGATAATCAAAACATCCCGCTTCTGAAGGTCTCACAAATATACACATCCTCAAGGTGAAGCACTGGCCATTGTAATGAGTCTCAGGAGGTGTGTGTGTGTGTGTTGGGAGAAGGGGGTGATTTTGTTGCCATGGTCACTTGGTCCCCAAGGGAAAAATATTTAAGCATACAAGGAATGGTGTAAGCATAATTATCACACAACAGTGACGCTAATTGGGCGGGGGGGAAGCCATGTTGCAACTACCATTCCACACCGGCACAAACTAGCTGTGACACTCTCCATTTGAATGATAGAGAAAATGAGCCTGTGTGATTAGCCCCAAAGCCACCCGGCTATTGGTGATGGATCTCCCTAGTGGAAGGCTAGCATCCTCCTTCCCGCCATACAGGACAAAGGGCACCAAGACAAAATTGCCCCCCCTTTTTCTCTTTCAGAAAGTCGATGCAAGCTTGACAAGCTGATGATCATGTTCCATTCGGCAAATATAACCCATTAAGGATTCCAGACACATAGTAACCCTCCAAAGAATGAGGAATATGTATTCCCAGGATTGGAGGGTCCTGTAAGGTGGAAGAGCAGTCAGATCAGCTCACGCAAGATGAAAGAACAGATGGGAAGTATCAGAATGTTGAACATCTATTGTAAGTGACAGGGTTATTTTGTGTATTTGGCAATGTTCGGAAACAGTTCTGGGGGTGGTGCAACAATTTAGTGGTCCTTGACAGGATATTATGCACATGTCTGCTTTTTGTTGTTGCTGCTGCAATTTTTTAACTCTTCAAATGAATCAAAGGTAAATAACAGTATTAAGAGATACATATGTTGTAGGCTAAATCTGTTTTCCCCTGTACTTTTATTCTTTATTAGGATACAAGTGTATTCACCATGTTCCACAAAGCCTCAAAGTAGTGGTTCCCATCCTCTCTGCCTCCCCTTTTGTAATAGCCTAGTCACCTGTGACATGCCCAACAAGTTTTCATGCTGATGCATTTTTTAAAAGGGGAAAGTCATCCCTTCTCAGAATGTAGAAGCTTCTATCACCTCCAGAAGGCCTGTTTCTCATACCTACACATAGACACTAATTTTAGTATCCTACTCTGAAAGGTCAAGGAAGAAATTATTTAACAAGGGCTACAATGCATATAAGGTGACCCGCAACACAGAGACACAGAGACACAGACACAGACACAGACACAGACACACACACACACACAGACACAGACACAGCACACACACACACACACACACACACACACACACACACACACACACACACACACACACACACACACACACACACACACACACACACACACACACACACAAATCTTTGTGGCTTCCTTGGAGTTCACAATTTCCAGATAGGAGAACTGCCTTAGAACAAAGGTAGGATGACAGTTTTCTGGGTCATTTTCAGAGCAGTTATTAGGGACTGTATTCTGATGGCAGGCACAGTCAAAGGCAAACAGGTCGAGTCATAAATATTAGGCAATGTTTGCATAAATCTCTTACAGCCAGTAACCAAGGAAGGGCATTTCAACCCCTCCTAAATGAATGGGGAACACTCTTACAAAATCTAGGAGGCCACCAGTGGTGTGGGGGGAATCTGGTGATGGTTGGGTCTTTATGGGACTTGATTTGGACCCCAGGCATGCCATAATTCCCTCATTGCTGGAAGTGTGCCACTCCAGTGAGAAAAATCATTCAAATTAATATGTGAAGTCTGATTTAGAAGGGGCACCTCAGACTGATAACATCTCTGAAAACCAACAATAAGATCTTGAATTGTTAGAAGCTCTAAAGTCTACCCTAAGAAAAGGGGCAACGGAAAGAATGGCACTCCTTAGACAGCTGCCACACAACCAAGCAGACCTAAAAGAACAAACATTGGTAGACTGGTAATTATGCAATTAAAGCCAGTGAGGTGCAGGACCCTTCCATGTGGGCTTATATCAGTAAAATGCCACCTGCAGAAAACTGGAAGAAATCAGCTTTGGGGGAAATGAACCCTTGATGAATCATAAAACATAGTCACTTGAGGAACTATCTGTCAGTAGAAAGGCAATAGGATACAAATGGCTGTTCAAGGTGAAGCCTAAGGAAAAGAGGATTATTTGTTCTATCCTTTGGTAGCAAAAGGATATTCTCAGACCTATGGAAGAGAATTGATGAAACTTTTGTGCCAGGAGTGGCATATATTATTACAATACAAATAATGTTAACAATAGCAGCTGCAAGGAACATGCAAGCAAACCAACTAGAAATTAAAGCTGCCTTCCCCATGAAGACATTTATAGGAAACAAACCCCCAGGTTTTGTGCAAAATGGTCAGGAGCATCTAGTGTGCAAATTGCAGAAAAGTATTTATGGGCTAAAAGAAGCAGTACGTGCTTGGAATGCAAACTATTGCTCCTTAATGAAGAATTCTCACAGGATGACTCAGATGAATATCACATGGGTTTACATTTTGACATGTGGATGATTTGCTTATATGTGGTGAAAAACAAGAAATTTTATTCAGAAATTTTATTCAGAAACCTGAGCAAAGACATGGACACAAAGGGATGTAGGAACATGGGCTTCTGCCTTGGAACTGAAACAGAGAGAAAGATGTAAGGTTTTTTTTTTTGTTAAACCAGAAATTAAAGATGGATGGCTCACTGGAATGTTTCAATATGACAGATGATAATCCAGTTGCTGATCCCATTAAAATTGGCTGGATAGCACAGTGAGCTACACATCTGGCAGCAGAGCCAGATGTAGAGGGTTAGTTTCCCCCACTGTGTGCCTCAGAAGAACCAGCTTGTGCAACCTTGGGCAAGCTATAAAGTCCCAGAAGAAGAGAATGAAAAACCATATCAGGGTACTCTGTACCTAGAAAACCCCGGAAAGGGTTGCTGTGATTCAGAACTGACTTGATGGTCCACCAAATTTATTAATCCAGTTAAAACTTCTAGGCAGTGCAGTTATGACAAGGAAGATGAGGAGGCTGATGTTCTTTTATCGAACAAACACTATGGAGGAGGCACCTAAAAGAGTTGAAAGATACCTGAAAGGCAGTAATGACCTCCAGCTCATACTAGGAGCACCAATCGAACCAAGAGATCCAGGTTAGGCTGTTGCCAATTGGAACGGTGATCTAAAGGACAGATCATCCAGGAGCGGAATAATATTGGTCTATGCAAATGTGGCTATTTATTGGATGTGCAAAAGCAGACCACAGTTGCCACATTGACTTCAGTGATGGAGGACATAGTAGCATCCAAGGCTTATTTTAAGACAACCTGGCTATGCAAACTTTTAAGAGGTTTTGGTATAATGCAACCAGAACTAGAGGAATTATTTGAAGATACCCAAAGCTGCATAAAGGTTTGATGAAGAGAAAGAGTTTAAATCCCAAAGCAGGCACATCAACACAAGAGCACACTGTGTTGGTTAAATGCTGGACAAGGGACCTACTGTCTGAATGGGAAGATGATGGCTGATGTGCTAACAAACTCATGATCCAGAGAACCTCATCATTTTCTGGGCTAGAAGAAGGGATAGGCAGATTGGTGGCCTGGCCAAGTCAACAAGGAGGGAAACTGTTGGAGGCATCTTCCAGATTATCACCTTTATTGGGCATTCCCATGGATGCCCAGTAGGGGCCTTCTGGGAATAAAAGTAAGCATAAGGTATTACTTTTATGTCTATCTCTCACTTTCCTATAGCCCATCCTAAACAGTTAAAGATTCATCATTTGTTGTCTCCTGTTCCCAGTCATTTCTAATGCTCAAGGTGCTAGCATCTTCCTTGACAATAGGCTAAGCCTCTCCTTTCTGGGTCAAGTGCTCAGACCTTGATACATGGTGTTTCGCTGTGTGAAAATTTCATTCACGGAAATGTGGTTTCCCATTGAAATGAATGGGAAACCAATTAATCAATTTCAGAGGTCAAATTAATTGACAGTCACTTCCTTTCCCTCACTGCGGTGACAGATGGGGGGAAGGAAGTGTAGGATCAGATGTCCCAAAGCCAAACCCAGCAATGCAGGGAAGCTTTGCAGTGCCTGATCACAGTGGGGGAAATGAGGCTACTGCTGTCAGGAGTGGTGTTTCTGCCAGCCAGTTTCATTTTAGACAGCTAGCTCCTTTGTTGCCACCACCAAACTTTGCTCCCCATGGTGGTAGCGAGGGGCAGCAGGTGGATCCTTACCCACTCCTCAAAAGAAGGCACCCACCTGCTGCCCCTTGGTACAAGCCTGTGGGGGATGAAAGACACAGGTGCCTTTGGCTTTTGGGTGCATCTTTCATCCCCTCCCCTGTGCTTATCCTTACCCACTCCCAAAAAGAAGGCACTCATTTTTGGGGTGACTTCTTTTTGGGAGTCGGTAAGGACCCACCCACCACCACTTGCTACAAACTCATGTGGGGTGGAAGATGCAGGTGCCTTCGGCTTTTGGGTGTATTTCATTCCTCCCCCTGTGATCATCCTTACCCACTCCTGAAAAGAAGGTACCCACTTTTGGGGTGCCTTCTTTCAGGAGTTGGTAAGGGCCCACCTGCCGCTGCTTGCTAAAAACCCCTGCAGGGTGTAAGCAAGTGGCAGTGGGCAGGAATTTTTCTTTAACCAAAACATCCCTATTCCTGGAAATTTCATTTTGCTATCCGATTTTTCTGCTAGCCAATGCTTTCAGCTTAACCTCCTTTCTGGCTTATTGCTCCAGATTAGAGATGGGCACGAGATGAACTTTTTTTGTTTCCGTTATTCATTATTTGTTTCATTACATAACGAAACGAATAACAAAAATTGTGCTGAAATTGGAACGAATGGAACAGAACCACGAAAATTAGGTTCATTACATTTCATTTTCGTTAATGGCGACACTCAATGAAATTAGCTGTTTTTAAATGTTAAAAAACATCCTGAATATCCGTAAAAACCCAGCAATAATTATTTATTCAGCCCGATAATACCTACCAGGGGGGTTGGGTCCTTAAAACGTGCATTTATGTCTTTTCTCAGATCGCTGTATTTTTTTCCTTTAAGGGGAGTTAGAAGACATCGACCCAAAATGGCTCCCAGATGCCTAATATTGATTTCTTGGGTAGTAAACCACCCTGGACATCCGTAAAAGCACAGTGATAATTATTTGAATTTATTACCTACCAGGGGTTTGGGGTCCTTAAAACGTTTGTTTTTGTCTTTCTCCCACCGCGATGTATTTTTTATTTTCCCTTTGACACAAAATGGATTCCAGCCATAAAATGGATGCAAGCCATGTGATAGGATCATGTAAATTCTTGGACAACTTCAACCAATAGCATGCCCAGGTTGCAGACTGGGCAGGTCTGGCAGCCACATAGGGCATAAAAAGCTCTGGCAGCCCCCATCCTCCTTGCAGTCTCCGGTGGGAGTTAGGGTGGGATTGCTATCTCTGCGACTCATTATTTTCACTTTAGGGCAGCCAGGCAGGTGTGTGTCTCTGTGTTCCTGCCGGCTGCAGCCTGGCTCTTAGGGGAGAGAAAGAAGAGATTTCTCTCTAGCTTCAGTCTTGCAGCCTCCCTGTGTGCGTGCGTGCGTACCTCTCGGTTAGTACCCTCCCCTGCCCCGCAGTGCAGTCACTCTGCGGCTGCCTTGCACCCTGGGCAACGCCCGCCACTGCCTTTGCAGCCTCCCTGCGTACCTAGTCAATACTGTGTCTCTGCCAGCATCATTTTTTAGTGTTTTTCCTCTGGTCTGGGGCGTTGGGGGACGGAAATGCTTTAAAAATCATGCAAAAAGTGGGTACAAATGAAAAAAACAAAAAACGAATAAACAAAAATGATTTTTTCAAAAATTCACAAAAAACAAAACTGAACCAAAACAGACCCCTCAATGAAAAATGAAAAACCGAAACACCATTTTTTTATTTGTGCCCATCTCTACTCCAGGTAATAACCTGCAGGTGAGTTTAAAACCCCACAGGAACCCCAGTGCTGTTTCCTCCACTAACTAAGAAACCTTTTAAAAGGGCTTCCAACAGACATAACACTCAGACTCAAAACATGGAACACATTCTACTTATAGAGCAAAGGTAGTACAAGCTACCCTCAGCCAATGTTTCAGAGGAGCTGAATGAATCCTCAGCTGGCCCCTGGAAGTACCATGTGACCAGGGGCCAGTTGAGGAGGAGCCATCACTATCTCCATTCAGCCCATGTAGTCATCTTCTGAGTGAGATTTCAGGGCTTTGGGTTAGAGAATAGCCTAAGGGCAAGCTTCTTATGAGAGAGGATTCTAATAGACCAAATTAGGATATCAAACTAGAGCCCAGCACCACCACCACAATGCCCTGTGCCTGCACTACAACATCACAGGCATGATATCACTGAAGTTAAGTATTGTTCAGCCTCATTGATTCCTATATGAAATGAATTGCTCTGTCTTTACCTTCTCCACTGAAATCCTAGTATCTATAATGTGTTTATTTTTGGTTGAACTGTGCCCTGCACATTTAATGATTGCAATTGCAACAAGATTTTAATAGCATGAAATTACCTCCAAAACACATTGGATGTATTTTTCTTATTACCACAAAGCTGCTTTTACCACACAAAACCCACACACCCCTCTCCCTCTCATGTAAAACTTAATCAAAGAGAGGGGAAAAAATTCAGAATATGAAAGAAAAAGAAACTAAGAATCATTTGGGAGATATAACAGTTAATTGAATTTCAAATGCTGTACCTATGTTCCCTGTAATGGCTCAGTTTTCTTTTTCTGAATCACTGTTGCTCATTCCATTAGCCTATACATACATGGTTAGCTTTTACATTATAGTGCATTACTCTAGCTGTTGCTTTGGCCGCCTCTCCAGTACCTGTCTGTCTTAATTCATCCTTCCTCCACATACTTCCTGTCAAAGCACTGACTTGTGTTTGCAGGCTCACTTAATATAGCCACAGGAGAGGCCTGAAGGTGCAGCTCGGCTATCCATTGCTTAACGATTTCTGCCTTCCGTCACTGCCTCCGGAGAGTCATTAAGAAGTAAGATCCTTGCTTTGGACTCTGAACACGGTGCTGAGTCCTGGCTTGAGTAATGTGTTGGCAGCATTACTAAAATTGTGGTTTGTGTTTTCTTTTTGTATCTTTCCAGCCCCCTCCCCATGCTGATACTGAAACAGTCCCCTGACTTTTCATTTGGTTTGGTTTCGTATGGGGTTCCTTTCATGGCTGAACAGCTATTGCTGCATACTCACATGGTGGGGCTTCTAAAGCCACAGAACTGTGTTGAAAGAGAACTCCATAAGAGGAGGTAGAATATGAATGTTACTTATTGCTCCTCTGTCCCATTGGCTTCCTATGTCTTGGATCTACAGTTGTCCACTTTTGACAGAAAGAATTAGATGACAGAATTTGCCCTCTCTGTGGGTGAGAGAAATGGGGGCATATTCTTCATATACCCCCACAAAGTTCCTGTTTGAGGAAAACCCTGGGGTCTCAGTTCAATTGATGGCATGGGGAAAAGTCAAGGACAGAATGCATAGCAAATAGAGATGGACACAAAATGAAAAAAGTGTTTTGTTTCCTTTCCTTTCCTTTCCTTAGTAGTTTCGTTTCATTTTGTTGGTAATGATTTTCCCCCCAAAAGGAAACAAAATGAAATGAAACTCTTTGGAACTCTGCTCGACACAGGGATCCAGGCTTCCCCAACCCAACAGGGGGCTGACAGGGTGAGCATGACTTTACTGTTTGCTTTGTCAGCCCCCTGCTCTGTCCTTGGAAGCCAGGATCCCCCACCACAGCAGGGGGCTGAGAGCAGTGAAGTCAGCGCTTGCCCTGTCAGTCCCCTGGTGCTGCGCCCTTCTCAGCCAAGAAAGGGGTGGGCAGGTTGTGTACAGGGTGCTGGGACATTTTTTAAAAAAGCCTCTAGTTGACCTGCAGTGGGGGATTCATTTCATTTCTCATTTTGTTTCATAACAAAAAAAAAAGATTTTATTTTGTTAATTATGAAATGAAATGGAATGAGAAATGAAACAAAACAAAATGGAATTTTTCCATTTCATGCCAATCTCTATTAGCTTTCCTCAGACTGATGAAGCTTTTGGATGAGCAGTGAGATGTTTCAATCTCTCAAGAAAAGAAGTCCAGTTGCCATGACTCAACTTCTAGATTAACCTGAATTAGCATAATCCAATGGGATAGCTTGTGGGTGGAGCCAAAATGTATTTATGTATCTCTGTCCATGCCTTCAGGAGTTAGACAGGAACATGTCATTATTGAGATTCGAGATAAAGTTAGTTAGATAGGGCCTGAGTGATGTACAGATAGTAATAGGGAATGATATAATTTAGTCAAAGGCTTATATATTTAAATTTAACTGAAGTTAGCAGCAGAATTGCTGAATGTATTAACATTTCTCCAAGTTCTATTCATTTCTGGTGTTGGAATACTGATGGCAAAGTGGCGAAGTTAGAGAAGTTTTCCACACCCCAACAAGGAAATTTGCAAAGGCAGGCTTCTTTCCTTGCCTTTTGGGGAGTCAGCAAGTACTTGTGATCCAGGGGTTACCTGGTCAGAAACCAGCACATTGCCTGCCCCCATCTAAAAATTATTTGCCCCACCTCAACACCTCCTGCCCAATAGCTTTCCTTTTCTCTCGGACAATGTCAACTACCTTTTAAGTTATGCATTTTAATTTGTCATGGAGAATGCTGCTGCAGGGCCAAAGGTATGGGCAGGGTTGAACTGTGAATTGATTTTTAACAGAACTGGAGTTTCTTCAGGGGAAAATGTTCTACGTACCATCATTTTTAAAAAGTGTCAGCATTGTTTGGTTTAGTTTATGTATTTTTTTTCTTGTGGGAAGCACAAAATGCTTCAAGGAACCTGACATCTACCGCGGCTAACCTTATTAATTATTTTTGACTTCTGCTACACTTCAATTCTATGGGGATTTGTGATTGGCCAAGCACTTCATTGTCGAAGGCTTTGGGGATTTTTGCAAACGTAGTTATGTGTGCCATGAACTCAGCACATGCCTGGCTCCATTGAGGATCTTAGCCAGGCAAATGATACATAAATCAGAGGAAACGTGAGGGGCATCACAGGTAGAGGATCAATGAGACGTGTTGTGAATGCCCAATCTGTTTCTTATAGAATCGCAGGAAAGAGGTTCCACATAATGTTACAGTGTGATATGCAAAACATACTCTGGGTGTCCACCAGAGAGTAAAACAGAGAACACGTACCTGTGTATCCATAAAGAGAAATTTGGTATATGGGGTGAGCCATTGATATTTTATCTCTCCACTTCATAACGGAATTGAGCTTGGGCACCCACCGGGTTCACTTAGTAACTTGCTAAGAAATAAAGCAATAAAAAAACCCAGCCTCAGTCTCTGAAAGAGCAAAAGAAAATGTACGCCCTATAAGCCTGTGCTTCTGAAAATAAAATAGAACATGCACACCTCACATTCCACAGCACAGAGGCTTGAGTTTAAAATGATGCCACCTTTGTCCTCTTCCTCTTTTTCCATGGGGGATCCACTTTGGAGTTTAATAACTTGGCCCCCTGAACCCCAAACCTCTCCAAATTTGGAGGGCTTGCAGGGAAGAGCCCGTGGGAGCTACCCACCAAATTTGGTGACTCTACGACCAAAGGGGGCCATTGTATAGCATAATGAATCATTTCATTTTGTTTCATTTCATTCCAAACATTCTTTTAAAAATTCATTCATAACTTAACGAAACAAAATGAAAGGAAAAATAAAACAAAACAAAATGCTGTATTTTCATTTCATGCCTATCTCTAGATCTGAAGTAGACCAGAGTAGTGCTATGACTTCCCTAGTCCAGAACGCTTTTCATTCTTTAGCATATGGTGCAGCTTGGCCCCAGCCAAGCAATGCATTTCCAGCTTCACCCTAAGCACAATAAACCTGCCCTGCCCAATCCACACTTCATTTTTTGCTTAAGGGATCAAAAAGGGAATATGTCCTGTGCCTGCTATGAGTAAATGTTTGTGAGTGTGTTTGTTTGTTTATTTATTTATTTATTTATTTATTTATTTATTTATTTATTTATTTATTTATAAGCTTGTATCCCGCCCATCTTCCCAGCGGGAACTCTGGGCGGCTAACAGCAGTAAAAACACATAAAGCAAACAGTTACAACTACAAGCAGTAAGGCAGCGAAGGACAAGATGGCGACGAGCCAAAAAAAAAAACTAATTCACAAGGTTGCCGAAGGCCTCTCTAAAAAAGAGGGTCTTCAAGGCCTTCTTGAAGGCTGGCAGGGACGGAAGCAGGCGCAGCTCACTGGGGAGATGGTTCCAAAGTGAAGGCCCCACCACAGAGAAGGCGCGGTCTCGCGTGCGCATTTTCTGCGCCTCTCTGGCTGAGGCAACCCGCAGTGAGTGCGCCTGAGACGATCTCGTGGGTCTGGATCCGGATGCCTTTTGGGAGATGCGCTCCACCAGGTACTCTGGTCCCAAGCTGTGCAGGGCTTTGAAAATCAAAACCAGGATCTTGAACCTGATCCGGAGGACAACGGGGAGCCAATGCAGGCGGGCCAGGACTGGGGTGATGTGCTTGTATCTACGGGCACCCAACACCAGCCTAGCCACCGCATTTTGCACCCGCTGTAACCTCCGGACCAGGGTCAAGGGCAACCCCACGTAGAGGGCATTGCAATAGTCGATCATCGAGATCACCAGAGCCTGCACAACTGTCCTCAGGGAGGACTCATCAAGGTACTGACGGATCTGGGTGATCCTGTGGAGATGGAAAAAAGTGGCCCTGGAGACAGCCATCACCTGGGCTTCCAGGGAGAGGGCCGAGTCCAGGACCACGCCCAGGTTCCTGGCCCTGTCTGTAGGCTGGAGGGAAACACCCCCCAGACTAGGGAGGGGGCCATTGTACCCAGACGAGGGCGCCCCGAAGAACAGAACCTCCGTCTTCTCCGGACTAAGCTTCAGCCGGTTATCTCTGGTCCATTCCAGAACGGCCTTCAGGCACTGATCGAGGGAGCGGATCACCTCCTCTGCAGATGATGAAAAGGAGAGATAGAGCTGCGTGTCATCATCGTACTGATGACAGCGAACTCCAAATCTCCTGATGACCTCCCCCAGCGGCCTCATGTAAACATTGAACAGCATGGGTGAGATTGCCGACCCCTGGGACACCCCACAAGGGAGAGTCCAAGGGGCCGACAAGACATCACCCAGCTGAACCCGCTGAGTCCGGCTGCCAAGGAAGGAACGGAGCCAGGCCAAGGCCTGACCACCAATTCCCGCCTCTGCAAGCTGGACCAGTAGGTTACCGTGGTCGACGGTATCAAAGGCTGCTGAGAGATCAAGGAGGACCAACAGGGAGGAGCTCCCCCTGTCAGCCTCCCTGAGGAGGTCATCCTGCAGAGCGACCAGGGCGGTCTCGGTCCTGTGAAGAGGTCTGAATCCAGACTGGAAGGGATCCAGGATATGATTAACCTCCAGGAATGACTGAAGTCAGACAGTGGCCACCCTCTCGACAACCTTGCCCAGGAAGGGAACAATGGCGATCAGACGATAGCTGGAAAGATCGTCCGATGCCATGCCAGGTTTTTTAAGAGTGGGTTTCACCACAGTCTCCTTCAGACGGGAAGGGAAACATCCCTCCCTAAACGAGGCTGTGGCAATAGCAGAAACCCACTCAGGCATGTTCCCTTCGGCAGATTTAATAAGCCAAGCTGGGCAAGGGTCAAAAGGAGTGGCCGCCGGCCGGCAATGAGCCATAACTCTAGAGGCCTCCACCGAAGAAACCGGCCCAAACTCATCCAGGAGGGGAGAACGGGGGGGGTGAGGAACCAGAGACCTCGAAGGGTGGACTAGAGCAACTGGGGGGCAAGTCGGAACGGATGGCCTCTATTTTTGATCTAAAATGGTCTGCAAATTGCTCACTAGTGAAATCACTAGGAGGAGGCCTCAGCTGGCTGGGATTGGAGAGGTCCCGAACCACCCGGAATAACTCTGCCTGGCAGTTCACGGCCTCACCAATTCTCAGGGAGGTGTAAGATCTTCTAGCGTCCCTGATCGTGCGAAGAGAGCGGCCAGTCAGCTGTTTAAGGGCAGCCCTGTTCTCTTCCGTCCGGCGAGCCCTCCAAATGACCTCCAGTCTTCTGCATTCTTGCTTCAACGACCGCAGCTCCTCCGTAAACCACGGGGAGTGGCTGACTCCACATCACAGGAGACGCTTGGGGGCGATCCAGTCAACCGCCCCAGTGGTACCCACATACCGCCTTTCCACCAGGGCATCGACCGGATCGTCTGCCAGACCGCCAGAGAGCTCCCCGAAGGCCTCCATGAACTTGGCAGGATCCAGGAGCCTACGGGGGCAGGCCCAGATGTAAGATGGGTGCTCCCCATGGGGCGGGGGGCGATCGACAGGGAAAATTTTTAGCAGGTAATGGTCTGACCATGACACGGGCAGGGGCAAAATACCCCTGACCCCCAGACACGAATCTGGCGACATGGAGGAAAAGACCAGGTCCAGGGTGTGGCCAGCTCTATGGGTGGGGCATAGAACATGCTGAGATAAGTTCATGGAAGTCATGGATTCCATGAATTCCAGAGCCACACCAGAGAGTTCCTCCTTGGCATGCAAGTTGAGGTCCCCGAACACCAGAAGGCGGGGGGATCTCAACAAAGCAGCCGAGACGAACTCACCGATCTCTGGGAGGGATTGTGCTGGGTTGCGGGGAGCACGGTACACCAGCACAATGCCAAACTTATCTCGCTGACCCACTGATAGATGGAGGCATTCCACCCCAGAACACACCATTGTCGCAGACCTGCTAACACAAAGGGTTTCCCTGTAAACGATGGCCACCCCGCCACCCCTACCCTCCGATCTGCCTGCCCACTGAACCTGAAACCCAGGGGGGCTCAGGAGGGAGAGGGAAGCCCCACCCTCTGCGCCCACCCAGGTCTCGGTAATGCATGCCAGGTCGGCATGCTCATCCAAGATAGAATCAAGGATGAGCAAGGTCTTATTATGCACCAACCTGGCATTAATCAGGAGGCAGGACAGGTCGGAGGCGCTGGCGGAGTGACACCCAGGTAGATGACGGTGAGCAAGGGGATCAGAATGGGGGACAGGCAGTAAGTGCCTGACCCTGGTTCTTCTAACATGACTGATCCCTCCACCCAAAGCGTATCTCCCACGGCCAGATACCACAGAGATATGAGTCCCTGTCGACATGGCAGCCTGTGGGGGGGGGGAGAAAAGAAAAGAGAGAAAAAACAATATAAATACAATAAAATATACAAATAACAAAGTACCACCTAAGGGCTACAAAAAAAAGAACAACAAGAGAAAATACAATCGTGAGAAGAACTATTAATAAAAATAAAAAATAAAAACGCAAAAGGAACGCAAAGAAAATGGAGCAAAAAAGGGCACAAAGCCAGGGCAAGATGGAAAGACCCGGAAGGGGGGGAAGGGGGGAGCAAACGGATGGGGGGGGGATACACCACCAAGATGGGGAGGCGGCTGGAAGCAGGGCGGAGATGACCAGTACCGTCTAAGTCACAGAGCGGCGGGGAAAGGGGCAGTGGGCAGGGGCAACGAGCGCCTCTGAAGGCATCGGAGGATACAAATCCAAGTCCGGTGCAGTAGAAGAGGTGCCGGTATCCCCGAGATCAGCAGTCCGACATAGGCCCCCCCAGGACCCCTCTGGGCTGAGGCGCCAGCAGGTGGAAAGAGCAGTCCAGGGGGTAACGTCCCCCAGCCCCAGGCCACAGAGGAGGGGGTCCATCCGGGCCCCAAATGGAGTTCGGGCAGCAGAAGGAGAGCCACAGTAAGACGGCAGATCCCCCACGTCGGTCAATCGAGTAGTCCACAGGCAGCTCTGAGTCTGACAAGCCGCGCTCCCCTGGGTGGCAGCAGGTCCTCCATGCCGCGCTCCCCTGGGTGACAGCTGGTAGCGGGCCGCCTCGGCGACAGGTGAAAAATTGCCAGAGCGCGACTGTCTGGGGGGGTAGCAACTCGCGGGGGGGCAGTAGACCACGCCGGCCTCCAAGACGGCCTCTCCGTGACAACGGCAGATGACGGGCCGAGGCGGCAGCAGCGGCGGATGGTGGGCCGCAAGGGAGCGGCAGGACCCACCAACCTCCGGGATGGGCTCTCCGTGAACGGGCCATGGCAGCGGCGGCGGACGGAGGGCCGCCGGCAGGCGGAGGGCCCCGCCAGCCTCCGAAAAAGCGCTCCGGGGCAGCAGCGGATAACGGGCCGCAGCGGCGACGGAGGCAAATGATGAGCCGCAAAAATGCGGCAGGCCGCGCCATCCTCCAGGGTAGGCTCTCCTGGGCGGCAATAGGTGACAGGCCGCGACGGTAGACGTAGGCTGCAAGGAAAGCAGCGACACCAGCAACAGGCTCCATGGCGGGCCTCTCACGGCTCCAAATGGTCCCCCGCTCCACTGAAGAGGCGGTGTTTCACTGAGACTGGGATGAAATTAATAATAATAATACCTTTATTGTCAATGTACAACATGTGCACAATGAAATTGGCTGAGTCTCCCATGCCCACCCCCACCACCATCCCGCCCCCATCTCACTGGCAACCACTCAGATGGTACTTGCTCGCCAGCCCCAGGTCAGATACTTGTCCTGGGATTATTTCCCATTCAGCAGTCTGACAGCCCATGGATAAAAACTGTTCTTCAGTCTGTTGGTACGGCAGGCTATACTACGATATCTTCTGCCTGATGGTAACAAGGTAAAAAAGTGCTGACCGGGGTGTGAGTCATCCTTAAGAATTTTTCCGACCCTCCTGAGGCAACGATCCCTAGCGATGCTCGTCCAGTGCACTCAGGGGACAGCCCATGATATACTGAGCTGTGCTTACCACCCTCTGTAGTGTCTTCCTGTCAGCAGCTGTCAATCCAGGCAAACGGTAATGATGAGGATGCTTTCAACTGTGGCGGTAGAAGGAGATAATCAGTTGTTGCTTCACTTTGTTCTTACGCAAGACCCTAAGGAAATGCAGTCTCTGCTGGGCCTTCCTGACTACTTTGGTTGTATTAATTCCCCAGGATAGATCCTCACAGGTAAACTCCCAGAAATTTAAAGGAAGCTCTCCACACACACCCCCTGGATGTACAATGGGGCTAGCAAGTCCAGCACCATCTCCTTTGTCTTGGTAATATTTAGATGCAAGTTGTTTTCTAGGCACCATGTGGATAATTTTTGGACCTCATTCCTGTACGGTGATTCATCTCCCCTGTAATAAGACCCATTATGGTGGTATCGTCTGCGAACTTAATAATCACAGTAGATGGATCAGATGATACACAATCATATGTGTACAGTGAATACAGGAAGGGAGCGACACCAGCCCAACAGGCAGCCAGCTTTTTAATAAGAATGCTTGGTAGGATGGTGTTAAAAGCTGAACTGTAGTCAACGAAAAGCATCCAAATGGTCCCAGATGACTCCACTGAAAGGCAGTAGGTGCATCATCACTGAGACTGATGTTTATCAAAGTCTTTTTGAATAAAATAAATAATTTGAAATTTTAAAGCCATGGGGGGAAATTCAGTCACTATGTCATCAGGGGTCTGCGAGAGAACCCCTTAAACCCTCCTCCGAGGAAATATCTAAAAGCATGGATCTTTCCCAAGATGCTTCCCCTGATCAACCCAGCCTCAGTGCCTGTCTGCAGAAGGAAACAGGGTTGCCTGGAAATGTGTTTGATTGCTTATGTTACTGGCAGATTGGCATAACCCCTAAATACAAGGTCTTAAAAATAATTGTATTGGGGTGGGTTGCATTAATGGGACTTTATCCTGATGGATTTTATTCCCCATTTCCCAAAGTGATAGGTGGCAGCTTCCTGTGGAAATTGAAGAAGATCCTGCCACTGGCAGTGACATTAAATTAGCTGAACTGTAACTCTTCACAGCTAATTACGCGTTGCTCTTTAGCCACCTCATTCCAGAAGAAAAAAGATGACAGTTCAAATGCATTAGAAGAGAAGTTACACAAAGCCGTCTCCTTTCAGAGCCTGAATGAATTAACTGGAGTAAAGCTAAGTAAAGATTAATCCCTCTGTTGTGTGCATGTGTACATTTTAATGAGAACCGGAGAGTAGCATGGAATTTTATTAGACCATTGAACTAATGCTTCCAAACTCTTGTATTTCCCTGCCTCTTTGTTTGTTTGTTTGTTTGTTTATTCTCTCCCCCCCCACACACAATTTTTTTCTTTTCTTTATGAAGATAAACTTGGCATTTTAGTTTAAAATTGGATGTAAAGTTTCTGGAAATTTTAAAGCCATGGGGGGGAAATGAGAATTTTGTTTTTAAAAAATTGAGGGGGTAGTACTGGGTTTTTTCCAGTTTTTTCAGGTTCAGGGAAATTTTACATCTCTAGTTGCAAGTCTATTTCAATTATCATCAGTATACAGTGTGTGCGTATTGTACTTGCACAAATCTGTTTCCTTCAGTTTGCTTGATGTTTTATTCGTTGACAAAAAGAGTTCCATTTTCTGGCTCAGGGGTTTCTTTTACCTTTTATGGGTGAGGGGGAACTTCTTATATTATGATATCGTTGCAATGTGGCTCAAAAAGTCAGATATCCCTTTTTATCATGCATTTCCCCATTATTCTTTAGCCTCACCAGCTGCCAATACTTCTTGATCAGAAGAAAACCCGGGGAGCATCTTCCCTGGGCTATAGCTGAAGTGCTAGAAGCTGGATAAATGACAAAGGGATTAATGTGCAGTGGAAGACAGAGCAGTTATCTTAACCTTTGGACGTTTTGTAATAGGTGTAATCATTTGAATCTGCAGCCTTTATGAAATAAGGCTGTAGGAAATGGCACACAGGAACTATCATGCAAGGTGTGATGTTTGCTTCTCTTGTTATTCGATCCTTCAGACTGAAACAGAAATCAAATTAGAAGAAATGTGTCTTGATCCAATGTTCACGGCATTCCACCATTCAAATCTAGACTTTTTAAAAGGTTAATGAAAAGTGGGCATCTTGAGTAGAGTTATTTGTTATTCGTTTCATTAGCTAACAAAATGAATAACAAACAAACCCATCAAAGAAAAACAAAACAAAGCAAAACGGAAATTTCTGTTTCGTTCATTTCATTTTTCGTTCTGGAGGACACCTACCTTGAGTCCTGTGCTGAGTCCTGATCTTCTCTTCGGCCACAAATGGGGTGTGAGGAAGCGAGTGCCTCTCAGCTGTGGGGGGCTGGGAGCGACCTGGCAAGGCTGTGAGGAGGTATCCAAGTGGCCACCACACTGCCAGGATCACCGGGGCCGGAAACCCGCCAGCTAGGTGAGCCGAACCAGTTTGTTTTGGTTCACTTCATACAAATTTTCAAAACAAAAATGAATATTTAAAACAAAAATGAAACAAAAACTGAGTGGGGCAAAACAGAACGAACCGAACCATCAGTTTTCTGTTTTGTGCCCTAATCTTGAGAGATTTCTTGGGCATGTCTCGTAAGTGGTCATCTCCCAGACAAGGGATGTGCAATACTCAATCCATGTTCCTCACCATTCTACAGAATAGCCACCAGAGGAAATGCCAGACTATGGACCTCCGTGAACCCCAGCTTTCCCTAGAACCCACTAGCAGTTGTATAGCAAAGTGGTCCATCAGGTGGGTGATCTTCTGGATTGCAAGACGTCAGTGATAGCTTTGCTGCTTCCTAAAAGGCCTCTCTTTCTGTAAGTTTATTTTATGAAGTCAGCATTTAGTAACAAAATAATATTGCAGCAGGGTTGGAGGCTGTCCATAGGAGATTATAGTTCAGTAAATTTACCATATTCCCTTCAAGCAAAGTTATGGAACTGGGGTTGTTTCCTAATATTCTCTGAATTGTACAACTGTTCATCTGGTTCATATGCAGCCTTTTGAGCATGCGTTTATTTCCCTTGGGGAGGAAAAAATAGTATTATTATGAATATGTATGGAGCAAACACCATGGAATCTGCAAAAAGCAGCTATGCGCTAGTGTCTCAAATTAGTTTAGATTTCCAGTCCTCTTCCTCCTCAATCACCTTCTGTTAAACAAATGCCTGAATACACAATAGGCAGGGAGGAAAGATCCTGGCTATGGGGAAAAGTCAAGGGAATGAACTAATTCTCCCATCACTCAAGTAGTTACAAAACAAGACATGCATAGACTGAAGGTGAATGTTAATGATGAAGGATGCAGCCAGATGGTTCACCATTTCTTGAGGTAGTTTGTTGCACTTTATTATTCAGAGAAAATTGTTTTTGATAAATGGTTACAGTGTTGAACAGTTATTCAAGCAACATGTGGTCACCTTTAATTATGGCTGCATAGGAAATCTTTGTCTGATTTCTGTCACATCATTGGGCCTGCTGAAGGCAATGGTGGCAGGAAATGAGACTATTAATATTCATTTGTCTATGTCTGAATGCAAACAGGAGATAAGGAAGATAACGGTATGTTCCCTTTATTTTCTCTGTGGGGCTTAAGGAAGAGCAACTTGATTGGGAATGGGATGGGATATGACTACCGGACTGGGTGCTCTTTGGGAGATTTGAGAAGGCCCACAAATTTGGTCCCTGTCACCTGGGGTAAATGTGGATTCCTGTACCCCCTTCCCCATGGAGAGTGCAGGGGGGCACAGAAAAATACAAAGTACAAATATTATTTTCTCATTTTGGTGCCCTTTCTCAGCATGGCACCTGGGACACATGCCCCACTTGCCTCCCCCCAGCCATGGCCCTGGATTTGAGCACAATAAAACAGGGTAATTAATATCTTATTAATGCCATTCTGAGCTCTTACATGTCGAAGCAGAACATCAGCACATATAGCAGATGATCTGAACCACTATATGCATGCATATGTGATGGTGATGGGCGGGCTGAGACTCAGACAAGTATATTTTTGACTTACTTTTGACTTTTCTAATCTAGATGGAAATTGGTGCTATTCAGCATTCTTCCTCCAAGTTCTGAGAGGTTACAGGCCTCTTTGTTACATTTCTTGTTATGGGGTGGCAGCCCGACTATACCCTCTTCTTAATGGCTGCCTGCACACATGGAAGCCAACTGTAGGGATGTTTGTAAATGAGTTTAGCCATACTCTTCCTTTTGCATTATCAATAAACAACATTTCTTAAGACAATAAAAGACAAGCTCCTTCGGCAGCCAGGAAGCAAACCGCAGCAGGTAACAATAACATCATAATGCGTTAATTTAGTACAGCTTTTGGGTACAAGCTCATAACTGAGGGAGCTGTATGGTATCCGCATGGCAAGGTTTTCCAGAAGCCTTGCTTTATATCACCAAGTAAGCTCAATAACACGGAGCAGTGTAATATTTCACCAGTCGGAAATGAGACCGAGATTTGACTCTACTGAAGCAAGAATATGTCTTTCCTGATCTTCCTCACACAATTTCATTATTTCCCGAGCTGCTTTCCTTCAGCATTACCCTCTGACAGCCACAATTAGAATTTCGCTCCCGTTTCCTGTGCTGGGCTAAATCAAGGAGACATTCTGACTTATGATTTCTCATTTCTCTTTGACCCTCTTTGTGTCAGTCTCAAGTGCTCTCTGCATTAGCATGGCATCCTGGCCCTTTCTCTTTTTTCCTCACTGCCTATTAAAATAAAAACCTAGCTTTAACTTCTGGCATTCCTGTGGCAGAAAGGGCGCTGTGCAGTAGTATTAACATCCTCTGCAAGATGTGATTTACTATTATTATTTCCTCATTTTTCACTTCTTTCTGTCTCTTTCCATCTCAGTGTTTCCCCCCAACCCTTCCCTGCTTAACCCACTCCAGCGTTTTGCACAGCTTGAAAGAATGGTATGTTTGAAGGACATTTTCTTACTCTTCCAACACCTCATATTCAGGACACTCAATTCTGGCTCCATCAGGCAAGTCCACATCTAGAGTTGCAGTGAATTACAATGGGAAACTTACACTGCCCGTAAGAACTCTTCAGGGTAATGGGGAATTCAGAGCCATTTCAATAAAGAGGGTATGTGGGACTGTGTTGTATCTTTATGAAAGTCTTCCTGATTAATTCTACTTCCGTACGACAGAACCAGCATGTAAACCATAGACTGTTTAAAAAACAAACAAAAAGGGGAATCTATCTATTTATACCTACCTACCTACCTACCTACCTACCTACCTACCTACCTACCTACCTACCTACCTACCTACCTACCTACCTACCTATTCCATACTGAGAGAAAAAATCAAAGAAACCCAATGTGCCATGTTGGAATGGACCAGGTTTATCTGGATCAAACTCAACCCCGAGAAGACTAAGGTTCTGTTCTTGGGGGAGGGTGGGTACAGTGTTCCTCTTCCCAGTCTGGGGTGGGGGAGTCTGCTCTCTAGCTGGTTGAAAGAGTGAGGAGTCTGGGCATTGTCTTCGACCCAACATTGTCCCTGGAGTCCCAAGTGCCTGCCGTGTCCAAGTCAGCCTTTTACCAACTTAGGCTTATCACCCAGATTCGTCCATACCTTGATGGTGATTCCCTGTGGACAGTTGTGCAAGCGCTGTTTATCTCGAGGATTGATTACTGCAACACTCTTTACATGGGGCTTCCCTTCACCTTTGTCTAGCGACTGCAGCGGATACGGTAAGGACCTGACCATCAAGAAAGGACTGGAACTAGATGAATGGCCTCAAAGGCTGCTGAGAGATCAAGGAGCACCACCAGGGCCATTCCTCCACCACTAGCCTCCCTTGAAAGGTCATCATGCCACCCAAAGTGTTGTCTCAGTTCCATGCTGTGGCCTGAACCTGGACCTGAATGGATCCAAGACAGTCCTCCTCCTCCAGGTACATCTGGGGCTGCTATGCTACCACCCACACAGCCACTTTGCCCATAAAGAAGATATCAGCTTCAGGCCTAAAGTTGTGTAGCCTATCCATTGCCAAATTCGATGAGCAGCATCCAAAATTGATGCAAAGTACTGATTAAGGGGGTGTGGTGGCTCAGCAGGCTAGAGTACTGAAAACTGTTAACTGCAAAGTCTCCAGCTCACTGGTTTGAATTCCGGGTGCTTCACAGCAGCGTGAGCTCCCGCTGTTAACCCCAGATCCTGCCAACCTAGCAGTTTGAAAGCATGCAAATGCAAGTAGACAACTAGGTACCGCTGTAAAAAGTGAGAAGGTAAAACAACGTTTCCGTGCAGCCGTGCCAGCCACATGGCCATGGACTTGCACAACACTGACTCTTCAGCTTGAATATGGAGATGAGCACTACCCCTAGAGTTGGACACGACCAACACACATGTGCAGGGGGAAGCTTTATCTTTACCCCTTTTTTTACTGATTTTTAAACATTACAATTTGACTTGTCCTGGCTATTTGCATATGGAACTGGGCAATTTCTTTGGGGTTAACTGGTTAGATAACCTATAACACGTTGGGCAGATGGATACCTATGGTCAACTTAATTAGGCAACCAGCAATTTGTGGTCCTGGTAATTCATTCTCCAAAGAGAAATTAGTAAAAATAATAGCATTCTGCAATGTGTGCTTTTTCAGTTCTTTCTATTATGTTAATCAAAATGTCACACTGAATGCCACTGTGGTGTAATAGATAGAGTTTGCCAAGAAAAAGAACTGGCATGTAGGTCAACACACACAGAACTGGGAAGTTTGCATTTAGGAGGAATTAGGAAATGATTTGATTCTTTTTAAAAAACATTATTTTATGAATGTGGGATATTGTGCTTCCCGATTTCATGATTCAAAATGACAAGAAATTGTTTAATATTGCTTACATACACTGCCAGCAGGATGCCATGGAAAAGGGCAAACTGAATGTTGACAACACTAATGGCAGCAGTCAAAATAGTCTACAGGATACCCTTTGTGCTCACCAGAGATGGGCATGAACCAGAAAACCCATGGTTCGGGTTTGTCTGGTTCGGGCCCACCCTTGGTTCGGTTCGAGATCGGGTTCAAATCCATTTTTTTAAAAAAATTGTTTGAACCCGAACTGGTTCGGCGGTGGTGGCGGCAGGAGCTGCGATCCCACCTCCTCATGCGGAGGCGAGACCGCGGCCCTCTCCCGACCACCCTCCACGATGAGTGGATGACAGCCAGCCCGGCTGTCATGCACCCATGGCGGAGATCACTGGGGAGCGGGCTGTGATCCCGCCTCCACATGCAGAGGAGAGACCGCAGCTCCCTCTCGCCGCCCTCTGCCACAAGTGGATGACAGCCGACCACCTGTCATGCACCTGCGGCAAAGATCGCTGGAGAGGGGGCTGCGATCCCAACCACCCTCCATCACAAGTGGATGAGAGCCAGGCCGGCTGTCATGCACTCACGGTGGAGATCACTCGACTGTGTGCATGCAGGATTGCAGCCCCCTCTCGGCCACCCTCCGCTGTGAGTGAATGACAGCCGGGCCGGCTGTCATGCACCCGTGACAAAGTTCCCTTTAGAGGGAGCCCTGGTCCCGCCTCCACATGCAGAGGTGAGAACGGGGTTCTCTCTAGACATTCCTCCCCGTGGGCAATGACAAACCAATTTTTCCGGTTCGGTTTGTTTCGTTCTTAAATTACTCTGGGGCTCGTTATTCATTTCGTTACCTAACGAAAGGAATAACGAAAAATGGAACGAAAAAAATCATTTTGTGCCCATCTCTAGTGCTCACTACTGTTTCTTCTAGACATTTTGATACCTTGAGGACTTGTTGATAAATAACTTTATGTTAGAGCGAGAGAAGTTATTATTAACTGATTAAAAAAGGACCCGATTCTGGGATTTCCCCCTCATTCATGTCTCTTTTTAAATGGTACAGAGAAAAAGGTCCTGTTGTTTCCTTTGTCCAGCCTCTGAGCTAAGGTAAGCTATTGTGCAACTCATGGAGCCATGAAAGTTAGAGATAAGCACATGCCCTTTACTGCTTAAGGCACCTCCACTTTTAATTGAGGTGCTGTTCATCTTGTCTGTTTTGGTCCAACTCTTATCACCTTTATTTGTATACTGAGTGGTTCCAGAATACTTCAGAGACCACTTGGTAGTGGGGGTGCTAAATTTTATTATAAATAAATAAATAAATAAATGCCTCTCTGAATACAGAGATAATGCTCCACAGGTGAAGTCATATACAGGAGAAATACCTGCTTTCATCTGCCCAGGGCAAATGTATGTGTGAACATAGTGTGCTTCAAGTGTGTGTGGGGGTATGTTCTATCAACACCAGTTCTTAAAAAAAGAGCACCTGTACAGAGCTCGTCTGGATTTTATTTTATTTTCATTGTAAAGGAAAATACTTTCCTCTCCTATGTGTGCTCTTGGTATGCACAATATGTGGGTTTCATGCCTTTGCTGGGCTAAACAGTGTTCAGCTGCATAAAGTGGGGTTTTAAATTTGTAATACTAATGTTAAAATAATCTTTGGATTTCCCCATATGAAATGCAAACACTAAAGCATGTTATTAATATATTTTACCATTCAGTGCAGTAAGTGCTTTCCAGAAGAATAGCCTCTGGCAAGTTGCTTCTCTCCAAAGCTCTGTGAAGAAGGTAATTATATATTTTCTCCTTTTGTTCATAATGTTCTGAGATTCATGAATGAAAAGGCATAGGGGACACATTCCAGTGACAGGGAGTATCCTTTTAAGCACCAGGATAATGCTCTTTGTGTTGGGGAATATTAGCATCATTAGTAGACTAAACCAACTCTGGAACAATTATCACCTTTTGTTTTAGAAATTAGGAGAGAAGAAAAGATACTAAAAGCCTGTAATTGTATGTGACGATCCAGAACTGACACAAATGTCTGTCCATAGGAGCTTCCAAAAAATTTCACATTTTCTAAGGCAAAATACATGTCTTGACTTCAATAGCAACTCTGCTAGGTCAGCACATCTCATTGTTTCACGTTTACCAAGACAGGCAAGACAAAGGGCAGGTATATCGACAGTTTCATAATTGCATCGGGACAATAGTGTCCACTTTCAAAACTGAGGCTGAAGCTAGCCTTAAAAACCCTTTCTTGTCTTGGCACCAAAGACTATGGCCATTTCACTTGGCAGCTCTTTCCCTTTTTTGTTTTAGTGAGGTCTATGGACACATGGACCCTGCTGGGTCTTTTTTTGGGCCTGTAAGACTACTGAGGGTTCAGAAAGGATGGCAGCACCAAGAAGGGATGGCTGTAGCCCTGTTGCTGGTATAGTTATTGAGGGAACTCCGGCAGAGTCTGCTGCTTTCTGTTTAAAGCAAAGCAAAGTGTTTTGCTTATATACCACCCCATACCACTTCAAGTAGTCTCTGGGCGGTTTACAGTTTGATTACAGTATGCAGGCTACACATTGCCCCCCCCCTTGCAAATGGGATACTCAATTTACTGATCTCAGAAGGATGGAAGGCTGTGTCTACCATGAGCTGGCTACCAGGGATTGAACCCCAGGTTGTGAGCACAGTTTTATTTTACCTCTAGTACAGGCATTTAACCACTGCATCATGACCTAAAGAAGTTAGGCTTAAAGACTTTAGTGCGGACTTCACACTGGCATTATTTGGGGCTCTGTGGGTGAGTGAGGTGGTAGTGGCCACCAGGTAGGACAAAACCACAAAGACTTTGTGCATTGGAGATGCAGTCATGTGCAAGGAAGACATGCTGATCTGCTTTCACAGACCTGAGACAGACCAGAAGAGGCAGGAGGCCATACAGCATTAAGAAGGGCAAAGGATCCCTTGATTTCCTCTGTTACTGGCCTCCATAGGCTTGTTATTGGTCCACCTAGATGGAGCTCCACTAATTTGTTTCCAGTTCAGTGCCATCATGAAGATGGGGTTGAACAGGCTTGGGTACCAGGCAGAAGAATTTGGGACCCATCCCTTTTGGATTGGGGCACCAACATCAGCCATGGCATTGGATTTATCACAAGCCAGGGATAAGGTACTGAGCTGGTATCAGGCTGCAGCGCACAAAGGGTATGTTAGGCTGCAGCGGTAAATGATCACAATTCACAAACAGTGGGGTCCTTTCCTTTTCTTTTTTTCTTGTTCAGTTGCAGGAGAAATAAGGTCTCCATGACTGTCCAGGAACAGTATGACATATCTGGAAGAAGCAATACATGTACACAGCAGACTGAGATCTTCACCTTGGATCTGGAGATTGGTTTCAAGTCTGAGTTTGGCCACAGAGAAATGTGTTGGGAGTTGCTGATGCCCACTATGAAGATACACCTGCTGCATTTCCCACACCCAGATGTACTGTTACTTTAGCTGGGTGAGAATCTTGGCCTGATGTTATCCATGGAGGAGATCTTCAAGATGTTGTTGGTCTGCAGCTCCTTTCAACCTTAGCTGGTATAACAAATGATGATGCATGGTGAGGTTTCCTATATTTCAGTGGGCCATCCCTGAAACAGAAAACTGTGTCATGCCCAACCTGGATGAGTCCTCTTCAGGAGACCATGTTTCTGTTTGCCCCTGTTAACATGCTGCTTTGAAATGAATGTGATTTACAGAAAGACTTTGGGTCTGGATATTCTCTGCACTTCTCATGCAAGCTGGTTTTCACTGCTCTGTGCTTTGACCCCCACTGGCAATGATCTCTATGTCTGGAGTTGCACTTGTGCTTGCTTCCATTTGCCGCCCACAGCTGTGATGGGCTGTCCTTGGAGAGCTCTTCAAAGAGAGGATTCTCCTCACAAATTAGCTCACATGAACTCCCTAGCTGGAGTGTTGAGATGAGAGTAGAGGTGAACCTCTTGTAAAAAAAAAAAACATTGAGGACCTCTTGATATAAGTTTGAAAATAGAGATGGGCTTGACTCGAGTTGTCCTATTTTGTCAAAAATTTGTATGTGTCACACATTCCCTCTCATCTTTCCCCACTCGGCTGCCCCACCCACTTCCTAGCATGTGCTGACCTGGTCCTCCTTGGGCAGCTGACCAGTCTGGTCAAGAAGAGGAGGAACCCCTGCTCTACCTTCTTCATTTGAGTGGGCAACTGCTAGGGAAGTAGGGAAGGAAAGTCCCCACTCTTGCCTGGATGGGCCAGCTGCCCAAGACCACCACAAACCAGTGAGTGCATGGGGCAGCTGGCAGGGGGTGGGTGGGAGGACCATAAGGCACCTATGGAGCCATGAATGTGAATTTTGACAACATGGGGTGCCATGAGTCATGCTGGCCTCTAGTCAACAATTTGGAAAATAGTGTTGATAACCTAGAGGTGCAATGGAGTGGATACCTGGCCGCTAATCTGTTCCCTTTCATCTCTTTGTTTCTCATTTTAGTCTTCTATTCCACAATTTGATGCTTTTGTTCTTGGTTTATTTTATACATTGGAACTGGGGAATGTTCACATTGAAAAGTTTTATATAATTGAAGAAGAGGCAAGAAGAAGTTTTCCCTTTCCCCTCAGTGTTTGACAGTGTTCTGATTCACCATAGTAACACTGTAATGATGCAAACATTATGCCCAAAGCTATTATCAGTGCTACATGCTGACTGGTGGTTTATTTTTATTTTTGATTTGAAAAATTTATTCAATTAGGGTGACAACATTCTTCTTCTGAAAGGCACTTCCTTTCATTTTTCCTATAATTTCAGTTCAGCAACTAATTTCCAGAGCATCAGAGAAATTCACCTCTTTCTCCAGGATGACATTGACAGTTATAATTACTGTTCAAGTTGTATTTTGTAAGATGTCCTCATAACAGGGCTAGGCAGGTGATGGAAAGCCATAATAATCCATTAGATTGGTTACATGAACAAGTCTGTCCCTTACAGTGGGAGAAGGTTGTCACCCAGGAAGTTGGTTAAAGCTGTGAAGTAACTTGCCACAAATAACTCATTATTACTTATAATTAATTTGGTTTTCCATAACTTTAGTTATATTACTTGACAGTTGGAACTAAAGGGCTACTGCCACTCCTTTTACAATATAACTAATGTTTAGTTACTTGTATAAATTGTAGAGGAAGAATAGCATTATGGGTTAAGTGCTAAATCCATGTTGCACCTTATACAGGTACCTCAGGCTTTGTTTTGAGAAGTGAGATGACAACAGAACAGAGGAGAAGAGAATGTGTTTGTTTTACAGGGCAGTCATTTCTGGCATTCAGATGCTTTCAAAACAGCAACTGGCCATTTCTAATTTGTGCCTACTATGTGAGTTGTGCCTTCTGATAAGATGTCTCTTGCACACTGGTTGCAAAATCCATGAGCTGATGGACACTCTGCTGATGTTTGCACAATAATGTTTGCACGATAAACTTTGCAGCTGTTTTTCTTTTTGTTGCCTAAGGCTAAGCTTCCCATCACTGAGTAATTGCATAGAGAAGAGGCATGAGCATTATAATTTTGGGTACATCTAGGCCACAATTTTATTGATTACAGCAGACAGCACTCTGGCTAAGCAATTGGGTTGGATCCAGGGCATCAAAGGGAGCACTCAGCCCTTTGATGTTCCGTATAATTTGTTAGCTAATGTAATCCATCTTCTTGTTCTTTACAGGAAACCCCAGGTTACCCACCCCATCGGAGTCCAGTGTCATTCAAATTTTATGTTCCCAAGGGGTGCCCACTCCATCAGAGGCTGAAAGGGGGGTTCCCCCTTTTCCCCCAGTAAAATTTTATGACCATAACCTTCTGACTTTTTGCTTTAATGCCTGGATCCATCCCAATGCCTGTAATAACGCCCCTAGAGGTGAACATAGCTTGTCTCTCCACCAGAGCACTGCATCTGTCCCCAAACACCTATGGCCTGCCTAATTTCCATGACTCATTGCGTGTTGCCTTTGTCTGACAAGTGGAATCCATCGGCCCGGTACATGTCCTGCACTGTGAAGGTAATCTTTGGATGTTTTAGCCAAATCCCACCCCATTTTGTCACCAGGCCAACCATGTGTGTGTGTTGTGTCGTTACAGTGGCGACCGACTCTTCGTGACCCCATGTCCATGGAGTTTTCTTGGCAGGAATACTGGAGTGGCTTGCCAGTTCATAGCCAACCATAGCTTTAAACAATTTTTTCCTGACCATTTCAATTTTCCTGGGGTGCCTTGTCCCTCACCAGCATCTCCTCTGCAGCAGCTGTGACCACAGTAAAGTCACTTCTGGTAAGAGCTGTGGATTATTTGGAGGGTAGCCTCCCTGTCCTTCTTCAGGTCTATGCCCCATGGCAACATGATATCATTTCCCCCAGCTGTATCACCCGCCCCTGTGGTGGCCCGTGCTGACAAAGTAGTGGCCACAGCCCAGGCAGCAGGTTGCCCCATCGCATGCCCCTGGTGCCAAACCATGTAATGTGTACACACTCCTCCAGTCCAAGGTGCTGTCCCCAATAAGACCGTTTCGCCCACATGATGGTCCAATGTACGATGCTGTGACCGATTATCGAGAGCTACAGGACACCACCTGAGTCCAAAACTAAAAGAGAACCAGAGTTAGTGGTCCATTATTAGTTGTCTGGATGTAAGCCCTGTATGCACCGGAAGCCCACCTCCCAACCTGCTTTATCTTTCTGCATGAGAGGCCCTGAGCTACTGCTCGTGATGCAGGCCCGATCCGGAAAGAATGGGTTCCGTACTCCCCAGGGTTGTACCCAGCTTCCTGGAGGGACTTTCGCATGACTTCTGGAAACTGGTAGCAGGTAAGAGGAGCACCATTGGCATGCCTCAGAAGGGATGCTGGCTGGTTGCCCTGGCACCCCAGGTATTTCCTTGTGGCTTTTAGCGGGCACAGTGCTGATTCTCCCTGCTTGTGTGTGTGTGTCCCTTTGGCTCTCTAGTCCATTTTTGAAGACTGTAGCTTGATAACTATCACCCCTGGGTGGAAAGTTAAGTCCCAGAGATCCATGGGATGCCCCCCTCCTTCCTCGAATTTGCCACCAGTTTGCCCACCCAAAAGGCACCAGAGAACACCAAGGAGGAGGCGCAATGGAAAAGGCACGCCTCATAGGAGGACCAGCATATGCCCATCAATTTGCTCTTAAAGATGGCCTTCAAGATGTGAGTCATGATTGGTTTACACTCATCCTGCCACTTGGGGAGCTTCCTATCCTACCCTGAGTACCTGTCATATCAGGAGTGTTCTGTATGGGTTCTGCCAGCCCTCCAGTCTTCAGAAGAAGGTGATGGTGGCCAGGTGGACCTGCATGCAACCTGGGAATGTTCCCTGTGCCCAGATAGAAGCCATGTACTGCATCACATCCTCAGGGGTAGGAAGCGAGCACCATTTTGGACCAGGGGAAAAAAACCCTGGAAGGACTCCCATGCAGCTTTATATGTACAAAATGTCGAAGGTGCAACAGAACCCAAGGCTCCCTATATCACATCTCATCTCCAAGGCTCCATAGCTCCTCGGGAAAGGGATTGGGATCGACATTGGCCTGTGGTGCCAGTGTCCAGAACCTGTCAAGCTGAAAACAAGAGAGTGAACCCACAATGCTGTTATCTAACCCCATGACAAATTTGGCCCTGATGGTGACATTTTCTGTCAGATATAAAGTTACCAACCTATGCACCAGCCTCATTACTCTAGTGAATTTTGACCTTTGATGATTTATTACTGCCACAACTTCCTGGTTGTCACACCTTAATGTTATCCTTTTATCCTTGAAGAAATCCTTCCAGAGCTCCTCTGCAACCACTGTAGGAAACAACTGGAGGAACGTTAGGTCCTTTCTGATGCCTGGTGAATTCTTTGAAAAGATCAACAGGCATGTGAATTTGCTGAATTGGTGGATATTGTCCACAAGTTCAGATGAGGTGGGGCATCAAAGGGGCCTGCCATCCTCCCCACCCCCACCTCCTTTCTGCCACCACCTGTGGCAATTCTTTCACTGACTTAGTCACAGGGACCTTCCAGCCTACGAAAGGTATCCTGAAACCTCTGGCATCCTGAAACCCTCTGGTAGAGGGCAGCTGCTCTGTTGGGATAGGCCAGCAATAATGCAGTCAGTTGATCAATTTTTATTGTGCTGCATGCTAATACAAAGAGGCTGCCATCCCGGGTGGCTGTTTCCCTCACTACGGGTAGTGTCACTTGTGGGCTGCCCCAGGAGCCTGCTCCCTGGCTCCTGCTCCCTGTGATCCTTCTGTATGTTGGGTTTGGGGGGGGGGTCGGACTCCCCAAAAGGGAAACTGCCCCCACCCCAAATTTTGTGCACATGACTTTTGGGTGCAGACCAAAGCAGAAGTCGCAGTCGTGGTCGAATCTGCACCTTGGCCTTGTGCACTTCCTGGCATTGAAATCCCAGCACAGGAATTTTTGGAAAGTCCCTCCTGCCCCATCTGGCAAATCTTCCCCCCTCATATATCCCCCTAGGGGTACTGCATACCTCAACAATCCAAATGCTCTTGTTGATATGATCCCACCAAGTGTCCTCACTTTTAGATGCCCTTTTCCTTAATTCCTCATCGTACCTCAGCGCCACTTCATTGCTGGCTATTTGCCTGGCTTTCAGCATGCTGAGGTGCTGGTTAGTGAGGTGCCATCCTCGCTTTGGGTAAGCAGCTTGCACCACTGTGTGATAGTGGTGGAAATTCTCCATCCAATTGTCAAAGGTCCTGTTTGCTCATGGCGGCTTTGCTGACTCTGCAGACTTACATCTATTCTGGACCTTACCAGGGGTTCTGCTTTAATGGATTTTAAGAGTCTGAAAACATCCACATAATAACCTTCCAGTATAGCTTTACGAACTTTACGTGGCAGGTGCTCCCCCGGATAGTTAACATCTGCAGATTGCCTCTGATCCTCTGTGGACCTCTAGGTGTCCTTCTTGCCCAACAGCCTCTCCCTCCTCATTTTGGTTGAGAGCCCTTTTACACAGCATCCAGTGGGGAAGACCTGGTACATGTGCCGCCTCCCCCCAGTAGTTCTTGCACCTACCTACATCCTTGTCCTCATCTGAGGACTCAGTCGCAGATAAGGGTGAAGAAGAAGAATCCCACCTGGAGCACTTCTTGGACTTGCGGATGGTGACCTTCTTCTTCAGGTGATGAGTGTGAAGAGTTACAGGATGCCGAGGAGGAGGAGGAGGAGGAGGAGGAGGAGGAGGAGGAGGAGGAGGAGGAGGAGGCCCTGGCTGTGCTCACCTACTCCTCCGGCTCAGCTTCTATGCCATCCGCCTTGTCATAACTCACCCTTTTCTGGGTGATGCTCACCAGTGCCTTAATGCTGTCCACTAGGGTCTGTGCTGAGTGTGTGCTCTTACGTACCCCACCCCTTCCTGCAGCCAACTCTGTCGCCTGCCCCTTTCCCTTGTGCTGGGGGCCCTTTTTGTGTGGGCTTCCTCTGGCATGTGCTGAACCTCATGGCTTGAGCCTGTTGCTGCCCCTTTCCCCCCGTTGGCACCACACCACACTGTTGTGTGTCTTCCTTGTCATATTATTGGTGCTATTATATTATAGTCTATCGTTACTTATTGTATTTTCTTACTTGTTATTATTACTCCTTATATATATCTATATCAAGTAAGGGGGGGCAAGAAAGTGGGGTAATGTAATTAATTATAAGGATACAGTTGATTGTTGCAGGGCACACAATTAATTAAGCCTGCTGAATCAAAATTGGACAGGAGTTGAGTGATTAAGGTGTTACATGAATAATTGATCCCACACGTGGGAGGAAATCAATTTAATTGCCCAAATTGATCGGGGGGGGATTGACTTAATAGAGCTTGAATTAATTCCAATTGCCAAATTAATTGCCCCAATTGAACACAGGGGGTCTCTTTAAAAAGGCTGATACTGATCTCCTTAACCAACAGGAGGAAATGCTGAAGAAACAATAAGCAATAAACACCTGTTAATGGTATCCCCATGCTGGTAGGAAACAATGGCTCATCCAGAGGGTGTGTGTGGAGGAAGCACTCCCAAACTGGCCAATTACCCCACGTGCCCAGGAAGAATGTGGGACCAACCAGGGAGCAGATCCACCTGTGCACCGAATACAAAACCCCAGGGTTTGACAGGACAGGGATAGCCCTGTGTGTTTTTCAGCCCATCCCAGGTGTGTGCCAGCCAGGGAGCAGATCTGCAGTGCGTGGATTACAAAAAAATTGAACTTCCCTCCTTGTTTGATTAAAAGAAGGGGAAGCTCTGGGCGCTGTTGGCCTGTCCCCAGGTGTGAGCCTTTCCATGAGGCACTGGCTTGTAAACCCCCCTCATCAGCAGTCAGGCTCCGGAGGATGGCTGTGCTTAACCCTGAACAGGTAACTGAGGTAGGGGTGTGGGGAGGAAGGAAGATGGGAACCACCCCCCATGAGCAGCCATGCGTGATTCCCTGATGATGATGAAGCGGCAGGGGTGGGAGAGGGAAGCCCAGTCACTGGACAAGTGGGAGCAGCAGTGCAGCTAATGCCAAAGAGGTCCCAGAACTCAACAACATGGCTTTCTTAAAATGGCGGCATGCCGGGGAGGATAATACAGACCCACCAGTGCTCCAGTGCTCATTGTCCAAGGAAGAAAAAACAGGGAGTTGCTTTGTTGTTCCCCCTTTTTAAATAATCTGGGACAGCCCCTTGGGAGCACATATCATCCCAAAGGGCTGCCTCCACCTAGCATCTGTTTACACATCCAGTCTTTTCCCTCCCCCCTTTTCTGCCTGCCAGACTCCCAGATATCCTCTTTGGTCCCACGTGGGAGGTTGTCATTGCCCTTTGTTCTTGCCCTTGCCGCTCCAGCATCAACCTTCAGCCCGGTAAGTCAGTCCTCGCTTTTCTCTTACAGGAGTTTGGCCTAAACCGTTCCCAATCTTTGCATCCCCAAATATGTGTATAATGGAAGGCGTCAACCCCACTAGCTCCAATGGTATTTCCATGTGAGTAACCACACATAATAAGATGGCCCCGTTCCTTTTAAGACGTGCTAGAGACCAGCCAGGATGAAATCCAAACGATAAGGAATTCCCTCCAGTAATTCCATTCTGGGTTCTTCTTGATAGAGATATTGCTGGGTAAAGTAACTTGCCTGTTTAACATTCCTCCTGAATTTCATACCAAGGAAGCAACACAGAAGTGAAAAGAAATGAATAGAAAACTAAAAGTTTGAAATACCCACCCACACCCACACACCCACACACCTCTATCTATCTTGTTACAAGAGCTGGATGAACAAATTTTACAACAGGCATGTCCAAACTGCATCCCTCCAGATGTTTTGGACCACAGCACCCACAGTCCTTTGCCATTGGAAATATAGGCTTGGAATTCTGGGAGTTGTGATCCAATACATCAGGAGGGCCAAATTTTGGACAAGCCTGTTTTAAAACATGATGCAAAGGACAAGGAAGAACTTACTACCACCACTGCTCTTCCCACCACCAACAATCTTCATACAGAAGCTAACTGGACCCAATGCTGAATTTTACTTCAATACTGGAAGTGGCTCCACATCATCCCTGACACCTAAAGATAATGATTTAGGTAGCAAAGGGCCAGCTGTACGGCACTTGGTATCTCTTCAAGGTGTAGGAAATGGGGATCTCATACTGCATGATCAGAATTTTGCTTCCAGCCTTTGAAAGCGACTTACCGAACAGATTGTCCTATCCATGGTGGAACTATAATTAGCAATAGATTTGGGTAGATATATGTACCTTTGGAGGACCCTCATCCAGACACCCTTTCTAACCTTTTAATTTTGTAGCTTTTTTGAAGCATGTGGATGATTCTTTTGTTTTTAATGTGGATCTAAATCCAGCTACTTGGGCCTAACTCCAGTCATTAGTCCCAACTCCAGTAGATCCGATGAATCAATGAGAATGTGTTAAATCAAAAATTTGGTGATTCCCATTGAATTAATGAGTCTACTCTAGTTGTGGCTGACACCAAGATTTAGGCAGTTCACTGACTCATATTGCAGTTTAGAACATTTTACTAGTATACTGCTTAATCATATTGCTGCTTAAACATATTGCTGCTCATTTTATCAGTTTGTTGTTTTCATCTAAATTTAGTATAGCTATTATCATAAACTCTTCTGAGAAACATTTTTCAATGAACAGTGGTGGTGTATCCTAATATGAATAGACAAAACGAATAGTGCAATTCTTTGATTGTTGACTTGAAATTAAATCTTGCTGACTAGCTGTGAATTATTCCATTGGAGTTGTGCAATTCATTGCAGTCTTTTAAAGTATACTTTTTGTCTCCACAAATATACTATTTTTTTTTAAAATATTTATATGCTACCAGGGATATAAGGTAGCTTATAGTATTAAAAATAATAAATTATTACAATATTAAAAAGCATTACAACGATATATTAAAACTCATACTAAGAGTATATTAAAACACAATTAAACAGCAGAATAAAATAATCCCTTTTAATAATCCCTTGTACAGTTGTGTTCTCCCATCAACAGAAACCCATACTTCAGGGTCTACTATGAATTCCATGTTGGGGATATTACTGTACTGAGAATATCACATGACATCATATTGTATTATCTTGGCTGAAATCATATTGCTTACCCTAAGAACATTTGTGATTTTCAGTCTGTACCTAACAGGCAAATAAAGTCTCTACTGTAAATCTTGAGGGAGAGCATGCACCCACCAAATTAGCATGTGTGAATTCTCCCAGTAATCATGGAAGGGATTCTTATTCGCTGACAGGCTGAAAGGTATGAATTTATTATGCTATGCAACCAGATTTCCAGCTATTTATATTATATTATATTATATTATATTATATTATATTATATTATATTATATTATATTATATTGGTTGAAATCCTGTTGCTAAGCATAAGTTACCCTACAGCAGGATCATTTTCTTTTTTTTTAAATTAATAAATTTTTATTGGATTTTTAAGAGGGGAACAAAGGGAAGGAGTATGGGTAAGAGGAAAAAGAAAAGAAGGAAAGAAAGGGGGGGATACAGTTTTTAAGATTTACATTGAGTGTATCAAGCAAAATAGAAATAGTAATTAAACATATTGCTAAAATTGCCAAATGTTGTCACAATACTAATAGATTTGTTACTTCTTGCCATCTTTCCCGAAAGATCTCGTCGTAGTCTCCCTTTAAATAACCAGAGAGTTTATCAATTTCGATGCATTCTCTTATCTTTCCATGAAGATCCTTCTCTGTTGGCGTGATTGGGTGTTTCCAAAATTTCGCGTACAATATTCTTGCAGCAACAATTACATGATGAAGTACATATCTCTGATCATAAGAAATATTCATATCTACTATATTTAACAGAAATAGTTCTGGTCTAGACTCTATTTTAATTTTCAAAGATCTTTCTAAGAAAAATTTTACCATGTTCCAATACGCCTTAGCTTCTTTACAAGTCCACCACATATGATAAAAGCTTCCACAGTCATAATTACATTTCCAACATTTGGGTGAACAGTTATACATCTTGGATAAACGATGAGGCGCGAAATGCCATCTATAAAACATCTTATAACAATTTTCCTTGAACGAAATAGATTTAAAGATTTTAACTGTGTTCCACAGAGAGTCCCATTTATTTAAATGAATAGTATAGCCTAAGTTTTCTGCCCATCTTATCATACAGTCTTTAACCAGTGTATCAATCATTTTTTCATTTATCAACATGCTATAGAATTTACTAAGAAGCTTGGAGTCACCAGAGGAAAGTATTTTATCAAATGAGGTATCAGTAGTCATAAAACCACCCTCTTTGGAAAGCTCTTTGAAGTGTGAATGTATTTGTTGATATTTCCACCAATCCAGAGCAGCAGGATCATTTTCATCAATGGAAATTACCGAGCAAAGCAAAAATAAAGTGTTCTGCTTATATACCACCCCATAGTGCTTAAAACAGTCCCCTTGTATTGGGGGAGCATTTCCTTTTTGAAAAAGAGTTGACTTTACCCCATGAAAGTGCCCTTTCTAATGCAAATGTGACAAGAAGGTGCTGCAGATTACTTGGCTATTATAAAAGAGGGTCACAAGTCAAAAAAGGTTGATTAAAAGGCACATAGAAGAGAAGGCACTGCTGAAGGAGATCCAACATGGCTTTTGCAAGAGCAAATCATGCTTCACTAATCTGTTGCAATTTTTTGAGAATGTCAACAGGCATGTGGATAAGGGAGATCCAGTTGACATTGTTTATCTGGATTTTCAGAAGGCTTTTGACAAGGTGCCGCACCAAAGGCTCTTGAATAAACTTGTCAGTCAAGGAATCAAGGGACAGGTCTTGTCCTGGATCAGCAAGTAAGGGCCAGGAAACAGAGAAGCCGGGTGTCAAGCCCCGCACACAGAGCACACACACAAACAGGGTTCAGTTCTTTGCCAAGATCTTTAGTGGAAAGCCAAGCAAGTTCAAGTCCTTTGCTAACAACCAAGTGCCAGATAAATAACAGAATCCAACTCCCAGCAATTACCAGTCCAAGTCAAAACCAGAATTTCTCACAGAAACCAGATGCCAAACCCAAGGGAACAGATCAAGCTGTTGACCAGGAAACCAGTCCGAAGTCAGGAAACAGACAGGAACGTGGTTGCAAGTTCAAATGCCATGTTGCTCCCACAGAGAGGTCAAGGTGAGCTTGCCAGCTTTATCCCAAAACAGGGAACACACCCTTACTTCTGGAAAGGCTTCTGCTAGTACTCAGCGCTTCCCGACCTGATTCTCCACCTAGCATCAAAGACGCTTTCCCTAGCTCTTCTGGTAGCACGTCATTGCAGAATCCTGCTCATGGCCCTTGTAGGAGGTGAAGATATGTTTTCAGCTGAGTCATCAGATCCAGCTGCTGCTGATTTGGGCTGCAAGGCTCCTCCAGCAGCTCTTCACCATTTAACCCCTAAGAGTCAGGTTCTATGGCAGGCAGGGTCCTGGCACAGGGTAGCACTAAATTGACACTTTTCCAAGTGGAGGGGGGTAAAGAGTGGGGTACCCCAAAGTTCTGTACTGGGTTCCCTGCTTTTCAACCTCTTCATAAATGATCTAGAAGTAGGAGTAAATAGTGAGGTAGCCAAATTTGTTGATGACACTAAATTATACAGGGTACTAAAAACTGAGAGAGATTTGGAGGAGCTCCAGAGGGATCTCTTGACACTGGGGGAGTGGGCAAACTGGTGGCAAATGAGCTTCAACATTAGTAAGTGCAGAGTGGTGTGTGTTGGGGCAAAATGCCCCAATTACACTTATAAACTGATGGGATCTGAACTCTGCAACAAACCAGGAAAGGGACCTTTGTGTCCTGGTGGACAGCTCAATGAAGTTGTCAACCCAGTGTGCCACAGCAGTGAAAAATGAAAACTCAATGCTAGGGAATCATTAGGGAGTGTATAGAAAATAAGACAGCAAGTGTCATTTTGCCTCTTTATAAATATATGGTGAGGCCCCATCTGGAGTATTGTGCACAGTTCTGGTCACCATACCTCCAGAAGGATATTATGGAAATGGAAAAATGCAGAGGAGGGCAACCAGAATGATTAGGGGACTGGAACACCTTCCTTACCATCTGAAGCTGCATAGGCTGGGCCTCTTCATTCATGAATGACGGTACCTAAGAGGTGACCTGATTGAAGTTTATAAAATCATACATGGTGTGGACAAAGTAGATAAGGAAAAGCTGTTTTCCCTATCGCACAACACTAGAACCAGGGGGCACTCTGTGAAACTTTTGGGTGCTGGAACTCAAACAAAAAAGAGAAAGTACTTTTTTCACCCAGAGAATCACTGGTCTGTGGAACTCCTTGCCAGAAGAAGTGGTGACAGCTGTCAGCCTTGACAGCTTTAAGAAAGGATTGGACAAGTTCATGGAGAACAAGGGTAGCAATGGCTATCATGATGGATGCCTAAGGACAACCTCTGGGTTGGAGAGATAGGCAGGATATCTCTCAATGCAATTTGCAGGAAATTGTAAGCAGGTGAAGACATCAGCTTGGGAATACCCAGAAGCAAAGGGTGAGCCACTGTGTGAGACAGAATGTTGGATTGGATGGGCTGTGGCCTGTTTCAGCAAGGCTATTCTTATGTTCTTAATCACTGCTATGGCACAACATACTATGGTAAGCCATAGGATTTTATTGTATAGAAAAGGACTGTTCAACTTTGAACAGGCCAAGGTCTACTTTTTTCTGACCCAAAGTGCCTGAGGGCTGCTACAATAAAACTTCTGCTTACAAATTTTATCCATTTCAAGCACATGCTCATAAGTAAAAAAATTTATAGAGAAGCGGTTTCCCATAGGAATGCATTGAAAACCAATGAATCTGTTCTGGAGGGAACAGATTTTAATGCCCCATGGCCCTTGAACTGCCCCGCTCAGCTGAGACAGTGGGCTGATAGACCCAGAACTTTGCTGGGGCAGGGGGGGGAGGGAGGGGGAGAACTTATCCCCTCACTTTTTTTATTGATGGCCGGTGGGCTACCTTTGAACCCTTCACATGCTACCGGTAGCCCGCGGTCAACCTGTTGTGCAGGCCTGGTACAGGAGATGGACAAAGCAATAGTTTCTGGTATCATACATTGAGGAGAGAAGGTCAAGGGGACTGCCTCTAAGCACTAATGCTATTTAAAAAAGTATCAGTCTTTGCATATTTATTCCAGAAGACTTGCTATAAACTTTCCCAAATCAGCCTGATGTCTCAAAAACACCATTTGCATGTGCATGCTCTTATGATCTTTGAGATTATGAAGGGCAAAAACATATCACAGCCGAAGGGAGGCAATTAACAGTCTGTTTTTGTCCTGCTTAATTTAATACACTGTCAGAAAGGAACATCCAAACGTCCATTGGAATGAAAGGTTGCACCGACCACAAAATTATCAATCTCTTGTCATTTTGTGAACAAGGCTGCATTTTAGAACACAGCATTGGAGATAAGAAAATGCCTGGACATCTCTCTAATAATTGCTATGATACCATCATACTTGAAAGCTTCTCTCGGAGTTCTGTAAGAATTAAAGCTTTTATTTGGAAAGCCCATGCATAGCATCCGATCACCCCATGAGTCACTGTTAACTTTGAGCTTCCTGCTCTACAGTGAATGACACTGTTACTGTGACAATACAATTCATTTTCAGATAGTGCCTTTCAAAGATGGTGTGAAGAATTAACTAGCTTGTACAGTTTCTTTAGGGAAAGGGCTTTGTCATCTGGAAGGACAGCAAAGGGAATTGAATACTCTGGAAGGATTCCCTGCAGAGGCTTAGATTAAGAGTGTAGATTTTTCTTATGGTTAGAATTGAGGGATATATCAACCAGCAAGAGGAGCCTGCATCCTAGGATGGGTGGTGGGGAATAGGTAGAAATTGAAGAGATTAAAATCTGAACTAGAAAAGAATTCCCTTTTTCTTCTCCCTCATCCTTGCTGGTCCCCACCATCCCCTTCTCAGTTCCCCACTCCAGGAGCTGGCTCATGGCAATTGGACTTCTTTTCTTGTGGGATCAAAAGATTTCACTACTCATCCAAGTAGCTTCTTCAGTCTGAGGAAGGTTGGTGGGAAGCTTCCAATTATTAGTTCACCTTGGTTTTCACCCCAACCTGGTCTGAATAGGCTCTTTAAATGGACAATAACCTTGGGAGTGAAGGCCACACCTATGCAGCCCTTCCCAACACCGATTAGGTATGGGCCATTAGTAATGATCTTCTTGATGGATGTTTGAAGTGGTTGTGATTTGTCTGGGGATCAGTGAAAGAGCAGCATGATAAATGGGATAAATGCTAAGACTGAACTCCCAGATAACCTCACCTGCAGATGGCCAAGAATCTCCACAGACATACTTTCCCACTCCAGAATAACACTTCTCATTCTCTAGCAGGTCATATCTAGAGGTGCGTGAAGACTATCCACTTTGAATTGGGCTGAATGGTCTTACAAATCTCAAGTGATTTGCTTCAAACCAATCTGTAGCCTACCCAATAATATTTTAAAGTATTTGTATGTGTATATATATAAAAAAACCAGGAACATGGGAGAAATGTACAGCTGTGACCTGGGGTGTGGACTGAAACTCAGTGCCACCAACTACTACTCAAACTCCAGGATGAAAGGAGGGAAGTGCTCCAGGATTGGGATGGTCTAATTTATATTATTTTCCATTGAGTACACAATGTAAAAGTCAGTGTGAATCAGCACAGAGATTCCACACCTAATCTTTTGTTTTCCCCTCTGCCACTGGGGCTTCTCCTTAAAAAAAAAATGAGTTCACATTACTTTACACACACAATGTGATTGCTGGAACAAAGCAAAGCTGGCTCTCCAAGCATCCTCATTTAGGAAGGAGAAAGAAGAGGCAAAGATGTAGATGTATTCATGTCAGGTCCCTTCAAATGAACATCCCTTTGACTCCTAATAGTTTAAGGAGGTTTGTTTGTTTTTTCAAAAGTGCATATCTGGGTGGGCAGCTGGGTCCCTGAACAAGCTGCTGACAAATGCAGATTGCAATCTCCTCTGCATTCTCTCCTGCCTCCAGTGTAAATTAAAGTAACTCACCCAAGGAACCTGAATTTTCCACATGAAACTTCACAGCAGAGCACTTCACATTCTTCCTGCTGTGTAAAAGGTTCCTCCTGCACATGTGTGCTAGTCATGTCCGACTCTAGGGGTGATGCTAATCTCCGCATTCAAGCCGAAGACCCAGTGTTGTGCAAGCCCGTGGCCATGGGGCCAGCATGGCTGCAAGGAAACACTGTTTTACCTTCCTGCTTTTTATGGTGGTACCTATTTATCTACTTGCATTTACATGCTTTCAAACTGCTTGGTTGACAGCAGCTGGGGTTAACAACAGGAGCTCACTCTGCTGTCTGGCACCCAGGATTCGAACTGCTGAGCTGCTGACTTTGTAGCAGACAGTTTTCAGTGCTCCAGCCCACTGAGCCACCACTCCCCTTGCTGTGATCTTGTGTCCTAAAATAGCCTTTGTGACAAATAGCAAACTCTTTGTATTGTCTGACATCCTTCCTATCAATATGGCCCTATAATTTAAGTTCCAAAGATCTTTGGGTTTCACTGAGTTAGCAATCTCTTTCTGCTTTGGGCTTCTTGGCTCTTCATATAAAGCAGAACTTTTGTTTTCCGGTTGAGTATTCCCCCAATTCAGCCTTTTAAACCCTTGAAGTACCAAGGCAATATTTGTTACTTTGGTGAGCCCTCAACTTTGGAGAGCTGTTTTGGATTTTTTTGCTTCATTTTGTAATAGTTTTGGAATTGGTCTGATACCTTCCTGCTCTGCTTCATTTTCTGAGTAATATCAGCTCTGAAGCACATGCTTAGTCATAAACATCGCAGGAACAGCTATATGGTGGGTTCCTAAGGAGATGATAATATATACTTCCATCCACATACCTGACATTATGGAGCAGAGCATATCAAGGCACAAAACCTAGGAGATTGTGTGAATGAGTAGCTCTTCCCATAAGAACACAAGAAGAGTCATGCTGGATCAGGCCAAAGGCCCATCTAGTCCAACTTTCTGTGTCTCACAGTGGCCACACCAAATGCGTCTGGGAGCGCACAAGACTAGATATCTGTCTCCTGATACCACTCCCCTGCATCTGGCTCTTGAAGTACCCTGGTTTTAAGCCTGGAGATTATTCCCAAAGCTGCTGTTTACGTCTTAGTTTTTGGGGAAGCTGCTGGTTAGCCACTCCAGGGGAAAATGACATGTTTCTTTGAACATCTACTGCAGGGCATTTGCTTTTGATATCAAATGCTTCTCGATTGTATTTCCCTTAAACAGTCTGCTGAACAGAATTCAGAGCTGGAAAGAGTAATGGTTTTTCAACATCTTCATCTGAACATCTTGCAGGGCATTTTCTGGAACTTAAACAGTCTAGACAGAGCTGGAAAGAGTAATGGTTTTTCAACATCTTCATCTGGCTTGGGGATTCTGGAACTTGTAGACCAAAAGAAGGGGGAACACTTCCAAGCTTTGATTCATGGCATAGATAAAAAAGCTTGGGTTTTCTGGTCTTGTGATATCCTTTTGCATCCTGTAGCTGTATAAGTAACTCTACCTTATCACTGAAATGCAATGCAGTTGTAAGTGACATTCTAGCCCCATTACATTGACTGTCTTTGGCAAAACGAAAAATGAAATCCTCCATTGCAGCTTTTTTGACAGTAAAAAATGTAGGTTAGGGAAGTTCATAGCATCTCTTTGGCTGCCATACACCTGCTGATGTTTTGCATCTTTTTCATATTTCAGTTGCACACCTAGCAGACAAGGAAGGGTTGACGACACTGTCAGCAAACTGATGTGTGCTTGTACTTAACGCTATCTCCCTGCTTTTCAACATCTGCTGTGCAGTCTGCCATCTCAGGTGGAAGGGTCTCAGTGAAATAACAAATGGCATTGAACACATCCATGCTTTTGTCAAAAGCATCCAATCTTTCTTTTGTACCAGACAAGGCTAAGACAGAGGCTGGGAAAACAGAGCAGAAATGAGATCAAGTCAAGTCAAAGAAAGTGCTGACAATACATACATATCTGTAGGATAGAGTCATCATGATAGATTTCTTGGAAGGCACTGAATGGTAAACCATGTAGTTTCCATGCAGAAGTCTCCAAGGTCAGTCCAGGCAATTCCTGGAATATTAGTACCACACATGGGGTACCAGAATGAGATGTTCAATGCAATATACAATGGAATATAAGTTTCATACCAAATATTCATTGGCTGGTGGATGTATGGTACATTTGCATGCAGTGATTTGCCTTGTTATTTTAGGGATCTGTTGTAAATATTCCTTAAGCAGACACCAGATCTTGGAGAGGTTGAGGTGGGGGAGAAAGACTGTGTGTGTGGGGGGGTGAAGACAAGGGGATGTCAAGGGGAGAGAATGGGAGGGATTTGAATGTAGAGGTGACAGGAGGGAATTTGGGAGTTCTAGACAGATTTTCCTTAGAACCTTGTGGGGAAAGTTGGGCTTGGTAGTAGTGACGGAATAACAGTGGCATTGCAGAAGTATTTGCATTTGGTAATGACTTAAGAAAACCTGACTTATGTTCAGTCCATTTTATGGGTGTTCATCATGCATATGAATTTTATCTCAGTTCTTTCCTTTTGTATTCTTGATTTACAGTTTCTGCTCTAAAATGGTGACCTTCAACTCTTCCACAAAGTGCCCTAGTAGATTGAAATGGTTTGAGATGAGTTTCTGTGTATTGTGGTTCTGATGTCAGATTTGTGACTGTCTGTTCAGTTTCAACTATGAAAAGTGTCTCACTGAGCTTTTTTGCCAGACATCACTAGTGCTTGCACCATAAATATAGCACAATAATATTAATTTCCTTGCCAAACACTAAATCTATGGATTCCTTAGGTCCTATTTATTCATGACTCGCCCTATTTAGGCACTACCCTCCATACTTTATCTAACATGTGAGCAAGGGACATGTAGCACCACCTTACTTCTTTATTAATTTCCACAAGTGATGCTGCTGGAGATATTCATTGCCATGTACAGGCAGTACAATCTGAGCAGGAACCCTGGGAAATCTCCTCTGCAGATCAATCCCTTTTTATATGGTGGACAGCAGAAATATATGAGGATAAGCAGTGCTCACATGTTGGATAAAGCAATGGCTTCATGAGGAGTAATGGCAGAACAGTTAAAGCAGATTCATCTCAGTCAGTGTAACTGCCCAAAGCAGATGCACCTTTAGATTCTCTCTTCTTTCCTGGCTTGAAGTCTCCTGCAGAAAGGCCAGGGCTTCTTGACCCAGTGGTTACTGCAGTCAAGTATTCTTCTCACTGAGCTCTAATTCATAATTGTAAAGGCCATATATCAAGGTCATCCTAACTCACAGAGCTTGAGCAGCTTTGAGGAAGGACATTTTATACACAATAGGGCCAAGCTACAATGTCTATAAGTGCCATCTGTTTGACGACACATAAACTGTGCTTTCAAATAAAAGAACACATCGTCCTTTGGAGAATGTATGGTCCTTTAGCTGTTACTAGACTTAAATTCCTATCAGCCCCAGTGTCAATAGTCATGGTGAGAGTTGCAGTGTGACGACATCTGGATGATCCTTTGTTTGGCATCCCTGCTCTAGCTGACCCTCCATCTCACCTCCGGTGAAGAAAATGATTAGTACCATCATTACAAATGGGTTCTTGATTTCGGGCTAGTACAAAAGATTGTGGCAAGCTTTTTGTAGAATTCAATTTTTTTAAATAACACTTATATTTTGTAGAATTCAACAATGGGTGAACTAGGTAAATATTTTATGTCACTCAGACCTCAATCCTCACAGCAGTATTACATATTTACTTAGTCACCTGTGCTCTCGTTTTAAAAAGTGTGTTAGCAGATTAACAGTACTTTGGAAAATAATGATGGCAGAGTAATAGCCTTGATTTTTCATTTTTAATGGTTTTTGTGGCATATTTATGCTTTGCTGAGGCAATTGTAACCTTGGGCTTAGGAGAAAATATCATTCATCTTTTTCTTTTTAAAAAGTGTTATAGGGCTTCATGCTAGCTTTTTGTTTATTTCTCTCTCTACAAACATGGAAACCATTAACAGAGACTCATCTTTAGTTCCGAAGACAAACCTGTTGCAGAAACATTTTTATTGATGAAAATGTTTGGATCAGGCTATATAGGTGATGAAAGAACTACTAGACCAAAGTGGATGGGCTCACAAATAAACACAAGTGTTTCCCTCCAAATATCTGTGCTAGAGATGGGCACGACCAGGAAAAATTACATTTCGAGTTGTCGTGTGTCGGAGCCAGCCCATTTCGGCTCATTTCCGTTTTTTGAGAAATTTTCCAAAAATTTGTCGTTTTGTTTGTCGGTTTTTCTCTGTCGTTAGTACTGGTTTTTTTGGGGGGGGGCTCCTGGAGGCACCTCTCTGGGGTGGGTGCCTCCTCTGGCCTGCCATGAATGGAAAGCGGGCTCCTGGAGGCACCTCGTGGGTGCCTCCTCTCCTCACCCGCTACAAAATGGCATGCATAGCCAATTGGATATGCATACCATTAAGTTGCAGTTGCAGCAGGCAGAGGAACCTCTCTTTCGGGTGCCTCTGTGACTCACTGCCTGCAATGCACTTGGGCTGGAGAGCGAAGTGACAGAGGACCCCTACGGGCGCCCTGTGACTCACTAAGAAGGGAACTGTACTTGCTGTAGTGCAATGCGAGTACACAGATCTGGCTTGGGGTTAGGGGTTAGCGCAAGGGTTAGGATTAGGGTTACTGGTAAGGTTAGGGTGAGTTACTGGGGTGCACCTCTGGGTGCCTCTCTGACCCACTAAGAAGGACAGTGTACTGGCGTATGGGTTCGGGTTTGGGTTCGGGTTCGGGTTCGGGCTAGGGTTAGTGGCTTTTTATGCCCGACTGGCACATCCCAGAAGTCTCGGTCAAAACCTGGCCAGGTGGCCATGAAATTGGTGGAATGGCTCCAAAAATTTGCATGGTCCACTCCCATGGACAGCCCATTGCGCAGGTGTAAAAAAATAAAAATAAAAATAAAATAAAATAAAATCAATGGAGACGTTTTGTTGCAAGAAAAACCCACTGCTGCTACTGAAAGAAATCAGGCAGTTTTAAAATAGCTATTTTCGCATGTTTCTGTGGTGCTTTGGTGTGTTTTTGGACCACGATTTCAAAATAAATATTGCGGTTGCCCCATTTTGGATCCCTTGCCCGCACCGCATGGCATGGCGAGTTGGTGAGACGACGAGGATGCGCAGCCCAGGAGAAGAGAGGGGGGAGGCCGGGGACCCCCTGCCCCCCAGAAACCACCCTTCTGGTAGGTGCCCTCACTGAGGCAGGCCGCAGGCATATTTTTGCCTGCTTTTTTGGCCGGGAATCGGGTTTTTTTATTTTAAAAACTTTTTTCTCTGCCGCGCTGCTTGGCGAGTTGGCGTGGGCAAGTGCGACTCAACGACGAGGATGCACACTTTGCGCAGCCCAGGAGAGGGGGGGAGGCCGGGGACCCCCCCCAGAAACCACCCCTCTGGTAGGTGCCCTCACTCAGGCAGGCATATTTTCGCCTGCTTTTTTGGCCGGGAATCGGGGTTTTTTATTTTTAAAACTTTTTTCCTGTGCCGCTTGGCATCGTGCGATTGCTGTGATGGCAGGAACGACAACGACAAATCAGACCCATTTTTTCTTTAGTCAGTTCGAGTTCGAGTTCTGGCGGAGTAATTGTCGTTACCGTTTCCGTTATGTAACGGAAACGAGAAACGGAAATGGAAACGAGAATTTCACCAAGTCGTGCCCATGTCTAATCTGTGCCTCAAATCTGACATCAGAAGTTACCACATGCCTTGCAAAGGCAGTAAAAAGGGTCTTTCTGAATGTGGAGACCTAGAACACATCAACTGGGGGAAATACCACACTTTATCCCAGACTCAATAGGAAATAAAGCATCAGCAGACAAAGTAGCAAAGTAAATGGAACCCTCACATCCCTTCTCTTTGCCATGAGGCCCTAAAAATGGCAAGCCACCCCTGGAATCAGAAACTGTGTAGCATCCCTGTGGGGATCCTGGTCTTCAGTGTGGTTCCTTGGACCAAGGTAGCTCAGCTTTTTGTATACCTTTCCACATGTTAACAATAGCTCCACTTGTCCATTCAGCACATCTAAGTGCTGCTTCCTTTCTCAACATTCACTTTCACTGATTGCTAAAATACTAACAAAGCATCTCACTACTGGTCCAACTTATAACACGGTCACACATTCAAGTACAAGCTCATGCTGGCACTGTCTTCCTAGCACTTCTATTCAACAAAAGATAATCCTTTAAATTCTCATCCCAGAACATCTGGGGTAAACAGTCTGTGCTCTCCCATGTGACCTCCAGTCTTATGGTCAGATGAGGCTGATTTCTACCAGTTTCTAGCAGGGGGTTCTTTCCCTATGGGTTCTATCAGTGTCTATCAGGATGTTAAGCACAGCGTGTAGGGGAAATATGGATATGTACATTAAAATTCCTCTCCATGACAGGGGTCTTCTTTGTGGACACTTTACCATGTGGCAATAGATCTTAAAAGCAATACAATATGTAAAGCCACCAGCTTCATGTACATTGATACAACAACATCATGGCAATACAGGAAAATGAGAAATCTAGTATTCTTCTTTCCCATTTCTCTTACTTAGTGTGTTGCTGCTTCCAGAAGGAGACTCAGTAACTCTTTGGGGGAGGGCTTTAGTGTAAAATGGAAAGGTGGGCCCCCTCCCAGTGCAAGCCATGAGGCACCCAGGTTGGGAGGGAAATTAATCCAACTTGTAGAAAATGATTTCATTTGTAAAGACATGAATCTTGCAAGGTCCCAAAATTCATGTTTCCCTCATCTAGCTTTCTCTCCATTACTAGCACTGTGTGTGTGTGCATGAGGCTACCTGCAAACACGCTCTGTGTGTGTCTGCATGAAGCTACTTGCAAACACGCTCAACTACAGACCTTATAATATAAGATGGGAATGCAACAACCTAGTATTTTGAAGGAGGGTATGCATCAGATTCAGTCAAACCCGAAGGCTAAATTGATTCAGACTACTTCTGATACTTCTAGAGGGGGAAGCAGATTTCCCTTTGAAGCAGCCAGTGTGGAAGTGGAACCCTTCATGAAGGCTTATTAGAGCTTTAGGGGTTGCAACAGCAGGGGGGCCTGTCTGCAAGACAGCATCTTTTTAGGTTTCATTTTTCTGAAGATTCTGAGTGGTGAGTGGGTGGAAAAGGGCTTCAGTGAATTACAGTAGACTGCCTACTAGTCATCAGGTATGCAATTGCCAGGAACTCTTCCCATCACAGTGCTTGTGGGAGGAGATTGTGAATGAGATCATTATTGTTTCCAGTTACTGTGGCTCTGTTGCTGTGCTCTCACTGGAGGGGAAAAGCCAAGAAACATGTGTTAGGATGAATCAGGACCACAACTTTATGTATAAAAGCCTCAGTACACAGTAGGTCAGGCATGTCCAAACTTCGGCCCTCCAGATGTTTTGGACCACAACTCCCACACTCCTTTGCCATTGGAAATATGGGCTTGGAATTCTGGGAGTTGTGGTCCAAAACATCAGGAGGGCCAAAGTTTGGACATGCCTGCAGTAGGTCTTTTGCAAACAGGTAAATAAATGTATGATGGCATCGGCTCATCCCAACACATGTTTCTTGACTCCCCTCCCCCCAGGGAAAGCCCCATGACTGTAAGCAACCATTACCCCTTGGCCTGGGGCTGAGCTGGGGTAGAGGTCCCCTCACCATGTCCTTCTGCAATGCCATCGAGTGCAAGCCAGCCGTGCTGACAGCTTGCCAGTTGATACTCGCCAGCTAGCTTTGTCTACCCAGATCATAATAAAGAGGCGAGACAAAGTAGTTGGGTTTTAAAATGGCACACAATTATTATTGAGAACAACTTGTGCACTTTCAACTTTTAATGCTTCCTCAGGCAAGGGGGCCTGCATCTGGTGCAAGTGTGTTAGCAGCTGGAATCTTGCTGACTTCCAATCCATCTTCCGAATTCCATGCTTCCCTCCTTCAGGAGGGTGCTTTCCACCCTTCTGAATTCTAGGCCTCTATTAAGTCCCAAGCAGCCCTCTTCCAACCTCACACAGTCATCTCACTTCTTCTCTTATTATTTCTAATTTCTAATTACTTTTACAAGAGGGCTACCTGGCACCTTAAGGGTGTCTTACTATGGGGCGTACTTGAATTTCCTTACCTCTTGCACTAACTGCCAAATTGTGACTGGGATCATGAGAGGCCTACACACCAAACTGACTTTGCCTCTGCATCCCTGAGGGAGAATGGGATAGGCAAAAACTCACTGCCATTCAAGGCCAATCAGAATAGCAGTCAAAAATTCCCATCCGGCCCTTATGCAAACAGCTACTCTCATTCTCCCTTACCTATAGGGTGGGAGGGAGGGAAGAAAGCCTCTGGAATGAAATAGGCCAGCCTCTGAAGAGGCATCACATATACAGGCTGCACTGGCCCCTGCAGAGCCAGCTCCGTGGCTGGAGCGCTTTCGCGCCAAATATGATCAGGAAGGCAAAGACGATCCGCCCAGAACCTGGTCCATCCAGAGCCACCATTTGTTGCATGAGGGGCCTTCCTTCCCCAGAATTTCACCAAGAGTCATGACCTTAATGGTGCCAGGTCGGCACAAAAGTTTGCCTCCTTTCCAGCACCAGCATCTGAGGAAGACCTTTAATTCACAGAGATAGCTCTACAAGAAATGATGCCTACTGACTTTTCTGCAGGACATGGCTATTGTTGTTTGACCACCCCCTAAAATTGTGTGCCACCTGGTACATTAATCCCATGTTCATCAAATCAATTGGTATGTGACAGGTGAACAAAAGCATGCCCTCACCCTCGATGTCTCAAAGATACAAACAAGTATTCCTATCCAGCCCTGTAGGAACCACAACCCAAAGCCTCCCTTCACCAACAAAAGTGGAAGGGAACACTGGTCTCGTACTGAAAAAGCACCTTCCTATAGTCTCTGTTATGACACCATTGTGCATGAGGATATTTCTTCTCCCATCCTCCACCCCATGGTACTGTATCAAGCAGACCTTGGCATACAGAACAGAGCAAGTCATTCTGTAACAAACTTCTATAGAAGGCAAGTAGGAAGCCTGGGGCTGTGCTCCTGTATTGGGTTCGAGGATGGCCTCAAGTTCTCTTGGTTCATGATTTCAAAACCCTTTCTTTTCTTCTTGTAAAATATTAACCATTATTTCTCTCAGACTTTTCCCTGAAGTGAAAAGCATTTATTTTATTCATGATGCATTTTATTCTCCTTACTATTGCTTTGCTTTCCAAATCCGTGTTGTTCATGCATTTGCATTGTGTACGCTTTAGGTTTGTGGATCCATCAGTTTAGGTTGCTGAATTTGTCCCCTAGTCCTCTTTTTAGGAAAAATAAATTATTTATTTCAGTTTCGTTTCTATTTTCCTTAAGTTTACTGTTTGCTTGTCTCTGTTTTTCATTTATTATTACAGTATATTGCATTTAATGCTAAAGAACCAACAACACACTTAAATTAGATAACATTAGATTTATGCCAACTAAGAATATGAGCTAACGAATGACACGTCAGATGAAGTTCGTGCAATCTTTTCTTTGAAATGTAATGGAATAATGTGATATATTGGAAAAAATCTGAATGTGTTCTTACCAGATTTTAGGGTTTTTTGGTCACCTTTCCCCCCAAGAGATGTCTTTCCTCCATCGAAATGAAATGAACAACTGAAAGCTTTTACTATGGTGAGTGAATGATGTAATAATCTATAGTGACACAGGGTTGTATTGATAGACGAGAAAGTACAGTGAAGGTCAATTGCATCCTTTCAGTCTTTGAGAAGTTTAATATCACCATTATTATTAAATGATGTTAGAACTTATGTTTTATGCAGTGTCTGTGTTCCCTACTTCTCAGGGGTCTCAGTTCTGACATCACTAATCTCTTACACAACACTTAAACACCAATATTTCTCCAAAAGTTTATATGAAGGATGTGAATGTGAGACTATCTTGTTGTCTTGCCCTATCACTGTTTAGTCTTTCTAAAGATATCCTCCTTCTAAACATGCAGTTCTCTTTTCTTATCAACACAAATACAACTTCTTATATCTAGTCTCCATATATTTCCTTAGTTTTGTTTAAATCTAATTCCACAGCTCCCGGGGAGGGGGGTAACCTTATCTCTACCACCTTGGTAGAGAGATTCAGGCATGTTAAGAGGGCAAAGCCACTACCTGGCAAAGCTGGAAGAGTTGGCTATTGACTTAAGGCAGAGCAAAAGAGAACCTCTGGAGGTAAGGCATGCTAGAGGATAATGGGAAGCCCATGCCAAGCTATCAGATAACAGCCAGAATCTGGCTGGTAGTAGCATAAGATTTCCCCAACTCAGTGGTGGCAAACCTTTGGCGCTACAGATGTTTTGGACGACAGCTCCCAGAATTCCAAGCCTGTATTGCCAATAACAAAGGACTGTGGGAGTTGTGGTCCAAAACACCTGGAGTGCCGAATACAGATGGGCACGAAACGAAAAAAAATTCATTCCGTTATTCATTATTCGTTTCGTTACGTAATGAAATGAATAACGAAAATTGTGATGAAATTGGAACGAACTGAACAGAACCACGAAAATTAGGTTCATTATGTTTTGTTTTCATTAATGGCGATGCGCAATGAAATGAGCGGTTTTTAAATGTTAAAAAACGTCCTGAATATCCATAAAAACCCAGTGATAATTATTTATTCTGCCTGATAATACCTACCAGGGGCTTTGGGGTCCTTAAAATGTGCATTTATATCTTTTCTCAGATCACTGTATTTTTTTTTCCCTTTAAGGGGAGTTAGGGACATTGACCCAAAATGGCTCCCAGATGACCAATATTGATTTCTTGGGTATTTAAATGCCCTGGACATCCGTAAAAACGCAGTGATAATTATTTGAAATTATTACCTACCAGGGGGTTGTGGTGCTTAAAACGTTTGTTTTTGTCTTTCTCCAATTGCGATGTATTTTTTCTTTTCCCTTTAAGGATGACACATTTATTTATTTATTTATTATTTATTTCTTACACTTATATACCGCTACCTACTTCCCAACGAGAACTCAGGGCGGTTCACACAAAAGAAAACACAGAAGGCAAAGACAGCAACAGCGGCAGGGGCAGACTTACAGCATGTGGGCAGGGAGAAAAACAAACAAACAAACAAAAAAAAACCTCTAGTCATTTTTAAAGGCGTCCTTGAAAAGGAGAGTCTTCAAGCCCTTTCTAAAAGACGCCAGCGTTGGGGCCTGCCTCAGCTCGCTGGGTAGCTTGTTCCACATAGGCGGCACCGCCACCGAGAAGGCCCGCGCACGAGTGCTTGTTTTGCGGGCCACCCTCGGAGGGACCGTCTGCAGCGAGAGGGCCAGAGATGAACGGGTGGGTCGGGCCCGATCTAATTGTCGGTGAAGCCGCTCTGCCAAATAAACAGGGGCCAAGCCATGGAGGGTTTTGTAAGCCAAAACCAACACCTTGAACCTTATTCGGGAGGCAACGGGTAACCAGTGGAGGCGAGCCAGGATGGGAGTGATGCGGTCAAAACGACGCGCACCAACCACCAGCCTGGCCGCCGCGTTCTGGACCCGCTGCAGTCTCCGAACAAGGTTCAAGGGGAGCCCCATGTAGAGGGCGTTGCAATAATCCAGCCTCGACATGACCAATGCCTGTACCACTGTCCTCAGGGAGCTCTCGTCAAGGTACGGGCGAATCTGAGCGATTAACCTTAGATGATAAAAGGCCGACCTGGTCACGGCTGACACCTGGAGCTCCAGGGTCAGACCAGGATCCAGGACGACGCCCAGATTCCTCACTCTTTGCGCCAGCTGAGGGCGGACCCATCCAGACTGGGAAGAGGGCCACAGTACCCATCGGGGCCGCCCCCGAAGAACAAGACCTCCGTCTTTCCAGGGTTGAGCTGGAGTCTGTGGGTCCTGGTCCAGTCCAAAACTGCAGCCAGGCAGCGATCAAGGGTCTCGACGGCCTCCACTGCACAGGTGGAAAAGGAGAGATAGAGCTGCGTGTCATCAGCGTACTGATGACAGCAGACTCCAAAACTCCGGATGATCTCGGCCAGCGGCTTCATATAGATGTTAAAGAGCATTGGGGAGAGCGACGACCCCTGAGGCACCCCACAAGAGAGTGTCCAGGAGCCGACAACTCACCCCCAAGCTCACTCGCTGGGTACGGCCCTCAAGGAAGGAATGGAGCCAGCCAAAGGCCGAACCCCAATCCCCACCTCCGAGAGCCGCCCCAGCAGGATACCGTGGTCGACGGTATCAAAAGCAGCTGACAGGTCGAGGAGGACCAGCAGGGTAGAGCAACCCCTGTCGGCCCCCCTCAACAGATCATCGTGCAGAGCGACCAGGGCCGTCTCTGTCCCATGACGCGGCCTGAACCCAGATTGGAAGGGATCCAGGACATGGTTCTCCTCCAGGAACGACTGGAGACGCAGGGCGGCGACTCGCTCGACCACCTTGCCCAAAAAGGGAACATTGGCTATGGGACGATAGTTGGACATGTCGTCCGCAGCCAAGCCAGATCTTTTAATAATGGGCTTCACCACCGTCTCCTTCAGCAGACTGGGAAAAATCCCGTCCCTGAAGGAGGCCGAGGCAATTAGCGAAGCCCATTTTGGCATGCTCCCCTGCGATCTTAATCAGCCAGGACGGGCAAGGGTCGAACGGAGAAGCCGCAGGCCTGCAGTGTCCCAGGGCCCTGGAGGCCTCCTCAGATGTTACAGACCCGAACTCAACAAACCGGGCGACCGAGGCGGCCCAGTATCGCCACACCGGGGCTGGATCAGGGCAACCGGCGTCCAGCTCAGAACGGATGGCCTCTATCTTGGTTTTAAAATAGGCTGCGAATGACTCACTAGTGAAATCACTAGGAGGAGGCCCAGGCGGACCAGGATTGGTGAGGTCTCGAACCACCCGGAACAACTCCGCGTGGCTATTCGAGGCCTCACCAATTCTCAGGGCAACAAAGGATCTCCTAGCTGCCCTTATCGCTCGAGAGTAGCGACTGATCGACGCCTTTACCGCAGCCCAATTCAAAGCCGTCCGAGCGTTCCGCCATCTGCTCTCTAGCCTTCTCCGTTCCTGCTTCATTGCCCGCAACTCCTCGGTAAACCAAGGAGAAGAGCGGGCTCGGCACCGGATCAGGCGCTTGGGGGCGATCCGATCGGCTGCCCCGGTCACTTCCTCAAACCACCTTTTGACCAGGGAGTCGACCGGAACGTCATCCAGACCGTCTGGTAGAACCCCCAGGGCCTCCGAAAACCGTGCAGGGTCCAGGAGCCCCCGGGCCCTGCCCCCTGCGGGGTGGGGTGGTGATTGCCAGGGAGAAGGTCAGCAGATAATGATCTGACCATGACACGGGACGGACCAACAGGTTGCCGACCCCCAGATCAAAGCCCGTCGATGAGGAGGCAAAAACCAGGTCCAGGGTATGTCCTCCCTTGTGAGTGGGACCGATGACAAATTGGGACAGGTTCATGGAGGCCATGGACTCCATGAACTCCAGAGCTGCTCCCGACAGTCCAGCCCCGGCATGCACGTTGAAATCCCCCAACACCAAAAGGCGGGGGGATCTCACAAGTGCCGCCGAGATGAACTCGGAGAGCTCTGGCAGGGAGCGTGCAGGGTCGCAGGGAGCTCGGTACACAAGCACAATCCCAAACCTGTCCCTCTGTCCCACCACAAGGTGAAGGCATTCAAGCCCCGGGCTCACCAACATCGCGGATCTGCTGACATGAAAAGAGTCCCTGTACACAATGGATTCCAGCCACAAGATGGATGCAAGCCGTGTGATGGGATCATGTAAATTCTTGGACAATTTCAACCAATAGCATGCCCAGGGTGAAGACTGGGTAGGTGTGGCAGCCACAGAGGGAAGAAAAAGCTTTGGCAGCTCCTGTCCTCCTTGCAGTCTGCGGTGGGAGTTAGGGTGGGATTGCTGTCTCTGTGAGTCGTTACTTTAGGCCAGGCAGGCAGGTGTGTGTCTCTGTGTTCCTGCCGGCTGCAGCCTGGCTCTTGGGGGAGAGAAAGAAGAGATTTCTCTTGCAGTCTCCCTGTGTGCGTGCATACCTCTCGGTGAGTACCCTCCCCTGCCCCACAGTGCAGTCACTCTGTGGCTGCCTTACGCCCTGGGCAACGCCCGCCACTGCCTTTGCAGCTTCCCTGCGTACCTAGTCTATACTGTGTGTCTCTGCCAGCATCATTTCTTTAGTGTTTTCCCTCTGGTCTGGGGCGTTGGGGGACGTCCATGCGCAGAAATGCTTTAAGTCGCGCAAAAAGCGGGTAAAAATGAAAAACAAAAAATGAAACAAAAAAATTCAAAAAATTCACAAAAAACAAAAAAGAACCAAAACGGACCCCTCAACGAAAAACAAAACATATTTTTTTTAGATTCGTGCCCATCTCTAGTGCCAAAGGTTTGCAACCACTGGCCTAACTTGTCATATCCAATTGTGGGCAACTGACAAGTTGCCAGCATGCATCCCAGTTGAACTATCAGGCATGGGAACAGCCTCTTGTAACTTAAACCCCCAAGTGTTTGGTTTCCTCAGCCTAACAAGATTCAGGTGGAGGATCTGTCTGCTCCCAGTGGACTCCAAGTCTAGATACCAAAAGGACCTGAGATTCTGGCACTTGTCTTGCTTCCCCAGCTCCAATCTCTCCCTTAGGTCCCAGACTTTATCATGCTTTTGATGCCCCCCTTCTTTCCTCCCTGTCTGGCCAACCTCCACTAGTATCTTACATTATCCTTTGATGTCCACCTGTTGACATCTGCATGTGGTCAAACTTCTGGGTGGCCATTCAACCACGCTTTTGGCCAAACAGCAGTAGTACCTGGCACACAGGGCAGTAAATCTGAGGGTCCCTGATGCTGCTTCCCAGTTGACTGGCAGGGCAACTCACCACCCAGCATGATCAATATGTGGCTCTTTTTCATGTCAGTCTTATGCCACTTGGACATTGGAGCAACACTAGCAGAAGACACTGTCCCACCCTTTGGATTCGTTTCTACCAATAGGTTTTGATTTTATTGGCACAGAGCTGGAGAAGCACAGGCCATAACAACTACTGTGCCTGATAATCAGATGGTATCCTTGGCCAACATTACCCGAAAAGCTTCTTTTTAGCACAGTTGTTCTGCCCTTCTGTTTTTTTCTTGAACAAGCCATTATAAATTTATGCACTGCCTTGCCATGCTTGCTAACAATGAAGAACCAGATTTCTAGCTTTCTGAGTCAAAATGACTTACTTCCTAGCAACAACAGGACTCGGGGAAATGCAGCGCCTTCCTCCTGATTATGCTTGCAGTGAAACAGTTTCAAACATATCCAGATTGTTATGACTATAAGATGATACAAAATGTATGGAAAATGCAAATATTTAAGCGGAATCAAGATCTTACCATGCATCAGGTAGGAACTGAGACAGTGATAAACAGAGTGAATCAAAATATGCTGTAGCTTATGTTCGTACAAGACGTTAAACAGAACATGAAGCACAGTTACATTTTTATTCTAAGAATTAAGAAGTGCTTATTTCCACTTCTTTTATTTTAGTGCTGTGGCACCTGAGAGTGAAGGAATGTAGTGAGTGTGTGTATGCAGAGGATGGGAGACATAGCTAAATATAGCCAGCAGGCTGTGGAGTGCTTCATTGAGATGTCCTCATTCACATGTAAATTGTTACAATAAAAGATGCAGGTGGGCAGATATGTGAAACAACTTGATTCCCATTTTGCTTTAAGCTTTCTCCATTCCCACTTACCTATGGGCTAGTAAAATCTTTTGGCAAATACATTTAGGGAGATAGTTATTCTGCCTTGGCAGGTGGGGTGGATCTTGAGACTCTTGCATGGAGACTACAGAGCGGACAGGAAATTGAATGGGCTCCAATGGAGCTACCATCGTGAATGAAATTCTAACTCAAAGATGCATTGGCTGTAGGGTGGTTGGGAAGGGGCAGATGCCCTTTATACTGACTGGTCTCTGACATCGGCAGGCAGAAGGATCTGCCAGCACAACTGCTGACCAAGTAGGAACATCTAGAAAAGGAGTCTTTAAAAAGCACCCAGGAATTGATGGGGTGAAGAAGGGCTGGGCAAAGAATGAGCGGTGTCATGCCAGATCTGAAATTCTTCCAGACCAGAGACACAGTCGCTATACATGCATTAAGTTAGACCAAGGTAAGGTTAATTCTGAATAGTTTCAACCATCCTAAGCTGGGAGAAGTTGGGATTCAGCACAGCTTCTGACAGCATACTGTCAGCTGATCTGGCCTCAGCCATCTTGGTGACCTGGGATTGCATTCTTTATCTACGACTAAGATGCATTTGTTCCTGTGTTGCAAGGATAGCCATGGTGTAGTGTACCTAGGCAGCACCCCCTCCCCCGGACTCCAATGTGCCCCATGAACCCCCGAGGACCCCAGACCTCACACTACAAAGCAATTTGATTAAAAACATTTTGGGGGTTCAAATGATCTAAATGTATTATAAAGGGTTTGAGATTTCAATTTTGTCATGTATTGCCCCCTTAGCAACCTTGCCCCAAACTTTCTTAAATATTAGGAAATGGCTCTTGGAGATTGTAAGCAGCCTTTGATATTATCAGGGTACAGAATTAGCCTATTCATTCCAGTCTTGAGACATCCCCTTCTATTCTCTCTGGTAAACTACACACCACACGTACTGCACATAGCATCAAACGATATCTCTCAGGTTTGTTTAACACACTGATCATGTGAATCTGTATGGGTGCCTATAGAACTCCTAATCACAGGCAGAACAGGAGCAAAAATACCATTCCCAAAGGTGGTATTACTTACTTACTTACCCTTACTTTGTCAGTACTGCTTCCAACATTCTGCATGTAAGGTGGAATTGTAAGGACTCCCCTTCATTCACCTGCAATTTAATAAAGAAAATCAAGTCATAACTACATGCTGTGAAGAAACTTGTGCTCTGAGACAGAAGGTCCCTGCTCACACATTCTGGGAGCCATAAACTGACTTGGAAGATGAAAGAAAACTACTACCTCATTCAGTTTTAATTCCTACTCTGCTGTGTGAGACTATTACTTCCAACCTCCCCAACAGGGTGGTTGCAAGAGTTACTTTAAAAAAAAAAGACAGAAAATGTAGAATCATGCTCTGAGAACCCTAGATGATGGATTAGGAACATGGATTGTTGGGCTGCAGCCACCCATCATCCTTCACAACTGGCTGCATGCTGATGGGAGGGGTAATCCAGCAGTCTCTGTAGGTCCCTACTCTTGTACTAAAGCATTACGTCAAGGGCACAAAGAAAGATACTGACAGAACCTTTAAGAACCCCAAAAACCTGAATGATGGAAGCACACTGCTTGTGTAGTAGTGTAGTAGTAGTGTTAATCTTATACAATGCCTTCTAGATAGAGTCTTCATTGTTAACAAGATTGGCAGCTTCCTAACAGAAAGTCAGAAACAACCATGGTTTTCTGGGAATTTCCCTTGAGAAGCAATTTCCATCCAGATCTTTCTCTACAACTCTTAGCCACAAGGCAAGTTAGGACTCCGCTTGTGTAAGCGTGTACTTCTAGTTCATGCCAAGCCAAGCCATACTGAAGTCCTATAGACTTGGCTGGTATCCAGCACACACAGAAAGCTCACCTTAGAAAGCATTGCATAATCTTATGCAGTGTTCACAGGGAGCATTTCTCATCTTCTCAGGGCTCATGAGTGAATTGGGGTAGGAAGTGTTCCCTAGAGGTGGTCTGGAAGTTGAGTCACGGCAACTAGACTTCCTTTCTTGTGAGAATGAAATGTTTTGCTACTCATCCTGAGGAAAGTCAGTTCACCTTGATTTCACATTACCCTGGTCTGAATAGGCTCATTAGATGGGCAGTGGCCTGAATAGGCTCGTTAGATGTACAATGGCCTGGGGTGCACAAAAGTCCCACCTATGCAACCCTTCCTAACACCCATTAAGTATGGGCTGTTAGCTTTGGACTTCCTGATGGAGATGTGAAGTGCTTCTGATTTGTCTGGGGATTGATGAAAGGGCAGCATGATAAATGGCAGACAGACTGTGCTTGAGTCCCCCAACTCTTTGGAGAGAGGGACTTTCAATACACACATGAATGGCTTCTCTGAGCCTTCTCTTGAACCATCTATCCTCTCTGGCTAATATGCATACATCCTCATCTTTGAATGAGTGTCCTTCATCCTTCAAATGAAGGTATACTACTAATTCTGGTCCTGAGCTGTTGTTGCTCCTGTTGGACCATCCTCCTGTTTAGTGGCTATTTGTTTCTCCAATGTAGAAGTCTGCACACTCCTCACTGCACCAGACCACATATACTATATTGCTCCTTTTGTGTTTTGGTGTTGGGTCTTTTGTGTGGATGAATATCTGCCTTAGGGTGTTTGTGGGTTTGAAGTAAATGGGGATGTGGTGTTTTTTAAGGTTTCCAGACACTCCAGCTATGTAAGGAAGGACCAGGTTCTTCCATCTGGTCTGGGTCTCAGGCTGATCCATTGTTCTTCTGGGTTGGGACACTACTTTGTTGAAGGCCCACGTTGGATATCCACAGACCTTAAGTGCTGCCTTCAGGTGCCTCTCTTCCTTCTTCTTGCCTTCTGTGGAGGTGGGGATGCTCTCTGCTCTGAGGTTTAGGATCTTTATGACTCCAAATTTGTGTTGTAATCAGTGGTGGGAGTCAAACAGTAGGTAATGATCTGTGTGGGTGGGTTTTCTGTAAACTTCTTCCCAAGTCATAGGCAGCTCCGATGATAACTGCTCAATCCAGGAAAGCCAGCCAGTTGTCTTGGGTGTCTTCCTAAATGGACTTAATATTTGGGTCCACTATAAAATGGAGGCCTCACCGCTAACTTTCCTCAGACTGGCAAAGCTGCTTGGATGAGTAGTGAAATGTTTCGATCTCACAAGAAAAGAAGCTCAGTTGCCATGATTCAAGTTCCATATAACCTCCCCTGGGAGAATCTTCATAGACATATCCCTAGAAGTGGATTCCCAGTGTGGTGCAGTGGATGCTGTGATGGACCAGGTCTCTAGGGAACAGGGTTCAAATCCCCATTCATCCATGTAAGCTTTTGGGGGGAGAGAGGTGGAACTGGTAAAACCAGTCCTTAAACATCTCACTTACCTTGAAAGCCCTGCCAGGTTGGCTCTGTGTCAGTTCCAACTTGATGGCATCGAACACACACAGAGGTGGAAAGTTTGAAAAGTATTGCTATCAAAAACAGGGTGTTCTACAGAAGAACAAGTATAGTTCCTTACACTGACAAGCAGACAACACACTAGTAGCTAGTTCTGGGAGAGCAAACGGGAGTACTGCATGTCAGAATGCATTCACCTTTTGCCAGTCACTATAATTTGAGCGAAAATGTTATGAAAGCCCTGTCAGAGGCTGGCAAGCAAAGACTCGGTAACATTTGTCTTTCAGTCTTTTCAGTGTTTCAAAGTGACAGTCATGGGGGGGGAGATAACAGCACCTGAATGATTCTGAAATAGAGCTAAAATTAAAGGTATAGAGGGAAGGAGGATAAGGGAGACTGCAAGCTTCTGAAGCCCATTGGGTTGTATGCAACCATTTTAAGTTTGTGAGTGCTCCTGAGGAATCTAGTATGATTCTACAAGGCAACTGAACTAATATGCCTTGGAATATACATGTGGCTAGCATTTTGCCTTGGGTTGACAACCCAAGAAATACAGAAAGACTTACACCCCAGTAACCTGCATAGGACTCCATGGTTACTCAGATCATAGTACAAAGAGGGAACATGTTAAAATGTGAATATTAAATACTGTAACTTTTATGAGAATGTACAATTCCGTTTCCTGAGAGGGAGAGAATATAACTCCCTCTCTACTTCATCAGTCATCTTGTGCAAGAGAATCTCAAGGTATTTCCATATTATAGCAGTCAAAACTTCTTGTGTGTGTTCTGAGCAGTCAAGTCAGAACTGACTTATCACAACCCTCAGAGGGCTTTCAAGGTACGTGAGATATTTTAAGCTTTTGCCAATTTCACCACCACCTCCAAGCGGTTTCATTAGGATAAATCATCTGATTGCCAGTGTCATCCCTTTTCCCTTCAGTCCTCTCGTAGATCTGACCTGTTTTGTCTTTCCTATTGGCCTTTTTTCGACCCAATGGTCTGAATTGCCCACTTTATCTCCAGTTCTAGGGAGAGTTGAGAAATTTCTTCTGTCAAGTATTTTAGAAGCAAATCTGTCCAGTGTGTGGCCCCTGGGAGGAAGCAAATTTGGAACTCAAAACCATTTCCAACTTGGTGTTTGCATATCACTACATGATTTCACTTAGCTTGTCATCCATGTACATCACAGCCTAGCTTTCCAACCATGGGGCCCAGAAGCTCCATTTTCCTCTTTGGAAAACAGAAAAGAAAAGAAAACTTGAGATTTGCAGGAACCATATTAAAGTAATCAGGCTGTCCATGCTGAGTGCAAGTTTTGCCCTTGCATGATACAGGTCTAGAACTACACACAAAGCAAGCAACAGACACAGATCAGCATGACAGATCTTACCATGAGGCTGGCTCCCGAAGCTGTTGAAAGCCAAAATCAAATTAAAAACTACTGCTGCAGAAAGACACAATTCCTTAAGTGGCAGCCCTTTTTCTTAAAACAACTCTGCCAATTGTTTCTAATTGAGTCCTGTAAATTGAAGTATAATTTAAAAGAAAAGAAGGCCTAATGGAATTGCATGAAAAGAGAAATGTGTTGGGATTTTGTTATTTGTTAGAATAGATCTTGGAAACAGCACATTGCAATGCACGGGGGTGGGAAGGCATATATTTGCTTAAGTGGGAGATTTTTTTTCCCTATGCAGAGATGGTAGATCTTTTCTGCCTCCAAATGCAAATGTTTCTTCCTGCAATGACAAAGCTGGGGAAAAGTTGACCAGAAGCAAATGGGCAATAGCTACTTAATGTTAAATATTTACTCTTGATTAACTGCTATGAAACTATGAACTGCTGGATAGCTCCATGGTTTACATCTCTGGGTGCAGAGGCAGAGTTTGGAAGTTCATTTCTCTGCTATGCCTCCTTGACAATAGCTGGACTCCATGATCTATAGAAGTGATGGCGAACCTTTTAGAGACTGAGTGCCCAAACTGCAATTCAAAACCCACTAATTTGTTTGCAAAGTGCCAATACAGTAATTTAGCCTGTATACAGGTGGCTATGAAGGGGCGATGTTGGGTGCCCACAGAAAGGGCTCCGAGTGCCACCTTTGGCACCCGTGCCGTAGGTTCGCCATCACTGATCTATAGAGAGTCCATTCCAGCTATGCAGTTCTGAGATCTATATTAATTATAAAGCAGCTGTGCTTGGGGGCCACACATATCCATGAACGAAGGCTTCTTGGAGCTTTCATCCAAGAACATCTAGTGGTGACCCAATGTTGGGAACCACTGTGATAGTCCAATTGGTACTTTCAAACCTAGGACCTATAGATAGAGGGCAGACCTCCCATTTTCTGCTTGGAAAATAAGGTGAGCTCAGTTTCAAAACTTGTCTTGAATCTATATACAAATCTAAGCTGAAGAAAGAGAAGTTCCCCCCTTCTTTATTTATGGTGAAACCCATGTCCTATAATGTTCTTCAGGTCTGATTTAATGCAAGTGCCTTTTCCAACTTTGACTTTCCAGCTATTTGCCATCTATCAAGAAAATGGATGTGGTATGGTATGTTGGGGCCAAGATTCTATCACTTTGTTTTGCAAACACAAATAAAAATCAAATCAAATAAATCACTGGGACTTGGAAGCTTGCAGACATTTTTGTTCTAATTTCCATCTCTCTGATAACACCCGGCAGAGGCAGGGGCAAAATAAAACCTTTTGGGGTTTTCGAAATGCCAATAATGTATAGGTGGCAGCTGAGCACTGACTTTTGGCAATATCCAAACACTAAATTTTGCATTGTCCTTTACTGCAAGTGGGAATGAATGCAAAAGATCCACAAACATGAATGAGAACTTTATAAAGGAATTATCACAGTGGCCCACAGTGGCCTTTGTAAGAAGAAATGGATGCAAATAATCTCAAGGATAAACACAAATTTTTAATAAGGAAGTACCATAGTGACCCATGATGTCCCTTCACTCATATAAACATTTAAAAGGAGTTTTGTTGTTTTATGATTCAGTGAACGATACTGGCTTCTTCATAAAAGTCACTCATAAACTGGGATCAACCTGCACTTGGGAAAACTTTCCTCCACCATTGGTGTCAGAATATTTCTTTCAGCAGAAAAGCAGAATAAGAAATTGGATCTAAATTCAGGCTAATTCTCAGCATGTGAGATATCATGGCAATTTCCCCTGGAATTGAGACAAAAATATCCCCAGGATTTTCAGGCCCATTTGAAACTGTGTTTTAAAGAAACTCCCTCTCACAATATTTCTTAAAAATGCATTGCTATACATGCATGCACACATTCACGCGCACACTCACACACACAGAGAGGGGGGGCTTTTTCACTTCTGGCTTTTTTTTTCAGCGCCGACCATCCTGGGGCCTGGTCGGCACTGGTTTTTTTAAAAAAATAATTTAATTTAATTTTTTATATTAGGGTGCCAACCAGGCCACCCTTGGGGTCCGCTCGGCGCTCCCTTTTATTTATTTATTTCTATTTTTATTTTAAAAATAGTGTGGGGCTTTTTTTCCTTTTTCTTTCAGCATCAACCGTATGGCCCCTGGGGCCCGGTTGGTGCTGGTTTATTTTATTTTATTTTATTTTATTTTATTTTATTTTATTTATTTTATTTTATTTTTAGGGTGCCAACCAGGCCATCCTTGGGGTCTCGTTGGCGCTCCTTTTTATTATTTTTATTTCTTTTCTTTTCATTTTATTTTATTTTTTAAACTGCTGACGACATGGCCGCACTACAGCTATAGTGCGGCTGTCAGCTTTTTTTTCCTGGTCGCCGTCCCAGAAGCCAGGAAGACAGGACCTCCGGAACAGCACCAGGTAGGAGACATCTCCTCCCCCCTCCATTAACAAAACGAACCTAACCGAACCAATTTTTCTCAGTTCATTTTGTTTCGTGTTAAATTTGCCCCTAAGGTCGTTATTTGTTTCGTTATGTAACAAACCGAATAACAAATAATGAAATAAAAAAATCATTTCGTGCCCATCTCTAGTATGCATGTGTGTATTAGTGGACTGGATACATATTAGACAATTATCTGATCTGTGAATGAAGTATGATAGGCTTTCACTTCAGGCCTTATTAATTAAAGCCTCAATGCAAGCTGCTATTACACAAGCTGCAATATTAAAAGAGATAAATATACAATACCTATAAAAATCCTTGTGATTAAAAATGTAATAATGCCAAGAATATATTTTTGCCTTGAGGTGACAATTTTATGCAAATATGAGGAATAATGACTTTGCAGACAAAACTGGTAGCAGGTTTGGTTCAGATCCATACTTGTGGCAGGAACAGTCTCTTTCCATCAGAGTCTGAAGGTCTTTCTGCTTGCGTTCTTTATCTTACCTGCATTCTGGGGCTGAATGCTGAATTTAACGGCAATTGAATTCTAATGAGTTATGTGTCTATATCCAAGGCTGTTCAAGAAAAAAGCACTCCATAAGCCTCTTGAAAAGCAAAACAGCAGGGTGAACGTAGCTGGTAATCCACTCTCTCTCCTGGGATAACTACTGTCCTACCATACCACACATGAACATCCCTGGATCTTGTTTAATTTTGGAAACTAAGCAAAATTAGGCACATTGGAAGTTGGCAACTCAAGAAATACTCCAAGTGTTAATCTGAACTATAATGTTGTGCTCCAAAATATTGAAGACATTTTGTGAGTATGGTACAGTACCTTGGACAACTCCTGTTTAAAAAAAAAATATCCATAGCAAATCTGCCATTTCTGCAAAGTCAAACTAATCTTGTATGTGAAAGCTACGCAACCAGTGCTAACTTTGAATAGTACTGTTGCCCAGTACTACTGGATCTTCAGTAGTTTCTCTGCCCCACAAGCACTGGAACTATTAACTCTCTTCCATTCTGACCATCCATTCTTAAATACAGTGTTCCATAGCCATTTCCTTGGATAACCGTGCTAGCCTTAGAGCTGGCCTAATTATTTTCTCTTTAACTGAGAGCACTGTTGCCTCATCCTTTATGTCTTTAAGCAATTGTTCCTCCTCCACAGAATCTTCTCACTCAACAAACAGGTTTGTTTTGGTTACACACACACACACACACACACACACACACACACACACACACACACACACACACACACACACACACACACACACACACACACACACACACACACACACACAAGGGACAATCAGTTAAGTAGTGGGTAGGAAGGGAAACTTGTAATATAATTCACAAAGAATTTCAAGGTATTTGTGCACTACATTTGTGTGCTGAGTTTCTGCTAAGGTTCTGAAGATAGTTTATCCCATATTTCATCAGTCATCTCATTTCATGTGTGTTGATCTTTATGCAACCAAGCCCACAACCAAATCAACAAGGTTTGTGAAATGTTGCTAAATAATTCCTCTCTAAGAGGCAATCCTTGCCTAAATGAGTCAATGATGACTGAGCATGTTCAGTGGTCACAGAATGCTGGTTGATTCTTAGGGTGGATATGATAGGAATGAAATATTCCTACAGGGAATAATCACCATGTGTTCATCTTACTTCCGCTGTTATTTCTGTCACCCTGAATGCATGGAGAGTGACAAATCTGGACAGGGAGCCTCTCTTTTTCCCACAGGGAGCTTTCCATGTGAATTGGAACCTTGGAGGATCGGAGTATAGACTGACAAAAGAAGAGATGGGGCATGACAGAGCTAGAAACCTCCCCTGAAATTATAGTGCATATTCTCTAATGTTCTTAGAGCTCTTGTGACCGAGAGACCCAAGTTAGCATGGTTCTAAATCAAAATGGATGCTGCTATTTATCTTGCCCCATTGACAGCAGAGGGAGTAGAGCTGATGAAGTAGGATATGGGACCACAGCTCCAATCTTCTGCTAATGCAGTGTTCATCTCATGAGGGCCTAGCACTCAAATAGGGCTACTGAGATGTCAGCAGCACAGCCTGGGCACATTTGTGACTGAGTTGTTCATGCACCAGTTACCCAGAATATCAATGGTACAGCAACATGCTAATTTTTCTGAAGAAAAGTACTGAAATTGACAATTTTCATGATAAATAATGTAGCAATGTGGCCAGTTTTCCTTTCTCGCCTACTTTCTCCTCAGGCGCAATACAATACATTATTTGGACTTTAAAAATGAAGCAGGCTATAAAAAGATTATTCAGAAACATCAATGGTATTTTTAAAACTGCCAATAAAAATTAATTATATTGAAGGCAACACTGCTTTTAAAAGCCAGATTAAAGAAAAACAGAAAACCTTTTCATAAATTTAATGAGTTAGCCATCAATGTGATTTATAAGGCCTGCCCAGGCTGAGGCTGTTAATGGTATGTATTCAAAGAAAAGGTGAATTTAACCATTTTAATTGATCCTGGACACTCTTGATCTGGAGCTGTTCCAGGTGCTACTTTAACTCCAAAATGCCACACAACTATGTGCAACGTCTAAATGAAGTCTAGAGCTGTTCCGAGACATTTTGTTGCTCAAGGCTGAACAGCAGATATTTTTCCCTTCTACAGACTGGGAGATAAGAAAATTCCCATTTCCCCTCCCCCTGTTCAGCCAGATATCAGAACTAGGGATGGGCACGAAATGGAAAAATAATGTTTTGTTTCATGCTCACCCCTGTTTCAGTTCATTTTGTATCTTATGATTTTTTTTAAAAAAAATGTACAAAATGAAATGAAATGGCTTCCCTGTGTCCTAGAGGCCCCAGATTTGGTGCCCAGGAGCCATTTTTAAAGGGTTCCTGCTGAGCTGTTATCAGCTGGACCCCCTTAAAACTGGCCAAGTCAGCACCAGGGGATCCCCCTGGTGCTGACTGTGCCATTTTTAAAGGGGTCCAGGCCATTACATCTTGACAGGAGCCCTCTGGAAATGGTTGGGTGGGCAGTTCTGGGCGATTGCACTGCCCACCAGAACATTTTGAAAGGGCTCCCACCAAGCTGTCAATGGCTGGACCCCTTAAAAATGGCCCAATCGGCACCAAGGGATCCCCCTGACTCAGGTAAAAATACAGAAAATAAAATCACAGGTGTCAAGGGAAACATCACCCAAAGTGTAACACGCTGGTTGCTATTCCAGCAGTCTGTTGTCCTGAGAGTATAGAATTCTCACAGAAAAAACAATCAAGACCAAGGTGCTCTGTGTGTGATTGGAAGCAAAAAAACAAGTTACATTCTAGAGATGGGCACAAATAAAAAAATGACATTTTGTTTTTTTGTTTTTCATTGTGGGTCTGTTTCGGTTCGTTTTTGTTTTTCATGAATTTTTTTTCAAAAATTTTCATTTCATTTTTTCATTTTTCGTTTTTCATTTTCACCCACTTTTTGCGCGACTTAAAGCATTTCTGTGCGCAGACGTCCCCCAATGCCCCAGACCAGAGGGAAAACACTAAAAGAAATGATGCTGGCAGAGACACAGTATAGACTAGGTATGCAGGGAGGCTGCAAAGGCAGCGGCGGGCATTGCCCAGGGCGTAAGGCAGCCGCAGAGTGACTGCACTGCGGGACAGGAGAGGGTACTCACTGAGAGGTATGCACGCACGCAGGGAGGCTGCAAGAGAAATCTCTTCTTTCTCTCCCCTAAGAGCCAGGCTGCAGCCAGCAGGAACACAGAGACACACACCTGCCTGCCTGGCCTAAAGTAACAAGTCTCAGAGACAGCAATCCCACCCTAACTCCCACCACAGACTGCAAGGAGGACGGGGGCTGCCAGAGCTTTTTATGCCCTCTGTGGCTGCCACACCTACCCAGTCTGCAACCTGGGCATGCTATTGGTTGAAATTGTCCAAGAATTTACATGATCCCATCACATGGCTTGCATCCATCTTGTGGCTGCAATCCTTAAAGGGAAAAGAAAAAATACATCGTGATTGGAGAAAGACAAAACAAACATTTTAAGGACCCCAACCCCCTGGTAGGTAATAATTTCAAATAATTATCACTGCATTTTTACGGATGTCCAGGGCATTTAAATACCCAAGAAATCAATATTAGGCATCTGGGAGCCATTTTGGGTCGATGTCCCCTAACTCCCCTTAAAGGAAAAAAATACAGCGATCTGAGAAAAGACATAAATGCACGTTTTAAGGACCCCAAAGCCCCTGGTAGGTATTATCAGGCAGAATAAATAATTATCGCTGGGTTTTTACGGATATTCATTGATGTTTTTTAACATTTAAAAACAGCTCATTTTATTGCGCATCACCATTAATGAAAATGAAACGTAACGAGCCTAATTTTCATGGTTCTGTTTGGTTCGTTCCAATTTCATCACAATTTTTGTTATTTGTTTTGTTACATAATGAAATGAATAACGAATATTTTTTTTTCATGCCCATCTCTACTAAATTCTGATGTATGCTTTTACCTACTATCTGTTTTCCATTTCATTCATCAGCATAAACCGGCAGCTCTTCCTATGTCGTATGCTGTCCCCAAATGGTGGACAATTAGTATACTTGTCAATATCTTAATCAACAGGACCTTGAAACGTTGTCAGTTATAGCAAAAATATGTAATCATGTGAACTAATATGAAGACATCCCAAACTGAAAGAGGAGAAGACTCTGGCACCTTTTAATAGCTAGTATGGGGAGTGGGGAGGAACTTTCAGAATGTATTACTGGTGTGCCCAATTATTTTCCTCTTCCAGAAGTCTGGCTGTCTAAATTGATACTGAATCAATACTTTATTAACAGTAATTCTTGGCACTGGATCAAATCACAGGCCCTAAAATTTGTTATATTTTACAATGTTTTTGCTATCCTTCACTGCTTCCTTTTATTTCTGCACACAGTTGTTGCTGTTCTCATTTTAACTTCCTTTCTAGTCAGCTGTTATCTCCCAAACAAAGAAATTATTATTTTTCCCCCTGAAATGAGATTAGGTGAAGGTAGTTGAGAATTTCCTGAGGTTGCCTAGCAACTGCAGGATATTATTTCCCCCTGTAGGTCTGGCTTCAGGATGGCATGGGGCTGACCATTCCCTTTTAAAGGATGGAATTGGTCAGCACACAGCCCAGCTCCCTGAGGGATAGAGATTGGGTTTGCTGGTCTCTAGACTGTGAGAGGTTTGGTTTCATGTCCTAATTTGAACAGATCAGCTTACACCTTGTGTGTGTATGTGTGTGTGAGAGGGGGGAGAGAGAGAGAGAGAGAGAGAGAGAGAGAGAGAGAGAAGGCAATCCTATATGCCATTTTTTCAATTTTCTACTTCATCTGTCCCTGTTGTTTTACCTCACCAGCTTCCTGGCACTTAGATGTGCTGTCTATCCACCCCACCCCACCCCACCCCATCCAGGCACATTTACCAACTAAGATCAACTTCACTTCCCCTGAATAATTTTACATTTCTTTAATGTAAATTGTTCTCTGGGTTACATAACATGGTTTCTACTCTGGACAAGCATGAGCCATGCTTATTAGCCACGGTCTCCCGCTATCTGACAACTCTGCCCTTTTGACACAGAGGCGTGCATCGGTATTTTTTTTTGGGGGGGGGGCTTAAGCTGTTTTGCTGTTGGGAATGTTGCTTCCAATAGGTTGATGTCATTGCAGGTGCTTGTATATTCTGAACATCTGCACTCTTAATTAAACCTCTGACATGGTGTCGATGTTCCCTAAAATACAGCCAGCCATAAATTACCAATGCTAAAGAGTCTGCTTGAGCAATGGCTTCCCAAAGATTTCAACAGGCAATAGTGCAGATTTAGCCAAGCACTTCTGTTTCCAAGCAGAAAAGCCCAATTGCTGGGTGTCACATTTTTAAAAAATGAATAAATCTGAAAACCAGGGGCCAGAATCCTTAGGGAGAATCCTTAGCCATCATAGAAACAAGAAGTGAAATAGCATAGTCTTCATTTGTCACTACTGAGTCAGTCATCATCAAATGAGTAGTTAAGGCACTGAAATATCTTTTCCCAGGAAGCGTCTGGTAGGAAAATAAGAGTTTTAAAGTTAAAATATATGTAGCAGAGGAAATATTGTGACAAGAATGTTATTATATGTTGATGAAATGACAATGAGGTAAGACAGTTTTTGTGTGACATGTGTTAGTTTTTAGGCATGGAAAAGGGGCCTTAGCTGACAATGAAGATTGGTTTGATAATGTTCCTTGATGTTGGAAGGACATGGATGACTATCCATGCCCCAAAGCGGAGGTATACTTTTATGTACTCTCTATGGGAAGGAGCATTTCTGCTTTCCATATGAAATATTTAGGATCCTCTGTCTTTAGGTATGTTGGTATATTCTCTTCTCAGCATTTTATCATGTACTCTTTGGAGAAAATGCAGAAATGCAGAAAAAAGAGACAAGCTTCCAGGCATATGGGAAATTATTTGGGTTGGAAGTATAGGACTCACAGGTTCTGGATATATCTGTCTGTTGAGGAAGCCTTGTTATATGTGCACTCAGGTTTTCAGACAGCTCCTCAAAATATTTCCTCTGGCCAAATTCGTACGCCACCTTCTCTCCAGGGCTATGGTTGATCCCATTTACATTTCACAGAGTTTAGGCTGTGAATCCAGGTCTTTTCCATTCAGACAATTACTCCTCCTTTTTCCATTAGCTGCTGAACCATATTAGCTCTTTTTAAATCTAATAATCTCCTCTTACTCATAGGAGACTTCATTTAATTGCTTCCCACCTTTTCCTTCAACACACACACAAAACAGCAACAATGCCGATATACCAATTAGAGTCCTCTCATTGGGCAACATTATTGCCTCTACAGATTTTTTCGAGCTGCAAACCCATGGTTAATCTAATTTGTATTAAACTCTATAATTTATTTTTCTCCCTAATAAATATCATCTCTGATAATATGATCCTGGGTGTTTTATAATCGCACTTACCTTTTACAAAACAGTTTAATTAATCAAGTCTTCGTATTTCTTCCCATTCATGCTGCCCTATTTGTCACCTCTTTGGTTTGAGAGTATAATTGTTGGAATTATTTACACCTTTAACTAAGCTTTAAATCACAACTTTGTGCCACTTCTACTTTCATTTCTGGATGGATTTAACTTACAGTGTATGGATTTGGGGGAGCATAACCCTGAGCAACGGCATGGTGTCTTGGCACCCATGCTTATACCATTGCTTCCTAGCTGATGACAGGACAGATGAAGATGTAGCACAGTGGGAATTGTGCTACTTGGAATTTGGAACGTAACTAATCACAGGCAATGGGTTGCTTGCAATAAATTCCTTTTTTCCTAATGACAAAAAGTGTGACTCAGCTGCATGATATCTGTATCTCTAGACAAGATCACTTCACTCCTTTTATGGTATAACTGCATTTTATGTATTTATTTTATTTTATTTTTGGTAGATTTAGGATCCGGTTGTGATGGCAATCATTCACTTTCAGTCTGTGCATAGTGTGGATCGCCAGTGGACCATGAGATGTCAATGAAATGGGCTTATGTTGATCCCTTCCTCCCAATTTGGACTCATGAGCATCACCATTTGAAACATTTTTAGAGTTATAAAAAGAACTATTCTGGTCACTTTTGAGAAGCAGAAAAGGGAAGAGTTATTGATAAGAAACTTCAGTGGTATAAGCGCTGAGTACTTAAAAAGGGATTATGTGAGCTCTGAAAATACAGCTGTTATTAATTAATTTTAAAATTAATTTAGCAGCTTAGCCATTGAGTCACATATAAACTTATTTGGAACTCCTGACTTGACAGTATAGTCCAGGTTAGAGCTTGATTAATTTGGAAGAAGTCCTGCCTTATGACAGAAGTGTCCAAATCAGCCCGATTTGGCTTGGGCTGCCAAAATGGTCCACATGCAAAGCTTCTCTGTAATCAGATTCAATATGCTAGACATATGTTCTTAGATGCTGCTGCCCCTTTGTCACAAATTAGTTCTGTAAATCCCTCCCTTTGATACTTTTATGATTTTAAAAAACAACGAGAACAGGAAATCATATTTAATGTTCCCAAGGAACTATTTAAACATTTCCCAAAGCCTTTGAAACAGCAGGAAAATTAAAACCCCGCCGCCACCTCTATGAGCTTACTCCACTTGACGGCATGTGTTGACAGCTTCTGAATGACTTTAATGGCACAGGATGTTAATAAATGGTGCCACTCCATTGGGTTAATAAAGGTGATCCATCTTAAGACACATAGCAAGGAACAGTTTAAAACATGAAAGCTTTCCTATAAAGCACGATGAAAGATATTGGGTGCTCAGCAGATATTGGGCAATGAGTGCTGGGGAGAAGCTTTCAGAGGGAGCTTGGTTCAGGTGCTTTGCTGCCAGGGTTTGATGCCACCTCAGTAATTTCTAGGCTGAAATGGTGCCACAGGAATTAGATAGCTTAAAAGTGACCTTCCTCTGATCTCTTACCTTTGAGGGGAATTTTCCCATTAATCCTCGGTTTACATTTCTCACACCTTTGTCATAGGAGTTGCACAAATAAAGCAAGGCTGGCTGGGTGGGTCTGTGCATTAGAAAGATGGGTTGTAAGGGGGATTTGCAGGGAAGGAGGTATATGAGGGGAGAGGAAGGGAGACAGAAGGGTAACTGATTTCAGGTTGTTGGCAAAGAAGGGTGTCCCAAGTATGATTTAAAAAGGACTTGCTTGAATCAAAACCCACCAACTAAATGTCTACAATTTACATCAGGAGCAAGCCACAGACATGCTAGGCTGCAGTGTGTTCCGGGTTTTAGTCTTCGAAGTTGCTAACGCATTGATTGGATGATGTGGAGCAGGCTATGCATTTTGCTGACATGCAATGCCTTTCCTTTGAAGACAGTGATTTTGTTCCAGCTGTTCATTTTTCAAATCCATGTTTTCCCTTGAAGAGACAGACATGCTAGCTGTATTCTTATATTCAGCTTGCTCATGTGAAGGATATGGTTGGCAATGAAAGTGGGAGTGCATAAAAAGCATTCTTTTAATGTTCTGGTCCCCACTTAAATTGCAAAGGGCAGATGAAATGCAAAAAGGATGACAGATTAGGAATGTTAAAAGACCAACAGTAAAGCACACTATATGACCAGGGTAAAATGAAGATAATGTAGTAACAGTATACTAAATAATTTATACAAAACTTCAAAATGCCCTAACAAAAAGTTAGATCATTCTTAAGAATATAATAGTAATTTGTATCTGAAGTGTTATGCAGCCTAAGAATATCCAAGCTCTAAGCCTCAATTAAGAAACTGCCTGGCTTTTTCCATCTTGCCAAGGAACTTACATCTAAGAAATAACTCCTGGCAAACCCATCTTTTGCCATGTTATAACCCATTGGTTCTGCTCTGAGGAAGGGGGTTTTGCCCCCGAAATATTAGCAAACTTTCTGTTAATTTTCTAGTAACCTAAAGGTATCACCTGTTCCACTTTTGTTTTCTAAACACTTAAGATTAAAAAGTATTATAATGCCATACTTTCTAAGTTTAAAGGTCAAAATTGGAAGAATAATTCTCAGATAAATCTAATCCACACAATATCTTAACTGTGTAATTAAAAGGCTAGACTACAGCATAAGCAATCATAAAATCATATCAGCATGTATGAAAAAAATTTTTTTAAACCCCATTCTCAACTCGCACCCCTTGCAAAGTTTTCTCCCCCTACTAATTCTCTTCAGGCATCCATTGCTTCTTGTCCTGGGTAGTTTTATCATCACTTTATGCACTGTAAACAGTACTTTCTGCAGGACCTAAAGATCCAGATGCCTGAAAAATCAAGGACAGCCTTGTAGTTTGTGCAGCCTTTGAAGCTCCAGAAATCTGTAAAATGAAACCTGGCAGGCTTCCTCTATCTTACTGTTTTTGCTAACATATTGCAAAGCTTACAACAATAATGCTCTGTATTATTAAGCATTTGTTGCTCCAGGATATGGTCACCTTAAACTCATGAAGTACTGGAACTATTGTTAACTCAAAAACTTATAATCACCAAAATGTCCTTCTTCATGTTTAGGTTGTAACTTACATGCAGACAGCTACCAAGACTGTTTTGGTAAGACAACCTTGTTTGGGAGGCAAGATGGCTACGTGCTTTAAAATGACTATAGTAAACTATTATTCAAGCTTCAATTTTTCAAAAATGCTTTCATGTTCCAGGCTACTTCTTCCATATCCCCCATTCAGTATTTTTACACTACACTACACTACACAGGCGCATGCACACACACACACACACACACACACACACACACACACACACACACACACACACACACACACACACACACACACAGAGAGAGAGAGAGAGAGAGAGAGAGAGAGAGAGAGAGAGATTATATGCCACCCTCTACCACAATGATGTGGAAATATTTCAATGAAAATGTATCTTGTTATTTAAAAATAAGGAGAATTATGCATCCAAAATGTTTACCCGATTCTGCTCAGCAGTGTTGGAGTAGCAGAGCTTAAAAGCATATAGGACATATTGTTGTTATGCTGATTACAATGATTATTGAAATAGCAAAAAGTATTTTGGCTCTTCAAAGGCTAACACGTTTATTAAGCATAAACTGTTCTGGATTATAGTTCACACCTCATGGACTAAATTATAGTCCACATCTAATGCTTGTGTCATAAAAAGATATAATAAAGATCCTAGAAAAATGTATGCCATAGCAAACCTAGTCTTTTAGAATGTTGCAAACTCTCTCTTCCATCTCTCTTGATTTTATGATATTTATTTTGTAAAATGTATTCCTTATCCATCTGTTTTGGCAGTTTCAAGTAGTCATTGTTCCTGAAGTAGAACAGCCCTCCCAACCTCTTGCTGTAAACAGTTGTGTTTTAACTCCAAATGAAAATGTGGGGTAAAATTTCCACTGCAATTTCTCCTTTGCCACTGAAATTCCAGCGAGCTAAGAAAAAAACCAAAGCCCATTTCTTCTTCTTCTTTTCTCCTATTCAGAAGGTGCTGCAGGGTGTTCTTTAGAGAAAGTGAATCAGGGAAGCATGCCCTAGGCAAGAGTTTTCTCATTTCAGATTTGCACAAATATAGTGCCCTGGATTATATCCTTGCACCAGGATAAAGAGAACTGCAATCATAGAAGCCAGTGGATGGCACTAGCCTTGACTGGAGATCGAGAGAGGAGGAACCAGCCTCACATGAGAGGTGCTGGAGGACAAGCCAGCTCAGGATTTCCAAAGAAGCTTCTGTGGTTCTCTATCTCAACATGCTAGCGCCAAAAAAAAAAAAAAAAAGGAAGGAAGGAAAGTAAGTCAAACTACTGTCTGACTTTAAAGACTAATAGCTTAATTTTAGCAAGGGATATATATAACAAAGGGTCATTTGATCACAAAAAGCTCTCTCTGAAATAATACCGGCAGTCTTTAAAGAGCTGCATTTTGCCTCCTTTCCTTTTGTCAACTAGTTTAGGCTCAAGGGATGAAAATTGACTTCATATATGTTGTTGTCTGCCATTACGGGTCTGCCCATACTGGCATGTAGATAATGTATAATATGGATTAATCAATGTCCATTATGGATGGGAGAAAAGACCCCATCTACAAGTGTTTCTACTTAGAACAATCCATCCTTCCCTTAAAGAGCTTTTGTGCACCTTTCTGGCCCAGCTGTAGGGCATGCATTCTTTTTAGCATGCTCATTGCTTAGCTTGTTTAACCCAGAGACAGCACCTCTGCTTCCAACTGTTTGGCTGCAGAATTAAGGAGGAGAAGTAGGGAGAAAGAAAAGGAGGAAATGGAATGGCATCTACAAAAGGACAGAGGAGTGATGTTAAAAAAATTGTTTTCACTTCTCTGTCCTAACCCCACGACATTGTGATCGGGGAAAGTGTTTCATTGACACCCGATTTTGCTACACAAATGGCCATTTGTTGTTCAGGTGGGAGGAGCACATCACTTCTCTGTCGCCATCCTCAGTAGACCCTTTGTAGCCTGACCCACCCCGTGCCCCAAATAGCTAGTCGGGATAGGCCCTAAGACTCAAATGACTTATGGAAACCTTAACAGAGTTTCCCAGGTATGTCAGATGTGCAAGGAGTGGTTTCACTACTACCACTGCACCCTGTGAGTTTCCATGGTCAAGAGGGAATTTGAATCCAAGACTTGCTTTGTCTGGGTCTCACGTTTTACATGCTTCATAGCTGAAGAGAAAGTCTTGGCTTTTTATCACAAAATTGAATGGAGGAAAAGAAGTCTCCCAATTAAATCAATAGAATACTTTGCATAGGCATGTATTAAAAGTGAGATAACAATGGCAACCAGAAAAATTACAGTTATTCCACACCGAGTATTCTTATCTGAATCTTTCTCCTTCCAAGTCCTTTCCCATCACCAAACTCTCTCTCTCTCTCTCTCTCTCTCTCTCTCTCTCTCACACACACACACACACACACACACACACACACACACACAGAGAGAGAGAGAGAGAGAGAGAGAGAGAGAGAGAGAGAGAGAGAGAGAGAGGAGTTCCTGAGTCACTTGGCTCTAGAATATTACATGTCCTCTTTGGCTAGGTGGGGCATAAATTATCCTACCTCTAACCCAAGCCCTAGAAAGGGCTCTGGCTCATTGACGAGGCAGTAGGTGCCCATTCGGCTCCCAAACTCTCTCTCTCTCTCCCTTCCTGAAGCCCCACAACTAAAAGAGTACCACGGAATACCACTTGGCCCGATTTCCAATAGAGAACATGATCAGGGTATTGATGGTGGGATCCTATCATTCTCACTGACCACTAAGGAGAGATAATAGCAGAATTCCATTAATCTACCCTGCTCACCTTCCCAATGAGAAATACAAGTGGGGAAAGGCACCTGCTAAGCCCACTTATTATGCAGATACAGGAGAAAATGGATGATGGGTGAATGGCTGGACAAGTTCAGAGGAGGATGGTAAAACGTGACGGAAAAGTTAATCACCTGTGATGTTATCTGGCCCACAGATTTGGCCCTGAGGGACCACTACTGTTTGCAAGTTGCAACCCCATGACATTAGGAGGTTTTCCTAATAGTGGGGGAACAACTCAATTGTTTCTTGTGTGTTCCCCCAGTGATTCCTTTACCAGCATGTAGAGATGGGCACGACCAGGAAAAATTACGCTTCGCGTTGGCCCATTTCAGCTCGTTTCCATTTTTTGCGAAATTTTTCAAAAATTTGTCGTTTCGTTTGTCGGTTTTTCATCTGTCGTTAGTACTGGTTTTGGGGGGGCGGGCTCCTGGAGGCACCTCTCTGGGGTGGGTGCCTCCTCTGGCCCGCCATGAAGGGAAAGCGGGCTCCTGGAGGCACCTCTCTGGGGTGGGTGCCTCTTCTGGCCTGCTAAAAAATGGCATGCATAGCCAATTGGATATTCATACCATTAAGTTGCAGTAGCAGGCAGAGGCACCTCTCTTTCGGGTGCCTCTGTGACTCACTGCCTACGGTGCACTTGGGCTGGGGAACGAAGTGAGAGAGGACCCCTACGGGCGCCCTGTGACTCACTAAGAAGGGAAGTGTACTTGCTGTAGTGCAATGCGAGCACACATCTGGCTTACTGGTTAGGGGCTAGCGCAAGGGCTAGGCTTAGGGTTACGGGTAAGGTTAGGGTGAGTTACTGGGGTGCACCTCTGGGTGCCTATCTGACCCACTAAGAAGGACAGTGTACTGGCGTATGGGTTAGGGTTAGGGTTCGGGTTCGGGTTCGGGCTAGGGTTAGTGGCTTTTTATGCCCGACTGGCACATCCCAGAAGTCGGTCAAAACCTGGCCAAGTGGCCATGCAGTTGGTGGAATGGCTCCAAAAATTTGCATGGTCCACTCCCATGGCCAGTCAGTCCATCATTGCGCAGGTGTAAAAAAATAAAAATAAAAATAAAATAAAATAAAATCAATGGAGACGTTTTGTTGCAAGAAAAACCCACTGCTGCTACTGAAAAAATTCAGGCAGTTTTAAAATAGCTATTTTGCATGTTTCTGTGGTGCTTTGGTGTGTTTTTGGACCACGCGATTTCAAAATAAATATTGTGGTCGCCCCATTTTGGATCCCCGCCCGCACCGCATGGCATGGCGACTCGGCGAGATGGATGCCTCCCCACCAGAGCAGCCCAGGACAGGAGAGGGGGGAGGCAGGGGACCCCCTCCAGAAACCACCCCTCTGGTAGGTGCCCTCACTCAGGCAGGCATATTTTCGCCTGCTTTTTTGGCTGGGAATCGGTTTTTTTTATTTTTTTAAACTTTTTTTCTGTGCCGCGCTGGTTGGCGAGTTGGCGTGGCGACTCGACGAGGATGCGCACTTTGCGCAGCCCAGGAGAGGGGGGAGGCCGGGGACCCCCTCCAGAAACCACCCCTCTGGTAGGTGCCCTCAGGCAGACATATTTTCGCCTGCTTTTTTGGCCGGGAATCAGTTTTTTTATTTTATTTTTAAAACTTTTTTCCTGTGCCGCTTGGCATCGCGCGATCGCTGCGATGCCAGGAATGACAACGACAAATCAGACCCAATTTTTCTTTAGTCAGTTCAGTTCGAGTTCTGGCAGAGTAATTGTCATTCTTCGTTCCATTCCGTAACGGAAACGAGAAACGGAAATGGAAACGAGAATTTCGCCAAGTCGTGCCCATGTCTACCAGCATGAGATGCAAGCCAATGACCTTGACTATTCACATATTTAGCCTTTTTGTGTCACAGTAATGCAGTGATTCACCTTCCTCTGTGCCCTCCCCAAAACTGCCAGGTCACTTAGTAATTTTTATATGCTCTGTAGCCAGCCAATGTAGGACTCTCAAAAAGAAGCAATTGTGTTTGTTGTTTATGGACTTGTTTGTCCATTCAGTGATGATGATTGCAACTTGTGACCTAATTGTAATGAGAGCAGAGTGTGGTTTCCATATGTCTTCTAGGGCTGTTTCTTCTGTCAGCTGGACAGCAATTGAGAGAGAGAAGCAATTCACCATGCTATAGAATAGAATAGAATAGAATAGAATTTATTGTCATTGTATAAATACGAGATTTTAAAAAGTGCCATCCACTCAGCTCATCACACACAGCCTGACAACCTGGGCCATGCAAATGAGCTTTTAATCAGAGTCATCCAGCTACTATGTTGCCAATTAGTTTCATGTTTTTCATTAAAGGTTGACTCAGCTTGGTCTTCAACACCAACATTCCAAAAAGAGTCACCCATACTTTATAGGCTTTAAACTAATTTCCCTACAAGTACATGTTCTCTGATATGGAGGATATATGGCAAACATTTAACAGAACCCTAATTAGCTGAATTACAGCAAACAATACATTCCCTTCATTATTCTAAATCAACAGATAGCTTTTAATTAGACTGTGTTTACCCAATACTCCAGAGGCAATGCAGCATGTTATTAGCAGCACCTTAATGAATGTAGTTGCTAAATAGATAGGGAAGATAAGACCACACCCATTGTGTCTGTTATTGCACCTTATGCTAATTATGCCAGCCACCAATATGGCAGCTACGTCAAGCCTACAAGGGCCAAAGATGAACTCCTCTGAGTTCCAGATGGAAGTGACTGGGTGCAACTCGGCTTACTCTTAGGAAGTTGCATGTCTTTGCATGGAGAAGAGAGAAAGAGAAGGATGACTTCCTCAGGTTTTCTAGACTGTCTTTCTTCCATCTTAGATTTTTGTTCCTAGCATTGCTGGTCTCTTTTTCTGTCTTCTCACACCTTTCATTTCTCCCTTCAAGGAAGAGACACCCTGCCTCGTTTTCTCTAGAGATAAAAGGGGCAGCCATGGCTCCTGGCACCTCTAAGTTAGATGCAGGAACTTTTTATCATCTTTCCTGTCTCCAGAGTATTTGCCTAAATAACACAAGCTTTCTCATTGTCTTACAAAGAAGTGTAAACAATATTTTTTTTTCCAAACAGGAAATCATGCTCAGTCGTTCTCAATTTCACAGGGCAGGATCTACTAGTTAATGTTGCTCCTGTTGTGTTTTATTTCCTCTGTGCCCAATAGGTAACACCACAATACCATAAAAATGGTCCTTGCTGATTTTGGAATGTAACTGAGGTTGGGTCTGGCTAGTACTTGGATGGGAGACCATCAGGAAATACAGGGCTCTCTCGGAAGGGGTAGGGCAAAACTACTGTTTGAATCACTGCCAGTCAGAGTTGAAAACATGGGCTAGATGGACATTATGGGTTGATTGATACAACATAAAGCAGCATTCTGTGTTCCATTACAGAAACATTGCTTTCATCCATGAACTTAGGGTCATGCCCAGAGCAATCCCAATGTTGGAGAGAGAATGCTAAACAAGATGTACTCTTTTGATATGTCATTATGATTTAAGATACATAGACCCAAATCTTGTTGTGCAGCTACACAAAAGGATTGCAAAATTCAGCAGGAAGTTGCCTTGACCTAAAAGAAAAACCTCCATAGATATTTTATTGCATACTTGGTTACTTGACTCAGTGTGCAACAGATAATGCCTTCAGAGATTTCATAACTTATAGCAATTTGCCACTGAAAGCTATGCATTCTGTCTAAATGCACAACACGATTTTAGCCATATATTGATATATATACACAATGACAAATATCAGTATCCATACATATCTATTTCTCTGTCAGTCTCTCTCTCTCTCTCTCTCTCTCTCTCACACACACACACACACACACACACACACACACAAATACACCCATATGACAAACCGCTTTAAAATCAAAGCAGACAGACAATCTATAATCACCATTCATTCAGGCAGATGATCTCTTGTGAAGGGCTGGCACTCCAGCTCTTTAGACAAAAACATGACTGAAAAGCAAGCAAGATGCAGTGGGGAAAAGGGGAGCCAGCCATGTCAAGTGAATTCTGAAAATTAATTCCGAATAAGATCACAGCCTCCAAAATTAAATAATAGATGTAGCCTGGCTGTTGCATCATCAAATTTTAATTAGATTCTTTACAGCTGCATGTATTTGATCTGAGCTAAATAAATCATAGCCACATTTTGGTGGGGCATTTTGGGATAGGTTACATGTCATGCCAAGCTCATAGAGGGGGAAAAACAGAGAATATGTTGGAGCCAACATTATTATAATCCAGCTGTAACCCCAGGTCCCAGACTATCTGACTAGCCACATTTATCTCATGAAAGAAAAAGAGCCCATTTCTCCAAATACAATATCCACATGTGTTCCTGACAAATATTCTACTACACAGCAGCAGCCATTTTGTTGCAACAAATTCAGATCTTGCATCAACCATGGACAACTGAAGGCTACTCCATTATTGTGAAAGGACGCTTTTGTACTCCAGAGAGCTCACCCAGCTTCTGTCTTAATGGCAGCAATATAATTTGCTGCCGTACACTTTCTCATTTTATATTGTTACGTTTATTATTCTCATACAATGAGAATAATAATGAGTAGGCAGATGCCCTACTCATGCCACTCTATTCTGAACACATATAGAGAACACATGTGATGAGGGAGGAGAGTTGACCCGGCCTTCTGTGAGGTCTGCTTCAACATAAACTCTGCTTAAAACATAGCACTAAAAGCACTCTCTGGGTAGTCTGCAGTTTAATTATGCAGGCGAAACATTCCACAAACATTCACATGACATTCAATTTGCTGATCTCAAAGGGATGGACGGCTGAGTGAACCTTGAGCCAGATGCCTGGGATTGAACCCTGGGTCATGAGCACAGTTTTGGCTGCAGTACAGCAATTTAACCACTGCACCATGAGGCACAACATTCTGACAAGGGGAAGCTGCTCTCTCTAAGTAGGCACTCTCTGTGAGCCAGAAACCCGGCTTATTTGTGTTCTCACTCACATAAAGAGTTGGTATAGAAAATGTCATCTCTCTCTCTCTCTCTCCAGACTGTAGCCTTTGTGTGATTAAAGCAATGACTTGATGAACAGTGCTGGTGTGGTCTCCTCCTTGTGTGGGTTCTCTACATGGTTTAGCCATTGAGGAAATCAAGAGGCTGGACAAGTTGGCCTTTTGAACAAGCTGGGATTCCTATTATTTTATTGATTACTTAGTAATAATTTTCTGTTCAAAAAAGTAACCATTGAGTAGGTAGCCACCAGCCAATTCTCTCTCTCTAAATTTGAATAAAAGAGGTTTATGGGTAAAAGAAGACAGATCTTACCGTATCCTCTTGATTTCATATGATTTTTCCATGGGATCTTTCCCAATCACTATAAAATCATCCTCCGCACTGATATATCTGACAGCCCATCTCTTCCCAGATGTTACTATATCTTACTGGTACATCATCCATTCCTAGGTCCTAACTCTCTGCACATAGATTACAATTTCTGATCTTCTGCCCTGACTTCTGAACTGCCCTCAAAATTTGATGCCTCTAGAATCCAGTGGAGCAGGCCCATATAGTACAACAAACCATTTTGTATTGTTTTGTTTTGATTTTTTTTAAAAAAATAGTTAATAATGAAACAGTAAAGGAAACAAAACAAAATGCTATTTTTCCAGTTTCATGTCCATCTCTAATTCAGAGTGATCTACAACTTTAAAAACATAAGAAAACTAGCACACAAACAAGGCAAAATTAAAATAGCATTTAATACAAGCCATGTGGTATTAAAATTTATCAAATGTCCTAACAAAATAACATAGGTTCTACAGTATGTCAAAGGTTCTAACTAAATCATGGTCAAAATACTGTTCTCATGTACTTATGTGCAACACACCTTTACACCTACTGCTGTCTTTTTCACTTTTTCTTGAGCATGAGAAAGACCCACCGCTTTTAACAAGAGGGTCATCATGCTATATCTACATTACCATCTAGGATGCTAGCCAATATATTTATTGCAGATTTTGCAGAGCTAAATCCACCGAAGTGGAAAGAAAAAAACATCCATTTTGTCATAGCATGTGGTTTCTCTTCACCTATATATCTTGCATTTAGTGGGCTTTGTTTTGTTTGGTGGATGATCATTGGAAGGTAAACATGAATTTACTTTGCAAGTTTGATTACTGAGGCCTGTATGTCTGCTGAGGTACTGGGGGGGGGGGAGAGTTCATTGTAGGGAAAATGAATTTTCCCAAATACCCAGTGGAATTGTTACAGTCAATAGAATGGTCATGAGTCATGCACCTAACTTGAAGCATCAACAGAGGCAGGACAAGACTGCAACCACTGGGTAACTTCTTTTCTTTTTATTTCAAACAATTGGCTACATCTAGCAGATTTTTAAAAATTTTATCTTAGGCCCCAAATGAAATGCACGAGTCTTCTGCACCAAACCTTCCCCCACCCACTGCCAGCAAGGAGTTATTGACCTCAATGAGCCGCATAGAGGAAGTGTGTGTGAAAGTGTGGATGTGCATGCTGTTTGAAGGAATGGGACAGGGAAAAAACAAACACCAACCCCTATTCAAATGCAGCTTCATTACATCTGAGCTCTAGGCCTCATACAAGCAACTACCTGGCATTTTTTTTTCATCTTGTCAAGAACTTTAAATCTAAGAACTAACTCCTGACATTTCCATCTTTTGTCATGTTTGAACTTTGGTACAGCTCTGAGGAAGAGGGTGTTGCCCTCAAAATATTAGCAACTGTTTTGTTATTTCACTGGTACCCCAGAAGGTATCACCTGGTCTATTTTTGTATCTAACTTGGCCTCTGTCCACACAGCAAGATCTCTGATGAAGACTCTACTTTACAGAAGACTTCCTACAAATATCCTAATTGTAAAGCCATTGATGCTGTTAGCTTATGTTCTTGAAATTCAGACCTCATTGCAAGGGAAGCAGGAACAATTTCAAAAAAGGCTAAGGGTGGCTCCACAGGGCTGAAGGTCCCAGGTGGAGACGTTTTGCAGTCATGACCCGTGCAGGCAGCAAGAGGAATAGCCCACATGATCACGGGCCTTTTGCGGCCTTGGAAAAGTCTTTAATAAGGCTGCCCACTGTTGCTCCTGCCTCTTGCCACTTTTGCAGCACAGAGAGGTAGTGAGAATGAGAGTAGCTGGTCACTTCGGGGCTGGATGGAAATTGTTGATTGGCATACTGATTGGCTGTTGTATGATGGTGAGTTTTCGCCCATCCCATTCTCACTACTTGGCTAGGGAGGTCATGCTCTCATTAGTTGCAACTGGCAGGTAGTGCAAGTCTTTTGTGGTAGGTGAGTCCATTGGATGGTCCCATTAAAGGAAGTTGGGCAACCTTTGATAGAACTTTAGTTTGGGAATAGTAGTTTAGCAGTAATAAGTTAATAGGTTGTGGTAAATTTATTGAAGGCTGCCTTTGGGAGTTAGTCCCACAAAGTATGGAAATCTGCTGAATAAAGTTAACAACACATTTCCAGGTAGGAACTCACCTAAAATTATAAGAGCCTGAAGGTCAAGGACAAATCAGGCCAAACTTTACTTGCACTATGGCAGCCCCCACTTTTAATTTAAGGACTGGTGATTAAATTGGTTAAATTGGTTTAATGAAGTTGTGGCCGACTTTTAAACCCAATATGATGTGTCACCTGTTTATTTCCAGTCTGGGGGTGCAATGAAATTTCTCAGGAGTATTCTGTCATTATTATCTATGTGGTTTTCAGATTTACTCCAGATAAGAAATTAGAATATGACACACAAAAATCTAGACTAGAATGATTCTTCTTCTTCTAATACCCATTTCACAAAGAGAAACCCCCTCAATTTAAAGCAAAAAGTTGTAGTTGATGTTTTCTATACCTGGAAACAAAGCAATCTGAGTCATCAATAAATTGTCCCCACTCAAAAAGTAAGTACCTTGACACACCCATTTCACGCTATAACTACTACCCCAAGAGAATGTAACAGTAGAATCCCACAAGCCAACCACTACCTATAAAGTGTAATACAAATGAGGAGAGCTGGAATAAAACTCAAGAGTTTTACCTTTCATACCCAAGTAAACAATAGTCTACAAGAATCATGTATCTTTACCGAACATTGATAACATAAAAGACTGCAGCGATTCTTAAAGAATAAGGAAGGGTAAATGGATTCTGAAATATATAAGCCTTGAATAAATTCTCGTACATCCAATCATTTTTTGTTCTTCCTGGTTCATTTGCCCGATTAAATGCCTTTTGCATTTGGGTTCTTTCTGTGGCTAGCCTATGTAAATGAGGGTGATTGCTTAAATTGCACCTGCACTTGAATCCCACACATTTAAACTAACAATAAGTTGCACTGAATGTAATGGAGTTAACTTCAGAGTAGGTGTGCATAACCAGAAATGAACTGTGAAGCATCTTAATTCAGCAGGGTTTCAGCCTAGGATAACAACTCAGTTAAAATCAGAGACGGTCAATATATCTGGTCATGTGAATAGCACTGTGTGTGCATGAGTGATTTCCACACTATCTTTAATGAGATGTCTGTGAATACCTTCTGTGTGGTTGCCAATGACTTTTTCTAAGTCATGAATTTCTGTTTCATATCCACATCTCTTATTTGAAGTAAAGCTGAAAACCACACAGAAAATCAGTACAGTGTACAAAAGTGACCATTCTTTCCATTACTTGATGCAGTCAATTCTGGTCTCAAAAAGACTCCATCAATACATTCCTTACCACTCTCTTCATGTCCTACCGTATTATATATTCTCCCTTAAAAGACAGAATTGCTGACTCACACACTGCAAAAGTAGGACAAGGAATGTTGGGGATTAAACTTAAAGAGTCTAACTAAAGAAAATCTTCAAAACAGCTTAAAATAGATCCCTGAACATGAAAAATGTCATCCTGGCTTAGGAAGGAAGGAAGGAAGGAAGAAGGAAGGAAGGAAGGGAGCGAGGGAGGGAAATACAAACATGGGAGAAAACTAAAAGCGGTTTGCAAACAAAGTAGGGTGGACAATGCAGTGCTGAGTGAAATGCATCATGTACAGCACGTGCTGCTTTTCCATTGTTGCTAACCTATACATGGAAGATGTGAAGGCGGTATACTCAACACCTTCCCAGGGATGACACTATCCCACTGATTTAGGTATGTAGATGATACCTGGGTAAAAATCAAGACTCAGGAAGTACAAGCCTTTACAGGCCACATCAATGTGGTGGACTCTAATATTAAGTTCACTAGGGAAGACACCCAAGACAACAGGCTGGCTTTCCTGGATTGTGCAGATCATCAGACCCAACCATGGCCTGGGAGTAGAAGGATCTTTCCAAGTCAAGTTGAAATCCAAGACACAAATCAAAATAGATGGTGTGCAAATCACTCCAAACTGAATTGGGATGCACTCTGAACCTCTGCTAAACAAAATGTGGAGCCATGTACAACCCTTTCTTTACCAAATAACAAATAAGGCCAAATGTCACAGGTTCCCCCCCCCCTTAAAAATATTATATGTTGAAGTGATTTATACCAGGAAAAAAGACCTGGATTCATGAAAAGTTCAGTAACCCACACTTCATGTCACTTACCAACTTGTCCTTTTGTTTTATAATATCCTCTAGAGATGGGCACAAAATGAACAATTTTTCGTTTCCGTTTTCATTTTTTTGTTTTGTTACGCAACCAAACGACAAACAAATTTTGTCTCTAAAATGAAATGAAACGAACAGAAACACCAGAAATTTTGTCGTCTGTTTCATTTTCGTTACAGCAATACATTGAACTGCTTTAAATGCTAAAAAAAAATCACAAAAATTGAAATTAATGGTAACAAAATGGTGACAAAACGAATGAAAACAAAAATGAATTTTTTGCAAAAAATCACGAAATGAACCGAAATGGACCCCCCAAATGACAAACGACAAATGAAACACCATTTTTTGGATTCGTGCCCATCTCTAATATCCTCTCTTTCTTTTCTATACTTTTCTTTACTTTATCTTGACACTAATTAGCCTAGCTTAGCCTCACCTGGGTTATCCCTCTCCCACTCTCTAGTGAATGACATCTTTTCTGGCAGCTGACTTTATTTGTTAGGTTAACTTATTGTACTCCTATATTGTAATTTGTTTGTTTCTGAGTTCATTGCTGAGTTATTTGTAACCCCCCTTTTTTCCCCCCAACCCCCTCCCCGGCTAGGTCACCATGTCCGCAGGGACTCATATACCAACCGTGTTGGGTCATGGACAATATGCTAGGAATCATGGGATTAGTCGGATAAGAAGAACTAGGGTCCGGCATCTTGTGCCTGTCCCGCGTTCTGATCCCGTGATTCACCACCACGTGTCCGGGAGCCATTCCGCCAGAGCCTCCAACCTGTCCTGCCTCCTCCTCAATGCCAGGTCGGTCCACAATAAGACCGCTGTCATTTACGATACCATCACTGACAGCAGGGCCGACCTGGCCTGTATAACGGAGACCTGGGTGGGCTCAGAGGGTGGGGACTCCCTCGCCCAGCTGTGCCCTCCTGGGTTCCTGGTTCAGGGAGTGGGCAGGTTGGAGGGTCAGAAGGGGGGAGGAGTCGCCATTGTACATAGGGAATCGCTTCATGTGACCAGGGCCTCGACATTGGTGATTCCAGGGCTTGAATGCCTCCACCTGTTCGTAGGACAGCGGGATAGATTTGGCATTGTACTGGGCTACTGAGCTCCCCGCAACCCAGCGCAATCCCTGCCAGAGCTCGCAGAGTTCATCACCGCAGCGCTGTTGAAGTCCCCCCGGCTTCTGGTCGTTGGGGACTTTAACGTGCATGCTGGTGGTGAGCTCGTCGGCGCAGCTCTGGAATTCATGGAAACCATGACGTCCATGAGTCTATCCCAGCATGTTTTTGCCCTATGCACAGGAGTGGGCATTCCCTGGATCTGGTGTTTACCTCCATGTTGGAGGTTTCTAATCTGGAGGTGCGGGACATTTTTCCCACACCCGTGTCATGGTCAGATCACTACCTGTTGTCCTCTTCCCTAGCAATGGTGGCTCCTCCCCGCGGGGACCAACGGCCCCTTGTTTGGGCCTGCCCCCGAAGGCTTCTCGATCCGGCTCAGTTCTGGGAAGCCTTCGGGGAGCTTTCTGGTGGTTTGGATGACGATTCGGCTGAAGCCCTGGCTAACCAATGGTTTGAGTCAGCTGCCGGCGCTGTTGACCGAATCGCCCCCAAGCGTCTCCTCTGGGGCAGAGCCTGCACTTCTCCGTGGTTCACGGGGGAGTTAAAGGCGATGAAGCAGGAATGGAGGAGACTGGAGAGCATCTGGAGACAGAGCCACACGGCAATAAATAAGACTGCCGTTGTGATCCAGACTAGGCACTACTCGCGAGCGATCAGGGAAACCAAAAGATCTTTCTTTTCCCTGAGAATTGGTGAGGCCTCGAACCGCCAGGCGGAACTCTTCCGGGTGGTCCGGGACCTCACCAATCCTAGTCTGGCCAGGCCTCCTCCTACTGATTTCAGTAGTGAGAACTTTGCAGTCTTTTTTAGATCCAAAATAGAGGCCATCCGTGCTGGCTTTGAATCCAGTGACACTAGCCCTCCCTCGCCATCCCCAGCCCCCTCACCCCCTCGTTCTCCTCAACTGGATGAGTTTGGGCCTGTTTCCCCTTTGAAAGCCTCCAGGGCTATTGCCCATTGCCGTCCCGCGACCACCCCCTTCGACCCTTGCCCATCTTAGCTAATCAAATCTGCCGGAGGGAGCATGCCCAAGTGGGCTGCGGCCATCGCCACCGCCTCCTTTAGCGAGGGGTATTTCCCTCTCGTTTTAAGGAGACGGTGGTCAAGCCCATTTTGAAAAAAACGGGATTGGCTGCGGACCAATTGGCTAATTATCGTCCGATAGCCAACGTTCCCTTCATGGGCAAGGTGATCGAGAGGGTGGCCACGGTGCGGATTCAATCTTTTTTGGAGGAACAGCGGTGCCTTGATCCTTGTCAGTCCGGCTTCAGGCCTGGCCGGGGTACCGAAATAGCTCTGGTTGCGCTGCAGGATGACCTTATCCGGGCGGCCGACAGGGGTTGCTCTACCCTGTTGGTTCTCCTGGATCTGTCAGCGGCCTTTGATACCGTCGACCACGGTATCCTACTGGACCGGCTCCTGGAGGTGGGGATCGGGGGCACTGTTCGCAGTTGGCTCCGGTCCTTCCTTCAGGGCCGGTCCCAGTATGTGCAGCATGGAGGAGAGTTGTCGGCCCCGTGGACACTCCCGTGTGGGGTTCCGCAGGGCTCTTCTCTCTCCCCCATGCTGTTTAACATCTATGTAAGGCCGCTGGCGGGGGTCATCAGGAGATTTGGGCTGTGTTGTCATCAGTATGCTGATGACACGCAGCTCTATCTCTGTTTTTCCACCTCTGCAGTGGAAGCTGTCCGGTCCCTTGACCAGTGTCTGGAGGCGGTCATGGCCTGGACCAGGGCCAACAGGCTCAAACTCAACCCTGAGAAGACCGAGGTGATGTTCTTCGGGAGCTCCCCGTCTGGGTACAGGGGCCCCCTCCCCAGCCTGGAGGGTGTTTCCCTCCAACTGGCGGAGAGGGTTCGGAACCTGGGCGTGATCCTGGACCCGGCCTTGTTCCTGGATGCCCAGGTGGCGGCCGTGGCCAGGACCGCATTTTTTTCATCTTCGCCAGATTCGCCCTTACCTAGATGGTGACTCCCTGAGAACAGTGGTGCAGGCGCTGATGATCTCGAGGCTGGACTATTGCAACACTCTCTACATGGGGTTGCCCTTGACTCTCCTCCGGCGATTGCAGCGGGTGCAAAATGCAGTGGCCAGACGGGTGGCGGGTGCACGTCGCTTTGACCGCATCACCCCGGTGCTGGCCCGGCTGCATTGGCTACCCGTTGCCTCCCAGATCAGATTCAAGGTCTTGGTTTTAGTTTACAAAACCCTCCATGGCCTGGGTCCGGACTACCTGGCGGAGCGGATCGCCCAGCGGTCAACATCGGCCCGACCGGTTTGGCAGTCGCGAGCACACGCGCTACAGGTTCCATCCCCCCCGAGAAGCCAGGCGGTCCCTTACCCGGAACCGGGCTTTCTCGGTGGCCGCTCCATCCTTATGGAACTCCCTGCCTAGCGAAGTGTGTTCTGCAGAGTCCCTGCTGGCCTTTCGTAAAGTGGTGAAGACCATCCTATTCCGCGAGGCCTTTGGCGACCTAGCTTAGCCCTCCCCTTTTTTTTTAAATTCGCCATCGATAATTTGCTGAATTTGATAGCAGCGGTGAGCTCAGAATTTAAGGGTGCGCCTTCGCCTCTGCTCTTTTAATATGTTTTATTTTAACTCATGTTGATTTGTTGGTTTCGTCTCTTACTGCTCTGTTTTGTATTTCTTGTCTGTATTTGCTGACTTGTTCAGCCATGTTCGCCGCCCAGAGTTCCCGTTGGGAAGATGGGCGGGATATAAATTCAACAATAAATAAATAAATAAATATCTTGCTTCTTTTCCTTCCTTTTCTGTTTCATTCTGCAAAAAATTGAAATGTAATTACCAATAACCCAAACTAAAAGAAAAAAAATGCCTGTGTGAAAGAAAAAGTTAAGAAGACATGGGAGCTGGAGTGAGATGTTAACTTCAAATTAAAAATTAAAAAAATTAAATGAGGGAGACAGAGATGTTACTGAAGGGCCTTAGGGATGCAAATATACAAATGACTGAACATTCAACAGTCTCAAATACAGATTTACATACTAGATTATCAAAGCACCGCATGCTGCATATATACTGCCCAATGAGGTTTAAAGCCCTCTCTGGGCAGTTGACAGCTTAATTGTTTAACTATGAGTTTAATCCTGAATTTACCAACCTTGGAAGGATGGAAGACTGAGACAACCTCAAGTCGTGTGTCTGAGCCTTTGATTGAACTCAAGTCTTGTAAGCAGAGACCGTCATTTGGCTCTGATTCATTTTTTTATTTATCAGCCATGTTGACATCCTGTTTACCCTGCCAGGAGTTCAATGACACAGGCATTTATATTTCATTCTCTTGATTACCATAGCAACCCTGCAAGGAAGGTTCAACTGAGGGAAACTGACTAGCTCAGGATTTCCTGATGAATTTCATAACTTGGTGTGGATCAGATCCTGTTTCTCCCAAATTTCCATTCAACATTCTGACCTCAACACCATACTGGATATAAAACAGGCTACCATTTATTTCCAAGCTGCTGGCCCAATATATTTCACATGGTGTATATGGGTTTATTATAGCCTACAAATGGGGAGCCATCTCTGTCTATTTGTGAACAAAGTCTATGGAAGGCCAAAAGAGACCTCTGCATTTTATAGATTTGTTCAAATTCACCTGTTGCTTCCTGATCATAGAAGCCCACAATTTATTTCTGTGTTATCTGCGAAGAAAACAATATCATCTGTAAATGGAAGCCGGTTTATAGCCTCTTGTCCCTGCCTAATAAGTTCAAAGAAGAAAATGGTATTTTCAGCAACATGCAATCTGGGATAATTCGACACAGCTCAGCAGAGTTCTGCTCAACCATATGGAAAGTCCATACAAATCAAGCCAGTTTATGGCTTAAAATAAAGATGATTCATACAGCTTTTGTTCTGCAGAAAGGTGAAGCCGTTGGCACAGACAAATCTTGTGTAGTTACCATAAAATATTTATAACTGTACCCACAATAAGTTTAACAATTTATTGTTTTGTCTTCTTTCTTGAAAACGCCTTGGCAGGAAGGCAGGGGGTGGGGTGGGGGTGGAAACAGCACCCACAACATTTCCTCCTGAGCTCAGCAAGATGGTTTCCATAAATGGGGGAATTTGGGTTTAAAAGGTTTTCCGAACCTCCTACAGCTGTAAGCGGAACAACTTTATTTTCCGGAATTGCTGCTTAGCTAACTGTTTTGCGACCAATGAATGAGGCATGGCTTAGATACTGGCCTGTGATCGTCAGTGAGGTATAATGGAAAGAGCGATGGACTAGAAATCAGGAGACCTGGGTTTGAATCCCTGCTTGGGATTCATGTTAATAATAAGATTAATGTTTGTGAACTAAAAAAGAATATTCTTGTGTACCATAAAATATATATAACTGTGCCTACAATAAATTTAGTAATTTCTTGTTTCATCTTCTTTCTTGTAAATATATATTTTCCCCCTCCCAAAAAAAGAAGCCCAAAAACAAACAACAGCAAATCTGAAATGCCCTTCTGGAGCAAATTGTCTGAAAGAAACCCTGGTCTCAAGAGCATCCAATTCCTAAGAGCATAAAAAGTGAGACAGAGAGACTTTTCCATAGAAAGATTATAGGCCTTTAGTTTATCATGATACTTACGGTGTGAGCTGAAGAGTGTTCATGCTTCTCTAATTTCCCATTTTTGCTTAAGCTGTTTTTTAAGACATGAATGGAACAGTTATGAAAACCTCACTTGTCTTTTGCATCATTTTTCATGAAATTTTGGCATAGTTTACAAACTGTGCCTCCTTGTTCCTCACTGCATTCCAACCAGATACATGCTCTGCTCATTGTTTTATTGTAGTGGTGTTCTTTATTAGATAACTTTGCAGGGTACAGGTTGGATGATCCCACACTTTCATATTCAACATTTTTTTAATTCAGTAGGCTGAACTGATGGGGAAGCTGATCAGGATGCTCACTCTCCTGATTTTTTACCAGGTGCATCCTCTGCAACACTAAAATAGGAGTCTATGTTCTCCTCATTCCGATTTTGTCACTGAAGAGAGAACTTATGAAAAGTTCCATCCATCCATCCATCTGACTGTCTGCCTGCCTGTCTGTTTGTCCACCAATCTGTCTGTCCATCTGTCCATCCATTTATAAGTCCATCTGTTTGTCTATCCATTCACCTGTCTGCCTGTCCATCCATGTTTCTACCTGTCTGTCTTGTCTTGTCTTGTCTTGTCTTGTCTTGTCTTGTCTTGTCTTGTCTTGTCTTGTCTTGTCTTGTCTGTCCATACCTCCATCATTTTTACAATTCATCCATCCATCCCTGTGTCCATATGTCCCCCCATCAGTCTGACCATATGTCTGTCCATCAGTCCATCCACCAGTCTGTCATTTCATCCATCAGGCCATCTGTCTGTCTGTCCATCCCCTTGTCAATCTGAATACCTGTCTGCCTGTCCATATGTCTGTCCATCTATCCATCCATCCATCTGCCCAGCTGTCTGTTCATCCACCCATCCATCTGTTTACTGGTTCTGAAACAACCCGCAAGAGCCCAGGTGGTGTTTGGAAGCCACCAACATGCAAGCAGTCAATGTCTTGGGCTCTCTTGGGTATGGGCTCATGTGGGGTTAAACTCCAACAAGGAAGCAGGCTGTGACATTATCTTTACTTCTCCATGGTGCTGGCCAATCAAACAGGTTGGTGGGGTGATGCCTGTCACTGCACAGCTCCTGATTGGCCAGCACCACAGAGGAGCAAAGATGATGTCACAGCCTGCTTCCTCGTTGGAGCTTAGCTCTGTGCAGGCACAGTCCAAGGTAAAAGATTGGTTGCTTGTGTGTTGGAGGCTTCTGAACTCTACCTGGTCTTCTGTGGGTCATTTGAGAACCAGCAGGTTCCAAAATGAATAGCCGATCCTGACTCCAGACCCATGCTTTTGGGACATCCACAACAGCATGTCTGGAGAGTAAACTGGGGCTACAAAAAAGCCCACAAGCTGCCACCACTCCCTCCTGGCTTTCCTGACTGTGTAGCACCCCATCTACCTCTCTGCCCAGGGCTACTCTTCAGGAAAGTGAAGATCGAAGAGCAGGTTTTTGAATTTCCCACAGCCAGGGTGCTGTGGCTGCAGGAAATTCCAAAGCCTGCTCTTCAATCCCTGCTTTCTCGAATGGTGCCACCCTTCGGGAAAGTGAGGATCAAAGAGCAGGAGTGCTACCCATTGGGAAAGCAAGGATAGAAGAGCAGGTTTTTGAATTTCCCATAGCCACAGTGAGAGTACTGTGGCTGCAGGGAATTCAAAAACCTGCTCTTCGATCCTTGCTTTTCGAAAGGGTAGCACCTGAAGCATTTGTAACCTGGGGTACCACTGTATTCAGGTTAAATTGGCATATTGGCACTTCACCAAAAATAAGTGGTTTTTGAACCAAAGCTTGGGCACTCGCTCTCTAAAAGGTTCACCATCACTGATCTATCTGATCATATTTCCTTCACTTTATCCATCTGTCCTTCTATTCCCACGCCAAAGCACTGTGTATAAATGTACCACACACCCAACAGCCAATGGATATTTGGTATGAATGTGATATTTTATTCAACGTTTCATTCTGCTGTCCTATGTCTGATGTATTGTATGTGTCCACAAAAATTCACCTTAAAGTAGAGTCTTTAAGGTGCCACAATTTGGCACTGACACATGGTTGTGACTTTTTTTCACCTTGTTTTGTTTTGTTTCTCTGCATTTTGCCTGACATTCAGTTACTTAAGTAATATCAAGGGGCTTGGATATTTTAAGAGGAAAATTTACACAAAGAGCAGGGGATGGTGGTGGAGGGGTGGAGGCTCATATGTGGACTAATGCTCCCTATCCGAAGGCAGTGTATATGAATTAAAGGAAAGTGTGATTACAATGTTTATGAATTGGTGCTTAACATGATCCCTCCTCCCTCAATCACTTTTTTTGCTTTTCAATGTTTTTCTTCGTGTCTCTAGTTAATACTACATTTCCAATTAACTTGTGTTTCTGCAGCTCATAAACCTTGCGACAAACCCATACGAGAATACAATTTTAATCTGTTTAAGATTAAGGTACTGCACTCTATGTCATGGGACACATTAGCAAAGGATGAGTGGTCTTTGAACAAGGCAAGCTGCATCTCGTTGCCCTCCCTTTGAATCCCCTACGATCTGATACCCGGATACAGAAAATTACAAGGCACAACAGTCACCAAAATTTTTCGGTCCCTTTCCCCAACAGATATTTCTTTCCTGCTGACTCTTCACTCCATTCTTATTCTGCAGATTGTTTGGAGAAAGCATGTCTCTTTCTTCTTGTTGCTGAGACGAAGGTTATTGCTGTTGTTGCAATTATTAGGAAATGTTAATCATGGTTAATAGCATTTTCTCTCCCCTCCCCCGCTGCCACTTTTTTTTTCATTGAAGAGGAAGAAAGCCAGCAATGTGAATGCTTGGGGGTAGGGAGAGAAAGAAGCAGCAGTTTTGTTTGGTTTTTCCTTCTCTAGTGAATATAGTTAATTTCGGAGGAACATGGAAGTAAATCCATCAACTTGACCAGATGGCTCAAGAGATTGGAGAAGGGATATTGAGACTTTCACCTCTAGATTGCTACTTCAAATGTGGCTTTAGCTAGGAGTTATTGTTAACTTGCTCACACTCAACTGGAGACTATCCATTTAGTGGTCTGCTTTCCTGTTCTTCTCCTTCCAGCTGTCCAAGAATCGCTTGTCTTCTCAGAATGATTTCCCACATGGCCTGCAAGGTCTGTGGCTCAGCTGCTCTGTTTCATCTTCCCCACTCCTGCCAATTCCACGGCATCCCTAATACTCCACCAGCCTTGGGGAAGATTGCAGCTGTCAATCACGTGACTCCATATGCTCCCCATGCACATATAAGAGAAGGCTGCACTGCTGACCATGGTTTACTCTAAAGTCTTCAAAGAATTGTACTTTAGTGAAGGTTCCCTTGTTGGTTTAGTTAAAATTAGAGATGAGGACACATTGGAAAAATGAACCACACTTTTGATGAATTTTGCTAATTTGTCAAAACTCCTCACTATAGAATCGGTAGTTCACCACATAGATCAATCCCTCATGAGCTCAGGATGAAGGAATGAGGAAAGGACAAGATGGCACCATCAAAAAGTAGGTCAGGTACCCCCATCTTCACTCACAGAGGGCTGTTTCTCACAGCTCTTTTCTCTTAGGGTTTTCAATTTAAAGCTTATTATCATGCAAGCAGAAAGGAGGGGTGCAAAGAAGGCAGGCAGAGAACACATGGAGCCAATTGTGCTTAGATGAATCAAGACTTATGAAAAATAAGAACCTAGTTTGCCTTACAGGTGCTACACAGTTGTTTGTGGTATATATAGAACTAAGTGTTGCCTATCGAAGTTCAGAAATCCAACAGCTACTAATGGCCATTATGAGAGGAAGGACACTCCAGAGTGGTCAAGAAGAGTGGGATGTGATAGCAAAGGAGTCCAAGCTTGCGAAAGTTTTAGAATTAAAACACCCTGAGGTCCTGCAGACTGGAGGATTCTGGGATTTAGTCCCCCAAAAAGGAGCTCTGGAAGTCATCCCCACTAAGAAACATACCTGATCTGTTAAAGAAAAATAGAATTTGGAAATTAGGTTTTTGGTATTTCTCTGGGTCTCCTGGGAGGGAGGGAGGGATCTCAGGAAGAATAGTGCTAGGAAAATTTTTACTTTTTCATATAGGATATTTTATTACATTGGGAACCTGTCTCCTTCCATTCCCGCTTGAAGCCCAGGACCCCAGCTCAGCACAATGGGGTCTGCACATCTCGTGTTTGCCTCCCTTCCAAATCCTTACCTGCCTCACCTCTGTGACATCACTAGGTCTAAGTCCTTTTAGGTCACAAAGGCATTCTCCTTGACATCATAAAGACCTGCTAACTATTTTTTATGTAATGGACTACTGCTGACCTAATGAGGAAGTGGCAGTGAAGGCAGGAGTTACTGAAATCCTCTATGCAATCTGGAATGTTCCTAAGTGTCTTCAGCCAACATGCTGCTGTCCTGCCTACAGATCATCCAACTGCATGCCAAGAAGTTTGAGCCTTCATCCAATGAGTACAAGGATTTGGAGGATGGAGCTGGCTTGTGGCTCCTTCCCCCATGCATTCTCCCCAAGCAGTACCACTGAAGCATCCTGGAGTGCTATACTCCATGTACTCCCTATGTCATGGGTTCCTCTGATACAACCTCACCCAAACATAATGGCATCTAACTAGTCCCCATTCCTTGTGAATTGGAGTGGGACCAAGGGACGTTATTTTACAGCTGTGTCACAGGTCTTACTGCACTCTGGTTTTCCCTTGGCAATCTTCCAGGCAGGCGTAAAACTTCATCTCAGGATACCTCACAAGATCATTGCCCAAGGTTGAATGGGTGCTTGTATTGAATCATTTATGAAACAATATGAGGGTTTTATTCCTGAGACAAAATTGAGTAAACTGAAGTTTTACCCATGATTCTGCATGCTGCACAACTGATAGATGGAGCTTATTAATTCATGACTGACAGCCAAGCAAATAAGTATTTCCAGTCTTTTGACATGGGTGAGCCCTATTCCACATAGCCTGATCTAAGGAGAAGCTTACTCCTCTAGACATATCTTCAAAACCTTCTTATTCTTCTTCCTAATATTATTATTATAAGAGCTGTTGGTTCTGAAGAAGCTGAAATCCTAACTAAGAATATACTTCATATTATGGGTAGTTTCATTTGGTGCACCACCTTCATTCCTTTCCCAAGGAGAAAAAAAGAAAAGAAAAGTCACTTTTCCCCTTCTGCAAGGGCTCTCTGATCAGCCTAATTAACAATGTGGGTGAAACAGCAAGGGCCAAGGAACTTGAGGGGAAAGCAAGTATTGCTTACTCAGTCACTATAGTCTTTCCTTGCCTGTTTCAATTGTGACACATTTCCATAGACCAAAAGACTTGATATGAGCTGTCATCACCAGTTTCAGCTGAAGGTGTTAAAAACCATGCAGGAAGCATGTAGCCCCTGAGCAGCCTTTGGGTGAAATTGCTTCTAGTCACCCACAAGACAAGAAGGGTTGACTTAATTGTCTTTGTCACTCAGTCTATTTCAGCACATCTGACGAAACCATTATTGAGAAGAGGAAAGCTCCCTGTCTGTATCTGTCTTTGTAATCACTTGCTGCTGTGATCATTTCGGGATGGGAGCTACTGTTTTGCAATGCTCCATGAGACTCAGTCCCCCTGCAGTGCTGCCATCAAGACCCCTGACAAAGGCAACAGCCTATGAGGACATGGCCTCTCATTTTTACCAAAGGGCCAATGGATTACAGAGCAGCAATTCAATGGTTTTTTTCATGGGAGCAAAATGACGAGTGACCAGCGCTAGTGTGGACCACTTCTTCCATGTTCATAAAACATAAATATGGCTGTCTGAATAGGGATAATGGGTAGAGGGAAGAACTAGCTCTGGGGCAGGGGCATCATATACAAAGTTGCAGGTAGAGCAGTTACCGGTAGAGATGGGCACAAACCAAAAAACAAACCAGGAAGTTTGTAAAAAACAATAATAACTGGTTCGTTAGTTCCAATCACTAAAATGAACCAAACCAATGCACTTCTAAAGCAATTTTTGATCTGGTAGTTCATTTTCTCCCATCATCTCCACAGTCTACCTCCACCTCTTTCCCACTAACCACCCCTACCTGGTCCTGCCATCTCCTCCTCCATCCTCATCCCAGCGTTGGCAGTGTGACCTTCAATGAGCCTGGGGGCTACCTTTTGTGCTTGTGCCAGGGTCCCTGCTGATCTCTGAGAACCGAGATCTGGTGCATGCACAGGCATCCCCATGCATAGTGATATCAGCCCCAGCTCCCAAAATCCAGACTGCCGTCTCAGTGCCTGTGCACAATCATTGGTTGATGGGCATGCCACGCACAGAGACAGCAGGTCTGGCTTCTGGGAGGGAAGCCAGGCCACTGTCTATGAAGATGGGAGAGGTGGAGGAGGAAGAGGAAGAGGAAGCAACAGCATAAGGTAATGAGATAATGGGGGCACTGGGAAGGGGGCAGGCAGGGGGCAAAGGGAGTGGTAATTTAGTTAGAATATTTTAAAAAAACAAGCTGGTTAATGATTTGGTTTTTAAGTTCCGAAACCACATTTTTCTGACTTGTGTCCATCTCTAGTCACCAGGGATTAGCTTCCTTTTAAACTCTGAGATGGCAGAACTGTTCCATTATCAAACCCCAGCTCTAGTTTTTTTTTCCTGTAAAGGCAAGCATTTCTGATTTCTTCTGGACTGAAAATGTTCAAGGTATTAAAAAAAACTTTTAGATTTTATTGCCAGTACTAGGATGATGTTTATCTGAGTGGATGGAAAAGCAACGTTTTTGTTACTCGGGAAAAGGAAACAAATTGGTACAAGTTTCCTCTGAAAAATAGAGATATATCCATTTCTTACAGTTTTTTTACAACTGCAATTTTGCACTGACATCTTCTATTTCACTTGCATTTCAGGAATGTATATTCAAAAAACTAGTTATTTCTTGTGCTGGGCGCCCCTGAATTCCAAGACTCCCCTTAAAATCTGTTTTTTAGAAGCCTTGTGGCACAGTGGTTAAATGGCTGTACTGTAGATGAAACTGTGCTCACAGCCTGGGGTTCAATCCCAGGTAGCAGGCTCATGGTTGACTCATCCTTCCATCTTTCCAAGGTCAGTAAAATGAGTACCCAGCTTGCTGGGGGGGATGTGTAATCTGCATACTGTAATTAAACTGTAAACCACCCACAGACCACTTTAAGAGATATGGGGCGTTATATAAGTAGAACACTTTGCTTTTCTTGTCCAAGGTCATGGAAATGCATTTCATAAACAATAATGACAAATTTGCAAACATGTGTGAAGTGACTTTGGTAAGCCCAGTTTGTGGGACAAAAAATACGCTTCTGCTTCTCTTCATCATCACCACTGGTGTGATTTGTAAATAACATGGAATGCTGTCTCAAAATTCCTCTCCCACTAATGGCTGAACCCCATGTGGAGGGTCCCAACACCACCTGAATCCTATCATAATCAGCTATGTGTCAAGGGACTACGAGACATCCTTATGAACCATTATTATTTTATGGGTCCACATATCTAAAAAGCAATTTGCCACAGTCCCAAGCTATGTCTTACCAAAAGTGTTTCAGCATATCAAGCCCAAAAACGTTCTGTAATGTTCCATTTTTATTTTTACTTCTAAATTGCATAGATGGCTGTGCTACAAGTGATGTATTCTAACACAATTCATTCTGTGAATAATTCTATTTAAATGTCCATCCATTTTAATGACTTTCCACCAATGCTTCATCTAAAATGAATTCCTTTTAAGATATGGATATACTTCAGTAAGTATATCTGTATATTATCCATCAGTACATTTCCAACCTATGAAACCTGGATCCTTGTCTTTGTTACAGCTGGTATAATGAAACTTTGCTGCCTGATTAATTTTAATAGTTTAGTTGGGCACCACAGGGAGAGTGGATATTGCCTGTTGTGCTACCAATAATTTGTCCCAGTTCAGTGAGAAGGATTTTGGTAAGGATAAAATCAAACCCTTCATCCTAGTCTGAAGGCATATGAAAGTACACACTTATTGGATTTGAGCTGGGGCAGGTCAAGGTCTCATCAATGTCTGGATGGAGGAGTTCCCAAGAGTTCCCATCAACACATACCAACTGGATATGTTATTGAAGTCATGATTCTCAGTGAAGCTATCTATGCCACACCTCCTGAGCTTCCTTCACCCCTCCCTTGGAAACCTAAACATTAAGGAAAATAGTAGAGATTAAAAATGTGGAGATAAAAAAAGTCATATGCAGATTTTCAAAACATCAGTGTCTAAAAATGAACACAACTCTAAAATACATAGAAGCACCATTGACAGGAGAAAGTATACAAAATGAATACATTAGAAAAGATGCATTCCAAAATTGCTAATGAATGTCCATACAGAAATAGAAACCAATCAGGATCAGGTAAAAATCCAAGGGGGATTTGTACAGACACAGCGAATTCAAGATCAAAATTTCCCTGCCGTTAACTCCTGCTCTTAGTTCTGTCACAGAACAAAGGTTGATGTGAATATAATAAAAAGACACATGACCTGTAGTAGAAGGGGGGCATATGTGTGTTTTTGTCTTGGGAATCCTGAGAATTAAGTCCAAATACATTAATATGTACCCCTCTTAGCTATATTAGATAATATGTTGGAATCGCCAGACTTTTATACTATTCTGTTTTTGACTGCAACAGTCATCCTCCCTCAACCGCGTGCCTTACGGTAATTTGTTAGTACAACTGCTGTCAGTCCCAGCCAGCATGGCACATAGTTGAGAATGACTGGAAGGCATCAAATTGTCAAAAGCCAGTGTATGAAATGCAACCTTGGTTATCCCAACATTTCAAGCAACTCAAACCTGTGTGTGTGTGTTTTTTTAAATCAAAATGAAGCATACTACACTAATTTGGCAGGTTCTGTCTCTGGCAAGAATAATTTAAGCCAGGTGTGGAGGTCAATGTTTTAAGCCCACCTTCTGGTGTTGTCTGATTATTCTGACATGGCTTCTTTTTTTTAAATTTTATTATTATTATTATTATTATTATTATTATTATTATTATTATTATTATTATTATTATTATTATTATTATTATTATTATTATTATTATTATTATTATTATTATTATTATTATGGTCCTGTTGTTCATCACAGGTGACTCTCAGCTAGGACATTTTGGCCCAGCAAAATTTAGAAGGCAGCTCTCTGATGTGTAGGAAAGGACAGAAAGCATAGTTTATGTTTCATGATCTTGTCCTCAATGGTTGCCCTTGTGCTCCAAAACAGCCTTAACAAGCAAATATTTGCTTCCTTCAGCAGCCACAAGAGGTTTAGAAGAGTAAAATGGTCTTCAGAAGAGCTGAGATGGCAGCATAATTTCCCTCAAAGTATCAAAAGAGAAGGTGTGCTATGAATAATCCATAGCCGCCACCAACTCAACTCCTAATGAAAACAAATTCAAGTCACTTAAATAATTAAAGGTGGGTTCTCCTAGAAACATAATGTACCCGCAAGCAAGAGCACTCATAATGTTCAGAGCAGCAAATTATCCAATTAAGATATGGACAATTAGAGATAGTAAATATCTGGTGGGGGGCATGTGTGTGCATGTGTGCAGTTTGCACTCATAATTTATGAGCTATACTCCTTCCTTCATCTACACTTGCTTGAATTTCCAGTCCAAAATATGGCCTCCTTTCACAACACTGAACAAATTGAACCCCAACACAAGGACTTGGACACCACAATATATGTAGAATATAGATAATCCTGGCAAATCTGTCAGGTTTAGTCCCCTCCATCGTCATTTTTTTAAAATCAACTGTTCTGTTTGGCAAATGTATGGATAAATCTAAAAATGCTGGGAAAGTCAAAACAGAAGAAAGAACATTCACAGTCCATGTTAGTGTCAGGATTTTTCCATGCTACTTTGTCAGCCTTCCCTTCCTCTACCTTTCATCCTACTGTCTGATTGTCTAATTGTCAAGATAACCTGAGAAGCTACTCTTCCATTTAGAATCAAATGGGTTCAAGTTACAGGAAGCCAAATTTAGGCTATCAGGAAAAAAATTATGAACTCTTGAAGCAATATGACAAGGGAACCAGTTACCTTGGGAGGTGGCCAGCACTCAAACATGTGAGGCACTCAAGAGAAAATTGGACCACCATCTGTCAGATATATTTTGACTTAAGATTCCTTCCTTGACATATATCTCTTTATTGAAGCAAGTTCTGCCAAGTGGCCATACTCTTATCTGGGGAAAAGAAAAATTTTATACAACTGAACCCACCTTCATATTATTTTCATTTCATTATGTCCCCCGATCTTCTCCAGAGTGCAGGAGACCTTTGCTCCAGAGTGCAGGAGACAGTTCTGAGATGCAACACAGGACCTCTGATAGTCTCTACTAGAGATGGGCACGACAACCGATGCCACGCGGCACAAAAAAAGTTTTTAAAAGTTAAAAAAAACCCGGTTCCCGGCCGAAAAGCAGGCGGAAAAATGCCTGCCGTGCCTCAGGGCACCTACCAGAGGGGTTGTTTCTGGAGGTCCCCAGCCTCCCCCCCATCCCCCGTCCTGGGCTGCTCTGGTGGGACTCACCTCCAATTAAAGCGCAAGCAAGCGGCACGGACGGCACAGGAAAAAACTTTTAAACTCTCCCCCCACCCATTCCCGGGCCAAAAAAGCAGGCGGAAAAATGCCTGCTTGACTAAGGGCGCAGGGCACCTACCGGAGGGGTGGTTTCTGGATGGGGGGGGTCCCGCCTCCCCCCCCGTCCTGGGCAGCCGGACTCGAGTCGCCAATCGCCATTCCATGTGGTGCAGGCGGGGGATCCAAAATGGGGCGGCGAACGCAATATTGTTTTTGAAATCGTGGTCCAAAAACACACAAGCACAACAGAAACACGCGAAAATTTATAAACTGCCAGATTTTTCACAGTAGCAGTGGGTTTTTTCTTGCAACAAAATGTCTCTCCTCTCCTCCTCTGTCCTCCATTGATTTTATTTTATTTTATTTTATTTACACCTGCGCAGTGCGCAATGATGGGCTGGCCGAGTGGCCAGCCATGTGGTGGGAGTGGACGACCATGCAAATTTTTGGAGCCATCCCACCAAACGCATGGCCACTTGGCCATGGAGACTTCTGGGATGTGCCAAAAGCCCCGTCTAGCCCCCTAACCCTAACCCTAACCCTTGACTCCTTACCCATACGTCACAGACTGTCTTCTTAGTGGGTCAGAGAGGCACCCAGAGGTGCAACCCACTAGCCCACCATAACCTTACCCGTCACTAGCCTAACCCTAGCCCTTGCACTAACCCACCTTAACCCTAAGCCAGATCTACTTGCTTGCATTGCACTACTACACACAGCAAGTACAATTCCCTTCTGTGTGAGACATGGTGGTGCGAGAGCCTTGTGCAGGGAAGGCATGACGCTGTCACTCTCACTGGTCTCATAGCCTGCAGCTGGTATGCAATATCCATATGGCTATTGCATACCATTTTGCAGCAGCAGCAGGTGAGGAAGGGAAACCCCCATGTAGAGGGGTCTCTTGGAGCCTGCTTCCCCTTCCTAGTGGGTGAAGATAGGAGGCACCCACGGGTGCCTCCAGGAGCCCACTTTCCCTTTATAGCGGGCCAGAGGAGGCACCCACCCCACAGAGGTGCCTCCAGGAGCCCACTCCCCCAAACCAGTACTAACGAAAAAAACAAACCGACTAATTTTTGCGTGAAACGGGACCGGCCCGACTAACGACAACTCTAAAAAATTTTTTTTTCAAGTCGTGCCCATCTCTAGTCTCTACCTCCACACAAAAAGATTTACCTGCCTTTTGTTTATCTCCTCTGCGACCACCGCCAAAAAAGGCTGGTGGAGTTCAATTCTCAACCGCAGAAATGGGAATGTTCTCTGCCTCTGCCTGGCATTTTCTTTCTTTCACTGTCTCCTCCAGCCCCCTCAGCATCTTTTTTTCTCTAATCTAGATGTGACGACTAGAATTCAGCCAAGACCTGAGATCCAGGTTTAGGGACTGTGAGTCTCTTTTTTATTGCCTTCTCTTGATCTTTCTTGATCTAGTTTAGAAAACAGAAGGTGGCCTGCATTTAGCCAAAGCTTGGGAGGCAAATGATCTTTTGGACTCTAGATCCCAGAATCCTCCAATCAGCACGACCACTGGGCATTGTCATCAAAAGAAAAAAAATTCCATGCTGACTCAGACCAGTGGTCTGTCTAGCTGAGTACTGTTTCTGAATGAATCTCAGCAGGGTATCAGACAGCAGAGGGCTAAGAGATGCTGGAGATGGACAGCATCCATCTTTTTGTATTCACAGCAGATTTCCTCCCATTATGCATGTCCCTGTTTAATCTCTCCCCCCCTTTCATCAATCTTGATTGGTATTTTCTTAATGTGCTTGCCTTCCCTACCTGTTTTCCTAATCAGGAAGGCCCAAATGCTTTCGCCTTTCTTAACAAAGACAGAAATATGAAGAATAGGGATGGAAGGGTGAGGGGGGTTGAAAGTTGAGGGGGGTGATATTTGTTTGGCAACCCCTGCAATTTAATGCAAAAAATCTCTTCAGTGGAAATAACAGTACTTCAGGAAAAATGTAGCTATTTTGTTATAAGGGCACCCATAGATTAATATGTTACATGATAACATCAGAAATTTGATGTGATAGTGACTCAGATATCTGCTTTTTATGCTCCAGGGTTAACATCCAAAAGGAAAAGTTGACAATTCTCATGAGGGATTTCCAGTAACAGGAAAAATGTGGGTTTATCCTGGCCAGTTCCTTCCTGTAGCAAAGGTCTGTTTGACAACCCCTCCTCCCTTGTTGGGTACCCCAGAGTGTTGTAGACTTTAAGATGATAATATATTGCGCAAAAGAGCTGGAAGATAACAGAATGAGTTTTGTATGATACATTTAAAGTGTTTTTTCTCCTCGGTCTAAGAAGCCTACAGAACTTTATTAAAAATAACATCCATTACCATATGAAAAACAACAATCCCTGTCCTAGACTGTATACTACAAAAGTTAGAGAAAACAGGATGGAGTACTTCTAGTAATTAAAGAGTAATTATTGTTGCCTTGTTGAAAAGCAGCCCTGACAATTGCTTTGTGGTTGGGTGCAGGGCTGGCGCATCCATTAAGGCAGTTGCCTAGGGCACCAAAATGGACAAAGGGCACTGGCCAGCCTGCTGCCCCCCCCTGCTGCCCCCCACCACTGGCCACCGTCATCCATCCCCCACCACCCATCGCCATCTGCCCGCCGCCCCCGTGCCCATCGCCGCCCACCCCTGCCCATTGCCATCCCCCGCCATCCGCCGCCCCCTGCCGCCCTGCCCCCCACCGCTGCCGCCGCCGCTGCCCCCCACCCCACTGCCACCTCCCACCCACCCCCTGCCCCACTCCACCCCCCAGCCCTCACCTAGGGCGCAAAAAAACCTAGTGCCAGCCCTGGTTGGGTGAATGTGATTAACTGATGGTTCGGGGGAAGAGTCAGTTTATGGGATTTTCCCTTGTGTGGTGTCACTTTATAAATGAGCAGAAGAGGGTATCCTACAGACCCTCTTGACTGCTGCCACTGGTGTTGGCAACATTCAGGCTGTCCTTTGCTGTGTACAGGTTGACATCTTTTTTCCTTCTGGCAACAGGGGCATGATACAGTGCAGCAACATTGGGTCATTTCTTGGCTTTTTGAATTGTAGGTACAGAAGCACAATATACTACATTCATAAACCAGAGGAGGTTGCTGGTTTGTTGGTTTGATTGCTGAAGAGGTATCCATGCAAAGTCTGTTTTTTTCTCCCTCTGAGGCTGATGAAATGGCTATTTCAGGGTGGCAGCACAGCGATGGAGATCACCTCATCCTGAACTCCTAGAGTACGGCACACACACATACAAACACACATGAAATAATAAAGCATTTCTTGTTGAGGAGTAACCATAGAGGATGGAATGGCCCTGCTCCTCTGCTCTGAAGATTTATTAACTCTCATTATCAATTGCATTGAGTCCCACTGGCCTAAATCCCGTTATTTATTTTTACGTGTGGAAGGCAAATGACATTACTACCTGTGGCTTCCCACTGGCAGTGAACAAGTCCCTGCTTGGATTTGCAGGCATGTACCAGCAGACCAGACTAGTGTGCACAATGAAAATCCAATTAGTAGTGAGAAGCTGCTGTGGGTCACACTGCTTGCCTTCTGCAGGCATAACTTGGCAACAGGATTTTGGCCATTAAATTGGTTAATCATTGGGCCAGCTTTGAGTGTGGTTAGTAAATAGTAAAACCAACCTTTACAATTAGAATTTTCTGGTGTAATGGGGGCGTAGTGGCCTACATAATCCACTCAACATAAAGAAGTATTAATTTTTTTCAAGCCATTCTCTCTCAAGAGAAATGCTACTACAAAAGAATGCCCTAAATCAAGCTGCATTTATTTGTAGCAACACATATTCTCTCTCTTTTCAATCTCCCTCTCTTTTTACAAAAGCTTTTTGTTATATGCTGGTTTCATTAAAATCTTCATCTCTCTAGACTGAACTATAGAAGTGAAGTGCTTAATACATTCCACGAAATATTCCTGGGTGTTCCATACACTGTGAGCTTTTCACCATGTTACATTTTAGTTTTATTAGCATTGCATTCTTAGCAAATTCTTTCCTTTCCCCATCAACGCTAGTTGATATTGTGTGAGATTTAGATACAAACCAACAAATGTAAATTTGGAATACTTTTGTGTATTCATGCATAGAAACAAAAGAAAAGAAGGAAGGATCTATTAAGGCACATTTTATTTATTAGATATGAGGACCCATCTCAATGGCAATGTACTTCCACTTTTGACACCAGTCATAAATTTAACAGTTGAGAGTTACACAATATGTTTTGTGTTACAGTGACAGAGAAAAATAGGGGAGTTTTCAAGGCCTGGAGAAATTTGCTGTTCCAGAGCCTGACACCAAATTTCAATTTACGTTAATTTCCCCCTGAGATGTACAGTCACGAGATAAAACATATGTTTCACTGGCATTTCCTAAAATTCTATTTAAAATATGAACTGGTCATTGTGTAACAGTCAGAAGTGAGGGAACAATAAGCTTCACTTTCCTGTGCGTAAGGGACATGCAGTGAAGTTCCACGTTTCTGAGGTAAAATCCTTGAATTCCACAGGGCTTGTTTGCCATCCTATATGGCCTGTAGAAGGGTGGATTACAGTACACAGAAATATAGGGATGAACTTCCCCAACAGTTTGGACAAGCCAATCCAGTTCAAAGTGATGCGTTCCTAGAACTGCATTGTCACATTGCAATCCTTGACATGTTCATACATCAGCCTGCCTTTCTGTTGGTATTATTCCCTGAGCGCGAGCTGGTTAGCGGAGTGGTTTAAAAGTATCTGTTTGCAGAGCCAGAGATTGGGAGTTCAGTTCCCCACTGTGCCTCCCAGGAGAAAGAGCCAGCCTGTGTAGCCTTGGGCAAGCTGCACAGTTTCAGACTGCCCCCAGAACAAAGGAATGGTGAACCGCTTCTGAGTACCCTCTACCTGGCAAACCTTGAAAAGAGTTGCAGTAAGTCAGAATTGACTTGACAGCACATGATGATGATTCCTTAGATCTTTCTAAGGGACCGCTCACAAATAGTGAGGGTTGGGCCCTTTACATCTGCTTCCCTGAAGCTTAGCACTGGCTCCCCACAGGTCTGTGTGCTTAGTCCCCTCCTGTATTCATTGTACACATATGACTGTGTATCAACCGATCGATCTACTGTGATTATTAAGTTCGCAGATGATACCACCATAATGGGTCTTGTTACAGGGGGAGAATCAGCGTACAGGAATGAGGTCCAAAAATTATCTACAAGGTGCCTAGAAAACAACTTGCATCTAAATATTATCAAGACAAAGGAGATGGTGCTGGACTTCCAGAGGAAGAGAGAGGAACCCATTGTACATCCAGGGGGGCTGTGTGGAGAGAGTTTCTTCCTTTAAATTCCTGGGAGTTTACCTCAGTAAACACCTCTCCTGGGGAATCAATACAACCAAAGTGGCCAGGAAGGCCCAGCAGAGACTGCATTTCCTCAGGGTCTTGCATAAGAACAAAGTGAAACAACAACTGATTATCTCCTTTTACTGGTCCACAATTGAAAGCATCCTCACATATGGCATTACTGTTTGGTATGCTTGATTGACAGCTGCTGACAGGAAGGCACTACAGAGGGTGGTAAGCACAGCTCAAAATATCTGTCCTCTAAGTGCACTGAACAACATCGCTAGGGATCGTTGCCTCAGGAGAGTTGAAAAAATTCTTAAGGATTCACACCCCGTTCAGCACCTCTTTACACTGTTACCATCAGGCAGAAGATATCGTAGTATAGCCTGCCGCACCAACAGACTAAAGAACAGTTTTTATCCATGTCAGGCGGCTGAATGGGAAATAATTCCATGACAAGTATAGAATGACTGACCTGTGGGTTGCTGCATTCTGTGTCAAGTATACAGCGTGCAATAAGACTGAGTGGTTGTTAGTGGGATGCGGGTGGGATGCGGGTGGGTTTGGGAAAGGGAGACTCAGCCAATTTCATTGTACACATGTTGTACATTGACAATAAAGGTATTATTATGATCATGAGATAGTCAAACCAGACCAATAATCTTTAGGATTAGAGATGGGCACGAAACACCAAAATGGCATTTTGTGGTCATTATTCGGGCCCTGGGGTCCGCTTCATTCCATTTCTGTTTTTTGGCCCCCCAGGGCCCACTTCGTTTCTATTTCTTGGTTTTTCGGGTGCGGCAAACTGCGGCCACAGGGAGCCTTCCCAGGGCCAGGCGCCACTGGAGCCAGTGGCATGCAGGCCGGGAGAGCGTTCCCACTGCCGCGGGGAGCCCTCATGGGGCAGGGACAAGCCTCCTGGGAGAGCCATCCCACAGCCGCGGGGAGCCCTCCCAGGGCCGGGTACCGCCAGAGCCGGTGGCAAGCCTGCCATCAGGAGACCAATCCTGTGACCACGGGGAGTCCTCGCAGAGTTGGGAGCTGATCCGGTCACCACCCCCAACAGGCCACCACCCCCGGAGCACTGCCAAGCGCTGCCCTCCCTTGGCCCCCCTCCCCAAGGACCGATCCACCGTGCCGTCCGCCACCCCTGTCGGGTCGCTACCCCTGGAGCCCCACGCAGCGCCGCCCTAACTGGGGCCGTTCTCCCCAGGAACCACTCCACCCCGGGAGCCGCCACCCCAGCAGACCGCCCCCCGTCCCCCCTGGGCCTAGGAAACCTGTGTGGGGGGGTTCTGCTGCAATCCCCCCCGTGCTCCAACGATGCCCTCCACTCCGGCTTCCGAGCCGGCTGCACCATTGCCGCTTCGCCACGTGGCCGAGATCCCGGAGCCCAGCCCATAAAGGCTCAGTTCCCACCTCTTCTTGTGGGATTGGCAAAGTCTCACATCGTCGGCTCCGGCGGGGAGGGGGCAAAGAGGCTCCGCCAGGACCAGACCCTTCTTGCTGCCCGGAGATGGCTGGACAGGGGGCTGGGATCCCGCCTCCGCGCGTGGAGGTGGGATCCCAGCCCCCTCTCACCGCCCTCCGCTGCTCCATTATTCATCGTGCAAGCAGTGTGATGGCAATAATGGAAACGAACAGAACTGAAGAAAATTTTCTTGGTTCTGTTTGGTTCAAGCCTGCCCCATCGCAACGGTCATTATTCGTACCGTTACATAACGGAACGAATAACAGAGAACGGTAACGAAAAAATGGTTGTTTCATGCCCATCTCTATTTAGGATTATTTTCTCCAAGATTGTTTTCCATGGGCCTCCGGCAATGGCAGATAAGGAGCATCTCCCCGAAAGCTGGTGCTGCAGGAGAAGTTAAAAATGCTTTAACAAAGAAAGACACCTGTAACAGTATTAGAAGTGGTTAAGGATTTAGCTAGGCCCAAATGTAAACACTGAATATTAAGGTGCAGTTAGTCTTATAGTTTTGCTCTTATCTCAGTGTCTGTGTTAACAAGAGCTGCTGAGGATGTCAACAAGGCTCAGGGAGGAAGCAAGAGAATCCTGATTTGTCTATGAATAACATGTGACTAGCTTTTCCTATGCTAAAGGACAGTGAACTGAGCCAAGAGAGAGACTTTGGGAAGATTTTTTCTCCCCATGAAATCAAGATTCCAGTGTGAAGATGTAGGCTAGTAATTTAGAGGGGCCTTCTGCCTCAGGCCTTGTAGAAAGTTAGTGTAGAAAACAGCTTTGTTATTTTCTAGACAGAAGCAATATTTTGTGTAATCTCCATTAGACTCAATAAATGCTTTTCATTATACAGTGATACCTCAACTTAAGAATTTAATCCATTCCGCATGCATGCTCTTAAACTGAACTACTCTTAAGTTGGGGTACCTATCTAAAAATTGAAAAAATAAGTTAAACAATTTAAAAAATGAAAAAAATGTAAGTCGAGCAGACGATATCTAAAATTTGTAAGGAGGCAGTTAAAACGCCAACAGTTTTCTGCTCTTAAGTCGGATTGCTCTTAAGTCGAGCTGTTCTTAAGTCAGGGTACCACTGTACAGAAGGTGCCTTGGTACTGTTTTTTGTAAGTCTGCTAAGCTACACAGCAACAGAGAGGCTGGAAGTCATTTGAAATATGAACCCACACAGTTATGAAAGTCTCCAGATTCCTGTATAGATCTTCTCTGGAGGATTTATAGTTGGTGGGGTGGGAGCTTGAATTAGCCCGGTCCCAGTGTAAGGTTCTGGTATTCCATTATAACACCAATAAAAATCCCTGCTGAAACCAGCTTATTAACAATACATTTAGCAGTGGCCCACACAGGTTGACATGAGCTGGCAGATCATAGAATCATAGAATCACAGAGTTCTTCTTACAAGTGGCCAGCAATACCACTTTTAACCAATACCCAGGCCCACAGCTGGGGTCTCTGTCACTTGGGGGCAAACATGGATTCTCTGCTCCCTCCCAATCAGGGAGGGTACAGAATAGTACAAAGTACAAATGCTGTTTTGACATTTTGGTGCCTCCCCACCCAGCACAGCACCCGGGGCACAATCCGCTTTTGCCCTCCCCTCCAGTTGAGTCTGTGCCAATACTCAAAGCAGATGGGACCTGAAAAATCTTAAAATGGGCATGTATGTGGAATACACTGTACTGATTCTTAGTTCCTTAGAGTGCTCTTTTCACTCCACTCCTTCCCACAAGTTCTGGCTTCTCATATTTTTCTGTTATTGGCTTTAGCAATATTCTCAGCATTGGCTCTCAGAGAGTGTAATTATTCAGCTTGGCCACGTGATCCCAATGTAGAGCACTGACTTAAACATGGGGATGTAACCAATGGTATATTAATACCAGGAGGAATTAATTATAAGATTGGAATGAAACACTTTCCGTATGCAACAGAAGGCTACATTATGAAGTTGCAATTTTATTATTTAGTTTTATTTCTTTAAATTAAACAGAGCAAAGTAGTTATTCCATCTTGCTGATTTAATAGGTTAATAAAGGCTGCTGACAAACATATTGTTGATATACAACAGAATGCAGTCCTGCCTCTTCATGTTGAGTAAAGTATTTAAAAAACTTTCCCTGAGGGGATGTTTTCATCCTAGCCCTGTATCTCATGGTGACAATGTTTACAGAAGAAAACCCTGTCTATTGTTATCAAGGGATGAGTCCTGTTGCTTTTGTTTCAGCGTTGCCATCTTGTTCTGTGTACAACACTCAATTATTTTAATGTGAAATATCTCTATCTACTTTCAAAGTTAATAATGAAATCAAGCAAAGAATTATGGATATTGCTGAGCCAGGATGACTTGGCAAAACAGCCGGCCTAAAAACATTCTTACCAGTTAAATATCTCATATTTATTGTGTATCAAATTATTAGATGCACCCACACCACAGTAGGCTGCTACCCACTATACCTATCCCTCTCAATGGAGGCCAGGACTGTCTCATCTTTGCTGTCTTTCCGGAAACAGGCAAAGACCTTTCTCCTCAGGCAAAGACAGATTACCTATTATAGTACGGGTCTATATGAATGAACCTACCATACATGGCTACATAGACTTTGTGTTTATAACGACTTATAATTTTTGGTTGCACTGACACTATGTTATCAACTGTTAGTTTTAATGTTGCCTTCTAATTATGTAAGATACCCCTCAATTCCCTATTTCTCAAACTGAATGTGTCTTAATTGTAATGGACTGTATATTGTCTCTCCTTATTGTAAGCCTTGGGTCCTTTTCCAAGGAGAAAAGTGGAATAAGAATACTCAAAAATAATAAATAAATAAATAATATTTGCAACTCCAGTAGTGCAGATAACCTGCTTATATACCGCCCCATACCACTTCAAGTAGTCTCTACACAGTTTACAGTTTAATTACAGTATGGAGGCTATACATTGCCCCCTCCCCAGCAAGCTAGGGGGTCACTCACTGGTAGAAAGAATGGTAGAAATCAATCACCTCATCCTTGGCTTTGCCACATTGGTATTTCCAAGAACTTTGTCCTTTACATGGTCCATTTTACTTTGACTTTACTAGTTTTGTTTAGATAGTCAGAATTTCCTGGTGTGTTTCCTCCTCCTGTTGCTTGTTGTGTTTCTCCTTAAGCTTTGCCTGTATTCCCAATAGAAAGCGGTAAATTATTGTGCAAATTAAGCAACATTGAACACAATAATGCTTTGTCTCAAACAGCAGACGTTTGGCTCAATTTGAGAAAATTACATACAGGGGCCTTGACAAATACAAATAGAACTCTATGTCTCACTCTCATCTGTCAGTGAGAAATCTCTCAGGGACTGCGTGTCTCTCCTCATAGCTCATCAAGCTGAGTCAGCTGGAACTGATCACATCAAAGAATTTGCCAAGAACATTCTACGTCTCTATTTTTTTGTGCGCATGAAAGTTTAGTTTTAATTTTTTTTGTCTACATATCCATATAATTCTTCATTCTGGGAGATCCACCTGAGAAACAACCACCTAAAAGTGGTTCACTTGGAGAAAAGGACAAATATGGAAAGCTTTGTGGCCTGACTTGGTCTACACCGTCCTGTTCAAAAATGAAGCTGTTCTGGTGTGATCTGGGAGCCTCCTTTCCTCACAGGAAGCAAGGTGAATAGGCTCATTAGGTGGACAATGGTGTGGGGTGTGTGAAAGTCCCATCTATGCAACCCTTCCCAACACCCATTCAGTATGGGTCATTAGCTGTGCCCTTGCTGGTGGAGGTGTGAAGTGTTTCTGAATTGTTTGGAGAATGATGAAAGGGCAGCTTGAGAAGTAGCAGACGGATTGTGCCTGTGCCCCCACCTCTGTTGAGAGAGGGGGGTTTTCAATACTCACATGAATGGCTTCCCTGACCCCTTTCTCAAACCACCAATCTTCTCTGTCTCATCTTTGCATGAGTGCCCTTTGTCCTTCCAATGGAGGTACACTGCTGATTCTGGTCCTGAACTATTGCCCCTCCTGTGCTAGGCCATCCTCCTGTTTAATGGCTGTTAAGTTTCTCCAATGTAGAAGTCTGCACACTTCTCACTGCATTGGACTGCATGTACTATATTGCTCCTCTTGTGTTTTGGTGTTGGGTCCTTTGGGTGGACAAGTCTCTGCCTTAGTGTGCTTGTGGATTTGAAGTAAATTGGGATGTAGTGTTTGACAAAAATCCTTTTAAGCCTTTATACACCACCCATGTTGTGAAATCATCACGTTCTTCCATCGGGTCTGGGTCTCAGGCTGATCCATTGTTTTTCTGGATCGGCACACCAGTTTGTTGAAGGCCCAGTTTGGATATCCACGGGCCTTAAGTGCTGTCTTCAGGTGCCTCTCTTCTTTTTTCTTGGCTTCTGAGGAGGTGGGGATGCTCTCTGCTCTGTGGTTTAGAGTCCTGATGACTCCTAATTTGTGTTGTAATGGATGGTGGGAGTCAAACAGTAAGTACTGATCTGTGCACGTCGGTTTCCTGTAAACTTCTACTCCCAGGCCACAGTTGGGTCTGATGATGGCTGCAAAATCCAGGAAAGCCACCCTGTTGTCTTGGGTGTCTTCCCTAGTGAACTTAATATTAGGTTCCACCACATTGTTGTGGTCTGTAAAGGCCTGTACTTCCTGAAACTTGATTTTCACCCAGGTATCATCTACATACCTGAACCAGCAGGATGGTGTCATCCCTGGGAAGGTGTTGAGTGCCTTCTTCTCCACTTCCTCCATGTATTGGTTAGCAACAATGGGTGACACTGGGGAACTCATGGCACAGCCATGCTTCCATCCGTAGAAGAAGGAAGGAAGGAAGGAATAGAGTCATTGTGGCTCACTGAATGATGGGTGCAAGAAAAGGTGAGGAAGGGAACTAGTTGACTCCATGGGCAGGACTGTTCCAGTGAGTCTAAGCTGAGGAAAAAAGCAGACAAGGGTGGTTACCTCTCTTCCACCTCCACACCATGCACCCCAATATTTGCCTCTCAAACTGCAGCTGTTCTCAGCTGCTGTTGGTGCTGCCTTCTTATTTGTGAGTATACCAGGTACCCATTTGTTTGCAAGTAACCCTTGCTCTGTGTGGGTCTGTAGCATGGGAAGACCTGTAACATGATCTCTAGTATGGATAGAAGGATCTCTCCAGTGAGAGTTAAAATGGGTTACACTTACAGTAGGAGCCTTTTCCATGCAGACTGGACCACACCAAATTCCCCTGTGTGGAGTGTGAAGAGGTCCTTAGCTGCCAAAGAGAATCATTTGGGTTGTGGAATCCAGGTTGTCATTTTCAATGCATGTCTCTAGAGAGCATGATTAGCACCTTCCCTTGTGCCTTTTGATTAACTGGCACAGTTCTCAACATTTTGTCAAGCATTCGATTTGTTTTACATTTCTGTTTTGATACGCAGAGAGACAGAAAACATCTGCTCCTAGTTTTATGCATTGCCAACAAAGCCATGTTTCAGCTCTTCCATTTTGGTCATATTCTACTGCATTCTGCCATCCAACAATTATTCTCTTTTGCATATCAATTATTTCCTGAATCCAAGACAGTATTATTCATTAACCTGTTTCTTTATGCTGATTTTTTTCCAGGAGGACCAATTTATTCTTCTTCTGCTATTTTACAGACGAAAGGGAGAAGAGGGATGCCGCAGAGCATTAGATAAGCATGGGAGATGCTACGAACACACTAAGCAGTAATGAAATGAAATGAAATGAAATGAAATGAAATAAAGGAAACTCTGTCAGACTCCTGCATCTAAAAGCCTTTTTGCAGCAAGTCTTGTCTCAGTGCCTCCATTTACCTGTCGGCCCGTGATTAATGAGATGTGTTTCAAAGTGGTGGTGAAATGTACAGCCTCATTAATAAGGATTGTTTGTAAACTGCTGCCACATCATTGGATGAAAGATGCCATGTAAACAACAGTGTTTAACAAAGAAAGTTCTGATAGTGAAAGACAAGACTCACAGTGAGAATGCTGTTGACTACATGGAGGGTTTCTGGAGGGGCTGGGCACTCTCCCCCCCTCTCTTCTCTCTCTCTCTCTCTCTCACTCTCTCTCTCTCTCTCTCTCTCTCTCTCTCTCTCTCTCTCTCTCTCTCTCACACACACACACACACACACACAGAGAGAGAGAGAGAGAGAGAGAGAGAGAGAGAGACAGAGACAGAGACAGAGACAGAGACAGAGAGGTGGGTTATAAAGCTTCTGATCTCTCAAGAAAAATCAATTGAAATTTTCCAATGGTATTTTTTCTGCCTTGGGAAATTTTAATTTCTTGAGAATAACGTGTTCTTACAAACATTTCTATGTGCTTTATGGTGTGGAAATGGTTGCATCTAACCAACAAGGAAGAAATGGTTGGGGGTGGGGGGTGGGGAGCACGTAGGCACATATAATTCTATTTGCAGTTACACTGGTCACATTGCATTTCGCTCTGTTTCTTCATCACGATTCAGCTGGAGAACCTGGCGATTGATGTGGTGTCATTTCTTACTCCTCTACACTGCAGGGTCCAGATATCTGTCATCAAGGTGGCACTTTTGTTGTGGCCATAAGCACAGGGGTGGCTACCTGCAGTGACCTTCTTCAAAATGCAATACTAATTCAACAGAGGAATTCAAGCTTATCTGGTCCTTCCCTTCTCCAGCATCAATTATTGCTTTTGGAAGGAGTCTCAGTATACAGTTGATTTAGAAAATCTTGCCCATATGTTTACAGAAGCCAGGTTCCCTATGCTTGCTACTTCTTACAATAACTGTGTGTCGTAAGGTCAGTTTTGACTTATGGTATGATGAACCTTTTCAGGGTTTTCCAGATAAACAGCACTCAGAAGTTATTCACTATTCTCTTCTCCAGGAACTGGTCATCTTCAAGCTGTGCAGCTTGCCCAACTCCACACAGGCTGGTTGTTCTGAACTCCCAGTCCCTGGCTCTGCAGCCAGATGCTAAACTTGACTTATCCAGCCAGCATCATATTTATTAAAAAAAAAGTTTAAAATGTACCAGTGATGCTGGGCAACAACTTTTCTGAGCTCTGTTTTGGATATATGCAGTTACTTATTTCCTCCTGCCAACTAGAGCTATAAAAACCAGGGGAAATTTGTCATTTGCCTACAGAGATTTCTCTCCCCCAAACACACACCACCACCTTCATGTGAATCGTCCAAGACTGCAATTTTTTCCATCTTGAATATTCTGTAATGACAAACTACAGCCGCCAGTTGGTAATCATTTGCATCAGAAGGTGCAAGGCCAAGGAGATGAAGCCAAGGGAAGCACCTTCCACGGAAGACTGGGAGGTGGTCCATCGACACAATTCAGACACTGGTAATCGAGTGGAGTTCCTTGTGCCACTCAAGGAGACTGCCCATAAGCAGTAGGACAAGGCTGACATAATGAAGCCTGCCAGGTGGAGAACCAGCATCAACCCCATTCCTGCCACTGCAAGCACCAAGTCTATTTGCCCTAACCCAAAACTGTCCTACAGAACTACCTGACTGTTGGTCTCAGGTGATGTCCCAGGTGCTGCTGCCCCATATCCCCTGCCCCAGGCAACCAACAGAACCAGCTGTGCATTCCAGACTTTGGCCATGCCACAGTTGCAAGCTGCCAAGCCTGTGGCCACCAATGCACCCATGCCACCCACCTGCAGGGACAGGTGACCACTTCCATCCAACATGCTGTTTAAGCTCACCCATGGGGAACATGGGACCTGGTGTAACAGAAGGGTCTCTTTCCATGGGACGGTTCCTCAGAAAATGAAGGAAAAGAGATTGAGAGGACATGAAGTTCTCAGATGTCCCACTGACAAATAGTTTACCTGGGGCAGTGGGCCCTTTATGTTGAGTTGAGTTTAAAGAAAAGGTTTCTGATTCTGACCTTGCTGTCAAGGAGGGGAACAAGAGGATTGCTCCCATTCTCAATGAAAAAATAGATTAGACTTCTGGCTTGCTTAAGAGACCCAAATGCAAGAGCAACCCAAACATTATGAAATGCCACAGGCAAGAACTCCACCTTCTCTCTGGCTGGGTTTTCATGAAGAAGAATCTTCAGGACAGTGAAAGTTTTTTTTTTTCAGGAGCACATTATTATTCTGAAGGAAGGGGCCAATGAGGGGAGAGTACTCGAATACTGCAAGAATAAGAAAATGAAAGCATTAAATTCATGGAAACCTAGGAGAAAATTAAGACCTAAAACACAAGCGAAATTCTATTAGTGAAGATAATCAGAAAAACTGGGAGGGAGGGATGAAATTGGGTCTTTAAATGTCTTCAACCTGCATGGATATTATGTTCAAATATTAAAATATATATAACCTACTATCACATAGCAAAAGCAAAAAGTAGCTTTTCTTTGCTTCCTGCTGCGCAATGGCATATCTGGGGACAATTAGTCTCAGTAGTTAGGAGGCATTTATTAATCCTGTCATCTGCTGGTGATAGCGACGAAGAATGCAAGAGAACATGGAAGTGCAAAAGCTTTAGAAGGAGCATTGCATGGCACCATGGCCAACAAAGCCAGACATATAGAGGATGGCACCATCATGGCTAACCACATCTAGAAAGGCTGCATTTCCTCACCTCTGCTGCAAAAAAGTTCTCACAGAGCATCGCTTCTGTACCATACCTATAGGAATGTCCCCTTGGGAGATATTAATAAGCACATCCAGCAAGCCTCCTGCACAAGGGTCCTGTGGGAAATATTGACCCCCCCTGCATGGGGATGCCCCGGGAGAGGACAATGGAGCCCATGGGATCTAATATTCAGGAAGCAGGATACTGTTATCTCTTCCTCCCACCAGGCCATGACATGGCCATAGGAAAAAACAAGATCATTCATCATCACCCTTCCTGCACTGCTCACATCATGGAATGGGATGAAAGGAAATAACAAGCTGCTGGGGTCATCCATCATCCAGTCCCTCGCTAGGTGACACATCCACATCATGTAAAGCCCTTCCCAGGAGTTCATCAGCCAATGGCAGGCTGACACATAGGATATCCCGCCATATCTGAAACCCTGCCTTTTATAGCTAATAAAAGTGTCAGGCCTCCTGGTTGCAGAGAGTGATTGCAGGAGCCTGGAGGCCTGGCTTCATGAAACCCAACAACGTGCCTATGTGTGGACTTATTTTCCTACACATACTCAGGGCTTAAAGGACATCTTGGTCCGAGGCAGTGGTGGAACCTGAATGGACAGCATATGCTACAGACTCATGTGCTTTCATCGTATAGCGTAGCTTTGCTAAACACTGCGCTTAGCCAACTCCTCCATGTGTCCAACAGTCCAGCCACACCGTGTACCACATCCTGGACCTCTTATCACCAGTCTTTGGAATAAAGGAAGCCATCTTAAATCAAATCAGATTGTGTGTTGAAATATCCCAGCTTGGTGGTCCATGTTAATTGGAGGCACTTTCCAAAGTCCCAGCTCCAGCAGTTGTTCTCATTATCCCCAAGTGGACTCCCCATCCCATCCTCCACTCCTTTACTTAAAGACATAAGGGACTTGGACTGGAACATTTGGTATGAAATGAAATGAAAAGTATTATTATGTTTTATTAAAATATTTTAACCTGCCTTTCTCATGAAAGAAAGAAAGAAAGAAAGAAAGAAAGAAAGAAAGAAAGAAAGAAAGAAAGAAAGAAAGAAAGAAAGAAAGAGGTGGACAGGCAGATGGACAGGCAGGCAGGCAGACGGACAGTAATCACTAGATACTGGATTTTCATGTTTTAACAAAAAACTCAAAACACAAAATAAGCTGTTTTCTGTTTGTGTGTGTGCATGTGTGATCTGATTACTGAAAGATAGTCTTGAAACATGAGAGGGAAGTCCATGAAAATCTGGTGTTTTTTATGTTCCCATTTTAATATTATCTTTCCTTCATTCTTTGTATGATAAATTCCCTGAGAAATACTTCATCCAATATCAATATCTATTTGAGCAATCAAAATGTCTTTGAGGTTGCTTGGTTTTTTTTTTTTATTAAAGATGTATATTTTGATGTATTGGGTGATGATTGTGTGCATCCTTGGATTTGTGTGGGCCAGTAGGATGGTCTTTGATCTGTGCCAATGTACTACTGAGCTGTGCAAACAGCCTACACACATCCAAAGATGCACACAATCACCAATCAATACATCAAAATATACATCTTTAATAAAACCAACCAAGCAACCTCAAAGACATTTTGATTACTCAAGTGGTTATGATATTGGATGAAGTATTTCTTAGGAAATTTATCATACAAAGATGCCTGCATAGGTGTGGTGACTAGAGATGGGCACGACTAGGGAAAATGACATTTTCGAGTTGTCGTGTGTCGGAGGCAGTCCGTTTCAGCTCGTTTCTGTTTTTCACGAAATTTCGCAAAAATTAGTCGTTCGTTTTTTCTTTTTTTCATTTTTTCATTGTCGTTAGTACTGGTTTGGGGGGGGGTAGCGGGCTCCTGGAGGGAGCTACAGGAGTCAGCCAGAGCCACAAGTGACGGACTGGCAGACTCTTTGCACCCGCTGTGTCTCACGTACTTGCATGTAGTGCAATGCAAGTAGATCTGGCTTAGGGTTAAGACGGGTTAGTGCAAGGGCTAGGGTTAGGCTAGTTGGGGTGAGGTTAGGGTGGTATTGGGGTGCACCTCTGGGTGCCTCTCTGACCCACTTAGAAGGACAGTGTACTGGCGTATGGGTTAGGCTTAGGCTTAGGGTTCGGGTTTGGGCGATTAGTGGGCTGTTTATGCCCGATTGGCACATCCCAGAAGTCTCTGTGGTCAACCTGGCCAAGTGGCCATGCGATTGGTGGAAAATTTGCATGGTCCACTCCCATGGGTGAGCCCATCATTGCAAATGCAGGTGTAAAAAAATAAAATAAAATAAAATCAACGGAGACTTTTTTTTGCAAGAAAAACCCACTGCTGCTACTGTAAAAATTCAAGCATTTAAAATAGCTAATTTTCGCATGTTTCTGTGGTGCTTTGGTGGGGTTTTGGGCAACAATTTCAAAAAAAATATTGTGGTCGCCATTTTGGATCCCCCACACTGCATGGCAAATGGATGCACCCTCCCAGCCTGGTACCAGCAGCGCAGCAGTAGCAATAGCCAAGGACTCAAGGGGAACCCCCAAATAAAACATTGGTATGTGCCCTCAGACAGCCTACTTTTAGGGCCGGGAATCGGGTTTTTTTAACTTTTAAAAACTTTTTTCTGTGAATTGCGCGATCGCCGCAATGCAATAACGAGCACGACAAAAGACCAAATGCCTGCATAGGTGTGGTGAACAGTTTTTCATCTTGGTGACAGTTTTTCTTTCTCATATACAGTACTTTTGTTTTCTTTTCAAGCAGATCTCTTTGCTGTTGCCTCAACTCTGCTCTTGGGAGTAGTTTTAAGGGTGCTTTAGGACTTTTGGAGTGGCAGAAAAGAGTTCAACTAAACACGACTGAAGGAAAATGAAACAAAATGACTCAAATCAGGCCTTCCCCTTTTGAGGAAAGGACAGGTATGCAAAAACCCATGAAACCAGAAGAGACATAAGACACGTCTCCAACCCCCCCCCCTGAAAATGAAAGAAATGTGATTTTTTTACCACTCACATCTGCAAAAGCAATAATATAGGTGAGGACACAGTTGTGCTAGTTTAACACTTGCTTTGATCCAAAAAGAATTTGGCCTGTCTTTGAGTACTGTGCAAATATTATTACCGCAAGTCTCTTTTTTCTGTTTAGCTTCTTCATTTTCACAACCAGTTTTATTCCAGTGCTTACAATATTCTTGTCTATGTCTGTGATCTCACTGGGGATAACAGCTTCAGATGATAACATATTCTGATCTATGATCAAAAAGGGGAAAAAGAGGACCCAAATAATTGCCTAATCAACTTGACATCTATTCCTGGAAAGATTCTAGAGCAGATTATTAAGCAGACAGTCTGTAATAATTTAACAAGCAATGCTATCATTACAAGAAGTCGACACAGGTTTCTTAAAAACAAGTCATGCCAGACTAATTTGATCTCCTTCTTTGATAGAGTTACATGCCTGATAGATGAGGGGAATGCTGTGGATGTTGTTTATTTTGATTTCAGTAAGGCCTTCGATAAGGTTCCCCACAACATACTTGCAAATAATTTAGCGGAATGTGGGATAGATAATGCTACACTTAAGTGGATTTGTAATTGGATGACTGATTGTATCTAAAGGGTGATCATAAATGGCTTCTCTTCCAATTGGAGAGAGGTGACTAGTGGGGTGCCCCAGAGTTCTGTTCTGGGTCCGTGGTGCTTTTCAACATCTTTATTAATTATTCGGATGAAGAAATAGAGTGTAGACTAATTAAATTTGCAGATGATACCAAATTAGGAGTAGTTGCTAATTACCTTGATGATAGGATAAGAAATCCAAAATGACCTTGGCATATTAGAGTGCTGGGCCAAAACTAATGGAATGAGTTTCAACAGAGAGAAATGTAGGGTCCTGCATCAGGGGGTTAAAAAATGAGTTGCATAGATATAGGATGGGAGATACCTGGCTGGAGGGTAGTACATGTGAAAGGGATCTAGGAGTCTGGGTGGACCACAAATTGAACATGAGTCAGCAGTGTGACACGGTGGCCAACAAAGCCAATGTGATCCTTGGTTGCATCAACAGAACCATAGTTCAAGGGAGATGATAGTACCATTCTATTCTGCTCTGGTCAGGCCCCACCTGGAGTACTGTGTCCACTTCTGTGCACCTCAATTTAAAAAGGAAGTTGGCAACCTCAAGTGGGTCCAGAAGAGGGTGACCAGGATGGTTAAAGGTTTGAAAGAAATTTTGTATGTGGAGCGGCTTAGGGATCTGGGAATGTTTAGCCTTACAGAAAGAAGGCTGAGAGGGGACATGATGGCCATGTTTATATGTTTGAAAGGATGTCATATCGAAGAGTGGACAGGATTGTTTTCCAGAGCTTTGAAGATTACAAGAAAACTACAGGAAAAGAGGTTCCATTTGAACATTATGAAGAACTTCCTGATGGTTAGAGCTGTTCAGCAGTGGAATAAGCTGCCATGGAGGGTGGTGGCATCTCCTTCTTTGGAGGTTTCTAAGCAGAGGCTGGATGGCCATCTGCTGGGAGTATTTTGATGGCAGTTCCTCCATGGCAAGCGGTTGGACTGGATGGCCACTGAGGTCTCTTCCAACTCTATGATGCTATGATGTTTCATGCCAAAAGAGATTCCATGGTCCCACGGGTTTCCAACTTCTTTTTTCTTCAGAGACAAACTGTGATTTTAATGAAATAGCTATCTTGCTAGATTTGATTGGGTAGCATTTGGTTGTAACGACTATGGCAAAACCCACTGTGAGAACACCTGTGGAAGAAAATCCATCTTTCCAGAGCATCCTATGCTAAATCATTTTATCTGCAGTGGCAGCCAATTCCAATTCCGCGCTGACTTCAAGGTTCTTATGTTGACATACAATTAAGCACTAAATGGTGTGGGGCCTTGTTATCTGTCAGAACAGCTCCTGCCACAGAGAACTGCCCATAACATTTGTTCCTCTAAGACAGGCCACTTGAAGTTGGTGACCCCAAAGGAAGCTCAAAAAACTGCTACTAGGAACCAAGCTTTCTCAGTGGTCGCACCCCAGCTGTGGAACCAGCAGCCCCCTGAGATTGGTTTGGCCCCCACGCTACAAGTTTTTTAAAAAAAAAAAAACACAGCTTAAAACCTGGCTGTATAGAAGTGCTTTCCCTGACCCCTGATCTGGTTTATATTTTAATCCGCTTCTGTTTGTTTTTGCATGTATTTGATTCATTATTTTTGCTTTGTTGTCAGATTCAATTGTGTTTGATTGGTTAGTTTTTATTTCAGTCTAAACATTGTATATTATTTATTATTCATTGTATTGCCCATGTCCTAACTTTTATAAACCACCCATAGTGGTGATTGGCCAGATGGTGCAGTATAAAGATAAAATAAAATAAAATAAATATTTCTCAACAAATCATTGCAGCTGCTTCAGGTTCCAGGGGTGGCAGTGGTTTTCAGACACTGAGGCCCCCAACCCCTCTTCTTCCTAAGGCTCTCCAAGTCTTCCCCATGTTGAAAGGAATCCCGTGGCATTCTCAGAGCCTTATCTGGGAGAGGACTGGCAAATTTAATTAAAGATTAAAAATCCATGGCAGATGACACCATCAGGTTTTACATGTTGGAATTGCACAACAGGATTCTGGTCAATGACAACTATTGAAATGTAGGTGGTCATCTCTGGTCATCCAAACTCTGAATCATCTGTTGAGATATTATTGACGCCTGCCATGTATGTAAAATTATCAATTACTAAAGCAGGACAGTTTTGCCTCCTTTGGAAAAAAAATTGTCTGCCACTGTAAATGTAAAGGTAACCCCCACCCCTACGGTGCACATGTGTGCTAGTCGTGTCTGACTCTAGGGGCGGCACTCATCTCCATTTCTTAGACAAAGAGCCAGTGTTGTACAAGTCCATGGCCATGTGGCCGGCATGGCCAAACACATTTCTGCACACGGAACACTGTTTACCTTCTCACTTTTCACGCTGGTACCTAATTGTCTACTTGCATTTACACGCTTTCAAGCTGCTAGGTTGGCCGTTGCTGGGGTTAACCGTGGGAGTTCACTATGCTGCATGGCACCCAGGATTGCAACTGCTGAGCTGCCGACTTTGCAGCCAACAGTTTCAGTGCTCCAGCCTGCTGAGCCACCACACCACTTGCACCGCAACTCTCTCTAAACAACACATACACACCATACTATCACATAAATTATGTGCCACAAACAAAGGGTTGGAACCAGAATCCAATTACATCTGCTTAATGCTTCTGATCTAATGGAGGAATCCAACTTGGAGAAAGAAAAGAACTGACCATCTTAGATTATTCCTTTTCCTTCTTCTCACTGTATGTTCACCCTAGTTTTGCTCTGGAAGAGTAGCTGGTCTTCTTAGACAGGGGACGAGATAATCATGGCATGCTTGAGAGGGAGAAAGTTTCCTGTTACCCTTCACTTTCTTGGGGGGGGGGGAGCTCATGAGACCCAGTTACTGTTAGGGGGGGAAAAGAAGCCAATCCAAAGAATAGTGCAATGCCTCAATTAAAGCAATTCTTTGGTTCATTATTTGCAAGAGTGAAATTGAATTACTGCAGGAGAAGGGAAGCCAGTTTTGCAAAGTAATTCTGTGTGCCCGGGCACAGGCTATTTTCACTATCAGCACAGAGTTAAGGCGCAAATAAAATGCATCAGCAAAGCAATTCAGTAAAGCAATTAATGATGAAAATAGCCCATTTCACCACATCATTGACTCATACGGTGGAAGGAGAAGTGACTGTAATTAAGAACAGGGGAAACGGAGCAAATGAGCTTCCCGCCTTCGCCCACCCAACCGCCCCAACGTATGTTTATATAGTTATCAAGCTATCAGTGCTGGATCACTACCCCCAAATGGAAGGTTGTGTCTGTTGCTTCATGGAAACTCTCTGTGTGAAACCAATATATGCTCCGAGGCCTCAGTTTCCCCAGTCACAATGATAACCTGTAGCATTTCCCCTGTGCCTCTGAATGGTTCTGAGTGCTTCATGCACATGATGTCAGTGAGCCTTACAACATCCCGTTCTTGGGCAAGGTGATTGAACGGGAAGTGGCATCTCAACTCCAGAGTACAGATGGGCACGAATCAAAAAAATGGCATTTCGTTTGTCGTTTGTCATTTGGAGGGTCCGTTTCAGTTCATTTCTGTTTTTGTGAATTTTTGCAAAAAATTCATTTTCGTTTTCGTTTGTTTCATTACCATTCCGTTACCATTTATTTCATTTTTTGTGATTTTTTTTTAGGATTTTAAGCAATTCACTCATATTGCAGTAATGGAAACAAAACGCACGACAAAATTTCCAGTGTTTCCGTTAGTTTTGTTTCATTTTAGAGACAAAATTCGTTTGTCGTTTCGCTATGTAACAACATGAAAAACAAAAACGGAAATGAAAAATTGTTCATTTCGTGCCCATCTCTACTCCAGAGAGTTTTGTATGAAGCTGATTATCTAGATCCTTTTCAATCAGGTTTCAGATCAGGCTATGAGACAGAATCTGCCTTGGTCACCTTAGTAGATGATGTATGCTGGGGACTAGACAGGGGGAGTGCATCCCTGTTGGCCCTGCTGGACCTCTCAGTGGGTTTCGACCCCATTGACCAGATGGACATATTTGAGGACCAACCATGGACTGGATTCCTTGCACCTACGTCTGGCCTGCTCTGATGAACTTTCAGGTGTTGGATGTGCTAGGCATATCAATGGCTAATATATGAAATGCTTTGTCCGGCCACATTGGCTGTCATCTCAGAACAGAAACTGGGAAGTCTCCAGTTCAAGTCTCTGGACAGCACAATCTGGTGACCTCCCAGGCAGGATGTTCTCTACCTCATGCCGTGTTTGCCTGCTTTCCCTGTCCTGAAAACTCCTCAGCCTTGTGTGCGCTGTAGTCCCATGCTACTGGGGCTTATATCTCCAGTACCTTGGAGGGCTTGTGCTGGACAACCAGTAAAGCATTACTTACACTTTTTACTGGTGCAGCTAAAGTAGAAACAATGGGATAAGGATAACTCAAAACCAGAACTCCCCAAACACAGAATCACAGGAGACTAAGTTGTTAGACCTGTATACATAGGACCCCCATATCCACCCTTTCAGCGGAGCCCCCTTGGCCACGCCTCTTTTTGGCTGCTGTGTTGTTTTTTCTTGTAACGGCCACCAGGAGTGGTGTTTTTTTTTTAAAACCTATTTCTAGACCACTTTTAAAAGTGATTTAGCTGAAACTGCAGACATCATGCACTGGTTTTTTTTCTGGGTTCCCCCCTCTGTATGCCTTATCCTGCCTTCGGAAAAGCAGAAAATTAGCTCCATTACTTAGAATGGAAGAACAACAGCATGACGTTACCCTAAAAGAAAAAAAATCCGAAATAGAAGGAGATTATGGGGAAATGACAGACAAAATCAGAACACTACTGAGTTCAGTACTGAAAGTTTTGCAGCCTTTTTTAGATCAAAAATAGAGGCCATCTGGGCCGGTCTCGACTCTGGTTGCACTAGTCCACCCTCGCCATCTCCTGATGCTGCACCCCTGGCTCTCCTCGATTGGTTGAGTTTGGGCCTGTTTCCCCTTTGGAGGCTCTCAGGGCTATTGCCCACTGCTGGCCCGCGTCCACTCCCTTCGATCCTTGCCCTGCCTGGCTCATAAAAACTGATGGAGGGAGAATGCCGGAATGGGCCTCTGCCCTCCCATCTGAAGGAGACGGTGGTAAAGCCCATTCTTAAAAAACCTGGCATGGCATCGGACAAATTGGCCAATTATCATCCGATTGCCAATGTCCCCTTTATGGGCAAGGTTATCAAGAGGGTGGCCGCGACCTGGATTCAATCTTATCTGGAGGAACAACAGTGCCTTGACCCATGCCAGTCTGGATTCAGGCCGGGGCAGGGGACTGAGACAGCTTTGGTCGCGTTGCAAGATGACCTGATCCGGGGGGGCTGACAGGGGTTGCTCTACTCTGTTAGTCCTTCTGGATCTGTCAGCAGCGTTCGATACCATCAGCCACGGTATGCTACTGGACTGGCTCTCCGAGGTGGGTATCAGAGACACTGTTTGCAGTTGGCTCCAGTCCTTCTTGGAGGGCCGGATCCAGTATGTGCAGCATGGGGGAGAGCTGTCAGCCCCGTGGACACTCCCTTGTGGGGTTCCGCAGGGGTCGTCTCTCTCCCCCATGCTGTTTAACATCTATGTGAGGCCGCTGGCTGGGGTCATTAGGAGATTTGGAGCCTGCTGTCACCAGTACGCTGATGACACACAGCTCTATCTCTCCTTTTCCACCTCTGCAGTGGAAGCTGTCCAGACTCTTGACCAGTGCCTGGATGTGGTCATGACATGGACCAGGGCCAACAGGCTCAAACGCAAACCCGAGAAGACCGAGGTGATGTTCTTTGGGAGTTCCCCGTCAGGATATGGAGGCCCTCTCCCTAGTCTGGAGGGCGTTTCCCTCCAGCTGGCGGACAGGGTTTGGAATCTGGGCATGGTTCTGGATCCGGCCCTTTCAATGTAAGCCCAGGTGGCTGCCGTGACCAGAACTGCTTTTTACCATCTTCACCAAATTGCCCAGATCCACCCTTACCTGGACGGTGACTCCCTGAGAACTGTAGTGCAAGCGTTGGTGATCTTGAGGCTGGACTACTGCAACACTCTCTACATGGGGCTGCCCTTGACTCTCCTCCAGCGTCTGCAGCGGATGCAAAATGCCGCAGCCAGGCTGGTGGCGGGTGTGTGCCGCTATGACCACATCACCCCAGTCCTGGCTCGTTTGCATTGGCTACCCATTGCATCCCAGATAAGATTCAATGTCTTGGTTTTAGTTTAGAAAACCCTCCATGGCTTGGGACCAAACTACCTGTCAGAGCGGATCGCCCAGCGATCAACTTCAGCCCATCCAATTTGGCAGTTGCGAGCGCACTCGCTTCGGGTGGCCACCCCTAGAGAGGCCTGGGAAACATCTACCCGGAACCGGGCCTTCTCGGTGGCCGGCCCGTCTCTCTGGAATCATCTGCCCAGCGAAGTGCACTCTGCAGAGTCCCTGATGGCATTTCGCAGAGCTTTAGAAACCTTGTTCTTTCGTGAGGCCTTTGGTGACCTAGCGTAGCTGTGATTTTGTTTTGTTTTGTTTTCGCGATCTGGTTACTTAGATTTTAGAAGCTCCACACCAAGGATGTATATTATGTTTTTAAATTGTCTATTGTGTCTATGTTGTTTGTTGTAACTTCTGGCCGTATCGATCGGCCCACTGTTAGCCGCCCAGAGTTCCCACGGGAAGATGGGTGGGATAGAAATTGAATGAATAAATAAATAAATAAATAAATAAATAAATAAATAAATGAAAAATAAAAAGCAGTTTAGCAAAGTGCAGACGGGGAAACCGGTTCATGAGAAAACACCAAGTCCAGAATGCTGAATCGCTTTGGTGACCACGTGACCGGGGGGAGGGCAAAAAGCAATTCAAAACAAAAAGCGGTTGCTGTTTGAAGTGTGGTAGCAGTACTAGTCTCCAGTGACACAGTTTGACTCTTAAATACCTTTTGTAGGCCCTTCATAGCTACTCTTTCAAATCGGTCTTCTTTTGAGTCCTTGTCTGTGGTCTCCATTTCAGTTGACTTTTGACACCTCACCTCTTGGATGCAAACCTTGATGAAGTGGTGACGTTTATGTGGTCAGGAAAGCCAATAGCAATGCTGCCAGGAGGCTAGACTCTTTAGGGTAAAATGGTCAAAGCTGAGATATCCGACTAAGGCTGTGATCACACTGGGATATAGATTTGCAATTTGAACTGCTTGTGAAGTGGTGCAGTGCAGTCTATTTCTGAGCAATCCCATGTCACCTGGATAGATGCATTCTGGTCTGACTCCAATCTGTGCCCAGTTGGACATTTTTTATTCAGCTGTCAGGCCTCGGCTTTTTTTGGGCCAGGCTAGAGTGATTCTTCTGCAGTTGGAAGGATTACTTTATGGGAGACTGTTTTCTGGTGTGGCCAGGCAAAAGCCTTTGCAGCCATCTGGTTGCACCCACAGATTCAACCATGCTCTGTAGGATTGAGTACACTTTGGTGGGTTCCAGCAGGCTGTGTCCCATGCAGCAGCTCCTGACTGCTAGCCTGGGCACAAGGCTTTTTATTAGTTGCAATAACCAAGCATCACAAGGGGTGGAGACAGGGTCTATGTGCCAGGAGTCAGGTAAGCTGGTGAATTCCTGGGAAGTCTTATCTAGAGTGGTAGAGTTGGGATATAGAAGCCTTATCACAGGCAGCTGTGTCCTGTCCTGCAACCCCCTCTCACAGGCTTCCTGGCTGATCTGGGGGAGAGACATACAGACCAAGCTGGCTTCCTGAGTATATGGGCAATGGAATTCATTTCCTTCCATCCGGGGCCTCCCTGCTCAGATAGATAGGTTTAATGATTCCCAAATGCCTTACCCATGCAAACAGCTGGGGTACTGTCCTCTTCCCCAAGGGGACATCTCTATAACCCTCTTCAGGAATAAGTTGTTACATAAACAGATGAGAGTATTTTGTGAAGAAAGAATTGCTGTGGTGATGAAGGGCAACCACTAGGAGGCAGTAGTAGTGGGAAGTGGTTCTGATGGAGAACATTTCATAGACATCAGTGATACCCAAGCTAACTCTTGTGTAGATGAAACAAACCACTTCTAAATATTTCATCCATCCATCCATCCATCCATCCATCCATCCATCCATCCATCCATCATCCATCCATCCATCAAAACCACATCCAAAGAATGGTCACTCTGGGCAGTATACAACAATAAACAGTGTATATCTTGAAAATCCTGTGATGAGAGACTCAAAACTGATACAAGCAATTCGCTGCTAGCAATCTAAGGTAACAGATGTACAAGCACAGATCTGTGGGTGAATATTGACAAAAATCTGCACCTGTATCAGAACTTGTAATGAGTGTCAGAATTTTAACAACCAAGCACTCAAAACAGTCTGGGTAAATAAAATCTGTTTCACACACACACACACACACACACACACACACACACACACACACACACACACAAACTTTGAGAAAGATGAAGCTCTGTCTGAAAAAAGGACAATTTTACCAAAAAAAAAAAAAAAAGAAAAAGCAGAATGATGGTCTCACTCATTCCTATATGACACCTTTTTCTTCATCCCAATCCAGGTGGAAACTGAGGCCAACTAAGACAATAAAGAGATTCTTGAATTGCTGGAGTACTGGCACAATTTCTTCCTGGCAGAACAGAAGGCAAGCCATCACATTTGGCTTGAGCCTTGTGCACACAAGATTAAGCATTCTTGATCTGAATGTATTGGTCCAAAGCTTTCCCCACCCAAAATAATCTTGGTTAATTTGCATGATTATGTGCCTAAGTTTTGCATGTGCCCATCCTGTGGGAAACTGACTTGTCATCAGGTGTCTTATTGCACACATATCAGCTGGAGAGAGGCTTCTGCTGTGAGCATCTGCCTTTATGTCACATGAGTGCTAATAATGAATCTCGCTTCTCCCTGCCTCTGCCCTACCAGCCCTACAAAAAGAACGGTCTCGGGATTATATTTCCCAGGTAAGTGACAGTAGAGAGAAATCTCTATACAAGACCAAAAGGCCCTTGCTAGAAGTTTGGGACTTCAGGGAGATGAAAGTGAGAAGATTTGAGCTTATTAAGAATGTGTCAATAAGGACGCAATGCATCTCCTGCAATTGACAGGAGAGAGAGAAAAAAGATGACTGTAATATTGCTCACTTCCTGATAGCAATCCAGTTAGTCAGGAAACAAAAATATCACAGGGAACCATCACATTCTTCTTCTTGAACAAACTTTTAATTTTGTGCTGCAAGATAGTTGTTTTTCCATTTAAAAAGAAAGCAGAGAAAAAAATATTCAAGCAAATATATATGATTTATTGCATGTATAATTCCAATGAGAGAAGGGCCATACCAATTAAGTAAATATTGTGGTAAGGATCACATAAGATGGTGAAGAATAAGGCCTTAAATGACAGAAATAAGCAAATATTATTCAGGGGAACAAAGCAACACACATCTGCCCTTCACACCCCATATCCTTTTGCTGTATTTTGACCCTTTCTGTGAGATTAGTCTTCCTAAGAGAGCTAGTGAGGTGTATTGGACAGAACATGATTGGATTCAAGAGACCTGGGTTCAAACCCCTGCTCAGCCATGGAAATTTGCTTGTGTGTGGCACAGTTAAAATCACCTTTTAAAGTTCAGTTACCTTGAAAATCTATTATAAATGGGGCACCAGTTGACAGGACATTCAGGGCTGTTGCTAGGTTTTTTTGCACCCTAGGAGAGGGGCGGGTGGCGGCAGTGGGGTGGTGGTAGGGGTGGGGTGGCAGGGGGCGGCGGATGGCGGGTGATGGCGACAGGCATGGGGGTGGACAGTGATGTGGGCGGTGGGCAGACGGCGACTGGCGGGGGGGACGGGCAGCGGTGGCCAGCGGCTGGGGGGCAGCGGGGGGCAGCAGGCCAGCCAGCGCCCCCTCTCCATTTTGGCACCCTAGGCAACTGCCTAGTTCACCTTAATGGACGTGCCGGCCCTGAGCACATCACAAATAAGCCTTCCTAAAACCAACTAAACATAGGTAGGACTGTAGTCTGTGGTTGGGATCCAAAAGAAAGGAAAAGTGTGTATGTGAGCCATGACATGTTGTTTGAAGGACTGGCCCAATAAAAACACCACCCTTTACTTCAGATACAGCCTCAGAACATCTAAGTTCTGGGCCTCAACTAAAAAACTACCTGGCATATTTCATCTTTTGCCATGTTTTAATCTGTTGGTACAGCTCTGAAGAAGAGGGATTTCGTCTTTGAAATATTAGCAAATTTTTATTTTCCAGTAGCCTCAATGTATCAACTATTTTACTTTTGCATTTGGTTTTTGTAATGGCCATATGGTTCCTCAACTTGTTTTGCTTTAAACAAAAGAAAAGTGTGCTAGTTGTATAGTGCCCCGTAGCACTTAAGCACTCTCTGGACAGTTTACAGTTTAATTACAGTGCTACCCCGGGTACAGGGGCATGGTGGCTCAGTAGGCTAGAGTACTGAAACTGTCAGCTGCAAAGTCGGCAGCTCGGCAGTTCGAATCCCAGGTGCCATGAGGCAGAGTGAGCTCCCGCTGTTAACCCAAACTGCTAGGTTGGCAGGATCCAACACATGGATCCACATGGATCTTCCTGATATTTTTCTACAGGATTGCCCCCAAACCACTCTCCCATCATAGGACCCAACCCTGCTCACAGACTGCACACCAAAAATCATGGGTATGTCATCTGGTAGAACTGAGAATAAATCAATGCCCTCTTTCTTGTGGCAACCCTTCAGGTATTGGAAGACTGCTATCATGTCTCCCCTCAGTCTTCTCTTCATCAGACTAAACATGCCTAGTTCTTTTAGTCGTTCTTCATACAATTTAACCTCGCTGATAATCTTTCTTGCTCTTCTCTGCAGTTTTTCAAGGGTCTATTTGTCTTGTTTGCATTATGTTGACCAGAACTGAACACTGCATTCCAAATGTGGCCTCACTAGGGCAGTATCGAGTGTTATTATCACTTTCTGTGATCTTGAAGCTATCCCCTTCTTGATGCAGCTTATGACTGGATTCGCTTTTCTTGGCAGCTGCAAAACTACTGCCTCATCCTTAAGCAGTGGTCTACCAGGACACCTAAATCCTGTCCTGTACCTATGCATCTGGTTTCTCCTGCCTAAGTGCAGGACCTTACTTTTCTCACCGTTGAACTGCATCTTGTTGGACAGGGTACAAATGTACAGGACTGTCAAGATCCGAGTCTGTCTTCCAAAGTATTGGCAATTTCCCCCCGTTTTGTCACCTGCCACTGAAATTGATGGAATTTGATGAGTTCTCCTTCAATTCCTTCATCAAGGTCATTTATGAAAATGTTGAAGGTCACTGGGCCCAAGACAGAACCTTGAAAGACCCCACTGACACTTCACTCCTTGTAGATGTGTTTACATTAAGGATCACAGGTTGGGTGCGATTGATCAGCCAGCTGCAAATCCATCTGGTAGTTGCACTGCCTATCCCACTTTGTTCTATCTTATGCAGAGGTAGGTTGTGGTCTACCTTAATAAATGTGGAGCTATTTGCTGATGGACCCATGATTTCTGGTGTGCAATTGGTGTGCAGAGATGGGGCCTATGATGTGACAGTAGCTTTAGTATGATCCAATGCAAAAATCACATGAAATCAAGTGGGTCTGTGGAGTTATAAGCTGATGGACCTCTGATTGTTTTTTTGTGCAGTTAGTGGGCAGAGATGGGGCCTAGCATGGGACAATGGTTTGGGGTGATTCTAGATAAAGATTAGTTCCATTCATGAGGATCTGTTCCTTGGATCCATATTTTTGCATCACTGTGGAGTCATGCACTGACATACCTACAATTTTTGGTGTGTAATCTGTGGGCAGAGATGGGGGCCTAGGATGTGACAGCGGTTTTAGTATGATCCAGTGTAAAAAATCATATGAAATAAAGTGGATCCATGTGTTGGATCCATGTTTTTGTACTACTATGCGGCCATGCGCTGATGGGCCTCTGATTTTTGCTGTGCACTCTGCGCGCAGAGATGGCGCCTAGGATGGGAGAGTGATTTGGAGGTGATCCCGGATAAAAATGAGTTTCATCTTTGAGGATCTGTGCCTTGGATCCATATTTTTGCGCCAATGCACAGCCATGTCCTGAAGGACTCATGATTATTATTATGTAGAATTTGGTCATTAATAAGATGTATGATTTGATGGTGATTTGTATAGGATCCCATGCAAAAATCATATGAAATCAAGACGATCCATAAAATTCCTCCTTTTACTTTCTTCCCTTCTGGACTTGTGCAGGTTGGTGCTGGGGCTGCACACGCACCACAGCATCTTTGCACATTGCTGGACTTGACCCTTCTCCCTCTCACCTCCTGGGAGGAGAGGGCTCTTGTAGTCCTTCTGAAAGTTTTCTTTGGTGGCTGACACAGGGGTTGGAGAGTGGAGGGGAGACTGCGGGCAAGAAGCACCCGCCGCTACACCTGGCAGTGGGGCATAGAGTGTAGAGTGTGGGTGACCTACACTTCTCCCAAAGTGTGGTTGGCATCCTTCCTGTGTCTCAGAGAGGCTGGATGGGGCTGGAAAGGGGATATCTTGAGGAAGTGAAGCCCTCCCCTCCCGTCTCATTATCTCCTCTTCCCAAGAGCTGCAGCTGGAGGACAGGGTGCATCCTTTCCACAAGGTCCCCGGTGGGGGCGGAGGGAGCTCAAAAACTGACCTTGTTCCCAGGTGCTGAAATCCCCAGTAAAACCTCTGTTGCTATGCTGCCAGTCACCAAGTTTGGTCCCAGGCAGGCAGACAGACTTTATTTGCCTTTAGAAAATAAAGATTTAGATATTAGTTTGCAAAACCATTGGCTAGAGAATGGGCTACATCCAATTTTAATGCTAACCACCCAAACCCATGGAAATCTAGGGGACTTATATAAACAGTGACTAATACAGTAGTACCTTGTATAAAGGAATTAATTCATTCCAAATGAAATTCTGTTAAACAAATTTTCCTTTATACAAATTATCCATAGGAATGCATTGGAAACAGAGTAATCCCAATCATGACCATTTTTATGTTGTACGGATTTGCCCCATAGACAATTCTGTTAAGCAAATGTCCCCTATCTCCGGAATTTTCTATGTTGTACAGATTTTATGTTATACAAACCATTTGTTATACAAGGGTCCACTCCATATTCCATCCACTTCAGTGGCCACTTTTAAACAAGTAAAGGTAAAGGTCCCCCCCACACACAGGCATGCTAATCATGTCCGACTCTAGGGGAGCTGTTTATCTCAGTTTTCAAGCCAAAGAGCCAGTGTTGTGCAAGTCCATGGCCATATGGCCAGCATGGCTGCATGGAACACTGTTTACCTCCCCACTTTTTTACAATGGTACCTATTTATCTACTTGCATTCAGATGCTTTCAAACTGCTAGGTTGGCAGGAGCTGGGGTTAACAACAGGAGCTCACTCCGCTGCATGGCACCTGGGATTCGAACCATCAAGCTGCCGACTTTGCAGCCAACAGTTTCAGCGCTCGCAGACTAATGATTAGACTAAGATCAGCAAAACAGCTGATATTTGTTTCTACTTTTTGTACAGAATAAAAGTGACTTCCAAAACACCTTTATAAAAAAAAGAGGCATGTTGCAAACGGGACTGAATTTCTTCATGTCTAGACAATTGTCTGGATAGGAAATGAATTGGCTTTTTATATCAGCAGCACTTTGATTTCAGCACCAACAGTGCCTCCCGGGGGATTACTCCCCCACTCGGATTAGCTCCCCTCATTTGCATCCGAGGAGTGATAGACATATAACTGGCTCCCCTATTTCATGCATTGCTTCTTCTCAGGCAGACATGCACATACTCATTAATTCCTCCACTCCGTGTTCCGTTCCAATGGTTTTTCTCATTCTCTTTTGACCTGACATATCTCTGTGGCGTACCATATGTTTTACACAATGTTGTGCTTCCATTATTTTATTCTGGAGCATTCATTTCAGCCACAGGCTATGGCATTAAAAAGCATAATTACGAAGGAAATCCACACCTTTGTTGAAGCCACATTCAAGACAGAATTCCAGATTTTTAAAAAAACAAAACCACACCAGCAGAAATGGGAAAACATGAAATAATCACATACCCAATAGCCTACTAGCCCTCATCTGTGCTTGCAGTCAAATATTTGTTCTAGCTTCATTGGGCAGTCATGTTAACTCACCCCATCTAAAACCACAGTCTGTCATGTGGCACCTTAAAGACTAACAGATTTATTACAGCACAGGCTTTCATGGACGACAGACATGAAATCATAACAGCCAGAATAAAGATTGGGCCATAGCTCAAGAGGCAGTGTTAATGCAGGGAAATGCCAGCTTTAATTCCTGACAGGGTATGCCAAAGACCTTAGCCAGAGACCCTGGACAGTGTGTGCCAGTCAAAGTAGGTAGTATTGAGCAAGATGAGCAAACATCTTGGCCAACTCTCAGGCAGCTTCCTTTCAGATGATTTATTAAGCACTATTCGAATGCATGTCTTAAAGGTCGGGAGGTGGGATGGGACTGCATTTGCTCAAAACCACCGGCCTATGTGGATTTGGAATAACTTCTGAAAAAAGCCTGCAGTTGTACAAACTTTGTGTGCAGGCATTTCTTCCATGCATTGTGTCACATTCAGACTGAGGCCAGGTCATCAGCTGGTATCATTCTCCTTTATTCCTGCAGTGATATGAATTATGATTTTCATTATGTTAGCCAAGAGAGAAATTCTACCTTTGGTTGGTATGAACAACAGCAGTTGCATTGCTCTAGCAAATATACCAGTAGGTATTCTGGACTTTTCCATAAATATGAGAGACCACACTATGTAAAACAACATCTGGGGCACACCACAGATGCTGCCTTGTCAATCAAAAGGCACATTCCAGTACTGCCTTTTTGACATTTACTGAACCCTCAGAAGTGTTAAGAACTTTCATCAGTTGAACCCTGGATGAATCAATTAAATCATTTTCCAGGCCATTAAATTTTATCAATTAATACTACACTGCATCATCATCATCATCATCATCATCATCATCATCATCATCATCATCATCATCATCATCATCATCATCATCATCATCAATTAAAGCTGAAACATTATGAATGGAGATGTTTCTCAGCCTGCTTTTAAATATCAATTTAGCACTAATTATATAAGTCTCTAGAAAGTAATCTGTGGACAGGTTTCTGTACCTGCATGAGCTTTTGATCCTGCCAGCCTCTGCCACCTCATCTTTTTCCAAGGAGAAAGGTGGGGTAAACATACTCTAAAATATCTTGAAGCAAGGCCCAAGGAATACAGTGGCCAAAATCTTATTGGGGGAAATGCATGTTTAATTAAGGCTGTTTGCAGAGCTCTGCTTCCCTGGTTGTTTGACATCCATCATGGAACCCAGCATGCAAGCAGGTGCACACCTTGTTTCCCTGACCAGAAGGGGTTGAGGAGAGTGGCAGCCAGCTGGCAGTACAGAGATGCTTACTTGTTTAATTGCCTGTTACACTGCATAGGAGCCACAAGAGTTCTGATCAACAGGACCTTCTTATTTCTATCAGACTGAGACCCACAATAATGCATTGTTAGGAAAGTTTAACAGTAGTAGCATCAGCATCAGATGACGCCTTTCTCAGAAAACGTTTCAGTCGAGTTGGGCATGCACAATGTCACAGAACTACAACACATCCAGAACAAAAATAATAGAAGCCTGAGTTAGCATGCGGGCAGAGTAAAAGGTCTGTTAATGACTGTGCATCATCTGACCACAAATGTAAATTCCAAGATCAATGGGGCATAACTGGAGAACATTTTGTAGGTATGACCATGGCCAAGATGTCTTCTCAATGGCCTGCTGGAGGATAGTCTTTCCAGGAGGCAAGTCAAGTTGAGGAGGCATAATTTGCAAGTGAAAGTGAATCAGATTGAATTTCACATGTAGAAATTAGAGATGGGCACAAAATGAACAATTTTTGTTTCCCGTTTTCGTTTTTTCATTTTGTTACGTAATGAAACGACAAACGAATTTTGTCTCTAAAATGAAATGAAACGAACAAACACCAGAAATTTTGTCGTCCGTTTCGTTTTTGTTACGGCAAGACATTGAACTGCTTTAAATGCTAAAAAAAATCACAAAAAATGAAATAAATGGTAACAAAATGGTAATGAAATGAATGAAAACGAAAACAATTTTTTGCAAAAATTCACAAAAAACGGAAACGAACCGAAACGGACCCCCTAAATGACAAACGACAAAAGAAACACCATTTTTTATTCGTTCCCATCTCTAGTAGAAATATTTCTCTGTAGGTGAGAAGACGTGTGTGACTTGGTGCAACAAGCACATGACTATATTCTCAAAGGCTTTCATGGCCAGGATCTGATCACTGTTGTGCATTTTTCAGGCTGTTTGGCCATGTTCTGGAAGGTTTTCTTCCTGACGTTTTGCCAGAATCTGTGGCAGGCATCTTCAGAGGGCAAGGAGCTCAGGGAACTATGAGTTCTCTCTGTGCTCTGGGGAATAGAGTGAGTGAGACTGTGTGGTTTTAAAGTTGTGGGAAAGAGGAAGCTTGTCCTATGTAGGAGAATAGGTGCTAGTCATTGTATTGTGATGAAGGGATTAAGAAGTTTCACTGCAATAAGGGGTGCAGGGATCTTTGTCTGTGGTTGATGGGTGTCATTAGCTGTTCTATTGTGTTAACTGATCACTGGTGCTTGTGGCTGGGTGGGAATAACTGAACTTTGATATTTTACAGGCTGTAGTTTTCAGTACTGGAAGCCAGGCGTTGTTGATTTTTAGACTTTCTTCATTTTTGTTGGAACTGTGCTTATGTTTGTGGATTTCAGTGGCTTCCCTATGTAGTCTGACATAGGGATTGGTAGTGTTGCCCAATACATCTGTTGTCCTGGAAGAGGATTTCATGTCCAGTTTGTTTCAGGATGTGTTCAGCTGAACCAGCTCGTGGGCTGTCAAAAGTTAAAAAAAAAAACTGACCGGCCCGTCCTACAGCTGGTAAGCAGGCCACATTGTCAGCAGTAAAAAATAAAAATAAAATAAATATAAATATAAATATAAATATAAATATAAAAATTATCCAGACCAGCAGGATTTAATAATAATAATAATAATAATAATAATAATAATAATAATAATAATAATAATAATAATAATAATAATAATAATAATAATAATAATAAAAAACAACTTACCGGTGGGGTTAAAAAAAAACAGAAAAAATGAACCTGAACCAAAATGAATTACGAAACAATTTTTTTTCAAAAATTCATTTTGTAATTAATGACCCGAACCGGACCAGAAAATGAACCAAAATGAAACGAATCAACATGTTTTTGGTTTGTGCCCATCTCTAGTCATGATACCTAAGAATGGGATTTTCCCTTCTATTTCTGAAAATGCCAGCCACAGAGTCTGGTGAAACATCAGAAAGAAAAATTTCCAGAACATGGCCAAACAGCCTGAAAAACTCACAACAGCTATAAACTCATGACCCTCCAGGTATCATTTTGATCATGTGATACACATAGGTGAGATTAGAATTTAGTGCCAGATTAACAGCCATTGATCTGATTCAGCAAAGGCTTTTTCTGCCATATAAGAGAGGCAAAACTACCTCCTCTAGTGATTGGAGACTGCTTCTCCTTTGCAGCTTGTTCCATATAGGGTCAGCCCATCAACAATTGTAGGCAGAGCTGACCAGGAAGAAACCTCTTGATCCTTAAAAGTCTTCACAAGTCTCTGGTCGGAGGAACAATGGGTCACAGTCCTAATTTATGACTGCAGTCTCATTTTTATTCAGAGCAATACCATTGAATTAGGAAGAATGTGAAAGTTGTAACTCCAGGGAATGGCTTTATCCTGGTGTGGTTGATTTATGTCCAAAGATATAGGAAAACTTCTTGTTCTCATTGCAGTTATTATGGGCAATTGCATTAGCTTTGTTATAATTTAGCAGAGTGCTTTGTTCTTCCAATGGCCTTCTGAAATCGCAAACAAACTTCAACTTCATTGTTCTTATGGAGTGAATGAAAGACATGCTCTATCACTGGCATCAAGACAAAACAGGCAATCTCTTCCTCTCACCACCTCCAGCATTTCTGTTGCCTTCTCTCTGGAGCTAGTGTGCATTAATTACTTTCAACTGAAACTAATGAGATATAATATGCATTGTTTTTGTTTGCTTTGTTTTGATTTAAATATAGCTGAGGAGGGGAAAATAAATACCTGTTCTGTCTCAGTTCTGTCCTGTCAATATAAACCCCAAAGGACTTCAGAACAGGAACTTAAATTCCCTCATGTGTACACACCGGATTTTGGCCCAAAGGCTGAGAAGCACTGTACTCATATGCTTTCACTTGCAGTTTTTCTTTCTTCATATTAGATGTTACAGCAGAATTAATAAATATATAAGATAATGTTCATCCAATAATGGGCATCAAGGCTTCCATGGTACATTCGGAGGGGAACAGAGTACAAAGACATAGGTGTGAAGCTGCCTGTTCTCTGCATTAGCAAAGACTTGTGTCAAAGCACATAAAGTTGACTGCCCCAAGGGTAGAGGTTCTGTTCAGCTGATCAAGGCAACATGTTTAGCATTTAGGGGAACTGCTTCTGAACAGTTCTCCAGCAATGCCATTGTCCCTCAGAGCATGACTACAAGAAAGAAAAAATGTATAATGACTGCAAAGAATAAACAAAAAAAACTATATACAAGGTAAAAAAAACAAGCAAGGCAATATGACAGGAAGGAACATACTACTTAGGTATAAATATGTAAGAATTACTAGAATTGGGAAAGAGTGTCTGCTCTTTTGATTATTTGATTATTTTTAGACGGGGGACACCAACTGTATTGCTGCAACATGAAGCAACCATGTGATGAAAGAAAAACCTGTATCATTGGTTTCTGCTGCATGTATAAAACTGGAGACGCAACAATCCTGTCAAATATGAATTGTGAACATAAAGCTCTTAATTAAGACCTCACGTGAACTCAATCAAATTTCTCTGTCTTCATTTCCCCTGTGTTCTTCTTCTAATTAAGACAAATCTGTCGAAGCCCACCACTGCTGAGGGGAAGCTATTCCAAATGTCACTAGGCCTGCAGTGTTCTCTGCACCACAGGAAACTGTCGCAAGTGATTTTGGACAGAGGGGAAGAAATTATATGAATCTCAATGAAATCAGGAAATGTGATGTCACCAGCCTTCAGTTTAGCCATGACATAGGTAATCAGCAGGGGTGGATTAACCCTTAAGCACAATGAGCATGTGCTTAAGGGCATCAAGGGGCATCACAGAAATTTTCCATAGCTGAATTTACCATAGTCCACGGTCCATATGGTGCAATACCTCAAATGGCACCACTGAACCAGGATCTGTAAAAAGCCCCCCCACACACACACACACATTAAATGAAAAAACAAACAAACATACAGATATATATAATAATAAGAGCACTCAGAGAGTGTAGATCTCTGCCAAGCATTATGAAACTGAAGGGGGTGGGGAATCCACCCCACACATAAATGAAAGCAGGGGAAACTTTGTATGCATTCAGTTGTCCACAGAGAATGAGACTATGTGGGGAGAGCTAGTAGCTCATTCAGCATCCAGCATGCCAACAGGCAACAATACAGGTGCTAACATTGTAATTTTGTGTTGGGATCTGGCCTACATGGCCCTGATAACTACAGGATCAGGGCCAGCCTGACCCAGGAATTGCCTGGTGTTTGCAGGCTCAGGCCCTGGCCTGAGCAACACTACTAGGCCACTCATGAGGCCCAACTGGAAGCCCAGAGGGAAGGCCTCTTAAGGAGTAGTTCTCCCTCCCAGACTTTGCCTCAACAATGCAAGTTTATGTTCTTGTGCTTTGGCCTGTATGTCCAGCCTTGTCCCTGGTTCCTGCCCTTTTATTCCTACCCTGTTGATCCTGCCTTGCCTTTCAGCCTTATTGTTCCAATAATGCAAAGCCGTTTGATTTCTTCACACACAAGTTCCACAACATGATATACCTATTCAGGGTCAAAACCAATCTCTGTCATCAGAAGTGGACACAAATACAGTAAATACCACTTTGATCACTTCAGAATCAAAATATGATGTTGTTAAAATTACTAAAGTGTCACAAGCAGGTTCATCTAGCACAGTGTTAGCGAACCTGTGGCACTCAGAGCCCTTTCTGTGGGCACCCGACATCGCCCCTTCACAGCCACCTGTATTCAGGTTAAATTGCTGTATTGGCATTTTGTGAAAAATTAGTGGGTTTTGAATCACAGTTTGGGCACTCAGTGTCTAAAAGGCTCACCCCATCACTGATCTAGCACATGTCTAATAACTGATCTCACTTTGCCTGTAAATTCTTTTGATACCTCTGCTGCAAATGTTGATTCAAGTTACTTTACAATACATTCTGAGGCTGAAATATTTGCAGAAATTGAAAGTTTAGTGAACCATGGTGATGGTGTTAAAAATATTCCATTTGCAAAAGAGGAAGTAAATTACAATGTAGCAAAGGATCCAGGGTTGTGGTTTGATTTCTCTGCTGATGATGTTGCTTATTGGATTGCTTGTGGACTCAGTGACTCTCAACACCACAATGGGCCATTTGACAAGTCTTACCAGCATTTTAGTAGTGGCAAATCAGTAAGGTATTATTTGCAGAAACTTTTTGTTGGGACAAATGCTAATGGTGAGAAATACAAAAGAGTGGTTACTGTATTCACCATCAAGAGGATCAGTTTATTGTTCTTTTTGCAAACTGTTTCCTCCTAAAGATTTCTCAGATTTTCTCATAAGGTACTATTATGACCGATAATTATGAAAAAAGTGCTACATAAAGTACTATTATGACTGATAATTATTAAAAAAGCACTACTCACCAAGACTCTTATGCTAACATATTTAATTCACAGACAAGGTGAGAGGTAGAGGCAACAAATTCAAGAAGAGTGTGATTACCGGCAGCATGTTTTGAGGCATGCCATAGCTGTTATTCGTGCGTTAGCTGAATGTGGCTTGGCTTTTTGAGTAACAGAAGGAAGGTTTGGATCACTGCAAAATGCGAATTTTGGAGGGCTGCTTGAACTCATGAGCCAGTTTGATCTGTTTTTAGCAGGGCACATTTCAAAATATGGAACTTTTGGCAATGGAACTCCTTCTTACCTATCCAAAACCACCTGTGAGGAATTCATTCAACTAATGGCACAAAAGGTCCATGTGCTCATTGTTGACGAAATAAAATCTTGTTATTTTAATTTGTCAGTTGATTCAACACCAGATCTATCACATATCTATCAGTTAAGTGTTGTCCTCAGGTAAAAGATGGACAGCCTATTGAATGCTTTTTAACTTTTCTGGAAATGAAAACCCATACTGATGAGGAAATTGCAAACCAGGTGATGCAATTTGTAGGCTACACTTTTCAAAATGTAGGGGGTCAGTCTTATGACAACACTGCTAACACATCTAGGCATTATAAGGGAATGCAGCAAAAAAGTTAGAAACAAACAAGAAAACGTTTCAAATGTAAAGTGGAAATATACAACAATAAACATTATTTTCGATCTTACTGTAAATTTTGGTTAATTTTGTTAAACAAAATTTTGTTTTAGGGTTTATTATTGTTTATATTTTGAATTACATATATATGCCCCCCCAAAAAAATCTTTTAAGTGCTTAGGACCTCTAAGGGTCTTAATTCGGTCCTGCAGTGTTTAAATGCCTGTACTGCAGGTAAAACTGTGCTCACAACCTGGGTTCAATCCCTGGTAGCAGGCTCAAGGTTCACTCAGCCTTCCATCCTTCCGAGGTCAGTAAAATGAGTACCCAGCTTGCTGGGGGGGGGCAATCTGTAGCCTGCATACTGTAATTAAAATTGTAAACCGCCCAGAGACTACTTGTAGCGGTATGGGGCGGTATATAAGCAGAACACTTTGCTTTACTTTGCTTTGATAACTGGGGTGGGGGATGTTGCTGTCCTTCTAATTTTTTTATTGAACATAAAAAAAGACAAAATAACAATGATAAACAATTATATAAAAAAACAGTAATAGACAATCATAAACAGTACAAAGTGCCCCCCACCCCCAAGAAACCGTCCAGTATTCTTGCATCTTCTCTTTCTTCTTCATCTTTTTTTTTCTTTTTCTTCCAATAGGCTTCTTAAGGTCCTTTACGCCAGAACTGTGTTGGGTTATAAGTTGGTTGTATCCCTTTCCCTTTTAATAGTACATGATCTATAAATTTCCCCAAACATCATAGAAAGTATCTTTTTTTATTTCACCTCTCAAAACTTTTATATTACAAGATAGTTTATCATTTAGTGCTATGTCCCACACTTCTTTATACCATTCAGCAATTTTAAGGTCTGATTTCAGTTTCCAGTTCCTAGCAATAATCAGTCTAGCTCCTGTCATAAGATTTGCTATTAATTCTTTAGTTTTCACATCATATTCATTGATAGATGGTAATGATAACAAAGCAATTTCCGGTACACATTTAATATCAGTTTGTAGTATTTCTCTTATCTCCTCAATAATCTCTTGCCAAAACTTTTGAACTATTTCACATTCCCACCATAAATGAAAATAGGTACCTATCTTTTTTTCGCATTTCCAGCAGAGCTTAGAATATTTTGGATTCATTCTATTCATTCTGACTGAGTCATATACCATCTTAAAACTAGTTTGAAGTAGTTTTCTTTTATTCTGACTGATAATGACCGTAAAATCCTCAAATTCCAAATTCTTTTCCATTCATCATTATTTCTTTCTTTCTCTATGTCTTGTTTCCATAGCTCTCTTATTGTGTCCTGTTCCCTATTCTCAAATGAATCTTGAATTATTTTATATAATTTGCCAACTGTTCCTTTCCCTGTATTTCCTTTCTCTGATTCATATGTTGTCAGAAATTGCTCAAATTTTGTATATCCTCTAAGTTGTGTATTTCTCCTAATCCATTCTTTCGTCCAGCTTTCTAACTGGGCGTAATTCAACCACGACAATTCCTGAGTTTGCAGAATACGTTTAATTTCTTGTTTTGATGTCATCTTTTAATCCAATCTTTTAGTCTTGCCACTTTCCTTAATTTATATAAGTCTCCCAATTTCTTCATGTTCGTGGGGAAATTTATCTGATCGATCACCGCACTGCCGGGAACCTTCCTGTATCAATTTCTTTCCATACTTTTTCCAAGTGAGCAATAGGGAACTTAGAAGAGGATTTTTAATTGGGTAACTTTTTCCTTTTTTGGGGAAACTAAACACATATTTATTTATGTCTTCATTTAGTTCCTCTGATTGAAGTTCCCACCATATTAGTTTTTGAGGTTTAAATAGTATTTCCCCCAGGAGCTAAGCTGATTAGCTATGTAATACATTCTAAGATTAGGTATGCCTATACCTCCTCTTTTTGAGATCTGTACCATAAGCTTTTATTTATTCTTGCTTTTTTCCACCATTGCAGAATTTATTTAAAAGATCTTGATAAACTTTAATTTCAATTTCTGTGTATTGAATAGGTAACATTCTAAAAGAAAATTTATTTTAGGAAGTATTTTCATTTTTACCATTGCTATTCTACCAAACCATGATAAATTTAATTTGGAGTAATTTTGTAATTTATTTCTAATCTCTTCCTTTATTTTTGTGTAATTTCGTTCTTTCGTTTTACTAATGTCTTTATCTAAAAGTATCCCTAGGTATTTTATACATTTACAAACTTTCAGTTCGTGATTGGAGATCTCTTCCATGTCTCGATTATCCTGATTGAAAAGCATGATTTCTGATTTCTGCCAGTTGACACATAATCCGGTTGTTTCACCAAATTCCTTTAGGTGTGCTTTTATTCTTAATATATTTTCTACCGGATTTTTTATTGTTAACAAAGCGTCGTCCGCAAATAAACTGATTTTTATCTTGCCTTCCTTACCCATACCTTTAATAAGTTGGTCCTCCCTTATTGCATTAGCTAGTAGCTCTATCACTATGCAAAACAGAACTGGCGATAAAGGACATCCCTGTCTTGTTCCTCGGCCTAGGGTAATTTTTTCTGTCATCCCATCATTGACAATGATTGATGAGGTGCTATGAGAATAGAGTTGGTTTATTACACTTAGAAATTTTTCGCCAAATCCCCATTTCACTAATAAAAGTTTTAACGCAGGCCATTGGACACAATCAAAGGCTTTAAATAAATCTAGAGACAAAATGCATGCTTTGTCCTGTGATCTTCCCATCTCATAAAGAACATTCAAAACTCTTCTTACAGTGTCTGACATTTGTCTACCTTTGATAAAGCCCGTTTGGTCTTCTTTAATATATTTGTCTATAAATGTGTACATTCTTTTGGCTAGAATTGCTGTAAAAATCTTGACATCTTGATTTATAAGTGATATTGGTCTGTAAGATCCAACATCTATTGGATCTTTATTAGGCTTGAGAATTAAAATAGTTAAGGTATGTTTCAGGAGGAAGGAACTTGCTCGCCCTCCAATATCTCATTATAAAGCTTCTTTAACTTAGGAATTAACATTGATTTGAATACCTTGTAAAATTCTGGTCCCAATCCGTCATCTCCTGGAGTTTTGGCATTCTTTAGCTTATTTATAACATCCTCTATCTCCTCCTCTTTAATAGCTTTTTCCATTTCAAGCCTGTCTTCTTCCGCTAGTCTTACTTTTAGGTTTTTGTCAATATATTGTTCCATAACTTCCTTACTACTTCTATTGGCTGTATATAAGTTTTGATAAAATTCTTGAATAGCTTTTAATTTTTCTTTCATTTGAGTAGATATATTGCCGCTAAATCCTTTATCCTTCCTATCATGCTTTTTCTTTCCTTTTCTGTGCTAATTTTGCTAGCATCTTGGAGTTTTTATTACTGTATTCGAAAAAGTTTCTTTTCAAATATAGTAGATTTCTTTGGGTTTGTTGTAGATCTATATCTTCTAATTCCCTTTTCCTGGCCTCAACCTGAATTAAATTTTTTTTGTCTTTAGTTAAAAAAAATTGAGATTCAAGGTCTGCTATAGTAGCCTCCAATTTTTTTTTATTTTGCTGATCTCGACTTTTTATAATAGCACTTTCTTTTATTATGTAACCTCTAGCCGCTGCCTTCAGAGTGTCCCAGATAACTCCTATTTGACCACCACCTTCTTCATTGATATTCCAGGTTTCTAGCCATTCTCTTTGTATTTTTGTACTGTATCTGGGGTTTGAAAAATTCTAGGGTTTATTGTCCACCTTCTAGCTTCCTTATAATTCTTCTTATTTTCTATTTCAACAGACATTAGAGCATGATCAGAAGTTTTTATCAATTCTATATTTGTATTTACAACTTTAGATAACAAACTTTGTGAGACAAATATAAAATCTATTCTCGAGTAAGCTTTGTGGGCTGATGAATAAAAAGTAAATTTTCTTTCATCGCCCTTTAATTCTCTCCAAACATCCTTTAATCCTGTATTTGCGGTGAATTTTGTTAAGATTGTATGTCTAGCCCTCCAGTCTACCTTCCTAGTCATTGTTTTATCTTTTATTTTGTCCATAACCATGTTGAAATCTCCTGCCAAAATCACATGTCCTTTCTGTACCTTTTCTATCTGCTCCCATATCTCTTTGTAAAACAGTTTGTGATTAGCATTTGGTGCATAAACATTTATCAGTGTATATTGTTCTAGACCAATTGTGGCCTGAAGAATAATATATCTACCTTCCAAATCTTTCACAGTTTTTTCAACAATACAATCACAGTGCCTTGCAATTAAGATTGCTACCCCCCTTGCTTTAGATGTACCAAAACTTTTCTCATAGATGTTGATGTTGGGTAGTTTCAGTTCGTTTTGGCCATCTTTCGCTTGGTGTGTTTCTTGAAGAAAGACGATGTCCGGTTTATTCTTCTTAATTAATGACTCTATTCTGTTTCTCTTCGTGACAGTTCCTAGACCCCTGGCATTCAATGTAGCTAATTTCAACAGTCTACCCATATTTTCATTCTATTATCGATCTGGAACGGTCTCTTTGTGCATATATACAAACAAACATTACATATAATAAAGAAAAAAACAATGATTACCCAAACCCTACCACCTACATTTATTTTCTGTTCTCCCATCCTCTTGGCTCTCATACACAACCTGTATGCGCCCTTATAGGAGGGAGGGGGAAGGCACCCGTACACTTCCTGATGGCTAATAATGATTCAGAAGCTCTAAATTAGCGTTGGCACTGTCTAGTCTTGCTTACAGTTATATACGTGAAAAGTTGAAAAGAAAGAATGTAATAAAAAGATAACATGATAATGTGAATCTTAAGATCCTTCTATCCTCCTTTTTTCCTCCCTCAGTCCCCTCCCCCCCCCAAAAAAAGACCAAAAAATAATATAAAAAATAATAATAAAAAATAAAAAAATAAAAAATAATAAAAAATAAAAAAATAAAAAATAAAAAATATAAAAATATAAAAAAATAGAGGGGAAAAGGAAAGATATGCTAAGAAAGAATAAGGGATAAGGGATAAGGAACAGGAAGGGAGTGGAGAATTATGGGACGGGCAAGTCAAAATATAAACAAAATAAAACAGAATGGGCTAAGAAAAAAAAAGGGAAAAAACAGGAGGGAAGGGAAGGGAGAGACAGGGGAGAGAGAAAGGAGGGCTGTCTTCTGTAGTGCAATGCTCTTCAAATCGGTCTCCATTTGCTTGCTCATTGAAAGATTTAAAGAGTTAAAGGGTGACACTGTCTTCACTGCAGATGCTGAATTTGGAGTTCTCTATTCTTCTTCGATTTGAATGTTCCATGCCTTGAGAAGTTGTTCACCTTCTTCCAAAGAATAAATTTTGTGTAGAGTTGGACCCTTCCACACCTTAAGAAAGATCGGGAATCCCCAGTTATATCTGTAGTTGTTGTTCCTCAGAGCAATTGTTACAGGTCTCATAGTTTTTCTCCATTCAAAAGTCTCCCTGGAGATATCCTGGTAAACTTGTAGAACTCTTCCCTCACGCTTCAGCAGGTCAGGCTTTGCCCTAAGAGTTGACATCAGTTGTTCTTTCATGGCATAGGAAGTAAATCTAATGAGAATTGGTCTTGAAGTAGCTGTCTTAGCACTACCTATATAGTGTATCCTTTCAATGTCGGTCTCAGCAAGGTGTTGGGGGAGGATAGAATTAAGCCAAATGAGGATTTCTTTCTTCATTTCTTTTTTATCCTGGAGTTCAAAATTAATTAATTTCAGATTAGACCTACGAGAATAATCTTCCATATAGATAAGCTTCCGCTGTAAGGCATCAATCTCTTCTTCATGCGCAGCGATAACACTTTCGTTCTTGGAGGCTAGAGTTTGAACTTGATTGATTTCTCCTGCTAATTTTTTCAGTTCAATGCCATTATTAGATACCTGAGTCTGCAGGGTCTGTATTTCTTGTAACAGGTCCTTCCTTAGGTCTTTATTCTGTGATGATAAGGACTGGAAACGGTCTTCGATAGTAGAAGTTACATCTTTTAGGGCTGATTTAATAGGGAGCTGACTTCTGCTTTCAAGTTTTGAACTCCCTTGAAAAATCCGGCTGGTGTGCTGGCAACTTGCCAGAATCAGACGCCATTGTGTCAGCTTCAACAACAGCTTCTGCTCTTTCAAGACGAGCACGTTGATACGTGGCGTCTGAGGGTTTGCGTACCCACTTTTTTTATCACAGTAGGACCCTTTTTCTTGGGTGGCATGCAGAAAAACCAAGTAAGTACGCTTTTTTCTTTTCTTTCTAGCCTCAAAGCAAAAAAAAAAACAGTCTCTCACAGTCCGTCTGCCTGGGACGTGACTTTGGCAGAAAGCGAAAGTAAATCACTGCTTCAGTAATTCATTGTTATCTCTCCCCTTGAAAATACACAGTTTTCAACCTGTCCTCCCCAAAGATTTATGATCGTTTACTCACGATTTTGGTATCATTTAAAGACAGTATTTCAAGTTTTATTCTTCTCATTAAGCGGAGCTGCTGGATCACCCAGCCATCATCGTCGTGGGCGGAAGTGCCCCCCCCGTTGCTGTCCTTCTAAAGGTTTTTAATAACTAGAACAGCCTCCTTTCTAATTAATACCTGTCCTCATGATAAGCTGTGGCCAGATGCTAAAGAAGCAAGTGAGGAACAACATAGCAACAGGTCTGATATTTCTGTGGAACAGTGAAGGGCCACTCCCCTTTTTCAAGAATCCCTGAATCAATGTGGCCACTAATCACTTTATGTAACTGCAGAGTTGTCCCTGATTAATGCCACAAGTTAGTTTGTTTGCCCCAAGCCTCCAGTCAATCAGCTTCATTAAGTGACATGGGAAACGAAGCCAGGAAAATTCAGTAATTGTCACAAACAAGGAAGTGAAGCAACAGTTGTCACGATACCATCAATCACGCCTGTGGGTAAACGGAAACAGGGACAGAACCGGGACAAGACCACGTAACTGCGAACAACGTTATAACAAAACGAACATAATCTCGGAAGGAGGAGGGACGTGAAGTAACCGTCTAAGGGCTCGGTCCCACGTCCTTTAAAAGCAGTTTACATTACTAGATAAACTGTCTAAAACTGCCATCCCCACGGCCACCGGGCTTTTTGAAAAAAAGAGAAAAAAAAAACACGGTAATGCCCCTTTAAGCGAGGTTTCTGTGACTCACCCAAGAGGTAGGAAATTTTTGCCTCGCTTTGATAATCTACCTTTTAAGGAAGCAGATGTCATGGGACCACACAGATGATCCGGGTTTCTTTTTTTTTAACTCATAGCACCGACTGGCTGTTCCTGGGGCTGATCGGTACTGGTTTTTTTTTTTAATTTCTTTTCACTTTCAGAGAAACAGGAAGCTCCATGCGGTGCACTAAGTTTTAATTTCCCCCAGCCAAGAGGTTGGTTTTTTCAAATGCTAGCACCACCTGCTGGCCAAGGGGGCTGAACTGCACATTAAAAAAAAAAAAACCATCTTTAGACGTGGGAACTCCTGTCCCACTTATTCAATCACATGATGGGACGAAGAGGAAAAGCTGAACCTTCAGAAGATCAGGATCAAAACCCAGGTGAGATAGCAGCCTAAGTGACATGGACTTAACTCTCTCTCTCTCTCTCTCTCTCTCTCTCTCTCTCTCTCTCTCTCTCTCTCTCTCTCTCTGGAATATTACATGAAGGAAACATTCATATTTCTACCCCATTTGCTTGTAAAGGTTCCTTTTGAAGCAAAAAAGGCATGCTGTTCTTTCTGCAGTAGAAGCCATATTTTCTGATGGAAACAAAGCATTTTCCCTGCATTCACAGCATTTTCAACGCCCTCTGTAGCAGTGTATTCTAAAATACTCAGTCTATATCTATCTACAAAGTTTTTCTATGTGACGCTTGAAAAAGGAGTGCAATTCTTAGGTATTAATTTGTCCCAGTGGGAAATTGCCACCTAATCATCAAAGCACACAAATGTGCTGTTGATGATAAACTGATGGAACAGCTTTTTACATTCTTCATACCCTCACAGCACATTGTGTATAGTTGAGTGTATATTCAAGCAGACGTATCTGAGACATTGCAAGGCAAATATATGGTATATGTGTGTGTGAGAGAGGAAAAAGGTAACAATACAAATTTCACTCCAGATAAATGTCTGCAGTCCAGGTAGTCATTTCAGCAGCATTCCATTCCCTGAGATTCAGAACCAAAACTTGGTTTGATGTGTGGTGCCTTGTGATATCACAGAATTTGGGCAGGGAAAAATTAGAATAAAATTAGAATGCCAACTTCTAACCAGCTGGTTGTAGAACAGGACTTGGACAAATCTAGGTAAATAGGCTCAGAATCTAGGTGAACTGGGCTGAAGCATTAATATGGCAAACCCTGAACTGGAGGAGTGCATATTCAATAGTCAAGCAAGATGGCTGTGAAGATTCTTAGTCATCCAGGTATGGTTATCCAGAAGTTGAGTGATAGCAAGTGGACTTCTCTTGTAAGATCAAATTGTTTCGCTACTCATCCAAGCAGCTTCGTCCATGAGGAAGCTGCTTGGATGAGCAGCAAAACATTTCATTCTCACAAGAGAAGTCTAGGTGCCATTACTCAACTTCTAGAACAGTCAAGCAAGTGTCAAAAATGTATCCAGCACAAAAATATGTTGCCAACATGTCTGCTAGTTGACAGTTGTTGCTGCCTTTCCCACAAACAATATATAAGCAGCATTTCCAGTCCTTTTTCTGGAAAACGTTTGGCAAGCTCTCTCTCCACATCATGCACTGGAGCCTATAGAACAAGATGTCTTATGCACCACTTTGCTGGTGCTGCATTCTCTGTCTTGCTCCAAATGGAACAAAGGGTCCAGTAGCTTCCACCCACTAGTTCTCTCTCCCCAGGCATCTCCTTTTCCTCCTGGCATTTAGGTATGCCAATATTACACAAGTGCAATGTATGTACAAAAACCTTCACACTCAGCTAGTGAGCCTGTTAAGTAATGGAATGGATGATGAAAGCCTGATGTACAAAAAGTAAACATTTCCCTCCCCTGATGTCACTCACCCACGTACTGTTCTGGATTTCAGCTGGGGCCTCAACATCCAGCCGCTGTCTTCTAATCAGATGACCTTTGACCTATCTAATCACTTCTTCTAACACATTTTCTGCAAGCTCACCATTTAATCCAAAGTTTTACTTTAGGAAAACTTTAGCAATTTAGGGCTGTATGAAAACGTCCCCTCTCCAAAGAATATTGAGTTACATGTAACAATAGTATTTGTAAAGCATTAATGCCAACAGCTCTGGATAACACCAGGTTCCTTCTGCTCCAGTCTTGTTACCATTTTTGGACTGTGTCTGTCCTTGCCTTGGCACAACGTGCATTGGGCAGGTCATCCCGGCAGACTGCCCATGGGTATCTCAGAGGAGAGCCATCCTTCCTGATCCTTGGAGCACCTTCCATGTTCCTAGTGATCCCAACACTCAGTACTGTACTGATCTGGCTGGTAAAATTGGGGGGGAGTAGCAACTTATCTATGCTGCTCCCAACTTCAGCACTGGGTAATAATCTTACCACTTTCTGAGCAGAAGTCATGTTTCACTGGAGTAATTCACACGCATTCCAGCTGTCGAGCTACTTCGTAGGCCGATTAGCTTGCAGCCTGTGCCACCATGTTGCAAGGAGTGCACAATTCACCCAGCAGAATCAATACTATTGACTGCTGACTTATGAGCTGCATCAACAATCAGTCCCAAGGAGCCCCGATCTTCCTCGGCACCAGCTCCAAAAACAAGCTTGTTAGGATCAGAGTAAATATTAGCAGCCTCAGCAGCAGCCGCAACAGCACAGATGAGCTAGCCAAGAATGAACACAAGGTATAATGAAGCGGAGAGAAGCTGCAGTATGACTTGAAGAAGAGTAATGCTAGCACCATTCAAGAGTTGATGGTCTCTAACAGATACACTTCCACTTTTTAAAACCCTGCTTAGCTGCTAACTCTCCCAAGGGTCACTTTCAGGGGGAACAAATGATAGATAATGATGCAGCATGGCATCACCCCAATGGGAATGCCCCAATTCCAGTCATAGGAACAGATCTACCTAAGGCTACATGGGCACCATTTAATCTGATTTATACCCAAATATGATGTACACACAGTATTAGGATCAACCTACCTGGAAGTGGCCTAAACCAATTTGTTCTTGTGTTCATGATTACTAATGAGCAGGACAAAGGGCTGTGGGGCATGGTGCACTAAGCAGGAACCATTGAGAATCTAACAGACTTCCAAGGTGCAGATAAAACTCCTGCCATCTTCTTTGCTTCCTCCCATTCCCCCATCTGGCAATTGTGCATTATGTTCCTAGCCCAGTTCCTGCCATTCCATGGATCCACCCTGGATCAAACAGTAGCAAAATTTTTAAGGGGGGATGACAGCTTACAGGGCAGAATAGCCCTAGGGCTACTTTTGACCAGCCTTGTCAAAGCCCACACAAGAGTCAGCCATCCCTTCCACATTTTGCAAGCAAGAACACATAGAAACACACTCAATCTAAAGTATCATCTAGTAAAATGGCTGCTTGATCTGGAAATTAGGAATATACAGTAAACCCTCTCCAGGGGGCTAGTGACTGGAATACCCAGGATTCGGGTTTTCACTGGAACTTCAGCTATCAACCTTTTTCCGAGTAGGCATGTCCTTCTTTGACTGCAGTGACTAGCATAAAATATTTTTTCTTCAGATTTGAGCATCTTAACCTCAAATGGCAGATAAACACTTCTCAAGCCATGGTGATTCAAAAGGGCACAAACATCCCCACTTCACCTTATTTGGTCACTGTTTTCTGAAGCCAGTGTACACCCCTAATCTGAATACATTGAATATGCAAAAACTAGATAAGTCTAGGCCTAAGTGCACATTGCCGATGACCTGTTGCGAAAATCGAAAGTATGCTAATGTTCAAGAGAGTAAGATAGTTTTCGAGGAAACCAGAATTCAAAGGAATATATTTTATGTCCTAAAGAAACAAAGTGATATGATTTACAAATTATGGAGCCAACCAATGCTCCTGCTGTGAAAAGCACATACAATCAACATTTAAGGAATTTTCTTCAATCAAGACAAGCTACCTCTAACATATATCTTGGTCTTCACTTGAACACATACATCAGGGTTTTGTGATTGAAGATCGTGTCAGATCAATTTTTCCAGCACTTTCTCTTAGAAGCTTCCCATGTAGAACTGTGCAAGCAGGGTTTTTCGAGATAAACTTATTAAAACAAATTTAATTTGTTCTACGGGTCAATTTATTTTAAGAAAATATTGTCTTATGAAATACAATTTCCCATAGAAATGTATTGAATATGGATTAATCTGTTCTGGAGGCGATGGGTCACTTCATTTTATGAAAATGTTGTCTTACGAAATACGGTTTCCCATAGGAATGCATTGGGAATGGATTAATCTGTTCTAGAGGATAGAATAAAGACAAAAAATAACCGGATTTTTTTCCCCTTGGTACATGCGGAATGTTTTTTTATCTTGTGAAGCATCCCATAGGAAATTTTTTGCCATGCGAAACATGCCTGTCCCTGGACTTTTTTTCTTCTTCCTATGAATTGTTTGTCTTATGAGGCATTTGTCTTAAGAGGTATCACTCTATATAATAATTTGTGGGGGCTGGGGACACCAATGAGAGAGGCTTGGGGAGCTGTACTCCAAAATGAAATAAATCCCAGGCTTTGGTGTTGAATTAGTCACAGCTGACTCCCCACCCCACCCCACAAATGAAGATGTCGAGTTCTGGAGCATCCAATCTGATACCATTCCAGATACATACTTGGGGTGAAAAATGGGGCAGTCCAGCTGACAGAAACTTGAGATGAACTCCCTTGCCTGTCAAGGCATGGCCTTATCTAAATAACAGGCTCAACTTTCCCCTTTCCAATATCCCCTTTCTTCGAAGTGTTGCCTTCTGGCAGAAGATACAGAACAATTAAAACCTGGACCACACGTCTTCTGAACAGTTTTTATCCCAGAGCTATAATTGCACTTCATAATGAACTTAAGGGCCACTAGCAGTGAGCACTTAGACACTATTACCCAGCCTGTTGTGTCGATGTTTGTGTTTGGGGGGTGGGGGTGGGGAGTGTTTGGAGATATTTTTATGTGTGTGTGTTGAGGGGATATTTTAATGTGTGTGAGAGTGTTTGGGGATTTGTGTGTGTGTGTGTGTGTGTGTGTGTGTGTGTGTGTGTGTGTGTGTGTGTGTTGAATCTGGTCGCTGGGTGCCTGAATTTCGTTGTATATGTATACTGTGTCGGTCCGTGGGCGGTACGCTTGTAGTCAGGGGGTTCGTCAGATCAGAAGAACCCAGGTCAGGCATCTTGTGCCTGTCCCGCATTCTGACCCCTCGGCTCCCTGCCACGTGTCCGGGAGTCACTTCTCCAGCACCTCCAATCTTTCCTGCATGCTGTTGAATGCCAGGTCAGTCCATAATAAAATCCCTATCATATATGATTCCATCCAAGATGGGCGGGCTGACCTGGCTCTCATCACCGAGACCTGGGTGGGTGCAGAGGGGGGGCTTCGCTCTCCCTTCTGTGCCCGCCTGGTTATCTGGTTCAGGGTGTGGGAAGATTGGAGGGTCAGAAGGGAGGAGGGGTCGCTATCATCCACCGGGATTCTTTTTATGTCTGCAGGGCCTCAACATTGGTTAGCCAGGGGTTAGAGTGCCTTCACCTGTTAGTGGGAGAGCGGGACAGATTTGGCATTGTGCTGGGTTACCGTGCTCCCCGCAACCCAGCACAATCCCTTCCGGGGCTCTCCGAGTTCATCGCAGCTGCATTATTGAAGTCCCCACGCCTTTTGGTTGCGGGTGACTTCAATGTGCATGCCGGCGGTGAACTTTCTGGTGCAGCTCTGGAGTTCATGGAATCCATGGCCTTCATGGGTCTGTCCCAGCATGTTGTATGCCCCATGTACAGGTCCGGGCATACCCTGGATCTGGTATTTTCCTCCATGTCAGGGATCTCGAGTCTGGAGGTTGGGGGCATTGTCTCCCTACCTGTGTCATGGTCAGATCACTACCTGCTTTCTTTCCCTCTGGCGATTCCGGCCCCCCCTCGCGGGGACAATTGGCTTCCTGTTTTGGCCCGCCCCCGAAGACTCATGGACCCTTCTCGGTTCCGGGAGGCCTTCGGGGCGTTTCCTGGGGAACTGACTGGCGCGCCGGCCGAGGTTCTGGCCAACCATTGGTTTGAAACAGCTGCCCATACCATCGACCGGATCGCACCTAAGCGTCTTCTCCGGTGCCGAGCTTGGCCCTCGCCGTGGTTCAAGACTGAGCTCCGAGCAATGAAGCAGTTGAGGAGAAGACTAGAGCGCAGCTGGAGAAGAACCCGGACAGTTATCAATAAGGCTGCTGTTGTTTCCCAGACTAGGCGCTATACCAAAGCGATCAGGGAGGCTCAAAGATCTTTTTTCTCCCTGAGAATTGGCGAGGCCTCTAACCGCCAGGCAGAGCTTTTCCGGGTGGTTCGGGACCTCACCAATCCTAGTCTGGCCAGGCCTCCTCCTACTGATTTCAGTAGTGAGAATTTTGCAGCCTTTTTTCGTACCAAAATTGAGGCCATCCGGGCTGGCTTTGACTCCGGTTGCAGTAGCACTGCCCCGGCACCCCCAGTTGCTGGTCCGCCTTCATCGCCTCGGTTGGATGCGCTTGGGCCTGTTTCTGCTGTCGAGGCCTCCAAGGCTATGGCTCGCTGCTGGCTGGTGTCCACTCCTTTCGATCCCTGCCCTGCCTGGCTTATTAAAGCTGCTAGCGGGACTATGGCTGAATGGGCTTCGGTCATCACCACCGCCTCCTTCAGCGAGGGGTTTTTTCCCTCTTGTCTGAAGGAGACGGTGGTAAAGCCCATTCTTAAAAAACCAGGCCTTTCCCAGGACGATTTAACCAATTATCACCCAATTGCTAACGTCCCGTTTATGGGCAAGGTGATCGAGAGGGTGGCGGCGGTTTGGTTGCAGTCATACCTGGAGGATTGGCAGTGCCTCGATCCTTGCCAGTCCGGGTTCAGGCCTCGTCGGGGGACTGAAACAGCTTTGGTCACGCTGCAAGATGACCTAATCCGGGCGGCCGACAGGGGTTGCTCTACCCTGTTGGTTCTCCTGGATTTGTCAGCGGCCTTTGATACCGTCGACCATGGTATCCTGTTGGATCGGCTCTCTGAGTTTGGAATCAGAGGCACTGCTCGCAGTTGGCTCCGATCCTTCCTGGAGGGCCGTCTACAGTACGTTCTGCATGGGGGGGAGTTGTCGGCCCCTTGGATACTCCCTTGTGGGGTTCCACAGGAGTCGTTGCTATCCCCTATGCTGTTCAACATCTACGTAAGGCCGCTGGCTGGGGTCATTAAGAGATTTGGAGTCTGCTGTCACCAGTACGCTGATGACACGCAGCTCTATCTCTCCTTTTCCACCTCTGCAGTGGAAGCTGTGAGGATCCTTGACGTGTGCCTGGATGCCGTCCTGGCCTGGACCAGGGCGGACAGGCTTAAGCTCAACCCCGAGAAGATGGAGGTCATGTTCTTTGGGAGCTCACTATCTGGGTACGGTGGCCCTCTTCCGCATCGGGGGGAGGGTTCCCTCCAGCCAGTGGAGAGGGTGCGGAATCTGGGCATGGTCCTAGACCCGGCGCTCACCATGGAGGCTCAGGTGGCGTCGGTGACCAGGGCCGCCTATTACCATCTTCGCCAGATCGCCCAGATCCGCCCGTACCTGGATGTTGACTCTCTGAGAACAGTGGTCCAAGCACTGGTGATCTCGAGGCTGGACTACTGCAACACCCTCTACATGGGGCTGCCCTTGACTCTTCTCCGGCGTCTGCAGCAGGTACAGAATGCAGCAGCCAGGCTGGTGGCTGGTGTGTGTTGATATGACCACATCACCCCAGTCCTGGCTCGCCTGCATTGGCTGCCCGTTGCGGCCCGGATTAGATTCAAGGTCTTGGTTTTAGTTTATAAAACCCTCCATGGCTTGGGACCGGACTACCTGACAGAGCGTATCGTCCAACAATCCACCTCGGCCCGTCCAGTTCGGCAGGTGCGAGCGCACTCGCTCCGGGTTGCCACCCCTCGAGAGGCCCGGAAGGCGGTTACTCAGAACCAGGCCTTCTCTGTGGCAGCCCCTTCCATATGGAACTCCATCCCTAGCGAAGTGCGCTCTGCAGAGTCCCTGCAGGCCTTTCAAAAAATGTTAAAAACCTTTTTATTTCGAGAGGCCTTTGGCGAATCTTTATTTTTTTTCCCACCATTTTCCACTTTTACATTATTGCTGACTACCGGTGTCTCCAATTTTAACTATTAGGATTCACACTTTGGCGTGCTGGGATGCATTAGGAGGCACCAGGACTTTTATCTATACTGTTTTATTTGATGTTGTTACTGGATTGTTGTACTTCCATTTTTTTGTTAGCGCTCCAACGCTTTTGTTCGCCGCTTAGAGTCCTATTTTAGGAGATAAGCGGGATATAAATATAATAAATAAATAAATAAATAAATAAATAAATAAATAAATAAATAAATAAATAAATAAATAAACACAATGACAATAAATTATTATTATTATATGAGCCAGCAGAATGTTGTCCTTCCTCTGAATTTCCAGTCAGCTTCATGAGGCAACACTGAGTGGCCAGTTCAGAGGAGTGGCAGCTGTACAGCTTATGGGTGGCACACTCAACCCTTTATTTACAGAGTGCCTGCTCTTTATTTCAGCACTGACCATCACAAGCTAGCACTGCACCAAAGCTCACCCTCTAATTTATCCAACGTCTTCTTCCCCAAGAAAAGTAGCTTCCATTTTGCAGCCTTGTTCTTAATCTGGTGGCAGACCAAACTGACAACTATAGGCCTGTTACCAACACTTGTTTTATGAGCAAGGTCTTGGAGAGGGTGGTGGCAGACCAGCTTCATGGTCTTCTGTCAGCCTTCAGGCCGTGCCATTGTACGAAAATGAAATTGGGGCCCCTGCACGACAACGTTTTGAGGGAGGCCAACAGGGGCAAAACATCCCTGCTACTCCTCTTTGACCTCACTGCAAGATTGATATGAGCATTGTAATTCAGTGGTTCTGTTAACCTTTTTCAATTGTGATTATATTTTATACAGTGGACCCTCGTATAACAGAGGGTCTGTACAACGAAAAACCCGTACAATGAAAAAGAAAGCCTGGCCACCTCCATCCACCACCTGCGGTGGGGGAAAGAGGGGAGGTGAGGGGATGGGGCGGCAAATCGGAGGGGGCAAAAATGGTGCCCTTACCTGGCACCTGCACAGGGATCCTTGCCGCCACCGCAGATGCTGAGGTCCTTCCCGGGGGTCCATGATGGGAGCCGCTTCCGGCGGGGCAGCAAGGCGGCGGCGGCGGTTTGGGACGGCCCCACGAGGCCGGTGGACGGGAGCCGCTTCGGCCCGGGGGCAAGGCGGCGCAGCCCCGCGAAAAGCCGCTTTCGGCGGGGCAGCAAGGGGGTGGCGGCGGCGGCTCCCGGGACGGCCGCGAGGCCGCGACATCCAAAGGAGCAGGCCACACATTTTGTTAAAAAAAAGATGGCAGGGAAGTCTGAGTTCGAGGGAAAGGGGGAGTGGTGGGGGCAGATTAAATCTGTTTTCAATGCATTTTTTGTATTTTTTTAGCATTTAAAGCAGTTCAATGTACTACTGTATAGAAAGTCTGGATCACTCGGTGGTAGAGAAAGGGACAACAAAATGGTTCTGGTGTTGTCGTTTAGGGGGTCCATTTGTTTTGTTTTCGAATGTTTGCAAAAAATCATTTTCGTTTTTGTTCATTTTGTTACTAGTTCATTACCCTTTATTTCAATTTTTGTGATTTTTTTAGCATTTAAAGCAGTTCAATGTATTGCCGTAACGAAAATGAAAACGGAAATGAAAAATTGTTCATTTCCTGCCCATCTCTACTCGGTGGCTTAGATCTCTGGCTGAGAGTTTGATTCCCCACTGTGTTTCCTTGCAAGCAGCCAAGGAATTCAGTGATTCATGGGGTCTCCTCTAGCTTTATTGTTCTAAAACGGTGGTGGTGGTGGTGGTGGTGGTGGTGGTGGTGGTGGTGGTGGTGGTTTTCAGCCCCATTTTGAAATATAGTCCTCTCTGGAGTTGCAGGCTAGTTTAGATGCAGCTCTTTAGTCTTACCTTTTAATGGAAACATTGACTTACTTGAACCCCTCAGCATACTCTGAAATTTCTGCTCACTTTACCACCCAGTCTCTTTTTCAAAATATCCACCATCCATTAAAAAGCATATAATTTACCACACAGCTGAATGCTATGGACTTTGTCTTTTTTACGAGAAAAATACAGTTAATGGCTCAATTGATCATCATTAATTATTGCATTAGTAGCCGGAAAACTTGTTTATTGGTTTCCATCAAATTATCTTGTTTCCCACCCTGAAGAGTAATTAACTTAACAATGACACAATCGTGCTTTAAATAAACCCCCCTTGTTGCACCATTGTAGAGGAAAGCATCTCTTTCTGTCTTTTCTTTTTTAAAAAAGATCAGGGAATAATAAAGGATCCCTGTGGTCAGCTAATATATCATTTCAGAAGTAAGCCTACACATGCATTCTTTCTGAGTGTTAGAAGACTACAAAAGGAGATTTTTGCCATTGTTTTCAGCTGAGAGAGCAGCTCCTTGTTTATGCTGCTGCTCTTGTGGAAAGTCATAGCAGGACCTGGTGCATGCTCTCCAATCTAGTCTCCCAAGCATTAGTTGTCAGTCAGGCTCCAGGGCCAACACTGCCTGAAACCTTCTGTTGTTAATGAGGGTTAGGGTTAGGGTTAGGGTTAGGGTTAAGGTTAAGGTTAGGGTTAGCATTGTTAGAGAGTGGGTCTATGCTCATGCAACAAAACCCAGGAACTGAAAACATGACTTTCCATCTTTACCTTGTCCCCAATAAATGAACAGCTCAAGCATCTGTACATGCCAGCTATTTCCCTGCCCCCCCCTTCAGTCCTGTTTTTCTTTTCTTTGCCATGCCAATACGGTGAAAGTGTGGCATACAAACATCTGCACATTGAGCCAACAAGCCCTGGCCTCATCTGGAAACAGATGGAGATGAGCTCCTGGGCCTTAAAAGCCAACTCACTGACAAAAACCAGTGCAACTCCAGAGCAGGTTGCATTGTGATCGGTCTGGGGAAACATAGCAGTTCTCTGAGATTTCAGGTAGTGCCGTGACTTGGAAGGCTTTATGGCCATGGTTAGAAATACAAGAGGCAACAGACACTTTCCTAGTGTCAGGTAGACAAGGACAGAAAGGCAGGTTCTTGGAATTATCATTGTGGGGCCAGGAAAGCACGTGGCAACCTTTCCTATGTGTAGTTCTCCAACAGACTGGGGAGCAAAATGGAAATAAAAGTAGTACCTCTTCAAAAGTCTTGAACATCTCAGAACTAGAAATGGGCACGAAACAAAAAAAAATTTCATTCCATTATCCATTATTCATTCCGTTGCATAACAGAATTAATAACGGAGCCCAGAGTGATTTAGGAACAAACAGAACAGAACCAGAACAAATGAGTTTGGTTACATTCGTTTCGTTCCTCCCTGCTGGCAATGACAGCCCAGCTGTCATTGCCAGCGGGGGAGGATTGTGAGAGCCCCGTTCTCACCTCCGCAAGTGGAGGCGATGCCATGGCTATCTCAATCTCCGATCTCTGCAGCGAGGGGGTGACAGCCGGCTCAGCTGTCAGCTCCCTGCTGCGGAAATCGGTCAGAGAGGAGTCGGACACCACGGATCGCTGCCGGAGAGGGGCCTGTGATCTGGCCTCCACGCGCCAAAGCTGGATTGGAGCCCCCTGTCCAGCCATCTCCACCCCGGAAATGACACCCGTTGGGCTGTCAGGCTCTGAGGCGGAGTCGAGAAGGAAGGGGCTGCGATTTGGTCTCCACACGCGGAAGCCGGATCCCAGCCCCCTCTCGCCACCCACTGCCTCACCTCGAAGCAGAGGGCGGCGAGAGGGATCTTCCCCACACCGGATGACAGGGCGCTGTCATCCAGCACGGGGAAGCGAGACTCCTGTTTCCTAAAAAAGAAAAATGTAAAAAAAACATCAGTCCGAAAAATGGAAATGAAGGGAGATAGGCCACAAACAGAACAGAAACGGAACACAATTTTTCCATTTCGTGCCCATCTCTACCCAGAACTGAAGAAGAATGAAACTGGGCTAATATATCTTGCAACCGTTTTCTCAGAAAGGTTTTATTTAGATTAAAGTCCATCCCAATGCCTTCCAGACACAGGCTATCTCTAACGTCTTTTTCTGGCCACAGCGATTTTCATACAGTGGTAGGATCCCAAATTCAGCTTTCTTTAGATTAAGCATAGGTATCGATGCATTGTTACAATATTTTCTGGAATACTTTTCAAGCCCTGGCATTGTGCATTCAGACTTGAAAAGCAGATGAGTAGCACAGAGGGAGGACATGCAGAACAGAACTTGTGAAGCCCAAAAGGTCATAAGGGAGATTTAAAAATAAATAAATAAATAAAAACTACAAGCCCCTTATGCAAGGGCATAGCACATAGAGGACTTTCTTCCAGACCTAACAAAACAATCCACTTCCCCAAACACACTGCAAACAAACAAAGAAACTGGCCATTAGATCTAACCTGCACTAAGCCACGAGGGAAAAGCAAACAGCATCTATCAAAGTGCTGGAGGTCACTTGTCAAATTTTAAACTTCTATAAATAAGTCATTCCTTATCCTTTCTATTTCTGTTGGAATGAATCATATTTGAACCGACCTCTCACATCTGGTCATGTTTTAGATCAATCTCTCCGTCAGTTCTCTGAATATAAGCCATAGAATTGGCTTCCCCCTCTGGAGCTCACACAGTTTTCCTATTGACTGGGATACCCTCAAAATGACATCCACCCCACGCCCCCTACAGTAAGCTTGGGGCTGCCATTTCTACCTGTGAACAAAGAGTCTATATTCTGGATTATAATACCAATCACCAAACACACCAAACAGCCAGGGGTGCCTCTTACACTGCTGTTCAAGAACTGCCTGCCTTGTGGCGCTGTACGGCAGCCCAAACTGTCCTCATGACCCAGATTCAATCCCAGGTAGCGGGCTCAAAGTTGACTCAGCTTTCCATCCTTCCGAGGTCAGTAAAATGAGTATCCAGCTCACTTGAGGGGATGTGTAGCCTGCATAATTAAATTGAAAACCGCCTAGACCAGTGGTGGCAAACCTTCGGCTATGATGTGGTATATAAGCACCATGCTTTGCTTTTCCCTTGCTTTGCTTTATGTAAGAGGTAAGAATGCTTCAGGTGAAACATGCAACCTCTGGAAGCAGCTAGCTAATAGGTTGTTCTGAGAGGATGTAAAGTTTTCTAGCTCTCAGCCTGGCACTTTGTACCATCTGAAATTACCATTATCATTCATAGAAGAAACCTTCAATTGTCCTAAGGAAGGTACCTTGCCAGTGCCCACAGAGTAGATGGTCAAATTAGGTACACTTCTCCTCTAGAATAGCACACCTTTCTTTGCCTTTATCCCTCTCTTCTTCTCCCATTTCCACCTGCCCTCCTCATTTTTTTCAGTGTATGAAGTGGTTGAGGCTTGGATTAGACAGGCCGGTGGGGTCGGGGTGGGGGGAGAAGGTGTGCATCCAATTACAATTTGCAGGGAGGAATCTCCTTTAAAACAATGCTTCCATCAGTTGTGGAATGGCTCCAACCCAGCTGTAAAAAATAATAATCCTATGGGGCTACAGATCATGGTCAGGCTAGAGCACAATTACCTGTAATCCATAAGATCGCCAGGAAATAGACCCTGTTGGACCTATCCACCAATAGTCCAAAACTGTGCTCAATTTCCCTCTGTGATCATATGGTTAGTGCTGAATTCACTGTTGTGTCTACCAGCTGACACTATTTTCGGCTTCCTTATATCTCCCTTAAAATAAAAGGACATCCATGTGTTTGAGATTCCTGAACTGACCAAAAAGTTTCAGCCAAGCAGATTTTTTTAGGCATGCACACAATCACATGCATGCACACCTCCTTCAGCCAACATTCAGTCATGTTTGCTGGGCAGAATACTTGCAGAGGTTGTGGTGGGGAACCAAATGCATTAAATACTAGAGGGAATGCAAAATGTTGCAGTGTTTGCCAACCTACAATTGTCATTAAAACCCCTGTCACTTATTCTGTGTGTACAAATGGAAGCCTATCTACAACACATTTTTGCAGGGTAAAACTGCACAAACACACACCTCTTCTTTCTATTTGTTGCAATGGCAGAACACAAGTCATATGAATTCACCTTAAGTCATAGTGCAATGACTGAGTCAGAAAAAAATAACAAATGAAATGATTAACAAGAAGCAGGAGCCAGTGCTTTATGCATAAGTCCAATGAAATCATCAATGACCCAAATACCAAGGTGACTGGTTTTAAAAATGGCTGAAATAAAATACCAGAGTGTTTCTGTGTCTCAGATAAATAGCGGGACAGGTAAAGGATGGGGAAGAACTCTGCTGGTTTAGACTTTCTTATGGAGGTGCCCATCTTGTACCTGCAGAGACTGGCAACATAATGGAGCACCATTCAACTCAACATGCTGCACATTTCCCAAATTCCCTTGATGCACCTGGGGGGGCAGTGTTCCTTTTTAAAAGGTGTAGTTCCAGACCGATGCATGTAAATCATATATTCCTCCATTTTAAAAAGTATAGAAAATGCATCCATTTGAAAACTGTGTGAAAAAACGCACCCCATTTTTAAAAGGCATGCACAAAAAATGTTGCAGGAAGAAATGAAGTCTCATGCTCCAATGCAGAACTGAGAGACATAATTCCTGTGGGGTTCTATAAGGAATGCAGAGCAAGGCTTGTGAGAAGAATATTGGCAGATTCTCACATCCCTGCGGACCCCCTGGGCGGCTGGCAACTTCAGCAGTTCCAAAAATGTGAAGACAACAAAGATTCCATGGCTCTCACAGGTAACAAACCAGACCTTGAGGCAGAATGCCACCTGCAGGAAGTGTGATTCAGGTACTGACTCGCTGGATGTAAGGGGCTCGTCTTTGACAGGAGGCAGAACAAGTGTTCTACAGTAGACAGTACTGTGCATTGTTGGCTCGCAAAACAAACTCAAGAGCTTCTGGCTACTAAATAAATCAGGGCTCTGTGAAACTGCCAGTGCAAAGAAGGCAGCAGCCATGATGTCCTTTCTGCAGCAATCCAGATGATTCATTGTCATCCTTCTGCACTCTTCATTTGACAGCTTGCTATTGCCACCTGTTACCGTTATGTGCAGTCAAGTCAGAACCAACTCATATCAACCTTAACAGGGCTTTTAAGGTAAGAGAGATATTTAAGGAATTGTTTGACCCATTCCATAACCCATGCCCACTGAGTTGGCCATAGATGAACAGAGATTTGAGCACAGGTCTCCTGAATCCGATTCCATTAATTTTTTCACCATAGCGGGCATCTATCCCCACCTCCCCAATGCAAAAAAAGGAAAGTAAGGCAGTCAGCGTACACAGAAACTCTCTGCCGATTACTAATTTTAAACCATTCTGTCAATGGTTTGCACATGGCAAAACCTGAGGTATTTTGTCTTGTTGCCAGTTGTTAACAGAAAACACTTGCAGTGCTGGTAGAAGTACAAATTATTTGTAGACTTTGACTCAAGTAAAACAGGGGGCTAAGAGAAGCTCTGAGAAATCTAGAGATAGATATTCTTTCTCTCTCCCCCTCTCTCTCAGTTGTAAAGACAGTGCTGAAATTTGCACACAGTGAGTTTTACAAAACAAATAAGATGAGCACCAGCCTTTGAATTACCACTTCTGCTCTTTGTCAGTGTTTCAGAGGGCTGTTCCACAGGTTGCAGCTAACAATTGCTCTCTTAAATTTCCTCATATGGGCATAAACATTTTGCTTTCTCCCTGATTTTGCCTCTTGTGCAATTTGAAGCAAAACTTGAGTTTGCAGATTCCTGCTTAGGAGCAAACAGTCCTAAGGAATGTTGAGGCAAGCATAAAGAGGAGGTGTGGCAACTAGGCATGGGCCTTTCATTTCGGAATGGGTCTGGTTCTGAAATGAAGCACAGCAGCACAAGTGCTGTTCAGAACTTGGACCCTGCCTCTGAAATGAAATCACCCATTGACTTTGGTTTACCTTGCTTAGGGTGACAGTCCAACCAGGAAGTAGCCTCTGACGTGTCATCGTTCCTTCTCCCTGGCACTGGCCAATCAGTAGCTGGCAAAGACATGCATCATCCCACCACCCTGACTGATTGGCCAGTGCCAGGGAGAAGGAACAATGACATGTCAGAGGCTACTTCCTGGTTGGAGTATAGCCCCATGTGAGGTAAACCAAGGTAAGTCAATGGGTGATTTCGTTTCAGAGGAAAGGTCCAAGTTCTGAACAGCACCTGTGCTGTCATACTTCATTTCGGAACCAGACCCATTCAAAAATGAAAGGCCCATGCCTACTGGCAACATACCTAAGCAGGGTTTCATACATCCTTCATGTAAAAGGTACTTGCTTGTCAGATTGGTAATGAGCAGATGCTTTCTTTCAGTACTATAAGGAAAGAAAGAACATCCTTCATGTTTTCTTTATGAGTTTGAGGGTTTAGAATGGTTCATATTATTGCATCATATTGGAAGGGTTGGGCTGTTTTAAAAGTGGACAGATGTAAGAGGCTGCATACAAATGGTTGCATCAGGATAAAAGCCCATGCCATTAATGACTCCCACTGAATGGGTTTTGCCTGCCTCATACTATAAGATGTGCTGGAAATTAAAAAGACCACTGCATCTGTAACTTGAAACTTGAATTAGTAGGCCAGGGAAGCAAATAAAGAGACAAATAGCCAGAGAGAGGAGCATCTTGGCTCTTCTTGTATTTCTTAAGTGACTGTTTGTTGATCATCAGTAAAGCCTCTTCCAGTAATGGGGTCTTGAAGCATTTGTTCTCTCTTGAAGAACAGAAATGTCCCTGACATCCAGAACACATTCCACTTATCTGACATTGTTCTGGTTCTGTTTTTTTAATAGTTCCTATTATGCCTCTCAAACTCTTTGTTTTATATTTTGTATCCCATCCTATTGTGGGCCGAATTCAACACAAAGGTGCTCCCAGGGCTTTAAAGGGCGAGGGTGTCCTGGTCTGAGGCTTTCAAGGAAATCATCAGAGGCTGAACTGCTAAGTCAAGAGACCTTTTCCTATTAAGAATCCTTCCTAACCAGATTAGAGCGATGCCATTAGTACTTGAAAGGAAAAACCTCCCGCCTTACAGCGCTAATTGATCCCCTCTTTTTGCCACTGGTTGGACACTTGGCAGAACCTCCCAAGGAGGCTTCTTATTTATTTGTCCTCCACTTTCACTGAAGTAAAGAAAAGTAAAGTGTCATATCCAGAAGAACCTCATATTGCTATATTCAGGCTTTATTCTGTCATCCTTTTTGGAAGTCAACGTACAGTAGGACCCCAGAATCCACTGGGGATTGGTTCCAGGTCTTCACATGAATAATGAAAATTGTGGATAAGAGAGAATGCCAAAAAAACCAAAACTGCTATTTTGTGACAGTAGGACATTAGCTAGTTTTACGGCTACCATTTTGCAACAGTAGCTTGCTTTATGGCTGCTGTTTTATGACAATAGCTTGCTTTACTGCTGCGGTTTGTGACAGTAGCTTGCTTTGTGGTGGCTGGATTATTTATTTATTTATTTTTCTCTGCTAACTGTGGATAACTGAATCAGTGGTCAATGAATCAGTGGATATGGGGCTCTACTGTATTTGTTGTTCTCGTATGTTAGTAAAAGGTCCTCTAAATAGCTACCAGAAGGTCCCAGGACTTCAACCCTGTCAGGCCTAACCCTGTGCAGTAGCTGCTCTTCATGCATTTTTCTGCTCCACCAGCATTGGAGCTATCTTTTTTGCATCTGCTGATGCAAACATTAATTCCCGATGTTGATAGATGCCTTTTTGTTCTACTGTATTAGCTTTTACCATTCTGCCCCTGAGGGAGCCAGCTAGGATTCCAGACTTGGAGTGGGTGCCATCCTCCTGCCAGTATGGTCATCAGCCTTTTTGATGCACCCAAACCTTTTCACTACATTAAGGTTTGATTCCAAGAGGTAATGTTCAGTACTAGTTTGCTGCATTCCTCTAGCAATATCAACCAAGTCAAGACTCTTAGCAAATGCCAAAGTGGAAGACAGACTCGGCCACTTCGAAATCAGCAAGCAAAAGCATCTTTGCTGTTTTCATGAAAGTGGAAGCAAAGAGAGATGAGAACTGTTAAATCTACAGAGGCTGTCTGGCAGCTGATCTTTCATTTAACCCAGGCTAACACAATTTATGCTTGCAATCAACTCTATTGATTGATATGGAGCTAAACATAATCTGGGAATAAACCCTGAAGGATTGTTGCATCATATCCATAGCCCTTTCAATAAAGTTCATTGAAGAAAACATGGAAATACAATAGTCTGCACTACAGAATCATACAATCATAGAGTTGGAAGAGACCTCAAGGGCCATCCAGTCCAACCACCTGCCATGCAGGATCCCCCCCATCACAGTGCTCCGGATATGTGGGAGAACCGTTCCCCAATCTAGAGATCTCCAGAAAAAGAGATTTATTGATTTATTTATTTATTTATTTATTTATTTATTTATTTATTTATTTATTTATTTATATAGCTTATATGCCACCCAAATGAACAATTCAGACAATTAAAACATCAAAATTGCAATAAAATTAAAATAATAAAAACATTTAATTGTGTTGGCTAGATGTATCTGGGAACGTAAAACAAATTGTCATTGTTGCTGGCTATCTTGACATGGCAAGATACACCACCAAGGATCCTCTAACCTCTGTGAGAAGCCTTAACAAAGATTCTGCCCATTGATTCCATGGAACTTATGGAGACATTGATTCCCCAAATCCCCAGAGATTCAATAGGCCTGCTCTAGTTGTGGCTTGCTACCAGATTTCTACCTAAATCAACTAGCGTGAGAGACCAAGTGATTTTTTTTTTTTTAGTAATGTTTGAAAAAAAAAACTCTCTCTTCAAAACTAGAGTTTTCTCTTTCTGAAGCTGGGCACGTCCACATAGAGAAAGCAAGTGGAATAACGAAAAGGCTCATTGATCACAAAGAAAAACCATCCAAGGTTATTCCTTAAATGGTCGGGGGAACAAGGGAACGGGAACAGCTAAAGACTTGCACTGCCTTTGGGCAGATGTGCAAATACAGATCAAATCAGGGCTGTTTGGGTTGTTCCCTGGATATCACTGTTCAGAATAAATGCCCCACCCTCACCCCTGCCACTAGTTGACCACAGGGTCAAGCTGAACCCCACATGCATCCTTCTGGCATTCTTGGGATTTAAAATGAAAAACTAAAAACAATGTACTCCTTAAGTTAAAAGATGAAAGAAAAACTAGTCCTCTGTGTTAGGCAGGAAGAGCTGGCACCATAGGAGAGGCATATTAACAACTGGATCCTCTGAAAACCCCTTAAGCCTCTTCTGGACATTCCAGGGGCTGAACTGGTAAGAAGAATCTGAGCAAGGTCAGCTGAATGTAGCAGCTCCCCTCTGCAATTCCATTTCCATTAGGGTAGCATATGGCCCCAGCTTCATCTCCCCACCACCACCACCACCACTCTTCTTTTTTTTAAAAAAATGGTTATATCACAAGTAGAGATGGGCACGAATTAAAAAAATGACGTTCCGTTTGTCGTTTGGAGGGTCCATTTTGGTTCGGTTCCATTTTTCGTGAATTTTTGCAAAAATTCATTTTTGTTTTCATTCATTTCATTATCGTTTTGTTACCATTTATTTCATTTTTGTGATTTTTTAAGCATTTAAAGCAGTTCACTGTATTGCAGTAACGAAAACGAAACGCACGACAAAATTTCCGGTGTTTCTGTTCATTTCATTTTATTTTGGAGACAAAATTCGTTTGTCGTTTCATTGCGTAATGAAATGAAAAAACAAAAATGGAAATGAAAAATTGTTCGTTTCATGCCCATCTCTAATCACAAGGACTGAGTGACAGTGTATGGGTACAGATGAATGCCTGCATTCCGGTGGTTAGGTCAGAAATTTGCTTTAGGATATTAAGGACTTTATTTCATAAAGCACATAGTCATTAGTCAACTCATATCACTATGAGAGTTCATGATAATTGTCACCCGTTTCTCTTTCTCCTCCACTTCTTCTCTTGGATGGACAGGGGACAAATAATTAATAGCAGCAGCAGCAGCAACTGTGAGAAATAATCCTGATGACACTGTGTAAGCATCTCCTCCCCAAAGTCACTGCCATTTATGCTTCCTTATTTGTTGCAAAACACGTTGGCACCTGCATCTCACTTAGATGCAATATGATTGTCTGGGAGGACAGCTATTTCTGATGCCTTGGACTTTCTTTGGTTGATTATCTTGCACTTCTAGCAAAATTGGAAGACAGGTCTAGGTCCCACAGATCTCAAAATGATACATGTGGCAAGACCAATGCTACTAATGTAACCAAAGCAAAGGTAAAAAGGAGATCTTTCCAAATATTATTCAGGACTTTCTCCTCCTTCAGCTGAATCCCACAGGAAAATTCTGTTTAAACAGAGCTCCTTCTTATTTTATCTGGAATGTATATGTAAAGAAAGAGACCTATTTAATGGAAACGTCCTACAGAAACACACATTATCCATTATTTCTTATCACAGCTTGCAACACAATAAGATTGCTGTATTGTTTTCATTTTAATTTCTAAAACTGAGGCTGGAATCCAGCACTAAGTTACAACTGGAATAGGCCCATGGAGGAACTGACTCACAGCTGATTCAATAGACCTACTCCGAACTTCACTCTGAAAGTGCACCTGATCAGAGATGAATACCATAGCAAAAGAACCTTTAACAGGTGGGGGTGTGAGAGACTGGAATGAGGATGGAGGTGGTTAGAAGCCTGGCAGATTTTCAGGTTCTGCACAAACCATATTATGGCAATGTCATCTACTGAAATCCCCTCTAATTAAATAGACTCCCCCATCTAGAGGAGTTGTACATCCACATAACCTACATTTGTCTGAGATCCTGAGGTTCCAAGTCCATCCCCATGGATGGACAAAGCAGCCAGAAGAGGGTAATCCATCATAGGAAATGAGGCACTGCAACACCTGAAGCTTTAATTAATTCTTTGAATATTACAGTGAACCCCGCCATTTCGCGGTTCCGGTATTGTGGTCCCACTAGATTGTGGGACTGCAGCGGAACTGTGGGGGAGCAGGGGCGGCCGGGTTGCTCCGCGCCGCCCCCCACCTCTGAGAAGCCTCTGGGGTGTGTGGGAGGGCTACGGCGGGTGATCTGGTCACTTCACGCGGCCCTCCCACGCACCTCAGAGAAGCCTCAGGGGCCGCACAGGTGGGCGGCGGGGTGGGAGCTAAGATCCCCCTGCCGCCGTGGCGCGCCATGCAATCGCACCCCACCCCCACTCCAACCCCACCCGCTTCTGCATATCGTGGATTTTCGTGCATTGCGGGTGGCGTGGGTTCCTAACTCCCGCGATCGGCAGGGGGTTACTGTATTCTTATACTGCCCATCTAGCCCAAGGCACTCTGGGTGGCTTACAACATGAAAACTACATTCAAAATATAACAACATTAATCATAAATAATATTATACAACAAATCATCACGTAATGAAAACACAACATGCTTTTTAAATACATTGCACATTGTAGTTAGTGGGTTTCAGTGGGTTGGAGAGCCATTTGAACAGCCTACCAAAAGAGCCAGGTTCTCATCAGCTTCTTAAAAGTCACCAGCAAAGGAGCCAGGTGGTAGTTGGTTCCATAGCAGAGGAGGTACATTCTAGTCATTATGGGGTTAATGAGAAGCGGACCTCACCTGGAACTATGAGCCAATGAGCACTGTCTCTGTTGTCCAGTAAGGCTCAGCAAAAGGGGCTAATTGTCTTTACCTGCTTTCTCTTTCACACACCCATATTTCACTGATGCTGACCCTGACTGAGAAAGGCAGAGACTGTGAGTGCTTGTCTGAGTTTATGGGTGTTGCCTGACTTGCTTTTTTACTGGGCTTAGTATGTTTTGTTATGTCGTCTTAGTAGTTTGCTGCTTTATTAGGAATGTCCTGCTTAAACTTTCCTAAGAGAATTAGACCAAGATGATTACTTAGTATCTCACTTTTGACTGAGTGCTCTCAGTTTTCCATCAGGTTTTCTCCCTCTGGGCCTTCAGATACAGATAATGTCTTAGAGCCGCTTTAACCCGCTTAGAGCCGGGAGTGCAAAATACAATTGTTCTAACTGTTTCTAAATGTAATAGTTCTTCCGTATCAACAGATGGGTATGGAGAACATACCCAACTTTAACTATCAGCAGATCCAGATGCCATCCCATCACCTGTTCTGCAAATAATAATAATAATAATAATAATAATAATAATAATAATAATAATAATAATAATAATAATAATAATAATAATAATAATAATAATAATGAGATGGGCACAAAACAGAAAAATGGTGTTTCGGTTTTTCGTTTGTCATTGAGAGGTCTGTTTCGGTTCATTTCCGTTTGTCGGGAATCTTTGGAAAAATTTTGTTACCGTTTTTCATTTTTTCTTTTGTCATTTCTACCCGCTTTTTGCACGATTTTTAAAGCATTTCCGTGGGTGGGCGTCCCCCAAGGCCCCAGACCAGAGGGAAAACACTAAAAAAATGGATGCTGGCAGAGACACAGTATAGACTAGGTTCACAGGGAGGCTGCAAAGGCAGCGGCGGGCGTTGCCCAGGGTGCAAGACAGCCACAGAGTGACTGCACTGCGGGGCAGGGGAGGGTACTCACCGAGAGGTACACAGCATGCACGCACACAGGGAGGCTGCAGGACTGAAGCTAGAGTTGCAGAGACAGCAATCCCACCCTAACTCCCACCAGAGACTGCAAGGAGGACGGGGGCTGCCAGAGCTTTTTATGCCCTCTGTGGCTGCCAGACCTGCCCGCCCAGTCTGCAACCTGGGCATGCTATTGGTTGAACATGATCCCATATCACATGGTTTGCCTCCATTTTGTGGCTGGTGGCGACATCCATTTTAAAGGGAAAAGAAAAATACATCGCGATGGGAGAAGACAAAAACAAACATTTTAAGGACCCCAACCCCCCTGGTAGGTATTATCAGACAATATAAATAATTATCGCTGCATTTTTACGGATGTCCAGGGCGTTTTTTAACATTTAAAACAGGTCATTTCATTGTGCATCACCATTAACGGAAACGAAACGTAACAACCACAGTTTTTGTGGTTCTGTTCATTTCATTTCATTTTCATCACAATTTTCGTTTGTCGTTTCAACCACAATTTTTGTGGTTCTGTTCATTTCATTTCATTTTCATCACAATTTTCGTTTGTCGTTTCGTTACGTAACGGAAACGACAAACAATAACGGAAATGAAAAAATGTTCGTTCCGTGCCCATCTCTGATAATAATAATAATAGTCACGAAGGGTTGGTCACGACTGTAACGACGCAACACACACAATAATAATAATAATGAAAAAAACAGGATTGCAGCAACCATTACCCTCCTGCATCCAGATCAAAAATAAACAGAGCAGGCAGTGATCTTATTGCTCTGAGAGTTATTAAACTGCTTGATACATGCTCATAGATAGGAATTGGTCATATACTGTACTATACACCTCTTGTGCCTGCAGTCTCTGTACAAGATAAGGCAATGGCAAAACGGCTGAAAGTAACAAAATGGCTTACTCTATCTATGGTCTAAGAAGTTAAAAACAAGCATTTTCAAGCTTCCCCAGTATATTATGTTCCTGGAATTCTTTTGAGTCATGTTTCTCTCAAACTTGTCTGTTTTAAAGTTGCTGTTATGCTGTTATGTTTATAGTTGTCTCTGATGGAGAAAACAATGTTGGAAATATGTTATAATAATAATAACCTTTGAACTATAGAGCTGGAAGAGACCCCCATGGATCGTTGTCCCACCCCTGTTAGGAAGGCACAGTGGGGGAATCGAACTCCCAGTCTCGGGCTCTGCAGCCACAGACCTAGTTGAGTCATTCCAGAGTTATAAAGGCAAATAAAATGGAATTTAATTTTTAATTTCAAGTTTCCTATTTCCCAATTGAACTGACAAGCCTTTGGGAGCATCAAGAGTGTGTGTGTCTTTAATATGTGAACATCAACATCTGTGATTCTCCTACTTCTGGGACCAGACCAGTAGCAGCAATTTGGCAGGCATTAAAAGCTTCTCCCTCAACCCAAGCATCTTAAAGGCTCCTAGCTTAAAATGGGTCCCGTGTGGGGAGGTATAAGGAACTTTAATTTTCACTGCACACAACAGGGTTTCAGTCACTGTCTTCTGGGACCCAGTGGGACTAGAAGGGGCTGATGATAAATTCCATGGGGTTCAAGTCATGCTCCCTTGAATGACACTCAAGGAGTCTGGAAGATCCCAATTTTTTGTTTCTTATCCATAAAGCAACTTTGAAAAAGAGATATTTTGCTCAGTCAGGGAAGGATCCAGCTGGGCACCATCTCGACTCAACTTAGAAGTAACTTCCCATGCTTCTATTCCTTTCCCTATTGACATCTACCAATTCTTGTTACTCTCAGAAGGACTGCAAAGGTCACTTACGCCACCCTGCCTTTCTTCTTAGAACAGTTTATATGGGTGCAACAATCAAGAGTATTCTCAATGGTGCATGGAAATAACATCTGCCATGCATCATTTATTTACATGGAAATCCTAATCCTTGAACCTGCCCGTCTTGGAGGGATTAGTAGTATGGGTTACTTCATTAATGCTAAAGATCAGACCGTGAAATATCTATAGTCTGAATCTTTAGGATGCAACCACAGTCCTTGACACATCTCCTAAACTTAAGCAACAATGATGCATGTGCATTGGACAACTATCTGCCAGATCTGCTTTGATTTGGATCACTGAGCAGAGCGTTGGACTTGATGACCTTATAGGGTCCTTCGAACTCCATGATTCCACTATTCTGTCTCTTGTCATTTCAAATGAATTTATGTTAAGCAAATTTTCCTTTATACAAATTCCCCATAGGAATGCATTGAAAACAGAGTGATCCCATTTTTATGTTGTACAGGTTTGCCCCATAGGCAATTCTGTTAAGCAAATTTCAGCTATCTCCAGAATTTTTTATGTTGTACAAATTTTATGTTATACAAACCATTTTTATACAAGGGTCCACTGTATACACACACACACACACACAGAGAGAGAGAGAGAGAGAGAGAGAGAGTACAAATCTGGAGCAATCCAACCCCACTTGCATATCTCAGCTATGTACAACTTTCTTTATTCCACTGCTATTTCCCCCCCACTCTGTGTCCAGTGTACTCCATGACTACTTTGTTTCTCTTTGAGGTGTAGTGCATGATGCCTGGAGAATAGCCCCCTTGGAACTATAGCCAGTGTGGTACAAAGATACCCAGTGCGGTGTAGTGGAGAGAGTGATGGATTACAACTCAAGATGTGTGGCTTTTAATCCCCACTCAACCATAGAAGCTCACTGAGGGGGGGGGGCGTGGACCTGGTAAAAACACTCCTTAAATATCTCACTTACCCTGGAAGCCCTGTTAGGGTCGCTGTAAGTGAGTTCTGACTTGACAACACAGCACAGAATGTAACATGAAATCACAGAGATGTCAATCACTGTCTCATGAGGTGTTAAGTACAATATTTTCTCCTAAAAAAAACTAGAGATAATTCCACCCATACCTATCTCTCTCCCTCACCCACCCACTGTCATGTGTCAGCTTCCACAAAGTGATTTCAAACTGATGGAATTAACTTATTCATTTCAAAGGGGAGTGTTCAGGAGTTGAAGCAAAGTGCAAAATTAGTTTAATTGATTTTGCCTGAGTTTCAGACATGGAAGAAAGTCATTCTCTTTGCATGAAGGTGTTTCCTTTAAGAGAAGCACACAGACTGTTCAAACAGCATTCTGTCATGGAAAAGGGAAGGAAGGGAAGGAAGCAAAGTCAGCTTTAGGGCAAAGACTGCAGAACGGTATAGGTACAAAGAGACCCAGAGGACATCTACTCCAACTCCCTCTGATGCAGGAAATTCACAATGGATTAAAGTTTCTCTCAGAGACAGTCATCCAGTCTCTGTTTATAAGTACATCTGGCAGAAAAGTACATTCTGAATGGGGACTCCATGGAAATGTGGCCAGAAGCAGCTGAAAGGGAAGGGGCCCATTGTCTCCCTTCTACAAGAAAGAAATGAACCATTTGCTGAGTAGCTACTCAGGGGCACAAATGTGGGGGCTCCCTTTGAGGCCAATTCAAGCTACAGCCGCCTTTAGGTTTGGGGAATTCAGGTCGATATAGACTCAGTGTGGCGTACTTTACAACAGGGTCACGAGACTGGGGCTCACCCTGGTTGATAGAAAGAGGAGGCTCTTGATCCTTCTCCCAGGTAACACACTATTAACACACTACTAGGAGGCCCCACCACAACTAAATAATTTTTAAAATGTGGCCCTCATGCCTCATCACATGTGTCTCGTTTCTTTAGTTCCTGATTGTGGGGACAATCACTACTTCTGACCAGCTAATAGTTTGTCCTGGAAATGCATTCAACCACAATCAAAATGAGGGCCAAAAATGTGTACCAGCTTCCTTACCCTTTCTTCAGCTGCCTCTGTTTCAGAAAAGAAAATGAAATGAAGTCATATGGAACCAAATGCTGGTGGCTTTTAAAAATTGTCCATCTTGTTTACGGACGAAGAAACTATGGGAATGGAGTGGGAACTCTTTTTATTTCCTTTCTCCACATGTGGCGTGCATCATATAATGATGAAATGTTCTCATAAAGATCCTTTTTTAGAAAATTTGCCTCAGCTTAGTTCTCCAGTGAGAACTAGGTTTTCATCCAGGCTTTTGGATTGGAAGCCCAATTGCTTTTTCATTTAATTTTCAGGTACCCTAATTTTCTGATGACCCTTTGCCAATTGTTCATTGCTTAATATTTAAGTTGTTTTTCTGTTTCTACCATCTTGAAAATTAGGTGACATCTGGTTGATAATTAGGTATTTGGCTAGGTTTTGTTTTGATTTTTATATATTTATTGTTTGTAATTTTCATCTTTGTGGACCTATGTTTATTTCCCAGGGTAGTAGCTTTCTGCTAGATGGTTGGGGTAGAAGTTCAATGAAATGGATGGATGGATAGATAGATAATCTTGAAATGTGTAATTATACAACACAGAATAGATTAGATAGATAGATAGATAGATAGATAGATAGATAGATAGATAGATAGATAGATAGATAGATAGATAGATAGATAGATAGATAGATAGATAGATCCAAGTATGCAAAGAGAGAAAGAAACTCAAAGTGAACTGATTAACTAAACCAAATATGCGTCTTGGTGATTGATGGTGAACATTTTCCTTGCCAATGTGCTTTGCATCATGAACTATGAGTTTTGTATTCTAATTTCTAAATATAACTAAAGTAACTGTTGTTGATGACTTTTGAATTATAAGAGATAGTAACTTTCAAAATTTTAACTCTAGTGATCAACATACCCTCTAATTTTCGTCCCTGCTGAGCACATGCACAAAGCATGCACACACAAAAGCCTTGCACACAAGTTCCATTGCAATGGGAACAAAAACGATCACAACAGATGCAAAGGGATTTTATAGACCCTGCATTGGATGGGGGAGGGAGGAAGAGACATGCACACACATCCCTTAGAGGAAACCTTGACAATGGTACGCATCTACTGCCATAGTTGCACTGGTGTTCAAAATTTCAGACACAACTTTTTGAGAAGAATTGCTGGCCTAAGATGCAAATGACCCCATTCGGCTATTTCCATGTGCCATCCTTCTTAACAACACGTAGATCAATACGTTCATTTACTTGCAGCTTGAGTACAAAAATAATAGCTGAGGGGGGAAAAGTTTGCACAGATCAGAGGTCTTCTTCTTAACACTCCTAGTAGGATAGCAGGTGCCAGCACATCATTAGCAATTCTGGGAGCTTCACATATTAACTGAAAAAAGCTGAATTATGGTACTTTTCTTAAGGTTATTAATCTTTATCAAGTAGTAGATGTTCCCACAAGGTTGAATAAAAGAGAGGATAGAATAATTAATTGGATTTTAGATAATGTGGCCTGATAGCATTGCTAATAATGGGGTTTATATTGAACTGGATTCGTGACTTCTTCCTTGATAGCATCCATTGTAAGTGAAGAACAGACATAGGAGTTCTCTAGCTGTTAGGTGGAAAACACGGTTTTTAATTCAGACTTGTGAGATCGGTGTTGTAAGCTATTATTAATCCTGCACATTATTATTTCTGTTATTGATAATCATTCTTACATTTGTCATATTGAGAGACAGATAGATGTAAGACAAGGGAGGGGTCGGTTGTTCAGATGGCCACAACTCTTGTAATCCTCTCCTACTGGTCCTGTTGGTGTTGATGGTAATTGTTAGTCAAAACTCTGGTGGGTCAAAAAAATCCCTACGCCGTGTTTAAGGTAAAATTACCACCTTGGTGGATATTTGCTATCTACACTACAGATTTATGTGAACAGGGAGAGAAAGGAGGCGGAGGGGAGTGTAAAGGTTTCCTGACCTAGAGGAGGCAACCCTGAGAAACAGTGGGAGCTTGTGACTCTGATGCCAGTGAATCCACACTATATTTTGGTCCCAATTTCACAGAAGGTGCTGAAATGATCTGTGGAATAGAGTTTAGTACCTGGGTAAGTCCTGTAAAGCTTAGACACAAAGCTGCCCCATCCATATGGAGTTGCCAGTCTTCACTGCCAACAAGGCCTATGACATGGCGATTCCCTGAAGCCATTGGACTGCTCCCAGGAGCGGAAAATGAGTTACATATTTTATTAAGTCCACTGTTCTATAGGTATGCTGTAGATGCTTACTCTGAAGCTTTTGAAGCCACACAGAAGGCAAATCTTTGGATTCAAAGGTGCATATGTGCAAGTAAAAAGTGAACATGGCTGTAGTCCTTCAGAATTCAATTTCAATTTTGTTCAGATTTCTCAGAACCTTGTTAAAGTGCGCAGAACACCAGGTGCAGAGGTAACACCCAGGAACTAGTGGACACTAGGAGATGGGAGTGTACTGCTGGTTCAGTAGTTCATTTCCCAACTGATCTGTGGTTTGGTGCCTGGTCCCCTCCAGCAGGCACCTGTCCCACCTCCTCTGAGTGGCACTGGGCTGGAGGGGTCAGAGTGCTGAACGACAGATCTGCCATTACTAGGGTGGGAAATGAACTGTGTGGAACTGTTGAGCCAGCTAGTCAGGCCCATCTCTAGTGGATACCCATGTTATGAAAATCTGAGTATACGTGATGTGGTTTGAAAAGTATCCCTGCAATGTGCATGCTGCATCTGGAAAGCCTGTCAAGGATAAATATAGGTTAAAAGCAGTGCCAGAGGAGAAAATGCCTCAGAGGCTCAAGAGCCAAGCCTCCAAGAGGAAATGGTGGTTATATAGCCCAACAAAAGTTCATAGGATGCAAATGCCCTGAGCCAAAATGTCATCTCATAGAAATAGCTGAAAGTTGACACAACTTAGGAGTCATCAGGACTCTAAACCACAGAGCAGAGAGCATCCAAACTTCCACAGAAGCCAAGAAGAAGCAAGACAGGTACCTGAATACAGTTTCATTTTTTTTCATTTGTAATTAATTTTTAAAGTAGTTTCATTAGAAAACAAAACAAGGTAACCCCCTGCAAGGTAACCCCCTGAATACAGTTTCATTTTTTTTCATTTGTAATTAATTTTTAAAGTAGTTTCATTAGAAAACAAAACAAGGTAACCCCCTGCAAGGTAACCCCCTGAATACAGTTTCATTTTATTTCATTTGTAATTAATTTTTAAAGTAGTTTCATTAGAAAACAAAACAAGGTAACCCCCTGCAATTTTGAAAGGTTTGGGGATCAGGCAGCTGGCTTATGAAGCTCCAAAAGGGGTGCCCCTAGGGAAAAAATATTTCTAATTGGAATCGGAACTTTGGAAGCTAAGCCACGGGAGAGCCATGCAGTCTGGCTTCCATTCTTATTCCGATAGAAAGATTTTTTTTCCTAACTTTCCTCAGACTGACGAAGCTGCTTCGATGAGTAGCGAAACGTTTCGATCTCTCAAGAAAAGAAGTCCAGTTGCTGTGACTCAACTTCCAGATAAACTCACCTGGACTGAGAATCTTCACAGACTCGCAAAAATAGCTTTCTTTTAGGCCAGATAAATCAATTGCTTTATTTTGGTTTTACGCTGAAAGGATTGTCTTGAGGCCTGGGGAAGTAAATGTCCTAGAAAGGTCTGCCCCTCTTCTTTCTACTGTTTAGCAAAGGACCCATTACATCCTTTTTTGTCTCTGGCTTAGCCAGGCAAGAAGACAAGTCGGGGCAGAACACATGACAAAAACAGGACAGAGCCATTCCTCCTGGACATAAGCCCTAAAAAATACTGCAGCTATTACTGTTCAGGTCAAGATCAGTTCCACTTCACTTTCAGGACTCAGTTCTTTTTTCTGTATCTCTTTTTGCCTGAACCCTCCAGCTAAGCTTGCTAGCTGATATTCCAACACCCCATAGCCCCAAGGCGGTCTAACAAGACCTTTTCCAGGGTAAAAGGAGAGGTAATCTTTGGCACTTATCTATCTCCTAGGAGTATTTTCTCCATACACTTGGTGACCCCTCAGTCTACCTCACCTTGTGTGTGTGTGTGTGTGTGTGTGTGTGTGTGTGTGTGTGTGTGTGTGTGTGTGTGTGTGTGTGTGTGTGTGTGTGTGTGTGTTTACTAAAATACCCCTTTTTGTGTAGCTCTGTGTGAGTGTGATATGCAAACCCCAACCTATATCAAGACACTAATGCCAAAGTTCAAAGATCCCTTATGAATCTGGCTCTGAGCAAGTGTGAGGGAACACATGGGTTCCAAAGAGCACACCTGGTAACAGATATTTCCTCATTTATCAGATGTTTGAGGTAAACTCTCTGCATCTCTAACCTGTTCTGTCAGATAGGGATTTTGTTTAGTGACTATGGGCGTTTATACACGACCCCTAAGCTCCGCCGCAAATGGCTGCAAGCTCAGGACCTTAAAAATGTTTCCCCACCAGTTCCGGAGTTTGCAGACAATTAAGTGCGACCCCACCCACCTAAGCGCGACCCAGTGCACTTTTCTTGTACCTGCTCTTTGATGGTAAAAAATATTTGATGCGGAGAGTGCCTGAGCTCTCCTCGCTTCTTTCTGTTATTTTTCTTTTGCCTCCACACCTTAAAGAGGAACCAGGAAGTAAACGGAGGTTGGAGCAACTTCCACCGGCACCGGGGGTAAGGCTTTATTCTTTTGTCCCTGTCTAAGGCTTTTTTCCCTCCCTCCCCTCACGCAGACAGAACAAAGAAGTGCGGAGTGGGTGGGGACGGAGGAACAGCAACGAACCCTCAAGATCTCTGGTCCAAATTTAAGGGACCAGCGGATCTTAGGGGTCGTGTAAAAAGGCCCTATGTCATTTTCTCAGGAGGTTTACAATCTTCTCTCTGCCCCCTGTCCATTTAGGAGTGCCTATATGCATGCTTGAAAAGAGAGAGGAAACTTGAGCTCAGGAAGAAATGCCTTTGGGTGGTGTTCATGTACAGCCCAGTAAATGGAAAAAGAAATCAATTACCCAAGGCCCAAGGAAATACCAAGTGTGACAAGAATAAAAAAAGGACTTGGTCCTCAAATTAGGGAAGCAATAGAATAGCCTAGACCTCATGATGCCGTCCAGTGACGGGGGTCAAATGTATCTGAGACAGAAGTATCTCCAGCAGCACTGAAAAGTGCCTTTGTCAAAATAAAATAAAATAAAATAAAATAAAATAAAATAAAATGCATGCCTAAAGGAAAAAGTTGGTTTAACAGCAGAATCAGAAAGCATCTGGGCAATTTGCAAGAGCAGTTCAATTCTCTGGAGGCAGGATGACAGATCTGAGCATCCAACAATATTTTGTAGTATCTCCTTGTGTCTCTCTTAAAGATGTTGTGGTTAACGCAAAAATGGGAACCATACTAACACCAGTAAAAATACATAGTATCCACTCTAAATGTTCTAGGAAATGTTGAAGATGTAAGAAAAGTTGCAACATATTTACATTTATGATGGAACTGTGAAATTATACAAAATGTATGGGTCAACCTTTTTTAAGAAATTCAAGAATTATTGGAAGTTTTTATTGAAATGGTGCCATAAATAGCATTGTTATTGATGGTAGAAAATTGTGAGGCAAATAATACCAAAAAAGAAAACAGACAAGACAATGAATACAGTAAGAGTGCCATGATTGCTTATAGGGGAGAAAAAGCTGGAAGCAGAATTGGAATTTTATGCTGCAAGAATGGTATAATGAGGTATGAAATATAGCTATCAATGATAAATTGACTTCAAAAATTAAATTTTAAAATGGAGAGATAAAGGTAAATAGATGTAATGAAATATGGGAACAATTTATAAATGGTATACTCTGTAAAGGAAAAGGGGAAACAGTCAGTGAATATATGTACTTTGGGGATGATTTGGGGGTACAAATATAAGATGAGAGATTATGTTTATAAGAAAAACTGTAAGATATAATGGTATCTACGGTGAGGGGTGCACTAGTATTTTTTCTTATTTATTTGGAAGGTTTTTGTGTTAATATATATATTTTGCTTTATATTAGGACACCTTATCCACATGAACAGTATCTGAGGTTTCACTTATCCATGGTCTAAAAATATTTAAAATATTAAAAGAAAAAAACTAGAAAAACTATTTTCACATGTATTACCATAACAATCCACTAGAGGGCGTCAGAGACCATGCTGTGAATGCTAAGTGGCCAGTTCTGGTAATGCATACAAAAATATTTTTTAGAGTCCTCCACCCCCTTTTACCATGGAAAATTCATTATTATCCACAGTCTTCACTATTCACTGATCTCTCTCTCTCTCTCTCTCTCTCTCTCTCTCTCTCTCTCTCTCTCTCTCTCTGTGTGTGTGTGTGTGTGTGTGTGTGTGTGTGTGTGTGTGTGTGTGTGTGTGTGTGTGTGTGTGTGTAACCAATCCCCAGCAGATATTTTGGGAGGGTGTCCTACTTTATTGCAGAAAGTATTTTCATTTAAAAAATAAAAGCCAAATGTTCAGCTACTACTGAGAATCGAGCACCCAGTTTGGAAAACATTTCCCAAAGGTGAGCATCATTACCCCACACTGCCCACCACCCACAACTGCTTGGTAGGAAAAGGTTAAAAAAAAGTTTCAGAACTCATAAGGGAAGAGGGAAGATTCTGAGTGGCATATCCCATTGTGTGTTTCTTTCTAATCAAGTCCTCTATATAGTGGCCAAATGTTGTTCACCTGCTATAGCTTGTCCCAGTTCCCTGATAAAACAATTATTCCCATCTCCCCAGGTGCTGGATAACTGTGACATAAAAGTTTACATAGAGCACTTGGTGGGTAGATAGTTTGGTGTGATGGATGTGGCATGCTGTGTTTCGTTTTGGACTGTACCAGTTTGTTTGGTGCTGCTCTTTGTAATAAATTCAATTTAACATGAATTTCCATGTTGAAACATGGAAGACGTGCTGACTTCTCAAGACCTTGCAGAGGACCATTGTCCAAGGAAGATGATCCTAAGTCCAAACAGGCACTGTCTTTGCCTAATTCATGATGTCTCTGATACTAGAGCACAACTCCCCATTCACTGGGGTGCTGTGCTAGCAAAAGCCTTCTCCAAACACTGGCACAAAACAGATCTTCCTCCTCATGTTCCTGGATCTTTGCCTTCGAGGCTCTGGTTTGGGATTTCAAAAGCCCAGAAATTATTATTCATCCCAGAACACCCAAAGAAGAACGCTCATGAGCAACGTCTCTGCTATTGTCAACTGTTCACTGTCCCCCTTTCCGTTGGGTTTTTATCCTTTTGCTGATGACTGCATGGACCGCTACTCAACTTACTTGTTAATTGAAACACCACATCTGCCTCCTCTTCCTCTTCCTTTCTTCTTCTTCTTCTTCTTCTTCTTCTTCTTCTTCTTCTTCTTCTTCTTCTTCTTCTTCTTCTTCTTCTTCTTCTTCTTCTTCTTTTTTTTTTTTTGGGGGTAAACCAAGGTAGGACTTCAGTATCAGCAATTTTAAAAATTTATTGAAAAAGAAGCCCTGATCTACCTTGCCATGGGAGCAGTTTTATTCCCATTTCATCTAATGGTGATGTTCGCATTTCATTTATTAAAATGAATCTGTTTCAATTACTGGTATATTAAAATCAGTAGCGTTGGGCTCACCTGTACTGATGGATAATAGCAATAAATGGGAAGGAGGATTCTGAAGAGCTAGAAACAGGAACAGCCTTGCAGTACTTACTGGATACAGTGCAAGGAGGAGACATCATAAACATGAGAACATAAGAAGAGCCATGCTGGATCAGGCCAAATGCTCATCTTGTCCAGTTTCCTGTATCTCGAAGTGGCCCCGCCAAATGCCTCTGGGAACGCATAAAACTAGATAATCTCTCTCCTGATACCATTCTCTTGCATCTGGCCTTTGAAGTACCCTCTTTTAAGCCTGGAGATTACACATCCCCATCATGGTTTGTAAGTAACCTGTGATGGATACGATAACCGTAGTTTGATATGATTGATGACCTCATCCAGTGGGCATCAGTTCCTGCCCCAATGAACTGTTGCCCCTTTGCTCACTCACTCACACACACACACACACACACACACACACACACACACACACACACACACACACACACACACACACACACACACACACACACACAAAGTGTGCAGGCACTGCGTTGAGCAATCCCTGGTTTTACACCGAAATACCTCTAACTTCTTACTTGTCTGTCCCTCATTCCATGCAATCACCAACTCGCTCCCAAGTGTGGGTGCAAGAACCAAGGGAATGCAGCACTAAATGTGTAAGGCTGATGAGAACAACTTATCTTTTGCCCCCAAGGTATACACCTGGAAATAAGTGTAAGTCAGCTGCATCTTAAGGAATTGGTCCATTAAGGGCCTTGGTATTATACTCCCTAATGCATAGCATTTTGGTACTGCTATATAGGGCCTTATTTTTAATTGACTGCACACCTAAATGCAGCCCTGCTGGTAGCATGATCATGTCATCATTTTAAGCTGTTTTAATCAATTGGAAATCACCTTGGTTGACAGAACAACATATTTAAATAAATCAGTAAGAGCATACCGCTGCATTCCTGAGTGCATATTTAGCCCCAATCCTGCAGCCAGCCAAGTTACTAAGCACCACTATTTATTCATTTATGTGTAAACATATGCACAAAGGTATTTATTTGCTTTCTTAGTATTTTACCTTTCTCCCAAAAAGGGGCCTGAAGCAGCTTACAAATTACTAAAAGGAATATCAGTTGAAATCACAAGAAATTGCAATCCTGAAAAGCAGTTGAACATGTGCCAATATTATGAAGCAACCAATTATAAAACCTTTAAAGTCTACTGAAACATGCAGAATGAAACAGTAAAGTGTACTGCACTCCTACAATTATGTCATTATTTGATTCTTTTAAATTAAAGAAGCTGTCAAATGAGGGCTGCGGGGGGGGGGAGCCTTAGACCAAGTCATAATGCAAATATAGAACTGTAGAGATTGTTGTTATATCCTATTGAGTTTTATTGTATTGGATTTTTTTTTACATTTATAGTAATGTCATTTTTTGTTACATTGTCAATTGCCCAGAGTAACCATTAGCTAGATGGGCAATAAATAAATAAATAAATAAATAAATAAATAAATAAATAAATAAATAAATAGACTCATTTATCAAACTTCTCACCTATACAATAAATCTATTGTTACAGGTGGCAGTAAGACTCCCCACCCAAAGTGTTCACCATCAAACTAATGATCCTCATCCTCTCATCTTCACCAACACCACCATCACCACCACCACCATCATCAGTCATTTTGGCATGTGGGGCTGCAGAATGTGCCAAAGCATAGGTTTTAAGGAGGTGGGAGATGCCAAGAGAGAGAACACCATGAAGAAATTGACAAAGTCCAGGAACTAGTTACCCAAAATGCTTACTCATGGTTCCATAGCTGAACATTTCTTCCCAGTAGATTCTACGTGGACAAGTGAATAATTTGCTTTGTGGGATTCACTGCTCTGCATTTAGCGAGACATGGAAATCTTGGGTTTTTTTCAAATTTAATTTTTTTAAAAAAATCAATACTTATAAACATTTGCAAAAAATAAATGTGGAGACAGGAACCAATATGTGGCAGAGAATTCAAGACAACACATTTTAGAGGAAAGGGAGGGAGGTGGGTCATTCTCTTCAGGCAGACTTTTCCTTAGTGATGGGCTGCCTGGGGTGTTGTATGGATTGCTATGCTCTGTTGCTTTTAAATAAGTTTTGAGTACTGATTTGAATTAACATTTTTAATATAATACTTGTTTAATTCCTTTTTTATTTGTACAGTATACTTATTGCTTTTAGCTTTTAAATATTGTCTTTCAAATGATGTAAGCTGCCTTGGGTACTTTTGAGGAGCAAGCAATTCCAGTCAGATGGGATGGGTGGATATTGCTGGTCTGTCCAGCTCCATCCTGTGCTGTTTTTCACAATATCAAGAGAGAATGGTACTAGAATGGTCCCAGGGACACTTGGAGGTTAGTAGCATCCTCCCCCTCTCATTGAATGGGATGGGTGAAATTTGTGGGGCTGCCCTACTCAGGATTAACATGAGGTCTCCTTGGCTGTTTTTCGTGATATCATTTTTTCTGCCCAGAACAGGTACTGGAATGCTTTTCCTGGAAGGATTTGGGGACTAAATGCTGCATTTGTCTCATTTAATCACACATGTCATAAATTTGGTTGGATTTCTTAGACTTATGATGAGCAAAGATTTTAGAAAGTTGGGAACAATGAGCATTCGTGCATCTGACCAGACTAAGAATTTATATCACATTGAAAGGGCATTGCTATCATGCTGTGGCTTGGGGGGAAATATACCGAATTTGAAAAATACAGTGTTAGCAGTAAGGGTAGATGGCCACTTTCAAGTTTTTGAGCATCTATAAATCCCTTGACTAAATTGGCTAGGGATGGTGAAATTAGCATATAATCAACCACACTACTCCCTCTCCGAGAAACAAAAGTAAATTCAGCACATTTATCAAACAAATCATTTCTATTAATAATGTGAAAGAGTGAGGCATACTGCCAGCGAGGCCAAACAGAACCCGCTATAGTTAGTCTTCTGATCTTTTGATGATCTATGGTTGATGATCTATGGTTCTACATATTATAATTCACTACAGGAACTGCTTCCTGAAGAGTAGAACAATGAAAAAATTTCATTGTTTGTCCCAATCCTAACATTAAAGTTTCCCATAAGTAGCACATGTGCCTTTGGGACTAAGAATTCCATGCAGGTTATATAAACGCTCCAGTTGATCACAAATTTGGGTTATCTGGCTTTTGGAGGATAACAGAGGGATATAAGTGTTCATGATTAAGTAAAAATTTGACCAAATATCAAGTAACCCTGCAACAGCAATTTTATTGCAGGAGGGGAGCCATTTCACCCTGGCTCTCAAGGCAGAGGAGAGGGCAAGACCCGCCTTTGGATTGGCCTTCCCATTCCTTGTGGCTGCAGGGTTATTGTATATTAAGTAACCACTCAAATTGATGTCATCTATACACCAGGTTCCTTGAACAGCAATTATATCATGATATCACAGATAATCAAGGAACCCCAGGTCTTGCTGACTGGAGACCCAGCCGGCTATGTTCCAAGAGAAGATTTTCAGATGGTCAGGCCTTATATTAGAAACAGAGTTTTTGAGGCCCAAAATTATGCTGGATTAAGCATTTTAATTTAGCTGTTGAGAGTGTTTCGTCTACTGTGTTGCAATCTCTATTTGCCATGCAAGATGTGCCTCTCCAGCAAGCCTACCTATGGCTTAAGGCTGGCATGCCATCGGTAGAATGCCAAGCATGGTTAAACGCATTTCACTACCGGCTAAATGTGATCTGTGCTCCAAAATCTAGTAGCTATTTTTATCACTTGCAGAAGGACATTTTTGCCAGTTCATAGCGCAAGATATTCTTAGCAAAACTTCACCTATTAGGCTTCTCTATGGATTTCCTTTTGACACTACATATGTTCTTATGTAAAAGATATATATCTCCAATATTCCTTGGCTTGTGCAGATAGGACTTGTTCACCAATATACATTGGGTTAAATTGTAACTTCCCTAAACCAGCTAACTATCTTTATTATATTACAATTCAGAGATACCAATTTGCCTTCTCAAGGGCTGTACAAACGCACTGGTTTATCCCCCAACAACAACCTAAAGATGTTTTTGTCTGGTGAGAATCAAGTAATAACACATTCGCAAAATGTTACAATAAATCTTCATATTTTGATAACGTGTATGTAACTGCTGGTTCTTTTAATAAGGTTCTACACTGTATCTTTGCTTCTGTGTTACCATGCAGTTTTTGAATCTTCTTTCAAATAACCAGGTCTATGACCATACAATTATTATTATTTGTTGTTGGATTATCCTACTCAGAAGTTGCCATTCCACGCTACAGTGTTCCATGTGGGTAGGCTTGGGGGGCAATAAAGGGTTAAAGGAAGCATAATATTTTACGTTTGAGGTCAAAAGTATTGTTCTGATATTTGTCCATTGCATCTCACTGTTTCTCATATCAATTATTATTAAGAAATCCCAGTTCATCCCAGTTCTGGCTTTTACCAAGTCCCAAAAGAATGAAAAAGTGATATTGGGGCAGGGTACTAATTTTCTGTAGACGGTTCTCCTTTTGATTCAGCAGCAGGTGTCTATCCATTTCTTTAAAATCTTTATGCAACAGATCTTCAAACTTTTTTTTAAACCTTCTGAAATTCTATTAGCCTCTTAATATTCCTGGGCCAAAAAGGAGGCAACAACAATGCTTTGTATTCCCTCAGTGCAGACTTCTGAAGGCGTATTCATCGATTTGACAGAAGCTCTGTTTATTTCATATATATATTTATCTTTGGAAATTAGACGTCTTCTCAGGAATGACTCAGAGCAAGATAACAAGAGCAATATGATCAAATGACAAAAACGTCATTAACAGCAGTGCACCCAAACAAAACACTGCTGATAATAACATTGAACCGGCAAGTGAGAGGTTTTTAATGCTAGGATAAGAAACATGTGGGGCCTTAATTTGGTGTACCCCTCAGGCTCATTTCAAAAGCCTCTCAGCAAGTGATCCATCCTCCTGTTTAAGTCTTCCCCCTTACCCATGAGGCTGTGGGGAATGAGAGAGAGAGAGGGGAATAAGGAATTTCAGGGAGAGAAGGAAAGGGGGAATGCTGGGTGAAAACAAAAAAGAAAAAGCTGATAGGCCTACTCACTTTGACCTGAAGCCCCTCCAGTGATGGAAAAAACCCTTTTTTTACTACAATTCCCAGAATCCTCTATCCAGGATAGCCATTACTATATTCCTAAGTTGGGCTTGACATGGGTTTGCCCCGGTCCGCTGCTGATCTCTAGACTCCATTAGATTGCTTTTCATAAAGGATGTTGTCCTCGGCAGAAGAATAAGATACTCAACCTGCTTTAAAACAAGCCAAGCAAGCAAAAGTGAAAAAGCAAAGTGTGTTGCTTACATGCCACCCCACAGCAATTAACACACTCGCTGGGCAGTTTACAGTTTTAATTATGCAGTGAGGTGACACATTGCTGCTGCCCCCCACGAGCCAGGTACTCAGTTTACTTATTTAGAGGCCACCTACTCAAGAGGCCTTCTTTCCAGAAGCCTTGGAGGGGCCTCCAGTAGGGGTCTCCATGAGACAGAGCAGCCTCCTACAAAGGGTGTACATGACAGGAAGACTTGGCACTTCTTCAGATAACTGCACCTAGCCTTTTTTTTTCTACACTTGCAAAGGCTCGCAACTAGACCGGCAGTTTAGCGGTGAGCCTCACAGCTATATAGACATGAGTGGGGATAATCTCCATGCTATAAAAAGCTTCCATTGCTGATGTCTGGATAAATCCAAAAATAAGCTGGACAGTTTACTTTTTTAACCTCCTTCTCGCTGTTACTGTTTTGTGCCTCCAAGCCATTTCAAATTCTCCAGAAATGATATCCTCACGAATGAGTGAACTGCAAAAGGATCGCTGCACAAGAACCACACAAGTTTTGCATTGACAACGTAGAAATTGAAATAGGGGTCTTGTATACCGTGGTTTAGTCATCAGTCCAAACAGAGATGATAGCCAAAGGAAGGTCTGAAAGAAGACTAAGGGCAGGGTTACGTTAACGAAATAAATCAGATCCTTGACTCAGTCAAGAACATCTAATGAGCCACAGAGAAGCCAGAACTGAAAGCCAACTTTCCTAGGCCAGCTGGGTGAGCCCATGCCCTCCCTCACTGCATGAGACACCAATAAGGTCCAGGGGTTTTTTTAGCTTTGTTTTGGCTGAGTAGCAGGATTGCTACAGAGAAGAAACATTTGCATCTGAAGCGTTTACCATCCAGGTCATGTATGCAATAGGCCAGTTCACAAAGCAATAGTTGAAAAATGACTTAATTATCTTTAAACGGCTTTGATTGATCTTATTTGGAAAGTGCTCACTGAGATCTAGTTTTATTTTTGACCAGGTGCATGGCGGAATTAGCAAACAACCTCATGGCTAATGGCTATGTAATGCTCCAACACTGCAATCAATTACTTCCCCCTGGCATTTATCAAGAGTGACTGTTTTTCTCTGGGTTGCAACAGATCCCTTTCCACTCCAATGCACATCCTTTCCCCCACACACATCTCTTGCTGGAAGGACACACAGTGGTTCAGCTGTGAAACTAGCATGGGGGTGGGGGAGAGTTATTCCACCCAAAGGAACTGCTACCCTTTTATTTCTCCAACTGTTGCCAGCTGCAGGTGTTGTGTCAAGCCTCCAAACTTAAGCAGACTTGCTCACTCCTAAGTAAACCCTGGGTTTAGTTCGCCACTAGTCTAGCCTAAGGCAGTGTTGGCGAACCTAGGGCACAGGTACCAATGGTGGCACGCGGAGCCATTTCTGTAGACACCCGACATCGCCCTTTTACAGCCAGATGAATTCAGGTTAAACTGCTGTATTGGCACTTTGTGAAACATTAGTGGGTTTTGAATTGCAGTTTGGGCACTCAGGTCTCTAAAAGGTTTGCCATTGCTGGCCTAAGATACTCATCTGCAGGAGGTATGACAGCAATCAGTAACCTTCCCACCAGCGTCAGAATGTATGCACAGGCCATCAAATGATTTTAGAATATAGGCAAGAAAATGCTACAGGCATCTACAGACATCTCTGGTGGTAAAAAAGCAAAAGAAAAGAAACCTAAAACTCAGGCAGCACCTCAGGCAGCTGCTTCAGCATGCCTAACAGTAGGGCCAACCTTGCTTCTCAATGAACTTAGTCTGCATCAGACTGTAAAGAAAAAAACTGGATAAGGACAGCATTGAAACCAAACCATTATTAGGAACTAAAGATGGGCACGAATCAAAAAAATGGTGTTTCAGTTTTTCATTTTTTGTTGAGAGGCCTGTTTCAGTTAATTTTTCATTTTTCGTGAATTTTTGGAAAAAATCATTTTCATTTATTCATTATTCATTTTTCGTTTTTACCCGCTCTTTGCATGATTTTTAATACATTTCCATGCGTGGGCATCCCCCAATGCCCCAGACCAGAGGGAAAACACTTAAAAATTGATGCTGGCAGAGACACAGTATAGACTAGGTACTCAGGGAGGCTGCAAAGGCAGTGGCGGGCGTTGCCCAGGGTGCAAGGCAGCCGCAGAGTGACTGCACTGTGGGGCAGGGGAGGGTACTCACCAAGATGTATGCATGCACGCACACAGGGAGGCTGCATTTTTATTGATGTCAGGGCGTTTTTTAACATTTAAAACAGCTCATTTCATTTCGCGTCGCCATTAACGAAAAACAAAACATAACAAACCTAATTGTTGTGGTTCTGTTCGGTTTGTTCCAATTTCATCACAATGTTCATTATTTGTTTTGTTACGTAACAAAATGAATAACAAATAACAGAAATGGAAAAAAGTTCATTTCGTGCCCATCTCATGCATGGGAAAAAGCTTTGGGTTTCCTTTTTACATGGTCATTTCAGGCCATTCGGTGACCACTCCTTTTTTCAAACATGGAAGGGAGCCTTTCTTTTGGGTTCTTCCACTTCAGTTTTCTTCATTTGTTTTTTGTGGGGTAGATCAAATAAAGCCCTACCAAACCCTCAAAATTATTTTCACTCCCTTAGAGAGAAAACCAGAAACAATGCAACAGAACATCATCTCTGCCTAAGACAGTCATCATGCTTACCTTTTCATAGAACCAGCCCTGAAACTGAGAGTCATATAGCTTAACATTCTGTTTGGTTCATTCCTGCCTCTGATTTTTAAATCTAGTGTATACAACATATGACCTACCAATCCATGAGAGCCTCCTACCATCATGTATGTCAGGTCAGAATTGAATGTTATAGGGCATGATTAGAGCTGGAAGCACATCGCTTGGAGACAGACTTTCATGTCTGGCAAATAAGAGTGCAAAGGGTGCTGTGTTTAAATCTTGAAGACCCATCACAAACAAAACTAGCTGTTTTGCAGTTATACTAAATGTCAGAAGCTTCTGCTGTGCATTCAAATGCTTTCATCATCAGTTAAGGAATGTCCTAATTGTGGACATCTACAGAGAATAATTAAAATTGCCCAGAATGTTACCAGGCTCCAACTACCAACCCTGGATGACATCTTCACATCTCGCTGTTTGAGGAAGTCACACAACATTCCGAGAGACTCTGCTCATCCTGCTCATAATTTCTTCGAACTATTGCCTTCTGGCAGAAGATACAGAACTCAAGGACCACCAGCAGTGAGCATTTGGACAGTATTACCTAGCCTGTTGTGTAGATGCTTGTGTGTGTGTGTGTGTGTGTGTGTGTGTGTGTGTGTGTGTGTGTGTGTGTGTGTGTGTGTGTGTTGGGGGTGGGTGGGGGGGAGTGTTCGGGGATTTTTAATGACAATAAATTATTATTATTATTATTATTATTATTATTATTATTATTATTATTATTATTATTATTATTATTATTATTATTATTATTATCTATCATGTTTGTTTCTGCCCTTGGAATACTAAGGCCTTCATCAATCTCATATTTTCCTACCTGAAGCAACAAAAGATTTTGAATCACCTGGCAGTCTAGAAAATATGGCTACCTGACTATAATTTGGCAGCTCACAAAAGCTGTGCACTGCCTTGCCTTGCACAACCTTCAGTCATATCTGTTGTGTTTATTTCCATTCAGCAATATGTTCCCTAGAGAGGCCTCAGCTTCATATTGCATCCATTTTTGGTAACAATTTTTGATAACAGTGTTCATAGACAGGGAATTGGAGCCAGTCCCAACTCCTTGGTTGGTATACACCTGTAAAGCACACATTCGAGAATATGTGCTTGCCACGTAAATCCATTTGCAAGTTTGAAATGTCAGGGCAGAATGTTTAAAAGATTCCTTTAAATGTTATTCAGACTTCTGAATGCAGACAACTGTAGCAAATTACATGTTGCCTATTCAACTGAGTGAAGGAGGATCGTTTTTGTTTATACACATACGCACAGAGATCCCCAAACATGCAACAGCAGGCTTCTGACAGAATTTACTCAAAAGAAAAACCACAGTGCACTTATCTTTGAAAGCAATGCAATATCTTAAATCCAAGGGACTCATAAATATGCAAGTCCTTTTAGAAAGACACCCCAGTACGTAAAGATGAAAAAGAGACATGCGAGAATGGAAGAGGCTTCTTTGAAAAGGTCCTTCCACTTTATCTGATGTGATAAATTATGCCAGCCTCAAAGTCTGCCATTATTTTGTACATTCTTTTCTCTCCTGCATCTTTCTTCTTTACGACAGCTTTAGGAGAGTTCTGGGTCAAGTTATGGGATTATATTATATGAGCAATTTTGCATCTCCTGTCATTCATTCCCCAGTATGAGTTCTGGATGATTCTGGTGATGCAAAGGGTCAAAAGATAAAAGGGATCAAAATGGCTCCCTTTGCCACCTACCCTGTGTGCTGGGCTAAACTGCATATCAAATGGAAAAGTGAATATCTTCCCTTCTGTCTATTAACTTTACTTCCCCTCCTTGCCTCCAGTCAAATCCAGAACTCAAGCTAGATTATTCAATTGACTGTTTTGGTCTTGGAAAATCAAAAACTGTCCATTGTCAAGTGGCCTGACAAACATAACCTCTTGTTATATAGGGTGATCTGAATTCTAATTGGGTTTTTAACAAAGGACATGGACGACTGTTCATGCATGGTGGTGTTCATACCAGCCAAGGTGGCATTTAAAGTAATAAAAGGCAAATATTGGCCCAAAAGATCTTAATGTTTATGTTTAAGCAGATGAAATGACATTGCCCCCCCACTCGAAATGACCAGGCGAGACAGTGCGCTGGGGGTAAATGGGCCACACTTTATTAACACATATAACAAACAACAGCAACAACCCCAACAGGAGGGGCCAGGCATCCATAACTTGGTTGGAACCCCGGGGTCTCCCGGGACCCCTCCAACCGGGCAGCATCGGGCGAGCCACGAACCCCCAGGTGGTGCAGTCGTCTGACAGCACCCACCAGGCCAGTTGATTTATTTGATACTCCCTGCCTCTGCTGTCACCCATCTGGGAGATTCCCAGGGCAGGGAGGCATTTTCTCTCCCCCACCCCAGCACCGAGACCTCCTGGCCTGCAGTACTGTGGATGAGGAGGTTTGTGTCCAGATGTTAATTTTATGCTCACCGCTGCCCTCCATCAGCTTTTAGCCGCCACTGCCGAGGGCCTAGCCTTGCTATGGCCCCAGTCACCCATTAAATAGCCACTTCCATAGCCAGGCCCCTCCTCCACTCCAGCAGGAACACCTCAGTGCCCATGTCCGTCAGGTGTATACCGTCCGGCCGGCATGGCTCCGTCCTGCGCCATTGATCTCTGGGTGGCCCATCACTGCCCCACAATCCCGGCAGACCACCCGCCAAACCTCTTGGTTTACCCCTTTCCAGGAGTGGTTCCGTTTTGTGTGGGTCACAGTTTGCTCTCCCAATCTGGTGCGGAATCCTCATTGACCAGAGCAGGCAGGTGAACCGGGCCTTCTCAGACGCCTGATCACCCAAATTTGAGGATTAGGGACTTGCCAGTTTGCCCGGTCAAATCCTGTCCCCCCAAGTGAGTCAAGGGAATGTCTGTCAAGATGCCCCCCGCCGCAGCCGTAGCTACTCTGGGGCACCCCAGCCACCCCCTTCCTCTCGTTCCCCACCATTCCATGGTTGCCCGGTTGTCCTATGTGCACCTTTTCCAGCCTGGTACACGTAGCTGTGACCCACCAAACTAATTCTCGCCCGCTATGCGCAACCTTCTGATCCTGGGGAAACAAAACAACACGTTGAAGCGCCGGCAACGGCTGCACGCACCTGTAAAAGATTGAGAGGCCCACCTCCCAGCTGGCGAATGGGGCCAGATCATGGCCCACCGCTGCCGCTGTGAGCGGCCAACTACCCCTTCCAGGAGCTCGGGGCCAGTCCCCTGTGGTGTAGGTAGACCAAGAATCGCTGAAGGTGCACTGTGGGCAGGGGGGACCGTTAGTCCAGGCCTTGGGCATCCCTAAAGGCAGCGAACTCATCCCACCGGTGCGTAACCCCGCTGCGTCCTGTGGGCGACCGAGTGGCAGAGGGGACCTGCACGCCTGGGCCCTGGTGTCAATCCCTGACTGGGCCCTTCGGTCTTTTCTTCGACTAATTGGAGGCCCCTGCTCGCGGGCCAGTGCGCGGAACGGATCCAACAGGGCTCTGCACCTGCCGGAGCCGCTGGGTCCACAGAACAGGTGAGCGTCCAGATAACGCGCCGTAATTTCCCCGCCCGTGGCGTAAGCTGAAGGTCACGAAAATGGCGCAGGATGCCGAGCATCCGAATGGGAGGGCCCGGTCCATGTAGCACCGGCCCCGGAATCGGAACCCTAGCAGCTCCAAGTCCTCCGGGTGAACGGGGAGAAGGCAGAAGGCGGACTTAATGTTGACAGGAGCCATATCAGACAGATAATCCCTAAGGTTTTCTGGAAACCGTACAGATCCATTAGTCCCTGAGGGCAAATCATTTTAATGGATCCCCCACCCTTGCAGAGGATGGAAGCAGCTAATAACCTAAACCTGACTAGAAAGTGATCTGACCATGACAATGGGGTCAACGCCAACCGCTCCACATCCGATGCGAAGACCAGGTCCAGAGTATGGCCTTTCCCATTTGTTGGGCTGATGACTATGTTGAGAAAGCCCCATGGATTCCATGGCAGCCATGAAGTTCTGAGCTGCCCCAGGCAAGGCAGCTTCAGCATGGATAGGTTCCCCAGCACCAACAGTCTGTGGGTGCTCAACACCAGGTCTGAGATCACCTCCGCCAAATCAGGCAGGGAGATTGTTGAAATGCAGCAGGGTGGGCAGTGTGAGGAAGAGAGACTGAAGGAGTCAAGCGTGGAGAGTGCACCATATGAAGCGGTTAAAGAAACAATTGAAGTAAAAGACACTGAGGAGAGAGAGCTAGCAAGATGAGCTGAAGGAGGAAGGGAGAAAGGCCAAGAGCGCAGGAGAGAAAGAGATGTATTTTGCTTAGGAGATATGAAAGCCAGGTTAGAGGAGAATAAGGAATGTGACAGCAAGTGCGCGAGATGGGATAGCCGGGAATTGACTGACAGGTCAGGCGTGAGGTTCGTTCAAGAGGAAGAAACGGGTGAGGGAAGGCACAAGACGGGGGGGGGGGAGAAAGGACCGTTAGGGAGAGACGTTAGAGAGAGCCAAGAGAGGAGGGAGGGAGGTGGTATTTTTGAGGTTGAAATAGACAAAGACTGGACCTGGGTCATCGATGTTCGTCCCATGAAATGGCCAGCCAGGGCACTGGCGATGGGGGGGGGGAGGCAGAGCACTTCAGAGAGAGCACCCTGTTGCTCAATGGGCTCGCCACCCTTACTGTGGCAGTCAGTGCCTAGGATGGGGGATACTGAGATGAACCTGGTTACTGGAGAAAAATCCAACCCTCCCAGTTTAAGCCCTGTTGGCACGTTGTTTCGAACCAAAGTTGTGGGAAATGAAAGAGAATTTGTAACTCAAGAAAGCACTGGAGAAGTTGAAGTTTGTTGTGAAAATAAAGTTTATTTGGATAATTTCCCTGAGCACATGGACAGTCCTTATTTTCTCTCAGAACCCCAAGGTATTGAAGACGAACCCTCACAGGTGGTACACCAACAGAATCCCCCAATCTGTCTCTTGAGCCCAATACACAATACAGGGCCCCCAGACCTCCTTCCAAATAGACAGGAAGCCTGGTCAAGGAGATATAACTTCTATATATAGCAACTCCCTCTCCCCAACCCACCAGGTGACACTTGCGTGCATTAGCTGGAAGAGTGGGACCCCACCTTCCTCTCCCACACAGGTCTCAATAATACATGCCAGGTCAGCACCCTTATCTAGAATGACATCATGGATGCACCAACCTGGCATTCAACAACAGGGATGGAACCAGAAGAGGGGATAGATGTAAGATATTGCTTCATCTACGCAAACATGTTCCACCCCCACCCCCATACCTTCCCCTGCCCAGCACAAGCTCAATGGTTGTTCCCTCCATTGCCCTCCCTCCTTCATGTTCCCTCATTTCCATTGTGAGCCCTTACCTTCTATCTCAGATGGCAAGAAAAAACAAAAAAAAACAAAAGCAAAGACAAAAAACATGAAACAAAACAAAACAAAAGAGCAAAACAAAAATGGAAAATGAACCAACCACCCATTCAGTTCCATCATCACATCACTCCCTCCCTTTCATAACCACTCTATATCTTAGCCTCAACTAGATACCACTTGAGCGCTAAGGGGGTGCCACAATATCAAAGCTTGGCATCTGGCTGATGGCCATCCCCCAGCTATACCCCCCCCCAGGCTGCTTTCTCATACCTCTCACCCACTGAGAGAGACAAGCAGCAAAGCAGATGGAAATGAAGGGGTGATAAGTCAAGCAGGGTTCGGCAGCAGCACTTGCTAGGTGGTGGAACTGCAGCACAGGCTAGAAGACAGCTTAAAAAGCTTTAGGGCGGCAGTCCCTCCTCTCCAGCCACACTCCTCTGATGGCAAGCCAGCTAGGCTGCTGCTTGTGCCTCTCACTCACAGAGAAGCAGTAGCAGCAGAGCAGATGGAAACGAAAGGGTGGTAAGTCAAGCAGGGTCCAGCAGCAGCATTTCCTAGATGGTGGAACTCAGATAGGTATAGAGTTCCTGGCAAGGACTAAGGAGTCATGTCAAGGGCTTTATGGAAGAGGTGCAAAATGATTTGAGGCAGTGGCTCCCAACATTGGGTCCCTAGCTGTTCCTGGACTAAAACTCCCAGAAGTCTTCAGTACTAACTGGTGCTGGCCATGATTTCTGGGAGTTGCAGTCCAAGGACATCTGTGGGCCCAAGGCAAGAGAATAAATGATTTAAGGGGAGAGGTGTAGGTGCAACAGGAAGGGTTCACTGGGAGAGCAAGAGACCTTTTGAAGGTCCAGGGGTGGTGGAACTTGAGAAACAGAAGGTGATAGGCATTCAACATGTGTTAACTATTAAATACCACCATTCCTTAAATATGTTCAAGTTTAGCTTTTCACATTCCTTGGAACTTTGAATATCCAGCTCAGCATTTCAGGGAACCACATAGTGGCAGAGAGAAAGGTGCAAAAGAAAGTACTAAGCAGGAAGCGTCTTTCAAGGACAAAGGGCTGCCAAATGAAGCTTTGACTCACCATTATCCATACCTCACATGCTATTATGCATGAGCAACATCTGTCATGCCTTTGGCTTGTTGTTTCATTTAATTTTTATGATAAAAATTACACTTGATGTCTAGTTTGAGCTGTCCTAGTAATTCAAGCTTTAAATGAAGTTTGCCGGAGGGCCCACCAAATAGCAGCTAATGACAGCTTAATTACAGCTGTAATCAGGCATCCGTATTCATACCGCATACAGTGAGACCCATCCAAAGATTCTCTGCTCAACTCATTCTGCAGGTCACAGAAGGCAGGCCTATGAATTCTGCCTTCAGGCTGTACTTTCCCTGACTGCACTCTCCTTGAATGCATTTCTGCTCAGTCAAGCACCAGAAATATCTGGTTGCCCAATCAAATGGGTCTGTCTGTTTGTCTGTCGGTCTGTCTGTTTGAAAACTCCTGCCTTTTTCTACAACCCAAAGGAAGCCACAGTCGATTTCTGAAAATTTAAATGCGGAAAAAAGTGCATATAAAACAACAAAGATGTCCAGGCAGTGAAACATAAATTGGAGTTCAATTTACAATCTTAAATATACAAAAAAGAAACATTCAGCACTTCCTCTTCTGTCCCCAGCCCATTACCAAAAGTCCACCTGGAATGAAAAATCTTTGCCTATTTGTTGAGACAGAACTACCTGCCTAGCCTGTTTTGGGCAGGAGCCACCACTAAGACAAGACCTGTCTCCCATACTTGCTAGATTATTTTCTGGTGGCCACACAACTGAGAAAAGTGCATTCCCTTAGATCTTAGAACTTTGGCCAAGCTTGTACGCAAGACAATGTTTCTTCCAGCTGCTCAGATCAATGTTGCATTGTGTTTTATAGGTTTCAACCCAATACTTTGGATTGTGCCCAGATGTTTAGTTTTATAGGGTTCCCTTCCCTCTTTTTTAATGAGGATGATGATCTGTTAAATTTCCCAAGAAACCCTCCTAATCTTATATATTGATTGTTTCTTTTGCCTGGAAATGACCTTTCTTTAGTCTTTTAAGGGGGGGGGATCATTATTCCCTGGTGGACGTAGCAAAAGTTTTGGCTGGTGACTGTTGAAAACACTATCATTTTAGGGATGCAATTAATATCTTGTCATTTCCCAAGGCTTGTGAGGAAAACAGAACCTGGCACATGTTCAAAGTTCTCTGTACATTATGAAGAAATTGAGTAGAATGGTACCTTGGTCTATGAACATAATCCATTCCAGAAACATGCTTGTAAACCAAAACACTTGTAAATCAAAGCAAATTTCCTCATAGGAAACAATGGAAACTCAGATGATTCATTCTGGGACCCAGTTTCCATTATTTTCTATGGAGAAATTTGCTTTGGCAGGGAGCACTAGCATCCACACCTGCAAGGACCCGTGGTAAGGGCCAGAGGCTTTTGCCATTCATTTCCAGCTCCCAAAGGTGCCCAGCAGAAGAAAGGAGGCATTGGAGCAGGCGCCTGAATGCCGAACCCACCAAAGCAAGGGAAAGCCTTTTCCCTACTTTGATCTGTTTGGCTTTTTGCCACTCACTTCCATCTCCTGAATGGTGCCCAGCAGGGGAAAGGAGGCATTGAAGTAGGTGCCCCAAAGCTAAGGTGGAGCTGGCACTGGGCGGCAAAAAGCGGATCCCACCAAAGCGGGGAAAAGGCTTTTCTCCGCTTTGTTGGGTTTAGCTTTTGGGCGCCTGCTCCAGCTCCTCCTTTCCCCATTGGGCACCCTGTGGGAGCTGGAGATGGGTGACAAAAAGCCTTTCCCACACTTTGGCTCTGGTGGCGTTTTGCCATCCAACTCCAGCTCCTCCAGGGTGCCCAGTGCCACACAGGGAAAGCTGGTGTTGTGGCAGGTGCCCACGGCCCAGCATGTGAAAAGCTGGTGTCCCCAACGCAGTGAGGGGGCAAGTGGTGGGTCCTACAGTAACAGAGCTGCCACTTTAATCCCGGGACCAGAGAGGCCGGAAGCCGGCTGCCCGACCTAGCAGCCACCTGCCGGCAGCCCCGATACTCATATATCAAGACATTGCTCATTGATCAAGGCAAAAATATCAGAGATTTTCAACTCATTGATCAAACTACATGTAAACCAAGTTACTCATAAACTGAGGTACCATTGTATTCTCAAAAGTGCACACACATTTTTAAAAGTGAGCAGCAAAAATGCATACCATTGAGAAATATTTTTAACACACCATATTCAACATATTTTAAACATATTTTAATATTTTAAGGAGAGCCTTCTAGAATAAATGAAGCTATCATTAGAACCTGAGTGCTCCGCAAACCAGCTAGACAACATGGAATAGTGCAGTGACAATTTCCCCCTGCAATTATCTCCTGTTATACGCACAATGGTGCTTTTTAAAAGATGCTTCCTACATTTGTGTAATTGATCCAGCCAACTTCTGAAACCTCAACTGAGTAAGAGTAACTTGGGTTTATCTAGAATGGATCCAAATTAGATTTGGATCAAGTCCTCATGGTTTCAGACCAAGCTAATGATGCCAACAATATTGTGAGGCTAGACAGAATACCTCCAGAAGGTGGCAAAATATGGACCACCACCCTCAGTAAAGCAAGGGAGGATGTGGACTTGGTTTACTGCATGTTCTAGTTTCCAGTCTGCACAAGAATCTCAACAGCACCCTCCACTGTGAATGGAAAATGATGGTCAGATTCTCATCACAGATCTCATGTTAGACCTCTTGGTAAGTCAAGCCAAGTCCCCTATTGATCATGCCACCTTGTTGGAAACATCAATCTAGAAATCTGAATCTCTGGATCTGTCAAAAGAAACCCCAGCAATTTTGCTTTCATCCAGAAGCAATTTGCTTCCATTGGACTTATATAAATCAGAACAAATTAGGTTGGCGTCACTTAGTATTCAGGCTCTGGATAAATTCATTTATTTTATTTATTTAAAATATCTTTATCCTCCCTTTCTTCTCCTTGGAAAGGTGGTGAAGATGAGCAAGAATCATTAGAGATACTGTTTGGGACATAGGATTTTTCAGTGTAACATCCATGTCATCATGAAAATGTCTACCACCCCATTAAAAATGGTCTCTCTTTAAGGAGCCACAAAACTCTGGTCTGTCTGCATCAAATTAACACCTGTAGCCTTCTGATAAAAGGTAAGCAAAACACAGTCCTTCAAAGACCTCCTCTTTTGAAGAGGTTGGGGGCAAATAATTCCCCTCAGGTTCCAAAGGAACTCAGGTGTACAGGAGAGGTTTTGTTTTGAACAACAATGGAAAGGAAGATCCCCTGATCATATATGGTTGTCTTAGTGGTTTCTATGACAACTGATCTGCTACAGAGCTGAACTGCCTTTGGATGTAAGCAACGCATGGTGGTATTTTTTAGCCCTTGTGAATTAGACAGAAAGATACTTGAAGATTTAAAAAAAAACTTTTCAAATTTCAGGAAATTTCCAACACAATCCTTACACAGGCACAAAGGAGTTGAACGCTGACATTCCTTATGCTGATAAATCTGTAGCCTAAGATCCTGCTAGAAGGGGAAAAGCCCAGTGTGCTTATTTCAGAACAAGCTGATGGTAACCAAAGATTACTGGTGGAAGCTCATAATATTCTTATCTATATACAGTATTGTCATTGTCTGACAGTGTAGCAACTGATGGACAACCAAAAATGACAGGCACTCTAAGAGAGTGCAGGCAAAAGGGGATGGTAAATGGGGACAAGATAAGGAGGGATAAAAATACCACAACTGACACTTTTTGCGATGCTGTATCTGATTCTAATCTCAGGGCTTTGTCTCCTCCACAAAATGACCCAGGCAATGGAGGTATTTAGGTTGCCATCTTCTGTTGTTATTGTTGTTTGTTGTTGCCACTGCTGCTGCTGCTGCTGTTACTGCTAGCCTTGCCAGTCCCAGGATGCACCATTTCATTCCCAATTATGCTGTTCTTTTCCTCCCAAATATTATTCAGTACTCTGTGTCTTGGAGTCACTGAGGCAGCCTCCAAGACATTTTAAAAACCCTGCACCTTTCCTCCCCAATTGGGTGCATTGGGCAGGAAGCAGACTTAGTTCGATGGCAAAAAAAGTTTTAAAAGCCCACACTCCCCCCCCCCCCCAAAAAAAAATCAGGCACCAGTGCGAGACACCAGTGCGAGAGCCACGAACTGGCATCCCCATCATTTTCAGAGGGATCCTGCTCAGATGTAATCAGCTGGACCCCTTTTAAAATGGCCCAGTCAGCACCGGGGGGATCCCCAGGTTTTGACTCACTGCCCCCCAGGTGCCAATCAGCTGGCGTGGAGCCCCGTTGGCTGCCCCTCAAGTGCTGATCAGCTGGTGCACAGGGCCCTGCCGGTGCCCCCTCCAGCTAAGCAGTGCTAGGGAGGGGGGCATGTGTCACTTGTCAAAAAATAAATAAAAAACGGAACTGAATGGATTGAAAATTCCCAGTTCGTTTAATGAAAAACAAACAAAAAAATTGTTTCATGCCCATCTCTAATTGTATGTCATTACTTGTGCCCTGAATAAAGCTTGCATCTACTATGAGGAAGATTAGTACAAGTGTTTACAGGATTCTAATTGGACTTGGAAAAGTTACTTTTGGGAGTGAGAAAAACAACACAAAGTGTTTGGGCACCTTTAAAACTAGCCATTTTTATTTGGCCCAAGTTTATAGCCAATGTTTGAATGGCACCTTGCATATCCCTTCCAGAGTCAGGAATGGCCAACTCGCTGCAATACCACTGAAACATATTCCATTTGCAGGAGAAAGGTAACAAGGCTATGTTCAAAGGACAATACAGTGGACCCTTGTATAACAAACGGTTTGTATAACATAAAATCTGTACAACATAAAAGATTCCGGAGATAGAGGAAATTTGCTTAACATAATCGCCTATGGGGAGAATCCGTACAACATAAAATGGGATCACTCTGTTTTCAATGCATTCCTATGGGAATTTGTATAAAGGAAAATTTGCTTAACATAATTTCATTTGGAACGAATTAATTCCTTTATACAAGGTACCACTGTACCTCCATGTCATTTTCTTCTATCATCTCTCTCTGACCCTATTTCTCCATCTTCCTCTCTATCCTCCAATATAAAAGGAGCTACACAAGCTACAGTCTCACCGGGTCAGTTGGTCCCATTATCTATAATTTACCACCTTAATCTGCAAAGCACTGCCTATAATTAATTTGCTGTCATGCCATGGTTTTATTATCATGTTTACCCTATGAAGCAGACCCCTGTCATTCCTGTTTGCCGCATGTCAAATTGAACCCAGCAGAAACATGCCAAGACTATACAATGAAACAACATCAGAGATGGGGTTTGAATCCAGGGCTTCCATATCCAGCTCACAGTGTGCCATCACATTACTAATAGCACATCTCACACTTGCACACAGTTGTCTTCTGTCCTGAGACATCTCTTGCTTGAAAGCCAAGTGTGCTCCTCCAGATGTTATTGAGTTGCAGCATCCAGCATTCCTCGTAACTGGCCGCGTCCAACAACATCTGAATGGCTGCATTTTGTCCACACTTGATTTAAGACAAAACAAAAGCAACAAACAGGCATATATTGAAGACAGCAATGGCTATTCAGGCCTTATACATTAAAGTGTTGTTTCAGAGCTATAAAACAGGGGTATGCCAACTTGCAACCAATCACAGAAAGATTAATTTTGCCAACCACCCAAGAGAGATGGGACTACCTCAGGTCTTCTCTCTTGACTTGTGCCATTAACAGTATCTTGGGGCATTTATACACGACCCCTAAGCTCCGCTGCAAATGGCTGCAAGCTCCGGAGCTTAAAAATGTTTCCCCACCAGCTCCGGAGTTTGCAGACAATTAAGTGTGACCCCGCCCACCTAAGCGTGACCCACCACACTTTTCTTGTACCTGCTCTTGGGAGGTGAAAAATATTTGATGCGGATGTGCTGGGCTCTCCTCGCTTCTTTTTGTTTTTTTTTTTGCCTCCCGCTCCTTTAAGAGGAACCAGGAAGTGACTGGGGCTCCCCCAGCAGCATCCACCAACACCAGGAGGTAAGGCTTTATTCTTCTGTCCCTTTTTTCCTCCCTCCCCTCACGCAGCTGGCAGCCAGGAAGTACGGAGGGGTGGAGATGCACGAAGAGCGACAAACCCCTAAGATCTCTGGTCCGAAAAGGCCCTTGGTGTGCAGAGAGTGGATGCTCCCCAACCAAAATGGAAAATGTGACTTTTTAAAGTGGGCAGATATGGTTGACTTATGAGCCTTAGCTTCTGGCAGGGGCTCGTCTCTTTTTTCCCTTTGTGCATATTAATTTAATAGCACAATTTGGATAGATTGTCAAGCTGTGGGATATTTAACATTCTAAATAAAACCTTTTCCAAAATGTTTTAGAGGTATCTGTCACTTTTTACACTTACATTGTGCCATTCATGTTTCACCAGCACCACCTTCATCAAATATTGATTTATTTAGTCAGCGCCGGCTGTGACGTATTCCCACAGGTGTCCTTCAGCCATAAAACAGTATAACACTTGATCCACACCTAATACGGCAGCTTTGTAACACCTCCCCTCTAAGCGTTTCCTGCTTAGAATTACCAGGCTCAGATAAGCTTCTGTAGAAAATGTCAGACCCTGTTCTTTATTTGTTTTAAAGCAGGTTTTATTTAAACATTGTGGCATAAATAATGTAAAAACTTCTTTTAGGTAAATCTCTGATATGCAGCTGTGATTAAACTGGAAGGTGTTTATTTATCCAGAATGGAGCTACCAAGGCTCCCACATGAGAGTCCAACCTGGAAGCGGGATGGGGGATACATCAAAAACCTAAAAGAAGGGTTGACACAGTCCACTCCTATGCCACAACCACATGTACCAGTGTTTGTATGTTTGGCTGGTGTTTGTCCTACATGCATATTGAGGTACCTGCACAGATACCCATGCAAAGGGAGCTATTGTTGAACTAGACTCATACCACAGGTACTGGTGACTCTGGCCAAATGAATGGGTGCCTGGGTGTCTCACTACCCTTCTACTGTCATTAGGAATCCAGGTGAGTAAATGTGCAAGTTGGGACAGTGCTTTAGGACAGTTCCAGTATGTCAGAATTCCCACTTGCCTTCTCTTTGTAGTGGGAGGCTTTTTGAGGGGGACAGACTGAATTATCTGTGATTGCACTCCACATGGCCATAAACCCTGATTTTCCAGCATGCTATAATATGTGGGGCATGGTCTAGCTCTATCTATCCTTTCACAGTTAGGGAAGGAACAAACTGAACACAAACAATGCACACCTTTGAAGATACAAACAGGTAAAAATGTGTAGAGTTGAAAGATACCTACAAGCAAAAGGTCGTACTCCTGGACAACCAGAAACTGTGTCAGAATGGGTGGAACTAGACCATTATTTCAGCTTGCGCATTTCTGTGCCATCAATAACGGACTGGGACTCGTGTCTCTCACAAAACTGGGATCTGTTTCTCCACTTTCAGAGAACAATATCAGGATGAGAATTTATTCTCAGAACTAACTCCAAATGTTCCTCATGCCCCGGGAAGGCCCAGCACAAAAGGAACCCATTTGGCCAGCATCTCTTCAGCCTAAAGAGGTTATGGTATACCGTTCATCTCAGGACTTTGAGGATTCTAGCCCTGAAGACTGAGCACAACCCTTGCCCTTCTGGCAGCACCAGTGTCAGGGATTCTGAAGCAGGTTAGACCTTCTTGGACTGAGAAGATTAATTGCAGAGAGACAGAGCTAACACTGACATGCCTGCCCATGGTTGGGCAGGAGGATTCTGTCTGGGTTGACTTAAGCAATGTTTAGAGGGAGTATGAAAAATTACTCAACAACATCAGTTCCATTGCATTTATCAAAATCCTGCGGCATTTTTTCCTTACAACCTGATATTCCTTTCATAGACTTATCTTTAACTGTCACATTGACCTCTAATAGAAGACTTTCTCCCAGATGTACACATTTATTGGAAGATTTTGCTTAATGTGCACTATTTTATACATCAATTGAGATATGTTTGTCCATGTTTTTCAATCACATACATTTTACATTTGAGGCTCTCGTTTTAAAATGCATGCATTGTTTGGGTGCAATCTTCCCACTCTCAAAAGAATCTCTACATTTTGCAAAGATATGAATTATCTGCAGCATCTTGCACCAATCATCAGAAAATATAAAAGAAACTACTTTCTTCAGACAACGGAACAAAACAAATTTTTTCACTACATTTTAGCTTGCTGTGATGATTCTCTGCCACAGGGAGTACCACAGGGAGCTGTCCAAGGTCCTACCTAGTTTCCTGGGGCTTTGCCTACCCAGCACCTGGTCTGCCTTGTTTCCTCACCAAAATACTGTACAGTGGTGCCTTGTATAAAGGAATTAATTTGTTCCAAATGAAATTCTCTTAAGCAAATTTTCCTTTATACAAATTCCCCATAGGAATGCATTGAAAACAGAGTAATCCCTAATCGCAACCATTTTTATGTTGTATGGATTCGCCCCATAGGGGCTTCTGTTAAGCAAATTTCCCCTATCTCCATAATTGTTTATGTTGTACAGATTTTATGTTATACAAACTATTTGTTATATGGGGGTCCACTGTATATGTTTGTGCAGCCTAAGCCACCAGCTCACTAAAACACATGTCAAGGAGGGGGCTAAACCATTTCCACATGTAGTATGTGGTGGTGGTGAGGAGGCCGTTTGAACCTTCTTCTATTCATTCATTCATTCATTCACCGCAGATCTGGCTACCAAGTTAATCCAGATATAGCCATTCTGGTGTGTGTTTTTGTCTTGATAGAAAATAATTCCCATTCTGATATGTCAATATAGTACATGGAGATGCAAGGTAGCTAGAGACATACAACTCCAGTTAGGATGCTCTTAAGAGCTGTCTTAAGTCACATCCAATTACACTGAAATTGTTTCACTGTGTTGCAATTCCTTTACCAATAGGAAATGTATGGGTAGAGTAGCCAAGAGGGAGTAATGTAATTGTCCCAGATGCAGTTATGGTCTTCATAAGGGAATGGTAAGCCACTTCTGGACATTTTAGCCCTAGAAAACTCTGGAAAGGTTTGCCATAAGTTGACATTGACTTGACAGCATGTAATCATTATCCCTATGATGAGGACCCACTATGCCTATTGTTAAAACCATTTCCAGTGAGGAATGGAACCATCACATCAGGAGTTTCCTGTCCATGCTGGTGAATTCTACTGACATGGGTTTTGTAAACTTGACACACAGTAGCCCCAAGACATTCATAATGTGATCCAGAAAGTGAGAGGGAAATTGTTGATCCCTTGGGTGAATGCAAAGCTTAGACCAGCTTTGTTCCACTGTTGCATTCGGTGCTCCTGTACTACTCAAATATTGTTACATTGGTGATCATGCATTATTAATATCTAGTAGCATCAGAGTCCTAAACTCAAAGCACCCAGAGCATCAGCAAATAGGAAGCCACCACACAATGACACACCAAGTTGTTTCCTTGTTAAAAAAAAAAAGATTGCTTTCATGTGCTTGTACGTGTAGTACAGCTCCCAAATATAAAGTCCTATATCATTTTCAGAAACATTCCAGTGATGACTCATGAATTAGTGGGCAATTTTCAGCCATATTATATATACTCCAAAGGAGCCCACTCATGATTAATACCATTACCATAAATGTTGGAAGAAACATTAATAGTGATTAGCAGGAGATTGTTTTGCTGTTTGTTTGTTTGTTTTTTAAAAGCATCATTTTAAGCAACAGTCTATTAGTCAACATATTGTTTTGTCATGTGACCCCAGCCTGTGAGTTGCCGTGTGCCACATTCATTCCAGCTAACATACAGTAATTGCATTTCAAGTCACACCATCGGCTGTTAAAAAGATTCATACTGTGAGCACCACAGACAGTAACCCCAGATTTAATCTTCATTTAAATTTAAGGAGATAAAATATAAAATTAAATTTGGATTCATTTGGTTGGGTTGATCTGCGTACTCTTCAGCACTCCTAGACATGGAGGGCTGACTGAAGGGTTAAGTGGCCTGGGGCATCGTAGTCTTCTTACCACCTCATTTTGCTAGGCGGGGGTGGGGGGAGGCATTGGTCTTGTCTCATTGCTTCTCTCTGTATTTTCTCATTCTTCTATCAAATCATAGGGAAGCCAGGAGTGAAAAATCGATTGAGCTTATTTGAACTCACCGAATCTGTGTGATTTAATGAATACAAACATGTACATTGATATTGGTGCTCTTCCAACATCTGCATTGCTTCAACATAAACATCCCTACAGCATGGATCTAGTTGAGAAATATGCAAGTTACAGAAAAATCTAAAAGCAAAAAGAAAATCATTTTGCCTAATGAAAAATAGTTTGCAGCTCCTGTGTCACTATTAGTCTTTTTTATCTTTTCTTTTCTTTGCTGAGGGGTCTGATAACAATGCCCTGGTATCATCTTATTTGTGGGAGCATAATTCATGCACCTACTTTCTCACTCAAAACAGGAGAAAATATAGTGACCCTGTTACGTTCTAGTTTAATTTTTATTTTAAGCCAGCACCAACATTAGGAATGTTTCATGGTGAAACTTCTCAAAGGACAGCCAGTCCCCACATGACATGGTTTCCAGGAACTGAGGTCATTGAAAGCATCTGATTTCATTTCCACCAAACGACTGATCAACTAGCATAACACGTAAAAAGGACTTAAGAATTGCTCTCCTGGAATAAACCAAAATCCAGCCCAGAAAAAAAAATTATGTAATAAGAAAAAATCTGGAGTGGTAACTATGCAAAGGTATGGCAGAAAAATCACTGAATGGGTTTTATGGCACCTTAAAGATGAACCAGTTTTATTTGCCATAGGCTGAGTTGCTGAGCTACTGTCCCCCAAAGATTATGCTAAAAGAAACCAGCGAGCTTTAAAGGGTCACAACACTGCTTGTTCCAAAAGGGAGTCTGCAATCTCTGTACAGGATCTGTGGTGGGTACAGTGAGGTCAAGTCACACAGTGGCTTGGCTAAGGCTACTTTAGTTGAATTCATCTTGTGGTAGGCAGAGAGTACTCAGGAGTGGTTTACCATTCATTTCTCTCTCTCTCTCTCTCTCTCTCTCTCTCTCTCTCTCTCTCTCTCTCTTTGTGTGTGTGCATGTGCGCATGCGCGCGTGCGCGTGCACACGCCTTAGGATGGCTTGGAAGGTGCAGTGGGTAATCCAGCTCTCAAACTCTGGCTCTGATCTCTCATTCCTGGAGCGATCCAACCAAATAGCCATAAACAGTGCTACTGCTGTGATGCTTTCCTGACATGAGCAGTATTTCCGTGTTGGAGGGAAAAGGTATGGCCGGGAAATGCAGGGGAAGCCAAGTCATGGATACATGTGGCAAAAACAGGCAGCTTTGCCCACATTTTGAACCCTACAACTTGTTTGTTTGTTTGTTTGTTTGTTTGTTTGTTTTTGTTTGTTTGTTTACAAAACATTTTAGCCGCTCCACTACCAAGAGGTCTCTGGGCAGTGTCAGAGCAGAACTGGACAGAGTATTCATTACAGTCAATGATTAGCCAACAAACCTCACACACTTAAAAAAAGGAGAGTGTACAGCAGGACATATCCACAAGGGATTGGTTCCACCCCCTGCAGATACTGAAATCCATGGATAATAGCAAATACTAAGCACATAGATAGTATATTAAAGGAGGGGCAGAAAAATATTTCATTCCCACAATGGGCCTCTAGAGGGTGCCAGATATCATGCTATGTATAATATTTTCTGACAACAGGAAGTGAAAACATGCATACACAATTCGCGGATATGTGAGTCCTGCTGTTTAGGGTAAATCCAGTCTTTCTAGGTTAAAACTGTCAGAAGAGGGAAAACATGTCATGTTTCCTGAGCTTGTGTCCTGATTACAACATAAAAGAACTCTGCATCTGAGAGAGTAGCAGAGGGAATAGTGTCAGATAAACAACATGTTACATAAAATTTGCTATCTCCACTTAGCAACAACCCAAGCATGGGAATAATTAATTCTTATCTGGAATCATGATAAAATTACCAGTAAAGCAGAATATTCTGAAGAGTCTTGGGACCCTGCAATTTTCAAGGGCAATGGCCTCAAATGACTACTGAATCCTCTTTGAAGCAGAGCAGGAGGCAATACATTCAAATGAGCCTAGGAAATGGGAGCAGTTGCAAACATGACCGTAGAACACACCCGTGGGGGCAGCAGAACACACCCATGGGAGAAGGGAGGAAAGAGAACATGTTGACTTCAATCATAGAATAGTGAAGTTGAAAGGGGCCTATAAGACCGTCATGTCCAAACCACCACTCAATGCAGAAATACAAATCAAAGGATATCTGCCAGGGGTGGGGTTGTCCCAATTTATCTTGAATGCCTTCAGTGTTGGAGCACTCACCACCTCCATATCTGCTGTTGAGGGTCCTCAGAACCAGACAATAAAATCAGTGGTTAAGGACACTGCCTGCACTGCAGCACAGGAAATTATGCCCTTTTATTGCCCACTCAGGCTAAGGACTAGGCCCGCCCTGCTGCTAGGAGACAGTAAGATGGGAGGTGGAGATCTGATTATGTTCTGTCAGCAGCATGATCAAGATATGTGTGAACTTGAAGAGCTGACCATGGAGGACAACATGTGGCCTATTGCCTGGAAGATGGCTCATTTTTCAAACCCAGAGCAGGGTGTATCGCTCTGTTCTTGTCTGCCCCCTGTGCCCATGAGCTCCTGCAGCCTGTCTTGTCATTATCAGAATGAGCTCAGAGCCTTTTGCTTAGAAATGATTTAATATCTTAGCATACAGTATAAGCCAAAAAAGGACTATAATTAAAAAAAAAAACAGTGGGACTGGGCTCATCAACTGGATTTAAGGAGAAAACTGGATTAAAAAATATTTTAAATAAAAATATTTTAAATAAATAAATAAATAAATTTCCGAAATAGATTTTTTTATATTTCTGAAAGAGAGAGAACACATAACACCAGAAAGCTATTAGCCACAGTAGCAATTAAAAATCAAGAGTCTCTGGGAAGTACAGAATATTATTTATTTATTCATTCATTCATTCATTCATTCATTCATTCAATCAATCAATCAATCAATCAATCAATCAATCAATCAATTTCCATCCCACCCATCTGGCACCATGACGACTCTGGACAGCTTGCTGAACAGGTGTTGGGCGCTGCAAAGCCATGACCCCTTCAGCAAGTGTCCAGTCAGAGGCAGTGCTCAGAGGACGTGGGGTAGGAAAGCCAGGCTGCTGCCTCTAAGTGGGCACCCACCACAAGAGCCACCACACCCCTACAAGGCAAAATCTCCACTAAAGACCATGATATGCAAGTTTTGGTTTCACAGTTTCATGGAGCCAAACACGATAGCAAATCATGGTTTGACAAACCATGTTTCAAAATGCTGAAAGGAGGATAGAGTAATGGGAAGAGAGGAGGGAATTTGCAGGAGCAAAGTGTAACTCTGAAAATTATGTTTAAAAGGACTGGCTATCAAGACTTGTTGTAATCATCCGTAACTGAGCAACGGTAGGATGAAGCTCTGGGACTCTGAACTTGGTTGCTCCTGATTAATGTGAGCCTCAAAAAGACTTCATCACCCATGTGATAAACCTTGGTCATGTTCAAGCATGACAAGTTGGAATGATAAGTTTACATCTGTTAATCTATAAATCTACTATTGCATTAGGACATTTGCCATTAGAAATGAAGATGGCTCACTAGTCTGCTTTGTGATATGACAGCACTGGGATCCTTTAGCCATGATAATTAACAGCTCGTCATAAATCTTTTTTTTCTTTGTCAGTTTGGTACATTTTCTAGGAAACATTTTCTCATGAAGAAAGCAAGGGAGTTTCACAGTAAAAAGAAAGTCAAACAAAAATGAGTTAGAAAGTTAGGAATGAGTTCAGCACACCTAAATCATAGGAGAATTATGCTATTCCCCACCACCACCTTGAAAAACATTCAAACAATGTCTATGAACGGTGTGGTGGTTCTCACAGCTGGAAACATGCAGAGAATGGGATTTCAGTTTGGCAAGGTTACCTTGGGCCAAATTCCAACTATCGTTGGGGAGCTAGCCAAGATTTGTGCCTCATATTAACAGGCAATGGTAGATCCACAACTTCCCTCCATGCCAACATGCACATTGCAAAGTGTTCATGGAGAAACAAATGTGTTTCAACAGGCAGCAAATGCCATTTAAACATGGTCAAACCAACAGGGAAACGGACATCCCCCATGAAAAAACAAAAAACAAAAAGGCAGATATAGAACTCACTGTAAAGGGTTTGGTGTGTGTTGTGACCATACATGGAAGAACACAGATATTGTGGATATGAATATCTCTTCAAGATAAATTATTAAAACATTGCCGGCTTTCGAGATGCAAAGACCAAATTGTATCAAGTCGGGGTTGCTGTACTGTTGATTTGGCAAGGGTTCAAAGTCTGGTAGCAGAAAATTCTTTCCTCTTTGGAAAGTAATCACAGCCCTGCTTCTCATTCTAAGAAATTAAGGAAGCTACTGTTCATTAGACAATCACATTGGGATAGGAAATGTAAACAAACAAACAAACCCAAGTTCTAGTTAAGGAAGTGAACATAAGAACAAAAGAACAAAAGAACTGCCTTGCTGGCACAGGCCATGGCCCATCCAGTCCAGCATTCTGTCTCACACAGTGGCTCACCATTTGCTTCAGGGTATTCCCAAGCAGATGTCTTCACCGTAAATGGCATTGAGAGATATCCTGCCTATCTCTCCAACTCGGAGGTTGTCCTTAGGCATTCATAATGATAGCCATTGAAGAAATGGAAGGAAGAAGGAAAGAATATTGGCAACTCAAAGAATATCAGGTTAGCTTGAAAGAAAATGAGCATAGGTCACAACAGGCTCATGGACATCTGAGAAACCTGAGGAGAGCCTTCTGTTTGTGTTCACTTGTCCTCTTGCAAAAGCATGCATCCACTTCAGAGAAAACTGAACTGCACCCATTCACCTTCAAATGTTTTTGCTCAACACAGCCAATCCATAGGTTTCATAATGGAAACCACAGGGTCTCATGCTATACTGAGCCCACAACCCATATCCCTTCTATAACTGAAGACAGAGAATTTTTTTAAGTAAACCCTTGGTCTTGGAGCCTGATGAATCTGCCTTAAGCTTAGTGCTAAACTGAAATTCTGAACTGTTGAGTTTGATGGCTGGGTTGATCAACCATAGGTCCCTTCCATCCCTGCAGTTATATGATGATGATGATGATGATGATGATGATGATGATGAATGATGAAGAAGAAGAAGAAGAAGAAGAAGAAGAAGAAGAAGAAGAAGAAGAAGAAGAAGAAGAAGAAGAAGAAGAAGAACCAAGGAAGATGAAGTCTGGAACAGAAGGACTGCAAATGTATGAATGCAGCCTTCGGAATGAACCTTGAGTGGGTGCAGGATTGAGTTTTCAGTAAAAATGTGCACTGTCTTCAGACTTACATCCAAAAATGAACTGAATCAGAAGTATTTGTGGGTTTCCAGGGCAACCACAGGGCAGAGTGAACGGCCTCAAGGCATTAATGAGGAAGAACAGGATGTCCATGGATACCTCATGTTAAATCTAGCATTTCAGGTATTGCTGTTAGAACTGGAGAAAGAAAGGGAGGAAAGAAAGAAAGTTGAAGGAAATTGTGCTGTTTATAAGGCATGAGCATTGCCTTTGGTAAACTTGGCAGGGGAAGGATCAGGGAAAATTGTGTTATTTCAGGGTGAGCAAGGATCTTCGAGCTGCTTTTAACATCTGGGACAAAGCAACAGCAGAATGGAATCTTCATATCCCATTTAGCATTTACTGGGTTAAAAAGAAAGGTTGCTATGTGAATGGACATACAGTAGACTGAGGGCCAGGTTACTCTGATGAAATAAACGAGGAACTAGTTTGGACTTGAGTTTTATAAATTGAATTAACCTCACATTTTTTTTTTTGTTTGGTGAATGCACATCCTTATAGTCACTGAGGGCAACTGCAGTCTCAAGGGCTGGATCTGGTTTGAAGCAGGAAGAAGGGCTGGTTGGCTGGGAAGAAGCTAAGGTGCCACCTCTTTGGCCAATGGGAAGCCTCTCCTCACTGCCTTCTGCACCTGCAGGGTCAGGTTGTGTGGATAAAGAAATTAGGGCAGGCCCTTTGGACTGGAGGCACCTGCAAGCCCACCAGCACCAGTGAGTAAATGGGTCTTCTGACTCCATAACAATGTGTGCCAGAGAGGGAGAGTGGAATATAGTCTGCCAGCACACCGGCCTGCCTTATATGGATGCCTCCTTAATTTCCACCTTCCCCTTTCCTTATGTTCCCCTTTGCTTCCATTCCTCCTGTGTTCCCTTCCCTTCCTCCACCCTGCCAGCCTCAAGCTTGCTTTCTTGCCTGGGGGTGGGGGGCATGGGGGAAAGGAGGGCTAAAGGAGAAGTCAACAATTCATTTTTTTTTTCACTCCATTGGATTTGGCACTCCTTTGGGCACATCCTCAAGACACAATTAATATTCTGACACAGGTCTTTCACACATGCAGGCAATTAAATACAAATCAGATCCACTACTGAGTTAAAATAAACACACACACCGTCATGGTTGATTTAAATAACTCACCTTCCACCACCACTATCCCCCCCAAAATGCTCATTGAGCTGTGTGTCAAGTACACAGATATTCTAAAATCAATTTAAAACTTGCTTAAGCCAATTCAGAAGCAGTTGGGTTTTTCTGGAAGTGTAACCGTGCTTTGAGTTGCTGGTGTCAAAAGAGCAGAGTGACAAATGAACACAATCCCAGTAAAGACCATGTGTGGATCCCTCACCCACAGAGTTTCTAGGAAGGGCTCAGACTGAAGTCACCAACACTGTATGTAAATCTTTCTACAATTTTGTAGAGCTGTACCACAAAATGAACAATTTGTTTTTAGAAAAATGTGTTTCGAATTCTGGAATACTATTTGGCTTTATTCTTTCTTTCTGAGCTTTAGTATTATTATTTCACTATTAGGGCTGACTGTGTGTGTGATTGTGAAGGATGACTGTTGTATGGGTTTTGAGTGGGTATATCACACAATCAGGGGGCTGCATAGCCCCCACAGGTCACAATCATCTATGGTCCCCATATATTTGCAGCAATTGTGTGTGTGTGTGTGTGTGTGTGTGTGTGTGTGTGTGTGTGTGTGTGTGTGTGTGTGTGTGTGTGTGTGTCTGTGTCTGTGTCTGTGTCTGTGTCTGTGTCTGTGTCTGTGTCTGCCTGTGTCTCTCTCTCTGTGTGTGTCTCTGTGTGTGTCTGTGTGTGATTTTAATAGCAATCCAGAATAGAGATGGGCACGAAACGGAAAAATGGGGTTCCGTTTCCGTTCCGTTTTGTGCCCATCTCCCTTCGTTCCATTTTTCGTGTTTCAGGTTCTTCCCCGTGGTGGATGAGAGTGCCAGGCGCGCTGTCATCCCCGTGGGGAAGATCCCTTTAAAGAGACCCCATTCTGCCTCTGCATGCGGAGGCAGAATGGGGATCTCTTCTTCCCTGCCCCGGTCATGACACAGGCCGAACCTCAGCTGATCTCCTCAGCCCGGTATGACAGCTGTGCCGGCTGTCACCCAGGGTGGAGGAGATCGAGCCGCGGTCTCACAGCCCCTTCCTTCCTGACTCTGCCCCACAACCTGACAGCCCACCGGGCTGTCAGGCTGTGAGGCGGAGGGCAGCGAGGGGGGGGCTCCGATCCTGCCTCTGTGCACAGAGACCAGATCAGAGCCCCTTCCTTCCTGACTCTGCCACGGATGCCTGACAGCCCAGTGGGCTGTAAGGCTCCATGGTGGAGGGCGGCAAGAGGGGCTGGGATCCAGCTTCCGCACGTGGAGACCGGATCGGAGCACCTTCCTTCCCGACTCCACCCCACAGCCTGCAGCCCACCGGGATGTCAGGCTGTGGGAGGAGGGCAGTGAGAGGGGGCTCCGATCCTGCCTCCGCACACAGAGACTGGATCAGAGCCCCTTCCTTCTCGGAGACCGGATGGGGCAGCCCATGGTGGAGGATCAAGGGGCTCTGCTTCCCCCGGATGGCAGCCCCTTCTCAACTCTGCCCCCGAAGCCAGAAGCCGGAAGACTGTCACTGGACCAGGAAGGCCAGCAGGAGCACCAGCAGGTAGGAGGATTTTCTTCTCATTCATCAGGAGGGCCAGGCCAGTAACGGAAACAAACAGAACCAAAGAAACTTTTCTTGGTTCTGTTCGGTTCAAGCCTGGCCCATCCAAATTGTCGTTCTTCATTTCCGTTACATAAAGGAATGAATAATGACTAACGGTAATGGAAAATTGGTTGTTTCGTGCCCATCTCTAATCCAGAAGTGTATGGATAATATCATAAATCCTGGAACAGAGTTTGTCTGAATGTTTCCTAAATGACACAGGGTTGGTTGTATTTCTGCACATCCCTAATCTTTATCCTCTAAATGAAAATTATTTTCCTTTCCTACTACAAAGTAATTGGCTATGTCATCAAAGTGCTGTGGCTCCGAAACCACTAATTTCAGACCCGAAGAATCATAGAGGGTGAATTGAAAGAGAAGGAATGGAAGTGCTGCAGAGCATATTCTCTGGGTTATCGTTTTCAGAAGGAGTCAAACAGAATGATGCCCATTGAACATCCCAGGGACATCTCGAGGAAGCCAGTTGGCAGCTGGGGGAAAAGGTGGGGAAATTAAAAATAAAACAGAACAGGCAGCTTGGCAGAATGCCACTTATGCCCTTCTCACCTATGTGCACCATTCAATCTGTGTTCTGGACTGGGAATTTCCCCCATTCACAAAAAGAGGGTTTTCATATATCATCACAAAACTACTGTCACAGACCCACACAAGGATCAGGCTGAAGTTTCACCAAAGGGCACTGAACACGTAAGGGGGCCTCTGCACAGAACAAGATTTCAGAGGTCAGGGAAACCCCAGAACACTTCTCCTGAATAATGAGAGACAAAATAGGTTGAAGAAAAGTAAGTTCAAAGGGAGGGGGAAAACATCATTGCAAAAAAGAGAAGAGAAGGTACAGAGTTTGGGGGGAGGAGAAACAAGCTTGAAGTAAAAGGACTGGAGAAAATCGGGAGACAAATCGAACAATACCATCCTGGGAAGTGCCTGAGGAAACCCCCTTAAGAGGGAGCAATTGGAGCATTTTTTCTCTTCTGCTGCCCCCAGTATGTGCAATACATTTTATTTCAAGAAAATGCAGTCAATTCCCACTCACTGATGCTGTCAAGAAGGACATAAACACATGCCTTCACTCTGTAGCTTTAAAGTGTTGTGATATTCCCTGTGTAACTGTGCTGATTTTAATGGTTTACATTGTAATGATATTTTAATGGTTACATTGCTGACTTTGTTCTTAATTTGGTTTAAACTTGTTTTTAATGACGTTGGTTTCCTGCTCGAACTGCTGTTCATTAGTGGAAAGGTGGGATTAAAATGCAATAAATAAGTGAAAAAAACAGAATAGGAGGAAACATTGTTGTTGTCATCATTCACTTCTTGTCAATAGGATGATTATCGTAGTTGGTTCCTGAGCAAGTTCCTTTTACTTCCATTGAAATTGGTGTGAGAGGTTATTTATTTACACATGATGCTGTTTAAATAGCCATTCTGTGTAAAATTATCTGAGCAGTTCACATAGAGGTAGAACATGCAGTGACACAATGGCAGTTCTAACATTTAAAAGCACTGACGTGTGAATGAAGGTTACATGTGTGCTCACCTTCTGGAATCCTCTGCCGCTAGGTAATTCTGTCAGAATATGGCAGAAATATGGAATTGCTGGTGTGCGTTATGGATGAATGATGACTAAGCTAAAGGCAAAAGGCCTGAGTCATTCTCGATGGCATTTTGCCAGGCCAGGTGACCTGTTGGCACATGTGCAGGACTCAATATGCTGAGTCAGTATTGCATCATACACTGACATATAAAGAAGCACGTAACATGCCTCTGTTAGGGTGTATCACGGAGGAGCAGCATGTCCTGTTGTCAGATCCATGTTTTGGATTATTGGACTGGACTGTGTGATGACGATATTTGCCTGCCGATTCCGAAGTGGTGCTCGTATGTATGTATATTTTTTTGTAAATACAACTCTGGTGGTAAAGGGAAAAAAACCTTTAGTCTTGTGTTGTTGTTGTTGTTGTTGTTGTTTGACCTCTGCACTGCTTCAGGCTTTGGAGGTTCTAACCAGCCTCCAGCAACAGCTATAAGCGGCCTGCACATTCAAAGGAAAGTTTCTGTTGTAATTTGTTGTAATTTGTTGTTGTTGTTGTTCAGTCATTCAGTCGTGTCCGACTCTTCGTGACCCCATGGATCAGAACTCGCCAGGCCTTCCTATCTTCCACTGCCTCCCAGAGTTTATTTAAACTCCAGTTTTTAAAAGCCAGGAAATTCAATGCTCAAAAAACAAAACAAAACCATCCTCCAGTTTATGAATGTGAGGTGTTGTGCTTCTATACCCACCATTAAGAAAGCCAGGAAATGGCCCAAGGCTGCTGCAAAATACTGCACCCATGTTCCCAGCAGGAAAAAAAGGTGCCAAGCTTTACAGAGCAAAGGGCAGCCTGACAACACCAACGGCAGCAATCAAGATGGTCTAAGGAGCCCTTCTTAACAGGAGCCATATATGACCTTCAGGGAGGAGAGGGTCCTTGCACATTTGAAAGGGGGGGCACACATTGAAACATTTTTCTATTCTGTTTTTCTATTTGTGTTTTATCCTTGTTTGAGAGGAGACACTGAAAACTGAGAAGATATCCTAAAAAGAAAGTGAAGGGGGGAGGAGGTTGAAAAATGTTTGCCCTACAGGATATCCATTTCTGCTCACTATTCACAAATTGTTGGGGGGAAAAACACGGTGGTTGTTTTAAGCCCTAACACACTGATTCATGGTTTGTCAGTTGGCAAGGTTGGGGAAAGTTGTGGTTTGCATCTATATTTATTACTGCAATGCTTTCAAAGAGCTTGCAGAATGATCTCTTTATTACCTGCTCCAGAATTTGTCTTGGGATTGATGTCAGTCTGACCAGTCTATAGTTCTTGGATTTCTCTACAAGCCTAGATCTAGAAAATCAGATCCACATGCATGTGAATGAGGAAGAATGGCAGGAAAAGCAATCTAAGCAAGGGGTGTTCCATTATTCAGTGCAGGGATGGGTAATAGGTTAGAATTCTATGGGTAAAAAAAGGAAAGTCTTATTTATTTATTTATTTATTTATTTATTTATTTATTTATTTATTTATTTATTTAGAATATTTTTACCCCACTTTTCTCCTTGGAGAAAATACCCAAAGTGGCTTACAATAATGAGGGACAATACACAGCCTGGAACATTTAAGACATATTCAAGTTAAGAATTGGGAATTAAAAGAGGCATCATAAAACATTAAAAGGTAACAGTAGAGCTACAAAGAGCAGACAAAAAGAAAACAAAAATCAATTATGAGCGGTGGAAAGTAACATGGAAAACACTGGTGTTCTTATGAAATCAGTCAATGCAATCATGTATGGCAATCCATATAAAGTCACATAGTAGGAAGTCCCTCCTTCAGGGAAAGCTTGCCTGAAGAGGAAGGTCTTTGTCTGCTTCTGGAAAGACAGCAGAGATGGGCAGTCCTGGCCTCCAGTGGGACGGAGTTCCAAAGTCTGGGAACAGCAACAGAGAAGGCCCTTTCATGTGTTCTTTTGAGGTGCACATGTAAAGGTGGTGGGATGGAGAGAAAGGCCTTTCCTCATGATCTTAGCACCCCAACTTGTTCATACTGCAAGATTTGATCTTTGAGGTAGCTTGGACCCAGGCCATTTTGTGCTTTGTAGGTTAAGGTCACCACGTTGAATTGTGCCCAATAGCTGATGGACAGCCAGTGGAGCTGATTTAGTATGGGTGTAATGTGATCTCTGTAACCCACCCCAGTCAGCAATCTGGCCACTGCATTCTGGACCTGTTGGAATTTCCTGAGACTTTCCATTGGTAGCCCCACATAGAGAGCATTACAATAGTCTCATTACAATTTCTCAAGAAACAGGCGTACTAGTTTTCATTTTGCAAATGCACTTCTGGCCACAGCTGTGACTTGGACATCTAAGTTCAAGGATGAGTCCAGGAGCACCCCCAAGCTATGCACCTCTCTTTTTCCATTGAGCAGGACAGGTTGCATCCCTATCCCTTGATCTCCTTTATGACTAACCAGAAGCATCTCTGTCTTGTCTGGGTTGTGTTTCAGTTTGTTCTTCCTCATCCAGTGCATTACCAAAGCTAAGCACTGATCTAAAGTTGAAATAGCTTCCTTGGAATCTGGAGGTGATGAGAGATAGAATTGAGAGTCATTCTGGTGACACTTTGCCCTAATGAATAATTTCCCCCAGTGGTTTAAATGTTACCATATTTTTGCTCTATGAAACGCACTTTTCCCACCATCAAAAGTAAGGGGAAATGTCTGTGCGTCTTATAGAGCGAATACAGTAGTCCCCACTATATATATATATATCACAGATTTTCATTTAGAGATAGGATACCTGCACAGAGCCTCTCCCATCTCCTGCTGCAGCCAGGATCCAATCACCTGGTTTGCAAAGAGGCTTCCTCCAGGGAGCCTCTTCCCACCCCTCCCCTTCTGCAGCCATTATTCCCATCAAAATCACCTTGTTTGCAAGAGCCTCTGCTCATCCCCTTCTGAAGCCTAGATTCAACAGCTCCAATTGTCTAGTTTGCAAACTTCCCCTTTTGCATTCTGGATCCCACATCTCCAATTACCTCATTTGCAAGCCTCCCCCTTTGCATTTTGTATCCCACAGCTCCAATTACCAGGTTTGCAAGCCTCCCCTTTTACAGCTTGGATCCCACAGCTTCAATTACCTCATTTGCAACCCTCCCTTTTTTCAGCTTGGATTCCACAAGCTCTAATTACCTCATTTGCAGCCTCCCCTTCCTCTGCCATAAAAACTTAGGCTAAACTTTTTTTTCTTATTATTCTCCTCTAAAAACTAGGTGTGTCTTATGGCCCAGTGTGTCTTATAGAGTGAAAAATACAGTAAATAACATAGGAGACAGGACAGACCCCTGAGTTACCCCACAAGGTAATCATGTAAACATGTTACATGACATGTTTACATGATTTCTATTATTTTGAGCATGACAGTTATGTAGCTATTATACTGTTAGAGCAATTTAGTTACAGAGTTCTTTTTCACTGTGCTGCATTATCAATAGTGATGTTTTCAATCAGACCTGATGCCTGCTCCATCCATAGTTCTGGTCTAACCTCTGACTGCTCTTTCATTCCAGAAAATGGGCAATCCGTGCCATGTTGTTGTTTTGCTTTTTGGCCAGATTGGATCTCCATTTCCTATGCATGTCTGTAGAAGACTTCATTCTGTCTTAAATAAATGGTTCAACCTAGGGATGATTGAATCACCTTGAATGGCCTTTCAGCTTTCCAGTGCTACAGATGCTGGCACAAAATGCACTTTGATGCACAGCAATCTGCGCCAATTTGTGCTCGTTTTGCCCTGGAATAGAAATGTGACACTCTCAGACTCTTCTTCTCTAGGATAAACCATGGTGTGTGTGTGTGTGTGTGGTGTGTGTGTGTGTGTGTGTGTGTGTGTGTGTGTGTGTGTGTGTGTGTGTGTCCTGTTTTCTCCCAGAAAGATATTTCTGTGTTTGAGGGTATGTTTTTGTTTTTTGACAAAGAGTGTGTGGATGTTTCTTAGCAATTTCTTTTACTAGAAGAAACATTAATTGACATAGAACAGTTCTGTTCCAAAACTGCATATTTTCTTTGCAGAATTCCCTGGAGAGAGCATTTAGCTACACAGAGTTGGCTGTTTCTTGAAGGAATAAAACACAAAAATTAAAAAAGAGGCAATCTGGGCCATGGAGAGGATCAGTATTTAGGCCATGGTGCCTGTAACACATGGAATACAACCTGGACCAATGTAGAGGCAGGTGAAGGAGTAGAAAGAGATGAGCACATCAGAAATAGTATTGACAAGCCAATGGGCAGACACTTCAACCCATCAACCCTTCAACCCCTGTGTCACTGACCTTAAAGCAGGAGTCGTGTAGCAGAGAAACTTCAAGAAGGGAGGCATGTCAGAGTTCTGATTCACTAGAGGTTTGAGTTGGGGTTGTAGTTTTCTTACCCCACCATATGTGTTAAACAGATTGCCTTGTGCAAGAGTGGTTGCTTCATCACCAAGGGTTTTGTGAATGCCCAATGGTACAAATGGGATTGTCCTATTTGGTACTTTTCAATCTTGAATTGATCTCTAACATGACTGCCTACAGTAGTATGGATATTTGAAATTCTAGTCAACGCAACCTACATCTGATTAAATGGATTCAAGTCCACAAAAGCTCATGCCGTAATAGGTTTGTTAGCTTTTAAGCCACCAAAGGTGTGTTTTGCTGTTTTTGACTAGCCTGGCAGCTGTTCTAGAAATCTAAAATCACTTTAGCATGACATGAAATCAATTCCATTTCAGGAATTGAGTGTTGCCTGGTGTGCATCTCTCTGGTCTTAAAAGTGTTGCGTATTAGTCACTGTATTTTCCTTGTGCTCTTCTCTCCAAGTGGTTCTCTACCCAGAAGAAACAAGCATGTCCACACACTCGCCTTGTTTGTCATAATGTCACAGCATCAGACTATTCAAATTCTGTTAGGCTGCTATCCCATGACCACTAAAAACTGCTTCAGTCTGCTTGAAGATGTGGTTAATAAAATTGTGTCCCCACAACCAGTGGACTTTAAAGGGGAGAAAATGTGACCACGCCCAATTAAATGTGACCCAGCGGGTTTTGCAAGTACCTGGTCTCGACATGGTACACAGCTTGTTTCAGTTCCGATGTGGATTTTTGACCAGTACTTGAGGCCATGGGGACTTGGAAAATCCACATCAAAACCTTTTCATTCTGCTGTGTTGTGATTCCCATTCTTGGGAACACAAAAGATGTGGTTCTTTAAACTGTGCCCATGGGGACACAGGAACAGTGTTTTCAACCACGTGACCGTCCTGGGAGGAAATCTGCATTTTACTTTGATTTTCCGGCTGTGGCATAGCAGCCTTAGTGTTATATCATACAACTAAAGTATTCTGTTTCATACTGTTGATTTTGGTACAGTCTAGAAAGTAAAATGCTTTCTTTCTTAAAAAAAATAATTAAAAAAAAACAAATCTGAGTAGTCACTATCCTGGGTGACAAAAATATGGGTTGGTGGTGATGGGGGAGAGCGGCTATTAAATCCTGCTGGGCTGAACATTGCTGGGTTTTGGAGGTGGGAATTGAAGGGGAAATTCCAAAAATTATCCTGGCCATCCTGAGTCAATAGACTCATAGAATGAAATGGGAAGGTGTCTATAGGGGCATTGATTTCGATCCTCTGTTCAACGAAGGAATCCAGATCAAAGCAGATCTGGCAGATGACTGTTCAGATTCCTGGCTTCATGGCACTTAAGCCCATTTGTTGCATGTCCTGCACTCTGGAATGATTAAGAAAAGACCATGCCTCTCATCTGTATGATGGTCTTTCAACTATTTGAAAATTGTTCTCTTATTTTTCCCCAGTCTTCTTTTCTCAAGGCTAAACATGCCCAGCACTTTCTGTCTTTCCTAAAAAGGCTGGGTTTTCAGCCCCCTGATTATCCTTGTTGCCCTCCTCTGAATTTGTCAGCACCTTTCTTGAAATGTGGACTCCAGAACTGTACACAGTATTCAAGATGAGGCCTAGCCAGTGCTGAACAGAGAGGGCCGAGCACCTCATGAGATCTGCAGATTATACTTCTGTTAACACAGTCTAAAATAACATTTGCCTTATTTCTATCCACAATCACACTGTTGGCTCATATTCAGCTTATGATCTATGGCTGTGTTGGCGAACCTATGGCACAGGTGCCAAAGGTGGCACTCGGAGCCCTTTCTGTGGCACCCGACATCACCCCTTCACAGCCACCTGTATTCAGGTTAAGTTGATGTATTGGCACTTTGTGAAAAATTAGTGGGTTTTGAATCCCAGTTTAGGCACTCGGTTTCTAAAAGGTTCGCCATCACTGATCTATGGTGATGAATCCAAGATACTGTACTTCTCACTTGTAGTATTGCTGAGCCAGGTGTCCCCCATCTTGTAACTGTGTGTTTGGTTTCTTTTTCCTAGGTGCAGCACTTTACACTTGTGTCTGTGGAGGTAAGCTTCCAAGATGGAGGATGGAAGTTTGCAATGCCAGTTAGTTAATTGTCTTTCTCTGGCTGTAGAGACAAAAAGATTGCCATCGCTGAGTGAAGTTTTCATTCACTTTTTAAAAACTCTGGGCTTCTGCTTTGAATAGGAATGGAAGGACCAAAGAGCATGGCAATTCTCCAGTTTACTGAAGCACTATATAATTAGACAAATGTAGTGATGTGTATAAAAATAACCACTGGTAAAAGAAGGGTGGAAAATAAGTTGCACCATGGAAAGAAAACACAGGCCGAAGAGCAGACCCAGGTACCCAGATGAACTCTGATGTCAAAATCAAAAAACTGCCACCTACAAAACAGCAATTGGGCCACCTGAGATGTGTGGAATTGAAACCTTATCTGCAGCAAAGCAGGAGGGGGGACTGGCCTCAATGTCTGCGAGAGAGAACAGCTACAAAGACAAGAAGAAAAACAATTTCCAGGGAGAGGGTAATGTCCAATGCATTATTGGAACCACGAACTGTACAAAACACATGGGAAGTGAGCGTGACTTACAGTTGCAGAGCACAGAGCATTCTCGAAACCAGACACCTAGCTGTCAGCTTGTTGGTTCTGTAGATCAGAGAAAATCATGGAATGTAGATAGGGCCACCAATTGATGACCTGGCATCCCATTTTGAAGGGAATATGATTTGTCCCTTTGCTGCTCAGGCCGGCTTTAACTGCCACACCACAAAATAACAGCAGGTGGTGTTGGTGGTGTTGAATGTTGTACACAATAAAAATGGGTTGAATAAGCTGTGTCCCTGGGGTCTGGAGCTGCCAAGGCCCCTTTGAGAATCCCAAAGCCTTTCTTCCCAAATGAAGATTTCTTTCCCACCTAGAAGATCTGACTTTCAAAAACATGTCCTTCTTTGGAGGTTTCTAAACAGAGGCTGGATGGCCATCTGTTGGACATACTTTGATGGGGCTTCCTGCATGGCAGGGGGTTGAACTGGATGGCCCTTGAGGTCTCTTCCAACACTATAATTCTATGATTCTATGAGTCTATGTAGACATGGGCACGACTCGGCGAAATTGTCGTTTCTGTTTTCGGTTATTTCCGTTACGTAACGGAAACGGTAACGATAATTAAGCCGTCAGAACTCGAACTCAAACCAAAAAAAGAAAAATTTGGTCAGGTTTTTCATTTCTGTTTGTGGCATCGCGCCGATCGCGCGATGCGAAGCACAGAAAAAGTTTTAAAAGTTTTAAAAAAAAAACCGACTCCCGGCCAAAAAAGCAGGCGAAAATATGCCTGCCTGAGGCTTTGTCACCTACCAGAGGGGTGATTTCTGGGGGGTTCCCGGCCTTTCCCCCCTCTTCTCCTGTCCTGGGCTGCTTGCACCAGACTGGGGGGGCGGGGTCATCCTCGTCGTCTGTCTCGCTGCATGCCATGCAGTGGGGGAGGGATCCAAAATGGCAACCACAATTTTTCTTTTGAAATTGTGGTCAAAAAACACACCAAATCACCACAGAAACATGTGAAATTTATTTATTTTAAATGCCTGAATTTTTATAGTAGCAGCAGTGGGTTTTTTATAGCAATAAAGTGTTGTATTGATTTTATTTTATTTTATTTTATTTTTTATTTTTTTAGACCTGCCCATTTGGGCTGGGCATGGGATGGGACCATGTAAATTGTTTGAACCATTCCACCAATGACATCGCCAGGTTTTTGACTGACAGTTCTAGATGTCTCGGAGAGCATAAAAAGCCGAGGCACCTTCCAGAAATCGCAGTCGGGTATATGGATGTGGTTGAGGGAGGAGGGCTGGCTGCTGGCGCTGGTGTGATCCGATCAAGATTGAGGAGGGAGGCTGGAGGCTTTAGGATTTAAGTTAGGCAGGCAGGGAGGGAATTGAATTTAGAAAATGATTTCTTTGATTCCCTGCAGCTTTGTCTGCTGAAGGGAATAGCAGTTTATTCTTTATTTCTTCTCTGGCAGTTTGAAGATTTTTTTATGATATTGGATAAAGGGGGAGGTTCAACTGGGAGTGGGAGGTGTGGATTTATTTTAAATATATATTATATACTACCATTTATTTTCTATTTTCCCAACTTCAATTTGCTTGCACACACACACATTTGGAGTGCAAGCCAAGAACAGAACCTCTATCCTAAGTGATATCCTAGCTGCCCACTGCCCGTCCGCCCGCGCCGCCACCCGCCTGCAGCCCACGCTGCCGCCAGCCCACTCACCCGCCCGCGGCTGCCGCCTACCCATGCCCCCCCGCCGCCACCACCCACCCGCAACTCCCCCGCCCTCGGCCCCCCACCCCGCCCGCCATCTAGGGTGCAAAAACACCTAGCGCCGGCCCTGATTGTGGGACGCCCCTATGCTCTGGGAAGTCAAATCGCGGTAAATCGCGGTGGAAACGACAAACAGAAACGACAAATTTTTGAAAATTTTCACGACAAACGGAAACGACCCGAAATGGACCCGTTCCGACAAACGGAAACCCGAAACGTCATTTTTTCTGGTCGTGCCCATGTCGAAGTCTATGACATTTCTGACTATTGGTATTTATCTAATCATATATGAAGATGATGCTGTGCCATCTAGAGTACTAGAGAGTACTGTACTCAGTAGACATGGGCACAACTTGGCGAAATTCTCATTTCTGTTTCAGTTACTCGTTTCCGTTATGCAACGGAAACAGTAACGACAATTACTCCCCCAGAACTCAAACTCGAACCGACAAAAGAAAAATTGGGTCTGATTTGTCGTTGTCGTTCCAGGCATCGCAGCGATTGCGCGATGCCAAGCGGCACAGAAAAAAAGTTTTAGAAATTAAAAAAACCCCGATTCCCGGCCAAAAAAGCAGGCAAAAATATGCCTGCCTGAGGGCACCTACCAGAGGGGTGGTTTCTGGGAGGGGGTCCCCACTCCAGCCTTCCCCCCCTCCTGTCCTGGGCTGCTGGTACCGGGCTGGGAGGGGGCATCCTTGGCATCTCCATTTGCTATGCGTTGCGGGGGGATCCAAAATGGCGACCGCAATTTTTTTTTTTGAAATCGTGGTCCAAAAACCTACCAAAGCACCACAGAAACATGCAAAAATTAGCTATTTTAAATGCTTGAATTTTTACAGTAGCAGCAGTGGGTTTTTCTTGCAACAAAACGTCTCCATTGATTTTATTTTATTTTATTTTATTTTTATTTTTTTACACCTGCGCACACGCAATGATGGGCTGGCCATGGGATGGGACCATGCAATTTTTTGGAGCCATTCCACCAATCTCATGGCCAGGTTTTGCTGAGACTTCTGGATGTGCCAGAGAGGGCATAAAAAGCCCACCAACTCTAATCCTAATCCTAACCCTAACCCTAACCCATACGCCAGTACACTGTGTTCTTAGTGGGCCAGAGGCACCCAGAGGTACAGCCCGCTAACCCACCCTAACCTTAACCGTTACCCTAAGCCTAGCCCTTACCCCCTAACCCCATGCTCTGGGAAGTCAAGTCGCGCTAAATTGCGGTGGTAACGACAAATGACATGACGAAACGACAAATTTTTGAAAAATTTCGCGAAAAACGGAAACGACCTGAAACGGACCCGTCCCGAAAAATGACAACTCGAAAAAAAATATTCTGGTCGTGCCCATCTCTAGTACTCAGTAGTGGTTTGGCATTGCCTTCCTCTTTGGTGTACTCTTGGACTGTATATAGCTTGTTCAAGACCACACAGGCTGGCACTTCTTATAGGAGTCATGGTGAGGAACCAAACTCCCAACCTCTGGCTCTTCAGCCGGATATTTCGCTTACTGAACTATCCCCCCAGCTACATACAACTGCTGAAGTCCTGTTGCACATCTCCATGCATGCAATAGTGATATCATCAAATGCTGCAGTAAATTATGTCTGATTAGATAATTCCTTTGTAGTTTTGACTTGAACTAGCAATAGTTTGCCTTTGAACAGTGTTTGCCTTTGGTCAATTGAATCAATGGTGCCTCAGGATTTTGGCCAAAAGACTTTATACATTAATTGCATTTCTGACCTTTCATCCAGTGAGTTCAAGATGGTGCACCTGGTGCAGTTTCCTTGCATTTGATCCTCAGAACGAGACATGGGCACGACTCGGCAAAATTGTTGTTTCCGTTTTCGGTTATCGTTTCCATTACGTAACGGAAACGGTAACGATAATTAAGCCGTCAGAACTCAAACTCGAACCGAAAAAAGAAAAATTTGGTCAGGTTTTTCATTTCCGTTTGTGGCATCACGGCGATCGCGCAATGCGAAGCACAGAAAAAGTTTTTAAACTTTTTTTTTAAAAAAAACCGACTCCCGGCCAAAAAAGCAGGCGAAAATATGCCTGCCTGAGGCTTTGCCACCTACCAGAGGGGTGGTTTCTGGGGGATCCTCGGCCTTTCCCCCCTCTTCTCCTGTCCTGGGCTGCTTGTACCAGGCTGGGGGGGGGGTCATCCTCGTTGTCTCGCCATGCCATGCAGTGGGGGGGGATCCAAAATGGCGACCGCAATTTTTCTTTTGAAATTGTGGTCAAAAAACACACCAAATCACCACAGAAACATGTGAAATTTATTTATTTTAAATGCCTGAATTTTTATAGTAGCAGCAGTGGGTTTTTTATAGCAATAAAGTGTTGTATTGATTTTATTTTATTTTATTTTATTTTTTATTTTTTTAGACCTGCCCATTTGGGCTGGGCATGGGATGGGACCATGTAAATTGTTTGAACTATTCCACCAATGGCATCGCCAGGTTTTTGACTGACACTTCTGGATGTCTCGGAGGGCATAAAAAGCCGAGGCACGTTCCAGAAATCGCAGTCGGGTGTATGGATGTGGTTGAGGGAGGAGGGCTGGCTGCTGGTGCTGGTGTGATCCAATCGAGATTGAGGAGGGAGGCTTGAGGCTTTAGGATTTAAGTTAGGCAGGCAGGGAGGGAATTGAATTTAGAAAATAATTTCTTTGATTCCCTGCAGTTTTGTCTGCTGAAGGGAATAGCAGTTTATTCTTTATTTCTTCTCTGGCAGTTTGTGAGGATTTTTTTCTGATATTGGATAAAGGGGGAGGTTCGACTGGGAGTGGGAGGTGTGGATTTATTTTAAATATATATTATATACTACCATTTATTTTCTATTTTCCCAACTTCAATTTGCTTGCACACACACACATTTGGGGTGCAAGCCAAGAACAGAACCTCTGTCCTAAGTGATATCCTAACTGCCCACTCGCCCGTCCGCCCGTGCCACCACCCGCCTACGGCCCGCACTGCCGCCCGCCCACTCGCCCGCCCGTGGCCGCCGGCCACCGCCTAGGGTGCACAAACACCTAGCGCCGGCCCTGATTGCGGGACGCTGCTATGCCTTGGGAAGTCAAATCGCGGTAAATCGCGGTGGAAACGACAAACGGAAACGACAAATTTTTGAAAAATTTCGCGACAAACGGAAACGACCAGAAACGGACCCGTTCCAACAAATGAAAACTCGAAACATCATTTTTTTCTGGTCGTGCCCATGTCTACTCAGAACAAACCTGTGAGGTAGGTCATGCTCGGTGTGTGTAACTGGCCCAAGATCACCCACCATCAATAATCAGCGGGAAGTGTAACCTAGAACTCCCTATTCCTAGGTCACAGTGACTGTACATATGTGCATACATCTGTAAATTGTTTTTGAAACATCAAACGGTGCTGGGTCTCAGGAGAACATGATTAGACACTTAAAACATGTATTTCACAAAATGGTTGGCAAAAGAGAAAAATTTATATTATATTGCAAGATGTATCATCTTCTGACTTCTTCAGTTTCTATAAAGCTTTATTGTTTCCAAGATGACCTTTATAGAACCCAGAGAACAGAGTACTCCATAGTAGGTGGATGATATCAGCTTCTCTGGGTTGTTTTTTTAATCCAGAGGCTCTTCCTTTTCTCTAACTTAGACTGCACCTGGATAAATAAATAGTACAGGATTTGTTACAGAAATAAAATGGATGGATTCAAGTTTTTTTTAAGTGATCATTGATCACATGATGCAAAGGCCAATGGGGATCAACCTGGACCTTTTTGCTTATGAAGAGAAGGTTTTTTCCTCCTGTGTCAAGCTGGAGTGATCCTAATGGTATTTTCCCAATGTGATTGGTTATTTCATTCTCCAAATGACAGGAGGTGTGACTATGGGTAGTATTTTCATTACAAACTAAGCTTAATGTTATCTTTTGGACAGCAGATACACTCATCCATTGCATTTTCCCAATTATTATTATTATTATTATTATTATTATTATTATTATTATTATTATTATTATTATTATTATTATTATTATTATTATTATTATTATTATTATTATTATTATTATTATTAAACATCCACACTATTCAGTTTAGCCTCAGATAACCTTACTATTGAAGTGATATATTAGCAGATGTGTGGTCCAAGCTCAAAGTCTGAGTGTGGGTCTTTGGTACCAGGAGCCAAGTCCAAGTCTGAGTCTTTGGTGCCAACAAGTCCTGAATCCCAGTCCCAAGTCATAAGTCCCTGTTAAAAACAAGCTCATATGAGCAAAACTTAGATCCAAGTTGAAAGTGAGTCTTGTGACTTGAGTCCCCATCCCTGTATATTAGTTTAGCACTAGATCAGCCCTGAGTGGACTAAAAGAAGAGATAAAACTTAATACGAAACAGAAACAACACTGACAAATTACAGCAACCTACTGTACTATGTTTCTATGGCATGTGTGTGTGTGTTTGTACATTATGGAGAAATTTGGGAAATCATCCCTTTTCCCAAACACTGTGCAACCCTCTGAAGTGCCCGCCAGCTTGACGATACATGGTAGAAAGACAGCTGGATTTGGCAGAAGGTGAGATCAAAGGAAAAGGGGCAGTGGGCTCTGGCATTGAACAACCCTCAACAGATTTCAGGGGCAATGTGGATACAGGTACTAAAACAGCCTGCAGTGCCTGTATGATCACCTAAACTGAATAAAAACCCCAAATCAGTTATTTGTAACACTTGACAATCCAGCTGCAGCAAAGGGGAACAATTTGCCTGCGCAGACCCTTCTTTGGTTTTGATGTATTTCTCCTAGCACTGCCACATCAGAGAAGGCATCAGGTCAGACTTAAGGTTTCTAGCCACTGGTTGCTCCCATTTCTAGGTCAAGGTTGCAGATTTATGATTTCTCACAAAAGTGTGTAAGTCAGTCATTGTTTTTCCTCTGTAGTGTAGAAGACATCCTGGTCGCCTGCACTCAATGACACGAGTTAGATGGCAGGACCTAGGGGTGATGCTCTCTTTAATAGAGTAGGCCCTGCCAGTCACAATGCTGTTACAAATAACTGTTGAGAGGCTGTCAAGCAAGCAGGTGCACGAGGGCGCTCCATTTTCGAAGGCCGGGTTATTGTCCAGAATGCTAAACTCAAGTCAAGAGATAGGCAATTCCCCCTGGTCAAACAGGGAGCAGACCAGATGCAAAGTCTTCAGCCAGTCTGGGCCACAGAGAATTCTAAGGGGTCTCGACAGGGGGAAAGGATGTGGGCCACTCAATACTGCTCCTGTCTCCAGTGCTCAAGCTGGCTGTGAGAGCAGAATTGATCGCTCTCAGCAGGCCTCTCTTGGACCCCCAACTGCTTTGCCTTTTCCATTTTGCAACACAGTTTGCGTTTTCTGCTTTTAAAGCCAGAGCTGCTGCTGCACCCTTGAGCAAAGAGACAGCCTCTCTGACAGGTTCCCCTCATCCTCTGTGTCCTCCCTGTCAGGACTCCCCTGTTTTGTGCTGCCAGATGGAATCATTGGATCCAGCTTCTGAATCCGTCCAGATTGCTGTGACTGAGACAGATCATCTTCCTCTTTTGAAGACAACTCAGCTGGGAGAGGCCTAGCAACGGTTGTCCTAAGAGGCACACAAGTAATGCAGCAGCACTTGTAATCACAAGAGTGTAATTTCAGATCACTGTGGGCTGGTGGTTTCAGGACAGCTCTTCCAAGGGATCTTTGTGGTTTGGGAGACTGGCAAAAAGCTATCACTGGAGGATTCCTAATGGCTTTTGTTATGTGCCCCACATTTGCTAACAATGAATAGCTTCCTCTAATCATCCTCTTGTGCTTTGGACATGCTGAGTGGAAAGCCACCACACCGGGAATTTGTATGGGAGGCTACCATCTTTAGCATAAGTATGAGCTTGCAATGTAAATATGACCTCAAGGTGCTAGAGCAAAGATGAAAATTGAAGTGCAAGAATTTGCACAGCAACCAGGTGGGATGTTTTCAGCAACGTCAGAAGCCATAGAATCCTAAGATAAATTGAGCTGAGAAGGGCCTATAAGGTGATTGAGTCTCACCCCTGCTCAGTGTAGGAATCCAAATCAAAGTACAGTAGATCTGAGACACGGTTGTCCAATCTTCTCTTGAATGCCTCCAACATTGGAGAGCTCACCACTTCCGAAGTAACTGGTTCCATTGTCATGCTTCTCTAAAAGTTAAGAATTTCCCCCTGATATTCAGACTAAATCTGGGTTCCTAAATCTTGACCATGGGATGTTCTTGGCAGGGATACCGGGGTGGCTTGCCAGTTCCTACCCCAGGAAGTCTTATTACAGGCCTCATTGTCAGCAGTGTAATTAGCCTTACAATGATGAAAGCACAGTTCAGCCTGTTTCGTGCAAAGATGGATATGATAAAGGACAAAAATGGTAGGGACCTAACTGAAGCAGAAGAGATCAAGAAGAGATGGCAAGAATATACAGAAGAATTATATCGGAAAGATCTGGATGTCCCTGATAACCAAGATAGCGTAATTGCTGACTTGGAGCCAGACATCCTGGAAAGTGAAGTCAAGTGGGCCTTAGAAAGCATTGCAAACAACAAGGCCAGTGGAGGTGACGGCATTCCAATTGAACTCTTTAAAATCTTAAAAGAGGATGCTGTAAAGGTGCTGCATAAGATATGCCAGCAAATTTGGAAAACCCAGCAGTGGCCAGAGGACTGGAAAAGATCGGTCTACATCCCAATCCCAAAGAAAGGAAATGCCAAAGAATGCTCCAACTATCGCACAATTGCACTCATTTCACATGCTAGCAAGGTTATGCTCAAAATTCTACAAGGCAGGCTTCAGCAGTATGTGGAAAGAGAACTTCCAGAACTACAAGCTGGATTTCGAAGGGGCAGAGGAACTAGAGATCAAATCGCCAACATGCGCTGGATTATGGAGAAAGCCAGAGAGTTCCAGAAAAATATCTACTTCTGCTTCATTGACTATGCCAAAGCCTTCGACTGTGTAGACCACAACAAACTATGGCAAGTCCTTAAAGGAATGGGAGTGCCTGACCACCTTATCTGTCTCCTAAGAAATCTATATGTGGGACAAGCAGCAACCGTCAGAACTGGATATGGAACAACTGACTGGTTTAAAATTGGGAAAGGAGTACGACAAGACTGTATACTGTCACCTTGCTTATTTAACTTATATGCAGAGTACATCATGAGAAAGGCCGGTCTGGATGAATCACAAGCCGGAATTAAGATTGCCGGACGAAATATCAACAACCTCAGATACGCAGATGATACTACTCTAATAGCAGAGAGTGAGGAAGAATTAAAGAACCTCTTAATGAGGGTGAAAGAGGAGAGTGGAAAAAATGGGCTGAAGCTCAACATCAAAAAAACTAAGATCATGGCCACTGGTCCCATCACCTCCTGGCAAATAGAAGGGGAAGAAATGGAGGCAATGACAGAGTTTATTTTCTTGGGCTCCTTGATCACTTCAGATGGTGACTGCAGCAATGAAATAAAAAGACGCCTGCTTCTTGGGAGGAAAGCAATGGCAAACCTAGATAGCATACTAAAGAGCAGAGACATCAGTTTGCCAACTAAGGTCAGGATGGTTAAAGCTATGGTTTTTCCAGTAGTGATGTATGGAAGTGAGAGCTGGACTATAAAGAAGGCTGATCGCCGCAGAATTGATGCTTTTGAGCTGTGGTGCTGGAGGAGAGTCTTGAGAGTCCCCTGGACTGCAAAGAGATCAAACCTATCCATTCTGAAAGAAATCAACCCCAAATGTTCACTGGAAGGACAGATTTTGAAGCTGAGGCTCCAGTACTTTGGCCACCTCATGAGAAGAGAGGACTCCCTGGAAAAGTCCCTGATGCTGGGAAAAATCGAAGGCAAAAGGAAAAGAGGACGACAGAGAATGAGATGGTTGGACGGTGTCATCGATGCAACCAAAATGAATTTGACAAAACTCCGGGAGGCAGTGGAGGATAGGAAGGCCTGGCGAGCTCTGGTCCATGGGGTCACGAAGAGTCGGACACGACTGAACGACTGATCAACAACAAATCCTGAGCCCATTATCATGTATCTTACACCCTGGGGTGATGGAGAACAGATCTTGCCCTTCCTCTGGATGACTACCTTTCTAGTATTTGAAAAGTGCTATCATATCTCCTCTCAGTCTTCACATTCACTACATCCTCTCTGGCCTTTTATCAGGTGTCTGTCGTGCTCTGCTTTTTCTTGGTGAACAACCTGGCTGATGGACAGATGTGGTTATTCTTTCTGACTGCAGGCATTTTAGGTGCTAATGGAAGCTTATTAGCAACTTTAAGAAGGCATTTCTACCAACACCACAACAGAGAAGGAAGAAGTAGATAACTCTTTTCCCATGTATACTCAATTGCCTCGCTCTCTCTACCACCAACACAGAATGAATTATTCGAAAAACTGTAGATCTGTTGGTTTCATACAAATAATATAACCTGAACATTTTTGGAGAGATATAAATGGCCATCTTGCTTTGTCTTGAGATTACTAGTTACAATTTTAAAGAAAAAAGGAAATCGTATGAGATTTGTGCCTTCTCTCCAGCTCATCATTTCTGATCTGGGGTCAAAGTCCATATGAACAGCATTACATGTACTGCCATGAAATTTCAGATCAAAGGTTGCTCTCCGCTCAGGTTTTGTGCTGACTTGACACCAAGTTAACCCATCTAGGTGACTAATATATGCACACAGATGTTCATGAGGAATAAGGGTGCAAGCAAAAGTCCCTGTCACAATACACGTTGTGTTTCTTTCTAAACATGTGTCATTTCACCTAAGTTTCTATATCCTTATATTCAATCAACAGCGTGAAACATTTCAAAAGACAAACATTTTAGCCATTGTGCAAGAAAAGCCATGCAGGTGTCTTGCAGACACACATTCTGCTAGGCTTGTTGCGTTTTCCAAATCGTAATTGCCCAAGGCTCTTCAAGTCCTTATTTGGCTTGATAGCTCTGTGATTCAGGTATCAGGCTGCACAGCCAGAGGTTGGTAATTTAATTCCCCAATGTTCCTCTTTCCATCCAGCCTCTGAAGCTGTGGGTAAGTTTCACAGTTAAAACCCACCTCCCTCCCCAGAAGAAGCAAATGGCAAACTGCTTCTGAGTCCTCTGTGCCTAGAAAATCCTGGAAAGGGTCACCATAAGTCAGAATGGACTTGGTGACACACTTTATTATTAGACATGGGCACAACCAGAAAAAATGACGTTTTGAGTTTTCATTTGTCGGAACAGGTCCGTTTCGGGTCATTTCTGTTTGTCGCGAAATTTTTCAAAAATTTGTCGTTTCATTTGTCGTTTGTCGTTTCCACCGCAATTTAGCACGATTTGACTTCCCCCAGAGCATAGGGGCATCCCACAATCAGGGCCGGCACTAGGTGTTTTTGCACCCCATGCAGGGGGCGGGGGGGCAGGGGGGAGGTGCAGGCGGGCGGCGATGGTGGGGGGCCATGGGTGGGCGGCAACAGCGGCAGGGGGAGGCGCGGGCGGGCGAGCGGGCGGGCGGCGGCCACGGGCAGGCAAGTGGGCGGGCAGCTGTCAAGCCCCACACACAGAACACACACACAAACAGAGTTCAGTTCTTTGCCAAGATCTTTAGTGGAAAGCCAGATAGATAACAGAATCCAACTCCCAGCAATTACCAGTCCAAGTCAAAGCCAGAATAACTCACGGAAACCAGATGCCAAACCCAAGGGAACAGATAAAGCCGTTGTCCAGGAAGCCGGTCTGAAATCAGGAAACAGAGCCAATGTCACAGACAGGAATGTGGTTGCAAGTTCAAATGACGCGTTGCTCCCACAGAGAGCTCAAGGTAAGCTTGGCAGCTTTATCCCAAAACAGGGAACACACCCTTACTTCTGGAAAGGCTCCTGCTAGTACTCAGGGCTACCAGACCTGATTCCCCGTCTAGCATCAAAGACCCTTTCCCTAGCTCTCCTGGTAACACGTCTTTGCAGAATCCTCCTCATGGCCCTTCTAGGAGGAGGTGATATGCTTTCAGCTGAGTCATCAGACCCAGCTGCTTGCTGAGTTGAGCTGCAAGGCTCCTCCAGCAGCTCTTCACCATTTAACCCCTCAGATTCAGCTTCTGTGGCAGGCAGGGTTATGGCAGTTGCGGCGCGGGCCACAGGCGGGTGGTGGCGCAGGCAGACGGGCGAGTGGGCAGTTAGGATATCACTTAGGATAGAGGTTCTGTTCTTGGCTTGCACCCCAAATGTGTGTGTGTGCAAGCAAATTGAAGTTGGGAAAATAGAAAATAAATGTATATAATATATTTTTAAAATAAATCCACACCTCCCACTCCCAGTCGAACCTTCCCCTTTATCCAATATCAGAAAAAAATCCTCACAAACTGCCAGAGAAGAAATAAAGAATAAACTGCTATTCCCTTCAGCAGACAAAGCTGCAGGGAATCAAAGAAATTATTTTCTCAATTCAATTCCCTCCCTCCCTGCCTAACTTAAATCCTAAAGCCTCCAGCCTCCCTCCTCAATCTTGATCAGATCACACCAGCACCAGTAGCCAGCCCTCCTCCCTCAACCACATCCATACACCCGACTGCGATTTCTGGAAGGTGCCTCAGCTTTTTATGCCCTCCGAGACATCCACAAGTGTCAGTCAAAAACCTGGCGATGCCATTGGTGGAATGGTTCAGAAAAATTGCATGGTCCCATCCCATGCCCAGCCCAAATGGGCAGGTTTAAAAAAATAAAAAATAAAATAAAATAAAATAAAATCAATACAACATTTTATTGCTATAAAAACCCACTGCTGCTACTAATAAAAATCAGGCATTTAAAATAAATAAATTTCACATGTTTCTGTGGTGATTTGGTTTGTTTTTTGACCACTATTTCAAAAGAAAAATTGTGGTTGCCATTTTGGATTCCCCCACCGCATGGCATGCAGCGAGACAGATGATGAGGATGACCCCCCAGCCTGGTGCAAGCAGCCCAAGACAGGAGAGGGGGGGAAGGCCAGGGACCCCCCCCCAGAAACCACCCCTCTGGTAGGTGTCCTCAGGCAGGCATATTTTCGCCTGCGTTTTTGGCTGGGAGTCGGGTTTTTTTTTAACTTTTTAAAACTTTTTTTCTCTGCTGCTTGGCATCGCGCGATCTCGACCCAATTTTTCTTTTTTCGGGTCGGGTTCGAGCTGGAGCAGTGTAATTATCGTTACTGTTATCGTTACGTAACGGAAACAATAACTGGAAACGGAAACGACAATTTCGCCGCTCCGTGCCCATGTCTTTTATTATTATTATTATTATTATTATTATTATTATTATTATTATTATTATTATTATTATTATTATTATTATTATTATTATTATTAAAAGACCAATGGTTGACAAGCTTTAGGCAAGAAAGGAAACCACAAACATATTACGTTTCCTCTAAGGAATATTATATAAGTAATGGACTATTGGGAACATGAATAACACTGACACTGCCAGCAAATGCTGTATAATTTTAACATTTCACCACCTTTTAAAATCAATCTGATCAATGTTCATTGCAGGCACAAAGTGAAGAAGAATGACTTCCTTAAAAAACCCAAGAAAAATGCAAGATCTCATTTTGTGCTTCTCGGTGCCTCTGTTATGAGGCTGGATTGTCATTCGAGTTATGTATTTTCCCCCCTTCCTTCCCGCCTGTGTTTTAATGTTCATTTTTTTGATTCCACTCTGATGGTATCTGCTTCCTTGAAGCCATGATGAATGAGTTATGAACACGACTTTAACGCCACTCTGCACATGGCAGCTAAAGAGATGGGGGGAGATGCATTCCAGAGAAAGAATTACCTATCATAGTGAGGCAATGTGAAGAGGCTCCCTGACAAGTGAAATATTAAACAATTGAGATGGTATACAAAAGTGGAGGTGGGAAGAATAACATTCGAAATTCCGTTTATACAATACATGTAATAGGTGATTGTGAATAGAAAATGCCCTGAGGAAGGGCTGGAGGGAATTGAGTCAAAATTAAGTGATGGGAAATGGATCTTATCTTTCATACCTTGAGGGGAAAGCACCAGACAGCTGCAGGACAAGATGAGACTCATGACCAAAAAAAAAAAAAAATCCTCAGAGAAGTTTCATGCGGAGGCCTGGCATGTTCTTCTATGAATCCATCATGAAGGGAAATATTAGGTGGGAAGTTCCCTAGAAAATGCAAGGAGCTACAGGACTATGAGTCCCCCTGCTTATTAGGGTCTGTCATGATGGCTCCCCAAAACAACCCAATGCAAATTGTGGTAGTTTTGTGGGAGCTTCTTTGGGAGCATAACATTTCATTTTGTAATGAAACTACAGTGGACCCTTGTATAACAAACAGTGTGTATAACATAAAATCCATACAACATAAAAAAATTCTGGAGATAGGGGAAATTTGCTTAACAGAATTGCCTATGGAGTGAATCCATGCAACATAAAAATAGTTGTGATTAGGGATTCCTCTGTTTTCAATGCATTCCTATAGGAAATTTGTATAAAGGAATATTTGCTTAACATAATTTCATTTGGAATGAGTTAGATCCTTTATAAAAGGTACCGCTGTACTTTAAAATTCATTTTGTAACAAAACAAAACTACTCTCAAAATGAAACAAAATGCTATTTTTCTGTTTCATGTCCATCCCTAGCATGAACCAACATTTTGAATTGGTTCCAGAGTCAAATCAAAGCCAATGCAAATAAAATCATTATAATTCATATTTTCAAAGCACACATCAGAGCAAATTTCTGAATTTTGCATTGGCTGCAATTTCTGACTAGTCTTCTCTGGTAGTTCCTTGCAGAGCATGTTTCAGCAATGTAGCATGGCAGTGACAAATGCCTTCTAATCCTCAGCAACTGGCTAGAGAACCTGGAGCAATGTCACATTCAGAGCAGAAGCACTTCTAGACAGGAGGAAACCTGGTCCATTAGATCAGTGCTGGGCATAGTCCTGCAATTCATACATTTGTCACTACCATGCTAGATTGCTAGCAGGTTTTCAGGGAACTGAGTTATTAAGCTCCAAAGGAGGTGCAGGGGTGCTTAACTGAAGGAGTATGTTTGGCACACTTTACCAATTATAGGGTTAATTTACAGCTTCCCTCTCTATGGTAATTTATTTATTTATTTATTTATTTATTTATTTATTTATTTATTGCATTTGTATCCCACCCATCTTCCTGGAGGAACTCTGGGCTCCAATCCACACTCCTTCAATGAAGCAAATTTCAAGGGGTTACTGGGAAGAGCTTTGGGAAGCTCCCCTGTCATCTCTAAAATGATTTGTTTTGTTTTAGAGGGGGAAATGGCATTTTGTTTCATTTTGAAATATTTTGTAACCTTACAACACGATGAAAGAGCATGTCATTTTTCAAAAGATGCCCATCCCTAGTTCATAAATATACTGTAGAGGCCCAAGTGGCTTCCTCCAAAACATTGGGATAGGGAAAGGGACACTTTGCCACAGGTTACAAGAACCTTCTGAGCAACTGCCTTACATCCATCCCACCCCCAAATGAGGTTTGGTTAATGGGGATGGAAAACTCAAATTTAATTCCACTCAGAAGGTCTTTACCTGGCTACACAAGGACATCAGAGATGGGGCCAGCCTACGAAGGATGGAGTTCCAGAGTCTGGGAGCAACAACAGAGAAGGCCCTCTCCCATGTCCCCCATCAAACACACCTATGGTGATGGGGAAAGGCCTCCCCTGATGATGTTAATGCCCAGGCAGGCTTACAGAGGGAGATGAAGTTGGTTAGACAGGTTCCAAGCAAGGGAGCAAGTTTGGCTTTGTGTGAGCAGTGGTGTGTACTGGTACAGGTGCAAAAGAGGAAGGAGCCAGAGGGTTGCTTGAAGTCAATATGCACACAAGGATCACCCCAAATATCACTCCTTCTCTCCCTTTCTCTCTGATTCACCCTACCAGCATGAATTGACTCTCAGACTAATTCAAGTCAGCAACAAGTATGAAGAGTAAGGGAGTATGGGTTTGAACTCAGAAACAGTTAAGAAAGGAAGAGTAAGGGTTATGTACTAGAGATGAGGAAGAACCACCTCATGCTTCATCCATGGTGACAAACCACAAATTTAACCCCCACCAACCGATGAACCACAAAATGATTTGGGGGATTAACAAAAACACACCCTTACCCATTGTCCCTGCCTTGTCTGTTTCCCTTGCCACTGCCTTGGGCTCTGTCACAGCAGCCGCAACAGGCTCCATCACTGCCACTGCCACTGCCACTGCCACTGCCACTGCCAAAACACACACACACACACACACACACACACACACACACACACACACACACACACACACACACACACACACACACACACACACACACACACACACACACACAGCAAACCTCTTTGCTTTGTCAGCTGGTAGGGAAACACACCCACTCCACAAGCACGTCTCATAAAACTCTTATCTAGATTATATCCTCTTTCTCTAGACCACCCAATTTTTCGGAATTGAAAATCTTTAGTCAAGTTCAGAAGACCTTGTGCCTTGGCCTGAAATGCAAACACTGCCATTTTACCTTGAATGGAGCATGGCACAAGTCCTCTACTATGTAAATAAACTGCTTATCATTGGAGATGTTCTAATTCAGATGGCCCATGATCTACCTAACCCTTCTGCAACACAAAAAGTGAAGAACTCTTCACAGGCTGCAGGTACTGAGAACCACCACTCATTGCCCTGTTAGCTTTAATCCCCAATGTTCCACTCATGTGAGTGCCAACTCACCTGATGTGGACAGTGCCACTACCACTGCTCTATGAGCCCCACCTTCAGTTGGAGTACCACCACCTCCAAAGACTTGGTTCCTGCTTCTGGAGCCACTGCTGCCATCTCAGTCAGGGTACCCACCACCACATATAGATTCCATACAGGGCTGGGAGACCATGCCAACTTAACCTGCTCAGGTGACACCACTGCCAAGGAAATTCCTTTAGGCCCGGGACAATCACTTTTTAGGACAGCAATACGAGACAACATCACTTCTCCTAACTGATTCAATTCATTCTACGGGCCTTAGCCTCCTTATGAGACCTACAGGAAAAAAACAGAAACTAGCTAAATTGAGCTGTTGTACTCTCCCATTCCAGCTGGTTCATCTTAGCTAGAATGGTCCTATAATCAGGCCAATCCTCCTCATCAGAAGATGATCTAGCTAGAAGTGACTGAGCAGGAACCCTGCACTTTGGAGAGTGCTTGCATTTTTATTGCCCACGCCTTTTTTGGCCCCATCACCCAGTCAGCACTTGCTTACTAGTGTAGCCAAACAAAAATACCAGTGCAAAAACTACAAGGTCCCCTATGGATTATCAAGGGCAGTCTCAATATAGTCCCAGATAAGATATTATTCTACCTATTAATTTTTAAATTGATTTTCTGCCTGTTTTTTTCTTGTTTGCTTGCTGGGTTTGGGGGTGGGGGTGTGGGTGTGGGTGTATGGGTGTGTTTTCATATCCAACTGGCAAGCTAATACAAATTTCGCTCCAACAAACCTTCAGGTTGGGGTCCCACACATCAAGGAATCTACCTTCACAGCCCACATGCCTGAAACCACCAAGTGCCTGCCCCCTGATTTTTTAAAACATTATATTACAGCTATAAACCCACTGGACACACAGCTAACACACTCAACCAGCCCTCTCCAAACTGAATGGGGACACTGAGGCACAACCCAAAAAGCTAGGCCACACCACATCACACGGCAGAAGCGAAACTGGCTGAAACTGCAGCATCCTTTCTCTGCAGCTCCAGGCCTGGAAAGAGTCTGAGGCAAGGAGTGCACAGCTTTAAACAGGCTTGTGCAATGCTTCCCCTCCGCTCTTGTGATGGCATTTGCCTGTGCTCTCTCTTCCGAGCTGGCAGGCAAAGCATCCCTGCAGCATCAGCAGCTTCACATGGCACAGAGGGACCACCTTTTTAGCATATTTTATCTGAAGTCAGTGACAAGGGAAAAGCTGACTTATAATTAAGAACAATTTCCATTTCAGTCTTATTTTTAAAAAATTTCCCATTTATGAGTCAATTAATATTTGTACATAAAAAGTACTTTTCCTTCAGGTAACTCTAGGGATCCAGCAATTGAGGGAGAATTTGGGTTTGTGCAGGCCAAGCATCAGGAATCTGTTTAAACCATGAAAAAAAAAGAAGATTAAATTTCTGTTACTAATTTTATGAGATTCTGTTTCTCTTATTAGTGCCTGCAAGGAACGAGAGGGCATCCGCCAGCTAATAAGGGATAAATAAATTTGCTGAAAACAAGGAGTACATTTTGACATGCTAAGTGACTTGCCTTAATACAGCCTCTTGGAGTTAATTTTACTTCCACTGCAGTTTAACTAAACATTCCTTTATTAAATGTCAATCTGTTTCTCTGTTTTCCAGAATTAAATTCAAGAAAATGGTACTAATAGCTTTTCTTTAAGAAATGGCTGCCCCGTTCTGCCTTTTTGGAATTCCTTAGAGTAGGGACCGGCAGTATTGAACATGTGGCTCTCCAAATGTGATTGGAGCACAGCCCAAACGGGTGTACATTATGGTGATGGATAATGAAAATATGACAATATCTGGGAGGCCACCCATTGCCCATCCCTGATTCATGGCATCATGTAGCATTTCTGTTGGAAGGAGCCTCCACAAAGAGTGTGAAAGCATTGTGAGTTCACTTAGACGTCCCCATGGGCAACAGTGTGCAGCCGAAACATCCTTCACTTCTGGAAGCATTGCCCATGAACAGCATTGAATCCTTGTTTAACAAGAGATCCTTAATAACAAAGGCAATTCAGGGTCTGAGTAGGGAGGAATTTCAGAGGAAGTTCCCAAGTAAACCACACTTAGTGGTGAGAGATTTTGTAGAGCCCGAATGTTTCTCTTGATTTGAGGGTCTCTTTTGCACAATCAGTCTTAATAGAGATGGGTGCCTCTCCTGTGCAGGTGTTCCACAGGTAATACACACTTCCCTCCTTCCCTCCTCCATGTGGCTACCCACTCACTAATCACAGCAGATGCTTCCCTTCTCTACCTCCTCTGGTGGCTGCCCACTCAAAGGCTATGGTGCGGGCTTCCCTGCCCTGCCTTCTCCTCTAAGTCCAATGCCTGTCAAGGAGGCACCATGGGGAACTGAACTCTCAACCTCCGGCTCCACAGCCTGATGCCTGAACCACTACCACTCTGTTTAAAAAATAATCCAGTGCTTCTTAACATAAAAACCTCAATAGTCTGATCTGGCCCGTCGTGCATCCCAGTAGGACACTACCATTGGCCACCGCATACTGGCTCATTCATTTATGCGGACAGTAGGGGAATAAAAGCTGTCTTGAAACATTTGGGGTGTAAATCTGCATGCGGCCTCCTTGTGTTTCTGGTAGCTATGATAAGGTCTTGCTCCTCAACCAACATAACTTACCTCATAACTTACAACATAATTTACCTTTGCAACCAACATGAATTTTACCAAACTCTGGGAGGCAGTTGAGGGTCTGGTGTGCTCTGATCCATGGGGGGGGGTCATGAAGAGTCAGACATGACTTAATGACTGAACAACAACAACAACAACAACAACAACAACAACAACAAAACTTGCTCTTGGTCGCTGAGAAATGAGGTACCTGCCCTAAGTACATAATGCATCAAGACCTTTATGAAATGAGGATTCTATTTTCAATATGATACTGAAGTGGGATCGAACCCTATTGAAAAAAAAGGAGATAACTATGTGTTTCCCAATTAAAGAATCTTTTCACTAATAGGAAAAGAACCCATCCAGGAAGCAAGGCATGCCCAAATGAGCCCTGCAGTGAGAGAACAGGCACTACCAGGCAGGTACACAAGGCAAACATCAGAGACAGGTTTTACAAACCCTGACAGTTGTGACTGATTAAATGCTTAACTCCCATATTACTCCCGTATTCTTTCTAATCTCATTCACAACGGAGAGGAAAGGCTGTCACAAGCCTGCCAACAATTAACAATAGGGGGAGAGGTATATCGTCTCTAACTGTCTCCAGTGGAAAGCAGGCTCTAAAATGCATCCCTAGCAGGCAATCCTGGTGAATTACCAGCATCTCAGCGGCTCATATAAATGACACCACTGACAGCAGTGGGAAAGCACCTTTTAAGCTTTAAAAATTTTAAGTCATGCATCTCTCCTGAGAGTTGGTGGAGCACTTGGCAGCGCAAATCTGTGCTTTATAATGTCTCTAAATGGGGTGATGCACGTGCAAATTCAAACGTGGCATCAGAGACTGTATAAGTAAAGAAAATGGCTGTAAATATTATATGCTTGATTTAAACACTTAATCTTTGACACGGTGGAAGAGAGCCATTCCTCATATCCTGCACAGGTTCAATTTGGTTATTGGGTCAGAGGTCCCAAGGGCACCTTTAATACCATATTAAGAGGATTGCACGATTAATCAGCAGAAAGAACAACACAGAGCAGTTTACCCCCAGAAGCCTGGAATTGTTATATCCTGTTCCAAAAGGTTTTGGTGAGCAGCAGGATCACCCTGGCGCCAAAACTCTGGAATAGACTGTAGCATCCAGTACGGCTTCCATTGCCAGGGATGTGGCCAAGGAGGAAGTCCAGTGGCAGCACAGTGCCATGAAAATGTTCACCAGTGGGGGAGAACTCTGATGGATGTGACTGAACACGTATGTAGGCAGCTTTGGTGAAATCAGCTCATTTTAGGACTACGGGTACAGTGAGCATTTCCCCTTTCATCCTTTCATCCACTAGAAGGGGCTTCTAGTGAGCATTAAACTGTCTCAAGCAAGATTGGACAAGAATCCACAGAACTCAGAATGCAGGATCAGAACTGTTGCATGTGTGGAATGACGGACAAAATTATGTTCCCTGGTGTAGTAAGTCACAACCAGGGCTGGCGCTTCCATTAAGGCGAACTAGGCAGTTGCCTAGGGTGCCAAAATGGAGAGAGGGTGCTGGACAGCCTGTTGCCCCCCCTGCCGCCGCCCCCACCGCTGGCCACTGCCATCCGCCCACCACGCTCCAGCTGCCCGTCGCCGTCTGCCCTCCACCCCCCGCGTCCATCGCTGCCCACCTCCATGCCTGTCGCCGTCTGCCCCCACGCCCATCGCCGTCCCCCGCCATCTGCCATCCGCCACCGTCCCACCCCCCGCTCCTCACCTAGGGTGCAAAAAAACCTAGCACCAGCCCTAGTAACAACTAGAGTAGAACCATTGAATTAGTGGAGATCTGGTGAGTCAACTCCTCCCTTTGATTCCATGACCCTTCTGTAATTGTGGCTTACAATGCTAATCAATGGGATTTGATCTGGGATCAGATAGTCCCCTTCTGATTTTTTTTTAAAATTTTCAATCTCGTTCTTCACAGGACAATGACAATAAAGATTTATCTATCTATCTATCTATCTATCGGATCAAGGAGAAAGCAAAACTGACAATTTCCTCCATCTTCACGAACTACCATTGATCACCCATTAAACAATCATTTTGCTGGGCAGATCCCAAATGAAGCTGTACAGAAATGTCACTGCTCATTGGTAGATCTTAAGTCTTTCTCCCAGGTTAAAACAATTGCTGCTATTAGAGTTATTAAATCATGCCATTGTTTTCCTAGCACAAAAACTCTCTGACTCAAATAACACATAGGAAATTGGTATTTAATTCAGTCACACTCATTGCATATAACTAGGCAAAAGCTTTTTTAAAACCCAATATATTCACCACTGTTGAAAATATTGTAATATGGTTAGCTATTATTTAATGGACGCAGTGGACATGGGGGCAGAACCAGCGATGATTGCTCTTTTTTATATATTAATTAAGCAATGCTTGCTTTTGACTAAAAAATATCCAGGCTGATTTGTTTTTTGAGGGGTTTTTTCATACTAAGCATGTGACCCACTTTGGCTATTACCATCCATGCTCCTAATTATTATAAGAAAAGGAATAAATAATAATAATCAGAGAAAACTGCTGCAGGTGTCTCTTATTATGCAAATCACAGAATAAATAAACTAGCAGTGTGCCTTGCGTTACTAATATTGCTGCTCATCCAGATGTCCTGGCCAAGTTGCCTTGCTGGTAATTACATTGTGTAAGAATCCCCTGTGCATTTGCAAACAGGACCTCTCACTCCAAAGAAGTTTGCTCTGAGGGAAATGATTTTGGTTAAGGAATTATTCTGAGTCCAAGAGTGTGAGGGGAGTCTCCACCAGGCCCCTGGGCAGGTTGCCTGAGGCAAAAGGCCTTGGGGTCCCTAGAAGGCAAAAAGGAGGGACAAGGGGTAATTGTCCACAAGCTGGCTGATGGGGCCCACCTGTGAGGGGGGCAAAGACTGGGAGGTCTCAGGGGCTTCCTTCAGGGTAATGGAGGGGGGGAGGTAGAGACTTCAGAGGAGAAAGAGAACCTGTCAGAGGTTAGGATTTCCAATTGGTGGAAGCAGCCTGGGAAGAGAGATGGCAGCTGAGTTAGAACCTGCCTGAGAGGACAAACCCTGTTCTGATGTTACCGAGCCCCACCCATTATTAAGTGAAGGAAGGGGCTGTTGGCAAGGGCCCCCAGGGGGCAGGACTCCAGGGGTCTACCATACTCCAACCAGCAGGAGGAGGAGCGCCCACTCCAACCCAGCCGTGGTCTTGGCAATGAATGTGCCAGCACAAGAGACAGAGGAGACTCCAGAAGGAGCTGAGGACTGGATGCCAATTTCCCCTGCCAGGCTTTACCAACTGTCCTTGAAGAACCCCTGACCAGGGCCAAGACTTCTCCTCCTCTCTCACTTGGTGAAACTAGGATTCTCAGGGTTCCAACAATGAAACAACATCCTCTTGGGAGTTAGCGCAGAGAACTCTACCCCCACCCCACCCCTGCCAGGAAGCTCCTGCATAGAATTAAGGACAGTGCTCTGGGGTGTGTTGGTTCCTTAGTCTCAGCAAAGACTGCTCTTGCTAGTCCCTCAACCTGGAGGAAAATGGAATGAGATGCCACCAGGGATAGGAACAGCAGCAGTCACAAGTGTGTGTGTGTGGGGGGGGATCTGTCCATATAGAATTACTCGGAAGCAAAGCAAAGGATCCCAAAGTGGTCCTCAAAATGTATCAGGACTCTTCAAAGCAATTACTGTCACTGGGGGCCGTGGGAGGGGGCACTCAGTGCCATTGCATCTCACTTGGGAAATAAAAGTAATATTTGATCAGGAAATGCACAATTGAAAGGAGATAGACCGCTCAAGTATCTCTGTTCCATTTACAGTAGCAAATACTTTAGAGCTGGAAGCTCCCACCCCTTTTAGGAAGGCACAGTGGGGGAATCAAACCCCCAACCTCTGGCTCCACAGCCAGAGGTCTATCTGGCAGTTCTTCTCCTCTAGGACCAGTGCCCACTGGTTGGTACCTTCCATGGAAAAATTGCAGTACCTGTCTACAGCCAATGTCAAGGGTAACCATCTTCTAAAACCGGGAGACTAGTTTTTCTTACTGCTGGACCTTTGACAGAGACATCCTCTCACATCACTAACTTGAGAGAGAGAGAAAAGAATTGGCGCGGGGGGGGTGAAAATTATGCCCCACAGAAACCTTTGGGAGGCATTATTTGTTCTATAAACTTAATGTCACCTTCCAGAGCCTCTTTTAGGCTTAAAATGGTTTAAAATAAAAAAGTGCAAAAGAACCAAAGTTGTGTTTAGAGGGGGACACTGGGTAGCCAGAAGGCTGTGTGCATGACATGATTTGCAATTCTGTAATAATAACATGGAAGGATTGGTGATGGAGGTGCTTGGGGGCTTCCCTGTGGGACAAGGAGCTGTATATGGTTCTGAAGCCAAGCTGTTCCTAGCCTTTCCATAGAATCCAAGTATCTGGAAGATCTCAATATGTTTCAGCATACAGTACAGTACTGTATAAAGTGATACTCTAGGACTCAGGAGACCAGGGTTCAATTCCCAGTTCAGCCATAGAAACTCTGGCAATAGTAAGTTATTGCTTGAACATGTCACATGCGGTTAGGGTTGCCATAAACTAGAAACAGCTTAATGGCACATAATTTTAGCCAAGTTATAAAAGCATGACTTGCATCGTCTCAAATCTCAAGTGAGGCCTTACGTACCTGCATAACTCACACACTGGAGAAAGCATCTCTGAATGGAGAAAGGTATGCTATTGAAAAACTACATTGAAACACTCTTCCAGTTTCTGACATTCACAACATAACTTGTTATAGTTATAATTGTAAATAATGACATAATTAGTTATTTTCTGCAACTACTTGATTACTGCTTTTCTCCCAAGAGGCAGCACATCCATAATGCTGCCATCTTAGCTATCCTCCCATCTATGTTTGACCAGTACTGACTCTACTTAACTTCATCAGGTTTAACTCGGGGGCCTATCTAGAGACCAGCCTTTCTTTCAGATGTTTTTCATCTACAGCTTCCATTATCTTAGACCTTTAGTCATGCTGGTGAGAGTTGTATGTTAGAACATCTGGTGGGACGCAGTTTGAGGAAAGGCTGCTTGAGATACCATTAGAATGAGGGAATGCAAACATTAAGAATTATGGATAAACACCCCTCACAGAAAAAAAATCACTGGCCACTTGACTGCCCACAAGTTGAAGCCTTTGCAATGAGGAGACAACCAGAGGATGGGGCCTACATTTCTTCTGGAATGGAATACCCAGAATTCACCCAAAATCCCCTCAGGTAGAACCCTGAGAGATGCAACCCACAAACAGTGGCTTAAGGGGAGTTGCTGTCATCTCCAGGTTGGTCTTCCTCTCCTTGATAATGGCTTTTCAGGAGGAATGAAAGTGCTCCTGGTGGTACCTAGGCGTGGTGCAACATTTCTTGGGAATCCCAAGGAAAAAGGGATGGGCAGTCTCCCCCTGTCTATTAGCATCTATAGAAGGAAGTTTTCAATGAACTACCTTTTCCATGTTCCCTGGAAAATCCCATGAACTCTTGCGCCATCCATGTGCACATTATTGGCATATGGTCATTGGAACCATTCTTTTTTTACATTATGGAGTATGGACCTTTTCTGCTTCACCAAGAACAAAAGGTAAAGCTTCTAAAGAACCATGGCAAGTTCTGTTTTTTTTAAAAAAAGAAGACGCCTAGCAAGAGTTACAGCTATGGTAGACAGAAAAAAAACTTCTCCTTCAACAACTTTTGTTCCTTTTATTCAGCCACATAAAATTGTTTCTACTTATCTGGGACATAATTAAAAAATACAGGGAGCACTGCAGCAAAGGGAATAACACAGGAATAAAAGCACACTGAAAGAAAATGCAGAGCAGCTAGTTGTTCAGCGGCTGTCCAAGACTTTTTTAAAAGGGTATTTCCCCCAAATTTGGGAAGGTTAATTATTTTGCTGGTGGCAGGGGTCATTTATAGCTCAGAAGATAACTTCTCAAAGTTTCTATGCTTTCCTCAAATCAGGGAAATAAATCTAGGAGTAATGGATGAGAAGATGTTGTTCAAACACCATCAATGCCATCTTTTCCTGTAGCAAGACTAAAGTGTGCATTGAACGCTATAATCAAGTTCTTTGATTACAGCAAAGAAAGAACGATAGTTGTTCCAAATAAAGCACACCAGCAGCGATACGCGAGAAACCTCTTCTTGCAGATTCAACCCTTTAAGCTACCTGAGCGCACTTAACAAAGAAATTGGTACATTATGTTAAATCATTTTTTTTAAAAAACGCTTATGTGAAATGTTCTTCTGATCCGAGCTCTGTTTTCCTTCCGTAATATCCCCTGTTAAGAGTAGTGAGTCCATAAGACATTGGTTGTTTTTGACACCAAGCAAGCTTTGCATCATCCCAGATAACGTACCCAAACCCAAGGGAAAGGGGCTTCTATAAGATCCAACTGTCTTCCAGCTGATGTTTCATTAAAGCGGAATGGGGATGGGCAGGAAACAAAAAACGAAATGCTGTTTTGTTGTTTTGTTATGTAACAAAACAAAAGGAGGAAGCAGCATTTCATTACAGACGAAATGAAATGGTCGTTTTTCCTTTGCAATGAACCATTTTGTCCCATTGTTTTTGGGCTCCTGCGATCGCCGGAACTGCCCTCCCAACCATTTTCTGAGGGCTGTTGCCGAGCTGTCAATAGCTGGACCCCTTTAAACCTGGTCCAGTTGGCACCAATGGATCCCCCTGGTGCCAGCTGGGCCAGTTTTAAAGGGGTCTAGCCAATAACATCTCAGCAGGAGCCCTTTTAAAATGGCCCCCAGAGTCCTGGGCACCAAATCTGGTGCCTCTAGGACCTACAGCAGCCATTTCATTTCGTTTCGTTTCAGATGATTTTTTTAAAAAATAATTCATAAGAAATGAAATGAAACAAAAAGGGGTGAGCACAAAATGAAACCAAATGAAACATTATTTTTCCGTTTCATGCCTATCCCTAAAGTGGATGACTATTTTGTGCATGGTCCCCTCAAGTACATATAAGCAAAGTGCTGTAACTGTGGGTGACAATTTTTGTTTCACTTGGCTTTTGATATTAATTGTCTAAAATTTCTCACATTTTCCTCACATTTGAGAAAAAAAGGTAATGGCCAAGTAAGGCCAATGGTCTCGTACTTGGAGGGCTAAACTCTTCAAGGCCTGGGGTTAGATCCTTCTGTATATCAGCATCAGCACGAGTTGCCACTCCTGTCGCTTCTGGTGCAGTCCCAGAACATTTGTCCTATCTTGTTTATCCATGGAGGCAAAAGAGGAGGTTATACGCCTTAGCTTGTTACCTAAACCTGGAACTTATCATTGACCTGATGATAAACTAGACAAGAATGTTGCATACTAGCAGGCAAGAAAACCAGCCTGGGGACTTTTTTTGCTATTTGTTCCATTCCATTCCATTCCATAAACCTTTAATGGCATTAAAACAAAGGAAGTACACAAATAAAGACTAAACAGTTACACATAACATTATAAAATAAATAATGCCATTTGTTTCTGATGAGACGGTTTCTTCTCCCACACTCCTGCACACCCTGAGCAAAGTGCCATGTCTAGGAATATTTGCCATCAGCAACCCAAAGTACCTTCCTTGGGCCTGAAGAAACCTCATTCTTTTAATTCACATGTTCATTTGTTTCAGTATTTTGGAATGGCAAGCCATTGACTGAAGGCTTAGCTAGATGCAGTAAACAAATTGTATTAGGGAAGGAACGGCTAGGTTTTCATGATGAAAAGCTTAGGTTCAGTTCCTCTGGATTTCCCATTTGATTGAAAAGCTATAGGTTGCTAACCACAACTGTTCTTCCATTTATCATGTCACAACAAGTTGCCATGGACACCAGAGTACTAGAGAGTAAAGACAATGTTCATATTACTCACCATCTTTTCCTCTACTAGTGCTGCTTTTGGTACAATTGTGTGGCCTCCAAGTATTAAGAGAAGCAGAAGTAATGGCTTACATTTGTTAATCAAAAGTCTTTAAGGCAGTTGCCAAACATAGCAAGATTTATATCCTATAAAGCATTTTTTAAACATGCAACACGTTATAGTTCTCACAAGCATGTCCATCACTGTTCACTTGATGACAGGCAGCTCTGAATGCAAATAGAAATGCCAATCTGTAACACCAAAATTCTGTGTAAGTAATGAAGTTGATGCTCCTTTATCTTAATGTACTGCACTGGTGCCATATTGCCTTGAATATTTTTAGCAAGATTCCACAATGGACGGATCTACAATAACTGGTGTTGGCAACCTGGCAATGAGCAGAAATGGTTCAAGCAAGTATTTAGGGAATTGGGATAGCAAAAATGAGATTTTACACCCTGCAGGTTTTGTTCACAACTGAAGCAAAGCAATCCATGCAATGATTACTAGTAATGACATGCATGTCTCTTGGGCTGCAGTGAAATCTTGCAGTCTAATCTATTTTTTTTAAAAAAAATCTATCTACCATACTGAACTGGGTATATACCAGATTGCAATTAATTATATAATAAAGCCATAGCAGCAATGGCTAGTGGCTGTTAGAGACACATGCAACACACTTAGAAAAACACATTAAACATTTTCCCAAGAGGAGGCACACAGAAAACCCATGTAACTACCTTGTGAGTTGGGCACGAAGTATGACACGCTGCTTTGTACAAACCTGTCAGGGAAGCACCATAGGTGCCACGCTTTGCATCCCAGACCAGGTGGCCCACTCACCAGTCTTCATGGACTGCCGGGGTCCTTTTCTGGAAGTGCTCCACTCTGTGCAAGAGCTTGATCCATCCATCACCGCTTCCCCCTGGCAACTGACCACTCATCAGCTGTGCAGGGAGAATTCCCGTCCTGTCTTCTTGTCAGAGTGGTCAGCTGCCAGAGAAGGCAAGGATGGTCCAGCTGAGCTCCTGCCTGGAGTCAAGTGCTTCTGGAGAAGAACCTCATCAGTGCATGAAGACCAGCGAGTTGGGGGAGGGGGGAGAGAAAGTGCAGCACCTGTGGTGCCACTATTCATACAAAGCACTTCGCTGCACTTTGTGCCCACCTCTACTTGTGACTTTAAAATGACTTCTTTGTGCCCACCTCTACTCATGACTTTAAAATGACTTCAAGGATGAATCCATCTTCCAATTCATTTCCATAGTGTAACCGTAGCGTTAGACTTTGGAAGAGATCAGCTTAGGCTTTTTACTCTAAGACTGCAGGACACAAGCCGACTCATTGAGCTAAACCATTTGTACAGCTGGGACTTCTCAGGAGAAGGGCTGCAAGCCTTTTCCCACTTCTTTGGGAGTAAGCAACTCAATGGGATTCATTTATTTACTGGAGAACTATATATTTACCAGTGTGTACTGTATGCATCTGTTTTGTTCTGAGAATTAGGAGGAAGGGAATAGCTCTCTTCATGGAGTCAGAATAATACCCCCAAATCCCATTCATCTTGGACGTACAAATAAAATATTCAACACAGGACAACCCTGCATAATTTTTTAAAATCTATTTCAGAAAAGCACAGAGAGGAAGGAGAATTTTGCATTCGTGTTTACCACCTGAGGTTTGTGAGCAGCTGTTCAGCTGCAGATAAGGGGCCCGGCAATGCATCACTGTCCTTAGGATGTGCCTGGCTTGTTGAAACAGAGGCCAGGGGTCAGTTTCTCACACTGTTCCTCCAACACAGATACAAGGCATATCAGGGTTGTTGGTTTTTCTACCGGGGCAAGCCTTGAACTCTAAAAGAGCCCCTTCTTATTCTTATTCTTTTTACTTATTCCCATCATATCTTCTTGGAGAGGTGGCCGCTACATTAGCCTTTTGTTCTCAGCATTTTCTTTCTGTGTCTTACGCAACAGCCCGGAGCCTGAGGCTGACACCACGAGAGCCTGAGGCCTTGCACAAGCATCGGGCAGGTACGATAGAACAGCTAGCATAGCCCTTGGTCTTCCTGACTCAGGCAGCCGTGGGTGTAATATTTCTCCGAGACTGCTTTGCTTATGTAACGCAGTGCTTTCAACTGGCTTAACAATGTCAGCTGGGAATAGGTTTGGCAGCTACAGTTTCTGTAATCCCACTGTTTTAGGAGCAATTGAGAAAGTAGTTCTTAGAACCAAATACCAGCAGTAAGTGGCTGCAGTTCTCTCCACCCTCCTCTTCCTCCTCCACTTCTTCTTCCTCCTCCTCCTCCTCCTCCTCCTCTTTCTCCCCGATGAAACTACAAATCAAACAGAAAACCAAGAAGCAAACATCAAGGGGAGGGTGGGGTTTAACAAAACACTTACGCCTGCGCTCTGCCAATATTGTCTGGTGATGATTTTTGCATCCATGTTCTGAAAACCTTATTTTCCTGATGCTATAGCTATAATTTGGATGAATTGGATTCTGGATGAATCACAAGTCAGAATTAAGTTACACAGATGATACTACTCTGATAGCAGAAAGTGAGGAGGAATTAAAGAATCTCTTAATGAGGGTGAAAGAGGAGAGTGAAAAAAATGGGTTGAAGCTCAACATTAAAAAAACTAAGATCATGGCCACTGGTCCCATCACCTCCTGGCAAATAGAAGGGGAAGAAATGGAGGCAATGACAGAGTTTATTTTCTTGGGCTCCTTGATCACTGCAGATGGCGACTGCAGCAACGAAATAAAAAGATGCCTGCTTCTTGGGAGGAAAACAATGACAAACCTAGATGCTTTTGAGCTGTGGTGCTGGAGGAGAGTCTTGAGAGTCCCCTGGACTGCAAGGAGATCAAACCTATCCATCCTGAAAGAAATCAACCCTGAATGTTCACTGGAAGGACAGATTTTGAAGCTGAGGCTCCAGTACTTTGGGCACCTCATGAGGAGAGAGGACTCTTGGAAAAGTCCCTGATGTTGGGAAAGATTGAAGGCAAAAGGAAAAGAGGACGGCAGAGAATGAGATGGTTGGACGGTGTCATTGATGCAACCAATATGGATTTGACCAAACACCAGGAGGCAGTGGAAGACAGGAAGGCCTGGCGAGCTCTGGTCCATGGGGTCACGAAGAGTCGGACACGACTAAACGACTGAACAACAACATAGCTATCATAACAGGGCAGACCCTATTTATTCTGGATTAGGATTAGATTTACTCTTGGGTTTATGGTTTTGTGTACACTTCTATTTTATTTTTGACTCACTGAGAATTTCAGTGCTCCTCAAATGGGCTCAACTGGCTGTCATATTTATTTATTTATTTATTTATTTATTTATTTATTTATTTATTTATTTATTTATTTATTGCCACTTCTCTAACCCAAGATAGCCGCCAAAGACAAGGTACAGACTGCAGCATATAATGATCAAAATAAAATTAGGGGACTGACAATTATGAAGGGAGGAAACCCTGAAAAGCCTCCCTGAACAGCTTAGTTTGGGTGTGCTTTTTGAATATGGGTGGGGGCTTGGCACACCTCCATGCACAGAACATGTGGTCTAATTATCATAGTATTTTAATTTTTATTTTTTTAGTTTACTTTTAGTTTAGTTTATTTATGTTTTATATGCCGTCAGCTTGCACATAGGCAACTCAAGGCGGTGAACAAAAACAAAGCCCACAAAACAAAGTAAAATGCAAAAACAAGAGAGAATATAAATGTGAACAGCCTATAAAATTTAAAAAAAAAACCCAAAATACCAAAAATACCAGGAATATAGGCACCTGGCAGATCTAAGCACAACATAACAACTGATCAACTGATCAATCAAAGGCCTCCTTTTTAACCTATAGTTCATATGCGTCCATGATTTTAAATTGTGCAGCTTTCTAATATGAATAAAGAAAGAAAGAAGAGAGTTGGTTCTTGAAACTGAGAGATTCTTTAGATGACACCGTCATAGAGTATATGATTGTAGGTCTAGTTCTGGGTGGATTCTGCACCGAAATGTGACCCCGGAGGGCAAAGATGCCCCAGCCTGGCACATATGTGTTAAAAGAGATGGCATTCTGACCACAAAAGTTTGGCCTAATAAAATCAAGCTCCCACCCCCATTAAAGAGAAAGGAGGACTGGAGGGAGGCTGGGTAGAAGAAGTGATCTTAAAAATTGTAGCTTTTTAAATAAAACAGGTTATGGCTTTCATTGATAGGCAAGGAATGGATGTTGTTAATCCACAGAATGAGTAGCTGGGCTCTTAGCTGAGCACTGCAAAATCAATCGAATGGTGATACAAATGGTGTTCAACCAACCGATATATTTTCAGTTCATTGATCAGCTATTGACTGTTCAAAGCATAGACATTTTTCAAGGACACGCGTGACTGCCTGTAGCTGAAGGATATATGAGTCCAGCAGGCAAATCACCTGGATTTCTTGGACTATCGTTTGGTGAAGAGGCGGTTCCTCCTTTTTAATTTTATTTTATGTGTTTGAGATCAGACCAAAAAAGTAAGCTAAATTATCTAAACAGGTACAGCGAGACTGTGGGCAGATCTTAGTAGAGGTGGGTTAATATTTTTAATAGCAGGGAGAGGAGGAGGAGGAGGCATCATTGATATGCATGATGCTTTCCAGAATACAAAAAAACCAAAGTCCTAGCTTTATTCATTGTTTAGGTCAGGGGTCCTCAACGTTTTTAAACAGCGGGCCGGTCCACCACCCCTCAGACACCACTGGGGGCCGGACCACAGGGGAGGGAGGGGCAAATGGGGCCACCACCACCCCACGATCAGCCCATGATCAGTGCATCTCCGGGGCCCGCACAAATGCCTCCTGCTCTGGGTTGTGCCACTCCTGGTATGCCTCTGCTGCGCCGCCGCCTCCTCCTCCTCCTCATACAGTGGCAGCGGCCGGAGCAGCTCTCCTTCCTTCCTTCCTTCCTTCCTTCCTTCCTTCCTTCCTTCCTTCCTTCCTTCCTTCCTTCCTTCATTGCATCGGGAAGGAGGTGGCAACCCAGGCAAGCTCAGGCCCCTCATCACCTTCTAGGCAGCCACTCAGGATGAGGAGCAGCAGCCGCAGCAAGGCTGGCACCACTGCACACAGATCCAGCTGTGCGCCCTGGCCATCATGCCCTTGCTGCGCCCGGGAGGGAAAGCTGCCTTCTCTCTTGGCCCAGCCCGGCCGGCCCTGACTTGATGCACCACAAGTGAGGGAGGGAACGAGCAAGGGCTGGGAACTGCCTCAGCAATAGAAGCAGCTGTGGAGGCTGGCTGGCTTGCGAAGCGGGGGGGGGGAGGTGGGGGTCTGCAATTGGTCCCGGGGGCCGGATTCAGGACCCTGAGGGGCCGCATCCGGCCCCCGGGCCTTAGGTTGAGGACCCCTGGTTTAGGTAAAAGGTGAAGATAAATGTTCCTCCCGCACTTGCGTGCTAATCGTGTCCAACTCTAGGGGAGGTGCTCATCTCCATTTTCAAGCCAAAGACTCAGTGTTGTGCAAGTCAGTGGCCAGGTGGCCAGCATGGCTGAATGCATTTCTGAGCATGGAACACCGTTTACCTTCTCACTTTTTACGGGGGTATTTATTTATCTACTTGCATTTACATGCTTTCAAACTGTTAATTGGCAGGAGCTGTGAGCTCACTGCTCTGCATGGCGCCTGGGATTCAAACCACTGAGCTGCAGACTTTGCAGCTGACAGTTATCAATGCTCTAGCCCAGTGTTGGTGAACCTATGGCATGGGTGCCAAAGGTGGCACTCGGAGCCCTTTCTCTGGGCACCCAACATCTCCCCTTCACAGCCACCTGGATTCAGGTTAAATGGCTGTATTGGCACTTTGGTGAAAAATTAGTGGGTTTTGAATGGTAGTTTGGGCACTCCACCTCGAAAAGGTTCGCCATCACTGCTCTAGCCCGCTGAGTCACCACGCCCCTGTACACCACATTGTTTACATGTTGCTTACATATTTTTGTGAATTCCCAGTAAGTTATTCCTTAATATTGCATTTGTTGGGGTGGACAACCAATGGGAATTATGAACCCTTTGGGACCTCACACACTCACACACACACACACACACACACACACACATTCTCTCTCTCTCTCTCTCTCTCTCTCTCTCTCTCTCTCTTTCTCTCCCCAGTTCCTTTCCCTTTCTTAGGGTGCAGTTAATCAGTGGGAAAGCCATGCATCAGATTCCAATAGGAAGGGATGCTTTCCTAGCAGCAATCTCCCTTAGCACCACCCTCTTTCTGTTGGGACTCTCTCCAAGCCAGACGCAAAAAGTAGAAGTTCTGCAAGTACACCAAAAAAGGTCCTGTTTGAGAGTATCATCATGGATCAGGATTGGGTTGGAGAGTAATTCCTTGCACAACATGTGATCACCAGGGAATAGATTGCTCTGGACTTCCCCACAAGCAGTCCAAAATGTGATCTATTTCCTTGTGCGATCACACCTTTAGGCATACATATACAGTGTAGCCTGTCATTGCCTTGCATCGGTCTGCTGCTCCTTTTCACTGTTAATTCCTTTCCAGAACAACTAGAGGCATGATGTACATGTGCAAAATGAGCAACTGAACACTGCTCGTACAGTACGTTCCAACCCCATATTCCATGAATCCACCAAAGAGCAGGGGCAGATCTACTAGGCAACTAATGGAGCTTAGTTTCAAGGGTTCCAGATCCCAGAAGGAGCCCAGTAGCAACTTTAGTCCATATTTTTTATGTGGTGATATCTCATGGAGCAACCCCAGTGAATAAAATAGCAGTGGTTATTCAGACCTTGCAAAGCCCCCCTCCCGCAGCAGTTCAAGTCCCAAAAATGTAGGTCCACCACTATCTAGGAGAAAGCCAGGCTAAGCTCTGCATGTTCCTTTCTCCATAGAAAAGACCCCCCCTTAAGCGTATTTCTGTGCAATTGGAAATGTTCCCAAATGCACAAGAATATCTGAGTGAGAGAGGCCCTTTCCAAACATTTAGCCAAAATCATAGCTACTGTGTAGGGAAGAAATAGCTGGAGGTGCATCAACATGAAGGCTAGGAATGCTGACTATACTAAACTCATGGCTGTAGCATGGAACCCCGAGTCCTTCTAACTCTCGGGAATGAAAGTAAAATGGCTGAAGAGACATTCCTTCTCTCCAAGCTATTCAGGAAATGGTGTGTAGAGAGCTTGAGGAGCAGATATTTCTCAGCATTCTCCATCCTCAACAAATTACAGTTCCTTGGATCGCAAGCCAGTCATCCTAAAAATAGCTTCAGAGTAGGTACGCTGATTCTCTATGTCAGTGATACAGTGATACCCACCAGTGGGCTGAGGATCAGCTTGCACCACCATAGCATAAACAGCTAAGCTGAACTCGCTCCTTGCCATGAAGGGAACGTGCTAGCTTGCTGGTCCCAGCTCTGAGGAAGCAGCTTCTGGTACAAGGGGAAGAGAGAGCCTTGAAACTGGGCCATCCTCTCTCCTGTGGAGAGCTGTGCTTCCTGTAAGCCTGGCTTCACATCATGTTCCAAGGAGAACTTGGATGTTTTCTCTCAGTGTCTGTCTGTCTCTCCCCCACCCATCCCCGACACACAAACTTTAAACCTCAACGGCATTGCAGAACAGTTTCCTGCCTTATTTTCCTTTGGGAGGGAAGATTCTGCTCTCATTTTCACAAACCTTTTCTTATTGCTGAAATCCTTGAGTACGGTTTTTGCTTCTCATGGAGGAGGCCCCTAGGATAAAGCCTTAGGATCATGAGGCCTTGATAGGTTTGTCACCTAGGTTTGGAAAGATGAAAACCCAGAAATCTCTGTGATATTTCAGTGACTTTGGGGCTGTTGATTATGTCTTCCTTTTTTTCATCAAAATGTTTCCAGTCATGTACACGGATGGGAGACACTCGTGGCCTCTCCTATCCCATCATGATGCCAGAGTACCTTAATGACTCCTGGGTCAGTGGTAAAACACAGACTGTGAAAGCACAAGGTCCCAGTAGCTTCCATCCCATTATGATCCCTTTAAGGATCTCGGGAGACGGGGCAAGGAAGTACCTCTAGGTGAGGCTCTGAATGGCCCTTGCCAGTCAAGGTGCCTACGGTGCCAAACTATATATGGATCATTGATCAGACTCAGGTGATCAATTATCCATATAGTTAAATCCTCAAGAAAGCTTCCATGTGAATGAGAGCCCCAGACATGCTGGTGTCATTTCCATGACAGCCACTTGTCATGGTTTTATTTAATCTCCCCTTCTAGTTTAGGAGTCTCAGATCACCCACTGTGCTGTTGCTGTTGTATTATTTCTTCTGTATGATTTTGGCTGGAGCCAATTTTGCTTCCTAATAAAAATGCATTTGAAGGAAGTTTGGGGGTGTTAAAAACACATGGTTATGGGCCTACACTTTATGTATAACTTCAGCCAGGTTTTTTTAAGGGCAGGATTCCCTTAGATGACAGGTCAAAGGTGATATGATAGGATGAAATGGAAAGAGACTGGTGACATGACTTTGTTGTGAGTTTTGAACGCTGGTTCAATTCCTCTAGCTGTGCAGAGATTCACAGAGCAGAACAGCTACAAGTTTCCCAGAGTAGTTCACTCCTTTCCTCATCAACTGGCACTGACAGTCTCAGTAACTTAAATTGAGACATTAATATTAGGGGTGTTTCATCGCTTGCAGCTGAACAGATCTAACATCACACTACTTTCAGCAGACTTCAACCTACTTAAGAGAGGAATAGAGATACTGAGCACAGGGCCGAGTGTCTCTTTGAATTCAGAGACAGTTTGTGAGGCTGCAAACACACCAGCAGATTTAACTGCTGGAGCACAGGCTTCTGAGTGCCCTACCGCTTGTCATATTCCCCCCACACACCACAGCACATTATAAAGGTAGTCTGTTATATCCTCTACCGGAGTGTGGAAGATTTTACTACATCTATCTGGGACTTGTCGTCCATCGTACAACACTAGGAATTCACCGATGAACACAGTGGTGATTAATTTTAAACAAACATCCATGGGTTTGTGCAGATGGTTACTTCAACCGGGAGCTTAAATTGCTGAAAGGAGTGGTACTAGCACTGTCCAAAATGAGGCTTTCAGTATACTACTACTGCAACATGTATTGTGTCTACCTGGGGGATAAAAGAAGGCTAATTATGTTCCTTTCTTCATTGCTTTGTTCAAAACGTCTTTTTTCCTCAAGTCACTCATAGCTATATGAGTGATGTATGGGGGCAAATGAGTCTATACTTTTAGAATTGCCGGGGGCAGCCCTGTCCATCCCCGACAAAGCCTTAATTGGCTTCAGTCCCTGTGTAAAAAGCAGGTCACAGGCAAAGTGCTTCCTTGCTTGTGTTTGGAAGATAGACACAAACCTTCCTGTAAGGAAAATAAAAGTCTCTGACATAGCTACCCCTGCAGCAGTGTCAGTGTCCCACTGGCCTGGATTTTATTTGGCACAATAGCCTTTCAACGGGGGCTTGTAGAATGAACGCAAGGAAGCAAAAATGCAGCAAGGGTCAGATTTGAATGGACCACTTGGAAGAGAAGTGGAGAATCTGAGGCCCTCCAGACTACAGCTCCCATATTCATAGGTCATTGCCCTGGCTTTGCTTGAACTGATGGGAGTTCACACCAAAATCATATGTATCCTCTTGCCTTTCATCCTTAAAACTGTTATTGAGTTGTCTCCAATACAGCAGAAACAGCAGCCTATCTGTTTGTGCTCTTTGCAGGAAGCCTTAGATCTAATGCAACTGGGATGGGGTGTAAGATGTAATCAAGAGTCTGGGTTGTGGGAAGAGCATGGGGGCAAAAAAAAAGCAGCCTCATTGTGTGAAAGAGAGACCTCTGAAGAGAAGGAGAGTTATGGTGTGCCGTCTGAGAAATATGAAAAAGAAGACAAGAAAGAAAATTATTATGTTATAATGTCAAAGATGAGTGAATGGGGATTAAAAGAGAAAGAGAGTAAAATACAAGAGGACGGAAAAGATAAAATAGAAATGAGGGGAAAAGAATGAGCCAATAAGATAGTCCCTTTGGGTGATGGGCGGTAAGAAGACCTATGGGTGGAAGAGGAGGGAGATGATGAGGGTTCGGAAGAACCGTTAAGGGACATTGGGACTCAGATGGAGGGAGAGTCATGGAGAAGAGGGTCACCGAGGTTCTGAGTTGCCAGTCCTGAGGTATATAACTGGTCTGTACAAGTAAAACCAGTACACTGGCCCAGCTATTTAGATAGGTATCAATCAGGATGGAAGAAGGAGAATCCGGAAAACTCAGTGGCTCAGTGGGCCAAATACCCATCCTGTGGGACCCAATGTTTCAGGAAGGGAATTCTTAGCTATCACCATATATATATATATATATATATATATATATATATATATATATATATATATATATATATATATATATATATATATATATATATATATATATATATATATATATATATATATATATATATATATATATATATATATATATATATATATATATATATATATATATATGCATGTTAGGTGGATTCGGTTTCTTCCCGTGTAGAAATCTGGTTGTTCTGGCGGCGTTTCGACGAGGTCTCACTCGTCATCTTCAGGCTGGTGTTCTGGCTTCTTTCTTCTTGAAGCAAAGTGTGGTCTCAGTTGAAGTCCTTCTATAAATACTGCTGGGTGTGTGTGGTTTGCTTGCTCTGTTGCTGATTGTAGGTTCCTTTGTTCCTTTGTTCTTTTGTGATCTGCTGTGTGGCTGAGGCGATCGTTAAGGGATTAACTGCTGATGGCTGTTTAGATGGCTGTTTACATACTGGTGGGTTAGATGGCTGGTAGGTTCTGGCAGTATCCTGGGCTTTGGTGGAGTGGGGTCCTGTGTCTTGTGAATTCATTTTGGTCTGGCTACGTGTCTGTGGTCTCCCAATGTTTTTTTTTTTTGGGGTGTGTGAGTGTGCTCCATGTGGTGACTGGAGTGGGGTGCCGCAGTAGATGGTGCAGTCGTGGTTTTGTTATTGGATGGTGGTTTCGTTTCATCTGTGGGAAGGGTCTGGGTTTGTGTTTGGTGTGGATGGAAGGTGGTGGCATCTTGTGTCCTTTTGGACCTGGTGTCAGTCTTTGTGACAGAGGCTCGTCTGTTGACCAGGGCTAGTTTCCAGATGTCAGGCAAGCGGGAGGTGTCATCACGTTTATTCATGTTGTTTGGGTGTTTCTCTATTTCAATGGCTTCCATGATTATTCGACTGTTGAAGTGTTCAGTTTTGGAGATGAGTTTGGTTCTTTCAAAGTCAATTTCATGACCTGTTGTTTTTATGTGCTGGAAGAGAGAGGAAGATTTTTCTTCTTTTTTGACTGCGTTCTTGTGTTCTGCGATGCGTGCGCTTATTCTCCTGTTTGTTTGTCCGATGTATGTGGCTGGACAGACTTTGCATGGTATTTCGTAGACTCCTTGGTTTTCTAGCTCAATCTTGTCTTTGGGGTTTCTTAAGATGTTGGCTATTTTTTGGTCGGTGCAAAAGGCTGTCTTGATATTGTGTTTGTGGAGAATTTTGCTGATTTTGTCTGTGGTGCCTTTGATGTAAGGTGCCTTTGATGTAACCTACAATCAGCAACAGAGCAAGCAAACCACACACCCCCCAGCAGTATTTATAGAAGGACTTCAACTGAGACCACACTTTGCTTCAAGAAGAAAGAAGCCAGAACACCAGCCTGAAGATGACGAGTGAGACCTCGTCGAAACGTCGCCAAAACAACCAGATTTCTACACAGGAAGAAACCCGAATCCACCCTAACATGCATACCTATACCCGTGAAAATCTACGAAAACAAATATCCGACCTCTACGGGGAGGAAACCTTCCAGCTGACCAGAACCTACGAGAAACTAGAAGTCCGAAGAGCCACCATCTTATGTGACATTGCATTCCTACGCAACTGCCGAGACAAAAATGTGATCCCCACAAGCTTCCAACTGAAATTCCACTCAAAAACCCCATCCAGCGAAAGGATCCTGAAAAGAACAGAACTAGCCCTAATCAGAAGCGAACTACACAGGAAAAGATACCTACTAGATCAAACCAACAGAGACCTACTCACTCTCCACCTCAAACTCAGCAACAAAATCCACCCAACACTCTGGAACAAATCCAAGCAACTGGCCGCCTGAGAGCTGAAACAGAGACCTCCCACAAGACAGACACACACACCAACAAACTCCACAAACTGGAAAAATGCCAGAAGCCCAACCCCCCCACACAACAGCCCATGAAACAAACAGTTCACAACATATCAGACAGGACACTCACCATCGCAGAGACCAAAGTCCTTTCCAAAGGATTCAACTTTGCAATCGCCCCCAGACACATCCCCACCGAAAACATCATATGCGGAGTGGAAGCCAGCCTAACCAAAATCAACCCAGATGAAGCCAACAAAATCAGACTCGAAGTCACCAATGTCCTCTGCTCCAGCAAACCACCCAGAAGCAATTTACACAAAGAAGAACAAAAAGCCCTCTCCAACCTGAGGAAAGACAACAACATAATCATTCTCCCAGCAGACAAAGGCAATGCCACAGTGGTGATGAACACATCCGACTACCAAGCCAAATTATCCAACCTACTACAAGACCCTGCTTACATACCTTTGAACACAGACCCCACCACCTACCTGGAAAAAAACCACCAAAGCCAAAATAAAAGCCTCTCCCTTAAGTGAAGAAATCAAGCCAAGCATCATCCCCAGAGAGAAATCATCCAGATGCCCCAAGCTCTACGGCCTCCCAAGATTCACAAAGAAGGAACACCTCTCAGACCCATAGTCAGCTCCATAGGCTCACCTCTACAAAACCTCGCCAAATTTCTTGCCAAACAACTCCAGCCCTATGCAGAATCCATCACTTCATACGTACAAAACTCGTTCCACTTCATAGAAATTATAAAGAAACAAGACCTACAACCCAATGACCTACTCGTGAGCTTCGATGTTGTTTCGCTCTTCACACAAGTGCCCATTCAAGAAGCCTTGACAGCTATCCACAACAAATACAACCCCCCCAAACACATCCTAGATCTGACCAACCACTGCCTAACCAACACATACTTCATCCACAATGGACAAAGATACAAACAGATAGAAGGAGCACCCATGGATCACCCTCTCACCGGTCATCGCAAACCTATATATGGAACACTTTGAAACCAACGCGTTACAGAAGTCCGAACATAAACCCAAACTCTGGCTCAGATATGTTGACGACACCTTTGTTATCTGGCCACACGGGAAAGATAAACTGAACAACTTCCTCACACATCTCAACAGCCTACACCCCAAAATACAATTCACTATGGAAATAGAAGCCAACAACCAACTTCCCTTCCTGGACGTCCTAATCTACAAAAACCCGACGGCTCCTTAGGACATACCATCTACCAGAAAAAAACACATACAAACCGCTACTTAAATGCACAATCACACCACCACCCTGCACAGATCAACTCCGTAGCAAAAACCCTCATCTCCAGAACCAAACGCCTCGCTGACAAAGACCACCTAAAAACTGAATTACACACTCTCTCGAATGTTTTAATTGAACGGATTCCAAAAAACACCATCACCAAACTAATCCAAAAGGAAACACCCCCAAGAACCAAGAAACAGAAGAGAACAACGGCACCGCCCTCCTCCCTTACATCAAAGGCACCACAGACAAAATCAGCAAAATTCTCCACAAACACAATATCAAGACAGCCTTTTGCACCGACCAAAAAATAGCCAACATCTTAAGAAACCCCAAAGACAAGATTGAGCTAGAAAACCAAGGAGTCTACGAAATACCATGCAAAGTCTGTCCAGCCACATACATCGGACAAACAAACAGGAGAATAAGCGCACGCATCGCAGAACACAAGAACGCAGTCAAAAAGAAGAAAAATCTTCCTCTCTCTTCCAGCACATAAAAACAACAGGTCATGAAATTGACTTTGAAAGAACCAAACTCATCTCCAAAACTGAACACTTCAACAGTCGAATAATCATGGAAGCCATTGAAATAGAGAAACACCCAAACAACATGAATAAACGTGATGACACCTCCCGCTTGCCTGACATCTGGAAACTAGCCCTGGTCAACAGACGAGCCTCTGTCACAAAGACTGACACCAGGTCCAAAAGGACACAAGATGCCACCACCTTCCATCCACACCAAACACAAACCCAGACCCTTCCCACAGATGAAACGAAACCACCATCCAATAACAAAACCACGACTGCACCATCTACTGCGGCACCCCACTCCAGTCACCACATGGAGCACACTCACACACCCCAAAAAAACATTGGGAGACCACAGACACGTAGCCAGACCAAAATGAATTCACAAGACACAGGACCCCACTCCACCAAAGCCCAGGATACTGCCAGAACCTACCAGCCATCTAACCCACCAGCATGTAAACAGCCATCTAAACAGCCATCAGCAGTTAATCCCTTAACGATCGCCTCAGCCACACAGCAGATCACAAAAGAACAAAGGAACAAAGCAACCTGCAATCAGCAACAGAGCAAGCAAACCACACCCCCCCAGCAGTATTTATAGAAGGACTTCAACTGAGACCACACTTTGCTTCAAGAAGAAAGAAGCCAGAACACCAGCCTGAAGATGACGAGTGAGATCAAAAACGTCCAGAACAACCAGATTTCTACACGGGAAGAAACCCGAATCCACCCTAACATGCATACCTATACCCGTGAAAATCTACGAAAACAAATATATATATATATATATATTGGTGTTTGTTCGCTTCTGATTAGGGCTAGTTCTGTTCTTTTCAGGATCCTTTCGCTGGATGGGGTTTTTGAGTGGAATTTCAGTTGGAAGCTTGTGGGGATCACATTTTTGTCTCGGCAGTTGCGTAGGAATGCAATGTCACATAAGATGGTGGCTCTTCGGACTTCTAGTTTCTCGTAGGTTCTGGTCAGCTGGAAGGTTTCCTCCCGTAGAGGTCGGATATTTGTTTTTCGTAGATTTTCACGGGTATAGGTATGCATGTTAGGGTGGATTCGGGTTTCTTCCGTGTAGAAATCTGGTTGTTCTGGCGGCGTTTGACGAGGTCTCACTCGTCATCTTCAGGCTGGTGTTCTGGCTTCTTTCTTCTTGAAGCAAAGTGTGGTCTCAGTTGAAGTCCTTCTATAAATACTGCTGGGGGGTGTGGTTTGCTTGCTCTGTTGCTGATTGCAGGTTGCTTTGTTCCTTTGTTCTTTTGTGATCTGCTGTGTGGCTGAGGCGATCGTTAAAGGGATTAACTGCTGATGGCTGTTTAGATGGCTGTTTACATGCTGGTGGGTTAGATGGCTGGTAGGTTCTGGCAGTATCCTGGGCTTTGGTGGAGTGGGGTCCTGTGTCTTGTGAATTCATTTTGGTCTGGCTACGTGTCTGTGGTCTCCCAATGTTTTTGGGGTGTGTGAGTGTGCTCCATGTGGTGACTGGAGTGGGGTGCCGCAGTAGATGGTGCAGTCGTGGTTTTGTTATTGGATGGTGGTTTCGTTTCATCTGTGGGAAGGGTCTGGGTTTGTGTTTGGTGTGAATGGAAGGTGGTGGCATCTTGTGTCCTTTTGGACCTGGTGTCAGTCTTTGTGACAGAGGCTCGTCTGTTGACCAGGGCTAGTTTCCAGATGTCAGGCAAGCGGGAGGTGTCATCACGTTTATTCATGTTGTTTGGGTGTTTCTCTATTTCAATGGCTTCCATGATTATTCGACTGTTGAAGTGTTCAGTTTTGGAGATGAGTTTGGTTCTTTCAAAGTCAATTTCATGACCTGTTGTTTTTATGTGCTGGAAGAGAGGAAGATTTTTCTTCTTTTTTGACTGCGTTCTTGTGTTCTGCGATGCGTGCGCTTATTCTCCTGTTTGTCTGTCCGATGTATGTGGCTGGACAGACTTTGCATGGTATTTCGTAGACTCCTTGGTTTTCTAGCTCAATCTTGTCTTTGGGGTTTCTTAAAATGTTGGCTATTTTTTGGTCGGTGCAAAAGGCTGTCTTGATATTGTGTTTGTGGAGAATTTTGCTGATTTTGTCTGTGGTGCCTTTGATGTAAGGGAGGAGGAGGCGGTGCCGTTGTTCTCTTCTGTTTCTTGGTTCTTGGGGGGTGTTTCCTTTTGGATTAGTTTGGTGATGGTGTTTTTTTGGAATCCGTTCGCAATTAAAACATTCGAGAGAGTGTGTAATTCAATTCAGAGAAAGACCACCTAAAAACTGAATTACACACTCTCTCGAATGTTTTAATTGCGAACGGATTCCAAAAAAACACCATCACCAAACTAATCCAAAAGGAAACACCCCCCAAGAACCAAGAAACAGAAGAGAACAACGGCACCGCCCTCCTCCCTTACATCAAAGGCACCACAGACAAAATCAGCAAAATTCTCCACAAACACAATATCAAGACAGCCTTTTGCACCGACCAAAAAATAGCCAACATTTTAAGAAACCCCAAAGACAAGATTGAGCTAGAAAACCAAGGAGTCTACGAAATACCATGCAAAGTCTGTCCAGCCACATACATCGGACAGACAAACAGGAGAATAAGCGCACGCATCGCAGAACACAAGAACGCAGTCAAAAAAGAAGAAAAATCTTCCTCTCTCTTCCAGCACATAAAAACAACAGGTCATGAAATTGACTTTGAAAGAACCAAACTCATCTCCAAAACTGAACACTTCAACAGTCGAATAATCATGGAAGCCATTGAAATAGAGAAACACCCAAACAACATGAATAAACGTGATGACACCTCCCGCTTGCCTGACATCTGGAAACTAGCCCTGGTCAACAGACGAGCCTCTGTCACAAAGACTGACACCAGGTCCAAAAGGACACAAGATGCCACCACCTTCCATCCACACCAAACACAAACCCAGACCCTTCCCACAGATGAAACGAAACCACCATCCAATAACAAAACCACGACTGCACCATCTACTGCGGCACCCCACTCCAGTCACCACATGGAGCACACTCACACAAAAAAAAAACATTGGGAGACCACAGACACGTAGCCAGACCAAAATGAATTCACAAGACACAGGACCCCACTCCACCAAAGCCCAGGATACTGCCAGAACCTACCAGCCATCTAACCCACCAGCATGTAAACAGCCATCTAAACAGCCATCAGCAGTTAATCCCTTAACGATCGCCTCAGCCACACAGCAGATCACAAAAGAACAAAGGAACAAAGCAACCTGCAATCAGCAACAGAGCAAGCAAACCACACCCCCCAGCAGTATTTATAGAAGGACTTCAACTGAGACCACACTTTGCTTCAAGAAGAAAGAAGCCAGAACACCAGCCTGAAGATGACGAGTGAGACCTCGTGAAACGTCGCCAGAACAACCAGATTTCTACACGGAAGAAACCCGAATCCACCCTAACATGCATATATATATATATATATATATATATATATATATATATATATATATATATATATATATATATATATATATATATATATATATATATATATATATATATATATATATATATGTTTTCGTAGATTTTCACGGGTATAGGTATGCATGTTAGGTATGCATGTTATTTATATATATAAATATATTTATATATATATATATATATATATATATATAAGAACCAGTTACGGAAGAAATGCATGTTTCTCACTCATTTAAAGGGTCTGCGCTTGATGACTTTAAAGGGTCTGTGCTTGATGACTTAAATATAAAAGAATTGTCTTTGTTGTTCATTAGTTTGTACAAGAAAATAACATAAACATGGAACTGTTTAATAAAAGTTTATTGAATGCTTCTACAAATAATGTGCTAGAGCCTCATTGTGGGTCGGAACTAAGAGTAGATGAGTTTGAACCCTTACACTCATTCTCATTTCCCTCCATTTCAAAAGCTGCTTCTTTATACTCATTGTTCTTAGCTTTCAATATTGCCTTCTAATGATGTATACCACCATTGTATACTCATTGTTTCTCAATGTTAGATATTGCCTTTCAATGATGTAAGACATCTTGGGTTTACTTATTAAGTAAAAATATTTTGAATTCATAAATTATAATTCTTTAAAAAAGTCCAACCCTGAGGCCTTGGGGGAGCTGCTATTTTGGAAGTTGAAAGCCTGAGGTTTCTTTGGCTTCACAGAACAAGGTTCATGGTGCTTTCGGTCTTGGTGGTATGTCCACAGATGTGAACAGAATCGGGCCCTCATGCATGTGGACTGTGAGGTCCTTTTGAGCTCCCCCTGATCTCCAGAGGCAAAATATGTTTTAAACAATAAAGGACAGGGAGTATCCAGTTGGGAGGGGGCACCAAAGAAACACCAGTTTTTGCCCTGGAGATTCCAAAAAGCTCACCCACATCCAGAAAAAAAAGAAAGCACTGAAACCACCACCACCCCAAAATCAAAGACAGTCATGAACATGAGAAAGGCTGAATAGCTTATTGACTTAGGCATCAGGATGCAGAGCCAGAGTCTGAAAGTTCAATTCCCCCACTGAGCCTCCTTGACGGGCTGGATCCATAGGGTCCCTTCCACGAAGATGATGATGATTTAGCTACATCCTAATTTGACTCCCCAGCTGCCTAGATGCCCTAAGAGCACCCAATCTCACCTGATTTCAGAAGCTAAGCAGGGTCAGGCCTGGTTAGTACTTGGATGGGCGACCACCAGGGAATACCAGGTGCTGTAGGCGCCTAGAATAGGAACTGGCAAAACCCACTCCAGTGTTCCTGCCAAGAAAACTCCATGGACATGGGGTTATGAAGAGTTGGTCACGACTGTAACGACACAACACACACACACAATTTGATTTCCCACCCCACCCCAATAAACTGCAGTTGTTGTGAAAGGTTTGTGCTATGATGATCAGATGTCTTTCAACACATAATCCATTCTATCTTCTAACAATGTTATATCTGTAATGTATAGTCTGACCTGTACTGAGCGGCTCGAGGTAACACATAAGGTTTTTTTAACCTCTAAAACAAGGTGAACTCTGGTGTCTTTAGCTCCTAACTTGGCACTCTAGTTGCTACATGACACATTTCGCACTTAGTCTCTTCTACTTGGGAAATAATTAACCTCCCCTGTTCCCTTCTTTCCCAATTCACACATTTTCTTTCTAATCTTGCTGATCTTCTATGTTTATCTAGCCGTTCTTTCTGTCACTTTGTCCTTTCCTGCCAACACATCCTTTAACTATTAGAAAAATATTTTGAAAACACCATTCTCGATGAATGAAAATTGCATTAAGGATCTCGAAAGCTCTTTGCAAAGCTCAATAAGAGTCTCCCATCAACGTATAATCAAAATATGAGACATAGTTTCCACAGGTGATGATTTTGCCTTCGGATCTGACCTATTTTCTTCCCATTGATTGCCACCTCCTCCCAATTTATGAATACGGCAGAACAAGAAGAGAAGCCCTACGTGAAGTGCTTCCCAGGAAAAAGGCACTTAGCTATTAAATTTGCAGAGGGTAACCTCAGATCCTGCATGAAGGTTCTGCATGGCCTGAATTACTAATAGGATGCTAAAGTGAACAAAAGGATTCGTGCATTGTGGTACAACAGACCGCAGATAGATCCAGCCTGGAAATGATGTGTATCTCCAGCATGCAGTTGGTACAGGTGTATGTGTCAATGAGAAAGCCATTTCACACACTAAACAGAGTTAAACCTCATGTCAATGACATTGTTCCTTGTTCTACCAGATTCCTTTAAGGGTGGTGTGGGTCTGTGCCTATCAGTTGTCCACATCCCGTGATACTTCAATGCTAGGGCAACCATTCTTATTAGGGTGTAGACAAGATTGGGCTAGGAGTTGGGAGAGCCAGTCCCTTCAGAGGCATGAAACCCACAGTGCCACACAGTCCTCCTTGACCTGACCTACCACACAGGGCAGGTGTAAGGATTTAAAAAAAAATTGAATGAAGGAATGTCATGCATATCACCTTGAGCTTATCTGCGGAAATATGGGCTATCATGTGTGCAAGTGATACATGAATAAATTGGTTTCCCACTTTTAATGCACACCTCCAATTGAGAGGAGGTCACACCCTCTGATGAACTGGTCCTCAAAGGATGTCTCCAGTGGTGTAAGGTGGTGTAAGCTCTGTACTGGACACAATAGTTTTAGGGGGCACAGCCCTCCCTTCAACCTGGGCAACAACAGGCACCACCTGGGCATGCCCTGCCTGCCAGCTTCCTCCCTCCCTCCCTCCCTCCCTCCCTTCTTTGCTGGCTCGATCATGGGCTCAGAAGCCCATCACCAAGTGCTTCCATCTGGAAGAGCCAGCAGGATCAGCAGAGGCCCAGGGCCCTTAGCCCTGCACCTGCCCAGAGCACTGTCTGCCCCAAGATTGGTCCTGCACCAACGAGCAGTGTCTGGTCTGTGCCAGTGCGCCCAGGGTCAGTGCTTCCATTACAGCGAACTAGGCAGTTGCCTAGGGTGCCAAAATGGAGAGAGGACGCTGGACAGCCTGCCGCCCCCCACCGCCCCCCCCCCGCCGCTGGCCACCGCCGTCCATCCCCCTACCATCCGCCAGCTGCCCGTCGCCGTCTGCCCATTGCTGCCCACCTCCATGTGCCCACCGCCCACCGCCATCACCTGCCATCCGCCACCGCCCCGCCACCCACCGCCACCCCGCCCCCTGCCCCCCACCCACCCCACCCACCTGGCCCCCTGCCCCCCACCACCACTCGCCCACCGCCCCCACGTGCCCCTCACCTGGGGCACAAAAAAAACCTAGCACTGGCCCTGAGTGCGCCTAGTGCCTGTGTCAGGGTGGCTCCTAGCAACAAGTGCCAAAGGTATGTGAAGCAGATATGGGTTTGGGGGGGACAGGGAGCAGATTTTTTGGGGGGGGACTGGCCCAAATTGTGTGGGAGCTCAGCCCCCAAACCTCTTTTGAGCCTTTTTTTCATAGCTGTCCCTCCTACTGGTCATGATTCATGTGCTGAGAGAAGGGCTGCCAGCCCATCCATGGAACCAGTTCGCCTGTCTCTCCTCTTCTATTGCTATGGCGTTGCCTTCTGCAAAATATTGTGCCTGTATTGCCAGCAAGAAAAAAGGATGCCAAGCTTTGCACAGCAAAAGGCAGCCGGAATGTTAAGAGCACTAATGGCAGCAGCCGAGATGGTCTACAGGACACCCTCCTCTGCTTACTACCATTCACGCCTGTTGAAAAACCGTCCTGATCCTGGCTTTGTGTATTGGTGAGAAGCAGTTAACTGATTGGGGGGAGGGGAGAGGAAGTCCGCTTCTGGGGTTTTTCCTTTGATTGCCTGCATGGTGTCATTCTGTGGATTGAGTCTGCCACATTCTACCAGCACAGACACACAGATCTGGGTGCACCACTAGTGGCACACACCACATATTCTTTTCCAGTTAGCGAAGCCTTTTCTCCACCTTCAGCTGCAAGAACCTCAGTGGTAGAATTTGAGCTTGTAACTGGGGTGCGGATGGGGTAGGGTGGGGGTGAAGGTGGAGAGAAGGAATCTATCACCAATCCTACCATAGCAAGTTCCATGAACTGTGCATACTTTGCCCACACATCAATGGCCACAATCCCATGTGAGTCCCCTCCATTTACTCTTCTCTGTTAATGATTCTTTTAAAATGCATGCTTGTATTGCTTGTTATGACTTGGTTTGTGAAACTCAGAGTGTTGTGCCATATACATTGACCCCCCCCACACACACACACCTAATGTGGGGGTTAGGGACCCAACTAGATCTGCGATAATTGGAAATCCACAATATGCGGATGCAGGTTGGGTCGGGTCTGGGGCTCCTAGCTGGAGGTGCTTGTACTTACCCCCAGCCTGGCACTTCCCCAAACGGGCCTGCGAGGGCTTTCCCAGAAGGCTCAGGAAGGCCCTCACAGGCCCACTTGGGGCAGCGCCAGTCCTGGGGTAAGTAAGGGGGGCTTTTTTCATATACTGAGGTCCAGAGATATAGCGGGACCACAGTGTATGAACTGCGAATGGGCGGGGGACCACTGTGCCACTCATAGGAAACTCATAGGAACTTTTCAAAGAGCCACTCTTTTGAAATATCTCAAAGCCCTCATGACCTGCCATCTGTTCAATTCTTGCTCCTATCAAGCAGCCTGCTTTTTCCCTCCTTTCACATCAGACATTCTGTACAAATGCAGAGAAGTCCAGACTTGTAATCCCGATGTCTTTCAAACAGTCCTCACATTTTTAAAGTGGTTCTCTGTAAGACAGAAGGCAATCAGAAAAGTGGCCAGTAATACATTCAACAGCCTTGAAGAACTGATGATGATCTGATCAAGCTAGAAGATGGCTCCTGAATGCATTAATGTGTCTCTCTTTGCAGAGCAATTGGACGAGAGAGGATAGGTATCTCTGCACAGTGGTTGTCTTACATGTCTGCAACCTGGAAAAACAATATAAAGGCTATATATGATTTCTCAGTATTCACCACAGGTCATATATTGGCCATGGTGAATACACAGTGTACTTCTACCTGGTGCAGAAGGGAGAGAAAAGAACAGTACAGTAGTTAAAATGCTGGATAGATCAGTGGCATGAGTCTCTGGCTGTGGAGACAGAGGTTGGAAGTTTGATTACCCACTGTGCTTCATTGACAGGAGCCGGATCCAATGATCCATAGGTTCCCTTCCAGCTATGCAGTTCTAAGATATTATTATGAATTTCAATCCTCCAATATTTCCCCAGTCACTCCTCTGATCCTTCACTTATCTTCCCTTCCTCTATGAATGTGTGCTGCAGCTGGTGGGAAGATCAATGAGAACAATACAGGAAAAATAAATGCACAACATGGAGATTAAAAGTGTTCTGCTTATATACCGCCCCATACTACTACAAGTAGTCTCTGGGCAGTTTACAATTTGAATTACAGAGTGCAGGCTACACATTGCCCCCCCAGCAAGCTGGGTGCTCATTTTACCGACCTCGGAAGGATGGAAGGCTGAGTGAACCTTGAGCCTGCTACCGGGGATTGAACCCAGGTCGTGAGCATAGTTTTACTTGCAGTACAGGCATTTAACCACTGTGCCACGATTAAACTGTGGCTAACAATATAAATCCCAGAGCAAATGGCTATATTGAAAGGTAGACATAGCTTTCAGAAGGGTACAGGTGTGAAAACAGGAAACACATTGGTGCCTAGTAGTAACTAATGTTGTTCTCCATCAAGCTAAACTGAATCTGAATGGCTTAAGTGGTGGCCTTATCTTTAAAAGGAAAGGTCCTTGGCAACAATCACAAGAGGCTTTTAGTATTTCTAGAGTGGCATTTGGCAAATGAGAGGAAAAGACATGATCAGCCTATGGTGAGCTATACTGAAGATCTCCCCTTCTCTGTTGCCACTAGACATGGGCACGACTTGGCGAAAATCTTGTTTCCGTTTTTGTTCCTCGTTTCCGTTACGCAACGGAAACGGAAATGACAATTAAGCCATCAGAACTCGAACTCGAACCGATAAATGATAAATTGGGTCTGATTTGTCGTTGTTGTTCATGGCATCGCGCGGCGATCACGCAATGCCAAGCGGCACAGAAAAAAGTTTTAAAAATAAAAAAAATCCCAATTCCCGGCCAAAAAAGCAGGCGAAAATATGCCTGTCTGAGGGCACCTACCAGAGGGGTGGTTTCTGGGGGTCCCCAGCCTCCCCCCTCTCCTGTCCTGGGCTGCTGGTACCAGGGTGGGGGGGCATCCTCGGTGTCTCCATTTGCCATGCAGTGCGGGGGGATCCAAAATGGCGACCGCAATTTTTTTTTTAAAATCGTGGTCCAAAATCCCACCAAAGCACCACAGAAACATTTGAAAATTAGCTATTTTAAATGCCTGATTTTTATAGTAGCAGCAGTGGGTTTTTCTTGCAACAAAATGTCTCCATTGATTTTATTTTATTTTATTTTATTTTTATTTTTTTACACCTGCGCAATGATGGGATGGCCATGGGATGGGACCATGCAAATTTTTGGACCCATTCTACCAATTGCATGGCCAGTTTTTGACTGACACTTCTGGATGTGCCAGAGGGCATAAAAAGGCGAGGCATTCCCAGAACAGTCGCAGTACGGGCTTGGATGAGGGTGGAGGAGGGCTGTGTGTAACTGGCTGCTGTGCTAGTTTCGATTTCGCGGAGCCTTTAGATTTTTCAGTTAGGCAGGCAGGGAGGGAATTGATTCAATTGAATTTTTAGGAAATAACTCCTTTCATTCTCTGTCTGCTGCGGGGAATAGCAACGCAGTTTATTCTTTTTTATTCTCCTGCAGTTTTATTGTGAGGATTTCTTTTCTAATATTGCTTCAAAGGGGAGGTTTGACTGGGAGGGGAGGTGTGGATTTATTTTAAAAATATATATTTATATACTACCATTTATTTTCTATTTTCCAAAGTTCATTTGCTTGGTGGCAAGCCAAGGTCCTTTCATAACCTATTGGGGGGGGGATAGCAAGCCTAGCAGTTAATTCTTTTTTATTCTCCTGTTTCAGAGGAGTAGACCCTCATCCAGATTTGGGGAGGAACGGAATGTCTGTGTCTCCTGCTGCCTCTGAGAGGTGGAGGGGAGATGGGATGGATAAAAGCTTCAAAACAAAACAACAAAAAAGTATAACAGGTACGGCAGCCAGACCAAGTAGGGTGGCCGGCCGGTTCAGCATTGACCAAGAGAAAAAAAAAAGAAATATATTGCATTCTGCCCACTTTGTTTGCTTTATTGCATAGGATGCATGCAGTCTTGTGCAGCAAGTCCATCACCCAGTTTAAAGTGTTTTCCGCCTGCTCTGGGTCATTGCAGGACCTGCAGCAGCCGCCCGTGCACCTGCCCGCGCGCCTGCCCCTCCCCCCTGCCACGGTCGCCACCCGCCCATGCCCCCCGCCACCGCCGCCCGCCCGCCTCCTAGGGCACAAAAACACCTAGCGCCAGCCCTGATTGCGGGACGCCACTCACTGGGACGTCAAATCGCGCGAAATCGTGGTGGTAACGACAAACGACAAATGACACGATGAAACGACAATTTTTTTTAAAAAATCGCAAAAAAACGGAAACGACCCGAAATGGACCCGTCCTGACAAACGACAACTCAAAAAAAAAATTCTGGTCGTGCCCATCTCTAGTTGCCACATTTAATTGGTGGTAGTACCGTCCTCCCACATCCACTTTCTCTCAGCAGTCACATCTTCAGCATTATAATGTGTAATTACCCGGCCTGCTAATACATTATTCCTTCTTCTTCCTGGTAAAGGAGTAGCCATTTCTTCTGCTTTGTGATTGCTCAAAGCCATTGAGCTAGACTTTCATCACGAGTTTCCCTGGAACATGAGGGGCTTTGAAAGCAGGCACTCTCTATGGGATCACAAAGCCTTCACGGGTTGGGAGGGTCTCAGAAGGTAAGGGCAACACCCTGCCTCCAAAGGAATAATGGGAAGTGAATATAGTAGGCCCCTGTATCCACTGATTCATTATCCACTGATTCATTATTCACTTATTCAGTTATCCATGGTTGACTGAGGAAAAAATTAATAATTCAGCAGCCACAAAGCAAGCTACTGTCACAAAGAGCAGCTGTAAAGCAAGCTACTGTGACAAACAGCTGCCGTAAAGCAATCTACTGTCACAAAACAGCAGTTTTGGGGATTTTTCGCATCCTGTCTTATCCACTGTTTTCCTTATCCATGGGAAGGCCTGGAACCAATCCCCAGCAGATATTGGGGTCCTACTGTACTCTCAAGGATAAATGTGTGGAGTAGTCTCAGGAAAGATGCAGTTCTGCAGGAATTGGGATAATCCTGCCCAGCACTTTTTCTGGGGGAATCCTGCACAAGGAAGATTGCAGCAATATCTTCTTGCCCTTGCAAGGTGAATCCTACTCAGGAGAGGTGCCGTTATGTGCAAGAAATGTAACAGTCCATAATGTGGTGTTTCTTTTCCAGGTGAATCCAATGAAGAAAAGGATTGGAATTGTGGAGAGTTCCAGAAGAAGTTACCACAAAAGTACAAACTGAGATTTTGCATGAGAGAGCTGTAATCCAAAAGAAATCTCCCTGGAAAGAGGAAACAGTCATTATTTCCCCTGGTTTCTCTGAGACCAAAATTCTGTGGGGGACATGTGGCCCTTCCTTTGTTGAGAAACCAGAAGTTCCCCTTCTGGTCCCTTACTATTGCCCACGCTAAGGTTAAATGGTGTTGCCGTTGGAGCCCAATGACACCTGGGGGTGATCACAGGCTGCCCATCTTCATTTTATCCAATCAGATTTCTTTAACATAACCTGTTGAGAATGATGAACAGGAACAGCATCCACTCAGTAGTTTAGTACCAATGGGAGACCAATTCCTTATCCATTCTCCCTAAGAGAGTTCATCATTCTACTAACTTCACAGTGACAAAATAAATTTAAATTCTGCTGTGTGTTTTTTTAAACCCCTAAATTAATAGTGCTGTGTTCCAAAATACCTGAAGACCTGTCAGGAAAAGAATGTGTTCTATCTCTCTCTTTATAGTCAGGGCCCTTTACCTTCCATGTTGCTACCAAGATGTCTTTTGCCTATTCGGCTCCAAGTGTTAGGCAGTGCCATGGGTTGTCTTCTCCAGATGATGCATTTGTTCTACAAAAAGGACCTGACTGGTCCTCACATCTGCTGATTTTCTTTTCTTTGCTATCCAGATGATGGATACCCCTGGAGTGCCAGAAAGACATGCAAGTGGGTTCTAGATCAAATCAAACCTGAACCCTTTCTTGAGGCAAAAATGATGCAACCAAGGCTTTCATATGTTGGTCACCCTGCGAGAAGGCAAGGTAATAATGGAAAAGATAATAATGCTGGATGGGAACCACCTGAAATAGTAGACTTTCATTAAATAGGTGGTAGAGAAATATAATCAATCACACATTCATGCAGAGAAAGTTTGAAGATAGTAGGAAGAGAGGAAAACCAAATACAAGATGAATTTAGCTCCTAAAGAAAGCCACAGGGTTGAAATTGCAAACGCTCATTTATAGAGTCACTATAATTTGTGTTTGTGTTTGCTGTAAGGAAGGATTCCTTTTGTCCCAGTTTGTTATGGAGACAGAGTTTAGCACTATGGCAGCTTCCCAGTTGGAAGATAACAATCTACATCCAAATGAAACAAACAAAAAATAGCTCCAGAGCAGAGGCTCCAACAGGGAATTATTTTTTCTTATTTTTTAAAAATGATTTTTTTAAAATCCATTACTTCCACAAAACATAAAAATGGATTTTTTTAAAAATGATTTAAAATATATATATATACTTTTGTATAAGTAAAGGCTTGGAAATGAGAAGGCATTCATTGTGTCAAAATTAACCATAACAATGAAAGCTGTGATTTTTTTCATGTGAAATTCATTGCAGAATTGAACATGAAAATGAGGAAAGTCTTGATAAGCCGAAATTTATCTATCAGACTTCGTAACCAAATACTTTAATCTTGTGTATTCAGTATACTTCTCTACGATGTTGAAACTTGAACCATTACAGACACATTATGTAGGAAGCTGGAAGCATTTGAGATGTGTAAGTACAGACAAATTCTGAAGATACCTTGGACAGCCTGAGTCACTAATGTGGCCATATTATAGCATATGAATAAAAGGCTAGAAATTATTGATAGCATAAAGAGAAGAAAATTGCAGTATTTCAGTCACATAATGCGCAATAACAAATACCATCTGCTGCAGGTTATCCTTTAAGGAAAAATAGATGGGAAGCATGGCCTGAGGAATAGAATAATATTCTGGCTTAAGAATGGTTTGCAGTGGGCACAGCTTCTCTATTTAGAATAGCTTTAGATAAAAACCAGATTGGGCTACTGGTTGCCAATGTTCTATGAGAACATGGCACTTGAAGAAGAAGGGGGAAAGCTGCAGAAGAGCAGCATCACTTAGCGAGCTAGTTTTAGGCATGGGCACCTTATGAAAAATGACATGCTGTTTTGTCATGTCGTAAGGTTACAAAAAGTTTCAAAATGAAACCAAATGCTAGCCAGCATTTTATATGATCTGAAACAAAATGCCATTTCCCCCCTCTAAAATGAAACAATTCTTTTTAGAAGAAATGGCAGGGGAGCTTCCTCAAGCTATCCCCTGTAACCCCTTGAAATTTGGAAAGTTTTGGGTTTCAGAGAATGGAGTTATAAAGATCCAAAGGGGCTGTGGGGGGTACTTAATTGAAGGAGTGTGAATTGACACAGTGAGGGGAAGCTGTAAATTAACCCTATAATTGGTAAAGTGTGCCGGACACACACCTTCCATTAAGCACCACCACATCTCCTTTGGAGATTAATAACTCTGTTCCCTAAAACCCCAAACTTTCCAATTTCAAGGGGTTCCCTAAAATCGCTTGGGGAAGCTAAGCCTGCCATTCACGTGCCTGGGATCAGTAATTTCCCACTGAATTAAAAAAATGGAAAATTACTGATCCCAGGCATGCAAATGGCAGGCTTAGCTTCCCCAAGTGATTTTGGGGACTCTTTGAAATTTGGAAAAGTTAGAGTTTCTGGGGGCAGAGATATTAAACTTTTTTTAGCCATGGAAGCAATTGACAACAGCCATTACCACTGCTTTTAAAACCCTGTGCTTTCCCCTCAATCAGTCGCATTGGGGAGGGGGAATGGCGCAGGGTTTTCGCTGCTTGCTTCAGTGGCTCAAAGACAGTTTAAAACCCTGTGCCATTCCCCCAATGTGCCTGATTGGAGGGAAGCACGGGGTTTTAAAACATTTTTTAGCCACCGAAGCAAGGGGCAGCCACAGCCATTGCCGCTTGCTTCCATGCCTAAAAAAAACTTTAAAACCCCACACCATTCCCCAACATGCCCAATTGGGGGAGGGAATGGTATGGGGTTTTAAAGCTTTTTTATTTTATTTTTTTATTATTATTATTTTTAGCCACTGAAGCAATCAGCTGGCCATCACCAGTTGCTTCGGTGGAAAAAAAAAATGTTAAAAACCCTGTGCCATTTCCCCCATGGGCCTGATTGGGAGGGGGTTATGGGGGTTTTGAACTATTTTTAGCCACCGAAGCAAATGGCGGCTGTAAGCCATCACTGCTTGCTTCGGTGGCATAAAAATGTTTTAAAATGCTATGCTTCCCCCCTCCCCATTGGGCACGTTGGGGGGAATGGCACAGAGTTTTTTTAAAACATAACACAGCAGTAAATGAAAAGTGAAACTAAATGAAAAACAAAATGATTTTTTTAAAAAAAGATTCATTTCCAACAAAATGAAACAAAAGGAAGACAAAGAAACGAGAAACAAAATGAAGCGCCGTTTTAGTGTTTTGTGCCCATCTCCAGTGATAATTGTCAGGGGGGACTCTCAAAGCCATATTGTAAGTAAAGCAGTATAGTGTAACAGTTAAGGTTAGACATGGGCACGACTCGGTGAAATCCTCGTTTCTGTTTCCGTCCCTTGTTTCCGTTATGTAATGAAACAAAAAACAATTACTCCGCCAGAACCCGAACTCGAACTGACTAAAGAAAAAATGGGTCTGATTTGTCCTGGTCGTTCCTGGTGGCATCACAGCGATCACGCAATGCCAAGTGGCTCAGGAAAAAAGTTTTAAAAATAAAAATAAAACCCGATTCCCGGCCAAAAAAGCAGGCGAAAATATGCCTACCTGAGGGCACCTACCAGAGGAGTGGTTTCTGGGGGGGGTCCCCGGCCTCCCCCCCTCCTCTCCTGGGCTGCGAGTGTCTGCGCATGCGCATCCATTCCTCGTCGTCTCGCCAACTCGCCAAGCGGCGCGGCACAGAAAAAAGTTTTTTAAAAAAAAACCCGATTCCCAGCCAAAAAAGCAGGCGGAAATATGCCTGCCTGAGTGAGGGCACCTACCAGAGGGGTGGTTTCTGGGGGGGGTCCCCGGCCTCCCCCCCTCCTCTCCTGGGCTGCGCATCCTCGTCGTGTCGCCAACTCACCAAGCGGCGCGGCACAGGAAAAAAGTTTTAAAAATAAAAAAACCTGATTCCCAGCCAAAAAAGCAGGCGAAAATACGCCTGCCTGAGTGAGGGCACCTACCAGAGGGGTGGTTTCTGGGGGAGTCCCCGGCCTCCCCCTTCCTCTCCTGGGCTGCGCATCCATTCCTCGTTGTCTCGCCAACTCGCCATGCCATGCGGTGCGGGCGGGGGATCCAAAATGGGGCAACCACAAAATATTTATTTATTTTGAAATCGTGGTGGTCCAAAAACACATCAAAGCACCACAGAAACATGCAAAAATAGCTATTTTAGAACTGCCTGAATTTTTACAGTAGCAGCAGTGGGTTTTCCTTGCAACAAAACGTCTCCATTGATTTTATTTTATTTTATTTTTATTTTATTTTTTTACACCTGCGCAATGATGGGCTGGCCATGGGAGTGGACCATGCAAATTTTTGGAGCCATTCCAACAATTGCATGGCCACTTGACCAGGTTTTGACCAAGACTTCTGGGATGTGCCTGTCAGGCATAAAAAGCCCACTAACCGTAGCCTGAACCCGAACCCGAACCCTAACCCATGCGCCAGTACACTGTCCTTCTTAGTGGGTCAGAGAGGCACCCAGAGGTGCACCCCACGAACTCACTCTAACCTTACCCGTAACAACCCTAAGCCTAGCCCTTGCGCTAACCCCCCTAACCCTAAGCCAAATCTGTACTCGCATTGCACACATGCAAGTACAGTTCCCTTCTTGGTGAACCACAGAGCGCAGAGACTGAGGAGGAGCCTTCCCCCAGTGTGCGCACTGTGACACTGCAGTTAGCAGTGGGCCTGTGGTCAACAGAGAGGCACCCAAAAAAGAGGTGCCTCGAGTCTCAACTTGGTATGCATATCCAATTGGCTATGCATGCCATTTTGTAGCGGGCCAGAGGAGGCACCCACCCCAGAGAGGTGCCTCCAGGAGCCCGCTTTCCCTTCATAGCGGGCCAGAGGAGGCACCCACCCCAGAGAGGTGCCTCCAGGAGCCCGCCCGCCCCAAACCAGTACTAACGACAGACAAAAAACTGACAAACGAAACAACAAATTTTTGGAAAATTTCCAAAAACGGAAATGAGCTGAAACGGGCCGGCTCCGACACAGGACAACTCAAAAACGTCATTTTCCCTGGTCGTGCCCATCTCTAGTTAAGGTTATGACTAGGGCTTAGACTTTGAGAGACCTGGATTCCTGTTCCTACTGGGCAAGTATGGGTTGGCCACCACCTTACTTCTAATCATCTGGTCTGTCAGTTAGATGTGTTTGTTGTGAGGGGAAAAGGGTAGGAAAGACCATATACACTTCATTCATTTTCTCAGAGGAAAGGCAGGATCTCTGTGCCAAAGTAGCAACAGCAGGGAGGAGGGGGAGGAGGTGGCATTGATTTTCCTGGATGCTCTTGGATCAATTACTGTCTCTCAGAAATAGTTCTGTTTGGGCTTTCACAGACAGAACTGAAATCTGAAGAATCATGTGGATTGTCAAAACTTTGCATCAGTTAGAACAGAAATCAGAAACTGGAAATGTTAGGGAAAGATGAAAAGGTGCACTTTAATTGAGTTTTTAAAAGACAAAGACAAAGGATGAGTCTTTTAGAAGAGCAGCAAAGAGAATTCGCAAAGGAAAAGCTCTGAAGTGGTGTTAAAAGTATAGTTTAGAAGAATGAGAAAGCTTAATGAGAACTCTGAAGAAAAACATATTCTAAGCTGTATTATAATAACATGGTCAGTAAAGAAGGGCGGGGAAGAGCGAGCGAAAGAGATTACTTTCCACTCTCCTTTCCGCCTCTTTCCTCACCCACATCACTGATTCTAGGGTTAAATAGTGTGTTGTTGCTCCTCCAATCTAAAACAATTACAAAAAGAAGAAGAAATGGGAGATGTCTAGGGAAATCTTAATGATGGATTAAAGAACTTTCAAGTCAGCTAAATATTAAAAAAAAACAAATTGAACATGAGTCAGCAGTGTGATGCAGCAGCCAAGAAAGCCAATGCAATTCTTGGTTGCATCAACAGAACCATAGTTCAAGGGAGATGATAGTAACACTCTAGTCTGCTCTGGTCAGGCCCCACCTGGAATACTGTGTCCAGTTCTGTGCTCCTCAATTTTAAAATGATTTTGACAACCTCAAGTGGGTCCAGAGGAGGGTGACCAGGATGGTTAAAGGTCTGGAATATATGTCTTATAAGGAGTAGCTTAGGGATCTGGGAATGTTTAGTCTTACAAAGATAAGGCTGAGAGGGGATATGATAGCCATTTTTAAATATCTGAAAGGTTGTCATATCAAAGAGGGGGCTGGTTTGTTTTCCAGGGCTTCAGAAACTAGGACTCAGACCAATTGTTTCAAATTACAGGAAAAGAGATTCCATTTGAACATTAGGAAGAACTTCCTGATGGTTAGAGCTGTTCAGCAGTGGAACATGCTGCCACGGATGGTGGTGGAGTCTCCTTCTTTGGAGGTTTTTAAGCAAAGGCTGGATGGTCATCTGCTGGGGGTACTTTGAGGGGGGTTCCGGCATGGCAGGAGTTTGGACTGGATGGCCCTTGATGTCTCTTCTAACTCTATGATTCTATGATTCCAAGCTACCATTGGGTGTTGTTATGTATGGTCAAGATATTTAAAATATGATACAGTTGGGATTCATCAATGCAAACAGCAAAGAAACATTAGCAGCAGCGTTGAGGCTATGAAAGGTGATATTCAACCTTGAAATGAATAAGGTAGCTGGAAAGCATGCTACATCATATTTGATTATAAAACACAGAATTGTTTACTTACATAAATGCCCACACAGGTTCATCACATCACATGACAGTTCTTCTCTTGCAACAAATGTACTGAGACTATGCCATGGCTGTGATCTATATTCTTCTTTGTCATCCAATCAGATCTAGAAAATCTGGTGGGGGGGGGAGTGTTCTTCTTCCTGGAAATGGATTAGTGCAGTTGGCTTGAAGTTAGTGAAACATTTGGGAACAAATACAGGTAATAGATTTTTTTAATGATGTTAGTTAAAGGGGCTGAATGGATCACTGAAGAAACTTCATCTGTGGATGTCCAAAGGGCTGCGCAAACAAATTACAAAATTAGACATCATAGTGTGGCAACACTGGTGCACTGGTCATTATGCAAAAAATATAACTTGCCACCCTTCTAAAAACGCCATGGGAACATCAAGTAGAGAATGTCAGAACACTGAAGTCATAATGCTCAGCTGAAAGTGTTTAAGCTTGCAGTTAGGTAAAATAAGTCCATCTATGAACAGAAGCAAGCATACTTAAGTTGGCTTTGAAGGGAAGCGAAGTGTCCAAGGACATAGAAGTGACACTCAGAAGCAGAGATGTGGAAAAGCATGTGTCATATGATTGTAAGGTGAAAAGATGATTTGTAATAGAATCTATATACAGTGCTATCCCTACTTACAAGTTTAATCTGTTCCGAATGCATGCTCATAAGTCGAACAACTTGTAAGTAGAGCAGCCCTATCGAAAAAAATCTAAAAAATAAATGAAAAATAAAAAAATGTAAGTAGAGCAGACCTCATCTAAAATTTGTAAGGTAGCAGTTAAAACACCAAAGGTTTGCCGCTCTTAAGTCATATTGCTCACAAGTAGAGCCGCTCGCAAGTAGAGGTACCACTTGTATACTGTATGGGAGGCATAATGTTCTTGCTGACTGCCACAAGCTGATGCCATGATGTTGCTGTTTGCTGTGATAGATAGTAGCTGATGGATGATAGTTGCTGGTGGAAGTCATTGGTGCCTGAAAATGGAGAAAATGCTGAAATGCTACTGTTAACTATGAAGAAGTGATGACTGATGTACTCTGAGCAAAGGTATTGGCAAAGAACTGTACATATTGTAAATAGACTGCACAAAAAACCAGCAACTAGTCTGTCGTGTTTTCTCTAACCTGGACATCAGTGTTTACTCTGCTATGAAGATACACATCATATACCTGACAGAGAAGGTGTCAGAAAATGACAAATATCTTGTGAGATTTCCTGATCCAAACTGATAGACACATTGAACATAACATACCAGACATGGTAGTAAGAGAATGAAGAAATGTCTGGATCATTGTCATTGCAATTCCAGAAGATGCCAGGGCTGAAGTTTAAGCATTAGAAAAATGAGCAAAATACAGAGATTTGGCCATTGAAACATATCTCACTTGTGGATTAAACACACCTCAGTGGTCCCCATCATCACTGGGGCTTTGGAAAGAACATCAAGAAATTTCACACAGTATTATTAGCAGTCGCAGATTCCAGAAACAACAAGTAGGGATGGGCACAAAATGGAAAAACTGTGTTTTGTTTTGTTCCATTTTCTACCCACCCCCACCCCCCGCATTACATTTAATATTTTAAGTACCTTTTTTTTAAAAAAAAGTTGTTACAAAAGAAACTGAAACGAACTGAATCTCCCATGGCACCAGTGCTCTAGCTAGTGTGGTGGGGATTCAAAAGCGTCCCCCCACCACCTCCCAGCTGATTTTGACAGCTAGATCCCAGCTGGGAGGCAGGGTTTAGGAGGAAAGTAGCATCCAGGCAGAAGTAAATTCCCTGCCTGACTGCTCCTTTCTTCCCTGCCACCCCCTCCTCCAAGGAGGTATTTTGGACAGGGCATGCGGTGGGCAGTGGGAACAGCCCCCACTGCCCACAGACCTCCAGTTCCAGAAAACTGTTCTGGGAGGAGGAGGAGGAGCATGGGAGAAGGAAGGAAGCAAAACAGCAGTTTGGGTGATTTTTGGCATTCTCTCTTATCCACAGTTTTCATTATCCATGGGAAGGTCTGAAGCCAACCCCAGTGGATACTGGGGTCCTACTGTACTGAAGGATGACTTGAACCTCTCAACTGAGACCCTGAAGGGTAAGAACAGTGCCATGTCTTCAATTCTTTATAAAGAACTGAAGACAGGATATGCACAGAAAATTGTTAGAAGAAAAAATAATGATGAAGTTGTGCCTTGTAGTGCCACAGATAAACTGCTATACTGCAGCGAACAGGTTGCACGCTCATGGCTGACTCAGAGACCTTCCATCTTTCCAAGGTCAGTAAAATGAGTTCCCAGATCGCTGGGCAGGTGTGGGTGTGGGTGTGGGTGGGTGGGTGTGGGTGGGTGTGGGTGTGGGTGTAAAGCACAGCCTGATGAATGAAACTGTAAACTGCCTAGAGAGTGCTTTAAGCACTATGGGCGCTGGCATATAGACAGCATCCTTTGCTCTTTTGTGTTTTTGTGTATTTAAGATAGTGATCAGCAGGAACATTTAGGACCAACTGTTAAGGTGGTTATGACAGAGATAATTATATAATAGTGTGTTTTTCCCTGATGTTTTGTTCATTGAAAGATGCACTAGGACTTAGGCTTGAAGACCATTTTCAATATAAGTTAGAGTTGACTTGATGGGTTTGGTGATGATCATGAAGATATATGGGGCAGTGGTTAAATGACTGTACTGCAGCTAAAACTGTGCTCATGACCTGGGGTTCAATCCCAGGTAGCAGGCTCACGGTTGACTCAGCCTTCCATCCTTCCGAGGTCAGTAAAATGAATACCCAGCTTGCTGGGGGGGGGGGTGATTTGGAACCGGCATACTGTAATTAAACTGTAAACCACCCAGAGACTATTTGAAGTGGTAAGGGGGTGGTATATATGCAAAACACTTTATATATCCTGTCATCCAAAGAAAAAAATACAAGGAAAAAGACAATATTTGTGGGGGGGGAGAGACAGCACACCCCCAATTCCTCCCCACACACACACACACCAAAAGATTATGTGATCAATCCTCCAAAAGTAGGCTGATAGGATGTAGAAAAGTGTTTACTCCATAAGAAAATGGCAGAAGCCATTGCACAAAAATGGGTGACTGCTGCTCAAAGTGGGTTCAAAAGGCAGATCCAGAAGGAACCTAGACCCAACACTTGGAGAATCCCATCTCCTTAACTAAGGCTACAGTCACAAATAAATCCTCCAGTCCACACTGCCCTGATCCGTTGGACAAATTCTAAGTCACTTATCTCACTCAGAAAAACATATCCTGTGCTCACCAATGCCAGGCCCAAGGGACAAGGACATGGTGGGGGGCCTTCCTCTATCTTCTCCCATCTGTAGGAGGCTAGCTACCTAGGAGAGAAGAAAGGGGGCCTGCCTGCTGCCTTTGCTTCTCAAACTTTGCAGGGAGATAAGGTGGGAGGGAAGGCCAGTGGGGCATGTTAACAGCTTCTTGGGTCTTTCATCCATGTGTAAATAATTTGAAACATGCAGTCTGCATAAATTCCAAGTTATTTGAATAGCTAATGCATAGTTGAAAAATTGTCAGAGTGTGATATGCTCCCGTTCTCCCCTCAAAAAATCTTAGTCCATTAGCTAACATCATTAGTTCCTAACTGTTCCTGTTGATCTGTCGTTCTACTGCAGCAGCAACACTTAGTGTTATACCTGACAACTAGGCTCACTGGCATCAGGGTACAGTAGAGTGGCACCTTGTATAGAGGAATTAATTCATTCCAAATGAAATTCTGTTAGGCAAATTTTCCTTTATACAAATTTCCCATAGGAATGCATTGAAAACAGAGTAATCCCTAATCGCGACCATTTTTATGTTGTACGGATTTGCCCCAGAAACGATTCTGTTAAGCAAATTTCCCCTATCTCCAGAATTTTTATGTTGTACAGATTTTATGTTATACAAACTGTTTGTTATACGAGGGTCCACTGTATTTGTATTCTGGGAGAGCCGTTATGAATATATATTTTATTTATTTATTTATTTATTTATTTACGGCCAATGGCCAAACTGGTTATGAATATATATTTTTCCCTTACTGTGGTCTGGGCATCCACTTCCATAGAGCAATTTCATGCCTCTTTAAAGTGTCTGGGCACAGACCTTTTAAAGAGGTGTGAAATTTGGCCGCAGCTGAGGATGTCCTCCAGACCAGAGCAGGGGGAAATATCTATGTGTGAAGACGTAATGTATTCCCAGAATAATATTTTTTTAAAAAAGAACCACATTAGAGAAATCGGTTACTCAATGAGCCAGCCAGTGTGCCTTCTATGGGACTCCGGGGCTAGTGTCAGACTCTTCCACTGATGAATTATATAAGTTGCTTCTTATTCAGGGAATGTTTTATCCAAATGGTTCTTTCCTGTCTCAGATCAAGAAGCTGCCCTGAGGTGGGAATATGGGATTTGCTAGTATGAAAATTATTTCTCCCCTCACAATGAAGATTTAAGATTAAATTAAATCTGAAGCGGGAGGAGGAGGGGAGGGAAGGGGATGGTTCTTTCTTCTTCTATTTTTCCAGAAGGCAAGAAATGCAAGAGCCTTCAGGTGAAAATGAATTAACAAGGGGAAAGCTTATATCATCTGTGTTTCTTTCCATCGTGACAAACATTTCCCAGATCCATGAAATCCAGCACAAGGCCATTTTATCCGTTCCAGGCGGAGGTCCCCACAGGAGAGAGAATTAGGTACATTTTATATTCATGGCTTAAAACCTTGAAATGTGTAATTTACGTTGGGAATTTGCTGCAGCCTTACTCCTAAAGATTGGTGGAAAGCAAACCCTCCTGCTTTTACAGCAGTGTGTTCAAAAAGGCATACAGTATTTCGCTTTGCCTTCCCCATTCTCCAACACTTTTGTTTCAGAGGAGATGGCCCGGAAAGGTCTTGATTTTCAATCTGATATCATTCTGAGAACAACTATTGGTACAAACTACAGTGCTCTTCAGGACATGATGGCCAGAAACCAAAAGATGATGATGGTGATGGCATATTTATGCCATTTCCTTTTGTTTATGCCTTGGAGAAAAAGAACACCCAAGAGTCCGGAGCCTTGTGGTACAGTGGTTAAATGCCTGTACTGCAGGTAAAACTGTTCTCATGACCTGGGGTTTGATCCCAGGTAGCAGGCTCATGGTTGACTCAGCCTTCCATCCTTCCGAAGTCGGTAAAATCAGTACTCAGCTTGCTGAGGGGGTGTCAGTGTGTAGCCTGCATACTGTAATTAAACTGCAAACCACCCAGAGACTATTTGAAGTGGTATGGGGAGGTATATAAGCAGAACACTTTGCTTTGGTTCGGTTTATTTCACCCTATGGTACTATCCCCATTTTTTCGGTACCAATGGAGCATTTCCTCCAGAGAAGTCTTAAAACTATACTGTTCAGTTTAGCAACATGTGGTTTCATTATGCTTCGCTTGTAGTGTGAAAGATTGAACTTTGGACAGCAACATTGGGTTTTGCATAGAAATACCCATTTCCCCCCAGTTCAGTTACAGCTGCCCAGGCCTAAGGTATAAATCAGGAAATGCACCACAGAGATAGTAGGGCTGGTCACCCTTTTGTCAGCTGTGACTGGCCCTACCACAAGGTCAAGGGAGAGAGTTATTTCAGTCAACAAACTAGGATGGCATGGGCACTGTTTTTAAAAGCTACTTTTCAGTCTACAGCTCCAAAAATATGTGGCAGAATACTGAATTTTGTTTCGTTAAATTGTTCTAACTGAGCCTGAAGTGCAGGGATTCAAAGAGTAGAATAGCTTCAAGTTCCCCAGAGTAGTACACCTCCCCCCCATCCACTCGCAGTTACAGTCTCAATAACTTACTCTGAAAAAAAATGTAGAGAAAAAAATAGGAAGTGTCATTAATTACAACTGAACAGATCAAATAGCAAAATGACAAACATGACTTACTGGTTTGGTCTAGAACATAGACAACATAAGCTGGGTGTGGTATTTCAGGATTTATAGTCCTCAGTGCAAAAAAAAAGATCTGTGTGACAGATTTTAGAAGTAGAGAAGCCTTTCTGTAGGCCAAAAGTAAATAGTGTTCATATGAAATTGCAATTTAGTTTCACCAGAAATGCTTATCTCAGTGCATATGTAAACATTGCCCAAAGACACATTCCAGCCAGAAGCAAGTGGTCCAAAAAGCAACATGTGACTGTTTTCCCATGCTGTGAGCAGTCTGTGTGAGAGAGAAGATGGGGTTTTTAAAAATGGATTTTATACCTGCAGCATGGGCTAATGGACTAATGTTTCGCAATGTAGCTTAGAAATTAGACAATGAGGCTTTTTGCCTCATCATTAAGGAAGGAACCATGCTTTGTTATTTTGAAGTAAAAGCTATATTCCTGTGTAATTCCTATTAGCCAAATAAATGCCTTTATATTTTATTTTGTGCCTTTTAAGTTATTTTGGAGCTCTCAGACATAGAAAGGTTGGAGAAGATATTCATTTGATCTAATTACAGACCCACATATTTTTTAAGTCTCTTGGCTCCTGCAATGGATCAGCTGCGGTTGTTTTGCAGGGGACAGTTGATGAGGCCGTATATCAACCTAATTCTAGAGGCTGAGGCCCTGGAATTCCGTACACTCTGTCACAAGAAACACTATCCATTTAAAGTGAGTGATTATTATTCTCCTATGCAGTTTGTGACCAGCATGCATATCGTGCCCTTTCAAATTCGTGGGCCTGAGATGCTCCCTGTTGAGGCCACAAGCCAGTTGTGTTTTTTTCTCTTTATACAGCTGTGACAGCAAGGCATCAGAAATATCATCAATTGGACTAATCCATACGTTTACAGCTCCTGGACCAACCTGCTGTCTTTTGAGATGCATGATCTTCCCACTATCCAAAATAAGGTAGCTGTTTTCACAATGGCATCAATAAGAAAAAGAAAACATTTTTACCTGTAAAAAAAGGAGACCAACTATTTCAGTATGTTCCACATTTGAATTATTTAAAACTCCATTCTATCCCGTCCTGAAGGTGGAGAAATGTGGGACTTTGGTAAATCCTTCAAACACACCAAACACGAACAAAGGCATTTGGTCCCGGGTGCAACAGCTTATTGGGTGGTACAGCTCTCTCCAGCATGGACAGGACTATGGGTATACACACTATGAAAGACAAGGAACTTCAGGAGAGAGAAAGAAATTGCAAGCTTAATTTAGCACTAATAGAGTTAAATCCACAGGAATCCAAACAGTGTTGTATGAGTTCAGCACTGGGCCTAGACTTTTTGCACTAACTATGCTAATTGTGTGCCTACATTGTATAGTTTTGTGGGGTATATCAAATCAAATCAAATCAAATCAAATCAACCTTTATTGGCATTAAAATAAAATAAAACAACACAACAAGAGAAAATGAGGTACAGCAAGGTAATCAAACACGGAACCGGTGATTCTAATATATGCATTAGCTACTTAAGCCAATGAGATGGGGAATAGGGAAGCCCAGATCCTCGTGCTGCTATAATCTCAGAGGCAAAGGAGGCCACCTCATCCAGATAAGAGGTGACTTGCATAGAGAGAAGAAACCTAAGCTTAACCAAGTCTTCCCACCCTTGCATTCTATCAAGGATCGAGGATAGATATTTCTTACGAAGTACATCGTGAGTTGGGCAATGAAACAATATGTGTTCAAGCGTTTCAACGGCATTAGTTTGACATGGACAGATTCTCTGGGAGTAAGGGATTCCATTGAACCTGCCTGATAATAGTGCAGAGGGGAAGGAATTACATCTGGCAAGTGAATAGGCTCTGCGCGCTTCGGGACATGTTAGGTAAGTCAGAAAAAAGCAGGCTTCCCAGGTAGGACTGGGATGTTAAATTGAAGTGGGGAGCTGATGGTATTAGCTTCGCTGCACAGTTCTTGCCATTCGATGTTCAATAGCCTGTCTTTAATAGTCCTATATGCTTCAGATTGACTTAACATGCCAAGCTGCTCAATGTCCAATCCCGCTACTTTAAGAGTGGTAAGAACATTGGAGATCTCGACTGGGAGGTCAGGCTCTATCAAAAGTTGATATAATAAACGGGTATGAACTGGGTTGTAGAGGATTCCAAGACAGAATTTAATAGCTCTTAATCTGGCCAAGGTCTTCAGCTGTATCATGCCAGTTTCTAAGCAAAGAACAGTGTATGGGACACATTTAGGGAGGCCTAGGATTCTCCTCAAAAAAGAGGCTTGAATACTCTTGACTGTGTGATCTATAGCTTTATACCAAATTGGTGATGCATATAAGATTTGACAGAGGGTTTTGGCCTTAAATATTGTCAGGGAAGCCGGTACATACCGATTACTATAGCTAAAAAAGAATTGTGAAATTGCACTAGCAGAGATCTTGCATGAATTTAGGACATACTTGCGATGGGAGATCCAGGTGTGCCTGTAATTGTAGTGAACACCCTGGTATTTAAATGACTTTACCTGCTCTATAACATTACCCTTACAAAGCCATTTGTGGACAGTCCATTTTCTCGCAAAGACCATTATTTTAGATTTGGAGTAATTGACCTCCAATTTATTGGCTAAGAAATAATCAGTGGCACTATTAAGTAAGTGTTTAAGACCTATCCTAGTGTGAGAGAGAAGTATTGCGTCGTCGGCGTACAAAAGCAATGGATCTTGCGTCTGACCCAATTTTGGGCAATGGCTATTGACATTCCGCAGATTAGGAGCTAAGTCATTTAGGAAGAGGTTAAAAAGTGTTGGGGCCAGGATGCAGCCCTGCTTCACTCCTTTATTTGTTTTGAAGGGTTGAGTTAGTTTGCCATTCTGAGAGCATCTATCCATACATAAAGTATTGGCATGCAAGGCTCTAATTAGCAGAAGTAGCCTTTGATCAATATTCCATCTGGATAATTTATCCCAAAGTAGCTCTCTATCTACAGAATCGAAAGCACCCTTCAGGTCAAGGAAAGCCACATAGAGTCTAGGAATCCAAACAGTGTTCTATGAGTTCAGCACTGGGCCTTGACTTTTTGCACTAACTATGCTAATTGTGTGCCTACATTGTATAGTTTCGTGGAGTTTAAAAATCAAATATAACACATGAGATGCTTGCATGTTTTTGATCAGTTAACCTGCCCTTGCTGTGCCTTTTTTGATCTGCTTCACAAATTAAAAAATACATTTTCCCTCTGCTATGGCAGCAATCTCCATGAAGCAAAATACTTCTCTTGTACTTAAATTGCAGGTGAGTAATCTTGGCAGGCCAACTCTGTAAGGTGATTGAGCAATTGAGAGAGATGTCTTAATGCCACTGTGCTGGGTGTGGCATTAATGTACATGTAAAACTCAGCCATCATCACCATCTGCAGGCTTGGGAGGACATAGGTCTATGGAAGAACCTAATGGAGCAAACATAACAACAATCCTGAGATCGCTTGGGTGTATGTGTGGAGGGGGAGGGTGTTTTGAATCTCACTATAAGAATTCAGAGCAGTTTCTCAACCTACATTCTTGAGGTATGCTTCAGGGCTATGGCAACTCTGAGCCATTGTGCACTCATGCAGCTAGAGTTTGGAAAGGTTGTTTTCTGGTTGTGTACTTCTCAAAATCTTCCAGCCCACATGGCTAGGGTGGCTGAGGTACTCTGGAAGTGAAAGATCAAAAAGAGAAAAAAAGTGTGTGTGTTATTCAATAGAGTAAGTTTCCTTAGCTCCTTTTAAAGGCCACACTCAGAGAAACATTCATAGACCCGAAATAATTGAATTGGAAGGGGCCTACAAGGCCATTGAGTGCAATCCCCTGCTCAATCTAGGACTTCAAACCAAACTATAAAGAAGGTGGTCTCATTTTTCTCTTGAATGGCTTCCAGTGTCAGAGTGCTCAACACCTCCTGAGGTAACTGATTCAACTGTTGTACTGCTCTAACAGTTAAGAGCCCCCCCCCCAATAATTCAGTCTAAATTTGGCTTCTTGTAGCTTGAGCCCAAGTCTGGCCCATGTCAGAGAAGGCACAGAGGGGAACTGAACTGCCAAACTCTGGCTCTACTCTACAGCCAGATATGTGGGCCACTGAGATATTAATAAAATGTCTTTGTGGTCTCTGTAAAACTGTTTTTCGGGATTTCTATAAATGAAGGTTCTCGTGTCCTCAGCTGCTCTCCAGTTATTACCTCTACCAGTGCTATATACTGTATTTTGTCCCCAACCATCATTTCAAAAGGTCTTTCAAGAATATTGACTTTCCCCCTCAGCCTCCACAAAAAGAGTTTTAAAAAAAAATCTCTTCAGTCCTTTTCAGATTCCTGTTGGCTGCCCTTTCTGCTGCATTCTCCTCCACATTTACTCCCCAACCAATCGGGGATAGTCCTTAATGGGATTCCAGGTCCCAATATCCTCTTTATTTCTCTTCCTGCTTTTAGGAAAGCCTTGAAGACCTGGGTTTTCCAAAAGGCCTTTGGGTGACTTTTGCTGGTGTCTTTAGTACTGTTTTGCCCAGAGACTAACATTATCATCTGTTTTATTGCTTATTTTTGCTAAGTATTGTTTTATTGTTTGCTGCTTATTTTTATTATGCTCTTTGTTTACCCTGCTTTGCCTGTGTTCCCCGCCATGAGTTGTTTTATACAAGCTGGCAGTATATAAATTTAAAAAAAGATGATAGATAGATAGATAGATAGATAGATAGATAGATAGATAGATAGATAGATAGATAGATAGATAGATAGGCAAAACCTTAAATAGTTTAAAAATAATATGAAAGTTCACATTAAAAATATAAAAGTTAGTCTTTAAGGTGCCTCTATGTTTTTGTCTTTTTATATGTTCTTTCCTTTTGTTTTGTTTGGTTAACTATAATTTTTTTCCACAGTCATGCAACTATTTTCCAAGTTGGAACCATCATTGTGAGGATGTCATTTGATGACAGTGACACTTTCTGGTCTGATTGGTTGAGTGGCACCATGATGTCAACCTTCTTTCATCTCCCTCCCCTCCCCTCACCCCGTGTGTGTGTGTAAATTATAAAGCAGGGCACAAAATTCCACCAACCCATTTGGACAAGTTCCTTCCCCTGTGAATTATCGATTTGTGCTTCCTTATATATTTTTTATTTTTTTAAAGTGATTTTTAACAGCGTGCATAAATCATTGTGGGTAAGAATTCTCCTCCATGAGTCAGTGCTTTAAAAACAGTTTATCACTGGAAACGTGCCTGTGACTATCCCTTGCCATCAAAAGCAAGGATAATCTATACAGATAATTCATAGGATTTTTAACAACTACATCTGCTCAGCAGCACTTCATGCAAAGAGTGAAGAATGAAGACAAGACTGCTGAATAAGAAAGGACAGCTACAGCTCAGAATCTGGTAGAATCCCAGGAGCTGCCAGTGGGTAACAGAGGAGCTGAGAGCTAAGCAGTAAAACACTGCGGGGGGGATTAAGGCCCAAAGGCCAGAATATTGCCTGCACCATTTTGCCTCATCTACTACAACAACTGATCTGTGCAGAGGCATCACTTGGATGATTTGGCCCATATAGAAACACAAACTGAAAGCATGAGGTGTTGACCTGTACATACCATTGGTCCCACCTTGTGCCAACCTTCGCACTTACAAGCAAATCCTCCCACTGATCGTTTTGGGACCACCAGCAAACCTGCCAACATTGTGTCAGCAGATGCACGTCCTGTCTTCTTCTGGGTGGCCTTGGCTTCTGTTCTTGTCTTGACTTGACAAGAACAGAAGACTCTCTCTCTCTCTCTCTCTCTCTCTCTCTCTCTCTCTCTCTCTCTCTCTCTCTCTCTCTCTCTCTCTCTCTCTCTCTCACACACACACACACACACACACACAGAGAGAGAGAGAGAGAGAGAGAGAGAGAGAGAGAGAGAGAGAGAGATCTGTTTGATGTACAGGCATCGCCCCTTGGACTTTGGTTCCTCTTACCTCAGCAGGGAAACTTTCCTTTCTTAATGTACAACTTTGACTTGTTTTTAAATGCCCTCCAGATGATGAAGACCAGGGAGAGGAGACTGTGTGTTTAGCATGCCCCGAGGCTTATTTTGTTGATCAAAGGACTCACTTTTGAGATAAAGGCTTTGAAACAGATAATTACTGTGAGATTTGCAAGCAGAGCAGCTTGCAGTATTTCATGGAATTATGTCTGCGTATAAATAGAAACCATATACGATGTTGGCTTGAGGAGAACAGTGGTGCCGTATTAAGAGCAATAGTGCTGAGGTGACATGTGGGACTCCTTTGGGGAAAACCCTCTCCTCCCCATTTCAAAAGGCCATTGCCGCTTTTATTCTGGAGGAGGAGGAGCTGTGCAAACACGTATGACAACCCTATTGCTTCTTCAGTGGATTAGTAGAACTGCTGGGTTTAGACTAGAGATTGGCACGACTAGGGAAAATGACGTTTTCGAGTTGTCGTGTGTCGGAGGCAGTCGGTTTCGGCTCGTTTCCATTTTTCGCAAAATTTCGCAAAAATTAGTCGGTTCGTTTGTTCGTTTTTTCGTTGTCGTTAGTACTGGTTTGGGGGGGGGTAGCGGGCTCCTGGAGGGAGCTGCAGGAGTCAGCCAGAGCCACAAATGACGGACTGGCAGACTCTTTGCACCCGCTGTGTCTCACGTACTTGCATGTAATGTAGGGTTAAGACGGGTTAGCGCAAGGGCTAGGGTTAGGCTAGTTACGGGTGAGGTTAGGGTGAGTATTGGGGTGCACCTCTGGGTGCCTCTCTGACCCACTTAGAAGGACAGTGTACTGGCATATGGGTTAGGCTTAGGCTTAGGGTTCGGGTTTGGGCTACGATTAGTGGGCTGTTTATGACCAATTGGCACATCCCAGAAGTCTCTGTGGTCAACCTGGCCAAGTGGCCATGCAATTGGTGGAAAAATTGCATGGTCCACTCCCATGGGCGAGCCCATCATTGCAAATGTGCAGGTGTAAAAAAATAAAATAAAATAAAATAAAATAAAATAAAATAAAATAAAATGAAATCAACGGAGACTTTTTTTTGCAAGAAAAACCCACTGCTGCTACTGTAAAAATCCAAGCATTTAAAATAGCTAATTTTCGCATGTTTCTGTGGTGCTTTGGTGGGGTTTTGGGCAACGATTTCAAAAAAAAAAATATTGCGGTCGCCATTTTGGATCCCCCGCACTGCATGGCAAATGGATGTGCCCTCCCAGCCTGGTACCAGCAGCGCAGCAGTAGCAATAGCCAAGGAGAGGGGGGCAGGGAACCCCCCCCCCCAATAAAACACCTTTCTGGCCTGGTAGGTGCCCTCAGACAGTTTTCGCCTACTTTTAGGGCCGGGAATCGGGTTTTTTTTTAACTTTTAAAAACTTTTTTTCTGTGCCGCTTGGCATTGCGCGATCACCGCGATGCAAGTAACGAGCATGACAAATCAGACCAAATTGTTCGTTCATTGGTTCAAGCTCGAATTCTGGCAGAGTAATTCCTGTTACCGTTTCCGTAGAGTAACGGATACGAGTAACAGAAATGGAAACGGGAATACCGCTAAGTCGTGCCCATCTCTAGTTTAGACCTCTGGTTGGGAGCTAGATTGCCCACTGGGCCTCCCCTGACAGGGGCTAGACTTGATGACCCATAGAGCCCCTTCCAGCTCCGCGGCTCTAAAATTATTATTATTACTCTGGGGGAAATACTGCATTTCAGGTGGTACAGCAGACTCCTTGGGCAGTCTGAGTCTATTTGATTTTGCTCAGGAGCAGGCAAGAACTAGAAAGTCTAACAAGACTTACCCATTCCCTCATAAGTATGAAGTTGCAGCCTTTAATTTGCAGGGCTTCTCCTCCTCTCAGTCTGAAGGTGGACTAGAGATTCGGGGGGTACTGCATTGTGGAGCATCTTCTTTCGTAGCCAGCTAGAGATATCTTGCTGCCTGAGATGCATAGAGGATTAACCGTACCCCTTTCAATTTTGTGGCAGATGAAACATCCTCAACAGTAGCACGCCAATCCGCAAGGCAGCCCAGATGGCTCCCCTCCCCTTCCCCAGGCATCCAACCAATCATTGGCTATGCCAGGAGGCTCTCCCTCCCACCTCTTCGCCGGAGTGGACAGGTACCAGAAGAGGTGGGGGGAAATCCAGCTGGGCTGCAGTGGTGGTTGGTGCACCGCCACTGAGGAAGGACCCCTGCAGTAAGCAGAGCCCAGAATCTGCACCGGGCAGCAGGGTGGAGGGGAAAGTGGGGCTTGGAAAAAACAGCGAGTGTGCTTCATATAAAACACAAAACGCCCATCTCTACCCTTGGAGCTTACCTGATCATTGTTATGGCATCAGTGGATTTCTCTCTGATCCTCCACATATGATTCTACACTGGAAGAGAATGGAGCATTCAGCTAAGTGGGTTGGCACAGATGTACTTGGATGAAAGTCCCATATGCCATAGAGCACTCCCATTATTGCCACGGAAGGCATGAAATCCTGAGTAATTCCCATAAACCTATTTCTGTGGGACTGCAAGTTGCCAGTTCTTAACATAATCCTCCTGACTACTCTACACCCAACACACCAGGTAGAGACTCCCACGCTTAGAGGCCAGACAAACTCTGGGTTAACGAGGAGAGATCTAAATGAGACATGGCAGAATCGATACCCTGATCAATAAATGGATATTGATATGGAATCTAGAAACCAGCTGGCTGAATCTAGGAGAGGCTGGCCGTCAACCTTCTCTCTCACACACACCGCCCCATGGAGGTATTTATATTATAGGCCATGAAATCCTAGAGGGCCATTTTACCTCTCACCCACTTCACCTTGAATGATTGGTGCCTGTGATGGAACCCCTGGAAAAAGATTCATGAATATTCTAATGGTAGACCAATCCCAGAATGTGGGTGGGGTTAGGTCCTATAAAAAGAGTGACAGTTGAACTTTCTTAGAGTTAGCCAGAGGGGGAACTGAGAACTAAAGAGAAAGATCAGGAACTCAGTCCATGTTAGTTGATGACAGGGAACAGTAATTGATAGAGTTAGGGACTGGACAGGGTCAGGCTAAGATCTGTTTAGGGCAGGCATGTCCAAACTTTTGCCCTCCGGATGTTTTGGACTACAGCTCCCACAGTCCGTTGCCATTGGAAATACAGGGTTGGAGTTCTGGGAGTTTATTTATTTATTTATTTATTTTTACAACTTATATGCCGCCCACTACCCAAAGGTCTCTGGGTGGCTTACAATCAAAGAATTAAAACAGTTGGAGGGGCCGAAGCATCTGGAGGGCCGAAGTTTGGACATGCCTGGTTTAAGGACTTGTTTAAGTTACATCTTAAGAACAATTCAAACTGAAAGTTATTAAAACACACTATTATTTATGTTGTGAAACTAAATAAACTACATCTTTATGTTGAAAAGTTAACACGTGTCAAGTCCCAATTCTTCATAACAGAAATAAGTACAGGTTCTAGTAAATGGTGGTAGCAAAAGTAAAAACCATTTCAACACACTTTTAAAGTCCAGCCAGGTTGTAAAATACCCGGTCCGTCACAGTGCCATATCAAATAGGAACTTTAGGAGAGGAAGATGAGGCAGGACACACAGTTGTTCAGACCATCTGCCTGGTTTATTAAATGCCTGCCACTGTATCTCTCTCTCTGCCCATGACTTCACAAATGGCTGCCCCAAGCCAAAACGTGCCTCAGCTTTGTCCAGAGCGAAAAAGGGGTCAGCTTCTGCCAACCTAGTACAGTATACAATACGCACGGGCCAGAGTGTGAGAGAGGCCACCTTCATGAAAGCAGTTAAGATTTCTGTCAAGAGGAATCCTTGGCAACTGAAGACAGTTGTGATCCATCATTTAGCTGCAGTTTATGTGACATTTACAGAAAACGTGTCTATTTGAAGAAAGTTGACAGCGACATCTTTATGTTTCAGTTATCAAAGCTTCCCTCTTACAAGCCCCTTTGGTCTCCAAGTGTTGTTAACAATGTTCCAGGGTTATGGCCATTCCTGCCTTCCATTTTCTAAGTGGTACAATGATGAGAGAAGAGCAAAGTTTTATGATCCCTTCAAGGCATTTGAAAAACTATATACACACTAAATGACGTGCAGAGGAATTCGGAAAGCAATAACAGGCCTTTTGCTTTCAGTTGGAGGGCTTTCTCCTCACTTTTCCCATTATGCCAACTGTTTTTCTCAGTTTCTTTTTGCCAGGTAAAGGGAATAGAAGCCTGACACCCGGGTTTCCGCAGGTGGCAAAATTTTTGCCAATAGCACTTTGGGTCGTGAGGAATGACAGCAATTCCCAGCACTTAAATGGTTCTGGCTGATGCCAGGACATTTTGCAAAAAGCAAAGGTCTTCTATCCCTTAGAGAAATCACCACCTCTCTTTTATTTCCTCACTTCAGCTAAAAGAAAAAGAATGTAAGGGAGGAAACACCATCAGGTCATCTGAAACAAACATATTCAGAAAGGTGAGAATCAAGGCGTTTGCCACATAACTATATGGATAGGAAAGTTAAGGTTCTAATTTCCCATTTAAATAGTTTTGAAAGCACTAAATGAATTTGAATTGCATATGAAGCAAAAAAATCACTGCATCAGAATTCACCAAAGCCAAGTCAAGTCTTCCATATTTGCATTGACACTGCCCTCTTCTAGCAATTCCCAACCTTGGGTAACCAACTTTGGGTACCACTACCCAACCTTCTAGCAATTCCCAACCTTGGGTAGTTCAGGATGTTCTTGGACTAATATCCTGGCCAGCACAGCTAATGATGAAGGCACCTGGAAGTTTTGGTCCAAGAAGATCTGGAGACCCAAACTTGAGCACCACTGCCATATTCCATTGTTGAAGAAATGGCTGTGAAAGTTCTAGGGATCCTCCCCATTAATGTTTGAGAAATGTTAGTTTTTAAATAGTAGCCTGTGAAGCTCAAGCTCCAATAGACACAAATGATTTATTTCTAAAACTTTGTACACAAAAGCTACGCAATCACCCGAGCTTACGTTTTAATTTTACATTATTTTTAAAAATCATAGCTGGCCATATCCTGAATCATAGAATCATAGAATCATAGAGTTGGAAGAGACCTCAAGGGCCATCCAGTCCAACCCCCTGCCATGCAGGAACCCCCATCACAGTATTTCCGACAGGTGGCCACCCAGACTCTGCTTAAAAACCTCCAAAGAAGGAGACTCCACCACCCTCTGTGGCTGCATATTCCACTGCCAAACAGCTGTAACCATCAGGAAGTTCTTCCTAATGTTCAAATGGAATCTCTTTTCCCATAGTTTGAAAACATTGCCCCTAGTCCTAGTTTCTGAAGCCATGGAAAACAAACCTGTTCCCTCTTCAATATGACATCCTTTCAAATATTTAAACATAGCTATCATATCCCCCCTCAGCCTACTTTTTGAAAGGCTAAATATTCCCAGTTCCATAAGCCGTTCCTCATATGACATTTGTTCCAGACCTTCAACCATCCTGGTCGCCCTCCTCTGTACCCACTCAAAGTTGTCAACATCCTTTTTAAATTGAGGTGCACAGAACTGGACACAGTACTCCAGGTAGGGTCTCACCAGAGCACAGTGGTACTATCACTTCCCTTGATTTAGACACTATGGTTCTGTTGATGTAACCAAGAATCACATTGGCTTTCCTGGCCGCCGCATCACACTGCTGACTCATATTCAATTTGTGGTCCACCAAGACTCCCAGATCCCTTTCATAGGTACTATTGTCCAGCCAGGTATCTCCCATCCTATATCTGTGCAATTCATTCTTTTTACCTAGATGCAGCACCCTACATTTCCCTCTGTTGAAATCCATTCCGTTACCTGGATTTCACTCTAATCTGTCAAGGTATTTGAAAGGTAAACACAGCATGATCTCATAAGGAGTTAAAATCCTGTTCAAACCAATGTAGTTGCTATAAGAAGAAATTATGGAGATGCACGTTCAGGTCTAGGGCCATTCTACAAGCCCCAAATTAGTTACCAAATTGAGTCGATTTAGTCTAAAAGTAGTCAAGATTGATATGAAATGGGAAGATTCAGTTGCAGGGTAACTATATTAATTCATTATTACTGCACGTGTGTGCAGCAATATGTTATGCTCATTGGAGCACTCAGCATTCCATAATCCAACTCAAAAAAAAGTACAATCGTGAAACTAGATGTGGGATCAGCACCAAATCGAGTACAGATGTAGTACAAAGTCTGCTTTTGCTTTATACTGAATTTGGGGGTTTTAACTATTTAAAGTAGTACCCCTGTATCTGCAAGTGATTGGTTCTGGTCCACCCAGGATAAGAGCAAATGCTCTTACGGTATCCGAGGGTGACACCGAAGGTGACAGTGGTGGTGAGGGGCCAGGGGTGGTAGGGGTGGTGGCGGCGAAAACAGTGGCAGTGAGGTTAGTGGATTGGCAGTGGCAAAAGTGGGGTGGGGTGGGGTGGCAGGAGTGATGGGCTGAAAGCGATGCCACATGAATGCCGGCCAGCCCTTCACCCTGCCACACACCCACTGGCCAACCCCTTGGACAGCTGTGCATGTCAGCCAGCAATTTGTACAATGGATGACTGGATTGGCGGGTGGCAAATCAGCAGATATGGGGTGCCGCTGTATTTATTTCACAAGAATCAAGCCATTCATAGCTCATTCCCTGTTTGCAATTAATGCTTTTAAAGTCTGAAAATCTCTGAGATTGCTGCCTTCCTTAGAGTTTATAATATTAAAAAAGGACTGAACTATATGTGTAGCATAGCATTCTGACCAATCAGAATGTGTCTGGAGTCAGTCAGGCAGTTATATAGGACAGGTGTAAATTGGAAGTCTGTGACTTTTAACCTTGCCTTGGAATTCAGTGGGTAGAAAGAAAGTATTTAACTCTTACCTGGCCAAGTATTTTTAATTCCTGACTGTGAAAGTATATATTTTTAAAATAGCTAATGATATTCAGAGCTCACTAAATTGCTGGTTGGGGCTGGGGATTTCCCCAGTTTACTCATCAGTAAGTTTACCTAGCTTACTTGTAAGTTTAACTGATTTAGTCATGAATATGTTTACCTAGTTTATTTGTGAGCACAGTAGGACCCCCGTATACACTGATTCATTATCCACTGATTCAGTTATTCACAGTTGGCAGAGGAAAAAATTAAATAATTCAGCAGCTGCAAAGCAAGCTACTGCCATAAAACAGCAGCTGTAAAGCAAGCTACTGTCACAAAACAGCAGTTTTGGGGATTTTTTGGTGTTCTCTATTATCCACAGTTTTCATTATCCACGGGATGGTCTGGAACCAGTCCCCAGTGGATACCAGGGTCTTACTGTATTTAAAAAGAAATTTTAAAAAACAATGATATTCAAAAGGTCACTCATTTAAACTGTGAAAATACTGGGGGGTTGCTTTGTGCTTGGGAATAAACCTCAAAGCGAGTTTTACCCATAAGTAAGTTTGCTACTCAGTCTGGAATATCTTATAAATGGGGCACATTTCTACTTTTGTGTCCCAGTTGATCAGTGAGGCTACAAAATAAAACAGGCTGAACTGTGCTTTCATCATTGTAAGGCTAATTACACTGCTGACAATGAGGCCTGTAATAAGACTTCCTGGGGTAGGAACTGGCAAGCCACCCCGGTATCCCTGCCAAGAACATCCCATGGTCAGAAACAAAAGGCTAAAAGATATGACGCTGGAAGATGAGCCCCTCAGGTCGGAAGGTGTCCAACATGCTACTGAGGAAGAGCGGAGGACAAGTACAAGTAGCTCCAGAGCTAATGAAGTGGCTGGGCCAAAGCCGAAAGGACGCTCAGCTGCAGACGTGCCTGGAAGAGAAAGGAAAGTCCAATGCTGCAAAGAAATATACTGCATAGGAACCTGGAATGTGAGATCTATGAACCAGGGTAAGCTGGATGTGGTCAAACGTGAGATGGAAAGAATAAACATTGACATCCTGGGTATCAGTGAACTTAAATTGACAGGAATGGGTGAATTCAGTTCAGATGACTATCACATCTACTACTGTGGGCAAGAATCCCAAAGAAGAAATGGAGTAGCCTTCATAGTCAACAATAGAGTGAGAAAAGCAGTGCTGGGATACAACCTAAAAAATGATAGAATGATCTCGGTACGATTCCAAGGCAGCCCTTTGAACATCACAGTAATCCAAGTTTATGCACCAACTACCGGTGCTGAAGAGTCTGAGATTGACCAATTTTACGAAGACTTACAAGAACTTCTAGAACTGACACCAAAGAAAGATGTTCTTCTCATCATAGGGGATTGGAATGCTAAAGTAGGGAGTCAAGTGATAAAAGGAATAACTGGCAAGTTTGGCCTTGGAGTTCCAAATGAAGCAGGGCAAAGGCTAATTGAGTTTTGTCAAGAGAACAAGCTGGTCATTGCAAACACTCTTTTCCAACAACACAAAAGGCGACTCTACACATGGACATCACCAGATGGACAATACCGGAATCAGATTGACTATGTTCTCTGCAGCCAAAGATGGAGGAGCTCTATACAGTCAGCAAAAACAAGACCTGGTGCTGACTGTGGCTCAGATCATCAGCTTCTTATTTCAAAATTCAAACTTAAACTGAAGAAAGTAGGGAAGATCACTGGGCCAGTTAGGTATAACCTAAGTCAAATCCCATATGAATACACAGTGGAAGTGAAGAATAGATTCAAGGAACTAGATTTGGTGGACAGAACACCTGAAGAATTATGGATGGAGGCTTGTAACATTGTACAGGAGGCTGCAATGAAAAATATTCCAAAGAAAAGAAAATGCAAGAAAGCAAAGTGGTTGTCCAACGAGGCCCTACAAATAGCGGAGGAGAGAAGGGATGCAAAATGCAAGGGAGAAAGGGAAAGATACAGAAAATTGAATGCAGACTTCCAAAGAATAGCAAGGAGAGACAGGGCGGCCTTCTTGAATGAACAGTGCAAAGAAATAGAGGAAAACAACAGAAAAGGAAAAACCAGAGATCTGTTCAAGAAAATTGGAGATATTAAAGGGGTATTTCATGCAAAGATGGATATGATAAAGGACAAAAATGGTAGGGACCTAACTGAAGCAGAAGAGATCAAGAAGAGATGGCAAGAATATACAGAAGAATTATATCGGAAAGATCTGGATGTCCCTGATAACCAAGATAGTGTAATTGCTGACTTGGAGCCAGACATCCTGGAAAGTGAAGTCAAGTGGGCCTTAGAAAGCATTGCAAACAACAAGGCCAGTGGAGGTGACGGCATTCCAATTGAACTCTTTAAAATCTTAAAAGAGGATGCTGTAAAGGTGCTGCATAAGATATGCCAGCAAATTTGGAAAACCCAGCAGTGGCCAGAGGACTGGAAAAGATCGGTCTACATCCCAATCCCAAAGAAAGGAAATGCCAAAGAATGCTCCAACTATCGCACAATTGCACTCATTTCACATGCTAGCAAGGTTATGCTCAAAATTCTACAAGGCAGGCTTCAGCAGTATGTGGAAAGAGAACTTCCAGAACTACAAGCTGGATTTCGAAGGGGCAGAGGAACTAGAGATCAAATCGCCAACATGCGCTGGATTATGGAGAAAGCCAGAGAGTTCCAGAAAAACATCTACTTCTGCTTCATTGACTATGCCAAAGCCTTCGACTGTGTAGACCACAACAAACTATGGCACGTCCTTAAAGGAATGGGAGTGCCTGACCACCTTATCTGTCTCCTAAGAAATCTATATGTGGGACAAGCAGCAACCGTCAGAACTGGATATGGAACAACTGACTGGTTTAGAATTGGGAAAGGAGTACGACAAGGCTGTATACTGTCACCTTGCCTATTTAACTTATATGCAGAGTACATCATGAGAAAGGCCGGTCTGGATGAATCACAAGCCGGAATTAAGATTGCCAGGAAATATCAACAACCTCAGATACGCAGATGATACTACTCTAATAGCAGAGAGTGAGGAAGAATTAAAGAACCTCTTAATGAGGGTGAAAGAGGAGAGTGGAAAAAATGGGCTGAAGCTCAACATCAAAAAAACTAAGATCATGGCCACTGGTCCCATCACCTCCTGGCAAATAGAAGGGGAAGAAATGGAGGCAATGACAGAGTTTATTTTCTTGGGCTCCTTGATCACTTCAGATGGCGACTGCAGCAATGAAATAAAAAGACGCCTGCTTCTTGGGAGGAAAGCAATGGCAAACCTAGATAGCATACTAAAGAGCAGAGACATCAGTTTGCCAACTAAGGTCAGGATGGTTAAAGCTATGGTTTTTCCAGTAGTGATGTATGGAAGTGAGAGCTGGACTATAAAGAAGGCTGATCGCCGCAGAATTGATGCTTTTGAGCTGTGGTGCTGGAGGAGAGTCTTGAGAGTCCCCTGGACTGCAAAGAGATCAAACCTATCCATTCTGAAAGAAATCAACCCCGAATGTTCACTGGAAGGACAGATTTTGAAGCTGAGGCTCCAGTACTTTGGCCACCTCATGAGAAGAGAGGACTCCCTGGAAAAGTCCCTGATGCTGGGAAAAATCGAAGGCAAAAGGAAAAGAGGACGACAGAGAATGAGATGGTTGGACGGTGTCATCGATGCAACCAAAATGAATTTGACAAAACTCCGGGAGGCAGTGGAGGATAGGAAGGCCTGGCGAGCTCTGGTCCATGGGGTCACGAAGAGTCGGACACGACTGAACGACTGAACAACAACAAAGTTTGCTAGGCTTACTTGAGAGGAAAGAGACAGCTACAGCAGCAGCCAAGCACAGTTATAGTGTGAGCAGAGAACATTTGGGTGAAGGTTGGGGAGACAGAAGGACAATAAAAAGAAACCCTCTCTCCACCTTTCTCACTCTATATGAGTTACTGGCTTCCAAAATGTCTTGCCATTAAGAGCTTTGCTTGTATCTTGCAAAAGAGGGAATGTGAGGTTGTTTTCTCTTGCTGCTGCTCCTTCCCCTTCCTAGACAGATTGTCTTTTCCATTAAGATCTGCTCAGACCTTGCAAACTAACAGCTGTGTCTTGCTTTATTGAGTCATCCCATTTCATATTAGATCTTCCTGTTTGTCTACTGGTCCACACCAGTTTCCCAGCAATATAGCTTGTCTTTCTCAGCTTGCATGACTCAAAGAAAGTGATTGGAAATTGGAACATAGCTTTCCAGTCTTGCATTTGACGGACTGGGCATATCAGCATTGGATTAAGTGAGAAGTTTAAGGGTGCATATGTAGGAAATGATTCCACACATAGGCACATTATTGTTGGGTTCAACAAAGCCCAGGCCTCATGGAACAACTTCCTCTCCCAGCATGAGGAAAGGCTCTCTTTTATTAGTTACAATGTCATAGCATCAGAGGTGGTGGAGACAGGGCTTACGTGTCAGGATTAGAGATGGGCACGAAACAAAAAATGGTGTTTTGGTTTTTCATTTGTCGTTGAGAGGTCTGTTTCGGTTCGTTTCCGTTTGTTGCGAATTTTTGGAAAAAAATTGTTTCCATTTTTCGTTTTTTCGTGTCGTTTCTACCCGCTTTTTGCGCAATTTTTAAAGCATTTCCCCCAACGCCCCAGAGCAGAGGGAAAACACTAAAAAAAATGGATGCTGGCAGAGACACAGTATAGACTAGGTACGCAGGGAGGCTGCAAAGGCAGCGACGGCATTGCCCAGGGTGCAAGGCAGCCGCAGAGTGACTGCACTGCGGGGCAAGGGAGGGTACCCACCAAGAGGTATGCACGCATGCACACAGGGAGGCTGCAGGACTGAAGCTAGAGTCGCAGAGACAGCAATCCCACCCTAACTCCCACCAGAGACTGTAAGGAGGACGGGGGCTGCCAGAGCATTTTTATGCCCTCTGTGGCTGCCAGACCTGCCCAGTCTGCAACCTGGGCATGCTATTGGTTGAACATGATCCCATCACATGGCTTGCCTCCATTTTGTGGCTGGAGTGGTGGCGACATCCATTTTAAAGGGAAAAGAAAAATACATCGCGATGGGAGAAGAAAAAAAACGTTTTAAGGACCCCAACCCACTGGTAGGTAATAATTTCAAATAATTATTGCATTATCGCTGTGTTTTTACAGATGTCCAGGGTGTTTTAATACCCAAGAAATCAATCAATATTAGGCATCTGGGAGCCATTTTGGGTTGATGTCCCCTAAGTCCCCTTAAAGGGAAAAATACAGCGATCTGAGAAAAGACATAAATGCACCTTTTAAGGACCCCAACCCCCCTGGTAGGTATTATCAGACAATATAAATAATTATCGCTGCATTTTTACGGATGTCCAGGGCGTTTTTTAACATTTAAAACAGCTCATTTCATTGTGCGTCGCCATTAATGGAAACAAAACATAACGACCACAATTTTCGTGGTTCTGTTCGTTTCGTTGCATTTTCATCACAATTTTCGTTAGTCATTTCGTTACGTAACGGAACGACTAATGAATAACGGAAATGAAAAAATGTTCGTTCCGTGCCCATCTCTAGTCAGGATGGTTTAGGCTGGTGCATTCCTGGGCAGGGCTTAGCTGATGTAAGCAGTGTACGTAGGAAGGGTCTTGATGAATGATTACCAGACAGCTTGTTATTTCCTCACGTACCATCCCATGGCCTTGGTGGATAATGTGGGGGGAAGAGATAAGGGCAAGCTGGCTTCCTCTGCATCAGGCCGGATGGGATCCATTGTCCTCTCCGGGGCGTCCCCGCACAGATGGGGTTCAATGATTCCCAAGTGACCTTGAACAGGAAGCTGGCTGGGGTGCTTATTAATATCTTCCAAGGGGATATTTCTATATGTGTATGTTTCTCAGTGGTGTGTGTTGTACCGACTTACACCTTTGCTTCACCATTTCATTAAGCCCAAAGCAGCCTTTTGAAATATTTTGGCAGAAAGACTACAGCCACATCCAGTTTGTTCTTGCTTTTGTCTTCTCCTAGTAGCCATAACACAGAACATATGCTCATCTTCTGGAATCCTCTACCACTGAATAATGCTATATGAGAGATATTTTTGTTTGAACTTATGTGTAGTGCATGTTTCAACTCCCATTTTAAAGACCTAGGAATTTCAATTCTTAAAAAATCCCTCTGGTTTAGGAATGTAGGATATTGGTGGTGGGGGTGTGCCTGGAGCCTGAAAGACTAAGAGAAGAGCCTCATGGAAGATCTTTAAAACAAAAACAGATGGAGTTGGGTGTCATCAGCACACTGGTGTAAAATCTCCAGGCTTAAAAGCAGGTAACTTCAAGGGCCAGATGCAGGGGAGTGATATCAGGAGACAGATATCTAGTCTCGTGTTCTCCTGGACATATTTGGTGGGGCCACTGTGAGATACAGGAAGGTGGACTAGATGGGCTTTTGGCCCGATCCAGCATGACTCTTCTTATGTTCCTATGTTCTTATGGTGATACCAAACTGCAAAATATTAGACAGCCTCATTCAGGTTTTTCATGAATATGTGAAATGTGAATCATGGAACTCTGAAGCACTTCACATGTGAACAGTCAGGTTATTGACCAGGAGTCCCCAAGCACCATTGCCGGTCCCAAAATGAAGGAAAAAATCCCAGTAACGGACTACCCTTTTTATCAGTTCACCACCATTCACCCAAACACAAAGCAATGGCCAGGGTCGTTCTTCAATAAGTGTGAATGGTGGGTATGCCCTAAGCACATCCGATCTCACCTGATTTCGGAAGCTAAGCAGGGTCAGCCTTGGTTAGTACTTGGATGGGAGACCACCAGGGAATACCAGTGGCTGTAGGTGCCTGGAGTAGGAACTCGCAAACCACTCCAGTATTCCTGCCAAGAAAACTTCATGTACATGGAGTCACGAAGAGTTGGTCACGACTGTAACAACACACACACACACACACACACACACACACACACACACAGAGAGAGAGAGAGAGAGAGAGAGAGAGAGAGAGAGAGAGAGAGATCATCTTGACTGCTACCATTGGTGTTGTCAACATTCAGTCTGTGCTTGACATTCGTTTCCCCACTGACAGTGTGGCCATGGTATTGTGCATCAATATGGGGCCGTATCCTGCCCTTTGTGAATTGTGGTCAATGCCAAAATGAATTTGACAGCATTCACTAGTGTATTCCTCATAAATGAAACATACACTAGTGAATATTACCCCCCCCCAAAAAAAAGATTAACCTTGGCTCCTCAGTACAGTATTCTTATTGAAATGTGAACACTTCACTGCAACTCATAAGGGCCTGTTCCAAGACCTCTATTTGTAAGGCGAATGGTTGTTTATTTTAGGTGGGTTTGCTCAAGGAACTTAATATGATGTACACCACGAGAAGGCAAACACTTTTCATTTCATACCTGGGAAAGTGTCTGTGAAGATTCTCAGTCATCCAGGTGAGGCTGTCTGGAAGTTGAGTCATGGCAACTGGGACTGAAAAAGCTGTTTGGATGATTAGCGAAACATTTTGATCTCTCAGAAAAATAAGTCCAGTTGCCATGACTCAACTTCCAACACCTGGAATTTTTTAAAAAATAGAATTCCCATAATTTTCCAAACAGGATACCTGAGAATATGTCATTCTGGCTAAAAATATGTCATTGAGTGAGTTTTATGGCAACTGAGGATTTAAATCCTGATTCCTCGTGGTGCAGTGGTAAAATGCATGTACTATAATATAAAACTGTGCTCACAACCTGGGTCCAATCCCAGGTAGCTGGCTCATGGTTGACTCAGCCTTCCATCCGTCCGAGGTCGGTAAAATGAGTACCCAGCTTGCTGGGACGGGGGCAATGTGTAGCCTGCATACTGTAATTAAAACTGTAAACCACGCAGAGACTACTTGAAGTGGTATGGGGCAGTATATAAGCAGAACACTTTGCTTTGCTTTATCCAGTGTCGCTTATGTGGTAGGAAAATGTAATAAAACATTTTATCACTTAATATTTCACTGGCAGAACATCTAAAGCTCTTCCTGATTTCTCTTAGAGAAAAATAAAATGCCATTCCACTCACATACTCACCACATATGTGACGCCTTCCCATTTTTTATCAATGTTCAGAAATACAAAAATCAATTGGTGTGACAATGAGCCTCTGTGATCCTGATGCTCACAAGAATAAACACTGACAGACAGCCAACTACTAAGACAATTAATCAGTGCATTTATTCTCTTGTATTTCAAGGCTTTAAAAAAAAAAAAAAGAGTGCATTATAGAGATATACAGTATTTACTAGAGAAAATGCAAATACTAACATAATTTTAATGCCACCATCAACTAAAAAAAGAAAGATAGGGAGAATTACCTTAACATCCAATGTATTGATTGATCCTTAGAAGCTCTCTATGGTGATTATGTAAAAATAATTTATCAATTCCCTTTGTGGGAGGACTGGATTATTTATGCAAACACTGAAGATACTCTCAGAAGACATATTTACAGCTTTAACACTACAAGAAATTAACAGTGCTGGAGATCAAACAGTAACTATTGTAATTGTTAGTACTTACAGTGTGCTTCTTATCTTCAGACACCACTTCTTATCATTTCATAGCAGCACTTACCACTTTAGATATTTGTCACTTGTAAATTGTTAATTCTTATAAGTAATATATAATACATTATTCATTAGTATAAATAAACACAAAGTGTTGTTAAAGCATTCTTAACTTAAAAAAAGGTAATCCTAAAATGACTCAAAATGCTTCCTCCCATAAAAATTCATTCAGCAATATGGAATGAACTTTACTTATGCAACAAGCTCACCTTTGCCACACTGTTTTTAAAAACTTTAAAATTAGTGTTCCACTTCAGTTACCCCCTACGAGTAATCAGTTGCAGTGCTACCCTCCAGGGATTACTTCCAGGGTCTGATTTTGATATTAAATAAACAGAAATAAATTTGTTAAGAAAAACAAATACCAAGATGAGTGGCCCTCCAGTTCTAAGATTATTACTGTATTCCAAAATGCCAAACACAGTCAATTAAAATTCTATAAACACTGACTAGTATTATATAACAAATACAAGTATTAATTTTAAAAAAATGTTGAATAACAGTACAAAGCGATGATGATGATGATGATGATGATGATGATGATGATGATGATGATGATGATGATGATGATCATCATCATCATCATCATCATCATCATCATCATCATCATCATCATAAATCTGTGTCTGACATCTTTGCCTATCAAATGAAAAATAATAATGGAACACTTTTTATATCCAACTTGAAGAACGCTTAAATAAGATGGGGCTGATAAGAGCTGAAGTCCAAGAACAGCAACAGCGTCACAGGTTCCCAAGTTCTGTGAGGAGGCGAATGAGCATGTAGTACCTATTTATGCAGGCAGAAGCCAACAGCTAGCAAAACGGAAGTTGTCACTATGTCCTTGCAGTGCTAAAAGAGAATTGGACATGACAGGGGCGAAAGTCGGGCTGGCTTAGAAGAATGACAAATCGGAGGATATTTTTTGGAAACTAAAGAGATCCTCTTTTGCTTACAGACACTGACTTCAGGATGGGTTCTTTGGTCTTGAATGGCTTCCCATCAATCTAAAGACAAAGGGGGGGGACTACTTGTATTATTCTTAGTATTAGTGGTTTCCTGGTTGTACTGTGCTGCTAGCCTGGGATTTGCTTACCCAAAGGCATTTTCCTTTCATTTCCTCCTTTAAAAAATCAAATTCATGTGTGGGTAGTAGGTTTGCATGGACAAGAAAAGGTGTGTGCACTAGGTACTCTGAGATCGAGTCATACTTGCCCAGGAATGATGGTAAAGCTGCCTGGTTATAAAGCTGGAGGCTAAGATTTGCCCTTTATTCAGTACACTTATGGTAAGTATTTGTTGTATTTGTAATTCATGTTACCTTCAAAGAGCTTAAAGCATACAACAATCCTGCAAAGTAGATTAGGCTGAACTATAAAGACTGGCCTGAAGTCCCAGAGAGAGCCATCAGACAGGAATATAGCTTATCTGGGATGCTTTGGACATGATTTGGTTCACCTTATTTCCTAGCAACCACATGTGTTTTCAGTAAGGGATCCATCTTGCCCTTTTTACAAGCTTCCCAGTCCTTTCTGGCACAGCGCCAGGGCTGCCATATATTCAGTGCAATTGGGAGCACTCCATTATCCCATTCTGTAGCCTGCGTGGCTGGTTAATTCACTCCCCAGTTGAGATGTGGGTAGTTTTATCTCAGGTGACAACACTGTGACATATTCAGTAGGTTGTGACATCAAAAAGAAGAGTGGAGAAATCTCTCTTCTTTTTTTTCTTTTCTTTTTTTAAACATTTCAGTAATTGACACAGCACAATTCTAATACATTGGAGGCATCTTTCAATACAATATGTATAATACACATTCCATGCTAGGTTGATGCAGTGTTGTAGTGCTATCTCACCTACTGCTTTAAAAGGGGGGAGTTCACTGTGGCTCACAGAATGACAGCCCAAAAGAAAGAAAGAAAGAAAGAAAGAAAGAAAGAAAGAAAGAAAGAAAGAAAGAAAGAAAGAAAGAAAGAAAGAGATGCATGGGTGAGGGTATCAATAACCAGAAGAGTGACAAATGGGAGCAATCTGAAAAACTTATCTGGATCTTTCTCAGGGAAGAAAACAATTCCTCCAGTATGAATAATTGTTCAAGTGTGAGACAAAATAGACTGCATTCCAGAAAAGAGCCATTTAAGTCAAACCAGGTTGGTCCAACTTCACCCTTCTAGTCATACAATAGGGGGAAGCCAAGTGGGGCATATGAACCCAAGTCTCCAAGTGCCACACATTTCTGGCTGTCATTCCTGGCAGCCATGTGTTCATATTGGAGCCAGGAGGGAGGTGTTCTCTTAGGATACTACCTCACCTAGCATTATGAATAATGCTGCTTCATGCTATCCCCCCCCCCACTGAGAGGAAACCCGAGTGGAGCTTGTTTATGATATTAATATTTTAAGTTACGTTCAGGACTGCAGAAGTAAAATACCTATCATATCTCCAGACCAAGTGTCCTGGCCCTGCAAGGAAAACGAAGGCTGTTCCAGGTTTCTGACATTGACCGACCACCTTTTATTGGTCTTGTGTACTGTGCACTGCCCTATCTGTATTGGCCTGGCTGCAAAGTAGGTCTAAGAAATCTGCACAAGCCCAGGCACCAAATGAGGGTTTGCGGGCATGGGTAATGATGCGCGTGGGGATAGATAACGTGGGAAGGAGTACAGCCTCTAAAATACCCATTTGGGGTGCAGAGAATAAACTTTCCCGGCGTTTGGGTGAGGATGGGGGACACCAAAGGTCTTGTGCAGAGGAGAGGCGAAGGGCAACCCCAAATCTAGCTCATTCTGGCTTTCAGCGCCACCGCACTGAGTCTTGAGCGCGACGACGAGGCGCGCCTCTTGGGAGACGGCCGTGTTTTCCGAGGTGACGTCGGCGAGTCCAGAGGATTGCGCCAAAAGTCTCCGTGCTGCTTGATGGAAGAGCAAAGCCGCCCGCTTGCCTGGGAAGGCGACCCAGGACAGCTGCCCCATCGCTGGGCGGGCGCACTGGAGCGGGACGGATTTAAGCGTGCAGCGCAGGCTACTGATGTCATTCCCGGCCCCGGGCATGACTCATTGGCTGTGCTGACGCCGCCTGCGGAGCCTGGGATGCCTCCCTCCGGTTACAACAGCGGAAGCGGCCGTGGGTTTAGCCCTCTTTTCATTTCGCCGGGCTGAGGAATACGCGGGCGCGGCTGTCACTCGCCAGGTGGCCCCTGAGGGTGGCTTCCTACAAGCCTTGTGTGAAGCGGTCAGAAGCGTGCCAAACTCTGGCGTCGTGAGGATGACGCCGCGGATCTGTGCCTTAGAGTCGTGTTGCCCCCTCCTCCCCGCCACCGCTTTGCTCCAAGCACTTGATCGTGATTGATGTGATTAAAAAGAAACACCAAAGGCGCGATGTGTGATGTCATGGGGGAGAAGCGGGGGGGGAAGTCGCGGGCTTTCCCGCAAATCCCTCCTTTGGGTATTAAGTTGTTGTGCCGCGAAGAAACGCCAAGTGTGGGAACGGGGCCGCGCAATCGGGTGGGATTTAGTACCCTTATTGGGGGAAAATCCACTCGTCGCCGAGAAAGCAAGCGGGATTTCGGGATTTACTGCGGTTGATCTGTATTTTTAAAGACGAGACCACCTCCCCGCTTGTCTCGGCAGGGTCTGGGAAGGAATGAAAAGGATCCGTGGGAATCGCTCCATCCTAGATGTTGATTTTTGAATGGCCGTTGGTCGCTCACTGCCATCAAGAACGCGTTCGTTTGCAGGCAGAACCACTCCCGCTCAAATCGAGGGATTCCCGGTTCAATTCCAGGCGGTTAGACCCTCGCCCCTTCTTAAGGAGTGCAATTTATTCCCTTTTCTAGACGGCAACGGGTTTCAGCAAATTACAATTCCCCCACTCGCTTTCGCTCCGCAGGACGCACGCTTGTCCCGCGTGGCTTTAAAAAAACAACAACACCCAACAAATCCAGTCACGAGAATCAAGCCCAAGGCGAGCCCATCTGCCTGTAAGGGTTCCTCGCTGGTTCATCAGAAAGGATCCGTTCGTGATTTAAGTAACCAACTCTGAGGACCCCTTCGCACGCGATTACAGTATATGTGTATCTATAGTGGGTGGGTGGATGGGCGCCGCATAGGCATCGCTAGCGCCGAAGGTACACTCGGATGAACAAAGTGGGTGTCCAGGTAAACAGGGTAATTTCGAAATGAGCGCTCCGTCCTTCTTGACTCGTCCCCTCTCCTTGGATCCCAGCGGAGGCGATCAATCGGCGGTCGCTGCGTTCTCATTCAGCGCGCACAACTTGTGTTGAGGGATCTTATCCATCGATCCGTCCTGCGTCTCGGCTCACCCACTCTGCAGAGGATGCAGTAGGGAACGGGCGGTTGCCTGGAACGCTATTACGCCCCACCCACCCCCAAATATCCTATGAGATATGGTTCACCTTAGTGCAAACCCTATACGCCAGGCATGTCCAAACTTCGGCCCTCCAGATGTTTTGGGCCACAACTCCCACAGTCCTTTAACATTGGAAATACAGGCTTGGATTTCTGGGAGTTTTGGTCCAAAACATCAGGAGGGCCGAAGTTTGGACATGCCTGCTATACGCATTTCCTGAAAAGGTCAGCCCCCTGTGAGGTCAAAATAGCACTTGCATTTGGGTAAGGTACCCTTACATAGGCACTGGAATTGGCCCTTACAATCTAGGGCTGCGTTATAGGGGCTTCATCACAGCCTCTCCCGCAGAGGCGTCGCCCACAAAAACCTGGAAACTTCTCAGTGGCCAAAATGAAATAAAAAGAAACACACACTGAATTCAATGAGCCGGGAAAGGAACCGCCAGCGTTCCTTTGAGACCCGCCGCGCAACGCCTACTCTAGAAGCAAGTCCTCCTTGGTTGAATTCCATGGGAAGAAGCGCTTTTTCCTCAAACGTATTCACTCATTTCTTTTCAAGCCAAATGGGAGCCTCTTCGGCTGCCCTTCCCCTTGCAACCAACAAACAACAATCCCATCGACCTCATGGGGGCTTGCTTCTCAGAGAGGGGCGTGCGGCGGAATCCTGCAGCCCCGAGTCGCCCGACGGCACCGCCGCACGCACGCTCTCCCTCCGAGCGAGGATTCCAGCAGGAGAGCCCCGGCTGCGTGGCGCTGGCCGCCTCCGGAGTGGCGGGGCAGCGCGCGCCGCCTCCCGGAGCGGAGCGCTGGTCCGCCGGGTCGCCCTCCCTCCCGTCCTCCCTCCCTTTCTTTCTCTCACGCGCGCTTGCCCCGCGCCACTGCCTCTCTCTCTATGCCTGCCACGGCGGTGCGGCGGCGGCGGCGGCTGAGCTCGTGGCGCAGCTCCGTCGTCGTCGTCTGTGGCAGCCCAGCTCGTGCGCCCTCCCGCAGCCTGAAGCGAGCGGCGCTCTGAACTGTGCGAAGGGAGGGGGGGGAGCCAGCCAGGCAGGCAGGCAGGCAGGCAGGCAGGCAGGCAGGAGGAGGAGGAGGAGGAGGAGGAGGAGGAGGAGGAGACCATTGCCGCAAAGCAGAGCGGAGGCCGCCTGCCTGGAGCTGCGCTCGCCTTCGCCCTCTTTTGAAGCCGCCGCCGCGCTGCTGCTTCGGGCAGTGACTCGGAAAGGCGACCCCCGCCGCCGCCCGCTCCTATGAGCCCAAGAGAGACGCTGGCGTTTTTAAGGAGGAGGAAGTAAGTAGCGCCCGCCCGCCCGCCCGCCTGGGAAGAACCTCGCGGCTCCACTACCTCCCCACCCCACAAAGGAGTCCCACTGTAAGGGGACGTGTGCACGGGTAGCGCGCGCGTACCGGCTGTTGGGGGTGGGGTGGGAAGTATCCTGGAGCCCTTCCTTGGGAGTCAAGCGCTTTGGACCGAGCGGTGGTGGTGGCGGTGGAAATTAAGAAGGGTTTTTTTGTTTTTTTACTTCCTAGGAGACCCGGCGGAGGCTCGATGGGGAGGTGGGAAGGGATGTGCTCTCGCCGGAGATGGCGAGTGGGTGGCAACAACTTGGCAAAGTCGCCGACGCCTCTCCGTAGCGCGAAGTTGTGACTGTTATTGTGCCAACATTTATTTATTTATTTATTTATTTATTTATTTATTTATTTATTTATTTATTTATTTATTTTGCACGTAAGATTCCCGGGCGTTGCGCGTCCCGTTCTCTGAAGCCCCCCTTCAGTGGGCTTTGGGGGAGATTGGATGAGCAAGAAAAAAAGTATGGTTCCCCCCTTTCTTTTACTTCATTCAAGTTGAAGGGATCCTGTGCTTTGGAATGATAGATTAAAAATATACGGTATTATAAACCGCCCTCACCTTTTTCCTCCTTAATTTGGTCAGGAGCCTTGCGGATTCCATTAACCCCAATAAAGTGGTTAAACGTCAAGCAAGGACTCGGAAGAAGAAAAAATCTTTAGATACGCCAGGAGGAGCTGGGTTTTACATTTATTTATTGTATTCGCACCCAACTATGAATCTCCCCCACCCTCCCCGCCCGCCAGAAAGGAAAGGCGGTGGTGCTGGTGCGGGGGGGGGGGATCTGTAGGCGAGGGAAGAACGACCCCTGCAGTTGCATTGCGGAAAACCTCCTTTGCTTCGCTGGGGAATTAACAGGCGCTTGAGCTGTTTTTCTGGCACGGAGATCTGAGTTTGCTATTTTATCCCTTCTTTTCTCCCCCCCAACTCCCCCCCCCGTTGTCTGTTCGATGTAGGTGAAATACCATGCGAAACAAAACACGGGAGCTTTAAATCCTTGGCGATGCGTATTAATCTCTTTGTGATCGTTTTTGTAGGCAGCGGGGAGAGAAGGAAGATGCTGGGATGGTGATCGCCCTGCCGGCGCCCCAGTGAGACGTGCCGAGTTTGGGGAGAACTTACAGTTTGGGTCTATTCTCTCTCTCTCTTTCTCTCGCCCCCCCTTCTCCTCCCCCCGCATCGAGAATTTCTGGAGAAAGGAGAGATCTGTTGGTCTGCCTTGGTCGGGATTTTTATCACTGGGGGCTCTTTTGTCTATGTCTTGTTGGGAGATCTGGTGGATTTCTCTCGCTCTCCTGGAGGAAGAAGCCCTTGCTGGCGGTCGGCGGCGGCTCCTTGGCGTTGGCTGGAGGGCGAAGGAAGAGAAGGGATCTCGTTCGGGTGGCTGCGCGGAGGGAGAGCTTGGACATGTGTCAGCAGCACATCTGGGGAAGACAGGCTGCAAGTCCGGAAGGAGATTCTCGGGGATTCGCATTCAAACTGCGATATTGATCTTTGTTGGTTTTTTTCCGCCGAGGGAGGCACTTGGCATGAGAATCAGAGGATGGAAATTGTTTGGGAGGTGCTTTTTCTTCTGCAAGCCAATTTCATCGTCTGCATTTCAGGTAGGGAGCAAAACATAATCCCCCCCCCAAAAAAAAACACCCAGAGGGAATATGTAAGTCCCTGTTGTACTGGTGGTCGTGTTGTTGCTTTTCCTTCTCTTTTCCCTTCACTTAAATACTTGCAAAGAGAACACTGCCTTAATTAAGAATGCCTGGGTATATTTAAAATAAAAGCCCCTTGTCCCTTTCCTTTATTACCCCCTCTCTTTATTCTCACCACTGTCTTCCTGTACCAGTTTGGAATAATGGGAAGCAGGGGTATGTGTATTCCCTCCTTCTTTATGGTTCCTTCTTTATTGGAACGGTGAGCTGGTGGCCATTAATGAACTGGCTGCTCTGTTTCATTAATCTTGGATGTGTTGTGGCTTTGAAAGTTGTTCAACTTCTTTCCTTGGAAGGGCGAGCCTGGTTTTCTAAGACATTTCAGTGTTCCCTAAAGCAGTGGTTTCAAACTGGAGATGTCCCCCCCTCTCTCACCCCCACCTATGTTTATTCTAAAGGTGTTTAATCCAGATGCTTCTGGCAATCCTGGTATGCCACCTATGCCTTGGCTTCCAAAGTGGGGTGTCTTCCTTTTTGGTTTTGTGGAAGGCAGGTAATTCCAGTTGTTAAAAAGACCCTGTCCAATTAATGACAACTACACAGGGCAGGCTGATGTCTGGTATTAAGGATTACAGCAATTTATTATCAGGGCTAGGGGAGGAGAGGAATAGGCTCCTGCTTCAAAAGGCATAGCTGCTTGATTAATTTGTCATGCCACTTATATGGAAACAATTGTGTTGCAGCCGGAAAACAAGTGTTTGTGTGCAGGGGGGGGGAGGGGGAGTCTGCTAGCTTTAGGGTTTGTCCAGTGCCCTAGTCCTAGCCACTACTTTTTTTCCTTTGAGTTGGAAGCGTCTGCTTTGCAATTCTAAGCAGGAGGTGGAATATTGGATGCAAGGGGAAAAGCCCGAGGGAGGCCTGTCCTCAAACCTTACCCCCCCATCCCCGCCCCCTGCTGCCTTTTGCATGCTGAGGTTCTGAAGTGGAGCCTGCCCTCTGCATTGGCAGCCCCAGTCCCAATCCAGGCTGCCCGGTCCTCTCCCCAGGTCACATGCTTTCAACTTTTCACCCATTTGGCATAGTCCTGATTTTGATTGGGGATGCCCAGTCTTATTAGTTTGGCATCCTCCTGCAACCCTAATTGGGATTCCCTCTTCACTTGATATACCTCAGTGGGGAGGGAGGCAGTGCCAGAAGCTTAAGTTTGGCATCCTTGTAGCAGTGAATTGGGATTCTCTCTTCTATTGATATAAAGGGAGGGAGGGAGGGAGGCAAGGCCAGAAGGTAAACGTTGCAGCTTTGCTCGCTCTTCTTCTTCTTCTTCTTCTTCTTCTTCTTCTTCTTCTTCTTCTTCTTCTCATGCCAGCAGAAGTTGCCTTTTACTGCTGCCATGTTCCTCCGCTGTTTCTCACCTCAGGTGACAGCCAGTATAATCTGCGGTCCCTTCTGGCTCTAACTCCCTTGAAGGCCTACAGAGGCAACGTTTGGCTTTGTTCTGTTTTCAAGATCTTAGCCTTTCCCTCTGGGCTCCCCCTGCCAGGAGAAGGTGAAAAGGAAGTGGCACACATTATTGTCACAACAATACATGAATATACAAATCTCTTTAATGTAGTGGCCTCAGCAGTGGATTTGATTTCAACCAGGGTTTAAATCAAAACGTTGTTGTTGTTTTTAATGAAAAAATTAAATCAGGATTTAAATCAGTTTGGTTTTAAAAACGAGCATTGATTCCTCATGCACCCTGGTGGCTTACCTTTGTCTTGAGCTGTCAGAGGATGGTGGGCATTGTAGTCTTGTGTCCTGAGAAACCTGGTTTCGAGAAATGGGGTGTGGGGGTTCAAGAAGCCCTTCCCTTTCAATGGTGTTGCTGCATGTAGAAGCTGTCTCAGTGCAAGGCAGAAAGTGGGGGTGGTGGTGGAGAGAGAGGGTTGCTTCTGGAGGAACCCCCTCCCCCTCCTAGTTAGGACAGTGGAAGTGAAGAGACGGTGCACGTTCGCTTCGTTTCCTCTATCCATCCGGCACATCTTCCCACGGATGAGTGTCTCTGCTTGCCACTTGCTGACTAAACCGGGCTGCCCCCCCCCCAATGACAGTTGCTACCACAGTTAGTGGTGCCCTGAACAAGCCTTGAATTCCCATGTATGACCAATCAAGAAGGCGAAGATTCCTTGCAAATCTTCTCCCACTCAGCAGAGTCTCCCTCCCAGACTGGAAGCTTTCCATGTCTGGCAAGGCTGCCATCTCCAGTGCTGCCTGCGATACGCCACCTGTGCCCATGAGCTCCATCTGGAGGGCTTCAGTCCCTTACATTGGAGCTTTTCTAATCACTGCTTTGGGAGGTGGGTGGTTGGGTGGGGAAAATGATCAACTTCCTTTTCAATTTCATTTTATTTTTAAACCTTTGCATTATGGAGGCTGTCTTTGAAAGTGTGCTGGATTACCCTGGCAGAACCAAGAACCACTTGCTCTGATGATAGGAGGGCATGGCAGAACAGCAAAAACTGAAAACAGAATGCTTTCCATGCCTTTTAATTGATGGAATAGCAAACTAATACTTGAGGTGGAGAAGATCTCTCTTTGGATTTTTTGATAGCCACCCATTTTCTGGAATAAAGAGGAAGAGAAGTCATCTTTTGTGGCACTTGCTAGGCTAGATCTGCTTAATTATCCAGATAATTTGTGCTCACCACATGCAGGGTGTTTGTTAACTGTGTTGAACATCTGCCCCCTATCCCTTTCACCATCCTTGCTATGCAGTTGTAGAGATGCCTACTCAGAATGAAGTCTTAAGGAATTCAATGGGATTTTCTCTCAGGGAAGTGTGTGTTCTCTACAGGATTACCGGTTTAATCCTATTTTACTAGTAGAGGGTATCAGCTATACCCCAGAATGTCCTGTTCCTGTAAAAAAATGCTCACAAATCCAAGCATTGCTGTCTGTAGCATATCTACAACATTTTCTAGCAGGTGTTTGTGGTGTGATTGGAGAATGAATACAATCTCAGATTATACAATGAAGACAGCTACCATTATTCTGTGTTTGACAACTTAATGCAATGTTTCATTTTAGAACCCATTTATTAAATTATAAATAATACATTTGAGATGGGTAATTCAAGGGAAGCATTTTTTTAAAAAAATAAGACCTTATTAGCAGTGACTAACAATAAAGGAAAATATACATTTAGTAGTTGCAGCACCAAAATAAATGGAAATTAAAATGATGGGCTTCCCCTATTTTTGGTCCGTGGTAAACTGGGTACTATTGATTGTATGGATCATTATCTTACATTTTTTGTTTGGTTCTGAATGGAAAGATTTGTATCTCAGTAGATCTGTACAAATGTTTATAGGTATGAAGAGGGTTTTCTTGAAGCGACATTGTAGCTATTTGCTGAATGTAGCAGCTTGGGTTTTTTGTCCAGGTCTTTCAACTTTTCACATACTACAGGTATCTGAAACAGAAATATATTTTAAGAGTGCCTAAGAAGACATTTAGAGAACCTTTCTGTACAATATTATAGTCACTTAATCACAGCTTTCACTACAAATAGCTTTTTACCTTGGCAAATATTCTTTTTCATTCCATAGTTGAAATTAGAGTTGCAGAATAAAGGCTATTGCTAGGTTTTTTATTACAGCCTTCCTGCCTTCTCCTAGTTTGAATAGATTCAATTAAGCAGAACATTCAGAGGACTTGCAGTGGGAAGTGATGGTGCTACAGAATTGTTACAAGATCACTTAAACCTTGGATGTACTGTATATTCAGGGTGCTCCGAATGGGGGAATGATGTAATTGTTTTGCTGCCTATTAGCTTACTTATTTGAATGGCACAGCTATTTCATTCGTTCAGTTTTAGTTATGTTCCTGAGATGCTTGGTTATCTTGGAGATAAATAGTTTTGAGAGGGAGAAGCAAATAGATTGTGTTTTTTGTGTTCCTAGCATTCCATTGGGAATCTACGTTTTCTTTAATCATTTCTCCCTGCTATTTTGTGAGTAGGTTTTTTCTGTTTGCTTTTAAAATGCATTCTTAGGAGACGGTCAAAACAGTTCATAGGAAGAAATGTGTAAATGTTTTAGCACTTTGAAAAAGTGCATTTTCTGGAAAGTTAGAGGATGTTAGGTATTTCGAAGGAGGCTCCCATATGGCATCATGAGTCGAACATGGTGTCAAAGAAACTGTGTCAGAGTAAAGATGTCAAAATAAGATTTTGCCCGTCTGCAGCTCTATGAGACCTTTAGATAATCGTGACATTGTGTAAAAGGCATATGGATTACACTGTGTACTCCTCTGGCCCAAATCCTTTTTCCGTGTAATGCCATGACAGATTAATTAGCAGCAACATTCACAGCTGTAGGTGGGATGTTCCTGATAGCATAATGGCTGACACATTTCTTTGCACAGTCATTTGTTTTGCACAAGCCTTGAGTAATGTTTTCATAATGTTAAAAAATGAGGCGGCCAGGTGCAATAGAAAACATTAGTATCTCCTCTAAAACATTGGCAGTAAGTCATATGGATAGACACCACACCTGCAGTTATTCTTTTGGAATCTTTTTGTTTTGGACGATAATGTACTTGCTGATGTATGTTAAACCTGTCACGTAGTTTGTTATTAGCAATAAATAGTGTGTGGTGTGGTGTGAGCAATTCAGGTAATGTTGAGCATGACTGCGTCCCGTGAAAATCAGTGGATACTAAGGATCATTTACAGTGACCTTGACTTTCATGGAGTTTGATGAGGTGCAAGGATGGTTCAACTTCCTTGGAGTTACAACCAGGATTTGTTAATGCTTTGAACAGGTAAGAATGACATGGTTACTGTTGATTCAGAGATGATGTTTTTGTTCTGCAAGAAACAACAACTTCTACATGAATACAGAAGCCTCTTTTTTGGATTTTATTGACAAGATTTAGGGATAATACCCCAACCCAGGACTCTTTGGGTAACCTCTCTATCACGTGAATAGCGTGAATATTGTCAATGAATAGCGACTTTCAATAATGGAGGGTCTCAAAATTACTGAAATTGACCCACAGCTGAAATTGAGTAGGCATGCGGTGTAATGTCTCCTGATAGTTGGAAATATGCGAGGCTTGGACATTTAAGCTCTCTTGTATGGTAACTGGGACATAGTCTGCTTTGTAATAGAGGGTTGCTCAAACAAGAACAGTCTAGCACAAAGTAGGTTAAAGTTCTTATGAGATGGAATATGGAAGGTGAAGCTTCAAGCCAGTTTTGAATGTGGGTGGGGGTTTGCATTAGGAACCTGGAATCTAAGTCTAAAAATAGTAGGTGCTTCAGTCTCCTTTGGTTGGAAAAGGGGATTTGATGGTAACAACCGAAGGAGTTTCTATGCTAGATGCAGCAAGTTTAGTTTCAATGCCTATATCTCTATACATATTTTTATGGATTTAATAACAATATGAAAGAACACAAACTATTGATAGTGGTTAGATTTTCAGAAGGTTTCGACCAAGGACTGATTCTCCAATGATGGCCACTAATGCAAATTCAATCAGCCTATAAAGAAGATCTCAAATCACAAGGATTTTATAAAGAACAGTCAAAATTTGGTAAAATAATACTATCCTCAGAAGGCAAACTAAAAAGTTTCATAGCTTCTTGCTGGAATGGAAAATGGAAGATGAGCAAGTGAAAGAAACAATGATATGCTGGGCTAAGAATTTTGGTTATACAGTAGGACCCCCATATCCACTGATTCAGTTATCCATGGTTGGCAGAGGAAAAAATTAAATAAATAATTCAGCAGCTGCAAAGCAAGCTACTGTCACAAATAGTGGCTGTAAAGCAAGCTACTGTCGTAAAACAGCAGCTATAAAGCAAGCTACTGTTGTAAAACAGCAGCTGTAAAACAAACTACTCTCACAAAACAGAAGTTTAGGGATTTTTGGTGTTCTCTCTTATCCATGGTTTTCATTATCCACGGCAAGGTCTGGAACTAATCCCCAGTGGATATCGTGGTCCTACTGTACAATTGAGCTAGACAAATGGCAAAAGCTATGGAGTATTAACAGCAAATTAACTTTGGCAACATCTTATAAAGAAAACTTATATAAAATGTTTTATAACTAGATTAGTGAAAATGTTCACAAATCTGTCTAATAAATGTGGGACATGTAAGAACCATGATGGGACATTATCATGTATGGTGGTATTGTGTGAGGGCTAAGAAATGCTGGGTTAAAATACATAGATGGCTTAAAGAAATAACTAAACTGAATATAGAATTTAAACCAGGGATGTTTTTATTAGGTATTATGCCAGAAAATGTCAATATATAGAAGATAGATATATTATATTACATATTCTGACTGCAGCCAGAATAGTAGGGACCCAAATGTGGAAAAATGAAAATACACCTAAGGGGGAAGCAATTGTACAAAAAAATTTAGACTGTCCTGAGATGGATAGAATGACAATGACAATTAAAGAAAAAGAGGATTCTGAATATTATTTGACATGGAATAGATTTTACGACTGGTTTGAGAGAAGAAATAGTGCATTAGGTGGAGTTGAGACATGATGTATGACATTTGGAACCTTTTCATTTTGTTTGATATCTGTGTTATGCAAAGCTGATTTGTTGATTGAAATAAATAATTAAAAAATATTTCAGAAGGTCTCCAGTTCTTGAATCCTAAGCCCATTTCTTACAGGCAAAACTCCTGACATCTTCTACCGATTTCATTGGGAGTAGGATTCAAATGATGCGGCTGGGTGGTCAAGCAATGCATCAGCTAAAAAAGTTTAATCGTCCTAAAACCACAGAGCTGGAAGGGATAATCAAGTCCAGCCACTGTTAAAAAGGCACAGTGAGGAATTGTACTCACAATCTCTGGTCCCACAGCCAGAGACCTAAGTCACTGAGTTACCCCGAAGTTTAATGGCTTGGGTAGGCAGTATTAAGAGTGGAATGCTAGACATGCCTTTGCAGAAATATCTCCCACTTAGTTCAGTAAGGCATTTCCCCAGGAGAATATGCAAGAATTGCAGTCTTAAGCAGGCTTGTTACTTGAGTTCAGAAATGATAATTCTTGTCAATATTCTTTGGTGTTCATCAGAGCTGGGAAGGAAGAAAAAACATGGATCCATCCAGGTAATTCACTGTCTGGACAGCATCTGTGGAACAAGCCCTTTAATTGCAGAAATCTCCATATTTTTAGCTTTTGGGAGTAAGTCACAGAAGGATAGCTTAATTGTACTGTGAAAATAGTATTGTAATTATTTTTATCAGAGAACTAAACCTAAGGCAAAAGGCTATCTCAGCTGGTGTCTCGCCAGACGGTCAGATTAAAATCTGTTGCTTGTAACTATTTTTGAGTTTTGTCTTGCTATCACACTCTTAATTGAATTACAAGTTCAGACCTTAAAGACACAATTATTTTAAGAACTTACCAGGGCTATTAAAACGGATGCTGACTTCTTGGTTGCAGGGTTCCCTTAGCCAGTTCAGTTATAAATGCATGCATTTTTAATGGAATAAAATGTAGATGTTTAATTCAAAAATATATTGTACTGTACAGTTCATAACAAGTAAGGTGGATAGAAATCATTGGCCCATAAAAACACTTACTGGCCTTTCTAGTAAACAATCACAAAGGGGGGGGGAGAACAAGAATACAAATCTTTCTCATCTAGTCATCTGAAAGCAACATTTGCTACTGTGATTTAAAAGGATGGCTGTGCACTTCCTCCTTGGTTGTCAGCAAGAGGTATATTGCTATCTGAAAGAGCACGTCCTCAGTGGATTCTGCAGTGCTCGACCTAAATAAGCAAGTTGTATTTTTGGTAGACATTCTTGGACCAGTTATGGGAGTCTAGGCTTGTTGCACATGATCATGTCCATTAGACAAGCAAGAAATGAGTGAAACCTGAAATCTGGTGCATGCATCAGTTGCATTGACTGGGTGTTTCAGAAATTTCTCAAATCCCTCAAATATGTCCTGTACAAGCCATGCCCAAGGTCCTTCCATATGCTCCTAGCTCTCTCTCTCTCTCTCTCTCTCTCTCTCTCTCTCTCTCTCTCTCTCTCTCTCTCTCTCTCTCTCTCTCTCTTTAACTTCTGGCTCCTTTTCTCTTCAAATTTTCAAGCCTTCTCTTTTTAAACTCTATTTCGGGCTTCTGTTTTTTCCCCCTTTTAAAATTCTTGTTTGTTTTGCGTAGTTTTACATGCTGTCACTCTGTTGTCCATTGTCATTCCTGCCCATGTATTGAGAGGTTAATGGTAGGTAGAGAAAATGCTTTGGTATATAAATGGTTATATTGGGTTTGGTTCAGTGCCTAGACATTATGGGACTAGGGAATATGACTAGATGTAAAGGAAGAGCTTTAATCAGAATCATGCTGATTTGTCTTTTTGGAGTATTATACCCAGAATTCTCTGCCTGGGGAATTCTGGGAATTCTAGGCCAAAAACATAAATCTGTCTGCCTCTACTTCAAGTTCTCCGTAGATTGGAGATTACTTTTTCCATAAGTTTCAACACAAAGTGCAAAACAAAATAAAGGAAGGGAAAGACATTTGGCACTTTAAAGGCTACCTGCTATATTTTAATGTAAGCTTTCGCAGAATGTGCCCCACTTCTTTGGACATATGAGTTACAGTACAGGCACTGCATGGTAAAACCTTCACCAAAGAAACAGTGGTGGTTGGTTATATATCACACCTAGAAATGATCTGAGGTCCCTGCTTGCTCTTCATTTCTTTTTGAAGCCTGAAGTTCTGTACACAGCAGCAGTGATTAAAGGAAACAACAGAGGAACAAGTTTTCATGAACTGCAGCTCAATGAATAGATAGATACTACGAAGTCTAAGGTTTCACATGTTTGGCAGGCTTTGAACTGGACCACTGCCTGCCTCATTCATGGCTTGAAGAAAGGTAGCACCCCCATGAGTTTTAATGGTTATCACAGAGGAAGGATACATCTCTTGAGTCTCTTTTTCCTTGTAGGGATATCAGCAGGTTTCTCAAAGTTCCAGCTTTAGCTCTTGCATACTAAGTCTTCTTGGTACGTCTGCTTGTTAATCAGAGCTGGGCTTTGCTGCATCCTGCGCCTGAAGATGACGAGTGAGACCTCGTCGAAACGTCGCCAAAACAACCAGATTTCTACACGGGAAGAAACCCGAATCCACCCTAACATGCATACCTATACCCGTGAAAATCTACGAAAACATATATATATATGCATCCCATGTAGAGATGGGCACAAGATGCCGATCCGGCGTTTCGTGCTGATTCGTTCCACTGGTTAGGCACCCACTTGGAGGCGATGCCCAGGAAGGCACAGCAGGAAAGGCAAGCAGGGCATAGAAGTGCCAAAGACCACTTTGGCTGATAATCAAGCTGGCACAAAATGCCGAACCAGTGGTTTGTGTCCATCTCCAATCACATGTTAATAATTTCATGAGAAGTATTAAGATGCAATCTGATATCGGAATCAATCATTATATGTCGAGCTTCAGGACTTCCCTAGCACTGCTCTAGCACTTTTTTTTCCAACTCACTTCCATAGAACCCAATTGTAATAGCAGAGAAGCAAGCCCCTTCTCCATTCACATCACCATGGGTGGGCGGTATAAAAATCAAATAAATAAATAAATAAATAAATAAATAAATAAATAAATAAATAAATAAATAAATAAATAAATCTGCTTTGGGGACAAGTTTGAGTAAGCATAGGGAAAATGTTATCTATGCTCTTGCTGAATTTAGTTTCATGGGTTGGGACAGAATTTCAGCAGCCAACTCAAGTTTCACTATATTGTCCATCGCTCTATTTAGTATCTTACTGTCCCAGTGCCAGCAGTGTAGCAGAAGCATCTGAAATGTGGATTTATTGAAGAGTGCTGAAAATTGGTTGGATTGCATGAGTAACCCATGAAAAGCATGGAAGCAACTAAGTAAAGATGAGAAAGTGATTAGATACTTGAAATGCAGGAGATTGGAATATTTTCATCAATTAATGATAAATGGAAAGTACAGATTGTTACAACGGATCATTCAAGGAATAATAATTCAGAAATAAGAACTTAATAGCTGAAGAATCTGGGGACGTGGACTGATCTCAGCAGAACATAACTGTTTGGCATTGCACATTCAAAGTTAGTATAGTAGGATTGCTGTATCTCCAGGGGATCGGTGCTGGGACCCCTGTGGATAGTGAAATCCCCAGATAAGAGCAAACACTCTTATCCGGGTTGATAGCAGTGATAGGGGTGGTAGGGTGCTGGGGCAAAAGCTTTCACCCCTGACGCCCCACCCCACCCCAATGGCAAGGAGGGAAGAAAGTTTTCCCCCTTTCTCCTTGCCACTGCCACTGCGGGCCAGCCATCCACCCTCCAGACGGGTGGAGGACCCGCCACCCCTCTGGAGAGTGCCTGGCTGGCCACAGTGGTGGCGGCGAGGAAGGACGGAAGGCATCAGCGGCAGTAAGTTTTATTTTTAATTTTCCTCCCTCCTTGCTGCCCCTCCCACTGATTCTCAACCACGGATAAGTGAATCCACATTTGTGAATCAGCAGATGTGGACGTCATACTGTATATATATATATCAATAGAAAAGAAGTGGGATGAAATATACTTGAGTCTGTCTGTCTGTCTCTTTTTGTGTTCTTCTCCAGAATTCAGAATAATCTTTATATGGCTGTCAGGTAAGTTTCCATACAAATGCTTGCTAGGTCAAGAGCACTTGGTTCTAGAGATGGGCGTTTTGTTTTCGAAGGGGACTGGTTCCAAAACGAAACAAGCCGGCACATCTGGCATTCGGAATGCAGTCCCACCCTCCAGAATGAAATCAACCACCAACTTACCTTCCTTTGGGTCGCGCAGGGCGAAACTCCAATCATAAGTGGTTAGGCAGCAAAATAGAAAGTAGGGCCAAAAGATATAACCCTTTATGCTTACATTCATATGTAGGTGAAAGCAGGTAGTCAAATTCTTGCATTAAGGCTTATTCAAAGCCGAGGTCCTGGGGTTAGGTCCATTGCTCAGTTTTGCTGTTGGAAGGCGTCACATGCCCTCGAAGGATCCAGTTTGGATTGCTTGTATTATTATTTTTTATTTAGCATCTCTGGAGATGTTTGGTGATGGACATGATTTAGGAATTGCATTTAGCTAACTTCGATAAATGCTAGTTGTGTCCATACCTAGCCTCTGTTATACAGTATATACACTGGTTACATAGGACAAGACTGCTGTTATGTTCTCTACATGATCTACAAGAGTTTCCAGTTTGGGCGTTGTAACCCCCAAGGGAGTTGCAAGATCTTTTCTGGACGGTTACCATGGTTATTTTTGTTGCAATTATAATTATATTTATTATACTAAATATGGTATATTTTAATCCGCTTGCCTCACAGATAGATAAATTTAATCTGAACTGGAATTGCCGGCTACCTAGAATTCTTGGTTATTTCTGTATTGCTTTGGGTGGATTTTCCTTTTATGCATGCACATCTCCTACCGCCTCTGAAAAAAACCTCTCTCATTCATTTCTCTTTTCTCCTCCACATTTACCTTTGGAAGTTTCAGACAAACAATAATAATAATGCAGGATTCATTAAGGGCCAACTCCACTAATTTGGCATGTGCTGATTTGTACATGGAGTTGCACAGGGACAATTTAGCTATTTGTTCTTACTGTTTGTGGTTGTATAACCCTCTCTTACACAGCCAGTTTCCTAAATGTGTCATTAATGGTGGCAACTTTCTGTTTTGTCTTGATATGCACATGCTTGACTCTTTACTGAGTACGTAAGAGCAAGTAGAATTCCCAGAGGAAACCCCAGAGAAACACAATGACTCAGCACAGCCAAGTTAAAAGTAAAACTTGAACTTAATTTATTAAAGAAAATAGGCACTCATTGGCAAACAATATAAACACACCATAGCATAACATACAGAGAAAAAACACAGCACATACAGAGAGGCATAACTTGACTTACAGCAGGTCTAGCAGAGTAACAGAGTAACGGGGTAAGCAAAGTGAGCAGAGTGACCTGACATAGTATCAGAGTTAACTGACCTATATCAGGCAAAGTCTTGCTCTCAGCTAGTTCTTGATATACTGACTTTTAACCAATCAAGCGGCACCATATCATTAGCTAATTATTTTTATCTCAGCTGAATTACATCTTGAGCTTTACATTGTAACTCTTCACAGAAATAGTTACAAAAATTACAAAGAATATTAAATTTTAACACTCAAACACAAATTGTAATGGAAACATATATTGACAGTTTTTTGTAGGTCATGGTTAAATCTCGAGTGATGCTCGAATGCAGTGAGGTAAAATCTTCTCTATGAACTTGCGTATTTGCACCTCCCAAATCAATAATTGAAATACAGTAGGACCTCCGTATCCACTGATTCATTATCCACTGATTCAGTTATCCACGGTTGGCAGAGGAAAAAATAAATAAATAATTCAGCAGCCGCAAAGCAAGCTAATGTCATAAAGAGCAGCTGTAAAGCAAGCCACTGTTGTAAAACAGCAGCTGTAAAGCAAGTTACTATCACAAAACAGTAGTTTTGGGGACATTTTGGCATTCTCTCTTATCTACGGTTTTCATTATCCATGGGAGGGCTTGGAACCAATCCCCAGCAAAATTACTACTTATGCAATTTGGTTCTCCAGGTAAAAAAGTAAAAATAAAATGCATATGGCAGGGGAAAGTGCATGCAAAAACACACCATATAAGGGGAAATTCCTTGGGAAGAATTAACTGGATGCAAACAGATTCAAGCATTAGTAAATACATTTGAAAATGTTCGTGAAAATACATACAGATTTTTATGCTGATTTAAGGAACAGAATTTGGGTGAAAAACATAAGGCCAGAAAAAAAGACAGACAAGAGCAAGCAGAAGCTAAATTAACCGATTAGCCCATTGCTAAGGGATGACGAGGCACCCCTAGGTAATTTTTCAACTTATGCTATCCAATTTTCAGGATGGTTGTGGGGATGAAATGAGGAGGAGAAGTCTGCATCAGCACATTGGCAAAATTAAAGAGGAAAAAAGAAGGCAAAATTATGTGGCACTTTTGTAGGCATTGTGAGCTTTTGTGGATCAAAACCCGCTACTTCATAGATGAGATCAAATTAAAAAAACAAATAGGATTTCTCTTCAAGGGGAACAAAGTGGCTTTTGTGCTGTGATAAATTAATCTGTTTACACAATGTGATGGATAGTTGTTAATGGTTGGTAAAAAATTTCCCTGCACACACTTGAGGCCAGGGATACATGTGTTCTTTGCATAGCTGCTCTGGAGTACATGTTTGTACATCAGAGCTGTCAAATGTGGTGGTTTATTTATTTATTTATTTATTTATTTATTTATTTATTATTATATTTATACCCCGCTTATCTTTCGTACGAAACTCTGTTCTGATATGATAGGTAGATATGGTCCACAGTGGTGTCTGAATCAGCAGTTATATATTGCTTTACACAGAAAATGGTTGCCTGCTTTAGTCCAAAGCACAACGAACGGAGAACAGATATGTTGCCCTACTCACACTTTAAATAGAATAGATTACCGTATTTAAATAAAATTGAAGTAGATGAACTAGATTTATTTTTCCCTAAAGAGACCACTCCAGTTCAGATTTCCATTTAGATTTATTTGGCATGGTAACAATAAAAATATCAATAAAAGGAGACCTCGAGTAGCATGGTTGGGAGGCAGCTAAAGATTTGCTGTGGCAAGGAAATTAGGTGCCTACCTTACATCATAATTTCTGGTAGTAGTAATGAAGGTTATATGATTAGCATGTTATTTCAGCTAAAATGCCAGCACTAGGTAGAAAAAAGACAGCAATGTTGGGAAAGGTTGAAGGAAGCAGGGAAAAAAGAGGAAATGAGATGGATTAACTCCCTAAAGAAAGTTACACCCATGAGTAGAGACGTGAAGGTCCGGGGGGGGAAGGACAAAATTCAGAAAAAAAAGTTTTTCCCAAAAATTGATAAAATTTTAAAAAAATGATTGTGGAATGATGATGAATACACTATTTTAAGATGATGAATAAACTATTTTAAGACAGGGTGTTCAAATATTTTCCAAATCATTTCTAAAAAATATCATTGAAACGTAATCCCACTCCCTTCTATACATTCCCCCAATCTTCAATTCTTTTCATGAGAATGAGGTTTTTATTTTATTTTATTTTTAACACTGTGGAGAGGAAATGGGAATAGTTGTTAAATCTGGATTTTTTAACATTGTTTTGTAGAGATGGTTTTTTTTGTTCCACATAAACTAGTAAACAGTTCAGGAGATTGTTACTCCATTTGTTACTTACAATTATGAATAAATATTATTTTAAAAGTAAATTCTGCTTTTAATAATTGTTTGGATACAGTATATTTTAATATGCTAGTCATGATACTTTTATGCCAAGTCAAATTGTTCATAGTCATATTTTATGTTCCTAAAGTAACAGAATGACTTTCAAGCTGTAAAAGCGAAGGGAGTGTTAATGTAGTATTTTTTCAATTTTTCTGAAAAATTATGTTGCCCCCCCAAAAAACAAACAAACAAACAAACAAAACAGAAAAACCCAGATTTTTTTTTTCTGAATTTCAAAGTTTCCAGAAATTTTACATCTCTACTCATGAATCTGCAAGAGTCTGCAAGAGCTAAGCAGCCCTGTTGAGGGTAGGACACTCTGGAGATCACAGATTCATATGATTGCCATAAGTTGTACATGTAGATGACTTGGCAGTTCATAACAACAATAGGTAAAGAAAATATTTATATTATTGGTTGGTTTTAAAGTATTTTTGAATGCCATTATTGGCACATACTGGTAGTGGATGCTAAAAAGTGGAATGACTCTGGATGTATGCAGATGTTGCTTTTTTCTTCTTCTAGAGAAGTGGTTTCCGAACTCGAGTAACCCAGGTGTTCTTAGACTGCAGTTCCAAGTTATGCTGGCAGGGGTTTCTGGGGGTGCAGACCAAGAATGCCTGGATTATCCAAGGTTGAGGACCAAGGTTCTAGAGGTCTTTGCACACCATTTTTAGAGCCCAGCTTTGTTACTTGAATAGGCCAGTTAGAGTCCTGCTGAATCTCTTGGCATCATATCTAGAACACTATTTTGCCAAGTATAACAGCTAAGAGTATTATAGTCACCTCTAGGTTCAGTTCATACCCAGAACTCTGTTGGTAGAATTGTCAGGGCTTAGAACAGTGGTTCTCAACCTGTGGGTGCCCAGATGTTCCTGGACTGAAACTCCCAGAAATCCTGGCCAGCTCAGCTAGTGAGGAAGACTCCTGGGAGTTGCAGTCCAGGAACATCTGGGGACCCACAGGTTGAGAGCCACTGGCTTAGAACATGTCTTCAGCACTCATTATTTGAGAGCTGCATAATCTAGATTCCCTTTGGATCTCTTTGTTTTACAGCATCTCCCTCCGCAAATGTAAAGTTTCAGAAACATATATGCAGATAATTCTTTTTTTTTTTGTCTCTCTGGAATTCTCCTAACTACCTGCTACTTAGTTATGCTTCCCCTTTTTTTCAGTCTCCTCTCCCAAATCCATTTTGTTGAATGTTCTGACACTTGGTCATTTGAGGCTATTGCCTCATTTCCCCCAGTGGTAGGACTAGCTGTGAGCTTAGGGCGTTTATACACGACCACTAAACTCCGGGGCAAATGGCTCCCAGCTCCGGAGATTAAAAATGTTTACCCACCAGCTCCAGAGTTAACAGGAAATTAAGTGCGATCCCGCCCACTTTAGCGCGTCCCAGCGCAGCTTTCAGGTACCTGCTTTTTGGATGTGACAAATATTTGATCCGGTGTAAGGATAGCGAGTGCCGGGCTCTCCTGGCTTCTGTTTGTTCTTTTTTTGCACCCCGCCCCTTTAAGAGATCTGAATGCTGCCAGGAACAAAACGGAGGTAAACCGGCATTCTTTTCTTTCTTTTTTCTCCCTCCCTCACGCAGCCAGCAACCAGGAAGTGCGGAGGGGGGTGGGGACAGAGGAAGAGCGACAAACCCCTAAGATCTCTGGTCCGAATTTAAGTGGCCAGCGGATCTTAGGGGTCGTGTAAAAAGGCCCTTACTTTAGCAATGGAGGTATAGCTGGATCAGGAACAGAGACTTATAGATTTGATTTTAGCCGCCTGGGGAATTCTGAAAGTTATAGTCCAGAAACTGATCCTTATAGAAGAGTTGGCAATGTGTGATCTCTCTCTCTCTCTCCTCTCTCTTTCTCTCTGTGTAAGCTATCATCATCATTATTACTGGAAAGTAGAAGTGGGATGGAAGGCTCTCCCTCAAGAGCCAGGAACGAGGCCAAGAGTATCTATGGACTGTTGAGCACCGTTGTGGGCCAAGGAGGATAACTGGAGAGCTCCTGAGTATCCCTTGCAGGCAGATGGGGAGTTCTGTTTTCTCATTTCTTCCTCTGTTCTGCTTTTTCCATGGTTCTTAGAAAGCAGGGCCAGCTCTATTATTAAGAAAAGCAAGGCATTTGCTCCAGGGAAACGGTTCTATCATGAAAGGGCAGCAAATTTTCAGTTCTTTAATGGGTGGTGATTTCATTTTTATTGCCAAGGAAAGGTAGAGGACCTTGTGAGATGTTCTGTTTTGTGGGCCAAAATAACTTGGCTGGCTGTGAACCTTGGCTTAAGCCTGAGGGTTACTGTTCATTGCTCTGCCGAAATCAAGATTTTTCAGGAGCATGTGGATGGAAATGTTGAAGGCAAGATAAAGGAGACATTTACTGTCAGTATATTCTATTGTGCCTTTGCACTGAAAATGTTAAAAAAGTAGGGTGGGTGAGACTCAAAAGCCACTGACTCCTGTATCCTTGATAGAAGGCCGCTCTGTATGCATAATACAGTGGTACCTGGTATAAAGGAATTAATTTGTTCCAAATGAAATTCTGTTAAGCAAATTTTCCTTTATACAAATTTCCCACAGGAATACATTGAAAACGGAGTAATCCCGAATCGTGACCATTTTTATGTTGTACAGATTCGCCCCATAGGCAATTCTGTTAAGGAAATTTCCCCTATCTCCGAATTTTTTATGTTGTACAGATTTTATGTTATACAAACCTTTTGTTATACGAGGGTCCACTGTATAGTGTTTTGGATTCTGTGGCAGTTATAGCTACTACCTTGAATACTTTGTTGCAGTTCCAGAAACCCACTTGGTTATGGGCAGTTTACTGCAGTGAGTTATATTGTATAACTTATGCACACACAAATCATCAACAGTCTTGTGGCTGAGATTTTTTTCTTCTTTCACTAACTGGCAGTCAATCCAATGTCTCAATATAATTACGAAAAATGATTAATAAAAATGAAAGCATGTGCAAATCTAGCCCAGAGTCGAAGTGTGATTTGCATGAATCATGTTTAATTAATTTTCTGCATGTTCCTGTATTCAGTCACAGAATAATCAAAGTTTCTTTTTTGACACCATTGTACATTAATATTTTAATCACTTCCAGTGATATGAACAACTGGAGCAATTTTGCCTTTTGTGTAGAACTCAGCATTTGCAAGGAACACACTGGATGGGTTGTGTTGCTCACTAGTTCATTTTGTGCTGATATTGGATTTTAAAATGCAGATAACTCACCAGCTCTCCTTTTGGGACATCTGGGGTTGATGGTTGCCTAATACATTTAAACTTGACTCTCCTGCATAGGCTGTGGTCTCCAATTACAGGCTCATCGAGATATTTAATGATGCATTCTAGCAATGCTTGAGTGTTCAGCAATACCTCTTGAAGGTAAAGTCAGAGAGAGAATGGAAGTTCTGGCAATTTTTCCAAGTGGATGTAATGAAGAAGGTGTCTGTAAGGATGGTGCGAGAAGTCAAAGACTGAGGGATGACAGTGTGAAATGTTTCTGATAGTGTTTTTCCTCATTAGTCAGAAACCCTGACCTCAGACTTTGGAAGAATTCATGCAGATCTGTTTACGTGGAATCTTTTAAGAATGGAAGCTTCAGAAAGATCCTCTGGCAAGTGATGCCCTTGTACCTGACCAAATGGGCAGTACCGCACATGAGCTGGACAAGAGACTTGATGCCTTATAAGCATCTCTTTGAGAAAAACCTCTTGCAGGTAGTTGATTTGCATTGTACATCGGTCTCCTCCAACATAGTGCCTGCCCACATTTGATAAACTACAGCTTCCATCCCTACCATCAGGCTGCTGTGATACCTTAGGGCAGGCATGCCCAAACTTCGGCGCTCCAGATGTTTTGGACCACAGCTCCCACAGTCCTTTGTCATGGGCAATCTAAACTTAGAATTCTGGGAGTTGTGGTCCAAAACATCAGGAGGGCCAAAGTTTGGACATGCCTGCCTTAGGGCTTCCTCACATCTATTAATATTTTCCTCTGTGTGTGTGTGTGTGTGTGTGTGTGTGTGTGTGTGTGTGTGTGTGTGTGTGTGTGTGTGTGTGTGTGTGTGTGTGTGTGTGTGTAGCTGATGCTATATAAGCAACCACACAGTCTCAGGGATTTTGGTATCAGGATGTACAGTCACTTATTGATTTGCAGGCATGATTAGTAAATTCGTTTTTCATAAAATGTAAGAGAAATGCTAATCTGCAAAGTAAGGGATTTTGTCCAACTATGGAAATTGAGCAGATGCTTATCCCACATGAATTTGAATTCAAGCTTTAGAACTGAGATAATTTTAACATACTGAAAGTGCAACACTGTGCAATCCCTGGGGTGGTTCTTCTCCTCAAACCTGTTGCATGTTCTGACTTCTTCAAAGCAGTGCTCCAGATGGATTATTTTTTTAAGAAGGCTCATTTTTTTAGGTGTGTGTTGAGCTGTTTTTGAATGCTGTTATTAACAGATGGCACAATTGGTTCATTATATTTGAGCGCTCTACTTTGGGGAAGCAGCAAAACTGTTAGGGAATCAGTCTTAATAACAAAACAAAACACCTGTAGGAAATGCCGTTTTTGGTTATGACCATGCACTTGAACCTGGAATATGCTGAACATAAAACAAACTCCAAATTATATTATAGCTTTTGTGAGTTTTTCAGGCTGTTTGGCCATGTGCTGGAAGTTTCTCTTCCTGACATTTCGCCAATCTCTGTGGCTGGCATCTTCAGAGGGCAAGGAGCTCAGGGAACTCACAACAGCTATCAGATCCCGGCTGTGAAAGCCTTGGAGAATACACCCAACTTATATTTTTGTGATACTGCCTAAATGCCCTAAGAACAGCCGATCTCGCTTGATTTCTGAAGCTAAGCAGGGTCGGCCCTGGTTAGTACTTGGATGGGAGACCACCAGGGAATACCAGGTGCTGTAGGCGCCTGGAGTAGGAACTGGCAAACCACTCCAGTACTCCTGCCAAGAAAACTCCATGGACATGGAGTCACGAAGAGTCGGTCATAACTGTAACGACACAACACACACATATTTTTGTGGGACATGCAGCCTGTTCCTATATTGCACGAAGTCTGCATATTCTCATCTGACTTCAACTTTTTGTGTTATTGGATCCTTTTCGAGACATTGGAAATCTTAGTCTCTTTGAGCACAAGTCCCATCATCTGTACAGAAAGCAACATTGTTTTTTTAAGGCCATAGCTGGTTTTGAGTGATGTGTGATGAACATGCAGCCTATGTCATATATCAGAGGTGTGTGTGTTTTCCTTCCATGTGGCTGCAGAGCATCCCTTGAAAGTATTGGGGGCAAGGAGGGGGCATGTTTATGTACTGTTGAGCCTTGTGGTGACTGTGTCTGTGGGTTGCTCAACAGGAGAGAGTATTCTGCATGGCTGTCCCTTATTAGGAAGCAAAACAAGTTGGGGAGCCGTGTCGCCATCACAAAAACCAAATACAAAACTAGACTAGGTAATACCTTTAGGCTACTAGTAAAATAACAAAAAAAGTTGCTACTATTTCAAGGGCAATACCTTTTTCCTCAGAGAACTGTACCAAAAGTTGAATCATGGCAAAAGATGGAATTGACAGCAATTAGTTCTTTGGTGTAAAGTTTTTGTAAAGACAACCTGTACCTTTAGATGCAGCTTCACAACATCTCTGCTTCTTGCTTCACCTAAGAAATTACCTGGCATTAGAGAGGTTTTTCGGGCATCGTTTTTTGGCACCCGGCAGGAAAGCGTTCCCACGGCCACGGGGAGCCCTCCCAGGGCTGGGCGCCACCGGTGCTGGCAGCAGGCCTCCAGGTAGAGCCGTCGCGCAGCTGCAGGGAGCCCTCCCGGGGCCAGGCGCTGCCGGAGCCGGTGGCAAGCCTGCTGGGAGAATGATCCCGTGGCCATGGGGAGCCCTCTCGTAGCTGTGCACTGCCGGAGCCGCCGGCAAGCCGGCCAGGAGAAAAGTCCCACAGCCATGGGAGCGCTCTCCTGGCCAGTTTGACGGTGCCGGCGGTGCCCGGGAGGGCTGGGGGAAGATTTTAAAAGCCCACACTTCCCCCCCATCAGGTGGGAGGAGAGAACGGGCTTTTTAAATCTTCTCCCCTCCCAAAGCTAGCACCGAGCAGCTACTGGGCGCTGGCTCCGGGAGGGAGGAAGTGGGGGAGAGAGCACGGGTGGGGAAGATTCCTTTCAGACCCCCCTTTGCCCCTCTGCATGCAGAGGGGAGAAGGGGGGGACTCAGCTTCCCCGTGAGGCTCAGGCAATCTCCTCCACCCTGGGTGACAGCTGCCTGGCTGTCACCCTGGGCGGAGGAGATTGGATGAACGAACTGAACATTACCAAACTAATTTGTTCCGGATCTGTTTGGTTCGTGCCCAAATTACTTTGGGCTCCGTTATTCATTCTGTTACGTAACGGAATGAATAACAGATAACGGAACAATTTTTTTTTCATTTTGTGCCCATCTCTACCTGGCATTTATTTTCATCTTGCCAAGAACTTTACATCTATACGAACTAACTCATGGTAATTCCATCTTTTGCCATGCCCATGCTTGAATGTTTGGTACAGCTCTGAGGAAGAGGGTGTTGCCCTCAACATATTAGCAACCTTTTTGTTATTTTACCAGTGGCCAAAAGGTATCACCTAGTCTAGCTTTGTATTTATTTTGAGTGGCAGAATTGAGAAGTTCTGTTGTTTCTGAAAATTAGATGTGAAAATTTGAAACCATGCAGTGTTATAAAAACATCTGTAATTTAAGTCCTGCACATTTTTATCTATGTGGTGGGCAGTCCTCCCTCCCCAGAATAGGTGAGCTGCTTAATCAAGAAGGGAAGCATAGCTTAGATGCAGAACACTGAACATGCATGCATGTGTATATGTATTTATACATAGTTATAACTTCCTTGGGTTTTGCCTCTTGCCAGAGACTTAAAAGAATAATGCAAACAGGGAATTCTTTAATGTAAACTGATACTTTGAAGTTATTCACCATTTTATGGCTGAGGCTCCATTCAGTGCATCTTCTCTCTCTCAGCTTTGTTCCCTTGCCCCTGAGTGCCTGTGGAGAGTCAGATTCCGGTCTTGCCAATTCCATCAGAGTGCCACCTGGTTTATTCAGGAGTTAAAAGAAAAAACCATTAGAAACTCCATTCCTGCTATTAATGGCTTCAGGACAATTGCAATAGAGGGATGAAATACATTTTAGTGTAAGTGCTTCTCAGATGGCCAGTGCCTGAAGACCGAAACCCCCAAAGCCTTGCACTTTTAACGTGGAATATTAGCTATTGAGTCAGTAAGAAGTGGCCCCAAGCTGACACTTCCAGTGAAATAGTATGGAAAATTCTTATTTCTTTTTTTCAGGGGCTATAATGCCCCAAATCCCCCAACAAGTATGCCAACTAGAGGATTCTAGGTCCTGCAGTTTAAAAAATACAACTTTTCCAAGCTTGTGAAAATAGTGACTTTTTCCCTAATGAAATCTGATGAGCACATGTCAGCAACCCCCCAGTACCTTATTCTGGCATATCTGTTTAAAATGGAAAAAATAATCATTGCAAATTATATTTGCAAAGGATTGTGGGGGGGCGTTGGGGGATTGTTTTGTTTATTGTCTTCGGGGAAAACCAAAACAGACATTGAAACCCGTGGCAGCAGATCTGTGGAGCTGGGCTGACCTCCTTTGACCACCACCACAGAGCCACACACTGAGATGCCACCTGCTCTCTGTTCATTTCTTTGTCAGGTCCAACCACATTCTACTACAAAGGCCTAGTTTAACAGGAACAAAATCTTCTCTTTTCCTTACCCAGACATATGCAAGGAACATTGGATCTGGAGATTCTTCGCAAATACAGGCAGCAAATGAGATTTTGTTTCCTGCCACTATCCTGGTCAGCAGAGATATTTTGTCCACATGTAGAGATGTAAATTTCATGACATATTGAAGCCATGAAGGAGGGGGGACTGGGATAATTAGTGGGTGGTAAGTTCTCACTCTCCATTTACCCCAAAGTTTTCAGAAATTTTAAATCTCTAGCCACACATGAAATTTGCATTGCTAAAAAATATACTATAATGACAATAAGAAGGGTAAATCATCTTCTCGCTATATGCTAAATGAATTAGTAGGCTGAATCCAGTAATAGTTCCATTTGTATGAGACACGTTGAAACTTTTTAGTTTTAAGTAGTAGGGCCATTTGTTTAAACAGTCCTATGCTAAATAAGAGTAATGTTGGCTTGAGGGCTTTGGTTTGAACATAAGACCATAAGAACAGCCTTGCTGGAACAGGCCATAGCCCATCCAGTCCAGCATTCTGTCAAACACAGCGGCTCATCATTTGTTTCAGGGTATTCCCAAGCAGACATCTTTACCTACTTATGATTCCCTGCCAACATAGGAATTGTATTTTCTCCTCTTTTTAATCTGCTCTGTTATAAGAAGAAATAGGTAGAAAAATGAGCAGGCTTTCTCCTCCTCCTCCTGTTAATGGCTCACAAATAGAGATGGGCACGAAATATTTTTTTGTTTCATTATTCATTATTCGTTTTGTTACATAATGAAATAAATAACGACCCTGGGGGCAAATTTAACACAAACTGAACCTGAGAAAAATTGGTTCAGTTAGGTTCATTTCGTTAATGGGGGGGGTGGAGATGTCTCATACCTGGTGTTGGTCCGGAGATCCTTTTGCGCCGAGCTGCACGGAGGGAGCACGCAACTTGTTGGTGCCATCAAGGGACGTGGCGGGCTTGAGCCTCAGCCCAGCCCCAGGAGGAGAAATAAGAAGCAGGCCGTGTTCAGGTGGCCAGAGCAGCAGGGCTTCGAAGCCACCCCCCTTGCACCTCCCTCCTGTGGTCCATTATTGTGGGGCCAATCAGGAGGGGAGATAAGGAGGCCACACTTAGGCAGCCAGAGCAGTGCGGCTTCAAAGCTGCCCCCCTTGTGCCTCCCTCCTGCGGCCCGTTATCGGGGGCGATCAGGAGTGGAGATAAGGAGGCCGCACTTAGGCGGCCAGAGCAGTGTGGCTTCAAAGCCGCCCCCTTGCGCCTCCCTCCCACAGCCCGTTATTGCGGGATCGATTGGGGGTGATAAGAAGGAGGCCGCATTTAGGCGGCCAGAGCAGCGTGGCTCCGACGCAGATCCCCCTCTTTATTCCTCCCATGCCTGCTCGTAGGCACCTCCCCAGCTCCAACCAGGCCCCAGGGCCCGCAGTGGGCACTGGAAAAAAGTGGGTAAAAATGAATAACAAATTAAGAAAACAACAAAACAATTTTTTTCTGTGAAAATTCATGAAAAATGAAACGAAACGAAACGAACTCCTTAACGAAACAAAATGAAATGCTGTTTTTTCGATTCGTGCCCATCTCTAGTCACAAAGCTAGATAAGAAGATACAGTAGTAAGGAAATACTAAGACATCAACCTAAAAAGATCCATACAAAGAGCCTCACCCACCCCCAAGGTTCACCTACAAAAGATCACGTTTTTCCCCATTTCTAGCACACATGCACACACTAGCAATTTCCTCATTCCTTTCCATTCACTTTATGGAGTAGTTGGGAAACAGCTTGACGGGTGCATGTGATCTCTGTTTTTTTATTTGACCACTCTTGCATTGGCTGATGAAAAAAATCAGGGGCTGCTCTGAGAAGCTGTTTATGTAAAACTGAACCTGGCCCTTGAAAATTCATTTGGCATATGTGAGGGTGGAATGGAGGTTGAACTTTGAGGGGTCCTCCAATTGCATCATGGGATTCAGAATTTATGCATTAAGCAGGTAAAGTCTAGTTTCTGCCATAATTTTCCAGTCATTGTTAACTAATTTTTCTGGTCTTATGTGTGAATGAAATACTGTAGAAATAACCACACTGTGGCTTTTGGGTACTCGTGGCACAGTGGTGAAATGCCAAATAGTCAATCTGTTTTTTGTCTTCTATGGTTTTTCCATTTTGAAGCTCTTGCAGCTGTGGAGTAAAATCTGTTATGTAATAAGGGGCGTAGCAAAATTGAAAATGTTCCAACACAGAGCTTACCAGACTCCATGTTGCAAGGTCTTTCTGTTTTTCACACCCACACACTTGTCTGTTCTGTTACATCACTGCATTTTATAATTTGACGTGGACAGCTTCTGTTTGCCTCTTCCATGGCAAAACCTCATTTTCACTTTTATTGTTAGTAGAATTACAAAGTCTGCCTCCATTTGTCTTCGTTCAGAATTCTGTAGTGTGTGTGTATAGGTGTGTGAGGACACCTCCCTTTTTTAACATGTGATTGTGATGAAAATGTAAAGTGTAGGGAATCAATTTATTAATCTTCACAGGATCCTCTTGGTAATGCTGCCACCTTTTTTAAATCGTCGCCTTATGAACTGGGACAGATTCAGATGTATAATATAAAAATAATAATGAAGTTTATTGAGAAAATAAATAAATACAATAATGACTGACGTTGGTATGCGTTGCCTTAAACATAGAATAGATTAATTCAACTCTTCAAGCCTCCCTGTCTTTAATAACCAGTAAACAGTAAAGCCCTCACTCCCTGACTGAACTCTAACAGAGCTGTGCTCTCTCAGCACTCATTCTCAACTCTCAGCTCTTAACTCAACTCTCTCACAGACCAGGCTTCACCCTTTTTATACCATACAATCCCCTGCCCTCCTGCTGGGATTGGCTGATAATTTACATATGTATTTCTCCTGAATCCAGGGTGTTGTCACAATGTGTATGTGTACATACATACATAGACACCCATTATGGGTTTTCATATGAATCTACAGGATCACATAGACTTTGTGTTTATAACTACTTACAACCTTATGGGTTTACATTGGCACTATGTTTTCAGTGTTAGTTTCAATCACTCATAACTTTACATGGAACTTTACTCCCCTTTAACTGCTCACGTTCTCTTGTAGCTTTAATGTAACGTTATCTATTAATGCTGTAAGATGTCCCTCAATTCCCTGTTCTCAATACTTGAACATGTCTTCATTGTACTGGACTGTATATTATCCCTCATTCTGTAAGATGCCTTGAGTCCTTTTTCCAAGGAGAAATGTGAGGAAAAATACTCTAAAATAACTAAAATAAATAAATAGTCTGTGTTCTTCTAAATAATGTAATAGAAAAAGTATCCTTGATGTTTACCATATTTGTTTGTATATGTATGTATGTAGATAGATAGATAGATAGATAGATAGATAGATAGATAGATAGATAGATAGATAGATAGATAGATAGATACTGCCCCATTAGTGCAAGCACTACTCTGGATGATTTACAGAAAAACTAAAACTTAACAGTTTTAAGTACCTCATAAGAACAAAATTACAGTCAAATGACAATACTACTTCAACAAAAAACATGAATATAAATAACTCTTTAAAAGTCTGGAGTTAATTAAAACATTATTAACAGCTAATTAAACATAGCTACAAATAATTGACCAGCTTTCTAAAAATAAGAATAGAAAGAGCCTGGGGTGTCTCGGTCAACATTTTATTCCTGAGATTATGGATAACAGCCAAAAGGCATGATTCCTTGTGTTCACCTTTTTGCCTTCCCTTGTATAGCAACTTTTATCAACATGAATTAAGAGGAGTGGGTTTGACATATAGCTGATTTCTGGGAGAGACATTCCAAGAACTATTGAGATCCTAAGCCTTTAAAGGATTTTTAGGTCATAACAAGATTTGGGGACCAATTTAAAAATGGTGATTTCCCACGATTTGTCGAGGCTGAGGAATCAATGAATTTCCAGTGATAAAATGATAAATCTATTCATGTCTCCTTTAACATTCTATAAAAAGACACCCCCGGCATCTAGAGGCCCCAAATTTGTAGCTACGCTTTCTTTGACCCCCTGGGTTTAGACCTCTGAGCTATGTATCCTCCAGGAAAATGGCACCCAGGCACCTAGAAACATCAAACTTGCAGAGATATTTTTCCCAACTCTCCTCTACAATCCCTCCAAGTTTGGTGAAGATTGGGTTTCAGACATCTGGGTTATATACCCATAAAAAGAAGATCCCTAGGAAAGTTCCCTTTAGCAACTGGGTTGGGAAAACCCAGTCTTTATCAACCTTGAATCTGTGAAAGTTTGGAGTAACTAGATGCCTGGGGAGAATTTTTCTGGGAGAGGGACTCTTTGAGGGTTCATAACTCAGGCATCAAAACTCCAAACTCTATCTTTAGCAAATTTGGAGGGATTGTAGAAGAGATTCAGGGGATGCTTTCATTCAAATTTGGTGTTTCTAGGTTCTTTGCCGGTCATTTTATAACCGAAAAATTAACTAATCAAAAATGTTGTCAATTTATATTCATTGGGAGACTCCATTTAGGATGAATAAAATCAGTAAATTTTGATAAATCATCTAAATGTGTCAGAAAATATGATTGAGTTTCAAATTCATCCCCATCTCTAGTAATAACTACCCCCCTTTAATTGGGCATGGAAACTAACAGGGAGCCAATGGAGGCAAACCAAGACCAGGGATAGAACATACTAGCATTAGTAACCTTTACACATTTGAAGTGAGCCCAGGAGCAAAAGGTATACAACATAGCTGTTTTTTGCCATTTCCACACTTTATATATGTTTACCATGTGTTTGTGTTTGTTATAAGAAAAAGTCTTTGGAAATCTAAATCCATTGTGAATGCTTAGCAAATACAACCCAATTAATATAACAGAAACAACTGCAAAACAAGTGAAGGAAGAAAACTTTAAGTTCCTTCTTTGGAAAGGCAGGCAAACAGCTTGTATTTGAATGAATGCAAATTGATGAATTAACTAATTTTGATGAATTTGCAATACATTTTTTTAATTTGTGTGCATCATTCTAGATAATATTACAGTATTATTATAGCAATATAGCCAGCTTACATTTACTCAGCATTCTTGCTAGGGCAAGATGTTTTTTGCTAAAATACTCATTGCACAGTAAGAGTTTTTGAGGTTTTGTGCTATTACTGACTCTCACACGCCTCTTCTTCTTCTTCTTCTTCTTCTTCTTCTTCTTCTTCTTCTTCTTCTTCTTCTTCTTCTTCTTCTTCTTCTTCTTCTTCTTCTTCTTCTTCTTGTTCAGACCATGCTTGGTGGATTTCTTCCAGTTCTTGTACAACAAGGCCAGATAGATATGGATAATCAAGATTTTTTTAAAAAATCACATGCACAATTAAACTTTCTCTTTGCCTGGCACTACTTATCCTGAAATCTTTCTCCCCACCTGGGAATCCAGAGAAGTATAATAATTCTGTGATATGTCATTCAGTGCCTGAAGCATAGCTAGCTTAACTAGTACAGTATGTGGACAAAGTGCTTCAAAGCTCTGAGAACAAATCAGTCCTCAGCCATGTGATTTGTGATTTGATCTGTTTGCTGTCACCATTAGACATGGGCACGACTTGGCGAAATTCTCATTTCCATTTCTGTTTCTCGTTTCCGTTACGTAACGGAACGAAGAACGACAATTACTCTGCCAGAACTCGAACTCAAACCGACTAAATAAAAATTGGGTCTGATTTGTCGTTGTCGTTCCTGGCATCGCAGCGATCGCGCGATGCCAAGCAGCACAGGAAAAAAGTTTTAAAAATTAAAAAAAAACCGATTCCCGGCCAAAAAAGCAGGCGAAAATATGCCTGCCTCAGTGAGGGCACCTACCAGAGGGGTGGTTTCTTGGGGGGGGGGTCCCCGGGCTCCCCCCTCTCCTGGGCTGCGCAAAGTACGCATCCTCATCGAGTCGCCAACTCAAGCGGCACGGCAGAGAAAAAAAGTTTTAAAAATAAAAAAACCCGATTCCCGGCCAAAAAAGCAGGCGAAAATATGCCTGCCTCAGTGAGGGCACCTACCAGAAGGGTGGTTTCTGGGGGGGGTGTCCCCGGCCTCCCCCCTCTCCTCTCCTGGGCTGCGCATCCTCGTCATCTCGCCAACTCACCATGCCATGTGGTGCGGGCGGGGGATCCAAAATGGGGCAACCACAATATTTATTTTGAAATCGTGTGGTCCAAAAACACACCAAAGCACCACAGAAACATGCGAAAATAGCTATTTTAAAACTGCCTGAATTTTTTCAGTAGCAGCAGTGGGTTTTTCTTGCAACAAAACGTCTCCAATTGATTTTATTTTATTTTATTTTTATTTTTATTTTTTCACACCTGCGCAGTGATGGGCTGGCCATGGGAGTGGACCATGCAAATTTTTGGAGCCATTCCACCAATTGCATGGCCACTTGACCAGGTTTTGACCGAGACTTCTGGGATGTGCCAGTCAGGCATAAAAAGCCACTAACCCTAGCCCGAACCTGAACTCTAACCCTAACCCTAACCCATATGCCAGTACACTGTCTTTCTTAGTGGGTCAGAGAGGCACCCAGAGGTGCACCCCAGTAACTCACCCTAACCTTACCAGTAACCCTAATCCTAGCCCTTGCACTAACCCCTAACCCCAAGCCAAATCTGTGTACTCGCATTGCACGCAAGTACACTTCCCAAATTAGTGAGTCACAGCGGGCGCCTGTAGGCGTCCTCGCTCACTTCGTTCCCCAGCCCAAGTGCACCGCAGGCAGTGAGTCACAGAGGCACCCGAAAGAGAGGTGCCTCTGCCTGCTGCAACTGCAACTTAATGGTATGCATATCCAATTGGCTATGCATGCCATTTTGTAGCGGGCCAGAGGAGGCACCCACCCCAGAGAGGTGCCTCCAGGAGCCCGCTTTCCCTTCATGGCGGACCAGAGGAGGCACCCACCCCAGAGAGGTGCCTCCAGGAGCCTGCTCCCCCCCAAAACCAGTACTAACGACAGACGAAAAACCGACAAACAAAATGACAAATATTTGGAAAATTTCGCGAAAAACAGAAACGAGCCAAAACAGGCCGGCTCCGACACACGACAACTCGAAACGTAATTTTTCCTAGTCGTGCCCATCTCTAGTCACCATCTTAAAATGTGCTAACATGAGAGTGTGCCCCAACACACAACTACTTTGTGTTTTACAAAGTGGATCTTGTTGTGGGAGAAATGCCATTTATCAAATTACAAATTGACTAGTCTGTTGCAAAATTAAACTGTGTTGGGCTTGTTGACATAATCCAGAGATTGGGAGTAATGTAGTAGAAATAATGATGTTATAGAAAATGTATGACATCTCTGGGGTGATAAGGAGACATCAATGGTATTATCTGCCCAGTGGTCTGACTGGTACAGTAACTTTTTTCATGAGATGTGTGAGGAAAAACATTTAGTGTTCATTATGGGGAGTGTGATTTTTAATTTTAAATGCATTTTTTAAGATTTGAAACCTATCTAAAGCCAAATAATTAGTGGCACTCTGCTCTCAAAACAGCAAATAATTAGCAGTAGTTTATAAATCATTAAAAAAAATCTAACAGATAACAAATCATGTTTTAAAAATAAATAAATCCCAAGCTCTTATGTAAGCTGCTGTTTCTGTGTGCTGTCAAATCTCTTCTGACATACAGCAGCCCTAGTAGAGCTAAGGGGAGTGTACAAGGAATCATTTACCATTGTAACCCTTCAGTGAATTTCCATGGTCAGGTATAGATTTGAACCAAATCTCTTGAGTTCTAATCCGAGACCCCTATCTACAATGACTCTTCTGCCTAAGCTAGGGATATGTGAAATGATGACATGCTAAAGCTTCATTTATCTGAAAGGGATTATGTTACAGAATGTAAATTCTGCTATTTCCTTCCTAGACAAGTTCCCCTGCTCCAGAAGATTTACAGCCAGTAGCCTCTTAATATCATGAGAATAGCATGGCACTGTTCCCTGTTGGCCTCTAGCATAAAACCTCAGAATGCCTTGGATCTGCTGGAAGACATTGTCCAGAGCTTTGGAGTTCATTTCCACCAATATACAGATAAGATCTAACTCTTTCTCTTATGGCCATCTAAACTGAAGGAAGCTATTTCGGCTCTAGCTCAGTGTCTAGTGTCAGTAATGGACTGTATGAGGGTGAATAAACTGAAAGTTAATCCACACCAGAAAGAGGTGGTTCTGGTAGGTTGAAAACCTACCAGGAATAAGAATGCAGCCTGTGCTGAAGGGGGTTACACTCCCTCTGAAAACACAGCTGTGGAGCTTGGGGGTGCTTCTGGATTTGTCTCTGAGCCTATATGCCCAGATATTGAGCCTTTGGATAGTTAAAATTAGTGCACCAGCTGTGCTCATTTCTGGAGAGGTGTGATCTGGCCACAGTGACATACCTTAGATGCACCATGGCTGGATTACTGTAACACACTTTACAGGGGCTGCCATTAGAAAGCGCTTAAACTATATTGGGAAAGACATACTACCTTTTCTTCATACTTTTCTGCAGCATAGAATAGAGCAGGCCTGCCCAACAGGTAGACCGGGGGCTACCAGTAGCCCATGAAGGGTTCAAAAGTAGCCCGCCAGCCATCAATAACAAAATGTAAGGGGATAAGTTCTCCACCTCTACCTCCCCCAAACCAAGGACCACCACTGCCCCAGCGAAGCTCTGGGTCTGCCAGCCCACTGTCTCAGCTGAGGGGGGCAGTTCAAGGGCCATGGCATAGACCCCTGCTCTCCCTACTGGCCAGATGATTGGCGCGCCAATGTCTTGCATGACCAATTGAGTTGTTGCTACAGAGCGGAGGAAGGACAATGGAGGGGACAACGAGGGGCAGGGTCATGGGCGTGCCCACCTCCTTTGCGTGGTAACATCCCCCTCTTCTCCCCCCTGGAGATCTCCTTCCTCCCTTCCTCCCCTCCTCCCCCTCCTCCACCAACCACCCCCACAGCTGCCTCGCAGAGACTGTGACCTGTCGCTCCTCCTGCTCCCCTCCTGAGCCATTCCCTCCTCCTTGTGCCACCGTGGCAATGTGATTTGTCCTGCTGCTGGCTTGGCCCATCCCAGCTGCACAGAGAACATGGCAGAAGTGAGTGAGAGCAGCAGCAGTGGCAGCGAGGGGGATGGAAGGGAGAAGGGGGGGGAAACAGGAGGAGAAGTAGAGCCAAGTCAGGCCCCGGGGTGGGTGGGAGGGAGGGAAAGTGCACCTTTAAAAAAAAAGTCTTCCAGCAGCCCAGGCAAGTGGAAGGGGCGATCTGCGCAAGCATGCACATGCCTCCTTTGCACCCGTCCACACTGGCTTGAGCGGGTGTAGGGGAAGCGTGTGCATGGTCAGCCTTACCATAGGAATGCATTGAAATATGTTCCCTCCAGAAAGGATTAATTGATTTTCAATTCATTCTTATGGGAAACACCTGCTCTAGTTACATATTTTTGTACTTATGAGCATATGCTCGGAACAGATAAAATTCATAAGTAGAGGTTTTTAGTGTAATAGCCTTCAGGCACTTTCATCCGGAAAAAGTAGACCTCAGCCTGTTCAAAGTTGGACAGCCCTGGAATAGAGAATAGAGTAGAGTTTTTATTGTCATTATGAATATGCAAGATATCACAACAAAATTAGAGTGCTGTTCCACTACACACTCTAAACAAGGAACCATACAAAACACATAAAACACCATGCAAGATATTAAAAATTCTCAAAATTGCTTACAAAATTTAAAACACTACTTAAAAACTGATTAGGATGGTGGTAAATCTGTCGCATTTAACTTGGATACCACCCTGGATAAAAACTGTTCTTTAGTCTATTTGTCCTTGACCTAAGTCCTATATCTCCTGCCAGACGGCAACAGTTCAAAAAATTGGTGGCCAGGATGCGAAGGGTCTCTCAGAATTTTAGATGTCTTCCTTAAGCATCTGGAATTGTATAGTTCTTCCAAAGGAGGAAGAGATAGCCCACTATCCGCTCAGCAGTGTTTATAACCCTCTGGAGCACCCTTCTATCTGCCACTGTGCAACTGGCGAACCAGACACAGAGGCAGTAAGTGATAGTGCTTTCTATAAAGCCCCGGTAGAAGGTTACCAACAGTTTCTTAGACAGTTGTTCTCTCCTGAGAAGTCTTAGAAGATATAATCTCTGTTGGACCTTCTTAACCAGTGCTTCAGTGTTGGCACTCCAGGTCAAACCCTCCTGTAGAATGACTCCTAAGAACCTACAGTCCGTCACCCGCTCTACACAAACTCCATCAATAATATAGAATGGGATACTAACTACGGTATCTTTCTTTTCTTGTCTGAAGTCAGGATTTAAGAGATGCCCTTCCCTTTGCACATTTAACCCATTTTCTCTGCTTTGGATTTTGACCTTGAACTGTGTAAAAGGAACAGTGATAACAAATTAAATTTATCGAGCAAAGCCCCATTGTCATTTGTATAATTGTAATCGCTGCCCAGGCAGAGATAATGAACTTAGATAATTTGTTATTCAAGAACATTTTCCGTGCTTCACTAAGACAATAGACTAGAAGTTCTTGAGGAAAAAAACACAGATGGTTATGCATGAAAAGGAAGAGAAAAAAATAAAAACAAAAGATCAGTAAGTGCTTAATCAGTTTCTAGTGCCTACCATTGTGCTGTCTTGACTTCAAAAGTGATATGCTTCTGAGTTCCTTGTCTTGTCAGCTGTTTAACTTGCTGTGGCTTCAGGCCTGAAAATCCAAAGATCCTAACTTCAAGAAGCCTATAGTTCTTCTCAAATGTTGCTCTGGAATTTAAGACGTTAATTCTTTATTAGAGAAGTTTGAATGAAAGTATCAAGCCTGTGCACACTTGAAAAAAGGGCCATTGAACTCAGTAAGATTTGTTTCTGAGTAAGCCAGGGGTGTCCAAACTTTTTGCAAGGAGGGCCAGATTTGTTGAGGTGAAAATGTGTGGGGGCTGACCATTCAGCCTGACATGAGTCTTTACCAGTGGTTTCCTGCCACAACCTCCCTGCCTGCCTGCCTGTCCATGAGAGCTCCGTCCCCCACTGCCTTTGTTTTTTATCTCTTGTTTTCAAAGAAGCCGACCCTCAACATGGGGAGTTATATGTGTTGCCACTATTGCCTGATGGGGGTTGGGGACTCCGTTGTGCAGCCTTTCCCAACCTACAGCCCCAGAAAGTCAACACCTCAGGGCTTGCTTTCCATGCCCCCCCAACTCTTCCTGATGGGGGTAGGGGAGACACACACACACAGAGAGAGAGGTGAGGAGGAGGAGGAGGAGGAGGAGGAGGAGGAGGAGGAGGAGGAGGAGGAGGAGGAAGCGTGGGTGGGCAAGGCAGGTGAAAGGTAAAGTTGGAGGCAGCAGTGGTGGCTTCGCTAGAGGGGGGACAGACAAGGAGGAGAGAGAGCCAAGCAGGCAGGCCAAAAGGGGGGCTTCCATGCCCAACATCACTCTGAAGGCTGAAAGTGTGAGAGCACCTGGCGGCCTGGTTGCAGAGAGATGTAAGGCAGGGAGGCTCCACCTTTTGCCTTTCTTGCCTGCCCATGCATCCTCCAGTTCCTCTTACTCCTCCTCTTCCTTCTCCAGTACCATCAATCACACCCGTGGGTACACGGGAACAGGGACAGTATCAGGACAAGACCATGTGACCGTGAGCGATGTGATCACGAAACAAACATCAACTCGGAACGAGGAAGGATGTGAAGTAACCGTCTTAGTGTCTGTCCCACTTAGTGGTGGGGTTCACTATTCTGGTTTTTGTCTTCCGCTTTATACGGTCATGTCATGTGTTTGTTCTGGGTGAACACAAAACAACTTCATCTCATTGTCAAGGGTGTTCATCCAGCACTGTTTTGAATGGGATCTGCTGATCCCCATGCTGAAACCCTATTTAGACAGAGTTTCCTCACTGGTATGCAAGACGTGTCTATACCATTACAAGGACTAAATTAATGGTCAGAAAGAATAACACATTGGATGGGAAGAATCACTGTTACAACAACACATGTTTTACCAGTCTTCTGCTTTCTCTCTGATAGGGTGTGGGATGTAATGTATAGAATATGATTGAGGAGTCTTGTGTAAAATGCTTTTATACAGGAGTGCCATTCAGCGTTGACCTGAATGCCTGAGAGAGGGAGTGGACTGGTACTTTTTCCTTTTGCTATCTTTCTCTTCTTATGGAGATGACAGTCTCAGCCTCTGGGGATTAGAACAGTACAGGATTCATCTGAATTTTACAGCAAGTCTCTGGATTGCTCACTTTACACCCTTGTGGGTTAACATTTGCACAGCAACTCAACTGTTAGGTGGGTAATTTCATGTGTCAGCATTCCTAAAGGAATGCTTTTGGCGGCAAATTGCCTCACGTTAAGAAATCACTGTCGACATTAGAGATGGGATTTTCAAGAATTCTATGAGTACCAATTCCAGAAGTTGGCTAGAAATCCCCCCTGACCCCCAGAATACTTTTAAGACTGGAAGAGGAGAAAGAAGAAGCCAAAAGAGATTTCTTTCTACTTTTAGAAATTAGCCTGCTTCATTTCAAGATAATCAGCTGGGAAGAAAGATCTGTTAGTACCACTGCTTGCTGGAAATTACCCTATAAGGAGAAGAGTCTGGCTACACATTAAAATCAACAAGGGCAAGCATTTTAATGAACTACCTTCTCCATAGTGTACTAGGGCATTTCACAGCCAGAGGTACTGATGAAGTGTCCCTTTCTTGTTCCCAGCCAGGCCTCATGGAATGAAGCCAGGGTGGGTTTAATTTTTTAAAATGGAAAATATTTAGATGATTTAAACAAACAAAATGTTATTTAAATTTTTTAAATAAGTGATTTAAACTGATTTGATTTTTTTAAAAGAATTATTCATTTTTATCCATCCTGACCGAAACAGATAATGGCAGTAGAAAGATATCTTGGTCTGTCTGGGAGATTCTAGTCAACTTCTGGGCCTGGAAGAATTTGGAAAATCCTGTCCCTTCCACCAGTTGCACACCAAGTTCTGTAACTCTATATATGAATTTACTATGGTTTCTTAACTTTGGATAGTTTGCCTTGGAAAGTTGTGCTGCTTCTGCTATGCCAGTGTAATTAAGTGGAAGGATTTGGATCCCCTTTTCAATAATATTACATACTGGTAAGTCTAAGACAAATGTTTGGACATTTGAAGAGTGAAAGTTGGATAACACTATAGGAAGAAAGCTAGCATCTTACACATATTGGCAGGATCCTTAGAATCATCAAGTCTTATTAGATAAACATCGTCAAGACAAATTAGAGAAAGCAAAATAAATTTTACACAACAAATGATCCTCTTAAAATAAATGATACTAAATTCTGTGTAGAAGGAAAGCATGGTGATATGCTTGGCAATCTGTTAATAGCTGCAGAAATGATTAGAGCTTGGAAAAAATGAATGAACTGTCAATAGAGGATTTGCTTGAGAAAATCTGATACTGTAATGGTTATATAGAAAATCACTGCTATTAAGCATGTTCATTTGGAAGGAAAATGGTCATTGATATGTAACTATAAAAATAGCAGTAGAATGTGGAGTTCTGGAATTAGAAGTATAGGACTTAAATGATCAAAATTTTTAATGATTTGATTCTTTTATAATCATGTTACTTTATGTAAATGTTTTGATATGATATTGTTTTTGTTCTATTTATTGCTTTAGATTTTTCCATTTCTATTTTTGCAACATCCCATGTTAGTTTCTCCTGGCTAATTAACAACAGCAGCAGCAGCAACAACAACAACAACAACCTGACATAATTTTTAATGCATTACTTCAAAACTCCAGAGAGTTATTTTTGTCTCTGTAGGAGTCTGTAGGTTATAGAGGGAATACTGTATGTACTGGTTTTCCCAAGGTAGAAAAAGCAGCTTGCTTTCTTGGCTGAAGATATTGCCAGGCTATCAGTCAAGAAAGGCATTGTTTTGGCATGGAGAACGCATTCTCCCCAAATAACAGAATGGCATCACATTGACAGAGGAACATGTCTGTCTCAGACAGCAAATAGAGGCGGAAGGAAGGCATGGATATTTTTAAGCTCAGTAGATAAATACAACTGTGGACAGATGGGCGAGAAAAGTAATCTCTGAGGATAGTGAACAGAATTGCAAGGCAGAAATGACAGAAAATTTAATGCCGCAAAGTGGCTTCTTGCATCATCTCTTTGTGACCTCTGTGCAGAACAAATACAGTTTGATCATGGTTGGGTGAATGTATTTTTTTTTTCAAAAAAGCAGTTTTTTGAAATCAGGTTTTACTTCTATTGTCAGTAAATATTGTTGAGTTCATCTGTTCTTTTTTTAAAGTAAAGACTGGTTGCAATTAAATCTGAGAACAAGTGTGTTAAGCTTACACATGTAATCTAATACCGAATCAGTTGCTCTTTAATGAACACATTAAAGACCTCTTTTCTTTGTAAATAAAAAAATGAAGGATTTTTCCCTGTGTAAATAAAGAACCAGGTATTATAAAAATGGTACAATAGGCCATACAATGAATGCCTATTATGGACCCATTATAGTAGGGTAGCAAGCTGCAGCACCATTAGTCAGTAAATTAACAGAAGAATCAGTGATGGTCTTTTATCTGCTGCTTGAAGTTTGCCCTGTTTTCAAATCATAAATATTTAGTTTGTACTCCAGTATACATTTTTACCTGGGAGTTTTAGCAAGCAAGGAAGCAGGTGCTTGAAAGTATCAGTAAAATACACTTAGAGTTTCTTAGGGTGATCAATATATTTGTGAGAGAGGAAATATGTGTTAGTTCATTCTGTCTGTATTCATGTACTCAACCAATAGTATATGTAACACAGGTAGGACAGATTGGTAGTCAAGATGGGATGTAAGTTCCATTTCCAGGCACAAGACAAAGTGCTGGTTCTAACCTATAAAGCTCTAAATGCATGGCCACAACCAGGATCTGTGTCATCAGGGGCAAAACATGGATTCTGTGCCCCTCCTTGGTGGTGGGAGGGTGGAAATACAGTAGGACCTCAGTATCCACTGGGGATCAGTTCCAGGCCTCCCTGTGGATAAGGAAACCATGGATAAGAGAGAACGCCAAACTGAGGCCCCCAATAAATGCTGTTTTGGGGCAGTAGCTTGCTTTACAGCTGCTGTTTGTAACAGTAGCATGTAGAGATGGGCACGAAACAGGAAAATGGTGTTTCGGTTTTTCATTTGTTGTTGAGAGGTCTGTTTCGGTTCGTTTCCGTTTGTCGTGGAGTTTTTGAAAAAATTCGTTACCATTTTTCGTTTTTTCATTTGTTGTTTCTACCCTCTTTTTGTGCGATTTTTAAAGCATTTCCATGCGCAGGCATCCCCCAACGCCCCAGACCAGAGAGAAAACACTAAAAAAATTGGATGCTGGCAGAGACACAGTATATACTAGGTATGCAGGGAGGCTGCAAAGGCAGCGGCGGGCGTTGCCCAGGGTGCAAGGCAGCCGCAGAGTGACTGCACTGCAGGGCAAGGGAGGGTACTCACCAAGAGGTACGCAGCACACACACACACAGGGAGGCTGCAGGACTGAAGCTAGAGGCGCAGCAGAGACAGCAATCCCACCCTAAATCCCACCAGAGACTGCAAGGAGGATGGGGGCTGCCAGAGCTTTTTATGCCCTCTGTGGCTGCCAGACCTGCCCGCCCAGTCTGCAACCTGGGCATGCTATTGGTTGAACATGATCCCATCACATGGCTTGCCTCCATTTTGTGGCTGGTGCAACATCCATTTTAAAGGGAAAGCAATAATACGTTGCGATGGGAGAAGACTAAAACAAACGTTTTAAGGACCCCAAACCCCCTGGTAGGTATTATCAGACAATATAAATAATTATTGCTGCGTTTTTATGGATGTCCAGGGCGTTTTTTAACATTTAAAACAGCTCATTTCATTGTGCATCACCATTAATGGAAACGAAACGTGACGACCACAATTTTTGTGGTTCTGTTTGTTTCGTTGCATTTTCATCACAATTTTTGTTTGTCGTTTCGTTGCGTAATGGAAACGACAAACGGTAACGGAAAAGAAAAAATGTTCGTTCCGTGCCCATCTCTAGTAGCATGCTTTGTGACTGCTGCATTATTTATTTAATTTATTCCTCTGCAACCATGGATAACTAATTCAGTGGTTAATGAATCAGTGGATACAGTAGTACATAGTACAAATACTATTTTGCAGTTTTGGTGTCTCCTCCAGAATGGCAGCCGGAGAGTATGCCCTGCCTGCCCCCACCCATTGTGGCCCTGCCTAAAAGTCTTAGGTCCAAGCTATCTGAAGAACCGTTTCTCTCTTTCTGAGCCTGCTCAAGTGTTTATGAACCTGTTTGAGGTCTTTGTCTTGAGCCCACCACCCTCACACATGCATTTTGTGAGGACATGCAAGAGGTCCTTCTCTGTCCCTGCTCCTAGATTCTCAAACTCCCTCCCACAGGAGGCCCAGCTGACACTATCTTTGCTGTCCTTCCACAAGCAGGTGTTCTCCTCAGGCACAGGTTTCTTTGATGACTTGCTGCCTGAATGGGTTTTTAAAATAGATTTTTGTGCCTTCTTGCTTTGAACGTGTTTATGGTGGGGCTTTGCTTTACTGTATTTAATGTGGTATTTGTTTGATCCTTTTTAGTGTGTGTCTACTTACTGTTTCTAGCTTTAAATGTTGTTTTTAATGATGTAAAATCACCTCGAGTTTTTTTTTTTAAGAGAAAGGCAGGATAATTTTTAAAAACAAATACATTAATAAATAAGAAAGTGTGTGATCTTGTATTCTCTTTGCAGTGTGATGTGGTATTTCTACTGCATTTGCCAACATAGATTATCCATATCTAACCTTTAGTCCCAGTATTAGAAACTTTTGGCATTCTAGCAGGGACGTGAAATACTTTGTGTTTCTAATAATACTTTTTCCACCCTGTCTGCCATTTTTGTATTTCATACTGTATTCCCAGTAGCAAAATTTATTGCCATCAACATTGTTACCTTTTCACCTCCTAATAGAGTTATGACTCGTTTATTTTTATTCTTAGTAACAGTACTTTAGAACTCATGATAAATGATAAGCAGAAAAACAAAAACAAAAATCTAGAGATATTTACATCCCTCTTGGGGAGAATTGGTCTTTTTATTTATATTGTGGAGGGACCAAAGATCTTCAAGGGAGTGATTTGAAAGTGGGGTGTAAAACTGGGGATGTTTAGCCTAGAGAAAAGAAGACTGAGGGGCAATGTGATAGCACTTTTCAAATATTTAAAGGGCTGTCATACAGAGGAGGGGTGGGATCTGTAGATCATCTGAGAGGAGAGGAATCACAACAATGATTTCAACTTAAGAGATCCCAACTTTTGGCTGAATAACAGGAAAAACTTACTGTTAGAGCAGTACGGCAATGCAAGCAATTAACTGGAGAGGTGGTGAGTGCTCCAACACTGGAGGCATTAAAGAGAGGCATTGGACAACCACCTGATAGATAGCCTTTGATTTATATTCCTGCATGGAGCACGGGGTTGGACTTGATGTCCTTATAGGCCCCTACGAACTTCACAGTTCTGTTATTCTATGATTTATAGGTCGCATGTTGAGAACAACTGGTCTGCATATCTGAGGGAAGGTGGGTGAAAAAGGTGTGTGGGAAGAAATGAGATCAGACTTGAGTCTAGCGAAGGAAGCAACAGAACACACAGGACAAGAGTGAATTCTCAAGGAATCCTCAACACTTGTTTCTACGTCCAGAGACTAATGATGGCATACTGTCATTTGCATGTTTATACCGTAGCATTCTCTACTTCCAACTGGCCTTATCCTAATAATGTTTTCTTCTTCGTACACAAGTGTAAACTTGTCTAATTATCATAAAATTTTAAGGACAGTCTGTCTGAGGCAATTAGGATGCTACTTGCTATAAATGTAAAATAATTTTATTTATTTATTTATTTATTTATTAGAGAATTTCTATCCCGCCCATCTTCCCGTAGGAACTCTGGGCGGCTAAGAGTGGGCCGATCAATTCGGCCAGAAATAACAACAAACAACATACACGCACACAACAAACCATTTAAAACCATAATGTGCACCCTTGGCATAAGACTTCTAACTAAATAAATTAAACAGATGGCGGTGGTGGGGAAATAAGCTAGGTCACCAAAGGCCTCTCGAAAGAGCAAGGTTTTTAAAGGTCTGCGAAAGGCCACAGGGACCCTGCAGAGTGCACTTCGCTGGGGAGATGATTCCAGAGAGACGGGCCGGCCACCGAGAAGGCCCGGTTCTGGGTGGATGTTTTCTGGGCCTCTCTGGGGGTGACCACCTGAAGCGAGTGCGCCCGCGACTGCCGGATTGGACAGTATATTACTGTTAAATTTGTTTAGTTCAATAATAATATACACACACACAAACTATATTTTTGTGTTTGATTCAGTTTTGATGAGTACCACTAATATATAGCAGATTTACCTGCATTGTGGAAAAAGTTAAATGAATAATAATAAGCCAAGTTATTAATAAAGCAGTGTACCATATAAAATTTTCTAGTGTTAGTAAACATTAAGTTACAGTGTAAATACTCTTGCTTGTTCGTAAATGGTCATGTTTTATTGGTTAGATTAACCAATTAGTATGCATCATTGCTTGGCAAATATGTGAGACAGTGGCAAGAAATTTGCTTTAAATAAATTATTTAAATTGGCCTTTTCACTTATTGAGATAAATTGTGATTTATATTGCCTTGATTCTAGTCAGTCCACCCTCATCAGTAAGCAAGTGATTTACTGCACTCCTAATACATAGAAGGAGAACATGAGCATGGTAACTCTCTCTGTTTTCAACTAAAGGCAGAAATCCTTTAATATTTAAGTCAATTTGACTTAAATCAAATTGGTTTTTAAGTCATGATTTAAGCAACTGCTGAGAAAATCTTGATTTACTTGTGAGGTTTTTTTTTTTTCAAAAAAGGGGGGCATTTGTATTTGATGTAAGTTTAATATATATATTTTCACAGGATGTATTTTTCCATTTGTGGGCCCAAGTTGACTCTGCCTCCAACAGTCATATGTTCATTAACACTCCTTGCATCTTTGAGTGTGCACTAGGCAAGGATATTGTAAAAATGTACGGTTGAATAAATATAAAGTGTACAGCACAAAGAGGTGGTCTTGTTTGCAAGATTAAACTCAAAATTCATTCAGATCCTTGCCAAAGTATATACGGTACTTACTTTAAGAAAGAGTTAGAGCCTTGACTTTGTCTGCACAAAGGTGCAGGAGGCAAAAGATAGGGTAGTCACTTAATGGAAGAAACATCACTCGAGGACATTATTGACAGCAATCCTGGGAATTTTCATAAGCTTTTAAGAACTTCCAACAGTCAAAGTTGGAAAATAATGTTCATCCATTCTGTTCTACTCTCATTTCTGTATGTTGCTGTTAACAATTACCTGTCTTTGAGACACAAAGAGAATCAATTTTTATATATATATTAAACTGAGCCCAGCCTAGGGAATATAACAATATTAAACTAAATAATCTATATAAAAGACTGTGGAACCACATGAAATAGAACCCTTCTTTAAATCAAGCAAGCAAACAAACAAATCTTTAAATCAAGCAAGCAAACAAACAAATAACAAACTGCATTTATAAAGCCTTTGTTAAAATATGACTACATCATCTGATAACAGCATTAGAATTTATAATCCAAATATTTCTAAAAAGTTGTTAATTTATATTCATTGGGGGTATCAATTCATATGAATAGGAATAGATGAAACAGTTATTTTTGAACAAATGTTGCATTTTTTAAAAAAATCATGCCCATCTCTAGTAAACATTCTAGCATTTTTGTTTCCATATTTTTGTTGACGACAGCAAAGCTGGTCACTGATAACTGATAAGACAGTTGCAGCTTCAAATAAGGCCTGCATCTGATAAAGGTATATTAGCTGAAATCATATTGCTTAGTGTATTATGTTGCGCTGGAGTAGGTCCATTGAATTAGTGGGGATTTGGTGAGTCTAGTCACCTTTAAAATCCACTTATTTAAATTGGCCTACTCTAGTTCTGACTACATAAATTAAATAATGATTAGAATAACCCATTTGAATCAGTGGAACTTATGGAGGAGTTGTACCAGTGATTCAGTGGCTCTACACTTTTTCAGCCATTGTTTACAAGAGAATAGCTCTTTGATGGTTAAGTATTTTACAATTTTCTAGTGAATGCTAATATGGCTAGTTCTAAATATTTTTAGTAGTGGAAAGAATCGAAGTTGTGCAAATCTGAGTGGAGAATTACAAAAAATGTCATAGTACTTGACATGTATAGAATGCCTAGCTTATGGTTGTTTGATTGCTAGACATTTCGGATCTGATTGGACACTGGTTTTGGAGAAGGGGCTGAGTGTGTAAAAGACAGTAAGTGAAGCCAGATCACAGTGAATAAACCTGCTCCCCTGCATACAGTGGTTAGGCTGCGGTACTGTAGTCAAGCCTGTGCTGACAACCTGAATTTGATCCCGGTGGGTTCAAATTCAGGTAGGTGGTTCAAGGTGCTTTCTGTGGCTAGTAAAATAAAATACCCAGCTTGTGTGTGTGTGTGTGTGTGTGTGTGTGTGTGTGTGTGTGTGTGTGTGTGTGTGTGTGTGTGTGTGTGTGTGTGTGTATGCAAGTTGTTTGCATAATATTGTCAAATGCCCCAGAAAGTGTTCTGAGGGCTATGGGACAGTATACACATTGAAACTGCAGCAGCAGCAGCAGCAGCAGCAGAAATGGAAATGAAGATTCTGTTGGAAATTGCACCGGGTAATGTTGGAAGTCTCAGCCTAAGTCTAGAAGGAAGATATGATATGAGCAATGTGGGGTGGGGGGCATACATCATAGATGCCAACCAAGTATACACTTTCTTTCAAGCCACAAGGTTACATTGCAAATTAATTGGTTCCTTTGGACTCCACCTGCCTGTTCTCTTTCTCCTTGGCCAGCAAAAATGAGGGTTTGGATTTGCTTTGACTCAGCCTCTACCACCACGAAAGTGGTTTCCAAAATGAGAGATAAATTCATTTCTCCAAATTACCTGCTGTTTGCTATATAAAGCTTGGCATTCTTTTCCCTCCAGTTGCCATAACTCACCTTCTGGATAACCTCACCTGGGTGACTGAGAATCTTCACAGACAAAGCAGGTAGTAGGTGTCATAACTTGCCTCTAGTCAAATCTAGAGTTAGATCCAGAAAACCAAAGAATATATGCCAGTCCTAAATGGAATGGAATATCACAGGATAAAGTATGGCTGTTTTCCAAACAGAGCAGCACGCTGTATATGCTACACCTTATCATTGGGGGGTCCCCTTTCTTCCCAGCTTTTGCCCCCCTAGTCCTCCAAGGGTAACTGAGATGAGTTAAGGAAGGCGAGAAAAGCTCTTCCTTTCCTGCATTTTAACAGTATAATCTAATACACATTTGCTCTAAAATAGCTCCCATTGAGGCAGATGTATCTAGTAGTATATAAGCACTGCTACAACCTAAATGCCTCACTACTTAACTAGCAGAAGAAAAGAAAAGCAGCCCATACATTTGGTGTCCCAGTTCTAATGTAAATGAAGCAGTTAGCTTGAAGGCTTCCTTCTTAGCCACTGGTTGCTCTCTGTTCCTGGGTTAGAGGCTAAAATCAGCATTCTGTTCATTCATGTGTGAAAAAAATGAATCAGTTTTAGAATTTCCTATGCAGCCAGCCAAGGAGAATGAAATCTTTTTCCACTTGTTTGGCAAGAAACAGGATAGGTGGGCTGTAAATGCATGCAGTTGCTTTAGGGTAGCAGTAGGGTGGGGTGGGGGAGGCTTGTTGGGTTCAACAGTATCTGGAAGGCCTTGTGTTCTGCAGCCCTACTTGAGTCAGACTAGTGCTGTCTGACTTGATTCCTCTTGGCTTCCTGGATGTTTTACTTAGATATTTGTAAATGAACCAATATTCTGCAAAATGCTGTAGAAATTTCTTCACATTCAGTCTGTCAATAAGCTGCTTTTTTCAACATAATGCATGGAGAAATATTGTGTCAAAGCTGCTACTTTATCACATTTCCTTTTATTCTAGAACATTACCTATTATTTCTGTTGTCTCCTTATTTTCCATCTTTCTCGGAGTCTCCTGTGAGTATTGAATATTGTATTTCCTTGCTGTCCTTAATCATACCATTTAGCATCTAGTTGGGCAATCCTAGGTCACAGTGTGCATTACACTTCAGTTCTACATATTTCTTTACCTCTGTTTTTAGTCAGAGTGGCTTGTTAATATAATTGGTTTGTGGAAAGAGGAGAGAACAAATTCCAAGTAAAAGAAAAGTTAGACAAAGCATTCATAGACAAGGAGAGGATCAAGTATCATAGAACTGATATTGAATTGGTTTGTATGACAGTTCATCATGACAAGAAAAAGGCCTCACACTTGTATGCTCCTTTTCTCCAGAAGCTTTTATTTTGATATTTAATTAACTGTAGTTTCAAAGCTTGGAAAAATCACTTGCTGTGGATTCTGAGAGCTGGGGTGTAAAAGACCCCAACTTTACACATTCTACACAGTTTAGTATTATGCCTAAATCCTGCACTTCATCTAAGCATAACTGTGGTTAGTTTGAAACAAACCAGCTTTGCAATCCATGGTTTGAAGCTGACTGGTTTCAAACAAGCCATAATTAAAGTTAGCCATGGTTTATCTGACCTGGAAAATAAAACAGTTTTAGTTAATGAAAAAAAAAAGAATGGAATGTTTCCTACCTTCTCCTTACATCTGGGAACTGCAGAATGTCCAAGGTAACAGTGTTTACTTTTTTCTGTAAAATTCGGCTCGGATGAATTTCATTGCTGTTGAAACCCTGTTACTTAGTGTAGTCAGTTGTGCTAAACTAGACCCATTGAAGCAGCAGAATTTGGTGAGTCAACTCCTCTGTAAGTTTCATTTTTTCAGATGGGCCTACTTTAGTTGTGACTTACTTCAGAGATAGCTTTAGGGAAAGAAATTTACCTGGTGCCACTCAATGTAGCACAAGTGGAATTAACTGAACCCATTGAATCTTGTTGTATGCACACAAGAACGGGTGGTCAAAATGCACATGTGATTCAGGCCTCCTCAGACCCTCTGAACACCCCCAAACATGGTGGAATGCTTCAAAATGGAAGTGGCGCCCCTCAGAGGTCTTCGTGCAATATGATTTGAATCCACATTCTATTTCATAACCCTCCAAATTTTGACCTTGGAAGTCCTTTAAAAATACAAAAGTTACTGACTATCCTCTGGAATGAAAATATTATACAGTACTTGGAAAAAAGTTACTTTTTATTGTAACTGTCAGATTTGTCCTGGGAAATTCTGTGAATTGTGATATTGTGTATTTTATCTGTGGGCTTCAAGAAAAAAAGTAGGGCTGATTTTGATTTTCACTGGCGTCCCATGCTGTGAATCTTACCCATTTGGGAAAAAAAAACTTCATATTTACATGTCTTCAGAGGGTTAAATGAATCTTACATTGAGGTGATGCACACAAGTTGTTTATGTAGATGTTTATAAAATGCTCACCTGGTCATGTTGATTCTGGATTCCAGAGATTGTAGACTTGAAAAAGGAACCTTTCTTTATTCTGTTAGGAATCTAATTTCTGGCTGTAGGCCATGGAAGATTTTGGGAGTTAGGTGCAAAAAAATATTGGAAGCTACATATGGGAGGGTAGCAGGAATGGGACTCACAACTATCAGTTGAGCCCAACTTAAGTCACATCGGCAACTCAAGTCAGATTCAACTCAGTTAAAAATATATATATACTTAGACTTGATTCATGACTCAGACTCATTTTTCCTAGACATGGTTTCAAATCCGTATTAAAATAATGGGAACTCAAACAATTGAGACTGAGGTTATTTTTTTCAGGGAGGAAATAGCAACAGGGAGGTAGCTTTCACTTACATTTGAAGAGGAACCCATGATGGCTTCCTTTTGCAAAGGTGAAGGGCCTGTCTTCCTCCTCCTCCTCCTCCTCCTCCTCCTCCTCCTCTTCCTCTGTTTCTTGGGGTAAGGAGGAGGATCAGGAGGAGAAGACAGAGCTCTTGGCAAAGATGTATCAGCCCTGGCATAGGTAAGGGAAGCATCAGGGGAGGGGATGAGCTGTAACACAGGGGGCATGGCAGGGGGTCAGTGCACCCCCTCTCACCTGTGTGGCAGCAGCTGCTGAGATCCTCAGGGACAGCAGGCCTGGCTTCCTTTCCAGGAGGGTGTCAGCTGTGTGGGTGGAAGGCCTGCTGTCTCTGAGGATGGTGGCTGTGACAGGAGCAGGTAGGGAGGCCCTTCAAGGGTGGCGGTGGCAGAGGGATGACAATGTACCCCCTCTTAAATGCACAGCAGTGGCTGCTATCTCCATCTACTTCACTGCTTCAGCTGCAGTGGGTGGAGGCAGCAGCTGGCTACTGGAAAGGAAGGGCAGGCTGTCGCCTCTAAGGATGTTGACTGTGACAGGATCAGGCAGGGAGACCCAGCAATGGGGTGGGGGATGAAGGTGAAGTGGAGGCAGGAGAAGGGGCACAGCAGCCAAGGGGGGCAGGTCAAACAGTTTTGAGACTCAGGAATTAGGCTTGGTCCCCAAGATTTGGTCGGGAATACTAATTGACATTCCTGGAGAGTAGAAATATGAGAGACAGTCTTTGTTGGATTCACCCTTGTTTTGAAATAAAATACCTGCATATACTTCTTACACAAAAGAATACCTTTAGCATTCTTAGGGGAGTATATTTAGTGTGTTGCAGGAGAAATAACAGTCTTGATTGAAAGTCAGCTGGGACAAAGCAAAATGAATTAGAATATCTTTCCAGTTGTATTAAGATCTTTGTTCAGTTTGTCAGAGGGAACTAACAAGTTTTCTGCTTGAGATTAGGGATGGGCGATCCGTGCAAGCCCAGGTGGGCTCCAACAAGGAAGCTGGCTTTGATGTCATCTTTGTTTCTCCGTGGTGCTGGCCAATCAGGAGCTGTGCAGGGACAGGCATCATCCCGCCTCCCGGTCTGATTGTGTGTTGGAGGCTTCCTAGCTCCATCTGGGCTTGTGCTGTTTGAATAGCCCATCCCTACTTGTGATTATTTCTGTTTGTACTTATTTTTGGCAGGACTTTCCCTTGTGAATTAGAAGATGGTGTGTAGAAATCAGAAGATGGGGGCTCTCGGTAGGAGACTCCTAGATCTGTCATAACTGATAGCAAGGATGAAACACACTAGTGGAAGATAATGCAGCAATTCATATATACAACATATATATAATTTGCATAATAGGATATTTGCACAATATGCAAAATTCCACAGTATTTAAATTAAACAGCTTATATTTGTCAGTCTAATTGGTTACTGTTCTGCAAATCTCTGGTGAGTTGAGCTTTCCTATGATTGCACTAGCTACCATGTTGTTAGCTATAGTCATTACAAAGACTATATTCTTAGACCAATACACAAATACCTGGAGGAGCAAGAGGCTGGATTTAGACTATGTCAAAGCACTGAGATGGCACTGCTCACACTGCAGGATGACCTTTTAGGGAGGCTGATGGGGAAGATGTTCCACGTTGGTAGTCCTAGACCTCTCAGTGGCTTTTGATACCATTGACCGTGCTGTCACCTGGAGAGGCTCTTGGAGGTTGGCATTGAGGTGGCTCCATCAGGAGTGAGGTGCCAACAGTACACCACCTCTCTTTTTATTGTTATTGTAGTGGTTTTTTTAAAAAAATGCTTTTAGTGTTTGATGTTATCTATTTTACTGTATAAAATAGAGTTGTGCCTACAGTGCTAATAGTATAGAAATAAAAAAATGAACAAATGAATGAATGAATTCCAAATTAATAACCTTTTAAAATTCAATTGTTTGGCTGTGACTAAGCATAGGGCAGTAGAATAAACAGTGAGCAAGTCTCCAGTTGTTCCCAATCTGCAGTGAGCCATTGCCACAACTCGTAGCCAATTGTCATATGTTATTTCTGTTTGAAGGGGTTGTTTGAAGGTTTCCTAAGCATGGCATGGAGCAGATCACAAAAGTAACCTTCATGATGTGCTTCTTGAAAGTCCCTGTGGGCATAACAAGTAGACAGAATTGCTGTTATGTCTTGCTGTATGAGAGTATTATTGGGTTTAAATTTAATTAATGCCCTTACCTGAAATAGGCTGCTGGATTTCAATTCAGCTTGTGAAAAGTCACATTGGGAGATTAAAGTATTAATCTGTGAGGCCCGGGAATTTCTGAAAAAGCAAGAGTTAGCTCTATTGATTGCAAGGGGTGGCAGTCCCCTGTGCTCACCTGCAGCTTTACAAGGTAATATGTGATGGAAAGCATGAAGGAGATGGGCTAGAGAACTAGTTAACCTGGTGAAGGTAAATAAATCCTGTGAGTCCTTCTTCATAGCACAAATCAATTGATCATGGGGGGCTATTGATCTGAGACTGATTCTTAAGATCCTTCATGCACAAAATAATTATATGAAACAGGGAAAGAAGCCACAGCCCCCATGATGTTCGTATTCTTCACTTGCTTCACCCCAACTCTGCATGTTATTTGAAAGATCTAGTAGTTGAATGTCCTCACAGTTCTGACTAATGTGCCGAGTCTGGGGTGAGGTTTCCCAATTTCTGGCACTTCTGTGCAACAGAACTTTGTGAAAAAGGAGGTTGTTGTTTTGTGCTTTAGTATCTAAATATTGTGGATTCCCCAAAACAGATTTTTAAAAAAACATATGGTTCGTTCCACCCTTTGTCCAAACCATGACAACGAAATCATCACCAATTGAGGAAAACAGATGTAGCAATTTGGCACTGTGTACTTTCATCTATAAAATAATAGAACCTCTTTCCTCCCCCCTCTCCTTTGTATGTGTGTGTGTGTGTGTGTGTGTGTGTGTGTGTGTGTGTGCTGCCTAGATGCCCTAAGCACATCCGATCTCGCCTGATTTCGGAAGCCAAGCAGGGTTGGCCCTGATTATACTTGGGTGGTAGACCACCAGGGAATACCAGGTGCTGTAGGCGCCTGGAGTAGGAACTGGCAAACCACTCCAGTATGCCTGCCAAGAAAACACCATGGACATGGAGTCACAAAGAGTCAGTCACGACTGCAATGACACAACACACACACACACACACACACACACACACACACACACACACACACACACACACACACACACACACACACACACACAGGTATGTATGTATGTATGTATGTATGTATTTATTTATTTATTTATTTTTACAGCTTATATGCCGCCCACTACCCAAAGGTCTCTGGGCGGCTTACAACAAGCAATTAAAACAGTTAAGACATAAAATATCAATAAATAATTAAAACAATAGCAAAACCTTATACTAAAATCATCACTAAAATTGCCATCAAAGGACCCCAGTCTATGTTATATCAATTAAAAAACTTCTGGAACAGGAAGGTTTTTACCTGGCGCCGAAATGTCATCAATGTTGGTGCCAGGCGGATCTCACTTGGGAGGGCATTCCATAACTTGGGGGCAGCTGCCGAGAAGGCCCTATGTCTACAAGCCATCCCTCTCACCTCCTTGAGGGATGGCTCTTTCAAGAGGGCCCCCTGGCTAGATCTTAATTGCCGGGTAGGTTCATATGGAAGGAGGCAGTCCTTCAGGTATCTAGGTCCCAAGCCGTTTAGGGCTTTATATGTCAAGACAAGCACTTTGAATTGGGCTCGGGCAGCAACTGGTAACCAATGCAGGTTACGTAGAATCGGCGTGATGTGATCTCTGGCGGCCCCACCACTCACCAAGATTCTGAACCAGTTGCAATCACCGGACCGTCTTCAAAGGCAGCCCCACGAGAGCGCATTGCAGTAATCAATACGGGATGTTACCAGCGCATGCGTAACTGTCATGAGGCTCTGCTCGTCTAGGTAGGGGCGGAGCTGGTATATTTTCCGCAGCTGAAGGAAGGTGCCCTGGCCACCGAATCCACCTGGGCTTCCAGAGTTAGACCAGGGTCCAGAAGCACCCCCAAGCTGCGGACCCTGTCCCTTAGGGGAGTGCAACCCCGTCCAAGACAGGAAGTGGCCCTCTAACCTGTCCGGCGAAGCACCCACTAACAGCACTTCCGTCTTGTCTGGATTGAGTTTCAATTTATTAACCCTCATCCAGTCCATTATCTGGCTCAGACACGAGTTCAGGACAGAAACCGCCTCACCTGGATTGGTGGAGAATGAGAGGTAGAGCTGAGTATCGTCAGCATATTGCTGACTCCTCAGCCCAAACCTCCTGATGACCTCTCCCAGTGGTTCCATGTAGATGTTAAACAGCATGGGAGACAGTATTGAGCCCTGAGGAACCCCATGACATAAATGCTACGGGGCAGAGCAACTGTCCCCCAGCACCACCTTCTGGACACGGTCAGCCAGGAAGGAGCGGAACCACTGCAAAACAGTGCCTCCAACTCCCAACCTGGCCAGCCTATCCAGAAGGACACCATGGTCGATGGTGTCGAAAGCCGCTGAGAGGTCCAGGAGTATCAACAGGGTTGCACTCCCCCTGTCTCTCTCCCGGCAAAGGTCATCGTACAGGGCGACCAAGGCAGTCTCTGTACCAAAACCCGGCCTGAAACCAGATTGAAATGGATCCAGAAAATCCGTTTCATCCAGCAGTGCCTGGAGTTGCCCGGCCACCACCCGCTCCAACACCTTGCCCAAATAAGGGAGGACTGGCCGGTAGTTACCCACCAGCCCTGGGTCCAGGTTGGTTTTTTTAGGAGTGGCCTAATTACTGCCTCCTTTAAGGCAGCAGGGACCACTCCCTCTCTTAATGAGGCATTTACAGCTTCCTGGACCCAGGTGAACCCCCTGGCAGATCTTTCAATTAGCCAGGAAGGGCAAGGGTCGAGCAGAGTGGTGGTAGAACGGACAGATCCAAGCACCCTGTCCACATCCTCGGGATTGAAACTCATCCAATAATACTGGACCTAAGCACGGCGCACTGGACACATCCCTTGATTCTGCACCAATAGTGGAGTCCAATCCCCTGCGAATCTGAGCGATTTTTCCCTCAAAGTGAACAGCAAACTCGTCACAACGGGCTGCCGAGTGGTCCAGAACCTCCTCCGTATTTCTCAGTTGAAGAAGGTCCTGGACCACCCGAAACAGCTCTGCTGGACGGCACTCTGAAATATTGCCTTTTCGCCAACCGTATTGCCACAGAATAGGCCCGATAATGGGCTCTAAGATGTGTTCGATTGGACTCACAGCGGTATTTTCTCCACTTGCGCTCCAGCTGTCTCCCCTCCTGCTTCGTTCAGCTCAGATGTATACCAAGGAGCCGTCTGGGCTCTGCGCAAGGGGAACTTTAGGTGCGATCGTGTCAACTGCCCGGGACATTTCCCTATTCCATAGGATTCGACAGGAGCACCGACCATATCAGACGGATAATCCCCAGAGCTTTCAAGAAACCATCTGGATCCATCAGTCTCCGAGGGCGGATCATCTTAATAGATCCCCCACCCTTGCAGAGGGTTGGAGTAGCTAATAGCCTAAACTTGACCAGGAAGTGGTCTGACCATGACAATGGAGTCAGGACCAACCCCTCCACATCCAAACCACCATCCTCCAATCCCGTTGAGAAAACCAGGTCTAGAGTGTGGACTTTCTCATGTGTCGGGCTGATGACATGTTGAGACAGCCCCATGGTTGTCATGGCGGCCATGAAGTCCTGAGCCGCCCGGCCAAGGCAGCCTCAGCATGGATGTTGAGGTCCCCAGTACCAACAGTCTGGAGGTCCTCAACACCAGGTCCGAGACCACCTCCGTCAGCTCAGGCAGGAGACTGTTGGAATGCAGCAGGGTGGGCGGTACACCAACAGAATCCCCAGTCTGTCTCGTGAGCCCAGCATACAATACAGGCCCTCTAAACCTCCTCTCAAGGAGACAGGAAGCCTGGTCAAGGAGATAGAACTCCTATAGACTATAGCAACTCCCCCTCCCGACCTTCCGGGCGACACTGGTGCTGGACTGAATACCCAGGTGGGCAGAGTTGGGAGAGGGGAACCCCACCTTCCTCTCCCACCCAGGTCTCAGTAATGCATGCCAGGTCGGCACCCTCATCCAGGATGACATCATGAATGAGGGCGGTCTTATTTTTTACCGACCTGGCATTCAACAACAGCACCGTGTGGCCCGTAGGTTCGCTGATATGGTCACCTGATACCTTCAGGTTGGAAGTGGAACCAGAAGAGGGGATAGATGTAAGATATCTAACCTCTCTTCTCCTACGCGGGCACGTTCCACTCCCACCCCCATTCCTCCCTCTACCCAGCACAGGCTCAATGGCTCCCCCCTCCATTGCCCTCCTTCCTTCCTGTTCCATCAGTTCCATTGTGAGTCCTTATCTCTATCTCAGATGGCAAGAAAATGACAAAAAATGAAATAAAACAAAACAGAATAAGGTAGATAAAAACAAACCACCCCACCATTCAGCTTCAACATCCCACCACCCTCTCCCCTTCACAGGCAAATAATAGAGGTTGGTATCAGCCCGATGCCCCTCCCCCCGCAACACCTCTCTGATGGCAAGCCAGCTAAATTGTCTCTCGTGCCTCTCACTCACGAGGAGACCCAGCAGCAAGCAGGTGGAAACAAAGGGGTGGTGGTTGAAGCAGGGTCCGTTTGGAGCAGCACTTGCTGGATGATGGAACCACAGCACAAGCTTGCAGACAGCTAGAAAGCTGTAAGGCGGAGTCCCTGCTCTCCAGTCCTACCCCTCTATTGGCAAGCTGGCTAGGTTGCCTCTCGTGCCTCTCACTCACGAGGAGACCCAGCAGCAAGCAGGTGGAGACAAAGGGGTGGTGGTTGAAGCAGGGTCCGTTTGGAGCAGTACTTGCTGGATGATGGAGCCACAGCACAGGCTTGCAGACAGCTAAAAAGCTGTAGGGCGGAGTCCCAGCTCTCCAGTCCCACCCCTCTATTGGCAAGCTGGCTAGGTTACCTCTCGTGCCTCTCACTCACGAGGAGACCCAGCAGCAAGCAGGTGGAGATGAAGGGGTGGTGGTTGAAGCAGGGTCCGTTTGGAGCAGTACTTGCTGGATGATGGAACCACAGCACAAGCTTGCAGACAGCTAAAAAGCTGTAGGGCGGAGTCCCAGCTCTCCAGTCCCACCCCTCAATTGGCAAGCTGACTAGGTTACCTCTCGTGCCTCTCACTCACGAGGAGACCCAGCAGCAAGCAGGTGGAGATGAAGGGGTGGTGGTTGAAGCAGGGTCCGTTTGGAGCAGCACTTGCTGGATGATGGAGCCACAGCACAGGCTTGCAGACAGCTAAAAAGCTGTAGGGCGGAGTCCCAGCTCTCCAGTCCCACCCCTCTATTGGCAAGCTGGCTAGGTTACCTCTCGTGCCTCTCACTCACGAGGAGACCCAGCAGCAAGCAGGTGGAGACAAAGGGGTGGTGGTTGAAGCAGGGTCCGTTTGGAGCAGTACTTGCTGGATGATGGAACCACAGCACAAGCTTGCAGACAGCAAGAAAGCTGTAAGGCGGAGTCCCTGCTCTCCAGTCCTACCCCTCTATTGGCAAGCTGGCTAGGTTGCCTCTCGTGCCTCTCACTCACGAGGAGACCCAGCAGCAAGCAGGTGGAGATGAAGGGGTGGTGGTTGAAGCAGGGTCCGTTTGGAGCAGTACTTGCTGGATGTATGTATGTATGTATGTATGTATGTATGTATGTATGTATGTATGTATGTATGTATGTATGTAATGAGAGAAAGAAAAATACACTTTATATCATAGTTATTATGCAAGGAAATGTGTTGATTGGGCTTTAGTTGCCATTTTGGCAAACAAAATTAATTTTGAGTGATGTTTGCCACAGTACCTTTGAAGTCAAGGTTAAGAAAAAGAGTGAAAAAAAAGAGCAACCTCAAGAAACACTTCTGATGGCAAGGATATGGCTTGTATTGTTTCATCTGCTTGCCTGTATTTCCACACATATTTGTCTGCAACTTACTTCTTTAAAATAGATTTTTTTTCATAGAAAATGAAGGTTTCAACAAATAAGGGATGCTCCTAATGAAATAGAAATGAGACAGGTGGTTGACAGAAGAGGGATGTTAAGGTCTGTTTGTTGCCCAGATGTCTCTGTGTGTATTTGCACCAGATGAAGAAAATAGAAAGCAAATGCTCAGTGTGAATCAGTGAGGTCTAAAACCTGCTGCTTCATAAAATGTGAAATGTTGTTCAGCCATGTTTCCAATTTAGAGTGTAATAGTTGTGCAGATAGCTTTCCCACAATCCTGCTGCTTTAAATGGGTGGACCATTCACTTGAGCATTATTGGGGTGGAAGGTCATATTGAGGTGATTTTCTCCTCTGTATTCATACCGTGAAACATTGCAGAAATACCTCTGTATAACAATATTTCAAGTTATTGTAGAAACAGAAATAACATATTTCTTTTCACCTGACCCCAGTATTTTCAGGGCGTAATAAAACTTTCAGTCTTACCAGGTAATTTCTCTGTTCCTCTGGTCAGTTTATTTAACAGAACGGTCATATTTTTGCCTCAGAAGGTGGTGTATGAATTGGCTCTTAAATATTGGCTAGAGTGTGTTGTATTCATCTTGGTGTTAAGAGATGAACATGGAATGATTAGTCATTCAAGATTCAAAACATGATTAAGAGTGTTGCTTTTAATCGAGTCATGTGTTTTAATTCAACAGTAACCAGCAATATGGGACACATTACCAGCTATTGCATAGCTACCAGAATGAAAATGCCATTTGAAGAATGATGTTGCTTGGACAGCAATTCTTTTGTCCTGTAAATTAAGAGTAGGTGACTTGTTCAGGCTACACTGGTGTTTCCCAAACTAGGGCTCATGACCCCGCAAGGGGGTCACAGACTGTTTGATGATTGCCTTATATGCGTAGTAGCCTTTGTTAACTAATTCCTCCTTTGTCTTTTTGAAGCTGGATATTAAAGTCAATGCATATGTTTATGTATGACAAACAAGCTGTTTGGGAGGAGAAAGAAGCCTTGACTTTCTGAGAATGGATGACTTTACTGCATTAAATTGCATTTTTAGGTGAACATGGCAGAGGATCACAGATTATTTGACTATACTGTAATAGGGGATCACACCTCAGAAAAGGTTGAGAAACACCAGACTAGACAGTGAGCTTTTGCAGTTGGTGTGAACTTTGTTTTCTCTCATCAAAGCCTCTCAGGAAGAACTGATATCTTAAGTATTATAGGCTGGTCCTTCCTCCTGCTGAATGATGTACGCAGAGTGATTTAACAGGCTTCTTTGGCCTGTGCACATTTTCACCATGGGGAATGTGTCTTGATTAGTGTGAAGTAATGCTTCACAGCTCAAATAGAATGTGGAGAAAAGGGAGCAGAGGTTTGCAAGGTTCCTAAGGGGTGCTCGCACATATGTGTATGCTTCTGCCGTCCTCCGCACAGGGCTCATCCTCCTCTCTTGTGTGCTCACAACAATCATTGGGGTACCGGTCACAATGACACCCTTGGGGGGGGGTTAGTCCTATGCATAGGGGGGAGCACATAAGAAGAAGAGACTCAGCAGGGCTGAAAATTAGAGGGCACATTGGAGGGTTGCATAGAATTCTGGTGCAGAGTTCTAGATTTGCCCCCAGAACCCCAGAAATAACGAGGTGAGACAACTTCAGCTTTGGGTAGAATGGGCCACAGCCTTATTTATAACTTATTTAACTTGTTTAACTGTAAAATTAAGAACATTTAAAGGGGGCCTGACCCGTAGTGCAAAGAGGTAATATCAAGGGATGAAATCCCAAAGCCAAACACTCTGTATTCAGTGAGATTCACCTGTGGGAGATGCTGCCCACCTGTTCAGCGCTCGGGAGGCCTAAAGTCAACTTTGTAACTTTAACTGTTTCCTGAAATTGCCAATGATGTTAGATTTATTTCGAGGGCTGTCTGGCGCCTTAAGGGCAACTTATTAGGGCTTACCTGGATACGATTACCTGTTGCACTACCTGCAAAGTTAGTGGCCGGAATGGAAAGAAAATTGCCCACCCCCCGCAGCAAAGAGAATGGGATGGGAGAAAACGCATGGCCACTCAGGGCCAATCAGAGTGACCACCAAAAATTCCTATCCAGCCCCAAAATGGCAACCAGCTAATCTCATTCTCTTACCATAGGGAGGGAGGGTGGGGCCGCTGGTCTCACCGAGAATGGGTAGGGGTGGGGGAGGGAGCCCTCTTTATTTGGCTCCCGTCCCCGGGCAGAAGTTTTCGCGCCCAAAGTCCGGGGCTGCGGGGGCAAACTCGCCCCACCCCCCAACAAAGTGGGGCTCGGAGCTGCCCTTCTCAGACATTCTCCCTCAGCATGGGAAGAGGGACATGTACGTTCTACATGTTTACACCTGCATGTAAACAAACAGATTGTAGTGTCGCCCGACTTCACTCCTACCCCTTTTGCCTTTAAACTCCCAGATTATGCAGCAAACAAGTGAAATATATGTAAACAGACCAACACAGTGAACTCAATGTGTAATGTGAATACAAGCCACAAAAATATTTATGAAAAAAATCTCACTTGTGTGTCATTCTCTCTCCCTCCCACCAAATGCTATATAGTGAAGTTATTGCCAGGAATGCTAGGAGGCTTACTGTGTGTAAACGTGGTGAGATAACCTTAGCCAGGTGATAAAACCATGGTTTTCAACACCTGGAAAAGAAAGCTGTCCTGCAATGGATTAGTGACTGGTAGTTTCTATGTCAGTTTTGGCAAACCTATGGCATGGGTGCCAAAGGTGGCACTCAGAGGAGCCCTTTCTGTGGGCACCCGACACTGCCCCTTCACAGCCACCTGTATTCGGGTTAAATTGCTGTATTGGCACTTGCGAAAAAAATAGTGGGTTTTGAATTGCAGTTTTTGGTCTCTAAAAGGTTCACCATCACTGTTCTATGTCTTTAGCTGCTGTACAGGTAACTTGAAAGAGGTGCCTGTGGGGGGAGAAACAAAGAGAAGGCAAAGATGATTTGCTTCCTCTCTTAGCCTCCATCATACATTGCATCTTTCTAATGACCCACCTCTTAGCCACATCTCCATTCTTAAGGCATTAAGCCCTTTCTTATTTACTGCAAGAGTGGGTCTTTTGTAGGTTCTCTCACATCATTATTTTTGTGTGAAATGCAAGGATACTCTCCATTGAAACTCAAGGATATGAGCAAGCCTTTGCGTCCAAGTCCCAAATCCCAAGTCTCAAGTCCCAAGTCTGTGTCTGAGTCTTTTGTAACAAATCCTGAGTCCCTGAAAAAGATAGCTGTCTTGCAAGGGATTAGGGACTGGTAGTTGTGTATGTCTTTAGCTGATGTACAGAGTGCTTCCCAAAAAACTAATCTTGTAATCATTTGGAACTCCCTTTAAGCTCAAAACCCCAACCCACTTTTTTTCCTAGCATGTTGATCAAAACCTCCAAGCCTTCATTGTCCACTTGTGTTCAACTGAAAACTCCAGTAAGTACTTCAATTTATCTGTCCCCCCCAAAAAAAAACTGTTCATGGAGATGATATATCAAAGTGTTTACCAGGGTAAACTAGACTGTTGTGCCTGGATGTGTATCTCTGTTTACCCTTCCCAACCTTTTAGTAGAGATGATTATTTTCCCGTGGCCCGGGGTGGGGGTGGGGAGGGGGACTAGGGGTGTGGGGGGCAGGGGAGGGAGTGGGGGGGGGGATGGGGGAGGGAAAAAAATATGGTGTTTTGTTTGTCGCTGGGGGCTTTTGTCGCATGGGCGGGGAGGGGTGGGCGCCCCTCCTCCTCCTTTGGTTCGGCACAGAGGTGCCCCAACCAAGGCCACGGCAGCTGCCCGGGTTCGGCTGTGGCTCCACGGCGGCGGCGGGGCGCCCGCCGCCGCCGCCGCCGCCGCCCGCCTCGGTGGGACACCTCTGCGCCGCCGCTTGCCTCCGGCTTTCGGGCGGGCGAGCGGGGAGGAGGAGGGAGGCCGGGGGTGGCGTCTCCGGCCCGAGGGCGCCACCGGGACCGCCGAGCCAATTTTTTGCAAAAAGGACGCGGAACCCGCCCACCAAGGAGCCCTGGGCTTTTATTTCATTACGTGCCAACCGGTCCACGGACGGCACCGGTCCGCGGCCCGGGGTTGGGGACCAACGAAAAAATGAAAATGAAAATTTTTGCAAAAATTTTGTTTCGTTCATTCATTACAGTTCAATGTATTTGCATTCATTACAGTTCAAATAGAAATGAAATGAACACACGACAAAATTTCTGTTGTTTCGGTTCATTTCGTTTCATTTTGGAGACAAAATTCGTTTTTTGTTTCGTTACGTAATGAAACGAGAAAACGAAAATGAAAAATTGCTCATTTCGTGCCCATCTCTACTCCCTAGGACAGTAAGACGTAGGTGGTGAAAGGTAGGTACAGCCAATTAAAAGGGTACTGCAGGAAGTCCTGCTCAACCCCAGTTATCATTGTAACTCCACCCAGTTAGGCAGGATTGTGTGTGTATTTTCGTGTTCCAGGCTGTTGACTGGGAAAGAAGGTGTGGAACACATGAAAGGGCCTTCTCTGTTGCTACTCCCTGACTTTGAAACTTCCTCCTGCTGGAGGCCAGGACTGCCCCACGTCTTCTGTCTTTCTGGAAGCAGGCAAAGACCGTCCTCTTCATGCAAGCTTTCCCTGAATGAGGGACTACCTATTATGCAATTTTGAGATGGATTACCATGCATGATTGCATTGACTGATCTCATAAGAACACCTGTGTTTTCCACGTTAATTTCCATCCCTCGTAATGGAATTTTTCATTTTTATTTATTTATTTATTTATTTGTTATTCTTATACCCTGCCCATCTTCCCAAAGGGAACTCTGGGTGGCTTACAATAAAAATAGAAATACAAAAAAGCAGATAACAAACAAGTTGAAACAAAAAAGAAGCAGGGAGCAAGATGGCGGGCCAAAAACAAACAAAACAAAACAAAACAAAACAAAACAAAACCTAACTGAAAAGGTCGCCAAACGCCTCCCTGAAGATTTAAGTCTTCAGGGCTTTTTTAAAGGCAGGCAGGGAATCAATCAGGCGCAGCTCACTGGGTAGATGGTTCCAGAGCGAAGGCCCCACCACAGAGAAGGCACAGTCACGCGTACGCGCTTTCCGTGCCTCTCTGGGTGTGGCCACCCTTAGTGAGCGCGCCTGCGCCAATCTTGTGGGTCTGGTCCCAGATGACCTATGAGAGATACGCTCTGCCAGATACTCTGGTCCCAGGCCGTGGAGGGCTTTGAAAGTCAAAACCAGGACCTTGAACCTAATCCGGGGGACAACGGGAAGCCAGTGCAAGTGAGCCAGAACTGGGGTGATGCGCTCGAATCTCCGAGCACCCACCACCAGCCTGGCCGCCACATTCTGCACCCGCTGTAACCTCCGGACCAGGGTCAAGGGCAACCCCACGTAGAGGGCATTGCAGTAGTTGATCCTCGAGATCACTAGGGCCTGCACTACTGTCCTCAGGGAGGGCTCATCGAGGTACTGGCGGATCTGGGCGATCCTGCGGAGATGGATAAAAGCAGCCCTGGAAGCAGCCATCACCTGGGCTTCCAGGGAGAGGGCTGAGTCCAGGACCACACCCAGATTCCTGGCCCTGTCCATAGGCTGGAGGGAAACACACCCCAGTTTAGGGAGGGGGCCATTGTACCCAGATGAGGGCACCCCAAAGAACAGAACCTCAGTCTTCTCCGGATTGAGCATGAGCCGGTTATCTCTGGTCCATTCCAGCACTGCCTCCAGGCACAGATCCTGTTTGCATGCTCTTTTTAGCTTTAATGTTTCCTTTTAATTGTTGTAAGATGTCTCTTCTAATTCCCTGTTCTTAAACTTGAATAGATCTTAAATGTTATGGGCTATATATTGTCCCCCATTATTTGTAAGCCGCCTTGGGTTCTTTTCCAAGGAGAAAGGTGGGGTAAAAATATTCAGAATAAATAGATAAATTGTAACATTTTGCTCAGCTATCTTCTGATGGTTCCCTTTACTGCCAAATGTCATTTCTTTATCTTTCTTTCCCACAAAGATAGATTTTGGCTGTCCCTACCAAACATAGCACCATTTTCCTCTGGCTCTCTGTATTGCCCAGTATCTATGAAACTGTCCTCTTCTTTCCTAACTTAATTACACATTCTTTCAACATTTCATTAATGGAAGCTCTTCCTTTGCTTTATTTTATTATATTTTAAATTTCTCAGGAATGTCTTCTTGGGCTTTCTCCTATCCTGTCTTTAGAGAGGTTGTTCCTAGGTAATCATATTACACCAGGCCTGCCCAAAGTCCAGCCCAGGGCCCAAATCCGGCCCGTCAGGCCATTCTGAGTGGCCCGCGGCTGGCTGGCCCGCCCCTCCTCCCCTTCCTTTGCCCCATTTTTTAAAAAAAAATCTTCTGCCAACACTGACACACCACAGGGGAATGTGTGGGGGTGGGCAGGCCAGCGGGCGAGCCGTCGTCACTGCTGGGGAGCTTGGGGCGTGCAAGGTCACACAGATTGCCTCTTCTAAGAGGCGACCTGTGGCCATGGCTCCCTGTGCTTCCTTTGGTCCCCACCTTTATTGTTTCTCCCTCCCTTGGTCCCCACCTCCCTCCCTCCCTCCCTTCCCTGTTCCCCACCTCCCTTCCTCCCTTGGTTTCCACCTCCCTCTCTCCCTCCCTTGGTCCCCGCCTTCCTTCCTGTGCGTGGGATTGCAAGGGGTCAGTGGGTGGGGCTTGCAGTGGGGTGGCAGGGTCGGGGAGCAACCAGCCCCTGACACATTCTCAGCCACCAAATCTGGCCCTTCTTACAAAAAGTTTGGGCATCCCTGTATTACACCCATTGCTTTCAACATTACCTGTTTAATCTATGATGTGTACACATAAACCCTGTATGTGGCTAGTATTGCAGGGTTTGAAAAAGCTTTAGATATATTAAATAAGCACAGGGTTAGGGCTAAACCATAATAAATTTGTCTGTTAAAGGGGTGGTTGGAAAGCAGTTTTAATCAGGAAGAAAACAAGAAAATCATGTAATCCTCTTGTGGATGTTTTGTTTGCCTTCTAGGATGGGTAGAAGCAAAGGATTTGTGAATCTACAAACTGTTCACTTAATGATGCAAAGGCGTGCATGTTGTTGCTCAGAGCAAACTATGATCTAAAGAAGGAAGAAATCTGCCCTGTATGATGAAAACATTTTGTTTACTGGGACATTCACAACCTCTTGCTTCCCTTTCTCCCTTTTCTTCCCTGTTGCTGCCATCCCCACCGCCCCCCGTGGTCATTTGTAAGATGCGAGAACTTGTAGGCTTTATTGCTGGCATAAACTGCAGTGTGTGTCACATAATGATTATTTTGTGCTTTAAGCATGGCTAGGTATTTTGCTGTAGCTTAAGGCATGTTAGGGACAAATTCCATCTTAATTACAGTAAGTTTTGAAACATATTAGATAAACAAAAATGTCATTAGTTGAGAATCTTACACTGGGTTATGGGAGGCTCCCCAGCGATAGGTTCATTCCCATTTGGACTTCTTTGTTGTTTTCCAGGCTTTAAGGGCCTTATTTTTTAAATTTTAGTTCTCTACTTGATTAGAATCACACAAAGCCAGCACTGCTGGTGGTGGGCACTTGAAGTGACAGCTGTTTATTCTGGGAAATTTCCTTTTTCCAAATAAGGGAACCAAGGAAGGAAGTGGAATTTATTTATTTATTTATTTACTTATTTATTTATTTATTTATTTATTTATTTATTTGTATACTGCCCATCTTCCAGGTGGAGCTCCGGGCGGTTTGGAACAATCACATATATCGATAAAAGAGATGATCAATTGTCAATACATTATCATAAAAAAGCTAATAATAAAAAATAAAAAAAGCAAAAACCAAACAAAACCAAATAAAAATTGGTCCAGGCAGCGGTAGGGGAAAACAAACAAACAAAAACTAATTGTCGCCAAATGCCTCTCTGAAAAGCAAGGCCTTAAGCGCTTTTTTGAAGGCCCGCAGGGACTGTGTTTGGTGAATCTCACTTGACAGATGGTTCCAAAGCATAGGGACAGCCACAAAGAAGTTTCAGTTTCAAGTGATTGATTTCTGGGCTTCCCTAGATGTGGCCACCTGAAGTGTGAATGCCTGTGATATTCTGGTGGGTCGGGCCTCAGTTGACCTCTGGGAAATCTGCTCTGCCAGGTATTCAGGTCCCAAGCCATGGAGGGTTTTGTAAATCAAAATCAGTATCTTGAACCTTATTTGGGAGGCAATGGGCAACCAATGCAAGTGAGCCAGAACTGGGGTGATGTGGCCATATCTGCCTGCACCCACCTCCAGTCTGGCTGCAGCATTTTGTACCAGCTGCAGTCTCCAAATAAGGGTCAAGGGCAACCCCACGTAGAAAGCATTGCAATCATCTATTCTCAAGATCACGAGCACCTGCACAACTGCTTTCAAGGAGGCCTTGTCCAGGTACAGGTGGATCTGGGCGATCTGCCTAAGTCGGAAAAAGGCAGACTTGGGGATAAAGCTGGATTCAAGATCACACCCAGATTCCTCACTCTATCCACCAGCTGAAGGGTAATACCCTCCAGACTGGGGGAGAGGGTCACTGCATCCAGCAGAGGATGTCCCGAAGAACAGAACCTCGGTCTTCTCCGGGTTGAGTTTGAGCCTGTTACTCCTGGTCCATTCCATGACTGCATCCAGGCAGGAGTCAAGGATCTGCACTGCCTCCACTGCAGAGGTGTTAAAGGAGAGATAGAGCTTCATGTCATCAGCATACTGATGATAGCAAACTCTAAATCCGCTAATGACCTAAGCCAGCAGCCTCATATAGATATTGAACAGAATGGAAAGAGATTGCTGACCTCTGGGACACCCCAAAAGGTAGTGTCCAGGGAGCCGACAACTGTTTCCCCAGCTTAACACGCTGAGAATGGCCACCAAGGAAGGACCGCAGCCAGCTAAGAGCTGTGTCTGCAGTCCCCACCTCGGAAAGCCAACCCAGCAGAATGCCGTGGTCGATGGTATCAAAGGTCGCTGACAGATCCAGGAGGACCAGCAGGATAGAGCAGTCCCTGTCAGCCCCCCTGAGGAGGTCATCTTGCAGCGCAACCAAGGTGGTCTCAGTTCCACAATATGGCCTGAACCTGGACTGGAATGGGTCCAGGACACAATCCTTCTCCAGGAATGACTGGAGCTGAATGGCAGCAACCCTCTTGATCACCTTGCCCATGAAAGGAACATTGGCAATTGGACGGTAGTTGGCCAAATCATCTGATGCCAAACCAGGTTTCTTTAAAGTGGGTTTCACCACTGTCTCCTTCATATGAGAGGGGAAACTCGCTTCCCTGAAGGATGCAGTGGAAATAACAGAAGTCCACTCGGGCATGCTCCCTCCGCCAGATTTAATTAGCCAGGATGGGCAAGGGTCAAAGGGAAGCCAACGACCTGCAATGGGCCAGTGCTCTGGAGGCCTCAGCTGATGATACAGGCCCAAATTCAACCAGAGGAGGAGACCAAGGGGGTGCGGCGCTCAAGATTATTCAAAGTGAGGCTAGAACAACCAGAGTCTAGACCAGCTCAGATGGCCTCAATTGTGAATCTAAAAAAGGCTGCAAATGACTCACTAGTGTCATTTGCAATTCTCAGAGAGGCATAAGATATTTTAGCCTCACTGACCGCCCAAACATAGTGCCTGGTCAGTATACGAACAGCAGCCTGATTGAATGCCGACCGGTCCTTTCTCCATCTTCTCTCAAGTCTTCTGCATTCTTGATTCATCACTCTCAACTCAGCTGTGAACTATGGTGAGGAGCAAGCTTCACAACAGAGAAGATGCTTGGGGGTGATCCGGTCAATGTCCCGGGTGACATCCTCATACCGCCTCTCCAGCAGGCTTCAACCAGATCGTCAACCAGATTGTCAGGAAGATCCCCAAAGGCCTCCAGGAACTGTAAAGGGTTCAGAAGACTTCGGGGTGGGCCCAGACAAGGGGCTGAGGCTCCCCATGGGGTGGGGCAGTGATCAACATGGAAAAAGACAGCAGAAAGTGATCTGACCATGACACGAGTTGATGAACAATGTCCCCAGCCCTCAGATTATAGTCCACCAAGGTAGCAGAAGAAACCAGTCCAAGGTATGCCCTGCTGTATGGGTGGGACAAACATCATGCTGGGACAGATTCATGGAGGCCATGGACTCCATGAAATCGAGAGCTGCTCCTGAGAGCCCATCCTTGGCATGCATGTGGAAGTCCCCTACCACCAGAAAGTGGGGGACCTCAACAATGCTGCTGAGATGGTCCTTGAGCTCTGGTAGGGATTGTATAGGGTTGTGAGGAGCACAGTGACCGAGCACAATGCCACACCTGTCCCACTGACCCTCCAATAGACGAAGGCATTCTAACCCACAACACACCAGTACTGCGGATCTGCTGACAGAAAGGGATTCCCCACCCCACCCTGACCTGCCCACGTGCTGCACATGGAACCTGGGAGGGCACAGCTGGGACACTCCTTCCTTTGCCCCCACCCAGGTCTCTGTGAAACAAGCCAGGTCAGCTCGTCCATCCATGATGACATCATAAAGGACAGGGATTTTATTATAGACCAACCTGGCATTTACCAGCAGGCAGGACAGGTTGCTGTACACAGAGTATGCCAACTTGCATATTGCCAATATACATACACATACTGTATACTCTTTCAGTGGTAGGGAAATGCCTTTTTTATCCACAAAGACATTGACAACTGACTGTTTTTAGTTAGAAAGAGATTTTAATAAGATGTGTGTTGTATACTTTAATTTTACTGGTATGTTTTGAATTGCATATCAAATCTGTTCCCCTTCTATCATTTCCTTTATGTTTGCTGTCTTACTATAAGCATCCCTGAGTTTCACTCATGAGAGAAAGTGGAACAGAGTTAAAATGTAAATAAGCACATGTTTGGACATGTTTGGATTAGAAAACTGCACCACAATGTTTGAAAGCGTCAAACATCAAAGTACTGTATAACATTTGTAATGTGTGTATTGGCTTGGGAAGTATGAAGTAAGTCACATTGACATCTAAATTTGACAGACCTACCCCTGCCCCCAAGCCCCATTTTCTCTGCAGAAACCCAGATATTAAAGAGATGTGTTTATTTTCTAGGTCCAAAGGACATTTCTTAATGAAAATCCATGCCTTTTTGTAAGCCCTCTATGCAACCACTTGTTGTCTCAGTGAGAATGAAGCCATTAGCTGCAGGGCCCTCCCTAACATCATCTTGACTTCTAAGGGAGCCTGAAACATATTGCTTAACAAAATGATAGTTTGTTATTGGAAGGCATTTTAAAGGAACAGAACTAATTATATTGTTTTGATGTGTTGTACCGCATTAAAATCTCATAGGAAATAACCAGATGAATCATACTTCCTGGAAGCATATGATTCTAACTATTCTCTGTTCCCTGCTTCAGTGCATGTATCTAATTTTGGGTTTTTCTCTAAATAATACATTGTATTTTTATTAAACTGATAAAAACTCACTGTTTTATCTATCAAGGACAGGATCTAAATACCTGTGGGAATTGCTTATTTTGCCAAGGGAATTCTTCTCCTTTAGAAACTGGGAATCAAGACACATATGCTTTTGAGCATTTTAGGGTGGGTGTGCTGCACATACCAGACTGTGACATGGAAAGGGACATTTATTTATTGACATGGTTAGAGGTAGTAGAAGATTGGGAGCCTAAAAGAGGATCTGCAGGAGCTGCCAGTCTTACAGCATAAGGAACATAAACAAAGCTTGGGAAAGTTCTTTCTTTCTCTCTCTCTCTCTCTCTCTCTCTCTCTCTCTCTCTCTCTGAGCTACCACTCTCATAATTGCCCACCCAGCTGGGTCAGAGGTGGAGGTGGAGGTCTCAGTGGTGTAGTTCAAGCACTAACACTTTCAACCATGCGTTTATGGCTGTGAGTGTATGTAAAAACGCAGTGTTCTGCTTATATACCGCCCCATGCCACTTCAAGTAGTCTCTGGGCGGTTTACAGTTTTTACATAACTGTACCATTGAAGGCTCTAATGCAGGAAGAAGCTTCAATTTTCTTATTACTGGTACTTACCTTATGTTAGCAAGAGTGTCAAACAGGGTATTTCATTATTATGTTGAACAGAGAATGGTATCATTTATACCATGCAGGTAGTTGGAACTGCAGCCAGTTTGTTCATGGAAGTGCATGTTGGTTTGATCTACAATCAGACCACAGTGGAAAGTGTGCAGCAGATGTTGTAGGCTTGTAGTTGTGGGAAAGACTGGTGAGCTAGTCAACATTCAGCTCATGGACCAAAGGCACCAAGTTGTTTGTATAGAAGAAACTGGAGTGCACACTGGTCACTTGCCCTCTTGATAAGACAAAAGTGGGCTTGAGAAATAAGGACACATCTAGGTTAGAAGGGAGTTAAGAGAGGACAACATGCGGGGGAGGGGTACCCAGTGGGACTTGCCTAGTGGGAAGAGTTCAGCCAGCAGGAAAGCATTAGAAAGATACTTCCCTCATGAACTTCTTCCATTCAGAGGAAGTCTTGTCCTACAGGATGATGTATTTCAGAGAACAGTTTCTGTCAAATATCTGGGTCCCTGTGAAGTTCTGGTTGAGCCTGTGGCTTCATCACAGAAGGGGAAGATTGTCCTTCTGAAAGCGTTCCATCCACAATGAAAGTTTCAAAGTACTGTATGTAATTCTGTACTGGTTCTGCCTTGGAAGTGGGCATCCACAATTTGTACAGTGTAATTAGTCATTGATAGCAAAATCGATAGTGCACAAAGTGGAGGGCAGACACAGGTATTTGTAGGATTTAGAGTGGTGGTGACTAATGCTTCCAAATAAAAAGAGCCGAGAATGTGTTTGAAGAAGCTTTGGAATTTATTTATTTATTTATCTATTTAACCGCTATCCTGTGTGTCACAAACATATAAACCTAAGTTCCAATCCAACTTCTTCTTTCTTTTTATCACCTAGATATTTCCTGTCAAGGGGATAATATCTAATTGTTCAATTTAGATTATTCAAGGGGAGGGGAGATTTTCCTAATCCCTGGCATGTTTCTGATTTCCTCTTCTATAAGGTGGGTTGTCCTTCACAAAGTGGGCACTGTGTGCTATTTTTATACATGCTTAACAATATATAAAACTCGATTCAGAGGAAAATCTTTGGTATATCCTCATTCATATTTAAATGCTCTGGGAAGAAAATGAAGTAATTTGTCTTGCTTCTTGAATTGTTTTTTGAATGGAGATGCTAAATTATTAAGTAAGGGCTTGATCAGGGTGGCATTTATCCCACTGTTTGGTATATTGTGGGGATGAGTTGGTTCACTCTTTTTTCTGGTGATCAGACAGCCTGATTGCTAGAGCAAACCAGTCATTCCCCAGGGTGCCACTGCCTGCACCTTGCCAGGGTCTTCTAGTTTTTTATGGCATGAATACTAGTTTGGTCCAATCCCAGAAAGCATGATCACTAGGATCAGACTAAAATCAAGCCTTGCAGCAATTTTGGGTATGGTGAAGTGGCTTAATAAACAAGTCACTCCAACACGCTTATGTATGGTATGGCAAGGTTAAAGAACACTCTCACTTCTCTGAACATATTTTAAAGAAAGCTTTGTACCAGGTATTGAACAAATTCCAGGGGAAAATATATAAAAAAATCCAATCTGGGTAGCACCTATAGAAGCAGTTTACCCAACCCTCCCTACTTTCAGAAGAAATGAGGTGTACTTATAATGAGCTTTTGACAGGTGGGCAACAACTTAAAAATATACAGGGGTTGAAGGAAATGGGTCTACAAACAGATTGGTGGTCAATGTTGAAATTAGAAACTAGGTACAAGAAAGATGAAATTATGGGCTTTTATAAGGGAAAGGTTGAGGTTGAGTTATGGCTATATACAAGAGATAAAATTATTAAGAAATTGTATACTTACCTACTAGAATACAATGTAGAAGATGAAAGAATCAAAGCTGGTAAGGTTAAATGGGCACAAAATTTTGCATACAAGATCGATATAGATCAGGGGTGGGCAACTGTCAACCCTCAAGATGTTTTGGAACACAACTCCCAAAATTCCAAGCCTAGATTACCAGTGACAAAGGACTGTGGGAGTTGTGGTCCAAAACATCTGGAAGGCTGATAGTTGCCCACTCCTGATACACATGATTGGACACAAATGTGGAACAACAACTACAAACAGAATAAACCAATAAATTTAAGAGAAAGTGTCTTGAAGATGTTCCACAGATGGAACCTTACACTTGTAAAGATGGCAAAATTAGTGTTGGGGACTAGTAACTCCTCCTGGAAGTGCGACAAGCTACCTGAGACTTTTTTTTAATGTATGGTTGACATGTGACAAAGCCAAACACTTTTGGATACAGATAAGGGATATTACACAAAAATATACAACAGGAAGTCACCCTCAAACCAGAAATGTTTATATTGAACACAATGCCAGGAACTGTTGAAAAAAATTAGATAACATATTGATTGATATATGTACAGCTGTGAGGCTGATATGGGCTCAAAAATGGATTGATCAGGAGAATCCTAAAATAGAGAAGCTAATTAAGAAAAATACTAGACATTAGACATGGACACGACCAGAAAAAATGACATTTCGAGTTTTCATTTGTCAGAACGGGTCCGTTTCGGGTCGTTTCCGTTTGTCACAAAATATTTCAAAAAATTGTTGTTTCGTTTGTCGTTTGTCGTTTCCACCGCAATTTAGCGCGATTTGACTTCCCAGAGCATAGGGGCGTGCCACAATCAGGGCCGGCGCTAGGTGTTTTTGCGCCCTAGGTGGCAGGCGGGGGGGGGGTGGTGGTGGTGGGGAGGTGCGGGCAGGCGGCGATGGCGGGGGGCCATGGACAGGCGGCGGCCGCGGGCGGGTGAGTGGGCGGGCGGTGGTGGGGGCGGGCAGGCGAGTGGGCAGTTAGGATATCACTTAGGATAGAGGTTCTGTTCTTGGCTTGCACCCCAAATGTGTGTGTGTGCAAGCAAATTGAAGTTGGGAAAATAGAAAATAAATGGTAGTATATAATATATTTTTAAAATAAATCCACACCTCCCACTCCCAGTCAAACCTCCCCCTTTATCCAATATCAGAAAAAAATCCTCACAAACTGCCAGAGAAGAAATAAAGAATAAACTGCTATTCCCTTCAGAAGACAAAGCTGCAGGGAATCAAATAAATTATTTTCTAAATTCAATTCCCTCCCTGCCTGCCTAACTTAAATCCTAAAGCCTCCAGCCTCCCTCCTCAATCTCGATCGGATCACATCAGCACCAGCAGCCAGCCCTCCTCCCTCAACCACATCCATACATCCGACTGCGATTTCTGGAAGGTGCCTCGGCTTTTTATTCCCTCCGAGACATCCAGAAGTGTCAGTCAAAAACCTGGTGATGCCATTGGTGGAATGGTTCGAACAATTTGCCTGGTCCCATCCCATGCCCAGCCCAAATGGGCAGGTCTAAAAAAATAAAAAATAAAATAAAATAAAATAAATACGATGTTTTATTGCTATAAGAAACCCACTGCTGCTACTATTAAAATTCAGGCATTTAAAATAAATAAATTCCACATGTTTCTGTGGTGATTTTGTGTGTTTTTTGACCATAATTTCAAAAGAAAAATTGCGGTCGCCATTTTGGATCCCCCCCCACCGCATGGCATGGCGAGACGACGAGGATGACCCCCCCCCCAGCCTGGTGCAAGCAGCTCAGGACAGGAGAAGAGGGGGGGAGGCCAGGGACCCCCCAGAAACCACCCCTCTGGTAGGTGGCAAAGCCTCAGGCAGGTATATTTTCGCCTGCTTTTTTGGCTGGGAGTCAGTTTTTTTTAAAAAAAAACTTTTAAAAACTTTTTCTGTGCTTCGCATTGCGCGATTGCCACAATGCCACAAACGGAAAGGAAAAACCTGACCAAATTTTTCTTTTTTTGGTTTGAGTTCGAGTTCTGATGGCTTAATTATCGTTACCATTTCTGTTACGTAACGGAAACGATAATCGAAAACGGAAACGACAATTTCGCCGAGTCGTGCCCATGTCTACTAGGCATTGCAGAGAAGGATAGTCTCTCAGTCATTATGTGAGAAGCCGAGAGAGTACATTAAAGAGAGGTTTAGAATGTTCTATGTTCGAGCTCAGTAATTATTATAAATAGAGATTATATCACATACCATATCACTCATTAGCTTTAGTATGGTGAAACATCCATAAGATAGGAAAATGGGTGCAATCACCTGGAACTGCCCACATGATCATTTTCAGAGGGATCCTGCCGAGCTGTCATGGGCTGGATCCCTTTAAAACTGGCCCAGTCAGCACCAGGGGGATACCTGGTGCTGACTGGGGCATTTTTGAAGGGGCCCAGCTGATAACAGCTTATCAGGAGCCCTTTAAAAATGGCTCCTGTTTTACAGACGGAAAGACCATTTCAACGAAAAAAACAACCATTTTGTTTTTGTCTGTAAGGAAATGCTGCTTCCTCATTTCTTTTCATTTCGTTTTGTTTCATTAAGTAATGAAACAACTAAACAGCATTTCGTTTTTCATTTTGTGCCCATCCCTAGTGTGTCATTTATTCTAGATGGCAGCTTTTCAAAGGCTGTATTGAAATGATCATCCAGTTCTACCTTCTTTTGAGAGACATGAAGACTGGTGCAGTGGATTTTAAATACTGAATGCTGATTCACTTTTGTTGGCTGTTTTGCCCTCATAAAAGGGAGCTCTTTGACTCATGGGCTCTCTGAAAGGTGTTCTACTCACACTTTCAGTGAGAGCCACACAGAAGACTGGGAAGAGGGCATAAATAACCTTGTAACCAGAAAATGCTTCCCAGAGTTGGAGCTCCACTATCAAGCAAAACTTCAGTGAATTAGGGCTGCCAAAATTACATCTTGGTTTGTCAGATAAATTAGTGCTTATTTTTCAGGACTGCTCTTTTCAAATAGAATGTCAGTTCCATCTCTTGTTTTTGTTTTGAAGTCAAAGGAATTTGTTGATTAGAATTAAGTTTCCGTTTTTTTAAAAAAAAATAAATGTGATACAAATTCAATTTGATTTTGAATGGAGAATTTCTCATTTCATGATTTTCTTTAAGGCTTTTATGAATCTTCAGTGAAACTGAACCTTCTTTTTGAGAAAACGATAATGAGTGCACAATCAATTACTGAATGCTGATTCGCTTTTGTTGGCTGTTTTGCCCTCATAAAAGGGAGCTCTTTGACTCATGGGCTCTCTGATCAATACCATACTCAATCTTTCAGTGACAGCCAAAGCACAGGAAGACTGGAAAGAGTTCATAAATAACCTTGTGCTTGTAGAAAATGCTATGGAGTTGGAGGAGACTATTGCAAAAATGAGCTGTTTTAAATGTTGAAAAAAACACCCTGGAAAGTCAGAAAAACACAGCGATAATTATTTTATTGTCTGATAATCTTTTCAAATGAGTTACAGTCAGTGGATCTCTTGTTTTTGTTTTTCAGTAAAGTATATGTGTTGTGAGAATTAAGTTTCCACTTTTAAAAAAATGTGATACAAATTTGAATGGAAAATTTCTGGAATTTGTGATTTTCTTTGTGAATTTTATGAATCTTCAGTGAAACTGAATATTAAATATGGAGAATAATGATAAAAGCTCTGGCAGCCCAATTTTCCCCCAGTCTCTGGTGGGAGTTAAGGGTAGGGATTGCTGTCTCTGCGACGAACATTTTTTCATTTCCTGCAGCCTCCCTGTTTCTGTTACGCGTGCGACAAATGAAAATTGTGATGAAAATGAAAGAACCATGAAAATTGTGGTTGTTATGTTTCGTTTCCGTTACCCTGGCAACGCCTGCCGCAATGAAATGAGCTGTTTTAAATGTTAAAAAATACCCTGACATCTGCCAGAATCCATTTTTTTAATTATTTATATTATCTGATAATACCTACCAGGGGGTTGGGGAGTCCTTAAAACGTTTTTTTGTTTAAAAATCGCAAAACCGTGATGTATTTTTCTTTTCCCTTTAAAATAGATGAAATTCGCCACCAGCCACAAAATGGAGGCAAGCCATGTGATGTGGGATCAAATGAAAACCAATAGCATTTTCAGGTTGCAGATCTGGGCTTAACTGCTCTGGCAGCCACAGAGGGCATAAAATCTCTGGCAGTCCATTTTACACTCCTTGCAGTCTCTTTTGGGAGTTCTGGATTCTTGTCTCTTTTTTTCTTTATTGGAAGCATAAAGCATTGTTGCTGCTGTTAAAACCAGTTACCTCGGAAAACTCAAATTTTGAAATGCACCAGGAAGTGAAACAGATTTGTTTGTTCAGACAAATGCCTAGGCATTTGGGTGATATTGGTGCTGTTGATATGTGATTGCCATGTGTTTCTTTGTTTTTCATCCCCACCCTACTCCCAAGATTCCTCATCCTTATAACTGGACAGCAGGTGGAGAGAATACAGAGAGTTTGAAAATTTTGATTGGTTTAGTTTTGGTAAGAAATTTCCTCCTCAGTTTGACTAAATAATTAATTTAAAATAAAATAAAATAAAATAAAATAAAACAATCTGGCCCGCGGGCCGCTGAACCAGCCTGTAGGCTGGCAGGATTTAAAAAATATAATAAAATAATTAAACATAATTTTAAAAAAATCCAGTGGGGTTCAATAAAAAAAGAAAGAAAAGAAAATGAACTTCATTTCATAATTAATGAAACAAAACAGTGTGGGGAGAACGAATTATGAAATGAAATGCCATTTTGGTGTTTTGTGCCCATCTCTAATGATTATTATTATTATTAACTCCACATCCACTTTCTTCAGCCATATTGAAATCCACTTCCTTTTTCTACAGCCATATTGAACAATACAATCTCAGGGGACATTTGAACCATTTGTCCTATTATTTCTTGAATTTCCATAAAAATCAATCCATTCTTTCTTTCTTATTTCACATAACTACCACATATGCAAATACAGGTATATGCCTTTTTCTTTGTTTACACCTCCAACATAGTGGGAATATTTCTTTATTATACTCAACAATTCTGGCATTATATAACATCTGCAGTCAATCTTATAACAATTCTCTTTTACTCTTACCGACATATTTTTCATTATTCTTTTATTTCAAATTTTATTCCAGTGTTTTTCAACCTTTTTTGGGCAAAGGCACACTTGTTTCATGAAAAAAATCACGAGGCACACCACCATTAGAAAATGTTAAAAAATTAACTCTGTGCCTATTTGACTATATATAAAGTAATTTCTTGAATAGGAATTAAAATATATTTTTAATTTTTCATGTCATAATAAAGTAATTATAAAATACTTCTTAACCTGTTTCTCTGATATTTATATTCTCCATATATAAATAGTTTATATCCCATTTATCATTCCTTTTCTACTTTTTTTGTTCTCTATTTTGATAGTCTTTCTATAATTTCTTCAAATTCTGTCACTTTTCTACATTTTCCTACTTCAGTTTCCATTCTTTAGTCCATTTTACTTCCTGTAAACATGCAAGTCCTTTATCTAACAATATCTTAGGTAATTTGCCTTTTCTGTTATCTGGAAAAATATTTCAGTTACTTGAATCAAAGATGACACTGGTAGACTTAATTTCTTCCCATATTTATTCCAACATTCCATCAGTTTCCCCCAAAACAAATTATCTGCTTTTCTCAGCAACTCTTTAATATTTTCCATAAAAATATAAATTTTTTTTATTTATTTAATCAGTTTTATTTTTGTACTTGTTGACTGCCCAACCGTTCCACATGTTCTCCTTTCACAAAGTTTCTAAATCTATTCAAATTCATTTATCATTTCCTGCAATTATATTGGGAATATTGTATGTCTTAAATGTAATGTGATATTAGATGGACCTAAGCCTCCCTCTTTTTGAGATACATACCATAAACTCTTATTAATTCTACCTATTTAAAAACCATTGCAAAAATATTTATCATCCCTTGACATTCTTTTAATTCTTTCACACCTCTATTTATTGGTAACATCTAAAATAGAAAGTTAAGTTTAGGGATAGTCTTCCTTTTACATAATGCTATTCCTCCAAACCAGGACATTTTAAATTTTTGCTGTTCTTTTATCCTTTTGTTTATCTCTTTCTTCACTTTTTCTCAATTTACATTGAACATCTACAAATCCCTTGTTAATGTTATTCCTAAATAATTGATGCTACATCTTTATTTACCTTCCAATATTTTCTTAAACAAATCCTTATTTCTTTCTCCTCATGGTTTAATAACATACATTCCAACTTACTCCAATTCACCTTTAATCATGTTATTTCTTAAAATATCTTTAGATGATTTTGAATTCTCTATGCACATATTACTGGATTTTGATCTTTAATAATATACCAGCCTTGAGGTGAATTAAGGTTTAAAACAAACAATCAGCTCCTTTGCTTATCTTGCAGTACCTCATGGCCCATGACATCCAACCACTTTAAGAACAGGGGAGAACCCGGGTGGCCCTCACCTGCTCCCCATGCTTACTTGAAAAACAGAGCTGCTTCATGTCACTCTGTGGATAATATCAGACCCTCTTTGAAGTGTGCTTTCCCCTGGAAATCAAATTCATGTCATCCATGTACTCTGTCCACACTTTTCCTAGGACCAGTATCCATGCAAAGAAGTGGAAGTTTAAAGAAGAAGATGTTGTGAATATCACTTTCCTGCTGTTCTTATTTGGTAGTATAGATGCTCCATTTGTTCTTCAGATAGCCTTCTCAATTTGTCATTGGCTCTGGAGGTGCTTTTATCCTCCCTCTGTTATTTTAAGTGACCTTCAAACTGTGTGTGACACTCTATTCCTGGCATTTGCTGTGACCTATCTAACTTCATTACAGTCCTAGCAAAACATTAGCACCGTCATCATGGACCCTATCTGAACCTCATAGTTGCTGGCACAGCTTGATTTAGGATTGAGTCGTTAGTGTTTTTCCCTGTGAGCTTCTTTTTATTATGTTTAACTTGATGCTTGTTGACCCGATAAAGATTTTATAAATATAAACTACTGACAGCATTGCCGGGTTTTTGCCTCATTTCTGGGGTTGTGCTGTGTCAGCCAGTTATTTAGCACAAACCATAATAATCTGGCTTTTGTGTTCAGTATGAAATCTCCTAAATAGACAGTTCCTCCACCAATATTTCTGAAATCCCTTGTGATAGTTAGAGAAAAGGGGAAGGAGGTATAACCTGCCAATAGATGCTGATGCCCTTTTTCATAAAATGCATGATTAAAAAATAATAGAACACACTGCACTGCATAGGTTTTGTTCATTTTATCATTTACTGTATTCTGTGTGTCAAACTTCAGAAGGATTTGGGCCCAGCACAAAAGATGAGATCAACCACATACAATATTTCAAGAAATAAATTGTTGCAGAAGTTCTTTTAATGCTTTAGGGAGAGCATGTGTGGAAACTGATGCGGATTATTGTAATAATCTTACAGTCACAGAACTCCCAAGCAGTTAAAGGGATGGCATTAGCAGACTCAATATTTTAGGCCAGTGATACCCAAACTTCAGCCCTCCAGATGTTTTGGACCACAACTCCCACAGTCCTTTGTCATTGCCAACACAGGCTTGGAATTCTGGGAGTTGTGGTTCAAAACATCTGGAGGCCCAAAGTCTGGATACCCCTGTTTTAGACCTTACACTAATTGGTTATTCCTTATTAAGTTCCAAGAAACCTTTAATGGCATAAAATAAATTAAGAACAAAAGTATCAAACTGTGGAATAAAAGACTAAAGATAAATAAATGAAGAGATGAAAAGAAACAGATTAGTAGCCATCCTTTGTCCTGGAGGTCTCATTATTGGTATATAACTCATTGCCCAAGTATTTAGCCACTGAGACCATCAATTCAGTAGATTTGTCCTCAAGTAGGCACTGAGTTATGCTCTCTGGGGATCCAAAAAGGCTGGAAATGAATGGGGCCAGAAACTGTTGACAAAAACTTGTGATGGGTGGGGCAGGAAAGAAGAATATGGGAGGTTGAATTGGGTCCCAGGAGGCAATGTTTACATAGTCTGTTCTCAAATGGTACATTGTGATGTCTTCCTGAGAGGGCAGCTGAAGATGTTGATTCTGGCGAGCGTGAAAGCCCAGCACTGGTAAGGATTAGTAAGGTATTTCCATATAGTTCACTCCTAGCCCTGAAGTTGGCATCAGATCATAAAAGCGAGGGGAACAGGTTGAGTTGAGACCTGTTGCAGTGGACTGGCTCTCAGTATCCCAGATTCTTTGATGCACAATTTTGAAGATTTGGGATACTTCACAATTAATTAAGGAATCTAAATTAATACCCATATGATAAATTTTGAGCTTGATGTGTTGTACCAGCTGGAGATGTAGTAGTCCCTTAATAGATCATATAGTAGGGAGTTGGACTCAGCATGGAAATGGAGGTGCAACCAGTACTTAATAGTAACTATCTGAGCAGTGGTTGATGGCAGGTGGAGGCAAGTTCATTGACGACTGTAAAAAGATTAATAATGTTTGCGATAACCAGGATGCAATGTAAGAAGATGGCTGCATTCTGGTTCTATTTCTAAGTTGACTGCTACAATCCAAATTGGAATCCCATCTTGAATCTGGTTTAGAATCTTCCTCTGGGAGATCTGGAGAGCAGCTGGTACATATTGGTTCCCACCATGGAAGTGGAACTGAGAAACAGCAAGGAGATGGTTCCTAGTAACTGTTATAGCTGCCTTCTGGTGGGGGCACCAATTGAGTTGATGGTGAAAAAGGAGGCCCAAGCATTTGAAGTATCTCACTTGTTCAACAACTTTCCCATCAACTTTTCATGAAGTAGGTTTCCAGGTTTTGGAGAATATCAAAATTTTGAATTTCTCACTGTTAATGGTCAGCTCGTTGGTAGAGCAAAACTCAGAGAAAACAGACAAAAGGTGCAGAAGGTCCGGCCTGGAAATAGATAGGAGCACAGTGTTGTCAGTATAAAGTAACAGAGGGACAGGGGGCTGATTCAGATGTGGGGCATGGCTGTCAAATTTGGCTAAGTCATCTGGCAAATCAGACATAAAAAGATTGAAGAGAACAGGTGCAAGGAGGCAACCCCATTTCATTCCTTTGGTGACTGGTGTCAAGCCCCGCACACAGAGCACACACACAAACAGGGTTCAGTTCTTTGCCAAGATCTTTAGTGGAAAGCCAGGCAAGTTCAAGTCCATTGCTAACAATCAAGTGCCAGATAAATAACAGAATCCAACTCCCAGCAATTAACAGTCCAAGTCAAAACCAGAATATCTCAAGGAAACCAGATGCCAAACCCAAGGGAACAGATCAAGCCGTGGTCCAGGAAGCCAATCCAAAATCAGGAAACAGAGCCAAGGTCACAGACAGGAATGTGGTTGCAAGTTCAAATGATGCCTTGCTCCCACAGAGAACTCAAGGTGAGCTCACCAGCTTTATCCCAAAACAGGGAACACACCCTTACTCCTGGAAAGGCTTCTGCTAGTACTCAGGGCTTGCTGCCCTGATTCCCCATCTAGCATCAAAGACCCTTTCCCTAGCCCTCCTGGTAGCACATCTTTGCAGAATCCTGCTCATAGCCCTTCCAGGGGGAGAAGATATGTTTTCAGCTGAGTCATCAGACCCAGCTGCCTGCTGATTTGAGCTGCAAGGCTCCTCCAGCAGCTCTTCACCATTTAACCCCTCAGAATCAGGTTCTGTGACAGGCAGGGTCCTGGCAACTGGGATCTTTGGAGTTAGAGGCCTTTGTGATTTAAGCAAACTTGGCAGCTATTTGCCAAGTGGAACTGACAAATCAAAAATAGCAGATGTGAGTCAATTCTCATGTTTGCAAGCTTGACTTACAAGAGAGATCTGTTGATAGAATTAAAAGCTCCTCACAGGTCTATAAATGCTGCATACAGTTTGCCTTCAAAATGCTGGAAGTATTTCCCTGCCAGAAAGGTTAGAGTCAGGGTATGGTCAAGCGTAGAATGCCCAGCATGGAAGCCCACCTGTTCTTTACCTGGGAGATTAGAATTAGACATCAGTGAGACAGATGATTCAAAAGATATTTAGAATACAATTTCCCAATCACTGAGAATAGACATGGGACGATAGTTACTGGGGATTTCCAGGTTGCCTTTTTTGAAAACTGGAATAATGATTGAGGTTAACCAGGAGTCTGGAAGTATCCCAAATTTATCAACAAAGGTGAACAGACAGGATAGTGGTTCAGCCCACCAGAGTGGGTTGGTTATTATATGATCAGCAGGGATACCATCTGGGCCAGGTGCCTTACCAGGCTTCATGGTGGCTATAAGTTCAAGAATTTCTTCTTTAGAAACTGGAGGCCAGGCTGATTCCTCAGGAGGATTTTATGGATCAGTGGGAAGGTCTGGGAATGTTGACTCCGAAAATAAGTTGGAAGAGTTGAGTCAGAAGCAGCAATTGGTGAAGTAAGAACTGCATTAGAAGAGTAGTTCTTTTGTGAAACCAAAGCCCAGAATACTTTCATGTTCTTAGAGTAGGATGCATGTAGTAGTCTAGATCAGTTGCTTAATGCATAAGTATGTCTTTTCCCTACCAATAAAACTTAGCATTCCTTTTTGGCTTTGAAGTAGAAGGCTGTTAACTCAGGAGAATACTGGGCATGTAATAGTTGAAAGAGGTAATGAAGATTTTTCTTGGCAGCCCAACATTCATAACCAAACCAAGAAGTAGCTTCTTTGGTTGCCCTACGTGGGTGGAGTGCTGCTGGTAGGTTGAATAGGGAGTTGATAGCTGATTCATATGCCAGGATGACATTTACTGGAGAGTTAGCTAGTAGAATGGTTTGTTTTAGATTGACAAATCTAAGGTAGATCACTGTACAAATGAGTCTCAGAGTTTGTGGGATCATTTTAGTCTCTGGTGAAGAAAGCAGGGGGATTCAAGTGGAGGCTCCAGAGGTAGATGAGGGGTCAGAAGTATGGATATTTGTGTGGGAAAGTTGTCACTGTCTGAGTGGACACCAGTCTTGAAGTCAACAATCTTGAAAGGCAAGTCAGGGGAGACAACACTAGATCTCTCTAGATGAAAAGAAAGTAAATTCTCCAAGGGTGTCAATGGCAAAGGAACTATTCAGGATCCTAAGATTGTGTCTGAAACAAGGGAGGAATCAAATCATCACTATCCCATTGCATGTGAGTGGCAAGACTGTCATTATTAGCACCCACACTTGCATTCATATCACCTGGTATAACAAGGGTTGGTAATTAGGAAGTCAACATAATTCTTCAGATCATTCTATATGGAGGGTGGAGAATTACACTGTGAAAATGGAAGAACGCAGAGATTTACCATGAGAATCTGTCTGGAAAAGCATTTGATCAGGAAAGCTTGGACATATGGAGGCTTTGTCAAAAGTTGGTTAACTGTAGTTGGATGTCTGATTCACCAGGCAAGAAAGACCTGCTTTAGGACATCACTTTGAGTGGGTTTTAAAGGCAGGGAGGACATAGTGAAACCCAGAAAACAAAAATCTTCCATAGATCATGTTTCTTGGAGGGATATAATGTCAAATGATCTCAGATGATTAAGAAAATCTGGATCATAAGTTTTCCTCTCCCAGCCAGCTGTGTTCCAGGATGTAAATTTTAGGGTGGAGTGAGGATCACCAGATGTTGAGAAAGAGACTAATGGTCAATTGTTGGGACTGGATTGTATTGCTCTCATTATGTGACTCTGTACATGCACTGCCATTAGTGTGTGTTCTAGAAGGTGAGAGAGCAGTTGGGGAATCTGCAGGAATCACTGAGGGATTTGGCAAACCAGTGATCTTCCCGACAGGACCAGGTGGCAAGGAAGCTTTGAACCATGCAGGTGCAGAGCTGCAACTGTTAATGTTAATGATCAGCATCTCAAAAGCTGGTAGAGGCTGAGAGATTATTCCTTATCATTTGTTCCTTGAAGAAGATTTTTGAATAATAGAATACTAATTTAGTTGGAAGGGGCCTTATAAGACCATGGAGCCCAACCCTCTGCTCAATGCAGGAGTCCAAATCAAATAGTTATCCTATTTTCCCTTGAACTTCTCTAGCATTGTCGGACACATCACTTTTCAAGGTAATTAGTTCCAGTATTGCACTGCTCTAACTGGAAGTTTTGCCTCATATTCAGCCAAAAGCTGGCTTCCTGTAGCTTGTGCTCATTATTATGTGTCCTTCATATAGATTTAAAATTTCTGGACCTTTTGAGCCATGTTAAAAAAATGTGGTGGGGTGAAGAAAAGTGTTTTAATAGAAAACAAATCTTGCTCCTCATTTTGAAAAGTGCTATCGTATCTCCCCTCAGTCTTTTTTTCAAGGCTAAACATTGCAGATCTTTCAGTTTTTCTGCATAGGACTTTGTTTCCAGTCCCCTCATCACCTTGTTGCCCTCCGGGGCGGGGGGCAAAAAGTTCCAGTTTGTTGGCAACCTTCTTAAAGTGTGGTACCCAGACCTAGAGAAGTACTCTAAATGAGACCTAATCAGTGCTGAATAGAGGGGGACATGGCACAGTGGTTAAACTGATGTACTGCAGACAAAACTGTGCTCATGACCTGGGGTTCAATCCCAGGTAGCAGGTTCATGGTTCACTCAGCCTTCCATCTTTCCAAGGTCGGTAAAATGAGTACCCAACTTGCTATGGGGGGGGGGCAATGCTTAGCCTGCATACTGCAATTAAAACTGTAAACTGCCCAAAGACTACTTAAAGTGGTATGGGGTGGTATATAAGCAGAACACTTTGCTTTGCTTTTTCCAGAATCAGTTATGAAGGGACCAGAATTCAGCAGTTCAGCAATTCAGCTTTAAAATACAGTAATTTGCATATAGTTGATTCTATTTAGAGATGTCACCCAATAGAGATAATTCACGTGACAAAAGTCCATTTAATTGCATATACTCTAATTGCAGACTGAATCTAGGCCTGTAAATGCAATATGGAACTCTGGTGAAATGTTAAAAGTGGGGAATGTTGTTTCCCTGTTTTCATTATTCTTAATTTTAATATTTTTTTTGTTTTTTAGCTCAACAGAATTCACCAAAAATCCATGAAGGCTGGTGGGCTTACAAAGAAGTGGTCCAGGGAAGTTTTGTGCCAGGTAAGTACAGTATTCCCCTGTTCTTTACTCCCATGGTTTGTGTGTTTGTTTGTTTGTTTGTATCCCACTCCCACTAGTGCTGAGACACTACTCTCAGTGGTTAGCACTACATGTTGAATTATTCAAAATTAAAAGTATGGTCTATAATTAGATCGGCACCCTGTTTTTCACTTTAACTGAAGATGCAGAGTTAGATATTTGGAAGTCGTCTTGTTTTCCTATCTTAATTGATTTTTTTCATACCATACATTTCTGGTCTTTGCCAAGTCTGATCAGGGGATAGAGAAAAAAGACCCATGTTGCCTTTGGCTGCAGTTGTGTGGATCCATTTTAAAAAAAATACATGTTCTTCCTTTTAAATATCTTTTCTCTCTCTTCAGTTCTTCTGAAGTTGTCCCACAATACCAAAAGCTGAAGAGTATATGAAATGATTCAAATAAAAGAATAATAAGGGAGAAATTCTAATAAAGGAGGGAGAACCTTCTGTCAACCAAAGTATATTGGTAATTCCAAGTCAAATATTTTGAAGGTTTATTTCCTTGATTAAGGAAGGTATTTATGCTAAGAGGGGTTCTGCTTTCCTAAGCAAGTGGAATACTTTTATGAGAAGTCAGGTAATGAGATATTCAAACTAGAATAGCCTAAGAAATGTAAGTAGTGTGTTAAATGATACACATCAAGGATGAAATGAATGTTCAAAAATTTCCTCATCCTCCTTGAATGAGGGCGTCTCAGCAAAAACCTCCTTTAAAACATGGTCAATTATTGGGAGGTTTGCTTCCTCCACCTCTCCTATATATTAAGTGAAAAACAAGAAAGGCTTAGTCCTTTGCACCTTGGTTCATAGAGTGCATGTGGTGTCAAATATAGGTTCTTTGGATGACGGTCTCGAATTGTTATGGTCCTTCAGGGAAAATGGTTATTTTACTAAGGATATTAACTGGCCATTGGATTATAACAACAGACATGTGAGGCAAAAGGGGGATGATGGTGATGAAATAAAAGGAGTGGTTGTTCTTCCCTTGTGTGGACAAGTTTCAGGAAAAATAGGAAGAGCAGCAAACAATCTTCATTTCAAAACTGTTCTCCATTCTTTTAATAAAATTAAACAAATGGTCCAGTCAGTTAATTATCCTCTGGGACCTTAGAGTTTCAGGCATTTACTGAGTACCATGTTGATGTGATTAAAACATCCTGAAAAATTTGGACTAAGAGAATATTATGTCAAGTATGGTTATCAGTCAAAATGGAAGGGGTACAAGTGTTGGCCAAAAACCAGACAATTCTGGGATCGAACTATTACTGAGGCCCTATTGATAATACCTGAACCACATTCCATCAACAGAGCCTCTGTTTTCTAAACTTGATAGACATTGAGAGTTACTTTTATAATAATATTGGTCATTAGGGAGCACTGACCCTTTAAAGTTAGCTTGCCTGAACTTTTTCTAATTGTTTATCCAGCTGGTTTTGATTGAATTCTGGTATATTTAAGGCTAGCTTTGTTTTAGCTGTCATCTTGCCTGCTCTGATGAAGATAGTGCAGGATATTATCATTGAAAGATTGGATGATTATTATTATAAACATGTATTAACATGAAAGGAAACCTGTGAGCTGTTTATGCATAGCGTTTGTCATTTAAGACTGAGATCTTTAAACAATTTTGTTTTTGTTGCCAGCAGCAGCATTGGGTTCTGGTGCTGGTAGGGAATGATGGTTTTGCATAAAAACATTCTGTGGAAAAAGAACAAAAATGTGGATTATGTACAAATTATCATAATTTCATTTAGCTGTGACAAAACTTTTTGAATTTTTCTTTCTCAATTAATCAATAGCCTTTACTGGCATCACATGAGACAACAAATTAAGTAAAGGCCAACATCCTTGATAAACAGCAAGGAAGGAAAAATGTTTGTTTCTGGTTTCCCCTGCATATGGAGAGAACGTAAAACATGGTGCTGTTATGGGTCCAATATTTCTTTGCAGAAGTCCAAAATAGATTGCCATTTTTTGGAGACATGTACCTCGATTGTGCTTTTCAGTCATGGTAAATTGAGTTAGCATGTATTTGTGGCTGAAACGTATATTTTTATTCTTGCTCCTCTGACCACAGCATTTTCTCCAACACACACCTCTTATATCGAATGGAAATAGGCTATTTCTTCTCGTTTTGATCATGATGATAAATGGCTTGTTACCCAGTGTTACCCATTTATTCTGGCACAACAACCCTCCAATTCACATTAGCTTCTGATTTGTTTAGATGGTCATGGGCTGAATCAAAGATAGAGGTGAACTGCAAGAAGGTGAACCGCAATTAGCAAGATTAAAGGCTTTTCCATAGTGGGATTTGTGATTGCTGTATATAAATGGCAACAAACTAGGTCTCTCTAGGGGTATGTTTTGCAAAGAAATCAATGACTCTTGATAACACTGTGGGGATATATCCGAGCATCCGTTTTTCTTCATTGACACATCCTTTTTAGAAATTGGAGACACAGGAAATTGAACCTTAGACTTTTGCAAGGAAATTTTGTTCACCTTTTAAGCAGTCCTTCCCCTCCCTCCCCCCCACACACTATATTGTACAAGATGTATGTGTTGCATTACCCTACTATTTCTCAGTAGATTAAAAAAACCTGCATTTTTAAAGTCAGAATAAATATCCTGAATGCACACTGGAAGTATTTGCAAAATGAATACAGAACAACCTCAAATTTCTTAATTAGTCTCAGTCTGGAATTTCGAGAAAACCAAAAGTAGCTGCCCAAATGTCTAGCTGCATACATAGAGTGGGAGGTAGAGCATCCTAACCAGTTCTACATTCATGCTTCAGGTTTTGCAGGTTTGTCTTCCACGAATACGGCATAAATTGAAACTGAATGCTCCTTTCTGTTTTCATTATTGCTCCAGAGGCTGACAGGCCTTTGTAGCAGTGTGTTCAGTGGCTGCCTTGATGTTTATCCTTTTTGCTAAAGTTTAGGAAAATATTGTGTGGCTTTTCAGGAGTATATCCACAGGGGACATTTCTGCTCTTCCTATGTATGTGCCACTGAATAGTTTTAAAATTGCATAAAGGGAGAAAGAGTATGGTTCTGTTCATTATTAATTAATCAGTTGGTGAAATGTATTTAGGCATTTGCAGTTGATTCAATAAAACCCCAAAGCTTTTAGAACACTTGCTGTGTACAGTACTTATTACGTGGCTTAGAAGTGTGTATTTTTGCATTGGTTTCCACTTTTATATTGTTTTCAGGGCAGACATTTTCATATACTCTTTGAGAGAACTCTACTCTTCACGTTTGTATTTAAAAGGAATTACATACAGTTTGAACTCTATGGGAACACTGGAAAATATTTTATTTTATTTTCAAATATTTTTACCCCACCTTTCTTCTTGGAAAGCACCCAAGGCAGCTTACAACAGTGAAGGGCAATATACAAAGCTGGAAACCATGAGTGTACAACAGTTACCAAGAAACATTAAAGACAAATAGATCTCCCTGGCTTGGTTTTCTGAACTGTGTGTCTCATAGCTATATGTTCCCCATGTGAGTTGGTAAGGCTTGGTTTGCCTAAGTTTTCCCCCTTAACCAGAGAACAGCGTAGCACAAGTCAGGCACCTGCATATACTGTATTAAGAATCTTTATATATAGCATGGGCTGTTTTGATTGCGCAATTGAGGAAAGGGAAACCCATGGGTTTGGATATATCCCCTCTCCCTACCTGGCTAGATACTGAACCATGTTAGCACCTCCAGTTATACTCACATGTAGCCCTTAACAAAGAGTAAATTCATGCTCGGTCTTTGTGATGGTGGACATCAGGAGAGAAAAAAAGGTTTTAAAATCCGCCACTTCTCCTCCCCCCCATCAACTACCATATTCACCTGAGTATAAGTTGAAGCCCCCCTTTTTCAGCCCAAAATTGGGGCTGAAAAACTCAACTTATATTTGAGTATATATGGTAATAAGTATTGTGAATAGTTGCTTTTAAAAAAATAACGGTCCAAGCTCTGCACAGTAAGAGCTTTGGCTTACCTTGGCTGTGCTTTTAAGGGTGACATTCACCTCAGAAACTCTAACATGAAAGAAAGATTTTTTATTTCTTCCATGGTTGCCATAGATTGAAGGAGGACAAACATAGAACTGTTTGTGTTGCTTTTTATTATTATGACTGTAGTGCATTTCTTCTGATAAGCACCCATAATGGTCCTTCCTCAGTCTCTATATATTAAACCCCACACTATGAGAAGTCATAGGAGACCCATTATGTGTCACTTGCCTGGCAGTCAGGTTTGAGATTGTGCAAGCTATCACTTCACAAAGGCCGGCCTTCTAACTTCTTCTTGGTGAAAAGCTTGTAGTTAACCTGAAAAAGTGCTTTTGTGAACTATATCAAAATACCTTTCAGAAATAAATGTCACTCATTGCAAGTTTGGAAGAAATAATCCTCTGTATTTATAAAGGAACTCAGATGGCAGAGTGAACTGGAGTAATTTTCTCCATCTTGAGCAAAAAAGCGAATGTTCACAAAAGTGACTCTCACTTGAAAATTCCTTGAAGATCAAGAACCAATCTGGTCTTTGGTTTTTTTAAAAAAATAAGATGGATTCCTTCATTCTCTTGTATTTTATTCAGTGAAGAAATACAAGATGCAAGCAAGTGGGTTTACTCATTGTACTATATTTGTATTCTATTCTTTCCCAAAAAATGCTAGAGACTTTATATGGGACATTCCATTTTAACCCCACAGCAATCCCACTTGGTAGTGGAGATAGTAGTTGGTCATATTAGCATTCATGACTAAGCAGAAATTCAGATCCAACATGAAGGTCTCTACAACACTGATCCTTGGGCATAAGCATAGTTGCAGTTCCTATACAGTATGACCTTCACATCTGCTGATTCACCAATCACAGAGTTATCCCCGGTTGGTGATCTGTGGATGCAGAGGAGGTCTGAACCTGGCAGTGAGGAGGGGGTGGGAGAAAGAAAACTTACTGATGCTCATGCTGGCTAGCCTCCCTCTTTGCCACAACCGCCAGCAAGCCATATACCAGCTGCCCTCCAGAGGGGTTTTAGAGATGGGCATGAAATGATTTTTTTATTTTTTATTCATTATTTGTTTCATTATGGAATGAAACAAATAATGAACGGACCCATCAAAGAAAAATGAAATGAAATGAAATGGAAATTTCCATTTCGTTCGCTTTGTTTTTTGTTTTCCCATAGGAATGCATTGAAGCAATGCATTCCTATGGGGAAAAGCCGGAGGTCCCCCCCCACACACACACACACCAAGCACCCAGGCAGGAAACTGCAGGCTCTTTCCCTCCTGCAGAAGCCATCGCCGATCAGCTATATCGTGGGACTTTGGCAGGGAAAAAAGTTTTTAAAAATCACCCTTTCCCCCCACCCGATCAGGTGCCATCGAGTGGGGGATAAAAGAAATAAAAATGAAAACAAAACTGCGCCTACCCAGTCCACAGACCAGCTGGTCAATAATAATAATAATAATAATAATAATAATAATAATAATAATAATAATAATAATAATAATAATAATAATAATAATAATTCACTGACCCAGCCTTCAGGCCAGCTACTTGGCGTGAGTTTGAAAAAAATAAAAACATTCGCCAACCCGACCCGCGGGCCAGCTGGTCAGTGCAAGTTTAAAAATAATATTAATAAAAAAACCCACTAACCCAGCCTGTGGGTCAGGTTGGCACAAATTTTATTTTTATTTTTATTTATTTTTTTAAAAAACAAAACAAAAACATCGAAATGAATTTTTTTAAAATTTTTGTTTTGTTCTAAACAAAATGAAACAATAACAAACAAAATGAAAAATGAAACAAAACACAATTTTTGCATTTCGTGCCCATTTCTATACTTAAGAGGACCCCACCCGACCAACCAGTCTTTGAATTTCCCACTCATAGACCCAGAAGTATTGAAATTCCTGCTCAAGCTCAAACTACTGGTCTGCCACCAGGGACCCGAGCAGGAAGTTCAAAGGCCTGTTGACCAGGCAGGTCCTCTTAAGTCCCCACCCCCACCCTTCTGGAGGGCAGCTAGTGTGCAGCAGCGGTAGCGGCGGTGAGGGTGGCCAGCCTGAGGCATTGTCAATAAGTTTCTTTTCTTTTCTCCTCACCCAGCACTTCACCACCCCATCACCCCTGTCACCACCGTCAACCCAGATAAGATCGTTTGCTCTTATCTTCAGATTTCTCTATCCATAATGTATGGCAGTCCTACTGTATTATTTCATAAGTATCATAGATACATGTTTTTCATGGTCAGGTCCAGACATGGGTGACAAACTCATTCCACTATGTTTCAAGGTTTTTATTTCATTTTAAATAGGCTTGCCCATTTTTCACCTCCTGAACTTGTAAATCAGCCAAACCAGAGGCTGCATAACCAAACACCTTTAAAAGTAATATATATATATTTTTGAATGTGAGCTTTTGCTGCCTTGCAGTCTGCTTCTTCAGAGACAATATTTGTCTCTGGAGGTTTATATTTACAGTGTACACAATTTTGGTGGCGGAATTGCCTTGAGTTACAGAGCAAGACAGTGTGAGCCAGCCACAGGCAGCTGGCAGGCTGAGATTGGGGACCTGAGTGGTCAGCCCCCTTTGGCAAGGAATTATACGAAACACCTGGGCCCTGGAGCAGGGAGGACAACGGCCCCCTGCCAACTCAAATGTAGCCTTTGGTGGGAGAGAGATAAGAGAGAGCAAGGAGGAAGGGGAGGATGCCTGCCAATTCCTTATGCTGGTAGCAGAGAACAGAGACGAGTTGTTGGAGAGAGACCCAGGAAGAGGCCACAGAGGGAAATCTTCTGCCACCGGTGAAGGGTGGTGAAGCCTCCCTCCCAAAGCAGTCCAGGCAAAGACAGGAGGCAAATGCTGAGGATGATGGAGGCTCCCATCCTTAGAGAGAAGATGGCACCTCCCTCATCCTCATCTCTCTTTGTGCTGGGGCACTTGGCTGGATGTCTGTCTGGCTGATACCTTTCCTTTTCCCACTAGCATTTTGAATGTTGAATGTGTTCAATAAAGACATGAAAGATCAGATTTTTTTTGTGTTATCATTTTAGGCATATTATGTTTGTCAATACACTTGACTTAGAGGAAGATCAGATCATATTATATGACTCATTACTGCAGAACTCCATGAAATTGCAAGAGGTTCAGATACTTTTTCTTGCAACTGTGTACCTTAATGCCAAAATGTAGAAAGCATTTGGAACCTTACTGTCTGTTTGATGTACTGTAGATGTTGTAGTCCTATACTGGCTATCTTGACACATTGTACTCCATCTAGCTTATTGTAGAATGTTCTTTCAAAGGCAGACCCACATCAGCAGGTGCAAGGTGATTCACCCAGACCAGAGCTATGGTAGTTATAGTGAGAATAGAAGTGCCTTGCTAAAGCAGTTTCACTAACTGTTGGGCTATTTCTGGACAAAGTTCGGATTGATGATTATTATCTATGTAGCCCAGCTTTGGTCCATAATCTCTAAAGCAGGGGAGGGGAACTTTTGAACTCCATATGTTTTGGACTATATCTCCCAGAAATTTGAGCTAATAATGCCAATGATGGAGATTGTTGAGAGTTATAGTCCAAAACATCTGGAGGGCCAAGGGTTCCCCTATCTCCCTTTAAAAGATGGTATCTCCTCCCACGAGCATGCCCTTCTTTAAAACTTTGGGGGAAAGTCTTTCTCTCAGTTCCAGTACCTTGATTAATGAGTAGATGTTTGGTATTTAGAGAGCTTTCTTGGTGGCTGTTGCCTGGTTGTAGAGATGTCTTCTGCCTAGGCTGGACCTCATTCAGTAGGCAAAAACATGTGTACTTCAACAAGTCTTTGGTTAATTAACTGTCTACTAAGGGAAGTTATAATGGTGATGGATCTTAAAAACTACAACAGTTTATTATACACTATCCACTACACTGTGGTCTAATGAATAGAATGGTGAACTAAAACTCTGGAGATCAGCCATGGAAACTCACTGGGGGAGTGGAACCAACAAATTGACCAGAAGATCATTGGGGGAGAAAATTTGGACACAATGCAGTTCCCACCTAATCCATCACACAACCAATTTGAAACCAGTAAGCAAGTGGTGGAACAACAGACCAAGAAAAAAAAGTGCAAACCACTCACCCAGCGACCGTTGTGTGCTCGTTTTTTTCCTTCAGCAGTCTGGTCATTGTCTCAGAATGTGATGGACATACTATTCAAGGTCTTTTCTTTTAAAGAATGTTTAATAATAATTGCATGCAATCAAGACCATTTTGATTGATGGTTGCTTTTATGAATTTCCAGGTATAAAGTACTCAGAAGTGGTTTACTAGCCTTTTTCTTCCGGGCTGCTCTAAGGCTGGGCAGTTTGCACAAGGCCGTGCAAGCTGGCTCTTCTCATGTGAGGCACAGTGGGGAACTGAACTCCCAAATTCCCAAACCTTGGCTCCACTCACTGAGTTGTAAATTTAAAATACTACTATGTCTTTCTTGTCGATTCCATCATTTCTCCATCAGTGACTTTTTAAGGATGCATGCATGATGATATTTCTGTGTAGTTGAAATGTCTGTTTCAAAACACATAGATTCCTAATACAGTACTGTTGAATGATCACTTCACCCTTTTGCATTACACATGTCGAGCTGCAAAAATTGGGGATACCAATGGAAAGTATCAGGAATATATGCTACATTAGCACTCCCCACCCTCTTTTACAGCTTGAAAGTCATTCTGTTACTTTAGGAACATAAAATATGACTAGGGACAATTTGACTTGGCATAACATTATCACAACTAGCATATTAAAAATTAGTGTATCCAAACAATTATTACAAACATAATTTACTTTTTAAATAATATTTATTTGTAATTGTAAGTAACAAATGGAGTAACAATCTCCTGAACTGTTTAAACATCATCCTGCTTACTGATACCATCATGTGGTGTTTTTCATCTCACCAAAAGATTCTCAGTGCCTGATAGACAACACCTATTATCAAGAATGCATCTCTGGTACAATGCTTTGATAAAGATAGCAAGTTGTTATCGAAAGCTTAGCTCATATTTTTTTGTTTTAGCAGTGACCAATAAAGGTATCATCTAACTTCCTTTTGAATTTGTTTCTCTGGTCACACAGCTCAACTATTTAACTTCTCTGAACTGTTTACTAGTTTATGTAGAACAAAAAAACCCTCTACAAACCAATGTTTAAAATTCCCAAATTAATGATTATTCATATTTCCTCTTCACGGTATTTAAATAAAATAAAATAAAAACTTAATTCTTATAAAAAGAATTGAAGGGGGTGGGGAATGTATAGAAGGGAGTTGGACTAAGTTTCAATGATTTTTTTAGAAATAATTTGGAAAACATTTGAACACCCTGTCTTAAAAAAATTATTCATCATGTTAAAATAAACATTCCATAATCATTTTTATTCTCCCACCTCCAATTTTTCAGAAACCCCCAAAAAAAAAGGCTTCAGGGGGAAAACTGAAAACCCCCCACAATTTTCCCACAATTTTTCCATTGTTTTCCCTAAGCCTTCACATCTCTATGGAAGACTCCTGGAGTGTTAGCATGTTTGGCTTTATAGTACTCATGTGATTGTGGGGCTCACCTTATTAGAGCTTCTGATTATGTTAGAATTCTAAATGTGTTGAGCTGAACCCACTTAGGGCGGCCATTTCATTGTAGTGACTTAGAGATGGGGAGGAAATGTGGGTTCGGGATTTATGGGGGTCCAGCTATCATCAACACACTTCAAGCCCCATTGAAATTCAAACTGCAATCCATGAATATCGTTCTAAAATCATCCCACTGCATCAGGGTAACTTACATCTAGTGCTGATGTAAGAAGTTCCCATTAATTCTGTGGATCTTCTTTTTGCATTCTCGAAGGCTTTCACATCCCAGAAAACTCACAATAGTGATCTTCTTTTTGTTGGGATGAAAAAAATGTGACTGTTATATGAACAGTATCTTTCAGAAGTGCATAAATTAAAGGTAAAAGCTCTCACATAAGAGAAAAGCACAGGAATCAGGCCAACCTGATTTAGGTTTAGAAAAATAAGACGTTGGGCAGGACTGGAATTCACAGAGCCACCCATCTCTAGCTTCAATTGCAGATCAGGAAGCAGGCCTTGCATTTTAGGATATAATTTAAGAAACTCCTTTAATACCTACTACACTTTAGCAGTTAATTAGAGGAAGTACAATGAGAAAAGTAGTGCTGCATTCACAGGTTTCAGCAATTTCATCTGCCTTTTTATTTTTTTGGCTTATTGCTTTATGTGTGAATTTTTTAAAAAAGGAAAAAATAGGCTATGTGCATTTCCTGCCAATCCCCATCAGTCCTGGGTCTCTGCCAGAAGCAGATTGTTTTACTCCAGCACTATGAGAATCTGATAGTGCTGGAGTGAGTAAATGGATTATTAACAGGTGGTCAAAATGATTGCATGGTGAAGACTGTGGTGGTATGTTCATTAGTGTTCCTTGACATATAAACAGGGAACTTGCCTATGTCAGACTTGAGGGAGAGATGTTGTGTTTATTCAAACCTGGAACAATTGTATCTCTTGACACAAGGTGGAGAACATCAGGCGGTGAAGCCAGATCTGGTTCTGCTGGAGTTCATCAGATGGCCACAGCTTTCCTCCCTCCCCCATTATTATTTGGTGATTTCTCTCAAGTTCTCACAACTGTTTCCCTCTGGTGGAAAGGTGGATATGCCTCTCCTAAGACTGAATACTGTCAGTGAGAAGTTTAAGTAAAGGTGGACATGTCTCTTCTGGTTGTTTTGGGCCTCAGCTGCCATTGGCTTGTGGACCCCAACAATTTCTTAAATTGAATTCACCCTTGAGACTGAAGGAGAGTTTCCACTCTTTGTGGACTTCTTAGACAAATCTCCTTTTTAAAATAATTACTGTCATCTCTTAGGTAATTATTGGACTCCTCTGTTTCTCTCCAAGGTGCTGTAAGAATGGTAGGGATGGGGGAGGTGTCTTCTTAGGGATGATACCCCCCTCATTCTCCCTACCAACACCACAAAGTGTCTGCTTAGGACAGGCATGTCCAAAATTTGGCCCTCCTGATGTTTTGGACCATAATTCCCAGAATTCTGACCCTGTATCTCCAATGGCAAATGACTGTGGGAGTTGTGGTCCAAAACATCTGGAGGGAGGGCCAAAGTTTGGACATCCCTGGCTTAGGACAACACCCACCCAAAAAGAAAAAGTATGGTCATGATTTAGTGTGGAGACCTCTTTCCTCAAAAGCAAAGGTTGTTGTTCTGAAGCCAATTACTTGACAAAGTTCTACCCTCATTGTGGATGCATTTGCTGTTAAGTGATTTTAAGAAATGCAGCCAAAACATTTGGCAACACAGAAGCCGTCTCTTGCACTCTGCTCTCAATTACAAAGGGATGTATAAAATGTGTGCAAGCCACAGATGTATTAGCATCATTATAACGGTTCCATACCATGAGCTGATCACCATAATTTATAGCAGAACTGTGCAGGAAATGTTTTCCTCCAAAAGCACAAAGAGGGAGTGCCATTTAAAAACCTGACTGAAGTCAATCTTCCCTGGAATTTGGAAGCTGTTGAGTAAGACACGCGGCTTTGCCTTCTGTTGCTCTCCTCCTGCATAGACAGACTGCTCTCGGGGAGGGGGGGCTACTCTGTGGGGCACGCCTTGCTTTGATTCAGCCGTCAAGTCTCAAAGGCATCAGCAAGCTTTTCAATGTTAATGTTCCCAAATTGAACTTCAGTCAGGGCATCTGCCATCATTCAGCATGGGGGACGAAATTTTTATTGGAATTAATTATCCTTGATCAGTGCTCAGCTGCGGTGACACCTTTCTTTACAACTTGGAGTTTTGTATAAGATGGACAAAGGTAGAAGTAATTGCTTTCCTGGTGCCGTGAGCTGCCATTTTGTACAGTGAATTTATGTACAAAAGCCAGAACCATGAGACATAAATGCCACTCGAAGAAAATAATGCTGTGAATATTCAATGCAGGAACTTGAACTAGATTCCAAACCGTGCCCCTCTGCCAGCACTGGTTATGCCATGGTAATATATTTGTGACCAGTATTCACATAGGTCACTGAAGGGCCCATTTTGTTTTCTGCCCCCTTTTCACACTTCTAAATGGCACAATCACATTTCACAGTGGCAGGTTCTATAATAGGCAGCAGGCCTCCTATGTGTACGACAGATACATTGAGTTGGGCTGTCCATTGACCGCAGAAAGTCATACACAAGAAACAAACTTGGCTTTATCAGGGATAGGTAAAAATATGATTTCTGCCCATTTTAATGATAATTTGCTAATTTGAGTCCTCTGTTCCTTAAAAGTTAGGATAGAAAGAATGTGGAAGAAATCAAAATGGATAGATTCTTCCACCAGGTCCAGAGCTCAGTGTGTTTAACTCTTAAAAGCCTAGGTTTGAGCCCTTTGCATTCAGGAATATTAGAGCTGTATTAGGATTGTTATCCCTCATTTAAAATTAAAGATGTGAACAATGTGCCCTCCTAATTTTCATCCCTGCTGTGCAGGGGCTCTGTCCTGTGTGCATGCAACTCTCCCCAGTCCTGAGCCGATTCCATGGTGACTAAAACAAAAATAGTTGCTGCAGAAAAAGCCCTGTGCAGAAGGTGGCAGAGACATGTACACACCTGTCCTTAGGGGGAACCTTGGGTGTTGGCACCTCTTCCTTATAACGCTGAACACAGAGCTAGTGGCACGTCTTTCATTTGATCAGTGCAAACGTCTGAGAATTTCATTTCAGTTCTCTTTTGGAGAATTCATCAGAAGAAAATTCACATATTTCTTTATATTTGGAGTGGAAATAACCTAAAGATTGGAAGTGTAAATGGAGGGGAAAGCAAAAACAGTTCCCATACCTTTTAAAGCTAACATAATAATGTTGTGTATGTGGGTGTGAGTGAGTGGGTGGTTGGGTTTAATGGTATTGCTTTTGGATCAGACTCAGATAATGTGCTGCATCCCTTCAAAAATCTGAGACTAGCATTGTTAGGGTATCAGCTGTCTCATACTCAACAGTCCCCCTTTTTGATCCACCAGATGTACTCATAGTTTTGTTAACAAGGACCCACAAACTATAAACATCTTTTTTGTATTGATTTTTTGGTGAAGATTCTCAGTCATCCAGGTGAGTTTATCTAGAAACTGAGTCATGGCAACTGGACTTCATTTTCTTGAGAGACTGAAACGTTTCGCAGCTCATCCAAACAGCTTCATCAGTCTGAAGAAAGCTAGTTGCGAGTCCTCCATTTTATAGTTTATTTGGCCTCTTGTCACCCTGGTCTGAAATAGGCTCATAAGATGAACAATGGCCTGAATAGGTTTGTTAGGTAGACAACAGTATAATAGCCTTAAGATAAGCAATGACCTAAGGTGCTGAAACCCATAAAGTACAGGTCGATAGCCTTGGTGGTGAAGGCCATAAGTATTTTTGATTTGTCTGGGTATTGTTGAAATCACACCCTGATAAGTGGCAGATAGACTGTGCCTGAGCCAAACAAAAAAAGGTCTTTCCATTACTATACTTTTACATTATGTACAACATCCCAGGCATGAATGACATGTCATCATGTAAAACTATGGCCCAGCAAACATTTATTTAAGTTCTTTCTTGCAAGAGAAGTGAACAGTTACTAGCTGCTTCTGCTGCTGCTGCTGCTGCTGTGGTGGTGGTGGTGGTGGTGGTGGTGGTGGTGGTGTGTGTGTGTGTGTGTGTGTGTGTGTGTGTGTGTGTGTGTCTGTCTGTCTGTCTGTCTGTCTGTCTGTCTGTCTGTCTGTGACTGTACACAATGCAATTTTTATTCTGTTGGAAAACAAGACAGAAGTCAGATGCAAGCATCAGGGCATGGATATGAGCTGGAGAAGCAGTAAAATTCATACTCCACCCATTCCTAACCCATGGTACCCTCTCTGCCTGGCTCAAGGTATGCTTGGTATATTTAAGATTTGCTGAGGGGGCCCAAGTCACCTGTTGTCCACTTGCTCCTTGTCTTTTATCAGAGAACATGTAGTGGAGAGAGGGGATGGAGGCTGAGTTCATGAGGTGTTTAATGCCAGTGAGAATGGGTGGCTTTGCTGCTTTTAAGACAATACCCTCTCTGGATACATGTGTGAAATCAAAGGTGGAGAGTGGTTCCACTCTGTCTCATAACCCCTTTGTTTCCTGAGCATGGGTGAAGCATAATAGGATTTTTACTGCATGTAGCATTTATGCTTTGCCAGAAGTTCCATGTTCACTTAATTATATTTCTCAATTTTAGAATTTAGTGGATCATTATTGCTCATTTCTGTGAGAAGACAAAGCAGAATTCAACACGAAGCCTCATTAAGGACTTTTCATCGAACAGTGCTTCTCTATTAGGTGTTTAAAGGTCTAATCTTAAAGATCCAGGTTCCTAATAATATAAAATTATTGACATTGTCTCAGTAAGTGCGTTCTTCAAGTGAACTCAAAAAGTTGGCATTCCTTGAATTACAGCACCTCTACTGGAAGCTGTCAGCTACCTCGCTCACTTAGCTTTACTATTTCTTAAGGCCTGTTAAGGGCTTTCAGCTTGTACCTGTATAGGCAGAAAGGCTTCAGGATGGAGGCAAACATGTACATCCCATCCCCACTCCTATCTGCAAGTCCTGCAGCTTTCCCCATGTTTAGCACAAAGATGCCACAAGAGAATGTCAGGACATAAGAACAGCCTTGCTGGAACAGGCCACATCCCATCCAGGTCAGCATTCTGTCTCAGACTGCGGCTGACCAGTTCTTCAGGGTATTCCCAAGCAGATGTCTTCACCTGCTTATGATTCCCTGCAAATGGCATTAAGAGATATCCTGACTATCTCTCCAACCCGGAGGTTGTCCTTAGGCATCCCTAATGATAGACATTGATACTCTTGTTCTCCATGAACTTGTCCAGTCCTTTCTTAAAGCTCTTACCACTTATTCTGGCAGGGAGTTCCACAGACCAGTGATCCTCTGGGGGGGGAAGTACTTTCTCTTATTTGTTTGAGATCTAGCACCCAAAAGTTTCATGGAGTGCCGCCCCTAGTTCTAGTGTTGTGCGATAGGGAAAACAGTTTTTCCTTATCTAATTTGTCCACACCATGTATGGTTTTATAAACTACAATCAGGTCACCTCTTATTTAACTTTAATGCGGTAAAAGTATTAAATATTTAGGATTATAACTCTATAAGGGGTTTACCAAGACTAAGGAAAAATATTTTAAAATTAAAAGAAGAGATGAAAAATAGAATACAAAGCTATACTAAACTGAACTTATCTTGGTTTGGTAGAATAGCAATGATAAAAATGAAGATACTGCCTAAAATTAATTTTATCTTTAGAATGTTACCTGTTCAGTTTGTAGAAAAGGATCTTCAAACTCTCCAAGACATGATAAATAGGTACTGTAATGGTGGGAAAAAATCAAGAATAAACAAAAGTTTGTGGTATAGATCCCAAAAAGAAGGAGGATCAGGTATACCCAATCTAAGAAATTATTATATAGCTAATCAAATCAGTTGTTTGGGAGAAATCTTATTCAAACCAGAAAAGGTAATATGGTGGGAGCTGGAGTCATTAGACATAAAGGGGGAAATAAATAAATTCTTGTTCAGTGACTTTAAAAATAAGGTAGAGATTGAGAATCCTGAATGGTTTAATTACTACATGGAGAAAATATAGAAAAATCTTATCACCGAAGGGTTCCCCATTATGTTTAGTAACAGACTCGGAAAAATGTCCTACGAATTTGAAGTATTATTTAGGGTTGTTTAAAGCTAAGAAAATAGCCAGATTAAAAGACTGGTTGGCCAAAATTAGAACAAATCAGGACATAAAAACCATTTTGCAATCTAGTGATTTAATATGGATAAACTATATCCAGTTAGAAAAATGGACAAAGAATTGGGTCAGAAGAAACAGTCAACTTAGAGAATGTACAAAGTTTGAACAGTTTTTATTATTGCTTGAATCCGACCAGGACAATATAGAGAAAGGACTAGTACATAAAATATACAAAATAATAGGGGACTCACTGGAAGTGAAGGAGTCAGATTCTCTGAGAGAGGTCTGGAAACAAGACCTTAATGTAGAGATAAAAAAAGAAGACTGGGGGAAAATCTGGAACATGAGAATCTTGAGATCATTATCGGTTAGGATAAAAGAAAATTATTTTAAATTGGTTTCTAGATGGTACTTGATGCCAGTTAGGTTGAATAGAATGAATGCTGAATATTCCAAGTAATTTTCTGGAAATGTGAAAAAAAAGATAGGTACATATATACATCTCTGATGGGAATGTGAAATAGTTCAAATGTTTTGGAAAATGGTTTTTTTTAGAGTTAAGTGAGATGATTCAAGTAGATATTGATTGTAATCCAGAGACAGCATTGTTATCATTGTCAACTAGTAAAGATTATGATGTTACAACTAAGGAACTAATAGCAAATCTTATGACAGCTGCCAGATTAATTATAGCAAGAAACTGGAAATCCAAACTAGATCTCAAGATGGAAGATTGGTATAACGAACTTTGGGATATAGCCATAAACGATAAATTGTCTTGTAGTTTAAAAGTTAAACGAGGAGAAATGAAAAAAGACAATTTTTATGACATTTGGGGAAAATTTATAGACTTTGTATTAGTAGAAGGGAAGGGGAAAGAACCGACGAATATTTCAAGACAGTTCTGGAGAAGAGGACTTTGAGAAGAATATTAGAACAATAGATGCTGGAGTAATAAAGAAGAACTCACGGAAGAACTGGATGGTCCTGGGGGGTGGGTGGGGATGCAGTAGTATTGTTATTTGTCTGTCTTTAAAATTTTTTAAAAATAAAAATAAATAAAAAAACTTTATTTTCACAACCAACAGTTATTTCTTCACTGGACCGCCAATCACTGAAATGTTACAAGCATCTTCAGCTGAAGGGGCCTATAAACCTGTGTAGACTTGTACCATAAACATGTGAGCGTTCTTCAGATGCACTGGGGATATGGAGCTTACAGACCATCATTTTGCCAGCACTCCTTCAAGCCTTACATGAATTCAAGTTGACTACTCAAACAGAGCACTTGTCCTTTTTCTACACTTTTCAGCCATATTATTTGGTTCAGCTGAGCTGTGAGTCAAACCCACTGATACAAATTTTAAAAAAAGCTTTCCTTTCAAAGTCAACTGATTCTCCTAGCATCTGACTTTCATCACTTGCATGTTTGTAGTTAGTGGGCTTTGTTTTATGATTGGTTGATTACAAAGGGAAGATGGTTTCAATTTATAAATCTGTTTGGCGAGGCATGAATCTCTCCAGAAAGACCATTGTGGGGAGGGAAAATAGGTCGATCATACAGAATATGCATGGTCCTTCAATGTCTGGTTTGACCTGGTGCTCTCTGTGCTCATAAGTACCATGTCTGGAACCAGGACAAGGTATCCTTGGGCAAATGTTGACGCCCTGGCATTCTCCATCACTAGTGACATTGGGCAATGTTATATGTCCTGCTGATTTAGGATGGCATCCTGCCTGCCTTTCTATAATTCCCATAGAAGGCAGGAAATGCATAATTGCATCCACCCAGTATGGGATAAGCCTGGACCTGTCACATTGGTCTTGAAGATCTTTATGTCTCCTTCCCAGATGGTCTGCTGAACTGTTGAAGTGTTCAGAATTCTCCAAGGGAAGTCAAGCTCCCAAGATGTTTAATGCTCTCTTTAAATGAGTTGATTGAGATATACATTAAAATAAAGTAACAGAGGAAGTGGACTCCCTGGGGAGAGTTATCACATCTATCTGTTTTATGGTGACATCAGGGATGGTAGGGGCTGTAACAAATAAGTCTGCAGAATCTAGCTTTGATGGAGGACTTAATTTAGGGACAGTGGCAATAAAATTGACCTTTTTTTCATAGATACCAGGTTGATTGGGCAGATGCCGTAAATCAGAGTAGGCTGGCTTACATACAAATCCTTGGTTTCAGCCATTTAATAATGGAGCTAGCAGATAGAATAACAGAATAATACCTGTATTCTGCTTTGATTTTATTATGTGGCTTGACTTTTCTGTTTTCTTACCCATACTTTTGCTGCATAAGCATGCAAGTTAAATGGTTGCTATAACCAACAAATGTTGGTGGCGCTATAAGAGCCGTAATGCATCTTAGAGACATGAGCAAAAATCTTTGGCCTGGAAATCTGCATGCTTTTTTGCATTGCAGAATTATATGTTCTGAATGGAGAACAGGCTTTCAGCTTGCCAGTCTTGGTAGGCGTGCAGATAAACTAATAGAATCTCTTCCGTGGCATTGAATTCCATAGAGTATGCATACATAGGATCAGGCTATAAGTATGCAGAAATTGTCAGACACGAGTATTAGTAGTTGCTAGGTAAGCAGTACTTTTCCATCACAGACATGGGAATTGTGTCGATTGCAGCTCGCATGCTGCCTGCCAAGATGCTAAATACTCTCCCCCAAGACTCCCCTTAAAATGGGCCACAAATCAGGACTCCAGAAGCTTCTGTTTTATTGTTCATTTTAAAGTGATGCCTGGGGGACCTGCTGCCTGGAGGAGAGCAGGAGAGCGGGCAGTGCCATACAAGCAAAAGTTGATATTTGCATAATCATGGTGGTACGTTTCTGTGCATGCTCACTAAGGTATCTGAGGCCGAAACGAATGAGGTGAGGAGAATGTCCCCTCAGTTAAACACATACATGGCATGGGCTTCATGGGCAGAGGGGTGAGAGCAGTGGCAACAGCAGCTGACAAAGCCAAGCAGCCCGAAAACAAGTGCTTGTCTGAGCTCATGGCCAAAAAGGACAGCTTGGATTTTTCCTTCAACCGTGCTGTGTGGCTCCTCCAGACGGACGGAGAAAGGACAGAGAAAGAGTTCTCCCAAGAGCACCAGGAGTAGTAGCATGAAGTGCAAGTCCAGGACCGCTTCAGAGAAGGGAGCTCCCACTGAGGATGTAAGAGCTGCAGCACAGACTAAGATGCAGCTGCCACTTCAAGGCAGCTACAGGTCAACAGCAGTAGCCTCCTCTTCATTGAGACTGGAAGAAGAGGCAATCACAGGGACACTCAAACTCACATTTGTTAGTACTGTGCAGTAGATGGCAATGGAAAAATGCCTGCTAAACTTTCCTTAACATGGACACCCTGTGATGAGACTGTCCAAAATGAAATAAGAGATAGGGCTGGAAGATGACACTCCCAGGTCAGAAAGCACTCAATCAGCTACTCAGGAAGAGCAGAGGAAAATTACGAATAGCTCTGTTAGTAATGACACAGCTTGGTTAAATCTAATGTGAAAGGAAAATCTGAAGCTATATAATGCATACAGTTGGAACACGGAACATGAGAATTATAAATCAAGGTAAAACTATAAATATTTCAGTGTTTGGTCACAAATTAATACCAATGGACTGAAACTGGATATTTTCAGTCAGAGAACTACAACGTTATTTATTCAGGAAATGACAAACTCAGAAGAAATGGAGTGGCTCTAATATTGAGGCAATATGTGGTACTGGCAGTTAAGGGCTATAATGCAGGATGTGACCAAAGAATATCAGATTCCATGGAAAATATGGAGCTTATCAATATAGCCATCATTCAAGATGTGCTTATAATCACTGATGACTGGAACTCACAAATATAGAACAAGGAAGAACCAAATGTTGCTGGAATTTCAATGATACAGTAATTTCCCGTTTATTGTGGAAGTAGGGACCTGACCCACCCTGGGATAAAGGGAAATCTGGGTCAGGGATGCTGGGTCAGATTGAGACTGGGGGGGCTGTGTGGGGCACCGCCAGGCCTGGGGTAAGTGCAGGAGCCCCCAAACAGGCCCACACAGCTTGTCCCAGTAGCCCTGGACTTCATATATTATTGTCCGCTATACACTGGGATCACAGCATCTAAACCGCAACATAGCAGGGGATGACTGTATGTTGCTAGCTTGGATAGAAATCTAAGGAGCCTAAGGGATGGAACAGATTGGTTTCTATCCTGATAGATCCACATTAAATCACTGTGTAATTCTGCCCCATTTGGTAGAGAAATACAGTAATTCAGGTTAAAGAAAACAGTTTGCACCTTTATTTGATTCCAAAGGGGCAATTGATTTTATATCCAAATTGGGGAAATTACATAAGACTTCTCTGTTCCTTATCCAAAAGTTATATGTTAATACCAGTTATCAACTTTGCTGTGACCCACAGGGTGAGTTGTCTGATGATATCATATGTCTGGTGCCTTATTTTTAAAACTTGTTCATTAATGATTTGGACCTTGCATTCTGAATACTTAAGAATCAGGCCCTGGCCACATAAGCAAAATTTTATTTTGCACTCTTTTTTCCCTGTCAAACAACACAAGAGTCAAGACTGTGACAATTTCCTTGCCAGCACTGGCTACACAACATTTCTCCATCACTATGAGGGATGTATTTATTTGTACATCTGTTGACTAGCTGTCTATTTTGCATGTCTGCATGACTTGACCTACATATTTTCTGTATTGGAAGTTATACTGTTGCCACCCTTACTGTAGCTTGCAAATTATTATTCCCCACCCCACCCCACCCATGTCCTGGCAGGTACACAGATATATTGCTAAAAAGGTACAGTTTGGAATACAATAGCATTCCCCGCATCTGCTGATTCAGTATCCGCTGATGCAATTATCCGTAGATGGTGAGTGTGGGCAGAGATGGTGATGGAGGAGGCAGCTGCAGACCTCAGGTGGCGGCAGCAGAGGAGGCGGGCTCAGGAGCAACCGCTGGCCCTGGGGCGGTGGAGCAGGAGCAGGAGGACGGCTCAGGAGGGATGGCCACCTGTCTGCAAACCAGGTGGGCAGCAGCGGTGGCAGCGGAAGAAGCAGCATGGCCCAGGAGTGTCCGCCTGCCTGCAGTGTCGGCGACAATGGGGGCAGAGGAGGAGGCAGCTGCACACCTCAGGAGGGCCCGCCTGCAATGAGCGGGGCAGGGGCAGGGTGGTGGAGGTGGCGGTGTGGCCCCAGAGAGCCCGCCCACCAGCAAGGTTGGGGCCTGAAGCTGGTGGGTGGCAGAGATTGGGAGCCTGCTGGTCAGGCCTCATGCTGAGAGGTGGGTGGTAGGGTTGGAAGCCAGTGCACAGGCCCTACACCACTCGGAAGCAGCACTTGCTATGGTGGTGGTGGGAGATCAGAGCAGTGGGGAGCCTGCAACTGGTCCGAGCGGATGCCGTGTTCTGCACAGCCGCAAAACTGGGTACAGTGGGGGAATCAGAGTGTTGGGGAGTAGCAGCGGGGAGCCCACAACTGGTCTGGGGATCGCTGCTGGGTAGAGATGGGCATGAAACAGAAAAATGGCATTTCGGTTTTTCATTTGTCATTGATAGGTCTGTTTCGGTTCGTTTCCGTTTGTTGGGAAATTTTTGAAAAAAATCGTTACCGTTTTTTGTTTTTTCGTTTGTCGTTTCTACCCGCTTTTGTGCGATTTTTAAAGCATTTCCGTGCGCAGGCATCCTCCAATGCCCCAGACCAGAGGGAAAACACTGAAAAAAATGGATGCTGGCAGAGATACAGTATAGACTAGGTATGCAGGGAGGCTGCAAAGGCAGTGGTGGGCGTTGCCCAGGGTGCAAGGCAGCCACAGAGTGACTGCACTGTGCGGAAGGGAAGGGTACTTACCGAGAGGTACGCAGCATGCACGCACACAGGGAGGCTGCAGGACTGAAGCTAGAGTCGCAGAGACAGCAATCCCACTCTAACTCCCACCAGAGACTGCAAGGAGGACGGGGCTGCCAGAGCTTTTTATGCCCTCTGTGGCTGCCAGACCTGCCCGCCCAGTCTGCAACCTTGGCATGCTATTGGTTGAACATGTTCCCATCACATGGCTTGCCTCCATTTTGTGGCTGGTGGTGACATCCATTTTAAAGGGAAAAGAAAAATACATCGCGATGGGAGAAGACAAAAACAAATGTTTTAAGGACCCCAACCCCCCTGGTAGGTATTATCAGACAATATAAATAATTATTGCTGTGTTTTTACAGATGTCCAGGGCATTTTTTAACATTTAAAACAGTTCATTTCATTGCGCGTCGCCATTAACAGAAACGAAACGTAACGACCACAATTTTCTGGTTCTGTTTGTTTCGTTGCATTTTCATCACAATTTTCAGTTGTTGTTTCGTTACGTAACGGAAACGACAAACGGTAACGGAAACGAAAAATGTTCGTTCCGTGCCCATCTCTACTGCTGGGCACCAGTGAAACATGCCCACTAAGAGATAAGAGAGCCCATCCCCAATGCCACAGAAATAACCCCCCACCTGCACTTTTCCCTGCTACGGCAAACCCCACGGGTGACGGGGCACCCTGCTGACTCCCTCCATGGGCTATGCCTGGCTGTAGGAGGAGAGAGGGCCACAGACGATGCCTGTCCCAGATGCTTCTTGCTGCCAGCCATGACAGGGTTTCCTGGTGTGCTGGCAGGCTGCTCCACTGCTGGCACCCTTGGATAAGAGTGTTTGCAGATTTCATTATCCATGGGGCACCTGGGAACCAATACCCCATGGATACAGGGGGTCCTTCTGTATTATTTTAAAATTCCATAATAAAGATACATTGAATCATTATAAGGTTCAAGGGTATTAGTTGCTAAATGTTTTCCACTTATGGCTCCCCTGAGCGGTGGCAGCACTGGCAGAGTGGGGATTCGGGGTGAAGCAGGAAGCAAAGAAGTAGGAAGGAGCCAGAGCCAGAAGAGCAGCACCAAAGCCAATGCCACCTTGGGGAGCAAGCAAAGAAAAGCTTCTGCATTGCTCCTGGCTGGTTTGTCAGCAGGGAGCCATGAGGGGTGGAGGGCATTAAGGGGCACACTTCAGGAAGCTCAGTGCATGTGGTTGTTGTTACTGGCTTCACGGGTAGCAGAATGTGAAACAGTTGCAACCACTGAGCTGCCAGCTTGTTCATACACACCAACTGTGCCTTCTGCCCTTACTGCCAAAAGTGTGTGTGTGTGTGTGTGTGTGTGTGTGTGTGTGTGTGTGTGTGTGTGTGTGTGTGTGTGTGTGTGTGTGTGTGTGTGTGTGTGTGTGTGTGTGTGTGTGTGTGTGTGTGTGTGTTTTAAGTTGTGGGTAGCTCTGCAAATTGGTATTTTGGTAACCTTGTGCCTAGTTTTCTAGATAGATAATACTTGCATGTCTTGACTTCCGTTTTCCAATTGTGCATGTCTGCATGGTGAGCCAACACAGCAGAGGACAGTTTTCAAAGCAGGACACGTCTTAGACATACATCGATATATTGATAAAGTAAGCTATTAATCTTAATAAAATAATGGGATAAATGGACCCTTGAGGACAGATAGAAAATAAATCAGCACCATGGTGTATCCAGCCATATCGATGTAAATAGGAGAAAATAAGCCACTGCTACTAAAACTGCTTGGAACATCCATATGGACCTTGGTTTAAGAGTAAATTGGTTTAAGAGTCTTTTGCAAGGCAAGCCAAATTTCTTCTAAATTCTGTCTTGATCAACAAGCAGTGTCTTGATATACAAGCATTGGGGCAGGTCACATGATCATAAGTGAACCAATGGTGGCTGCCCCTCCCTTCCACTGCTGGATTGTGGACAATTGTCTGGAATGTTCCATCTCATGCAGCCTCCAAAGCAAACAGAGGAGAGAGAAAGGGAGGTAACCCTTGCACCAGCCAGGAATATGCAGGTTAGGGTTTTATTTTTCTTTATACAGTAATACCTTGGATAATGAATGCCCCTGATAACGAATTTTTCAGATAATAATTGGACATTTCCGGGTATAAGGCTGTCTCTAATAGTAAATGTTGGGCATTGTACTTTTCCTTCCTACTTCATTGTGAGAAGAAGAGAAGGGGAAGGGGCCAAAGTATTTTTGGTCATTTTCTGTAATACCTAAAACTGTGAATGTGTGTAATAGAGCGAGATACATGAATAGCATAAATTAACATATGAGAGCAGAATGAGTGTGGATGCGACAATATGCATTTTTAAACACACACACACACACACACACACACACACACACACACACACACACACACACACACACAGAGAGAGAGAGAGAGAGAGAGAGAGAGAGAGAGAGAGAGAGAGAGAGATTTTCACAGCCCTTCATGTTTATCAGATCACCACCTGCTGTCCTTTTTCCTGTCGATCACGGCCCCTCCCTACGAGTACCCCCGGCCACTTGTTTGGGCCCGCCCCCGGAGGCGTCTGGACTTCTCTCTCTCTCTCTCTCTCTCTCTCTCTCACCCACCCACCCACCCACCCACCCACTCACTCACTCACTTTCTGTGCTCTTTACTTTTTCTGTAAATTAGTTGATGCTTATTTGAGCTAATCATATATCACCAGAATAAATTGACTCAAAAAGCAGGTCACCAGTGACTTTAAGGTGCTTGCAGTTGTACAAATTCATCCCACACATGAAAACTGCCAACAGAATTCTGACCAATATTTCATTTGCAGTGCTCAACCCCAAATGTCAGATTACATCACCCTGAAATGCAGTGGCTGAAATGCTGTTGCCTACAGTAGTATGTTGCGCTAGAGTAGTTTCATTGAATCAGTAGAGATTTGATGAGTCAACTTCCCATATGTTTAGTTTATTCAAAAGAGGCCACCATAGTTGTGACATGCTACAAGGGAACTGATATAGAAATTGTCTTCCCCAAACCCCCACTGATTCAGTGGGCATACACTACACTAGTGCACTACACAAAACTACAGGTCTTAGGCTAATCTGTATAAAGAACTTCTTGTCTTTAAAATTTGTTTTTAAACAAATTGTTTTTCAGAGAGAGATTTAATTAGGGTTCCCCCCATCCAATCAGTTACTGTATTTTAAAATGATTTTGATACACAATCTTAAATGGATGCCACATCAGTAAGCTGCATTTCTTAACCAACACAGTCTGTCTCTTAAATCATAGTTATATATGCTTCCTATGTTCCTGAACAATGGCTCTGCTCTCTGTTGTTATGTGTGAGTAAATTGCAGCCTCTGTAATCTGGAAACAAAATATCAAGAACTTTAAGGTGTTTTGAACACTGAGATGTTTCATATTGCCACATTATAGGAATCACAGTTGCCATTTATAAATGAAGTTGACAGAATCAGTACATTTATTGCATAATGTGTTTTTGGTTGAGTTCTTGACATATGAATTGTGTTTGGAGAACTCCTTAACACAGATGTAAGTAGCAGGGGGACAAGATTTGCAGATTATCTTCATGGAAGATTTATTGTATCTTATATTAGCTCCTGCCCTCCTGCCTAAACATTCATTAGTCAATTAATCATTTTTAAAGTCTAAGCCATTTTTGTAATTGTGGTAAGGTTATAGTTGTATAGAAAACTGGCACAGTAAAAGAATGTACAGAGATTTATATATAGTATTTGCAAAATCAAATGGTAGATTTGCAAAGCCAACCAAATGATAGTAATAAAAAGCCCTGTGTAAACTCAGGATGGTACACGCACAACATTAACATCAGTTGGCTGTGAGAACTGGAGTTCTGGCTGCCTCCCTTCTGTTCTTCCACCCGCAGCAAAGACCATTTTATTTGGGCAGGCCTTTGGCTCGGTACAGACTATTTATTTATTTATTTATTTATTTATTTATTTATTTATTTATTTATTTATTTATTTATTTATTTATATTTTATTTTATTTTATTTCTATACTGCCCATCTTCCAGGGGTAGTCTGGGCGGTTTACAACAGTGCTAAAAACAACAATGCAATACAAACAACAAAAAGAAGCAAGGACAATAGGAGGGAAAACCCTTGGCAAGTGGCATAAAAAAAAACAAACAAACAAACCAGACAGTAAATAAAATTAAGTTAAAAGCTTGCCAAATGCCTCCCTGAAAAGCATGGATTTGAGTGTTTTCTTGAAGGTGGACAGGGACTGTGCAAGGTGCAGCTCACTCGGGAGATGGTTCCACAGTGAGGGGCCCACTACAGAGAAGGTGTGGTTGCGCGTGAGCGACTTCTGTGCCTCCCTGGGTGTGGCCACTCAGAGTGAGCGCACCTGCAACATTCTAGTGGGCCTGTCCTCAGTTGACCTTTGGGAGATACGCTCCAACAGGTATTCAGGACCCAAGCCATGGAGGGTTTCGTAAACCAAAACCAGGACCTTGAACCTTATCTGGAGAGCCACAGGCAGCCAATGCAGGTGTGCCAGAACTGGGATGATGTGATCGTATCTACGAGCACCCACCACCAGTCTGGCCGCTGCATTCTGCACTCGTTGAAGTCTCCGGATAAGGATCAAGGGCAACCCCACGTAGAGGGCATTGCAGTAATCGATCCTCGAGATCACGAGGGCCTGCACAACTGTCCTCAGGGAGGACTCATCAAGGTACTGACAGATCTGAGCGATCCTGCGGAGATGGAGAAAAGCGGTCCTCGAGGCAGCCATCACCTTGGCCTTGAGGGAGAGGGCTGAATCGAAGACCACACCCAGATTCCTGGCCCTGTCCATAGGCTGGAGGGAAACACCCCCCAGACTAAGGAGAGGGGCATTGTACCTAGAGGAGGGTGCCCCGAAGAACAGAACCTCAGTCTTCTCTGGGTTAAGTCTGAGCCTGTTAGTCCTGGTCCATTCCATGACCACCTCCAGGCACAGATCGAAGGAGTGCACTGCCTCCACTGCAGAAGAAGAAAAGAAGAGATAGAGTTGCGTGTCATCAGCATATTGATGGCAGCAAACTCTAAATCTCCTAATGACCTCGGCCAGCGGTCTCATATAAATGTTAAACAGCATGGGGGAGATAGCCAACCCCTGGGGCACCCCACAAGGGAGTGTCCAAGGAGCCAACAGCTCATCCCCCAGCTGGACTTGCTGGGATCGGTCACCAAGGAAGGATCGGAACCAGCAGAAAGCTGAACCCCTGATTCCCGCCTCAGCAAGCCGATCCAACAGAATACCGTGGTCGATGGTATCGAAGGCCGCTGCTGACAAATCAAGGAGGACCAACAGGGTGGAACACCCCCTGTCAGCCTCCCATGAGGAGGTCAGAGGAAGAGTCTCCTGATGGTGGGCATTGTACTTTTCCTTCCTACTTCATTGTGAGAAGAAGAGAAGGGAAGGGGCCAAAGTATTTTTTGATCATTTTCTGTAATACCTAAAACTGTGAATGTGTGTAATAGAGCGAGATACATGAATAGCATAAATTAACATATGAGAGCAGAATGAGTGTGGATGCAACAATATGCATTTTTAAACACACACACACACACACACACAGAGAGAGAGAGAGAGAGAGAGAGAGAGAGAGAGAGAGAGAGATTTTCACAGCCCTTCATGTTTATCAGATCACCACCTGCTGTCCTTTTTCCTGTCGATCGCGGCCCCTCCCTACGGGTACCCCCAGCCACTTGTTTGGGCCCGCCCCGGAGGCGTCTGGACCCAGCCCGGTTCCGAGAAGCCTTCAGGGAGCTTCCTGGCAGCCTGGCTGACGATCCGGCTGAGGCTGCGGTTGACCAATGGTTTGAGTCAGCTTGCCGCGCCGTCGACCGGATCGCCCCCAAGCGCCTCCTCTGACGCGGAGCTCGATCTTCGCCGTGGTTTACGGCGGAGTTGAGAGCGATGAAGCAGGAATGGAGGAGGCTAGAGAGCAGCTGGAGGAGAGACTGGATCGTGTTTAATAAGACTGCAGTTGTTATCCAGACTAGGTACTAATCCCATGCGATCAGGGAGGCTAAAACATCCTACTACTCCCTGAGAATTGATGAGGCCTCGAACCGCCAGGCAGAACTCTTCCGGGTGGTTCGGGACCTCACCAATCCTAGTCTGGCGGGGCCTCCTCCTACTGAGTTCAGTAGGGAGAGTTTTGCAGTCTTTTTTAGATCGAAAATTGAGGTCATCCGGACCGGTCTCGACTCTGGTTGCTCTAGTCCACCCTCGCCATACCCTGACACTGTACCCCCTCACTCTCCTTGATTGGTTGAGTTTGGGCCTGTTTCTCCTTTGGAGGCCTCCAGTGCTATTGCCCACTGCCGGCCCGCATCCACCCCCTTTGATCCTTGCCCTGCCTGGCTCATAAAAGCTGTCAGAGGGAGTATGCCGGAAAGGGCCTCTGCCATTGCCACCGCCTCCTTCACGGAGGGGGTCTTCCCCTCTCGCTTGAAGGAGACGGTGGTAAAGCCCATTCTCAAAAAGCCCGGCATGGCGTCGGACAAATTGGCCAATTACTGTTCGATTGCCAATGTCCCCTTTATGGGCAAGGTTATCGAGAGGGTGGCCGCGATCCGGATTCAATCTTTTCTGGAGGAACAACAGTGCCTTGATCCATGCCAGTCCGGGTTCAGTCCAGGCCGGGGGACCGAGACAGCTTTGGTTGCGCTGCAAGATGACCTTATCCAGGGAGCTGACAGGGGTTGCTCTACCCTGTTGATTCTCCTGGATCTGTCAGTGGCCTTCGATACCATCGACCACAGTATCCTACTGGACCAGCTCTCCGAGGTGGGTATCGGGGGCACTGTTTGCAGTTGGCTCTGGTCCTTCTTGGAGGGCCAGCCTCAGTATGTGCAGCTTGGGGAGAGTTGTTGACCCCATGGACACTCCCTTGTGGAGTTCTGCAGGGGTTGTCTCTCTCCCCCATGCTGTTCAACATCTACGTGAGGCCGCTGGCTGGGGTCATTAGGAGATTTGGAGTCTGCTGTCACCAGTACGCTGATGACACGCAGCTCTATCTCTCCTTTTCCACCTCTGCAGTGGAAGCTGTTTGGACCCTCGACCACTGCCTGGACGCAGTCATGGCATGGACCAGGGCCAACAGGCTCAAACTCAACCCTGAGAAGACTGAGGTGATGTTCTTTGGGAGTTCCCCATCCGGATATGGAGGCCCCCTCCCCAGTCTGGAGGGCATTTCCCTCCAGCTGACGGACAGGGTTCAGAATCTGGGTGTGGTTCTGGATCCGGCCCTTTCTATGGAAGCCCAGGTGGCTGCCATGACCCGAACCGCTTTTTACCATCTTTGCCAAATCGCCCAGATTCGCCCTTACCTGGACGGTGACTCCTTGAGAACTGTGATCTCGAGGCTGAACTACTGCAACACACTCTACATGGGGTTGCCCTTGACTCTCCTCCGGCGTCTGCAGTGGGTGAAAAATGCGGCAGCTAGGCTGGTGGCAGGTGTGCGTCGTCATGACCACATCACCCCAGTCCTGGCTCGCTTGCATTGGCTCCCCGTTGAGTCCCGGATCAGATTCAAGGGCTTGGTTTTAGTTTATAAAACCCTCCATGGCTTGGGACCAGACTACCTGTCAGAGCAGATCTCCCAGTGATCAACTTCGGCTCATCCAATCCAGTCAGCGCGGGCACACTCGCTTCGGGTGGCCACCCCTAGAGAGGCCCGGAAAACTTCCACCAGGAGGAACCAGGCCTTCTCGGTGGCCGGCCTGTCTCTCTGGAATCATCTGCCCAGCGAAGTGCGCTCTGCAGAGTCCCTGATGGCCTTCCGTAGAACTTTAAAAACCTTGCTCTTTCAAGAGGCCTTTGGTGACCTGGCTTAGTTTTTTTTCTCCCTCCGCCATCTGCTTAGTTTAGCTCCAGATTTTTTTTATTTTTTTATGCCAAGGGTGTGCATCCTGTTTTTAAATTGTTGATGTGTGTGTTTTTGCTGTTTATTGTTATTTGGCTGAATTGATCGGCCCGCTGTTAGCTGCCCAGAGTTCCTACGGGAAGATGGACGGGATAGAAATCTTATAATAAATAAATAAATAAATAAATATTACTGTATACAGTTTTTGTCCAGCTGTTGTGCTCCAGGCAGATAGCAAGCATTCCTTTTAATATGCATATTTATAATATGGTTCTGTTTTTTGTATTAGAATATAAACATTAAATTTTTAAAAATCTATATGAAAATAGTAACACCTTGCTTCTTTTTCAAGTTCTCTCCCTTTCAAGAAAATATATTTTAAAAGTTGATGGGTTGTTCTTTGGAAAAAGTGTGAGCCCTATCATGAATGCTGCATAGGTCAGTTTTTCTAAACTAGCAACAGCAGCTGAATAGCAGCTAAAGAGTCAAGATGCAACTATTAAGTATAATGTTATTTTATCTGCTGTCAAGTCTGAACTTACTTATGATGACCCTAAAAGAGTTTTCAAAGTAAGCAGATATTTAAGGAGGGTTTTAGTAGTTCTACAACCCCAGTGAATTTCCATAGGCGAGTGGGGATTCAAACTCAAGCTCCATGAATCCTAGTCTGTCATTCTATTTACTACACCACACTGGGTATCACTAAGTTTTATAGCCAGTAGTAAATAAAGACTTTGTCACTATCTTTTGTATGCCCCTTTCTTTCTTTCTTTCTTTCTTTCTTTCTTTCTTTCTTTCTTTCTTTCTTTCTTTCTTTCTTTCTTTCTTTCTTTCTTTCTTTCTTTCTTTCTTTCTAAGCATTTATAACTACAGTTTTCCATAGCTATGACTTTTGAATGGTTTCTATATTTGGGATTTTACTTTTGTGCATAAAAAGTAGTAATGTAGGTAAATAACATTGGTAGAATTAGACAAGCTGATGCTATGTGAAGTGATTGAAACAATGAAAAGACTTATGTCTTGATAAACAGATGAATTTTGTTGGAAATGGTGTCTGACTTCATTCTGGAATTAACTGTAAATAGGATAAATTCCAGTTGTGACAGGCTTCTGATTTATTTTCACAGAATTCTGTAAAGTTCTCTAGGGTAGCAGGACTGGCCCCAATTTTCCCCACTGGTTGGAATGGGTTCCACCTCCTCAAGAGTCAGGGTGGATTGGGACATTGGCAGCAGAGACATGGATGATACCCTAGAGACCACAGTTGGAGTGCCAGAACATTAGAAGGGAAGTGAAACAGAGGTGGACTGTTGGGCAAAGCTGGATGACTGGGAGGCATTCAAGGCTTAGGACATACAGCTGTGGCTAGAGCGTTTGATGGCCGGATGGAAGACTATCTGCCATCATGATCCTGAGTAGCTGAGATAACTTCATGGTGCTCCTCAAGGTGGCTGCCTGGATTTGCCATAATGAGGCCTGTAACAAGAGCCAAAGAGGTTCGTGGATGGGCACACATCAGGCATAGGAATCAGCAGGGGCAAGTCCAAGTGTCCCTTCAGCAGATACCTCCCAGTGAGCCTGGCTGTTGTCAGTCCCGTGGCCACCAGTCTGTACTTTCTCCTGCAGCAGCTCACTACTCCAGAGAGCCAAATCAGGTCAGAATAGACTTTGGCCATGCCTCCAGAGATGAGTATAACACATATGAAGCTACTGCTGCCATCAAAGACTATGGAGGGATAGTGGGAGATGGAGACCACACTATGCTTCCTCAAGGACAGTTAAGTACCTATATTCAGCATTCCCATTGTGCACTCCATGTCTGGCCCATCTGCATGGAATTCTGGAACTGGAAGAGGAAGCTGGACTCTGTTCCTACCAGTAGAAGACTGTTATGGGGGGGTTACATAAATCTCTAGTCCCTTAGAGACTTTAGGAGTGAAGCCAGCTCCCTGTTGTCCTCACGTTCCTAGGTTTTGTTGTTGACCCCCTTGGCTCTTTAAGATAATTAAAGAGCTTGTTTTTACAAGCACACATCATGTGATGATGGAAAAGGGTGCAGGGGCTGCTTACACAGACTCCTGGGGAAATGCTCCAACATCAGACTCCCTGACCTGACAGGCCAGCTGAGAGCTGAAGTACAACACTATACCAACAATACTGACTTCTTATAGCATGTTGGCCCTTCCTCTTCTGTGCTGTTACTGGCACTTTTGTACTGAATATACAATTCAACAATCAGTTAGGCTACCTAAATCTCTAACATGTATGTATGAAAGATGATAATTATTCAGGCCATGTGATGCAAAGATAATGCAGGAGACACCCTGTACCTGTGGTTTCAGTTTAGTGTCATAGTTGAAGAGAGGAGGGTGGGAAAGCATAAGAATTAAATTATACTTTATGTGGAAGCATAACTCAGTTACTTTTTATTATTCAAGAAGATGGAAAAGCTGCACTGTGAATGATAAAGGTTGTTTCTCCATCAAGATGTAGAAATAAATTAACGTGAGAAGTTTTGACTTATTTATGAACCATAGGAAGAACCCTCAAGACATGCATCTCATTGTTCTGGCAAGAGGCAGCTTCTTTATTTATGTTTGGATTTTATTTTATTTTTTATGAGCAACTATTGTGATTCTTTTTTAACCTTGAAAGGATATAGATTTATGATAGTGAAGTTATTAGAAGAACAGCACAAGGAGATGGGGTGCACAGGAGTATTGATATGAAACATGGTGGGTTCTCTGCAGCCATGGATGCCTGACTCTTTGCTGTGGGAAAAACAATAGATTTGTTGGAAACTCAAGGATGTATAAAATGAGGAGTATCTGTTTACCACTGAGGAGGAGAGGCCACCCATGTTGACAGTGAGTTCGGTACTGTACTGTGTGCACATTTGGGCATTGTAGGTAAAGTCTGATGAATTTAAGTAGTTGGCATAAAATATTTAGCTCCATCACAGAGATGCTGGCCCTCACAACTACAGTGAAAGGTTCAACATCACACATGATTTTCCATTCTGCTTTATATTGAAATCTACCCACAGGGATCTTTTTCTCCATCCTTTATGATGTGATATTATCTTTGCACCCTCTGCTAGTTGTGTGAATTCCTCAGAATATTGCTTAACACCACTTACTGGTCTGGCCTGTAAAACTGTTGGAAATGGATGAGGTACTGTTCTGTAATGTCGGCAGCATTGTCTTCCTCCTCTTCTTCCTCATCCTCCTCATCCTCATTATCTTGTCTTTCCTTCTAGAAACAGATTAGTGTTTGACTCTGTTTTCTCGCCACAACAGCTGCATCATGCATGTACGCTAAGCTGCATTGAGGTGATTGGCAAATTTCATGGTTGATCCTACATGTTAAAATGCAAGCCACACTTGTATGCAAATCTGATTTCCCCCTGTACATGTGATGATGTGAAACCTCTCCAGGTCCCAACTAGTGTACTGTAGTCATTGTCTCCAGTCTTCAAAAACGGTTACATGGATTCAGTCATGTGGGCTGTATTTAACTGTACATTATTAGACTTCGGAAATAGCATTGTGAGCTGACTAAAGATATTTAACATTGGACAGGTGATAATCTTTTCTGAAAGCACAATATAACATATTAATTAGATCAGTAAACATTTGGGGATAAATGTTTTTCCAAAAATATTTTAGTTAATGAATAGGAAATAGGGGAATTTCAAATGTGTTATTACCCAAGGTTTTCCTGCTGGGTTGGAAAGGAAGTATATTTTCGGATGAGTCTGTAACCAGTTACATCTTCGCCTCAGAGTCAGACCCATACAGAAATGTTTTAACTTTTCTTTGTTCCAGTGTCATCGTATAAGATGCTGTATGTACAGTATCTGTTGTTTCAGTTGAAAAGCAGCAAGGATGGGTTTAAACCAGGTAACATCCTGATTTTACATCATAATATCAAATGAGGCATGCCTGTAGAATGGGCTTCATTGATCAAACCCTTTTATCTTGTCTTGAGGTACTGAGGTGTAAGTTCAAAGGAGCTAGAAATTGGAAGCATAGTATTTGAAAAACTGACGTGGTGATCAAAGCTGTTCTTTGAGCCTAATCTATGGTAAGCCCTCCCTTCCTTTCCCATATTTAGCAGATCGTATTAAATTGAATAAAATTCCATGCCCCAGAGACCTTGAATTGCAGCTCCCAGTTATTTTTTTGGTATTGGATCTGACTCAGATTCCTGAGTCCACCTTGACTTTTGGATGTCATTTAATCCCAAAATCATAGATGCAATCTGACTGATCATTAGTCTGAAGACATTTGAAAACTCCTCTGTCACTTTTAATGTATTGTACAGAATACTCTTTTCATTTAGTCTGATACCATCAGTGTGAAATAGAGTTTCACGGTTTCCCCAACCATTTGTAATTCTTTTTTCAGAGAGTGGCTGTCTGATAGAACTTTTTTCCAGAAGCTTAGTATAAAATGTGAATGATAGTGATGATGATGGGCAGATTTGCTTTGTTGTTGGTTAATTCATATTACTGTGAACCTACTTCATTCATGATAATTACAGCATAATGTCTTCAGTACAAGACTAAGTTAAAGCTCCACTTTTCACATATTCCTTGTATAAAATTCATTTTGAGTTTGTCAAAACCCTTTAAAGTGTGTTGCAAGACTGCAACATGTAAATGAGTCTTGAATGTCATGCTCCCACCCACAGCATCAGGTGAATGGCAGATTAGATCTGCAATTTAGAATGAATTGTGGTTGCCATCTTTGAGGTACAGCAAGGCTAAGGGACCGAGGAGACTGGCCAGAGTGGTAATGAAGACTGGTGCCTTGATTTTTAAGTGCTAGAGGCTTATATGCAAAGTGTTGCCTGCTTAAAGATTCAGACTCCATTGGCGGTGAGCAGTCTGGGCATAATAGCCTAAATCTCATTCATAATACACACATTCATATGTACTCTTTTTGCAATTAGGCTTTCTCAACTGACACCAAAGAAGGCTTTGAAAAGACTGGTTGTAATTGATGGCAATGTATTTGTGTGTGTGTGTGTGTGTGTGTGTGTGTGTGTGTGTGTGTGTGTGTGTGTGTGTGTGTGTGTGTGTGTGTGTGTGTGTGTGTGTGTGTTAGATACTGTAGGTGGACTTGTGTAGTAACATCCACCTTTCTCCACTTAAATGAGGGCTTTAAAAGAGAATAAATGGAGGATGATTGGTAGGAATAAATCGGAGGGAAATCTCTTATATCTGTCTGAATGCTGATTTGAGAAGTTTTGAGGTCTAGAGGGGAGAGAGGGTGTGGCCTTTGTGGGCTGGATAGGAGCCCATGAGTTTGGTTTCTCAATTCTTTGCTAAACCAGAGCTTAGCAATTGTGTCTGAAATGATGCAGAGAAAAGTATCATGAAGAGAGTTGAACATATCAGACTATCAGCTACCAACCACATATCTGGGGCTGCAGTTGCTAGGCATCTACACCATTGTCCCTACTGGCAGGGAATGATGGAGAACTGAACCCAAAAAAAGAATTGTATTCTACACAAATTGTTCAGTGGGCATTTTTGTGCTCCCATTTCAGTGGCCATGTTTGTGCTCCCTTCAACTTCCTTAGAAGATGTCTTTTCAAGTAGCTTCTCTGTGTTACTCAAGCCCCTTCGCAACGACAAGGCAGAGGTCCATGAAGAGATATTCCAGTCTATGGACCCCTCAAGAAGTGCCAGAGACCCACGGGAGGGGGGGCTATATGCACAGAAATGTTATTTGAATGGTTACATATGACAGTAACACATCACAGAGTAAAGTTAAGTCACAGTTGCAAGTTTGGGTACATTTGAAACAGAAGTCCAAAGCAAAACTCAAATCCCTCTGGACCGCAGCCAAAGGAAATACTCCCATCATCTCCCCTAGGAATTAAGTGCTTGCAAGTCTTGATGTCTGTACGCTGAAGAAATATTTTATAAGTTTCTGCCAAGAGGGGAGAGATCAAAGAGCACTGTTCACTCTTGCTGTTCGATGGTACGCTGGCTCATAAGTCATAAATAATAAAGTTTAATAATTCCTTTCATTAATCGAAAAAAGTTGCTCAAAATATCTTGCTGAAACCCATCCAGAAAGAAAATCTTTTAACTGAGGAACCATTGGGAATTATTTTTTATCTATAATAATAAAAGAGGATGTCTGATCATCAGAGCTATATAGCTGCTATGTATCTGCCACTGGGCATGCATACTGACGGTGTCCTACATCTGTGCAGCTGGGTGGATTTTGTTTTTGAAGGGGGGTTAATGCCTTGATAAATGTTAATTAATATAAAGGTACTAAAGTCATCACCAACAACTTTCAGACATTAGGTAGTAGCTGCCCCCAGATTTGCTGTCAGTGGAGTGGTAAGGCCAGGAAGATAGAGCGCAAATGACTGAGTTGAAGATTTGCCCCTTTCCCTTGCTGATGCAGTCCTCTGCTCAGAGAAGTTTAATAACCAGACTCTTGAATTGCTGTATAGCTTGGTGGCAGAGCCAGAGGTTGGGAGATCAATTCCCCACTGTGCCTCCTTGACGGGGCCTCAGTTTACTGATCTATAGGGTCCCTTCGAGCCTTGCAGTTATAAAATTATTATTCCTTAGAGGGCTATGTAGTACAGTGTAGCAAAGAGAGATGTTTTGGGTATAGCAGCTGTGACCCCACTCAGACCGGGTGGGCACAGTGTTCCCTGCTCTGATGACAGTGCCACTCTGCTTGAGGTCTTTGGTGTGTTCACGTAGTGGCACTTTTGACTTATGACCTGAAGATGACATTTTCTGGGACGAATTCAGTACAACAGAGCCCAGCAGTAGTTGTTTGTAATGAAGCCTCTTGGGCCGGAGGAGAGAGAATTTCAATTTGGTGCTGTCAGGACTAAAATTTTCTGGACTGTGCTAATACCAAAGTGCACAGTCTCACAGCTCTTGAGAACGGAGAGAAGAGAAGTTATCAAAGGAATTCCCAAGGAATGAAGAGAGTGGCAGAGAAAGGAAGACTGCATTGATAGAAGTAAAGGCAGAGAAGCATAAGAAGCTTCAATGTTCCAGAGTAGAGATGGGCACGACCAGGAAAAATGACGTTTTGAGTTTTCGATTGTCGGGACGGGTCTGTTTTGGCTTGTTTCTGTTTGTCGAGGAAATTTTCAACAATTTGTCGTTTCCGTTTGTCGTTTGTTGTTTGGGTTGGGGTTGGGGTAAATGGGCTCTGGGAGGCACCTCTCTGGGTGCCTCTGACTCAGTAAGAAGGGAAGCATAGTAGTGTACTGCCGTACAGATTAGGGAATGGGATAGGGGATAGTGGGCTCTGCGAGGCACCTCTCTGGGGGCCTCACTTTGACTCACTAAGAAGGGGAGCGTACTAGCGTACTGACGTACAGGTTAGGGAAGGGGATAGGGGATAGTGGGCTGTGGGAGGCACCTCTCTGGGTGCCTGGGACCCACTAAAAAGGAAAGTGTACTTGCGTACGGATCTGGGTTAGGGTTGGGGTTAGGGTAAGGGCTAGGCTTAGGGTTACGGTTAAGGTTAGGGTTAGGGTTAGTGGGCTGCACCTCTGGGTGCCTCTGACCCACTAAGAAGGACAGCGTACTGGCGTATGGGTTAGGGTTGGGTTAGGGTTAGGGTTAGGGTTAGGGTTTGTGGGCTCTTAATGCCCTCTCTGGCACACCCAGAAGTCTCAGTCAAAACCTGGCCATGCGATTGGTGGAATGGGTCCAAAAATTTGCATGGTCCCATCCCATGGCCAGCCCATCATTGCGCATGCCCAGGTGTAAAAAAATAAAAATAAAAATAAAATAAAATAAAATAAATGGAGACGTTTTATTGCAAGAAAAACCCACTGCTGCTACTATAAAAAAATCAGGCATTTAAAATACCTAATTTTCAAATGTTTCTGTGGTGCTTTGGTGGGTTTTTGGACCATGATTTAAAAATAAATATTGTGGTTGCCATTTTGGATCCCCCCCACCGCATGGCAAATGGAGACGACGAGGATGGCCCCCCCCAGCCTGGTACCAGCAGCCCAGGACAGGAGGGGGGGAGGCCGGGGACCCCCCCAGAAACCACCCATCGGTAGGTGCCCTCACCGAGGCAGGCATATTTTCGCCTGCTTTTATGGCTGGGAATCGTTTTTTTTTTAACTTTTTTTCTGTGCTGCTTGGCATCGCGCGATCGCCACGATGCCATGAACGACAACAAAAAATCAGACCCAATTTTTCTTTTTCGGTTCGAGTTCGAGTTGGAGTGGAGTAATTCTCGTTACCTTTACCCGTTACGTAACGATAACAAGAACCGAAAACGGAAACAAGAATTTCACCTAGTCGTGCCCATGTCTATTCCAGAGAGCTTGAAATTTTAAAGGCTCTGGGGCTCTGGGATGGAAATTCCAGAAACACTGAAAAATCAACTGAATGTTAACTTATTTACAGGATAATTCAGATTCATCATAGAATGAAGCAACGTCTGCATCCTAACTGAATTGGCACTCTTTAGCATCAAAGTGCAGATGGAAAATAGACAAAGGTGGGGGGACGTTGTAGAAATAAGGAACAAAATAGGGAACATGGGTGAGTGTGTGTGGGGGGGTGAGAAACAAAAGGTACATAACTTTCGGCTCAGATTTCAGAATGCCCAAGTTGTCAACCTGAAATGCTGCCCACATCCCTGTGACTTGTTTACACAATAAAGATTTTTCAGGTTCAAAAAACACCTTGGCCTGTAGCAGCAGCTGAATAAACTGCAGTCTTTGAAATGAAACTTCTCAAGAGATATATGGGATTGCTTTCTTAATTTTTATGTTGGGCTGTTCTCAAAAGCACTGGAGCATGGCCAGGAAAAATAAATAAAACCAAGGGACATTGTACTGTTGTACTGAAAAGTACCATGGTTGACCATGGAGTAAAAAGATCCGAACGCTGACACTAGGAGAAACTGGACGTTTCACTGGGTGGCCAAAATTTTCTCCCAGAATTGCATGAGGAGAGATATTTACTTTGGGAGAAAGGGAAAGATTGCCTTTATAAGGTTCTATAAGTGTTTATTTGCACTAAGAAACCTGAAATCCTCTGTGCTCACTTACATAGGTAGCCCAGGAGTTATAATGCAAAAAAGTGACTTTTCCAGACTCTGACATTGAGCCACTGATTCTGTCAGCCAATACTCAAGTATATACACATTTTGGGAGCCAATTCTGTGGTATCTTCGTATAAACAGGGACCTGAAGTATTATGCAGAATTTATTTTTTTCAAATTATGCATGACAAGAAAGATTACCTGCTGGGAATAGCTGTGTTGGTTGGTAGCCAAGAAAATGGGTTTAGGGATAGAATAGTCTTTGTTTTTGGCAAAATAAATGGGTAATTCATTTATAGTATATTATTACATTTTTATTTACATATTTTGAATTGCTGGGAGTTCTGGCAGAGATGTCCACAAGCCAGGTGCCCAGTAGGCTGTGTGGGTGTGACATTTCCACACACTTCTAATAATTATTATACTTTGTGTACATTTGCAGAAGGTAGATGCAGCCTGCTGGAGAGGTCTGTCTGTTTTAGAAAGAGAACATCCCAAAAACAGGATGTAAGACATTTGTAAAGTGGTCTGCATCTGAGGTATCAAAACAGGAATGCAATAGACGTCAAACTACATCTGTTAAAACCTAATTAATCATGACTGGAAAACATCCACTTTTTCATAGTTTTCAGTTCAGCCACAAATGTAGAATACATTTTATCCTTCTAATCCCAAAGGATGGCTTGACTGGGTCAAGTTAGTTTTCCAGTGAAGCCATTTTATCATATGTACTCCAATTTCCCTAAACACTCCGTACATCTCTGTGCACTGTTGTTGTAGCTTTTGGGGCATACAGTGTAGGGATAATCCAGTTTATACAGTTTGTGAAATGTGTGCAAAAATTATATCCACAAATATACAAAGTTCTCCTTGAGACTGAGTGAAGTTTTCACATTCAGGAGAACCAGCCTGTGGTGTGTAAAAACAAGGCAAGTAAGAATTTACAACGCAACTTTGGATAAAATCTTTGATCAAAAACATTTGTTACATTAGTGCCCCCAAGTGCCAGTTTTACAGATATGGCACTGAAACGTACAATTATTTTATTTATTTATCTATTTAAAATATTTTACCCTGCGTTTCTCCTTAAAAAGGAGATATGTCAATGAATAAATACAACCAGGAATGCCTGGTCCCTACACCAAGAATATTACAGTTTAAAATAGTGGGGAGGTTTACACAAGTGGATGTCTGTCTATCTATCTATCTATCTATCTATCTATCTATCTATCTATCTATCTATCTATCTCTCTATCTATCTATCTATCTATCTATCTATCTATCTATCTATCTATTGGATTTCTATACTGCACATCTGGCAATGAGGCCACCAAGTAAAATAAGAATGTGTGATTATTTCAGTTGCACCTGTTTTAGTTCGGTTATATTAAGATGTAAGGACTGGAAGATATGCTCCAAAGGCTTTGAGGGAGGTAGTCACAGGCATAAGAATCAGCAAGGAAGTCATTCCAGCAGCATGAGATATTTGATGTGGTGGAATTGATGGTACCAAATGAGTGAAGGCTGCAAGAAGGAATGTACAGTAATCCCCTGCCGATCCCGATATGCGGAAGCGGGTGGGGGGCCTGGGGTGGGGGTGAATGCAGAAGTCTTGGGGTGGTGTGCGCCGCCGGCGGCAGGTGGATCTCACCTCCCGCTGCCGCCCGCCTGCGCCACCCGAGACTTCTTGTCCAGGGCCGTCTCCATTCAAATGCATTGCCAATGCATTTCAATGGAGAAAATTTTCCCCATTGGAAAACATTGGCTCAATGCTTTCCAATGGGGAAAATTTCTCCATTGAAATCCATTGACAATGCATTTCAGTGGAGATTGCGCCCCCCCTGCCGCCCCCGAGACGTCTCGGAGGGGCCCGGGGAGCAGCGTGGAGCGACCCAATTGCCCCCCTGCTGCCCCCGCCCCTCCAGACGCCTCTGAGCCACGCGGGCGGGCGATCACATCATTCCCTGGCGCACCCCAGCCTGGGTCCAAGCCTTTTCAGAGGGGTCGGGGGGCTACGGGGAGTGATCCGATCACTCCCCGGCGCCCCCCTGCCCGGCTACAAACCTTTTCGGAGGGGCCCGGGGCGGCTGCCTGGAGCGATCCTATTGCCCCCCACCGCCCTCCCACACATCCCTGAGACTTTTCGGAGGGGCTGGGGGGCTGCGGGGAGCGATCCGATCACCCCCTGCCCCCACCACCCTCCCATGCACCCCGAGGCTTTGCGGAGGGGCAGGGGGTGGCGTGGAGTGACCCAATCGCCCCCCACCGCCCTCCCACGCACCCCCAAGGCTTCTCAGAGGGGCCCGGGGGCGGCGGGGGGCGGCCCGACGCCCCCCCGCCCCCCCAGAGGTGCAGGTACTGCGATCCCGTAATGTAGTGGGACTGCAGTACCTGAACCGCGAAATGGCGGGGGTGACTGTAGTAGGACATGTGATTTCAGTAGAAAACTTAGTGTCAGCAATCAGAAATGTGATATCAGAGATAAGATATCATTACCTCAGGTATAACTTTAGTTCTTTATTGAATGAGATTAGGTTGGCTTTGACTGAACAAGAAATAGGAAAAAGTTCTTTTGTTTCCTGTGAAATATGTGCCAGATTAAATAAGAGATGCCTAGCAGTTGTTGGTATGGGAGCCAGAAAATGCAACTTTCTTCCCTCTACATCATTAGCATAATTTGGAATTTGCATAAGTATCCCTTCTCTGAAAATGTACCTCATTAAGTCAAAACAAGTTATTTAGGAAACGCCAGCCAGCAGTACAACTTCTCTCTGGACACTGTCAGTGGCGCACATACTGTTGAATAAAAGATGGGTAGGGTTAGTTGAGATAGTAGTCAGATTTTAAGGACTCATTTTGTTGCATTCTCAGGAAATTATATGTCTGTGGCAATTTGCATCAGTCTTGGGTGAGTCTGTAGGGAGTTGCTTTTGTTTTTGTTCTATACAGTAATTACAGAAAAATGAAATTATGACACAGTATACATTAATGTTCTCACTGCAAGTGCAAGCAAGAGCCATGCCATTTTCAAAAGACGGGCAATGTTTTCACTATCAGTTTTATAAAATGATTCAGAAATATTTTCCTATATGTCTTAATATGCTTAGAGCTAAATAAATGCTTTTAAAAGAATTTTAAATTTTTTATTCTCTGTGACTTTAATATTTTAAGAGATCCATCTCTTCCCTTACACTGCATTTGAAATATTCACATAATTCTTTTTTACTTTGAAAGAATTATAACTTTTAACAGAGGTGCTCCTGTAATTTTTTAGAAGTTACAGGATTGATTTTTAAGAGATGGGCCTATAGCTCTACATAACTGGAATATGTTTGGATGGCACAACAATTCTGAAACCAAGTTATGCTTACTGAACCTAGTAGATAAATAAAGCTTACAAAGTGGAAGCTTTTGAAAGGTGCCCAGAATTGTTACAGCAATGAAATACTAATAATTGGATATCCAGATGATGTTTTGAAATGCTTGTCAATGCTTGACTGTTTTCACCCTAGTGTTAACCTTTTACATGGATATTGTCAGATATGACAAACCTAGAAATCTTTTGCCAGGTCTATTCAGAAAGCAGTGTTCTGTGATTTGCCCAATAAGTTTGCCTTTAGGATGGCTTCTTAGAGAGACCATATAAATTACCTGCAAATGAGGTCTGACACGTCCCCTTAATGAGGAAAAAGTGAACAATTACAGATGAGTAATCCACAGTATACATGGATATAGAGATTCATAATGCAATGTGATTAATTTTCACTGTCCCAGAACTTCTTATGTCATTACACTACCCAAGTTACACAAACAACACAATGTTTGGAGGGAAATTGCCCCAAGTAAAGAAATTAGCATAGGTATTGTATTTGGCATACTGAATTGAAACTGGCAATGTCTGTGGTGACTTTTTTTAAACTGGTGCATTTTCCTGCCAAAACTTACATCATGTGGGTAGCTATTTTTATTTTATTTTATTTAAAACATTTATATCCCACTATTCTCCCCAAAAGTTACTCAAGGGGGGTTTGGCCACTATGTTTGTATTTTTATAAGTTTATTAATTTATTCTGTTGAAGTTTACAAGCAAAGAGTAATGGTACAAGGGGCCATTTTGTCACTGTTGCTGACAAAGCCTTCTTTGAACTCCCCTATATTAAGTAATAATTGGCCAGTGTCCAGTAACCTACTTTTAGGCAAGGAACTGAAGTGTGCAGTGGTTTTTTAGGTCCAGCTATTCCTGGATGGCTGTTGTGAGTTTTTCAGGCTGTTCGGCCGTGTTCTGAAAGTTTTTCTTCCTTACGTTTCACCAGACCCTGTGGCCAGCATCTTCAGAGGGCCACAGTTCCCTGAGCTCCTGGCCCTCTGAAGATGCTGGTCACATCAGGAAGAAAAACTTCCAGAATACGGCCAAACAGCCCAAAAAAACTCACAACAGCTATCAGATCCCGGCCGTGAAAGCCTTCGATAATACATTATTCCTGGATAGATTATCTAGTAGTCTATTCCTGTATGGATCAGTCAGGCTTCAGGCCCAGCTATGAGATAGAAACAGCTTTTGGCCACCTGAATGGACAACCTATTCTGGGAACTGGACTGGAGCAGTGTATCCCCATTGGTTCTGTTGGGACTCTCAGTGACCATCAACCATGGTAACCTCTCTGAGAAAAGATTTAGAGGCATGGTCTTGCAGTGGTTCTGGTCCTTCCTGGCGGAGTAAATTTAGAAGGTGGCACAGGGACACTCTTTTCAAACACCTTAGCATTTGGCTTTACCTTGTGTATCCCTCAGTGTGCTATTTAATATTGATATGACACCACTGCCAGAGGTTGTCTGGAATTTTGGAGTTTCATGATGCCATTATGCCAGTGACACCCAAACCTTTACATAAAGGTATATTTTCCATCTGATTCCGAGGAAGCTATCTTTGTTCTGAATGGGGGTTTATCTTTGGTAATGCATTAGTACAGCATGGGTGATATCTCCATAGCATCCTTACTGGTCAAGATCTCCTGGGAAAGCTATCTTCTCAGCCCTGTCGCCTTTACAGGTATGCTCAAAGGGAACCTAAGAGAAGGCCTCTTTGGTGGCTGCCTCCAGGTTACAAAATGCCTCCCCCTTTGGGGGTAGGCTGGTTCCCTTTCTCCTGTCTTTCTCGCAACAATTGAAAACTTTGCTTTCTATACAGGCATTTAATATCTGTTTTTAATATGATTAGCCCTTCATTATGTCTTTTTAATGTTTTTATTTTTTTTTAAATTCTGTTTTAATTTTTAATGGTTTTTAAAACAGTTTTGTGTAATGTTTTTACTCTGTTTGCCTTAATGGTGTGTGAGCCATTTGCTAGGAGAAAGAGGGATATAAAAATGCAATAAACAGAAAAAAAATACCCTACCCTGCAAGGAAATGTGGGATTGACTGTATAAATACTATGAGATCTGCTGATGTCCCTTGTCCAGTTTATGATTTAAGGAGGAGGCCTCTTTCTATGCCAGATCGGACTACCGTCCAGCAGCCCGTCACCCTGGATTGTCAGTTGTCTCCCCTTAGGCCTGAACAGATGACACTAACACTCTTGTAATTGTCCTACCCTGCTGGGTTTTATCTTTAACCTGCTGATGTTTCTGATCGTTTTTATCTTCCTCTTTAGCATTCCATTTTAAAAGATTTCCCATTGTGTATTGAATAAAATTGTAAAACAGATTAGCTTTGACTTCCCATTCTAACTTTCTGCGATCTCATTGAGTTTAGGCAGAATTTGGCCAAGGCATTCAGAATCCCACAAGCAGCATGGCCCCTGCTCAAAAGATGCAATTTTTCTAAATTCTGATTTAAGGATGCAGATTCGTTGGTGATCTGCTCCGGATCCAGCAGATCTTGGAACATTTGCATTTATAAAAATAGGTATAGACTATTCTGGTGACTTTAAAACTAGAGTGTTTATACATTTACCTTTTTTCTGCTCGTTTTAAAATTCTTCCAATGAGGTTTCATGTTAGTTAATAGTCAGGATCAATATCATAGTATTCACAGTACTGATTTGTCACTCAGCTAGTTATAATTTTCCTTCCTGTTTTTGATATTGCAGTTCAGAGGTGGTTGCATTTTCCCAAGGTAATTTAGCCCAAAGTAATGGTAACAGATACGGGAGCTTCTCTGAGAGGACCCAGCAAAGCAGGGGAAGAGCTTCCTTCCCCCCTTTTGCTAGGTTGTCAGGAAACCCCCTCAATGAGCTGTAAAAACCAGCTGGGTGGTGGTGGAAAGGGGCAGCTACAGGCTGCCATCTAGTCTCTGCAGCCAATGGCAGGAGTAAAGCCACTGGCCGCTGCTCACCACCACCACTCAGCTGGTTTTGACAGCTCGGGCTGTGGGAATGGGGGGCAGTGGTTTCTCTCCAGCCACCAGGTCTCACTTCAGGCAATGAGCTACAGCGAGATCCGGTGACTGGAGAGAAGCCGCTGCCCCCCTCCCCACAGCCAGTGGCAGTGGTGAGTGGCAGCCAGCAGCTATTACCCCTCACCTGCTCAGCCCCCTGCTGAGTAGGAGCAGCCAGGATAACATCTCCAGCGCTCACCCACTAAACCCCCTAATGGGTCAAGGCAGCCAGAAAAAGCCCTTTCCCAAAGATGGGAAAGTTTTTTTTGCTGTCTATGGGGGTGGTGGGGAAAATGGTGCTTTTTCCTTCAGTGCACCTCGAAATGCAGGCGGGGACAGGGGCCTGTGCCTTCGGATACCCACCGCCAGCCTGCTTTCTGGGCATGCTGAAGTAAAAAACTCCGTGATTTACAAAAAACTTGACTTATAAAGGAAAAAGCATCAGTGGGTGAATTGCCCTTTGTAATTCAAGTTTTTTTTTTGTTTTTTGTTTTTGTAATTCTAGTCATGCATAATTCAAGGCATCACTGTAATTTGCGTACAAGGAAAGATGTTCTAGCAATCCAGTGAAGCCAAATGTAACATTTGTTTCAACAAAACTTATGAACACTCTTCTTCATTCCCATTATTTAACATGATCAGTTTTTCCACTACCTCTTGTCAGTTTCCGTATTTATATTTAATTCTGTGTAATTCTGTCATATTATTTTTCTAATACTGTGCAAAGCATCTGGGCAAAAATGCCCAAATAGAATTAATACCTCAGAAGCCAAGATGTTCCTGCCTCCCATGCCTGTCAAAGCCTCCCATATTCCACTAAGGAAACCATCCTTTATCAGGTCTGGAAGTTGAGCCATGGCTACTGGACTTCTTTTTGAGAGATAGAAATGTTTCGCTGCTCATCCAAACAGCTTCATCAGTCTTAATACAGCTAGTGCAAGTCCTCCATCTGATAGTCAGCTTTGACCTCTTGTCACCATGGTCTGAATTAGGCTCATAAGATGAACAATGGCCTGAATAGACTCGTTGGGGAGACAGTGCGAAATATTTCTCTCTCTCAAAAAAAGTCCAGTAGCCATGACTCAGCTTTCAGATAAACTCACCTGGATGACTGAGAATCTTCACAGACATATCCTTTATCAGGATTGTAGCACAGTGGTCATTGGGATAGTGTGTTGACAATGGGGGTGGTCTCTTTTGCCAATGTTGCTGGTTTTTCTCCCAGAAAAGAAGGTTGGAATACTTTTATGTGGGTGTTGGAGTGCCTTTCCATTTGCAAAACACAACAAAATTACATTTTCAACATGTTTGCAATTTATTACTCATATCAGTGAGTTCCCATTAGTGAGTTTTTCTGAATACGAGGACAGATTTATGTCATTGTTCTCCCCACCACCACTTTTAGCTGCTTCTTAAGAGAGGAACTTATGCCCTCTTCATCATTAAGCTTGTCAATAAAAAAAGTTTAAAGCCAATTATAAGGATGCTACATAGAGTCTAAATAAATTTGTGGAAAATACGACCACAAGGTCAGCTTGACAGCCTCCCTGTTGAAATGAAACATGATAAATTTTTAGAGCATGTGGGGTGGGTGGGTGGACAGTATTGGCTCTCACTGTTATAATTTACAGCTACTAGTATTTATTTTGGGGTTGGTTAGCTCATATTTTGGTTAGGGTTCTTAGTCTTACTTCATTGTTTTCTTATTTTAGCTAGGAATATTTTTTCTTTCATATTATTATTGGTGCATCTTGCTGTCACTCCCACTCTTGTTATTCGCCTGCCAGAATTGTTTTGGATCATAAAGGATCTAAATTATATCTTGGTGGTGTTGAGTTGGGGAAGCTGTGCATTGGGTGGGAAGGCCATCCATTGTAGGAGAATCTGGGTTTTCCATTCCAGGGGAACTTTGATTTCTGTCTTATGTTCTAATCTCCCAGACCTCCAAGAGCATAGCAACCAGTTCTGTCACCCCTCCTATCTGACCGTCCTGCTGATCAATGCCAAGTCTGCTAATAATAATCTGCATCTTATATTTGACCTTATCAGACTGATGAGTCTTATCAGACTAATGAGAGAGCATACTTGGATTGTTTAAATAAGACCTGGATGGGCAATTTGGGAGGGGTCTTTCATATGTCCTGTCTCAGATGTACCCACCAAAATACTCCATCCACATCAGCAGGATAATCTTAGGCTGCTATCTCACCTGGGGGAAGATCTGGATATTGTGAAGATCCATTTTTTTCTTGGTCATGTGACTCAAGATCTGGGTTCTCTGTTCCCACTACAAGGATTTTTTTAAGTGCTGACCAGCCCCAGGACCAGTTGTTCGGCACTTTTTAAAAAGTGCTGACAGCCTGAAGGCCAGCGTGTCAGTGCTGGGGGGGGGGGAGATAAAAATAAAAAATAAATTAAAAAAGCACTGACCAGCTCCAGGGCCAGCTGGTTGGTTGGCACTAGGAAAAAATAGTGAATAAATAAATAAAGCACTGACAGCCCAAAGGCAAGCTGGTCAGTGCTGGGGGTATAAAAATAAAAAAAAATTAAAACTTTTAAAAATTTGATTTTGACATGACATGGAGATTGCAGCGGGTCCAGAATGCAGCAGCCAGACTGGTGGCCAGTGTGAGAAAATCTGATCACATCTCTGCAGTTCCGCCTTGTGTGCACTGGTTCCCTGTTGTGTCCTGGGCCAGGTTCAAGGTTTTGATGCTTGCATAAAAAGTCCTTCATGGTTTGGAGGATCCATAGTACTTGTGGGAGTGCCTTTACCCAAGGTCATCTACCTTCTCCACCAGATCCTCCCAAGCAATGCTTCTCTGGGTTCCAGCTCTGAAGGAAGCCAGGAAATCAACTATGAGGAGCTGGATCTTCATAGTATATAAATAAATAAACATGTATTAATTACTGTTTGATTCAATATAATGCTGACCATCTTTATATTTGTTGGATTAAATCATATTTGCAGACATTCCAATATGTTGCAGACTATAAATTCTCACTTATGGGATGGAGTATTGATCAACTGGAATTAATGAAAGATCTCATTATGGAAATGTTCCTATCTCTGGAAACCACTGACAAGCTTTTAAGTGATTTGCATAGATTTCGAGCTGAATCCCAAGTGTATTTTTCCCATACCAGGAATCTATTTAAATCCCACTTGAGTGTGATGAAATTGATACTCTTTTCAGTTTTACATTTACTTCATCTAAATCACTGTCACCAATAAGGTTTATTGCCTTATGGTGCGAGGAAAATATAATGTCACAGAATAACAGAATGAAATATAAATATGGAGACTGACAGAGGTCCTTGGAGCAATGATTTTGTTCAAGTGTGTGAAGCCTGAATTTGTTTATATATACATATTCTACACTAAATTACATAAAACAAATATATTGCTTGTCTCCTGTCGTGTATTCAATCACAGTTTTCCCCAACATTTGAGCCCAGTATAATTTAACTCTCCTTTCCAAGCTTAAATGAGCATGCTTTCATACTTAGTTTCCTTACTATCTCATCCCTATTCTATATAACTTACATCTATTTTTAATACAAAGCATATAGCCTATCCAATCTCAACAATATAGTCAATCTCACTATTTAGCTCTTCGATACTAAGCAATTAAGGATAGATTTGGCTAACTATATGCATTCTATATAGCATCCGCAGTATATTTGCTCATTCTTCCAAAAAAGTGCCTAATTTCAGCAATAATCTGTAATTCAAGTTAATATTTTATGGGCTATTATAAGAGATCTAAAGTCTGGTCTATATATTTCACTTTATGCCTAGAAATTCTTTATGCCTAGAAATCCTGAAAAGTGCCCTGGGACGCGCTTAGGTGGGCATGGTCGCACTTAATTTTCTGTAAACTCCAGAGCTGGTGGGGAAACAATTTTAAGCTCCGGAGCTGGGAGTCATTTGCCACGGAGTTTAGGGGTCGTGTGAAAAGGCCCTTAGACAATCAGAGTACAGAAAGCATTTTTATATAATAAATTAATTAAGCCAGAAGTTCTTTTTTTCAAATTTCTCTTTTCCTGCCAAGCCTCCCGTCCTCACAGATTGCTTTCCCCTTGCCAAATACATCATCCTCATAGGTTGTTGTATTAACTTGATAGTAATCTTGATGGCTCCTCTGCCACTTTCCTCTTTTTAACACACCCATCGAGTAAGACATCATATTCCGTGGACCTGGCACATCCAAGGGCCCAGATTGCACCATTCCTGTCACATTTGTAATCATGTTAAGATCTAGCCTCTGTTCTGGTTCAATCTCTTGACTCGGGTTGATTTCATTGGATACGTTTATCATATTTTATAAATTTGCCATATACAAAGATTCATCCTGAATCAGACTTATTGTGTTTGTCTGTAGATTAAGATCAGCTCTTTGTTTTAGCTCACTCTCCTGATCAGAACTAATTTCAGTTTTTCCTAGAGACCCAGTGTTATCCACCACTCCATCTTGAGGTCTAACTTGTGGAGTTGCTGTTGTAGTAATCTGCAAACTGCATTCTGGTCTCTGTTTTGCCTATGTGTGTTTATCAGAATTGAAGATCTTTGTATCTTAAGAGGTTGAGTCAGTGTAGATACCCATAATTTTTTTGCAAACCGCATAGAATTATGTTGGCAAAATTTTCTGAAATGTTTTACAATCCATTGTGTTTTATAGCTCACAAGAAAGGGTTAATATTTTTTTGTAATAGTTTCTGCCACTTGGTTTCAAAATAAGAGAGGTATGGGTGGTTACTTCACCTCAGTTTTGTGTCTGTTAGTGTTGCCCTTAGAAGTGGTACAAAAATTGTTGCTTCACATCAGTCACGCAACTACTGAAATTTGTCTCAACCACACTCCCGGAACAGGTGCTAAGCGTGACAATACTATATCTGGTGCTGGGGTAGGGTTTTCCCTTGTAACTCTTTGTTCCCACTTTCTGTTCCGAGACAAGACACCATGTGGTAATGACTGTCATGCAACAAAACATTTGTTTCTCTCAGAAAACTCTCCAGTTTTGTGTGTGTGTTTGTTTTGACTTTTCAGAAGTGAAATATCAAAAAAGTATTTTTTTAGCCCTCAAAAAAAAAAGGAAGCTAGACAAATTCAGTGTTTGTCATGGTAAAAGACCATGAGGTAACACTTGTCATGAGACAAGTTATCACGACCATTGGAAGACTGAAACAGGGACAAAACCATGTGATCACAACCAGTGCTGTCATGGTACAAAACTAGTTGTGGAACAAAGAAGGGCATGAAGTAACCGCAATGGAGGAGAGTAACTAGACTAGACTGAAGCCAGAGCAGTGAGGAACAGCCTTCAAGCTTTGTTTTCAAAACATGTGGTTATTCCAAGGTCAGATGATGTTTTTTTTTTGAAGAACAGCTTTCCCAATGCTGCTCTTGCAATTGCATCTCTAAATTCAACATATAGAAAGCACAGAGTCATAAGGTAGTTTCCTTTAAGTTTTGTCTCTAAATCCACCACATATAAAGAGCAGCAAAGGCATAAAATATTTTTCCACAAGAAGGCAATAGGCAGGAAGGCAAATTCATGAAATAATGTAAAAACAATCACTTCTGTGCTTGTCTTTCAAAAACATTCACCCCTTCTTTGCTAAAAGCCACTTCCTCAGAGAAAGGGAGTTTAGTGCTTGTTTGAAGGAAAGATTTCTAAATACCAAGGAGAAGCTTTGCATAGAGAGAGATAAAAGCATTCTACTCATGACACACCAAGTGTTTACAAGCTTTAATGTCCAGCACCAACAGCTCTGCCTTTGCCATAGCAAAGGCCTTCCTCTGGTGGGAGATGAAATATTTTTCTGCTTCTACAAGGTTCGACGCTGCTCCCTTCATGGACTGCAATTTCTGCCTCTTCTTCGTTTCCCCTCCAAGGAAACTTTACCCTTGTTAGGGTCCCTTTATTCAGAGGAATTCAATAAGCTGGAACACTTATCAAGTTGTCTCACCACGGTGTAACCAGGACCAGACTGAAGCCTGAATTTGTTGATCTTGGACCTGAGAGCCCTGGAATTAAATCTCCCTTTAACCATGTGCTCCAGCAGTGTGTTATTTGATTGTGGGTTTGGGGAAAGGGATGATGGAAATTGAATTTTCCCTTGCGTCTTTTCAAGTCAGGTATAGATTTTGCTGGAATCTGGGCTAAACTCAAAATAAGCCTGTTTATCCTTTCACCCACTGTCTCCCCAAAGTTACTATGGCAAATAGAATGGAGATAGCAGAGTTATTCACTGAGAATTGAAACCTAGAGGCTTCATGAACATGCACAGGAGGTTTTAGGTTGGTTGGGATTGCTGCTGTTCACTGAGGTGTCTAAGTCTCGATTCAGAAGTAAATGTTTGGGAAAGTTGCATGTTTTTTGTAAATGCAGTTGCATGTTTTAGTCATTGCTGCTCCTGTTCACTGAGGTGTCTAAGTCTCGATTCAGAGGTTCTGCTCTCACCTTAGTAAGTTTGGGAAATGGTAGGTGTAAATGTGGAGCTTTGTAATATCTTTTTTGGTCAGAAATTGTTCTTGCAAACAGAACTCTAGTTGAGAAGAAAGGAAACATCTCATCTTCGCGCAAGTGAGACTGAAAATTTTGCAATTTTTTGTTCTTCCCTAGGAGAACATGAAATTGTTGTTTAAAAAAAAGACTGCCAGAGAATTCATGTGCACTGAAGGTTAGTTGTCCTGGGTTGTATTAGGGATCTTGTGAAGATTGTGATTAAATGTATGTGTTCGTCCTGAATCCTGCAATAATTCCTGTGACCTCTGCATGGTGCCAACTTACTAACAAAATATGTATTTCTGCTTCGTGCTGTCATTGTTTGCCAAAAAATGGTAGGATAATTTTTGTTCCAATTGTAGCATTATCATGTTTGCCCCTGGCCCTTTCACAGGCTATTGACAAACACCGTTTCTATTTTTTCTATTTCGCTGCCACTAACTAACTTTACTAGTAAATTAAAGCCTTCAGACTGTTTTAAATTGAATAAAAACAAAATATGTTTATTGATTAAAAGGTAGAAATTAAATGATTAATGGTAATGTGTTGAAGGATAAACAAAAATATAGCTCAAATCCCCTTAAGTTTGATTACTGATAAAGTTGAATACTGTATATGCACACCCAGTTCCTAAGTTTACAAACTCTGAACACTTAATTTTCCTTATAGACACTCAAATCCCATCTCTTCTCTCTCTATCTTTTCTTCAGTAAGTGTAAGTCCCTTATCAAGCCCTATCTGTCTTTTTCTTAGAAAGTGCCAGTCCCTGTCTAAAACAGTGCTGAGCAGAGCCTTAAATCCCCTCAGGCCACTCAGGGTGCTGCAATAAACAAGGACTAGCTAGCTCTGTGGTACTGAGGCATGTTATGGTTTAAGTCGTTAAAAACATCTGTTTTGATGCACACAACACACATTTAGGTTATGTGTAAGAAACAGGAAATCAAAGAGTTTTTGTTTTAAAGAAAGCTGTAACAGTAGCTAACTATGTTTTGAGCCTTGGGACAACTTCTATTATAAACTTGCTTTCAACAGTCAGTTTCCAAACTCTGAATTATAGCTCATCCTTTCTTATTACTGAAGGTAATAAAAAACAGCTGGCGTCACCTCTTATTTACCTGGGAGAAAAAGTTGTAAAACATTTGACACATTTAATAAGGACACACAAAAGTTTAATGACAAGTTAGAAGGGAAGAGAACACTTGTGTAGTGAAACAAAGAAAAGAACTCATTTTAGACCGTTCCTGTGAGGTTTTATGAATTAACAGTTGTAAAAGATGGATTGAACAAGGTTAGTTAAGCAGAGGAGATTTTCGGTTTCATGCAAGAGTAGTTAAGATCCAACCAAGTTAAGTACTTTTGAGTCTTATTGATTTTAATTGGAGAGAGTTAAGGGCTTGGTTTTCCTCCCATTGAAAATGAGCAGAATTTATGAATCCTTAACTTTTGTTCAGAGTTGTGAAAGGAAAATATTGACTGCTTCTTTCTGGGAGTGTTGAAGAATTAACCGATCATCACAATGACATTCCTCTTTTATTGAACAACATGCTATTAGGAAAGAGGTTTTTTTTTTAACCCATGATACACATATTATATGTGCTGAAATTCCAGTAAAGTAGATCATCTTGTGAGCAGTGCTTTCTATACAGGTAGCCCTTTGCAAAGTCTGAGAAGATGAGCTTGTAGAAAGCTACTTCACATTGAGCCTGTCTGTTTTCCTAGAAGAGTGATTCTCACCATTTTCACCTTTAAAGTTGTTTTGGATTTCAGAATTGAGTAGCCCCATCCAGCATGGCCAGTGGTAAAGGATCCTATGAACCAAAATAGAAAATGGCTAGAGGACCAAAAGTTTATAAACCCTGTTCTAGACCTTTTGTCTACACAATATGGACTCGGCACAGCATAGATTGTATAAATTCAACACATAAGAACATAAGAAGAGCCATGCTGGATCAGGCCAAAGACCCATCTAGTCCAGCTTCCTGTATCTCACAGTGGCCCCATCAGATGCATCTGGGAGCACACAAGACTAGATATCTGTCTCCTGATACCACTCCCCTGCACCTTGAAGACCTTTTACTTAATTTCTTTTTTAAAAAATTTGCCGCCCGCGTCATCTCTTGTGGAGGGTTTCTCCCCTCCTTATTTTAGTAGCACTCACTTGCCTTTTTTTTAAATATCCAGTTGCTCTTGTTTTAATTGTAAACTGCCCAGAGTTCCGTTCGGAAGATAGGCGGTATAGAAATATAACAAATAAATAAATAATAAGTACCCTGGTTTTAAGCCTGGAGATTACACATTATGGTTTGTAACCTGAAGAGGAAAACTTCCCTAGGGTTGTAGAAGTCGTCTTTCCCAGCTGCAACTGGCAATGTTGGGGATAAATTTGGTGCTTTTTGTATGGAAATTATTTGCTTCGTCCTGTGCTTTGGAACTTTTCCAGAGGGGCTCACTATCTAAAAGTATCTGTAAATAAGAGAGATAAAGAGAGAAAAGAAGGGAATGAAGGCAGGAACAGACACGGTAGAAATAGGGAATCATTTCATTTAAGTGTCCTTTAACATTGTTATAGGAAAGTACCAGGACTGACTCGAAGGATTTATGGAAATGCTAGGTTTGACCATTAAATCTGCACCAAGGCCTATGTATCTATAATTATCTTTCACATATTTTCAAAGTGTAGTTTGTGGAGAACACTTTCAGTCTAATATCAGATGGCTAATGGTGGCTCAAAAATGGCTAGTGAGGACCAGCATTTTATAAATATTTCTGATGGTGGTTTGTATGCAACCAGCAAAGCAAAGCAGATGTGCATAAGAAAAGAGGTCCCTGTGACATTCGGAGTTAGAGAAAACAGTAGCCATTAATATACCAGAGCTAATTCTGCAGCAAGGAGTAAAATATTATTTAATCAGCAGTACTTCATACATAATTCAATTAACTGCTTTCACTCATCAGTATTAATGAGACCCAGAGCTTGGATTAATGTGCAGACGCTTCGTAAAAGAGCTCCCAGCCTCCCAGAATTCTGCCAAAACTTAATAAAGTGCTGCCAATCAAATTCCTGCCTATGTCCTGTGCTTTTGCACACTGATACCACATATCACCCTGTGCTCTCAGCTTTGTTTGCCAAATCTCTAATTATGCTGTTCTCTGCATTAAAAACTAATTAGTGCAGAGTGTTCAAGGTACATAATTCCAAAAAAGTTACTGGATAACTGAAAAGTCCAGATTCTTCAACAAAGATAATCACACTTCCTTGGAACAGAGGAAGTCAGCCCCTCTTCCTTTTTGCTTGCTGGGCTAATGAGGAGTCCCTGATTGTTGACTTTGATGGTTACTTCACGTCCATTCTCATTCCGGGAGGAAGTTTGTTGTGTGTTTACATCGGTCACGGACACGCGGTCTTCTCCCACTTCTGTCCCTGTTCCCGTGTACCCACGGGCGTGATTGATGATACTGGGATGACTGTTATCTCACATCCTCATTCCGTGATGAGATATGAAATTCTATGCCTTCGTTCTATTTCTTTTTCAGTCCGACCTTCCGTTTTTTGATGTTTTGTTTCTCCGAAGCCTTGCCTTCAAGGCATTACAGAGCAAATTTTGAGGCATTTGTCTTTTAAAATCTCAGCACTGCATTGCTAACTCCATAGGGAATTTACTGGCAAATGTCACTTCGCACTCCTGCCACTAGATGGCAATGAGCTACAATCGGCACTTGTTCCGCAACGAGGCTTACTTCACGGGCTCTCGTCTCAGAACAAGAAGCGAGATGAGCAGATTCCCGAGGCCAGGGAGGGGAATCGCTCATCCCGCTTAAATCGCAGTTCAGAGGGTGTGGTCAGGACAAACTCCCATCGTCACACAATGGACGTGCGGTAAGATTACTTCGTACTGGTACCAAGCGGGACCGCGAACCACGATGAAAGGGACGTGAAGTAACAGCCTTTCACAGAGCAGAAAACCATGAAGGAAAAATGATCTAGCAGATGGGACCCAGTGGAAATTTCATTGGTTCTCTAGCACACATGGTGCTGGGCCTTTGAATCAATTTTTTTTCACTGAACTACAAATTGTTCTTTTGTGCTACACGCAATATGCCAGCAAATTTGAAAAACTCAGCTGGAAAAGATTGGTCTACATCCCAATTCCAAAGAAGGACAATGCCAAAGAATGCTCCAACTATCATACAATTGCACTCATGTCACACACTAGCAATGTTATGCTCATAATTCTACAAGGCAGGCTTCAGCAGCATGTGGACAGAGAACTCTCAGAAGTGCAAGCTGGATTTCTAAGGGGCAGAGGAACTAGAGATCAACTTACCAACATACTCTGAATTATAGAGAAAGCTAGAGAGTTCCAGAAAATATCTACTTCTGCCTTTGACTGCGGGGACCACAACAAACTATGGCAAGTTCTTAAAGAAATGGGAGTGCCTGACCACCTTATCTGTCTCCTAAGAAATCTATATGTGGGACAAGCAGCAACCATCAGAACTGGGTATGGAACAACTGACTGGTTTAAAATTGGGAAAGGAGTATGACAAGGCTGTATAATGTCACCTTTCCAATTTAACTTATATGCAGAGCACATCATTTGTAAGGCAGGACTGGATGAATCACAAGCTGGAATTAAGATTGCCAGAAGAAATATCAACAACCTCAGATACGCAGACAATAGAGATGGGCACGACTTAGCAGTATTCCCGTTTCCGTTTCTGTTACTCATATCCGTTACTCTACGGAAACGGAAACAGGAATTACTCCACCAGAATTTGAGCTCGAACCGACGAACGAACAATTTGGTCTGATTTGTCGTACTCGTTACTTGCATCGCGGCGATCGCGCAATGCCAAGCAGCACAGAAAAAAAGTTTTTAAACTGTCTGAGGGCACCTACCAGGCCAGAAAAAACCTGATGCGCTGCTGGTACCAGGCTGGGAGGGCGCATCCATTTGCCAAGTGCGGGGGATCCAAAATGGCGACCACAAACTTTTTGAAAGGGCACCAAAGCACCAGGCTAGAAGCTATTTTAAATTTATTTTTGTGGGGGTTTTTCTTGCAAAAAAAAAAAAGTCTCCTTGATTTTATTTTATTTTATTTTATTTTATTTTTTTGCGCTGCTGGTACCAATGAGGCTGGGAGGGCGCATCCATTTGCCATGACTGTACCAGGCAGTGTGGGGGATCCAAAATGGCGACCGCAATATTTTTTTGAAATCGTTGCCCAAAACCCCACCAAAGCACCACAGAAACATGCGAAAATTAGCTATTTTAAATGCTTGAATTTTTACAGTAGCAGCAGTGGGTTTTCTTGCAAAAAAGTCTCCGTTGATTTTATTTTATTTTATTTTATTTTATTTTATTTTTTTACACCTGCACATTTGCAATGATGGGCTCACCCATGGGAGTGGACCATGCAAATTTTCCACCAATCGCATGGCCACTTGGCCAGGTTGACCACAGAGACTTCTGGGATGTGCCAATCGGGCATAAACAGCCCACTAATCGTAGCCCAAACCCGAACCCTAAACCTAAGCCTAACCCATACACCAGTACACTGTCCTTCTAAGTGGGTCAGAGAGGCACCCAGAGGTGCACCCCAATACTCACCCTAACCTCACCCGTAACTAGCCTAACCCTAGCCCTTGCGCTAACCCATCTTAACCCTAAGCCAGATCTACTTGCATTGCACTACATGCAAGTACGTGAGACACAGCGGGTGCAAAGAGACTGCCAGTCAGTCACTTGTGGCTCTGGCTGACTGCTGCAGCTCCCTCCAGGAGCCCGCTACCCCCCCAAACCAGTACTAACGACAACGAAAAAATGAAAAAGCGAACCAACTAATTTTTGTGAAATTTCGTGAAAAATGGAAACGAGCCGAAACGGACTGCCTCCGACACACGACAACTCGAAAACGTCATTTTCCCTAGTCGTGCCCATCTCTAGCAGACAATACTACTCTGGTAGCAGAAAGTGGGGATGAATTAAAGAACCCCTTAATGGTGGTGAAAGAAGACAATGAAAAAAATGGCTGAAGCTCAACATCAAAATAACTAGGATCATGGCCACCGGTCCCATCACCTCCTGGCAAATAGAAGGGGAAGAAATTGAGGCAATGACAGAATTTATTTTCTTGGGCTCCTTGATCACTGCAGATGGCGACTGCAGCAACGAAATAAAAAGACGCCTGCTTCTTGGGAGGCACGCGATGGCAAACCTAGGCAGCATCTTAAAGAGCAGAGACATCATTTTGCCGACAAAGGTCTGGATAATTAAAGCTATGGTTTTTCCAGTAGTGATGTATGGAAGTGGGAACTGGACTATAAAGAATGCTGATTGGTGCAGAATCAATGCTTTTAAGCTGTCGTGTTAGAGGAGAGTCTTGAGAGTCCCCTGGACTGCAAGGAGATCAAACCTATCCATCCTGAAAGAAATCAACCCTGGATGTTCACTGGAAGGACAGATTTTGAAGCTGAGGCTCCAGTATTTTGGAAAAGTCTCTGATGTTGGGAAAGATTGAAGGCAAAAGGAAAAGGGGACGGCAGAGAATGAGATGGTTGGATGGTGTTATGAATGCAACCAATATGGATTTGACCAAACTCCAGGAGGCAGTGGAAGACAGAAGGGCCTGGCGTGCTCTGATCCATGGGGTCACGAAGAGTCGGACAGAACTGAACAACAACAACAACAACAACAACAACACACAACTAGAAACCATAATTTGACCTTAGCATGTTCAGAAAAAGCATAATTTTAAAGAACCACTCAGAGTTTAACTTGAAATGAAGAAATACTGTAGAGCTAGTTGAAAAGTCCTAGTTGGAGAACTTGGTAAAAATTGTCTTTACATGAATTTGTGAGATAGACTTTTAGAGAGTCTGGGTGGAGTTTACTCAATTTTGATTGCTTTTCATATGTTGCCTTGTTATATAATCTAATGTTATATAATCTAATCATGTGTTCCTAGTATCTTACCTTTTGTGCTGTGTTCTATCTGTGTGCAGGTGTTTATAAGTACATGCTTAGGATCACGATGAGAAGAGTCACTCATTTTATGCAGAGTCATTTTGTGTAAATTTCAAAGACACATCAGAAAAATACCTCCTTGGTCTCCCAGTCTAATGCTGGAGTCAGAAGTTGGAGATTCCTTGACAGGTGGCCTTCTCCCTTTGCCTGGATGGATTGTCCCAAGCAAAATTTCAATAGTGGTTAAAAACAGAAATAGACACTTCTGGTTTCTTAGATGTGATCATACTTCCAAAAATGTATGAATTCAGGGAGCGTGATGATACTTCACATAGCCCACACAATACTAAATATATATATTTGTGGTTATATATACCCCTCCAATATAGGAGGGGTAACAGCTCAGGACCAGAATTAGCAGTACACCTTCACTTGAAGGAGAAAAGGGACTCATTCAAAGATGAGGATGTACACATATTAGACAGAGATGATGATAGGATCAGGGAAGCCATTCATGTGAGTGTTGAAAACTCCTCTCTCAACAGAGGTGAGGGGCTCAGGCACTGTCTCTCTGCTAATTATCAGGCTATGCTTTCAAAAATACCCAGACAAATCAAAAAGCCTTCACCACCAAGGCCATAGCTAACAACCCCAACTTTATGGGTTTCAGCACCATAGGTCATTGTTCACCTTAAGGCTATTATACTGTCTACCTAACGAGACTATTCAGGCCATTGTTCATCTTATGAGTCTGTTTCGGACCAGGGTGACAAGTGGTCAAAGTGGATTATAAAAAGGACTCGCAACTAGCTTTCTTCAGACTGATGAAGCTGTTTGGATGAGCAGTGAAACATTTCAGTCTCTCAAGAAAAGAAGTCCAGTAGCTATGACTCAACATCAAGATAAACTCACCTGGATGACTGAGAATCTTCATAGACATATTCCCATCCAAATGGTTTTCCTCTTTATTGAGGTGCTGGGAGATTGATTAGTGATATATAATAGAACACCAAAGATAATTAATTTGTAACTAATGATGTTTTTGCTTTATTATTTGTTCGATTAACTGAAACTCAAAAGAGGACAATGTAAGTTTCAATTCTTTTCATGAATTTCAAGCTATATCTACATATTGTCTTCTGGTGCTATGCATTTTCCAGTGGAATAATAATGGTTAGGCTATTTATTCTGAGAAGGATTTTATAAAACAGCTTTTGGAAAGGTGAAAGAGCGGCATTAAACTATCGAGAACTATTGTGAAGGCTATAAGCTGCTTATAGGCATTCGTTCCTAGTATATTGCATGAGAAATGATTGGATTTGCTGAAACAGCAGTATATTGCAAGAACATTCTGATATAGTCATTAAAAAGGAACCAAAAGAGCTAAAAATAGTGTTTAGGAAGCAAGAGGAAATGTTGACCATTCATCTTCAGCACAGACTAGCCCTGCTTTCCACACTGCTATTTTCACTTTTATTTGGGGAGGAAAGATTCCCTTGTAACAGCCTTGTGGAGCAGTGGCCAAACAGCTGTACTGCAGCCAAACTCTGCTCATGACCTGGGGTTCAATCCCAGGTGCCCGTCGGCTCAAGGTTACTCAGCCTTCCATCCTTCTGAGATCAGCCAAATGAGTACTGGGCTTGCAGGGGAGTGAGGAGGGCAATACGTAGCTTGCATAATTAACTTGTAAACTACCGAGAGAGTGCTTTAAGTGCTTTGGGGTAGTATATCAGCAGCAAAATTTGCCTTTGATTTTCTATATGGGAAGTTGCATTTTAGTGTTTTAGGAAACTTCATGTCTTCTATTCACAATGAATATTCCCTAGGGTAAAAAAATTACCATATTTTTCTCTGTATTAGACACACTTCCCCTAAAAAGTAAGGGGAACTACATATATATCCCACATTTTCATTTAGAGAGAAGTTACCTGCACAGAGCCTCTCCATCCCCTGCTGCAGCTGGGATTCTACTGTTCTAATCACCTCATTTGCAAAAAGGCTTCCATGGAGCCTCTGCCCTCCCCTGCTGCAACCAGGATTCCCCAGTCCCAATCACCTTGTTTGCACAGAGGCTTCCAAAGAGCCTCTCTTGTCCCCTGCTGCAGCTGGGATTCCACAGTTGCAATAATCTCATTTACAAAGAGGTCTCCTCCACAGAGCCTCTGCTCTCCCCTTCTGCAGCCTGGATTCCCCAGTCCCAATCACCTCATTTGCAACCCTCCACTTTTGTAGCCAGGATTACCCAGTCCCAATCACTTCATTTGCAAGTTCCCCTTTTGCAACCAGGATTCCACAGTTCCAGTCACCTCCTTTGCAAAGAGTCTTCCTCCAGGTAGCCTCTCCCCACCCCTTCCCTTCTGCAGCCAGGATTCTCCAGTTGAAAATCACCTCATTTGCAAGGAGGTCTCCTCCACGGAGCCTCTGCCCTCTCCTATTGCAGCCAGGATTCCCCCGCCATGAAACCTGAGGGTAAACATTTTTCTTGTTTTCCTTCACTAAAAACTAGGTGCGTCTTATGGTCAGGTGCATCTTATAGATTGAAAAATACAGTTCTTTGGTTCTCAGTCCATAACAGCTAAACATGATGTTGTCACCATGCATACATCAGCTTTTGGACAAGGAAAACCATCTTTATATTTAGGTTGTTACCCTTTTAGAAGAAAAGCTTAATCTTTTGAACTTTTATCCTCTCTGATTAGCGTGTTGTTTGAGTTCTTAAAAATTCTTTCAGTAGACTTGCTTTTTTATTGAAGGTTCATTTTTGTTTCTTCCAGTGTTTCCCCCTGTTCACCAGAAATAAAAAATAAAGTGTTCAACAGCATACATAGATTGGAAGTCTTGAGATAAATTCTTATCTCAAGTTGGAAGGGATCCGGAACTAAATTTCTCATTCTCGTCAATACAGGCTGTCTTGGTTTATATGGACTTTAAAAACTTTTTAGATTCTTTCTTGTCATGAACACCAGGAGTGTTCTTTGCCACTTGATTCACAAAATATCTCCATTTTCCTTTAATGTCTGAGAAGCAGGCCCAGAAACAGGACAAACAGGGAAGGACTGGACAGTTGTTAAGCAAGAAGCAGAGAAATACCTACCACTTGAGATTCTTATACAGTAGCAGCTATCCCGGTCACACAATTGATGCAGTTTCACAAATTGAGTGGTTTTCTGTAAAAAGGGCAGAGGTTTTAGAAAACTAAGTAAAATTTCTTTGCCTGTACAAAGATTCTGTCAACAGCACCAGGAAATACCTTTGATGTCTTAGCTAGTAAGAGAAGGATGTTTGTTTACTTGCTTGCTTTTGCTGTTTTATTAGATTTTTCTTTTTGCCCCATCCATCTAGAGTCATGCCACTATTCTAGCCAGCTTACACAGATAAAAATAAAAATGCCTACCAACTCACCTGAAAAATATCATTGAAATAATCCAGAAACTACCACCCCCAGTGGTGGAAGCAATTAAAAAAATTAAAACTAAACAACAACTAGGCCATCATGCAAGGAGGTATCCAGAAAAGCTTCTTCTCTCTGGTGGGGGGATGAGAAGGGTAAGAAGAATTTACATCCCCAGCCTTGGTGTCTCCATGAGTCCTCCTGTCCCATATATTTCAGTGAGGTGAGGTTGAGGCATGCTGGGTCCTTTTGCACAGCCTCCTTCATGTTGCCTCGCCTCTTTTCTAGCAGGACATTCGAAATCCCAGAAAAGAAGGACAGCACTCTCATCCACACCTTGTGCAGACTCCTCCTTCTGCTTGCCTTTGAGGCATATTTGGGCATTTGCTCAGTCCATTCAACCTATGGGCAGGCATGACAAGTATGTGGGCTAAACAAATGTTTTTACTTGGGAACTTCTTCAAAGCCATTACTAGGAGTCAAGATGCCTAGGGATCTGAGAGACAGGTTTATTTCTGTCATTGAATGCAGGCCAGTGGTCATACCAAGAATGGACCAACTTAAATGGGGGACATCTTGCCTTATTACTCCAGGAAGTATAATTTAAAAACTAGGGGGACCCTTTTGCTTGCAGAAATGGTAAAAGGATTTCCATGAGTCCTTTGTCCTACGGAATTGTTTTTGAAGTTTAAGTGACTTGAAGTTAAACATGACTTCGCATTGGATACTTAGCTTCATGTGTTTTATTTTAGTATAAAACAGTCATGCAGACTAAGAGGAACCCACAGTTTATATTACTAAACGGTGCCAGACATTTTTTTCTGAAGTTAAATCAAAAATGATTTTTAGAAGCAAGCATGGTTTTCTACTCGCAGCGCACAGCTGAAGGATAAACAATTTTCCATGGTGCTTTTACTGGCGGCCTAAAGACTGAATTGTTTTGATGGCTGAATTGCCTTTCTTAAATCCAGACACAGAGTCATCACATGTATTGTTGTGATAGCTCAAGACAGAACTTTGATTTCCCTCCCTCCCCCACTTCCTTTAAAAGCACTGTAATTCCCTTCCTCAGTCATAAAGGTTCATATTGTGTATTAGAGTAGAGGTGGATCTTCTCTCTGTACAGAGGGAGGAGAAAAAATAAGACTGATTACAGTGTTGGTATTTTATTTATTTATTTTTGTTTGTTTGTTTGTTTTAGTCAACTTCAGTACTGTGGTGTCAAATCCAATTGCAAAGAGAACACTTTGGATATTGTAAAGAGGAATTTCTGCCATTAATACGATTACTGACTTAGCTTTGGCAGCTTTGCATTAGAGGATATTTAAACAGAGGAAATAACACTAAAGTTGATTAATTTTTTTAATAAATGTACTTTAAGCGACCCTACAAGGTTATGTATGGTTTACTTGGGATATGTTCTTATTTGACTGTTACCCTACGTGTACAGTATCCTAACCCCAATGAAAGGAAAAATAGGAATAAATGCTAGACCACTTTGCCTAGCATTGATGTGACAATGATTTCTATGTGTGTTTCCAGTGCTGAATGCAATTGAATAATGAATATATGTGATTGGCAGTGGAAGGATCAAAAGCATATTGAAGAGCTGATTCTGAGTGACACTGATCTATAGAATAGAGTTCACAGTCCCAGAAGATAATAAAATTGCTCCATTCATGTCAATAATAATGATACTGGTTGTAAAGACAAGCTAGGTTCTTAAGATTATCCAACTTGCTGGAAAGCTAAAGGATACCAAAAGCTACACCCTAAATATTACACTAGCTTTTAGTCCTAGGTACCTTAAACCATAGGTAGGCACATGGATTAGTGCCTCTGATTCACCTTATGTAGCTCCCAGAATGTAAAAGTTCGATGGTGCACTTTAAAAGTTACACCAAACATGCCAGGTAGGACAAACATGTTCCAAAATTCCACAAACCAATGCTCTGAACAAGATACTGGATTTAGCCCCACTCACTCTGTCTGATGAAAAATCTCACCTTAGTAAAATATGATGGTTTTTATTATACGATATAGAAACAGGAAAAAAAATAAAAATCATTCAAAGTGGTAGTGAAAAGTGCATAAGCAAAAATAAAGGAATAAAACATAATCTGGTAGCATGTTCCATGCAAACAATTCAATAAAAACAATAAAAGCTAACTAGGTTATGCTACTGCTAACAACTACAGGACCCATCTTGGCTAACAACTAATTCTCTCTAAAGCCAAGTCATATACAAAAACTCTAAGTCTCTCTCTCTCACTTCCAAAGCAAGGCATGTTGGATGTTGATGATTTGACTTCCGTACTAGCTTGCTCGCTGTGCTTCTCTGTGCTGATAAGCCATCAGCTGCAAAAGGCTGAAAAACAACTTGCTACAAATCCTTGATCCTCTTTCCTTGAGAGACTACTACACAACCCACTCATTCTACCTATTTCCCTGACATTGTTCTTCTAAATTCAGCCAAATGGCCTATATCAGGATGCTGAATATGGAGTCTGCCTTGTTGGGTTAGCAGAGGTTGGTGGTTCTAGACAAGGAACTAGATCAAAATGAACAAAGGGTAACTGCATGTTCTGTAAGTAAAGTCAGCTAATTAGGATGAGGCAACCAAAGGACCATAAAAATAGTAGACATTCAGGTCCTTCCGAACTCTTCATCCATGTGTGCCATCAACTAAAAAATAGTTTGTTGAGTGTCCACAAGCCCTTGGTTATAAAAATGGAACTACATCTTGAAAGTGCAGAGTATAGTATAGAATGGCTATACTTCAAGCAGACTATTCAAGTCTATGCTTTCTGTTTGGGGTTAAAGTAGCATTTAAGTCATTTTAGGATCCCGTGGCTGTACTACATTGCCGGGATAATTTTTGAACTCTCCAATTTCTCCACAGCCATCACAAATTTTGCAATATCCAGCCAGCTAGATTGCTCGAGAGCTCATTTTTAAAATGAAAGTTTGGTGGTCAAAGGAATGGATTGGATCACATCAGCTGAGATCACTATTTCTTAATGCGGATATTGGGATATTGGATAGAACACACACACACACACACACACACACACACACACACTTATTTTTCTGCTTCTTAGGATATTGTATGTAGCTGAAGAGAATGCAGAGAACTGGGAGTCTTTTAACAGGAGAGTTGCAGTTTGCCAATTCCTAACCAAGTGTCATCAAAACTTCCCTTGGCACTGAGGACCTGACAGCAATCACATGTGTAGCCTGCACACTGTAATTAAAATTGTAAACCGCCCAGAGACGACTTGTAGTGGTATGGGGCGGTATATAAGCAGAACACTTTAGAATGCACACCATGTTCAAAGAACCCTTTAGAACATGTTTGTGATAGACAGACTTTCTGTTCATGTACAGGCCCTTCTTCATTATGCCTGATGTTCTTCTGGTTGTTAATAAATGTAGCTGAGCTCATGGTAAAGAACAAGCAGGTCACAATTCTTTAACTCAGTTTACCTTGGGTCTGCTTGTAGCCGTGTTTGTTTGCTCAGTGAGGCTGATAAGCCCTTAGATTTTGGTTTGGTTGTGGCTCTTTCGGGATGCTGGGCTAAGGAAAAACAACAGCAGTTAAACCACTTCTTAGTAACATTACACCAAACCTTATTATCCACCCATCTTACATTTTTCTGTGTTTACTAGCCACCTGTGGAGAGTCCTTATCAAACAGCTGCAAAACTTGCTCAGCGCTGAGCAGACCAGGATTAACTTCAATTAAAACAATTACTCTAATGTTTGCTAAGAGCTTTATACATGAAAAGTGCTGTAAAAGTGCCAGAACATTATTATATTTATTAGACTTCAGCTTGGTTCTGGCACCATGCAGCTATCAGCATTTTTATAAAGTGCTCGATTGATGGTGTTCGTGTGTGTGCGTGTGTGTGTGCCCTTATTTATTTTATAATTGAGATCAATGTTGTAATTGAGTTCAGTCGAAGGCATTTCTAGGAGACTTTTACGTTGTAATAAACCTAATTGTCTATAATTGCCTAAGGTACAAGTCTGTATAGTGCAGTGTTGGGAAACCTATGGCACGGGTGTCAAAGGTGGCCCTCAGAGCCCTTTCTTTGGGCACCCGACATCACCCCTTCACAGCCACCTGTGGTCAGGTTAAATTGCTCTATTGGCATTTTGCAAAAAAATTAGTGGGTTTTGAATCACAGTTTGCGCACTCACTCTCTAAAAGGTTCGCCATCACTGGTATACTGGATGTTTAGAATCTCATTTTCACCCACCCCACCCCCCACTACCACACAGCTTGTCATATCATTTAGGGCTTCTTCTCATACTATAACATGCTATGTTGATGTGAGAATTGTAGCAGTATTGCCCCAAACAATACTGTCCAGTAGCAGTACTGTAGAAAGGACCTAAAGCTTATTGCTCCTCTCATGCATGTTTGTCTTGGTGTCATATACAATCATAGAATCATAGAGTTGGAAGAGATCTCAAGGGCCATCCAGTCCAACCCCCTGCCATGCAGGAACCCCATCACAGTATTTCCGACAGATGACCATCCAACCTCTGCTTAAAAACCTCCAAGAAGGAGACTCCACCACCCTTTGTGGCAGCGTATTCCACTGCCGAACAGCTCTAACTGTCATGAAGTTCTTCCTAATGTTCAAATGGAATCCATTTTCCTGCAGTTTGAAATCATTGCCCTGAGTACTAGTCTCTGAAGCCATGGAAAACAAACCTGTTCCCTCTTCAATATGACATCCTTTCAAATATTTAAACATAGCTATCATATCCCCCCTCAGCCTTCTTAATGAAAGGCTAAACATTCCCAGTTCCGCAAGCTGTTCTTCATATGACATTTCTTAATGGCTTTCTTAAAGTCCAGGATTCTTGTCTGACTATGCTTAGCTTTCCTTCCAACTGTATAACAATTCCAAGAGGGCATGCTCACTTTTACCTAAAGATCCCACCACTTCAACTCCATTTATAAGGTCCTCCATATTGGTTAAGACCAGATCTAAAATGGATGTGCCTCTTGTTGCCTCCTCTACCTTCTGGACCATGAAATTGTCTGCAAGGGCAGTAAGGAATTTGCTAGACCTTGCATTCTTAGCTGAGTTGGACTGCCAGCATATATCAGGATAGTTAAAATCTCCCATTAGTACTACATCTCTCCCTTTTGACTGTGTGGCCATCTGCTCACAGAAGGCATCATTCCACTCTTCTGGCTGGCTTGGGGGTCTATAATATACACCCACAGTGACATCCCTCCCAGTTTTTTCACCCCTGATTTTCACCCAAATACTCTCAGCATCCTTCCCCTGCTGTTTATCTTGTATTTCTTCAGCAGTATAAATGTTCTTAATATATAACGCTACACCTCCTCCTTTCTTACTAGGTCTGTTCCTTTGAAACAAGTTATACCCTCCAATAACTACATTCCAACATCTACATTCCAATAACTACATCCTAGCTTGACATGAAAGCATTGCACAATAGAGGTTCAGACCTAGTACCGCTGAAGAGGATTCAGCATTTAAATAGTGGCCGAAGTCCTGTTGTATAAATTTGCTGGCATAAGTCAAATTGTGTTAATGGCAGCAGCAGATTGCTAATTAAATAATTTTTGGTTTAGTTTGAGGGCTTTTATCAGGATGATTGCATAGGGTATCCTTCTTTGGAGGTTTTTAAGCAGAGGCTGGATGGCTGTATGTCAGGAGTACTGTGCATGGCAGGGGGTTGGACTGGATGGCCCTTGAGGTCTCTTCCAACTCTGTGATTCTATGATTCTATGATCTGTGAGCCCCATGATCAAAACAAGAACATTTGATTGCAATCTTTTTTGCCTGTAATATCATCATCACTCCGTGTCAACAAGATTCACTCAACTGGATGGGGGCATTAATTAGCAGATCATTCTATTGGGTGAAATTAAATCCTCATTCAGGCACTCTCTACATAGGCTAAAGAAATGCTAGAGGAATAGTGCTATCTCGTCCTCCTCCACTGTCATTTCCCCTAATCAAGATTAATGGTCCAAGGGGGGATAGCTGCTCCATATGTGATAGCTGCTCTACTGAGTCACAGGGAGAGCCCAAGTGGAGGACCTTGTGCCCTGCCATGCCTTACACATAGAAAGAGAGATGAGCAGGAGCTTCCAGTCTTTCTGGCATGGATAATCTGGCCTATTGAGAGAACATTAGAGTAAGGCTCCTAAAGAAAATAATGCCTGCTGTTACTCGGAACTATGGATAGAAATAGCAGTTGCTTTCATATTATCACCCATTCCATCCCAAAAATGAAGACGTGTGAATACTGATAATTTCTCCTTATTAAAGTCTGCAACAGCCCCTCTCCCCTCTTTTTCCCCATTGTGCAAGTCCCAATTTTTTTGTAATCTAAAAAGACCTACTCTACCATTGGGCCAAGAAGGGAAAGGGGAAAGTACCTCTTGTTACATCTGTCTTCCCAAAGCTGTGAAGTAGGTCAGATAAATTACAGTCATTGGCAGATAGCACTTGATTCACTCATTGGTTATCCTGATTCCTGAGATGCTTTCAGCTCTACTGTCTTTCCCCGGCCTAATGAATATAGACACAACAATGTAAGTGAAGGTATTTCACCACCCTGTCTTTCTGGTCCATGGAAATGCATGTAGTCTCCAAGCATTTTTTTTAACCAAAGCCTCCCTTCCGTTCTCTTCACCTATCACTCTCCTTTCATACCGCAACTAATGAGCAATGACTAAAGAAGTATATATAAATAATATATATACACACACACACAATTCTAATCACAAAAACGAGTTGCAGAATGTGCAGAAAGAATACACACACAACCTCCTGTTTTTAAAGAGAGCACAGGCATGCAGGGTATAGCAGCCAAAGTCACGACTAGAAGGAGGCAACTGAGGCTTTGACCCTGATTACATGAATCCAATTCGATTGACTCATTGGATCCCCATTGATTCAATGAGCCTACTCTTTTGTGATTTAAGAAAGTAAATAACAGGATTTCATTCACTGGGTTTTGTTTTCTGGCGAGAATGGCCTGATGGGAAATGAATTGAACATATGCAAATACATTTGCCTAACCTGAATTGGTAGTGGAAAAAATATTTTGCCATATTCCTGGCACTTGATAAGTTTGACAGTCTCAACACAAGGAGATATCTTAATGGAAACCATGTGGGATTCTTCATCTCCAGCCATGATGGGATAAGGAAATCTCTTTCGCACAACAATCGCTGTAGTTTTTGCACAATGCCTCATGCAAGCATAGAATCAGATAATAAACAACCCATCCATAGGTTCAGATTTTAAAATAAAGGTGCAACCAACATAATTAGAAGTGATCCATCCATTTTGCACAATTCAGTTGTATAATCTGTGCAGAAGTGATCATTCTCGCTAATGTGAGAGCACTACCAAGAAGGGCACAAAATCTCTTGCTTCTTCACAATGAAGAGAAAAATGGTATACTATAGTTCCCGTTCCCCATACAAAGGCAAGACAAGCAGGACTGTATACCCTAATCCACATCTGTTCATTAAATAAGACACTGCAGCCCACCAACATTCAGTGGTAGAGGTTTGTTTGTCTGCAGAAATCCAGTATTGAAATTAATTACCATGATCTGTATTTCTAAGCAGAGTCTTCCCCTTTCCTTCCTTCTTTCACATTGATTTGGTTGCTGCTTCACTTATCATACATTTCTGGCTGCACCCTTTGTAATACTTAATTGCTGCCACTTAGTTGTAAACATTTTAGATTCATATTGGATTTCCTCAGTCCAATCTGTGAGGTTTCATATGGGATGATGTGCGTTGTATTCAAATTTTCTCAAGTGAATCAGAAGTGGACTAATTGGTTATGTGTGCTGAACCGTTGTTGGATCGCTTATTTATTTATTTATTTATTTATTTATTTATTTATTTATTTATTTATTTTATTTTATTTTATTTTATTTTATTTATTTATTTATTTAACTTATATGCCGCCCACTACCCAAAGGTCTCTGGGCTTACTTTTTTCAAATCAGAACAAGACCAGAACAACTTCATTTATTGCTGCGCTACAACTGAAAATGGCCACTTTCTCCATTCAATTCATCCTCTTGCAGTAGTGTTGTTTGTAACATATTGCAGGCTGGAACACGAGAGAAGAACATTTCCTCTCTTCCTTATTAGGTATATGAACGCACTAGAGAAAGCCAATATCTTTCTTCTTTTTGTGTGCAAAAGTGCACAGAAAGTGGGTCAGGAAATCTAAATCTTCACGCAGAACCTTTATGGTATTTACTTGAAGCTTGATTTCCTGTACTTGCTAAATTTAACTTCATGCAGGGCAAAGTGATGAACTAACATTTCTGTGTTACTGCTCTCCATTCTCCCTGAGAGGTAAAGGGCACTTCTGCAGAGTCTGGGAATTGATGCATGGCTGGCTAACGCTCCAGTGGGGAGATTGAAATGGCATGCCTCTACTGACTCTATTAACTACAAATTATGCCGGAGAACAAGATGGGTGAATGGATATGCCTCCCCTTTAATTTAGAAAGATCCTAAAGGTTGCGTTCTCACATCTAGCTGAAAAGAGTCGTGGTTACTTTCTGTCTACAATGAAATCCTAAACAGGTTTTTATCCTTGGGAAGAAATATTGCAAGATTTTTCATCTGGGAGAAAAAATATGCAACCCATTTTACATGATAGATTTTGGGGTCCCAAATGCATTTTCCAATTCTAATTAGTCACCTGAGGCTGATTTAGGTTGGCAATAGTAAGCTTTGTTACAGATCAAAGGCACATACCTTGTTATAAAACCTAGTTTTGTTAAGTAAGTGCATATACTGTATACAGAACAGGTCTTTTGTAAATGGCTCAATAGACATGGGCACGACTTGTCGAAATTCTCGTTTCCGTTTCCGTTTCTCATTTCCATTACGGAACGGAAACGGTAACGACAATTACTCTGCCAGAACTCGAATTTGAACCGACTAAAGAAAAATTGGGTCTGATTTTTCGTGTTGTCGTTCCTGGCATTGCAGCGATCGCGCGATGCCAAGCGGCACAGGAAAAAAAGTTTTAAAAATAAAAAAACCCTGATTCCCGGCCAAAAAAGCAGGCAAAAATATGCCTGCCTCAGTGAGGGCACCTACCAGAGGGGTGGTTTCTGGGGGGGGGTCCCCGGCCTCCCTCCCCTCCTCTCCTGGGTTGCGCAAAGTGCGCATCCTCGTCGTCGAGTCGCACTCGCCCACGCCAACTTGCCAAGTGGCGCGGCACAGGAAAAAAGTTGTAAAAATAAAATAAAAAAACCCGCTTCCCGGCCAAAAAAGCAGGTGAAAATATGCCTGCCTCAGTGAGGGCACCTACCAGAGGGGTGGTTTCTGGGGGGGGTCCCCGGCCTCCCTCCCCTCCTCTCCTGGGTTGCGCAAAGTGCGCATCCTCGTCGTTGAGTCGCACTCACTCACGCCAACTCGCCAAGCGGCGCGGCACAGGAAAAAAGTTTTAAAAATAAAAAACCCAAAACCCCGATTCCCGGCCAAAAAAGCAGGCGAAAATATGCCTGCCTCAGTGAGGGCACCTACCAGAAGGGTGGTTTCTAGGGGGGGTCCCCGGCCTCCCCCCCTCTCCTGTCCTGGGCTGCTCTGGTGGGGGGCATCCTCGTCGTCTTGCCAACTCGCTCGCCATGCCATGCGGTGCTCGCGGGGGATCCAAAATGGGGCAACCGCAATATTTATTTTGAAACCGTGGTCCAAAAACACACCAAAGCACCACAGAAATATGCGAAAATAGCTATTTTAAAACAGCCTGAATTTTTACAGTAGCAGCAGTGGGTTTTTCTTGCAACCAAACGTCTCCATTGATTTTATTTTATTTTTATTTTTATTTTTATTTTTTTACACCTGCGCAATGATGGGCTGGCCATGGGAGTGGACCATGCAAATTTATGGAGCCATTCCACCAATTGCATGGCCACTTGGCCAGGTTTTGACCGAGACTTCTGGGATGTGCCAGTCGGGCATAAAAAGCCACTAAGCCTAGCCCGAACCCGAACCCGAACCCGAACCCTAACCCTAACCCATACGCCAGTACACTGTCCTTCTTAGTGGGTCAGAGAGGCACCCAGAGGTGCACCCCAGTAACTCACCCCAACCTTACCAGTAACCCTAATCCTAGCCCTTGCGCTAACCCCTAACCCCAAGCCAGATCTGTGTACTCGCATTGCACTACAGCAAGTACACTTCCCTTCTTAGTGAGTCACAGCAGGCACCCTTAGGGGTCCAGTGACTCACTCCAGTCCTCTGTCACTTCGCTCTCCAGCAGGCAGTGAGGCACCCGAAAGAGGTGCCTCTGCCTGCTACTGCTGCTGCAACTTAATGGTATGCATATCCAATTGGCTATGCATGCCATGTTGTAGCGGGTGAGGAGAGGAGGCACCCACGAGGTGCCTCCAGGAGCCCGCTTTCCCTTCATGGCGGGCCAGAGGAGGCACCCACCCAGAGGTGCTCCAGGAGCCCCCCCCCCAAAACCAGTACTAACGACAGATGAAAAACCGACAAACGAAACAACAAATTTTTGAAAAATTTCGCAAAAAACGGAAACGAGCCGAAACGGGCCGGCTCCGACACACGACAACTCGAAACGTAATTTTTCCTGGTCGTGCCCATCTCTATGGCTCAATGCAAGTTGTTGTGTTACCAGTGCAGTAAAAGGATGGGATTTGTGGGTTTTCTGGACTTCAAATCCCATTATTTTTCCATTCTAGGGGTTTTCCGTGCCTTGCGGGTACCTAAATCCAAAGGCTCTGAACTTAGCTAGGCAAAGCCTTACTCAAACTTCCTATTCCTGCATCACTAGTTTTGGGACCTTTCCTTCAAAGACAGAAGTTTAGGTGAAGGAATATATGCTTTATCTCTGAATCTGTATGAACAGGTACATTTTGGCAAAGAAAAAGTTCCACGCTGCACGTTCTGTTAACCAAGGAGCAGAGATGGGCACGAAACGAACAATTTTTTGTTTCCATTTTTGTTTTTTTGTTTCGTTACATAACGAAACGACAAACGAATTTTGTCTCTAAAATGAAACGAAACGAACAGAAACACCAGAATTTTTGTCGTGCGTTTCATTTCCGTTACTGCAATATGAGTGAATTGCTTAAAATCCTTAAAAAAATCACAAAAAATTGAAATAAATGGTAACGAAATGGTAATGAAACGAAAGAAAACGACAATGATTTTTTTTTGCAAAAATTCACGAAAAACGGAACGAACTGAAATGGACCCTCCAAACGACAAACGAAATGCCATTTTCCTGATTCGTGCCCATCTCTAGCAAGGAGTATATATCAGGTACAAGGTGGCACTCTGGGATATTATCTAGGTTAGTGATATTTCTTGTGGAATCTGCAGGACGAAGCAGAAGGTGCATGAAGGTGAGAAGCAACGTTCCCCCTTAGTCAATTCCTGTCTTCTTCCAAGTTGTGGCTGACCCCCCCCCACACACACACACAACCACACACACAGATGAGGCTCCTACACAGCAGAGATAGAAATAGAAGGAATGTTTATGAGGAGGGTGGGAAAAACCCCTCCCATGATATCAAGTAGAGTTAGGAGTAACTTGTGGTGGATAGTCAAGAAGAGGTAGAAGTCAGATCAAAGATGGGTGATACTATGGACAAGTACCAGACTCTGCCCCTCCCCCCAATACGGCAGGGTATTCATTGCCTTGGAATCCTCCACTGGGACTTATCCTTCCTTACTCCCTGCTGAAGGGGCTTGCTATAGAGGGCTCTTGAGAGTCCAACGAGGCTGGGTCCCAGCAGGGGTCATACCAGAATACAGGGATAGAGACCCTGCCTCTGCAACAAGAGCCTACCCCAACCCTGCTATGTCACTTATACCAGGAATGACAAATTAAGGGCATCAGTGAAGAGAGGCTGAAGGTGTACAAATCCTGTGTGTTTGACAACAGTTGTATGAGATGGGGTGAAATTAACTCCACATCTACTTGCTGTTGAGGATTTGATGGACCATACTTTTGATGGGTTTTGATGGGATGTTGATGGCAATTCCCCTGCAAGAAAACAGGGACATTGTGGTGGAGAGAGATGGCCTCACAATCTCCCTCAAGATGGTGAATGACAGTGTAGTGTCTTTCATGGTCTGTCCCAGAGGATGAGAGACAACTCCCCACAATCTGCTGGGCCTCTAGAAATATTAGAACATTTTAAAAACAAGATGCATCTTTTCATAGAAATGATGAGTTAATTAATTTGTTTAGTAATGGATTGATACCTCCTTCCCTTCAGTTCCTTAGGTACAGAACAGAGAAGCTAGATTAAAAACAAATCAAAACAAAAACATTAAAACAACATGCTCTGAAAGAACACTGTAAAAGCACTCAGTGGAAATAATACCATCAGAAAAGAAAAGCCTATCCAGATTTTTTAAAAGCTATTTGCCTGGTACTTAAAGGGCATTACTTATTAATTTATTTTATTTATAACCTGCCCTTTAAGAGAACAACAACCTCTAAACACTACAGTATAAAAGCAATGCTAAAGTACCTTGAATTAGAAGCAAATATGAAGCAGCATAGGATCACTGTACAGAGGTTTGAAAGCCTGGGATTCCTTTTTTTAATGACTAGATCTTTACCCCATGCTGAAGTGATATCAAAGTGTAGGGACCTGTTGACCTTCCCTAAGAAGAAGTACAGTGACCCCCCGCCTATCGCGGGGGTTAGGGACCTAACCCTGGGGGGGTAACTGGGGGCCATTGTACTTAACCCCAGCCTGATGCTGTCCCAAACGGGCCTGTGAGGGACTTCCCAGGCCTTCTGGATGCCCCAAAAGCACCTCCCTGTGAACCGGAAGTGACTTCCAATAAACCGGAAGTGACTTCTGGTTCACAGGGAAGTCATTTTGGGGGCTCCAGAAAGCCCGGGAAGGCCCTCGAAGGCCCATTCGGGGCAGCGCCAGTCCTGAAACAGGCCTTCTCCCTTTACCCCAGGGAAGCTTTTTTCATATACTGCAATCCCGTGATATAGTGGGACCGCAGTATATGAACCGCAAATGGGCGGGGGACCACTGTACCTCAAGACGTTTCTTTTCCCTACCAGTAATCAGCCAGACCTCTCAATGACACCTAAACTGTATGGTCCTCCAAATATTTTGTTGAGGATTTTAGTGCAGGAATAGGGAACATCTTGCTTTTAGGGTGGCCTTCCTCACAGGTAGTCTGCCGGAGCTAACCTAGCTTCTTGGAACAGTGCATTCTAAAGACTTGGAGCAGGCACTGAGAAGGCCTTCTCTCATGTCCTCATCAAACAAGGTTGGGAAGGTGGTAGAAGGAAGATGATAGCCTGATCAGATCTTAAAAGCTGAGAAGTCTCATATGGGGGTGGGGGGGCTAATACAATCCTTGATCCTGAGTATGCTTATGTGGGGTAGAAGGATCCTTGAAATCCATTGGGGCAGGGCACATATGGATGTGAGTGGGAGCAAACCCCTCTTCTCCCACCTACCCACCCATCCGTATCTTCCTTTCCTATAGCCAAGGAAATGACAAGTCATTCCTCTCAGGGCTTTGAATTGTTTGCTTACAGTGTTTCATGTGCTTTAAGGACCACAGAGTCCCCATCCATCATTTTAAAATGTATGGTCAAACACGGAGTGGGGGGGATCAGCTCTTCCATCATTTCAGTGGTAGGGGGACTACCATGCTGTCACAGGCAGAGTAACAGGGAATCTCCAGGAGATTATGGGAGGTGCTATGGCTCCTACCACACTCTCCATATCTCAGCTCATTCCAGCTGCAATAACTCCCACATTACTAAGGGTAACAGACGACTTGAGTGAGTAGAATATCATGCTTAATACATGTGAGCAGTGGAGTCTTGTGCTGAACTTAAAAGTAGGTATGCCACCCTTTACATGCTTAACTGAGAGCAAATCCAGCTGAAATCAGTGCAGTGAGTTTCTGTATATGATTTTAGTGCAACTTTCTCTTTGTTCAATTAGGTTTACTCCCTAGACACTGCAATTGCATTGCTTGGAGCCTCAGTGCCTTATTAGTACTTTCCCCTGTGATCCGTATTTCATGTTGACCCCTATTACCCACAACAGCTTGTATCCCAATTAGAATGGTTTCAACACCAAATGTGAAATTGCAGGGAAACATTTTGCCCATACTTTCAGCATCATTCAGTTCTGTAGGCTGACCCACATCAGACATTTCTTCCACTGCGTAGTACACACAGCTGTCTCCGATGTGCTACCGTCTGCAAGCCGGTGTAGGTTAAGCGGGAGGCATTACTGAAGAATTAATGTTTGTCCACTTTTCTTCATGTCTGGTCTGACTGTTGATTCAGGATCTAATAACACCAGCCTTAAAATGGTTGAGCAGCAGCAGCAGCTGAATCATGATTTGTTCTCCAGGTGCAATGGTAAGATAAGTCTTTCACCCAAGGCACTTCAGAATTACTTCTATAGCCCTGGTAGAAAATATTGGTTCACCACACTGGGGTGATGCAACTCCACCCCAATAAGATTATTTGCCCTCATTTTGCATCTCCAAACAAGGAAATTGTCTAGTGCATTATGTCAAATGATTCTCATACAAACAGGCCTGGTTCAAAAGATCATAAGCTGAAATTTATTGAATGAACCTAGTCAAAGTGGCTGAAGGTCCCATAGCTGGAAACTACAGTATAGCTTTCTGATTTAGAACAGATAGGAAGCTATATATTGTTACAGACTTTTCTTAATTGTAGATTGCACAAAGAAGAAGGAGGAAATGTGTGTGTAAGCAAAAATGTTGTAAATGCTTCAGTGTGGTATGCCAAAATAAGGATTAGCTGGCTAGTTGGGTACTGGAGTCAGAGATCAAGAGATCAAACCCCTCCCCTTTGCCTCCCAGAAAAAAAATAACTTCCTAGACTACCTCCATGAGTTAAATGTAAACCTTTTCTTAATACTCTACCTGGAAAGTTCTCCAAATAGTCACCATATGTCAGACTTGACAGCACACAATTATTATTTGTTATTAAGGGTTTCCTCAATAGAGCCAGTGTTTTTGAGGATCTTTAAGAATAACTTATGAACATCCTGTGGGGTGGAGGGAGGTGAAATTGACTCATGGGCACAAAACGGAAAAATGTGTTCTGTTTCCGTTTTGTTTCGTGGCCCATCTCCCTTAGTTTCCATTTTTCGGAACATCCAGGACTAGTATGGAGTGCCAAGTTTTTCATACAAAAATCAAAGAAACAGAACAAAACAAAAAAGAAGACAGAAACATATGGAGCCTTAAAGACTAACTATTATATTTTAATGTAAGCTTTCGTGGACATGTCCACTTCTTCAGACATATAGTAGCAGAATGAGGCATACAACACAATATACAACAGAATATAAGTTACTTACCTGGCTGTTCACTGGTTGTTGGATGAGTCATGGCATTTGTATACAGTGATTTGTCTGTATTGTTTAGGTCTTCGTGGTGAAAATTCCTCTAGAGAAAGGCATTTGTAAGCAATTATTTGACTGTATAAATGTTTAGGTTTGTTGTGAAGATTCCTCAAGAGACTGAAAACAGAGGCCAGGGAAGGGGAAGAGGTGGGGGAAATGTGAAGACAGAGGCCATATGGGGGTGAGATACTATGAGTTTTTAAGAACAGTAGAGACAGAATCCAGATCTGGATATGGATGAGCAAGGGAGGGGGAATTGGGGAAAGATGAAGACAGGGGTCATTAGAGGGTGAGAGAAGAGAGATTTATGTAGAGGTGTTACAGACAGTCTTAGAATCTAATGATGGAAGTTGGGTTTGGTGAGAGGGAAGAAAATAACACTGGCAGTGCACAAGTATTACATTTGATAATGACTCAAGAAACCTTGACTGATGTTCAGTCCATTTTTATGGATGTCTATCATGCATATGAATTTTATCTCAGCTCATAAGAATATAAGAAAAGCCTTCATGGGACAGGCCACAGCCCAGTCCAGCATTCTGTATTACACAGTGGCTCCCCATTTGCTTCAGGGTATTTCCAAGCAGATGTCTTCACCTGCTTATGATTCCCTGCAAATGACATTGAGAGATATCCTGCCTATCTCTCCAATCCGGAGGTTGTCCCTAGGCATCCATAATGATAGCCATGGATACCCCTGTTGTCCATGAACTTGTCCAATCCTTTATTAAAGCTGTTAAGACTGACAGCTTTCACCACTTCTTCTGGCAGGGAGTTCCATAGACCAGTGATCTTCTGGGTGAAAAAGCACTTTCTCTTACTTGTTTATACAATTACATTTAATTGGAGTTTTTTTTTTGCCCCAAGTGCATCACTCTGCACTTACTAATGTTGAAACTCATTGGCCACTGGTTTGCCCACTCAACCAGTGTCAAGAGAGCCCTCTGGAGTTCCTCACAATCTCTATCAGTTTTTACTCCCTGTTTACTCATCAGCAAATTTGGCTACCTTGCTCTTTTCTCCTAATTAGAGATGGGCACGAAACAAAAAAAATTGTTCCGTTATCTTTTATTCGTTCCATTACGTAACTGAATGAATAACGAAGCCCAGAGTAATTTAGGAATGAACCGAACAGAACCAGAACAAACTAGTTTATTTAGGTTCAGTTCATTTTTCCCCGCTGGAGATGACAGCCGGGCTGTCATCGCCAGCGGGGGAGGACTGTGAGAGCCCCGTTCTCACCTCCGAATGCGGAGGCGGGACCAGGGCTCTCTCTAAACAGATCTCCGCAGCAGGGATATCTCCCTGCTGCGGAGATTGGTCCAGAGTCCATACTCCAGACTAAGGGCCGCGGTATCACCGCAGCAAGCGGGGGCGAGGCGACACCTATCTCAATCTCCGATCTCCGAAGCGAGGGGATGACACCCGGCTCGGCTGTCTTCCCCCGTGGCGGAGAGCAGTCAGGAGAGGGTCGCGGTTTCATCTCCGCAAGCAGAGCCAAGGCTGCTTCTTTCTCCCATGGGATCGCTGGAGAGGGGGCTATGATCCCGCCTCCGCATGCAGAGGCTGGATTGCAGCCCCGTCTCACCACTCTCCACCTTGGTGCATGACAGCCCAGCGGGCTGTCATTCACCAGAGCGGAGATCGCTGGAGGCCAGATCGCAGCCCCCTGAATGACAGCCTGGTGGGCTGTCATTCACCAGGTGGAGGGCAGCAAGAGGGGGCTGAGATCCGGCCTCCCGCGTGGAGGCTGGATCGCACCCCCTGTCCAGCTATCTCTGCCCTGTGAATGACAGCCCAGTGAGAGGGATCTTCCCTGCACCGGATGACAGGGTGCCCGGTGCTGTCATCCAGCGCGGGGAAGCTGAGACCCCCATTTCCAAAAAAAGAAAAACAGAATTATTTTTTTAAAAAATTGTTCTGAAAAACGGAAACTGAGGGAGATGGGCCACAAAACAAAATGGAAATGGAACACAATTTTTCTGTTCCGTGCCCATCTCTACTCCTAATTCTAGATCATTTATGAAGAGGTTGAAAAGCAGGGGTCCCAGTACTGAACCTTGGGGTACCCCACTCTTTATCTCCCTCCACTTTGAGAAATGTACCCTCTGTTTTCTGTCGCTTAGCCAGTTGCTGATCCAGGACAAGACCTTTCCCTTTATTCCATGACTGAGCCTTTGGTGTGGGACATTGTCAAAAGCCTTCTGAAAGTCCAGATAAACAATGTCAACTGGATCTCCCTTATTCACATGCTTGTTGACAATCTCAAAGCATTCCAACAGATTAGTGATGGATCAGATATTGGGCAAACCTGATTGAGAGCCAATTCCAGATCATATCTTTCACTAACTACTACTTTTTTTACCTGACCCCATTTTTACTGTCCCTTGATTCCATGACTAGCAAGTTTATTCAAGAGCTTTTGGTGTGGGACCTTGTCAAAAGCTCTTCTTTGTATTCTGGATTTATAATTAGTCTGTTCCAAAATTATGACCTTCAAATTTTCCATGGAGTGACCTAGTAGATTGAAATGGTTTGAGACTGGTTTCTGTGTATTGTGGTTTCTGATATCAGATTTGTGACCATTGATCCGTTGTCCTATGTATAGTGCAGATGGGCATTGTTGGCAAAAGATGGCATAGATCACATTGGTTATGGAGCAACTGAAGCTGTTCTTGATACTGTATGTGACATTGCTTGGTCCTGTTATTGTGTTGCCAGAGTACATGTGTGGGTAGAGTTAGCATCTCAGTTTGTGGCAAGGTTTAGTTCCATGGTCTGTGTTGCTGTTTTGTAATCCTTTATGTGTTAGTATTTGCTTGAGGTTGAGAGTTGTCTGTAGGCAAAAGTATGGGTCTTCCACCGAGGACTTGGGCAAGTGAAGTGTTCTTGTTGAGGATGGGCTGGAGATTAATTAGGATGTGCATCAGTTGTCTTATTTGTGGATTATAGGTGACTACCAGTGGTTGCCCTTAATATACGAGGTGGGTACTGTTGTCTGAGGAAAGCATTTTGTAGATCCCTGAGTTTGGAGATTCTATCCTGTGGGTCAGAGCAGTATTCATTTTTCATACTGTTCCATGCTGTTTTGTATTGCTCTTCAGTTTAAAGCCATTCCTTCGTTTTATTGAATGGAATGTGTGGTGGTTTTTCTGTCGCAGTGATTATTTGGTTGGGAGATAGTGTTTGCTTGTTTCTCTTGCCAATAATTCCAGGCACCTTGCTTTTTATATGACATAAACCAATTAATATGCTTATTATTGTTGTAAATGTTTATTACAGTATTTATATGGTTATTAGTGTTTTGTATTTTGTAAACTGTCCAGAGTGGCCTTGGTAGCCCAACAAGCAATAGTTAGGTATGAATGAATTGATGAATTGATAAATTAATTAATAGTATATGAGGAATGCAGCTTATAATTTTACCAAATAAATAAAACCAATGTGCATTCTTAGAGGAGGCAGTGATCAGGACTGAGATTCTTCTGCTATTAAGCACTGTACACATAATATTTTCATCTAGCCTGCTTCTGAGATCACAAGCACTTCTAACCACTAAACCCCCACTTGGAAGTATTTACAAAGAGACTGGTTACTCTTTCTACCACAAACCACTGTACAAAGTTTTTAGCCATGAATTGCCATAAAAATTAGAGCATCACAAGTAAATTGTAGGATTGCCTATTTTGAGGACACACTGAGTTATCTCTTCTGAAAATGCAGTGTATGGAAGAAACTCAACCAAAACTTTTGTAGACAGTGTTAAGAATAAGATATATTTGCCAGGTTAAGTGCATGCACAAGCACGCGCACACACACGCACACACACACACACACACACACACACACACACACACACACACACACACACACACACACACACACACACACACACACACACACAGAGAGAGAGAGAGAGAGAGAGAGAGAGAGAGAGCTTTACATATAAATATCACATCAGAAGCCCACAACTTTAACTATGTATTGGGATCAATACCACTGTTCTTTTTTTAATGTCTATCCTGTGATTGTTTATTCAGCAGTAAGTTTCATAGACTCATGGAAACATAGGAAATTAGATTTGAATAGGGGCCTATAAGGGCACTGAGTGCAATCCCCTGCTGAGTGCAGGAATCCAAATACAGTAGGTATATCAGATGGTGACAGACACAAGAAACCTCCTCCCATTGTATTTCCCATGATCAACACATTGAAGGAGGTGTGATCATATTTAGACTTTTCATTGTCATCATGCATAACCAAGTTAAAGAATCAATCAGTCTTTTTACAAATCAGCCTTAGTGCTCTGTTTAGTTTAATACTGATTCTAGTAGCATTGAGGCGAGGATGATCTAATTACACCAAACTGTGTAAAAGCTTCTTTCTCAAAAGTCCTTATCCTACCTCCTACGAGTAGCACAATTTACAAAGTGGGATTAGGATGGCATCAATCAGTGTAATGGAAGAGCCTGCTTCCTTCCTTCCGTTACCTGCTGCCTTCATGTGTCCGTGTAAAAATAACTAAATGATCAGCAGAGGCCAAAGGTTGCTAATTGTGATTGCTACATGCATTTTCCTTAGGTAATAATTTTAATGGGAGGAGGAACAGTTTAAACGAGTAGCCATGAGTTTTTGCATAATTAAATGTTAATGTCAAAGGGGTGTCCTAGAGGGATTCTTGTTTTCCAAACACAGCAGAATTTGTGGAATAGGGAAGGGGGAAGGGCCTTTCCTTTACGCATATTGATGATTGTATTTTTACAGGGTTTTCCTCACTGTACTCAAGATCATAATTGAAAGAAAAGAAAAGAAAAGCCAAATAGTACCCCTCTTTAATAGAATAATAGAATAATGAAGTTGGAAGGGGCTTGTAAGGCCACCATGTCCAACCCCCTGCTCAAGGCTTGGCTACAAATCCAACGGGATCTGATAGGTGGTTGTCCAAATTTCCCTTGAATGGAGTACAGTACAGTGGACCCTCCCTCATATAACAAATGGTGTGTATAACATAAAATCTGTACAACATAAACAATTCCGGAGATAGGGGAAATTTGCTTAACAGAATCATCTATGGCGCGAATCCGTACAACATAAAAATGGTCGTGATTAGGGATTACTCCATTTTCAATGCATTCCTATGGGAAATCTGTATAAAGGAAAAAATTGCTTAACAGAATTTCATTTGGAACAAATTAATTCCTTTATACAAGACACCACGGTGTTTGAAAAGTGCTATCCTATCTCCCCTCAGTCTTCTTTTCTCCAGGCTGAATATGCCAGCTTATTCCAGCACCATGATCATCCTTGTCACCCTCCTCTGAACTTTTTCCAGTTTGTCAGCATCCTTTTTGAAGTGCAGTGTCCAAATGCTCAAGGTGAGGCCTAACCAATGCTGAATAGAGAGGAACAAGCATCTTAGAGGATTTGGAAATTATACTTCTATTAAAGCAGCCTAAAGCATCATTTGTTCATATTCAGCTTGTGATCAACAACAGTTCCAATACTGTATCCTTTCCTCTCGTAGTATTGGTGAGCCAGGTATCATTACCCCATCTTGTAACTGTGTGTTTGATTTATTTTTCCTAGATGCACTACTTTGCATTTGTCCCTGTTGAATTTCATTCTGTTGTTTTCAGCATAGTGTTCATGTCTATCTAGATTGTTTTGAATTTTGTTTCTGTTCTCCATGGTATTAGCTATTGTACCTAATGTTGTGTCATCTGCAAATTTCATTAGCTTTCTCTGCACCTCCTGACCCAGATCATTAATAAAAATGTTGAAGAACAATGGGCTTGGAACTGAGCCCTGGGGTACCCCACTTGTTACCTCTTCTCAGTTGGAGCAGGAGCCATTAATCACCACCCTGTGAGTATGATTCTATAGCCATCTGTGTATCCTCCTGACAGTTGTTCTATCCAGCATACACCTACTTAGCTTGCAAATCAGAACAGCATGGGACACTTTGTCAAAAGGCTTTGCTTATGTCAAGATAATACCATTTCTACAGAATTCCCTCCATCTCTCAGGGAGCTACCTGGTGAAAAAATGAAATCAGATTAGTCTTCTTCTTCTTCTTAGTTATTACTGCATTGTTTTCTAGGTGGTTGCATAGTGACCACTTTATAATCAGTTTCAGAATTTTCCCTGGGACTGAGGTCAGGCTGACTGGTCTCTAGTTGCCCGGTTCCTCTTTTTTTGCCCTTTTAAAATGTAGGGACAACATTAGCCCTCCTCCAATAATCAGGTACCTCACCCATTTCCCACAATTTCAAGAAAATAATGGGCAATGATTCTGAGAGGTCTTCAGCCATTTCTTTCAGTGCTCTTGGAGGCAGTTCATCTGGCCCTGGAGACTGGAACTCGTTCAAGGTAATAAGGTATTCATTGACTATTTATTTATCAATCTGCACCTACGATCCTGTTGCTTTCGCTTGCACACCACATTTCTCTGAAGGGTCATACTTTGTCCTCTGATATAAGATGGAGCTAAAATATGAGAAATGGAGCACGTCTGCCTTTTCTTTGTCACCTCTTATCATTTTTCCATCTCCACTGAGTACTTGAGCCACTGAGTGTTTGACTTTTGCTACACCTATACCTGAAGAAGGCTTTTTTGTTGCTTTTAGTGTGTCAAGCTAACCTCAGCTGATTTTAAAGCCTTTTCCCTCCTAATGCCATATCTGCAATTCCTTGGCACTTGTCTTTGGTCTTCCTTTGTGGCCTGGCCTTCTTCCAACTTCCTGTGGGTTTCCTTTTGTTTTGTTTTGTTTTCATGTTCTCTTAGTGCCTTTTCTGAAGGCTTACTGGCATTTTTTCCTTTTTTTTTTTTTGCTGACTCCCACCTTTTTCTTGTTGGAATTGTTTATAGTTGTTTCTTTAGAATTTCCTTTTTTTAGAAACTCTCACCCTTCTAGAGTTATTGTATCTATCTATTTATTTATTTAAAATATTTCCCCACTACCACCTTTTCTCCTTGGAAAAGGACTCAAGGCAGCTTATAATAACATTGGAGACAATGAGTATACAACAGTTGTTAACAACATTAAAGACAATATTTAAAGCTAAGAACAATGAGTGTGAGGAAGCATCTTACATCATTTAAAAGGTAATATTATAGCTAAGAGCAAGAAGTACAGAAAAAAATGCCACCCTGGGAGATGGAAACACACACACACACACACACACACACACACACACACACACAACACACACACACACACACACACTTATTTATATACAAATTATACAAAAACAACAATCAGCAAATATACACATAACATTATAATATAATAGATACACAAAGAAAACCAAGATCAAGGATAAATTATAATTTATAACTAATAAAGTCAACCAGATTAGACATCAAAAGAAAAGATAAGATAAACAGACAAAAGGTTGATATGATGGAACACAATTAAGAACTTTTATTGAGATCATACTCAGGGAAGACCAATCTATAAAGCCAGGTCTTAAGGTGGTTTTTAAATATATCCAGCATAGGCACCAGGTGAATTTCCAAAGGAAGAAAATTCCAAAGATGAGGTGCAACCACTGAGGAGGCCCAACTCCTAGTCAGCGCCTTTCGAGCCTCATCCTGCCTAGGATGAAATGAATCAGTGACCTGAACATTACTTATTGGGAAAAGCCATTCTCATAGGTAGTGAGGTCCCAAATTGTTTAGAGCTTTGAATGTCATAACATTAAAACACTAAAGTCAATGCAGAAGTGAGCTGATAGCCAGTGCAGGGCTGCCAGAATAGGAGTAATATGATGGAATCTTTTTGTACCTGTCAGCAATCTGGCTGCTGTATTCTGCACTAGCTGAAGCTTCCACATTAGCCTTGTAGGCAGCCCCACGTAGAGTGCACTACAGTAGCCTAATCTCGAGATTACAAGTGCATGAACTACAGTCACCCCCTGCCATTTCGCGGTTCAGGTTCTGCAGTCCCACTATATCGCGGGATCACAGTACCTGCAGGGGTGGGTGGGGGAGCGATCGCATCGCTCCCCCCACCCCCACCCCCTCCAGGAGGCCTCGGAGCTGTGTGGGGGGTGGCAGGGAGCGATCAAATTGCTCCCCTCCCCCCAGGCCCCTCTGGGGGGCCGCGGAGTCAGGCGGGGGGTCACGGGGAGTGATCTGATTGCTCTCCGCCACCCTGCGCCCCTTCTGGGAGGCCGCAGAGCTGCATGGGGGGCCGCGGGGAGCAATCCGATCACTCTCCGATGCCCCCAGGCCCCTTTGGGAGGCCTCGGAGCCACATGGGGGTGGCAAGGAGCGATCCGATCACTCTCCGATGCCCCCTGCCCCTTCTGGGAGGCCCGGGAGCCATGTGGGGGAGCCACGGGGCGTGATCCGATCACTCTCTGCTGCCCCCAGGCTCCTCTGGGAGGCCTCAGAGCTGTGTGGGGGGTGGCGGAGAACGATCCGATCACTCCCGCCACCCCCTCTGATCACCCCCACCCCCCACCCGACCCGCTTCCGCATATCGCAGATTTTCACATATTGCGGGTCAGGTGGGTCCCTAACCCGCGTGATAGGGAAGGGGTTACTGTAGCATGGTGAGAGCTCCAACATCAAAGTAGGCGCAAAGCTGAGCAATCCATCACAGCTGAAAATGAGCAGAGCAGACCAAAGACGCCACCTGGCATTCCATGGTGAGGGCCGGGTCTAGTTGGACACCTAGGCTGTACACCCTGTCCATCTTGGAAAGAGTCACATTCCAAAATGAGAGTCTGTTACCCAATCCACAAATATTGAGTGCTCCCACATGTAGGACTTCCATCCAATATCATTTTCCCTGGGAGCAGCAATAGAGGAGGCCCTTTCCTTCAGATGCACCTGTGAAGGTGGTGGGACCATGAAAAAGGCTTCTTCTGAAGATACATGTTGCGTGTTTTCGGGCTACTTGGCCCAAAACACGGCCAAACAGCCCAAAAAACTCACAACCACTATCAGATCCCGGCCGTTATAGCCTCCAAGAATACACTTCACCTGAAGACCTTACCACCCGAGCTGGCTTAAATTACCCTTATCCAGTCCATTACTGACACTGGACACTGAACTAGTTCAATAGCCTCCATGGTAGTGTTGGGTGTCATCTCCTAGCATGAGACCTTAGTTATCCTTGTTCTGAATTTATTAAAATGGGTTTTTTTCAAAAAAAAAATCCAGCATATGACACAGTTAGAGCTGCAGTAGAGCATTTTAACCACTTAACCACAAGGCTCAGAAATTTACTGAAGCATCTGTAAAGGACCACTAGTTACACTTGAAATTTTATGTGTATGAAAAATTGCTCAAAGTAGATGATATCGTTTCTAAGCAGACAATCTCAGACTCTTTGTTGGCTATCTGCAAAATGCCAACAGTTGATTATGGAGGAAGTCCAATCAGGGACAACTTCTGCAAGGAAGATCCTACATGTTACACAGCAGAGTCCTCTGAGCAGACCATTTTTTTAATGTTGAGGATAAAAATTTGACCTTAAAATTGACCTATGTACAAGTTGATGTTGACTTCTGTATTAGGGATGGGCAATTCATTTCGAAACTGAGAGGTTCCAAAACAACCTGCATGAGCCCAGGTGGTGTTCAGAAGCCTCCAACACACACAGAGCCAATGTCTTACCTTTCTCTGTGCCGGCACGGAGCTGAACTCCAATGAGGAAACAGGTTGCGATGTCATCTTTGCTGTACCATGGTGCTGGCCAGTCAGACATGGAGGTGGGATGATGCCTGTCCCTGCACAGCTCCTGATTGGCCATCACCAAGGAAGAGCAAAGGACAGCACAGCCTGCTTCCTGATTGGAAGTTCTCTCTCTCTCTCTCTCTCTCTCTCTCTCTCTCTCTCTCTCTCTCTCTCTCTCTCTCTCTCTCTGTGTGTGTGTGTGTGTGTGTGTGTGTGTGTGTGTGTGTGTGTGATTTCAGAACCTACTGTTTCCAAAACGAATTGCCCATTCCTACTCCAAATCAAAGATAATTGTGTCCACTGATACTGAGGGTGACAAGACAAAAAAACCAAACAAGCCCTAAACAAAACCCCAAGCATACTATTAAAGAATTGTAGGGTGATATGTCTTCAGTATGAGATGGTGGTTCCCCCTCCTTCTGGTGGTATGAAAATTCAGTCTGGGGTATCTGTGAAGATTCTCAGTCATCCCAGTGACGTTATCCAGAAGTTGAGTCATGGCAACTGGACTTCTTTTCTTGTGAAATCAAAACATTTTGCTACTCATCCAAGTAACTTTGTCACTCTGACAGAAAGAAGTTAGTGTGAGGCTTTAAACTGATTGCTCAGCTTGGTTTCACCCCACCCTGGCCTGAATAGGTCATTAGGTGGACGATGGCCTGAATAGGCTTGTTAGATGTACAGTGGCATGTGGTGTGTGAAAGTCTCACCTATTCAAAAATTCCCAACACCCATTAAGTATGGGTTGTTAGTAGAAATATGAGGGCCCAGAAATAAACCGGAAAAAAATGGTTTTTCCCATTTTTTCCTGAAGCCTCTTTGTTTTTTTCCTAAAAATTGAAAAAAATTGAAAAAAGAAAAAAAAAAAATGTTTATAGAATGTTTTAGTTTAACATGATGAATAAACTATCTTAAGACAGGGTTTTCAAATATTTTCCAAATTATTTCTAAAAAATATGCATAGTATCAGATTAGTCTAATATCTGTGCACTGAGGACAAGCAAGTTCTAGGTTGCAAACTGAACACTCCAATGGAAGAACAAGATGCATTACTACCTTGTTTAGGAGGTGCTGCTATTGTCACAAGAAAAAGAAAAAGGTTTCACTTTTGTTCTTGCATGTGGGTTGGTTTGTTTGGTAAGAGTTTACCTTTATCTGATTCCAGAACATCGAATCATTTAGCTACATTAGTTTATAACTTTTATGTCAATAATAATTGAATTACCACTACAATTAAAAATAAATATTATTCAAAAAGTAAATTTGATTTGTTTGTAATAATAATTTAGAATCACTATATTTTAATATGCTAGTTGTGATAATTTTATGTCAAGTCAAATTGTCTATAGTCCTATTTTATGTTCCTAAAGTAACAGAATGACTTTCAAGCTGTAAAGGGGGGGAGTGCTAATCTAGCATTTTTTTCAATTTTACTGAAAATTTCAGTCCCCCCCCCCAAAAAAAAACCCCTGAAAAAACCCAGGATTTTTTCCAACCTCCAAAGTTCCAGAAATTTTACATCTAGCAATGGCCTTTCTAGCGGAGGTGTGAAGTGCTTCTGATTTGACTAGGGATCGATGAACCGGTGCATAATGAATAATAGAATCATAGAGTTGGAAGAGATCTCAAGGGCCATCCAGTCCAACCCCCTGCCATGCAGGAACCCCCATCACAGTACTCCTGACAGATGGCCACCCAGCCTCTGCTTAAAAATCTCCAAAGAAGGAGACTCCACCACCCTTTGTGGCAGCATATTTCACTGCCGAACAGCTCTAACTGTCATGAAGTTCTTCCTGATGGTCAAATGGAATCTCTTTTCCTGTAGTTTGAAATCATTGCCCCGCGTCCTAGTCTCTGAAGCCATGGAAAACAAACTAGGCCCCTCTTCATTATGCCGTCCTTTCAAATATTTAAACATGGCTATGATATGCCCTCTCAGCCTTCTTTTTGTAAGGCTAAACATTCCCAGCTCCCTAAGCCATTCCTCGTATATTTCTTTCAGACCTTTAACCATCCTGGTCGCCCTCTTCTGGACCCGTTCAAGGTTCTCAACTGAGGTGCACGAAACTGGACACAGTGCTTCAGGTGGGGTCTGACAAAAGCAGAATAGAGCAGTACTATCACCTCCATTTCTTTAGACACTATGATTCTGTTGATGCAACCAAGAATCACATTGGCTTTTTTGGCCACTGCATCACACTGCTGACTCACATCATTTTTTTTTTTTTTTGAAAGTCAGACTCCCAGATCCCTTTCACATGTACTATTCTCCAGCCAGGTGTCTCCCATCCTATATCTGTTTAGTATATTTAAACTAGTTACAGCAACCTACATTTCTCTATGTTAAAACCCATTCCATTAGCTTTGGCTCAGCAATCTAGTCTGTAAAGGTCATTTTGGATTTTCATTGTATCCTCTAGGGAATTAGTAACCCCTCCTAATTTGGTATCATCTGCAAATTTAATCAGCATACTCTTGATTCCTTTATCCCAAGTCATTAATAAATATATTGAATGGCACCGGACCCAGAACAGAACCCTGGGGCACTTCAATGTTCACGTCTCTCCAAGCTGAAAAGAAGCCATTTATGATCACCCTTTGGGTACGATCAGTCAACAAATTACAAATCCACCTAACAGCACTGCCTATCACACATTCTACTAACTTCTTTGTAAGTATATCATGGGGAAACTTACCGAAGGCCTTACTGAAATCTAGATAAGCAATATCCACAGTGTTTCCCTCATCCATCAATCCTGTAACTCTATCAAAGAAAGAGATCAAATTAGTCTGGCATTACTTGTTTTTAAGAAACTGGTGTTGACTTCTGGTAATGACAGCATTTCCTGTTAAATAATTACAGACTGCTTAATAATCTGCTGTACAATCTTTCCAGGAATATATGTCAACCTGACTGGGTGGTAGTTATTTGGGTCCTCTTTGCCCCCTTTTTGGAGATGGGGACATTAGCCCTCCTCCAATCTATGGAGACTTCCCCTCTTCTCCAGAACTTCTCAAAGATTATTGCCAAGGGTTCTGAAATTACTTCTGCCAGTTCTTTTAATATCCTTGGGTTTAATTCATCTGGCCCAGAAGACTTAAATTCATTTAATGTTTCCAGGTATTCCTGTACCTATTCTATATTTCAGTTCCCATCCTATCTCCTCTACTCTTTGTCCCAACGGAACTTTAAACTGAGGCAAAGAAAGTGTTGAGTAGTTCTTGTGGCGATTGTGCCTAAATCCCCCACCCCTGTTGAGAGAGGGATTTTCAACATACACACTTCCCTGGCCACACTCTCAAACCACCTAGCTTCTCTGTCTGTGTCCATCCTCATCTTTGAATGAGTGACCCTTGTCCTTAAAGTGGAGGTGCACTGCTGATTGTGGTCCTGAGTTGTTGCCTCTCCTGCATTGAGCTGTTTAACTTCTCCAATGTAGAGCTCTGCACACTCCTCACTGAACTGGACCACTTATACTCTATTGCTCCTCTTGTGTTTTGGTGCCTGGTCTTTTGCTCTTGGATTTTAAGACAGTTGTATTTGAAACTAGGCATTATTAGACTTGCAGTGGCATCTGGGAAAATGTGTGTACTTGGGCTAGACAAAATCTTTGAAAGATGTAGTGAGGAGAGTACACAATCCATCATGTGTTCAAAAATAGAGTATCAGTTGTTGAAACTGTTGGTCATGTTGAAACATGTAAGAAAAATGAAAAAAGTCAAGACCCTGGATCAATAAAGGTATATGAGAATCCATCTGTTGCTGCAGTAGCCAGCAATGTCTTGTGAAACTTATTCCCCAATCAGCCATAGCTCTACAAAATGACTGTGGTTTTCACTTTGGAAAATTTAAAATATAACTGAAAAGAAAATAAATTATAGAGCCATCTGCTTCCTCCCCTGCTCTTCTCAATGCCAATTTGAGGTTCAACTCAGAAATCTCCTTCCATCTGCATAAATTGTTGGCTGCTATGCAGACCTCTTCAAATCATGAGTAAGGGAGAGACTTGTGCAAAGCTGCTTTGAGGATTCATCGCATCCAGCACAACAATGATTTTTTTTTAAACAACAGGGCATAAAATAGATCTTCCAAAACACCTGCTCATGTTCTTCATTTCTCTAGAATACCTTAGGTACCAGTTAAAAGAAGCTCTACTCCTGTGTGACTGTGTGGGCTATGGCCCTACTCTGTACCATGAGAAAAATAAGAAAAGAGCAAGCCAGCTATGCAGCTTCTCCTCTGATCTTCACAGCTGCAATTCAATAACCTTAGTCCATTGAAATAAAAGGCAATGAATGCTGTGGTCAAAACAAAATACAAATGCAAGAGTGGGCACGCTCTCAGTGGAACTACTTTAGGCTGGCTTAAAGATGTGGCCCCTAAGAAAGGAGCAGGAGGAAGGAAGGTACAGAAAGGAGAGGCAGTCATATCACCATTACTGTCCTAACTGTGGTGGTTACTTCACGTCCTACCTTGCTCCACAATTATGTTTGTACCATGACAGCATTGTTCATGGTCATGTGGTTTTGTCCCCGTTCGGTCCCTGTTTTCGTTTACTCACGGGCGTGTTTACTTGTCTCGTGACAACTGTTACTTCACGGTCTTGTTCCATGACAAATTCTGAATTTGTCTTACTTTCTTAATCCTTTTTTTAATATCATAAATAAAACTTTTTCGATATTTCAATTTACTGGTCTTCCGGGATTTACACGTCAATGCTACAGAATTTTCAGTACTTTCTTTAGTAAACATTTGCACTGCATGGTGTTACCCATAGGGAAACTAATGCTGAATGCCACTTCAGCCGCTGACCACTTGGTGGACACTGGTTGTTGCATGACAGTTGTTACCACATGGTCCCTTGTATCAGAACAGGAACCAGGAACTAACCATGACAAGAGAATTCCCCAGCCCAGGGGCAGGTATGGCTTATCATGCTCTGTTCCCAGTTCCGGGGGTGTGGTTGAGACAACTTGTTGCTGTCACGCTACGGACGTGAAGTAAGTTTTTTTTTCTTTTGTACCGGTCCCAAGCAGGACAGCAAGGAGGGATGAACAGGACATGAAGTAACAACCTGTGATACCCTGAATGGCCTTGGCAGCAGTCCTCCAGGGTTAAAAATGCTGCTGAAAGCCAGGTCTTTTTGACATTGGTGCTTTATCTTATTTTAATAATGGAATTTATTATCACTTTAGATTTGTATGCCTTTTAGTAATTTGTAAGCTACCTTGCATCCCTTTTGGGGGACATTAACAGACAAACCAGCAGAAGTGTTATGGAATCTCTTCCAGCTTGCTGCATGTAGGTCTCAAATTTCACTCCTAAAAAAAGGGTGTGTGCAAGGTGAGTTAGGTATCTGGCTGCAAAGCTAGATGCTGGGAATCCAGTTCCTCATTGTGCATCCCAGAAGAGCCAGCCTGTGTGGCCTTGGGCAAACTGAGTAGTCCCAGTGTATCACCAGAAAAAGGGAATGGTAAACCACTTGGGAATAGACTCTTATCTGGAAAACCCTGGAAAGAATTTCCAGATATCAGAACTGACTTGATAGCACATGATTATTATTAAGGACAGGGAGGGGAGAGGGTATGTTTTGCCTCTAGAGAGGCTTTAAAGACAGAAATATTTTTTTAAGTAATTCATCACCATTACTCATTACTCTTAAGTAAAGTAAGACTGACCAAAATCCCCTTTGAAGTATCCTCCAAATCAACAGCTTGGGAATGACAGGTAGCACTACTCTTTATCTTAAATAAGCGAAGATTGCCCTGCCATTATGTTATCTTGGTGAAAAGAACATTGCTGTTCTCTTATTACCCCACCCAGAAACACAAATTGTGTTCCAGGCAGTGTTCAGTCTCGAAATGAACATTAGATTACTGTCAGAGATGAGTGGCCAGAGGTCCACCCACAAATGAGACGTTATATAGGTCTGGTGGAATCTGAATCAGGCTTCTTCCACCTAATGATTGGATGATAGGATCATTCAAGGGAAAATAATATTTCAAGTTACAGGCTTGTGATGGGGATGCTTCCCAGATGTCTGTTTTGCTGTATTCTGTCCCTGTAATGGCCCCTTCCCCAAATTCCCCTTGCACGACTACTCCTGCATCGAGCACGAAGTTCTGTGATGTTCAGCTGGATGTGACAAGAAGCCCCACATAAGAGAGGAAGGTTTGGGTGTGTGGATAGTAAACCATAAAAGTTGCCTTTCAGCCAAATACAGAAAAAACCCCTTGAGGCCTTGTCACTCATAGTCCAAAACAGAGCCAGATGGGGATATTGCAGAGGGATGTTGCACAGGCTGTATGCATAACCTTGCGTCCCCTACATATGTAAGGCCTGAATAGCATTGTTGTCATAACATTTGAGTTCTTAAATTCTAATTGGTAGCTGTATTGTTATGTGCCATCAAACTGCCTCTGGCTCAAGGCAACCAGAGGCTTTGAAAGAGCTCAGAGGGGAAAGACAGTGAGAGCAAACCTAGTATTAATTTCTGGACTGTTTTCTTCCTATAACTACAAGTAAATTATTTTTAAAAGATAAATAAAAAAGCAATGAATAAATTTCCCCACCCTGATATAAACCACTGAGGAAGGAAACATAAATAATTTGAATTTTACCAGCTTTAATTACATTTCAAGTTCAATGGTATACCAAATAACTTTCCAGCCAGAATTTGATGGAACGTAGTCTGCAACTGTTGTTGTGACATGTAAAAAGTGTGCACAGACAGTTAACCTACAAAGAGACTTGAGGACTGGGAAACTAAGCAGAAATGGATGCCAGAAAGATTTAACAGGTTAAAACATCAGCCCACCTCATGTCCATGTGCTGGAGCTTGACACTCTGACTCTACTAATATATGAGAGGTGGATGCTCCGAATAGTGCACTAGAAAGACCAAGGTTAGGCCAACTATCCCAACCTGTCATACTACTACATTCCCCACCCCATTCCCCCATCTAGTCTTATTTTCTGGGTTTGAAATTGGGAGCCCATGGCAGAATAGGGATTATTATCTTTTCATCCAGTTTCATTTATTTGTTTTTTGTCTAAGGGAAAGGTTTTTTTTTATGACTAGAGGTATCTAAGAGTTGCCTAAACAGTAGTTTGATAATACTAAGTGAAATACTAAGTTTCCTTGAAGAGGAAGAATGGTCGATTAACTTCTAAAGTTCTTCTCTTCTATGGTGTCTAGTAACAAGTAGGAAAGCCACCAGGCCTTGGGTCAAGACACCTTTGGATTGAGTTCTTGCTTCCACCGGAGACCTGAGTAATGCCTTCTGTTAATTATGAAAGAACAGTGGTAGTAGATTGACAGTTGTTTTTCCCTGGTATAAGGCCAACTAGAAGTGTAGGTTTAAGACAGTCTTGCAACTAGGTAAGCAGTGAAAGGAGACAAAATATGTCTTGAGTCTTGACCTGTATAGACATTGGATATTAGAAACAGAGTATCTAGGAAAAAGGTGGAAAGTCCTGGTAAAGAACTTCTTAATCACCCATTTAGAAATAAGCTCAAGGCTGTAGGAGGCTTTTCCTTGGCCTGGTCAAGTAGTTTGTTACTCCTCAAAGGAAAATGTGGTCTGTGGAGAAATCTTGGCAATATAATACTCTATAGGTTCTTGAAAAAGAAATATTCTGCAGTTCTCTTCACAATCCAGTGCTCTGTGCTTCCAAAGACACCCTGTGAAATTTGTAAGTGTTAGCTGTATCTGGACGAGTTTGTTGTTTTCTGTTGTTTTCTGGCCAGGACAGAATAAACAATGAGGCTTAATGCTGACATATGAGCCAAGTTTATACTTAGGCTTATATTAAGCACTTTCCCATAAATTGTAGCCCTTTGAGGTGTGCGTATAATTAAAATGACCAAACTGTTCCACCAGCCACAAAGTCATTAAAAACTGCAATCAATTTATTTGACTGCTGATCTTCTGTAACCTCTTGGCTGTCTCTGCTTTTTACCATGCAGTGCTGACTAACCTGCTTCACATTACTTTCTGTACAATCCTCAAATACAGTCACAGTTCAGATCCAGAATTCCCACTGATTCAGTATACAGATTTCATACTGAGAAAGAAAACAATATTGTAATTACTACTCTGGGTTAAGTGAAGCTGCCCACTGACTGCATAATACACATTGTTTTGCAAAGGGACAGGCATGAAGGACTCTTGTGGCAATGATGCCATGAAACTGGAGCTTGCTGCTTTAGCAACTCATCCATTTATGTGATCTGCATGCTGGTTTGAACATAGGGAGAACGGGATGCATGGTGAACCATGAAATCCTAATGAAGCCCTTGTTTGGTTAACAGGGCACACAGATGGAGAATCTGCCATTTACCATCGCCAGTCTCTCTCTCTCTCTCTCTCTCTCTCTCTCTCTCTCTCTCTCTCTCTCTCTCTCTCTCTCTCTCTCTCTCTCTCTCTCTCTCTTTCTGATTAAAATTCTTACTTAGGTTGTGTGTGTGTGTTGTGTTGTTACAGTCCTGACCGACTCTTCATGACTCCATGTCCATGGAATTTTCTTGGCATGAATACTGGAGTGGTTTGCCAGTTCCTACTCCAGGGGCATACAGCACCTGGTATTCCCTGGTGGTCTCCCATTCAAGTACTAACCAGGTTAGCAAGTCACAATTTGAATAGAGCCATTGAATCGGTGGGGGATTTGGTGAGAAGGCTCCTCTGTAAGTTCCATTAATTCACAAAGCTGACTTTAGTGATTTACTCCCCTAAGGAACAGGATGTCAGTCTCTGTGTCCAATTTTGGACATTAATGATATAATGAATCCTTGCAAATTTTCTCATTTTGACCTCCCCCCAAGCTAATCTGCTACACAAAGACACCATTTTAAAAAATGGCCCTACATGGTGAGTGTTACCGTCTTTTTACATAGGGATAAAAATACCAGCAAGTCTTTGGTCATAGCAGTATTAACCCCCAAGGGGGGGCAGAATAGGGATGGCATTCTGAAAAAAAAGAAACTAATATTTCATTTGCCTTAAATCTGTATTTTGCTTTACAAACTGTTCACAAGATTAAACATGGTGCCAAAGTGCATGGTTTTTAACATAAAGCATATTTCTGTATAAAAAAACCTTTCTGCAGATTTTTCTGCGGGGAAGTCCTCGAACCGAGGAATGCACACAACCTCTCAGAGGCTTTCGCAGTTGTTGCTTACTTGTGAGAACAAAATAAATTACAGATTCACATTTCTAGTGTGCAGTTGCAAACTAGAACTTCCATGAGATGTATGTGACACCACTGGAGAATGGGTGAATTAAGAAATGTGTAGGTACGGGTAATCCTTGAGCTTGTTTGGAGGTTCCAGCAGGGGAGCACAGCTATTGCATACCCTTGACCGAAGAATGGTACACTCCTTCTATCCTGGGATGGTCGTCCTCTTCCACTGAGCATGCAGCTTTGAGAAGGGCGCACATGGAGCAGTGAGGGAGGAAGGGGACACCCGCCTAGCCAGGCAGATCAGCCGAATCCACCCTGGCGATCAATGGGGTGACAGATGTCACAGCCAAATAGAAAAATAAAATTTATTTTTTAAAAAAATTAAAAATCCTAAGTAGAAGAGACCGCATCTAAAATAAAACAGTAGCTACCGCAGTTATGTGTGACTTTCACACATCAACTAGTCTGTGCAAATTATGTAACTCTGTCTAGTCAGCAACAATAGAAAATGGCTTTTTCCTCAAGGATAGCAAGGAGCTTGGACATTGTGATTCCTTGCCTTCACCTGAAAAGATGAGGCCAATATAAGATGAGCATCTCAGTCCTGTGAGCAAGCTCAGGCTGCATCCAGGTAGCAGTTGGAATCTTGCAACTTCTTTGTCTTGAAGAGAAACAGATGTTAATATTCCTCTTTCCCCCTTGATGTGAGATTTCTTTTTTCATTCCCCCCCTTGTGAAATTTCATGGGCCTTCTGGGTAATTTCGTGAACATTTTATTTTCTAGACAAAAAATGGGAAACGGCACAGGATTATTACAATTGCTACACAAAACAACCCCTTTCCTGTGTAGGATTTAACTGGAAATGACACAAAGATGTGCAGGACTGTTACAAGTCTTGTGTAGGCTGCCATCTTTTCCGTACAGGTGTCACCAGAAAAGGAGCACTAAGCTACAGTGAATTTGGCAGGCGAAAGAAGAAAGGAAAATGATACTGAGGGTCTTGTTTTCATGAGAAACTATGAAATGCGAAAACACTGATTAGAAAGAGGTTGAGAGAAGGCCTGCTTCCTATAGGGAATGCTGAAGCAAGTCACATAGATGCTAAGAATCTGCTTCCCTCCCAGACCAAGGAATCTTTATTGAATTGTTTGTTCTGGACTCTGGTGAACCTCCCTCCCTCCCCTGCACCACCTTTAGTTTTTGAGGTATTTTCTCCTTTTACCTCCATATTCCTGTCAGGAACAACGCTAGATAAATGTACCATAATTGGGCTTCTGGAGGTATGTAGTCAAAAGAAGAACTGAATGTGTCATGATCCACATTATCTTGCATCCTTTCAATGTGTACACATTGCCTCAAAATCTGTCCACATTTTGGTGCAGAGGTAAGTAGGGAGAGCAGGATTGATGTTATAATGTCTGCTTGAGCTTTGTTACAGAGTTGATTTTCATACATTTAAGCTTCAAAATGAAGCCCAGCCATAATGAAAAAACCAATCGGGTTGTGTTTGTGCAGCAATTATTCTTGGATTCTATAATTACTGGTGCCAAAGATAAAATCTCAAGCTAGTTTGTTGAAACAGGGGATTGAAACCACAATGAAAGAGAGAGAGAACAGCACTGTGTATCATCATCATTAAAGCACTCCATTCATTACTTCCACCTACTCAGCTTGAGGGAAATCGTGAGGCCGATGCCTGCAAGAAAGCCACCATATGACCTTCTCAGCTTTTACTCAAAAGCTAAATGTAACACGATAATGGTTTTGAGAGGAGAAAACGTGGACAGCAGAAGATACGGCAGAATGTAGGAGTGTGTTCAGATATTGCTCACAGGAAACAATACCTTCTAACTTGTGGCTATTCTGAAATAGCAGCATGGATTCTTAAACAAATATAAAAGTTCTGCTATTAACAAAAGCTAGAAAATTCTAGGGGGCTTAAGGATAATCTGCACCCTTTTTAAAAAAAAAAAATTCCTCCAACCATTTTGGATGTTATGAGCATGTAAAACCTACCTGAAAAAATTAGTTTAATGATCTCATGGAGGAACAGGTGGAAGAATCCCAGTTACTCCTGGAAATGGTTATGGAGGGAGTGGGTCTCCTGTGTGAAGGAAAAGATTGTGTAGACAGCAAGGAACAGAGCTTGGAAATGTTACAACTCCCAAAGTCCATGTGGAAATTCTGGGATCTCTCAGCCAAAACAGTAATTGTTCCAAGCTTAAAAGAACGGTATTAGGTAAGAGAGAGAGGATCAACCAATAAGCATGAGATGGAATGCATAATTTCTGGACTTGTATGTGCAATAGGTTTCGTTAGTGAGTGAAAGGAAAGACGGAAGGGTGCTTTGTCAGTGCTCGTCCACTGTTCCTCTCCTGCTATGGTGGCGACTGTATTTGCCCCTTCCCTGTTCTGATGTTCTATGGAAAGAGTTTCTAGAGGAGTTGGAAGGAAAAGGTTCCCCGTTTTTCTTGAGACTGCCATTGTGGGAGGCAGATGTGCCTATGAATAGTTGAAGTGCTGTTCCTGTATTTGTCAACACAGAGCTAACTAGTGTGTACAGGATCACTCTCGTGTATGGTAGACTCTTTGTGTACCTGAAGTCCTCTAAGACAGGGACATTTGGTTGAGTTGTAAGCATAGGCAATGTGTTTAAGCCCTCTTATGTGTTCTGAAAGGTTGGTGTAAACTGCTCTTGTTCCATACTGTATTTCCAACCACAAGAGTACACACTTCTGAGTAGAGATGGACATGAAACAACCATTTTTCGTTATTGTTCTCCGTTATTCATTCCGTTATGTAACGGTACGAATAATGACTGTTGCAATGGGGCAGGCTTGAACCGAACAGAACCAAGAAAATTTCATCGTGCCGCTCGCATGATGAAAAATGGAGCAGCAGAAGGCGGCGAGAGGGGCCTGGGCCTGGTGGAGTCTCTTTGCCCCCTCCCCGCTGGAGCCGATGCAAGACTTTGCCAGTCTCGCGAGAAGAGGCGGGATCCGAGCCCTTATGGCCTGGGCTCCGGGATCTCAGCCATGTTGCGAAGTGGCGATGGTGCAGCCAGCTCAGAAGCAGGAGTGGAGGGCGTCGTTGGAGCACAGGGGGGAGTGCAGTGGCACCCCCCACAGGTTTCCCGGGTCTAGGCCGGGGGGTGCGGGGTGGCGGTCTGCCGGGGCAGTGGCTCCCGGGGCGGAGTGGTTCCCAGGGAGAAGGGCCCCAGTTAGGGTGGCGCTGCACGGAGCTCCAGGGGTAGCGACCCAGTGGGGGTGGCGGACGGCGTGACACATCGGTCCTTGGGGAGGGGGCCCAAGGGGGGCGGCGCTCGGCAGTGCTCCGGGGGTGGCGGCCTGTTGGGGATGGTGATCGGAGCAGCACCCAGCTCTGGGAGGACTCCCCATGGCCACGGGATTGCTCTCCCAGCAGGATTGCCACTGGCTCTGATGGCGCCCGGCCCTGGGAGGGCTCCCTGTGACTGTGGGATGGTTCTCCCAGGAGGCTTGCCCTGGCCCTGGGAGGGCTCCCTGCGGCCACAGCTTGACACACCCAAAAAACGAAGAAACGGAAATGAAACGGGCCCCGGGGCCCCGAAAAACAAAAATGGAACGGAATGGACCCCAGGGCCCGAATAACGACCACAAAATGCCATTTTGGCATTTCGTGCCCCTAAGCACATCCGATCTTGCCTGATTTCGGATGCTAAGCCGGGTCAGCCCTGGTTAGTACTTGGATGGGAGACCACCAGGTGTTGTAGGCGCCTGGAGTAGGAACTGGCAAATCACTCCAGTGTTCCTGCCAAGAAAACCCCATGGGCATGGAGTCACAAAGAGTCGGTCACAACTGTAACGACACAACACACACCCATCTCTACTGAGTTTTAAGGTTGCACTAGGCATGCATAGACAGATGTAGCTCCATGCTGGCCACCCTGTTGTCTAAGCAATTGTCTTGATGGTGGAAGGGGTTACAAATACTAGTGGTCTGCTCAGGGTTTGAGTTATAAAATATATCATGGGCTCAGTTTTGATGTGGGTGGGGCAGACATTACCACAGGAGCAGCAGTGCTTAATCTTTCCTCTCTGAGGCTATCAGAGGAGTGCTTAATCTTTCTTCTCTGAAGTTGTGGCTATGGTTTGGAAAGCTCTTGCATCCAATATTAAAGGCATTTCCTCTCCTGTCCCATTTTTTTCCCACCAGTGACTTTTGTCCTGTTTTACATATCCCGTGGGTCTGTATTGACCAATGCACCAGATGCGCCTGTAGACCAGCAGAAGCAAATCTCAAGTTTCACTTGCTCTTGAATAGTTTCTGTTACATCCTGTTGTGCCATGGGCAGTGTAAAATGAACACGGGATTTCACTCTGAAGTTTCTTTCCATGACCCTAATATTGTGTTGGTTGGATTAAACTAGAGGGTGCAAAGTTGTTTTTCAGTTCTAGTTCCAAGAACCCAAGATTAGTTATTGGAGTGGTGAAGGCCATCACTTGCATCCTGGACCTTTGTGTATCCCTGCTCATAAAAGCATCCATGGGATGTTCGATTGAGTGGACAAAGGGATTGGTGAATGTCTCTTTTCAAGATGGTAGGATTTCAGTTTGCCTAAAAGAGGCAGTTGTCAGGCTGTTGTTGCAAAAGCTGTCCTTGAAACGCCAGTGTGCTGGATAACTACTGGACAGTCTCCAGTGTTCCATTCTTGAGCAAGATGCTTGAGTGATTGGTAACTTCTTAGCTCCAAAGACTCCTGCACATTCTAATCTAGCTTCATGCCTGGGTATGGGGCAGAAGAGCTATCATGCCTCACCTTGATCAGTCATCTGCATAAGGAGAAGAGGGTGCTGATGAACAAAGGGAATCTAGTGGTCCCACCTATAATACCATTGGGGAGAAGCCATGGAGAGGACAGTGCCTGTTCTGCCATTCAGGCTTCAGACAAGGAGGAAAACCTGGCAGACTGGAGGTCCATGTCACCAGAAGAAAATCAAAGGCTTAGAGGTTTCAAGCAATGCAATGCCAGCATTTGAAGGTCTGTTTGACTCCCACTACCCATTAAAACACAAATTAAGTCATCAGAACTCTAAACCACATAGCAGAGAGCATCCCCACCTCCACAGGAGTCAAGAAGAAGGAAGACCAGCACCTGAAGACAGCACTTAAGGCAGGCACGTCCAAACTTCTGCCCTCCTGATGTTTTGGACCACAACTCCCAGAATTCCAAGCCTGTATTTCCAATGGCAAAGGTCTTTGGAAGTAGGGGTCCAAAACATCTGGAGTGCGGAAGTTTGGACATGACTTACTTAAGGCCTGTGTATATCCAAAGTGGGCCTTCAACAAGGTCTGGAAGTTGAGTCATGGCAACTGGACTTCTTTTTCTTGAGAGAAATAGAAACATTTTGCTGCTCATCCAAACAGCTTCATCAGACTGAAGCTGCAGGGGCCCAGTATGGTTCTCTGGCAAAATTGTCAGGATTCACACTTGGACATTAATAGGCCCCTTCAGATCTTCTTCACCATCGCTTTATCCACAATTAATCACACCAGCAAGTCCCTAGCTTGGTAAATTAACTTATTCTTATTTATTAAATTTCATTCATTCATTCTTTATTATGCAGTCATAGACCCGATTTAAGAACACAGAAGGAAAATTGGTAAAACAAATAAATAAAACCAATTTGTATGAATGAATAAAATGAATGAATAAATTTATACCCTGCCCATTTGGCCACTCTGGGTGACTTACAACGCTATACAAAATACAATTAGATATATAACATGGCCAAATTAATAAAATAAAACCACAATAACAACAAATATGTAAACAAAACAAAATAAAACCATCAAATTAAATTAAACAAGTAGTTAAATGAGATTAAAAAGCAATAGACTAATTTAACAGTTGTAAGAAACCAAACCAAAGAACCAAGAATAAACATTGGGATGGCTTATTTTACAACAGACCTTAGAAATTTAATATATATAACCTCCCACACTTTCATAATACAAAATGTCTTGATCATAACCTGTTCTTAGCAACCTCCAAGCAAGAATTTCAACCTTCTCCCTTGGTGATTCTATTGTTGAATAGCTCTCATATTTGGGAAGGCTTTTCTCCCTCTTAAGCACTTAATTTACATCCGCTCTTCGAGATACTGTTTCTTGTGCTATTATCCGTAGATATGGCAAAACCACTATCTTTTAGAAAGAGGATAAATGTCACACTGACATCATAATGGAATAAAAGGAGAATAGATGGCAGATCTCATCCTACCACTGAATAGATTTTGAAGAGTGATAAGAGAGTTTTGTTTACTTGAGATGAAACATTTCTTAAGAGCATCTTTGAAACACGCACACAGAGAGAGAGACACATTCATTCAAATAGTAGCCATGTTAGTCTGTCATAGCAAGGAGAATAAGAAGTCTTGCCACCCTGCACTTCAGAAAGAAAAATGGGGGGGTCCAACCTATGGCTATTACAGCTCACTTCACAGAGTGTTTCCTCAGTTGAAAGATTAATATACATATGTATGGGTGAACAGGTGGGTGGGGATTAATGACATGTGGCATCAGTAGGAAACAGAAATGCCAGAAGTACAGACACTGAGGATTACCTTAAGAGTTGTCATCAAGACACATATGAGCAGCACAAGAAACCAAGGGGTCCAGCCATTGACAGCTCAGCAGAAGCCCTCTGAAAATGGTCGGGTGGGCAGTGTGATCACCCGGAACTGTCCACCTGACCAATTTCAGAGGGCTCTTGCCGAGCTGTCATGGCCTGGACCCCTTTAAAACTGGCCCAGTCAGCAACAGGGGGATCCTGCTTTAAAGGGGTCCAGCCCATGACACCTTGGCAGGAGCCCTCTGAAAATGGTCGGGTACAAATGGAATGAAACTATTTCAATGGAAAAATGACTGTTTCATTTCATCTGTAATGAAATGCTGCTTCCTCGTTTTGTTTCGTTTCGTTTCATTTCGTTCCATTATGTAATGAAATGACAAAACAGAATTTCATTTTTCATTTTGTGCCCATCCCTAGTGGGTATTCCAGAGGCAATGTCCAGGCTGCACAATATGGATTGTACAAAAACATTCCAATGTGTGAAGGCAAAGAACTCCTAGTTTGGTTTCATAGGAAGGTGAAGCCAAGCACTTCCATTTGCCTAGTAACACATTGACCTCTCTCTCTCTCTCTCTCTCTCTCTCTCTCTCTCTCTCTCTCTCTCTCTCTCTCACACACACACACACACACACACACACACACACACACACACACACACACACACACACACACACACACACACTGAAGAACTGCAGTCTACTTCCCTCCCTCCCTCCCTCCCTTTCTCAATGACAACTCTTAAGGTAATCACCACTTTCAGCATTTCTGTTCCCTCTGAGGCCACATACCATTACCCCTTTTGAATCTTTGCTCAATTTCAAAAGCAGGACTGGCAGATAACATTCAAACACTTTTAAATATCCTGTCACTGCAATAAATTTACAGGCTGCCAGAGCTTTTCTCTGCTCATTCCTTATCTGACTTTTCTGTTCATCCATGCCCCTGCTGGATGCATAGCCTTTGTGGTCTCTGTGAGTCTCACACACAGCTCCTTAATGGTCTTTCCTCAGTCAGTTCTCACCCATCCATTGCTCTAACAAAACAAAACAAAACAAAAAGATGAGGTTGACAGAGAGAGGAGGTGGATGGAATATGTGAATTCACGGATGACCACTCAAAGAACTATTGTTTTTGTTATTGTTTAAAATGTTTTTACTCCTCCTCTGTCCTTAATGGCACACAAGGTGAATTACACCAATAAAAGACAATTAAAGCTAACAACAGTGATACAGATACCAAAAACGATCAAACAAATACCCTAATTAAAAACATAAGCAACACTAAAACACATTCAAAGCACTAAGCAATACATTAATCCATTTAAAAACCCATTCAGGCAGCCAATCACCCAGTCAATCAGGGAAAGCCTACTTGAAGAGCAAGGCCTTGGCCTGCTTGGGGAAGGACAGCAATGGTGGGGGGTGGGGGTGGGGGGACAGCCTAGCCTCCTGTGTGGGAGGGAGTTCCCAAGTCTATGAGCAGCAACAGAGAAGGCCCCCTCTCTCTTGTTCCCACCAAAGACACCTGTGAATGTGGTGGGACGGAGACCGTTAACGCTGAAACAGGCTCTTAAAGATAGCTTGAGATCAAGCCATTTAGGGCTTTATAGGATAGAACCAGCACTGTGAATTTTGCCAAGAAACAGATCATCAGCCAGTGGCAGGTTGTTCATGGTTTCCGTGAAATCACACATGCGGATTTTGGCATCTGTGCTGAAATTGTCCTAGGACACAAGATCAATACTTTTGAATAGAAATGCAGCACTCTTCTCCACAGTAAATCTAAAATACACCAGGTATCTGTGCAAGTTGGATTGTTGGTGTATCATTTCAAGGTCCCTGCTCTCCGTCCTTATGGTTCCTTAGAACACATTTGTACAAACATACCTCAACAGAGGGTGCCTTCAAAGACAGGACTAGTCTATATCAGCCCTCCAAATAAAATACAGTGGAACCTTGACTTACATGCTGCTTGATTTGCGGCATATTTGACTTGCAGCAAGAAGGGGCTTGTTTGACTTGCATCGGCATATTTGACTTACAGCTCGGAGCCCCAACGCAAGGTCCTGGAATCGGGCGGCAGCCATGACACAGCATCGCGGCTGCCACCTCCAAACTGCTCCTGCCTTCTTCCTCTCCTCTGGTAGTGGTGGCTTCGGCGAGGCCAACTCCGAGTACCTGGAGCTGGTCCTCGGCCTTGCTGAAGCCGTCGTTGCTGCCGGAGGAGAAGAAGGGCTGGGAGCTCAGGGCTGGCCTTGCTGGTTAGACAGTCAGCTAAGTCTTGTAAAAAATCTGGCGGCAGAATTCTGGTCCACAATGGAAGCATTTTAGTTGGGGAGCTGTACAGTTATGGGATTCTAATGGTAAGCATAGGGTTGTTCAGAACTTGGAACGTCAGGTTAAAAATCAGTAAAACTTAAATAATAGACATTGTTGCTATGAACATTACAAAGTGGAGGTGTATAACTTGTGGACTATAATTCCACTGCCTCCTCCTCTCTTTGAAGAGACATTTCATTTACATCCACAGAAGGAATCTCCTATCCCAGTCAAATTTGTGTTAAATTGCTGTTTTCGGGGGGTCTTTTTCATCGTCTGGAACAGATTAATCCACTTTCCCAGTACTTTATATGGGAAAAGTTCATTTGACTTAAGGCATGTTTGACTTATGTCTAGACCTCCGGAACGGATTAATGACGTAAGTCAAGGTTCCACTGTACTGCCTTCCCTGTACCGGAGGGCACTGTACTTATTTTACTATAGAGGTGTGTTGTTTAAAGGAAGCACCCATGCTTTTTTACTGCTCTGCTGTGCTGTTGAATGGCCACAGTGCCGTAGAATAGCAGTGACAATGCAAGTGTTGGGCTCTGTGGATTTCCCAAGTGCTGTCTTTGGAAGATCTGTAGTTAAATTTTGGTAATAATATGTGCTCTGGAATATCCTGAAATATTCTTGGCTTCTTAACATAAATAGCCAATATTTCTTATAGGGGTGGAAACAGAATGTTGTCTAGTTAACTAAAGTTTTCTTTCATTTAATGCTAATCTGCATATTTCACCCCTTTTCTTGTGATGAAGAGTGAAGCAATTTATTTTATTAATGGCACTCAAGGCTTAATTGACTTGTAAAGCCCTCTCTTGTCTATTATTGGTAACTGTGTTTGTTTGTGCTAAATCCAAATTGGATCCATGCTGTTCAGATCGTTCTGAGAAATCATTAAATCTTCAGATTGCAATAATGACAAATGAGAGCAAAATGGATTTTGAGATAAGTTGGTTTCCAAATGTCCTTTGTTTACTTGCCATTTGGAACAGTGCAAAAAATATAGCATACTTTTCTTTTAAAAGCACAACTAGGCAAAAAGTCATTAAAATACTAAAACGAGGTACACAAGCTTGTTTCTCAGAAAGGTAACTAAATGCACACTGGCTGAAACATTGTTGCTTAATGTAGTAAGTCACAACTATATTGTAATACCTCCAGTGCATAAATGGAACTTATAAAGGAGTTAATTCACCAGATTCCCACTGCTTCAGTTGGGAACTGCACCCTACTACACTACGTAACAAGATTTCATCCAGTAGACCAGTTGTCGTCATTTAACAACACACACTTACTTACTCACTCTCACCTAGATGAAAGTACTATATGCATGAAAGTACTAACATGAAAACATACACTGATCAGCCACCACATTCAAACCACCTGACTAATATCTAGTTCACCTACATGTGTTACTAAAACAGCTCTGATGCCTCAAGTCATGGACTCCACAAGACCTCTGAATGTGGTCCTGTGGTATCTGGTACCAAGACATTAGCAGTACGGTATTCATTTAACCTAGTAGAGTCAACTCTAACTGGAAATTGTGTAGTAACCTTATTGGATCATATCCATCCAAGTTCTCTGTAGTATGTATCTTCCAGGTTGAGTAGGCTCTCTCTACCATAGTATCCAAATAGCTGTTGGGATCATCCAACAGTACTGGATAGCCTGCAGGGGTGGGGAACCTTCGACCCTCCAGATATTTTGGACTGCAACTCCCAGAATCCCAATATTATATTGCTAGTGACAAAGGACCATGAGAGTTGTGGTCCAAAAGATGTAGCTGGTCAAAGGTTCCCACCCCTGCAGTAGAGAGACTGCATATACCATAGAAGCTTCTTCTAATTGCCATACGCACATGATGATTCTGTTGGAGGGTACTTTTATACAAGGTTGCATTAAAATGTCCAGTTAAGACTATAGAGTGCAAGCAGCCAGACCATAACTGCTGTAGATTTTGAAGGGACCAGCCCATACAAATTAAATATATTGTTCAAGTGTCAGCTTTCTTCCTTTTCCTCTTTACTTTCCATTTTCATAGTAACAGTGATCAGATAGTGACTGGGGTGTTTATGAACAGAACAAAATTTAAATTGCATATTCTCTAATCTTACTATCAAATACATTTCCTCCAGTGTTTTGTAGCAGGGAAGGCCTTTCAAATGTGACTTTTTCATGTTCCCCTTTGATGTCACATATCTTGTTCTCAACTACGGGGGCTCTTGGGTTTTGCCTTAGCACTACAAAATACTGACGATCCTGTTTCAGTCCCCTATATATTGAAAACTTTTTGAGCATCACTTGGGAACTGGAATATGCTGAGAACAACCCGTTGTGGATGTGGGCACAAAGCAGGGGTAGGTAAAGGGAATGGTGTTGAAGCGATTTTCCAACAGTCCTTGCAACTGGCTATGCTGACCAATACTGCTGGATTTTGCTGTTCCAATATATCTGGCAGGTAAGACTTGGCCTCCCTTAGTTTAGTTGTCATTTAAGCAGCAGTTGTATGTACACAAACTGGAAACAAGCCCCTCTGAAATCGGTCAGTGCGGCTGTAAAGTCAGTATACACGGGCAACTAGGTTAACATTTAACACACACACACCCCAATTTTATCATGCTGTTGGCACAGTGAAGCGTGATTCATTTTGCCATGGCTATACATTGCAAAGCTCAGGTGAACCAGCCTGGCCCAACTGTGCCTTTTTGGTTCAGCCACAGGGTTACTCACTTTCTTTGGAACTGGACTGGACTGATAGGAACTGAATCATGTGTCCATGGAAGAATCACTTTAATTTATATTCCATGCAACCATGTTGACCCTTTTCAATGCGATCCTGCTTCCCTGTCTAGTTGCACATTGTTAGTTGGATTGAGTTAGGAATCCATCTCACTAAGAAACTGAAGCACAACTAAGCTTAACTTGCTCGTATTTGGATTCAATCTTGCCCAACTTTTACTGAATCTCAGCTGGTGGTCTGCAGGGAAAATAGCCCTTGATTCTATAGATACAGCTGGTGTTTGGTGCTGGTGATTCATGCCAAAATGACAGAAAACACATCTGTATTTGAGGAGGGGTTTAATGAATGTCAGAACATCTCTTTGACATGGTGAAAAAGCTGTTCACTGGGTGGCTCTTTCCCCTTCTGACCCATTAGCATGATGACAATATGGTCAGCCTTCTTTCTCCCTACCACTTGGTATTCTTTGCCTGGGGAGAGGGAGACCAAAGGTTGGCTCAAGAGCATAGTAAAGCTTGAGTTACAGTTTTTTTGTGTTATAGTAATATGTTTATGTGTGGCACAGGGCTCACAGTTTGCAGTAACTCTTGGCTTGAGCATATGAATTGATGTGGGACTGGTGGAGTATGCCATGATTCAGCCAATAAAACTAGAGCAACCGCATTCATAGCCAAAGCAGTTGCTCACATGGAGGCAAACAGGCTCTTGGTCGATCTCATTAACTGGGAACATTTTCCCCCTTGGTAGCCCTGGTTGGTCAGGGTGGCATTAATGCTAGTACCTGTATCTGACTGATAGGCATAGGGCTCTTGGATATGTTTCACTAGAACACATTCTTATCTAGCCTCAAAATTTAATCGTTTTTCCTTACCTTGATTTTGGTGGAAGCTTTCCTTCTGTTGCTTGCAAAAAGAATGACAGACTATCCTACCATTCAGACTGTGGCTCCTTATAGGTATGATGAATCACCCGATTGTTAAGGATCTTTCTGTCCAACAAGCCCAGTAGTCCATTTTACATTATCCAGCACAAGATTTAATCTGCAGACCTGGAATGCAATCTGTCAGTCATATTAAGTGTCCTTCCACCCCCACCCCACCCCAACTGGACTTCCTGTTTCTCCTATCTCTTTAGGATTTAGGTCTGTCTGTCTGTCTGTTTATCTAAATGTATGCCTTTGAAAATTAAGGATGCTTCTGACTGTTAAAAAAACATGTTAACATAAACAGAGTTAGAAACTGTTGCAGCTAATAAAATTAAAAACCTGCCTGAAAAAAAAAACATTCAGTGATGTAAATAAATGTAGACTGGACCTGAACTAGGATAATTAAACATAGGTTTTTGGATGAGCTTCTGCAGCCTTTAAATGTATTCAAAGAGAAGGGAGTGCTGAGGTAATGACAGCCACTCTTAGCACCCAGCAACTATAGCATTTTCCTTGAGATTATGATGCTCTTTAAGGCAGAAACTGATATTTGGCACTGGTGACACATCCACCTTTGCTACGTCTCTGCTGCTTCAGCAAGCAGAGTGACAATTTCTTTGCTCACCTGCTGCTTCTGTCATTAGAGGGAGTGACAGAGAGTGAGAAGGCTCAGCATGTCTACACAAGGGAAAGGAAGCGAAGCTGGAAATTAAATTTTCAGGTGTTAGAAGAACTGAGCAAATCAATTTATCAATGGGAGACATATTTCTTTTTTGAGTTCCATCAAAATGCCCCTCACTACCGTTTTTCCTTTTAATTCTTCCATTGGATTTATTGTTGAATATCAGTGTCCACAATCATGCTAGGCAAAAATGAAGGCAAAAGGGCAATCACACATTAGTGCTTCCTTTCTAGGTTGCTGCCCGTCATGACTGAACATATGAGAGTGAATGTGTATCTGTTTCCCTGACCAGAGTAAGCTGAAGGTAACTTGAGCAATTGCCTCTTATGGTACATAGAGCCCACAGGGAGCAGCTTAATATCTCATACTGGTTTGACATAATGGCCAGGTCGGCCAGCAAGATAATTCACATGGCCTTTGCAGTTTCCACTTCATGATGCATGATACCTCCAGGATTCAAGCGAAAAGTATTCCAAAATGCTTATGGCTAACTTAATGACCCATGCTCAGCTCTCTGTGCATTTTATGACCATAATATTTATTTATTTTTGCATTTCTAGACTGCTCCGATTTCCCAGAAGGGACTTTGGGTGGTTTACACAAAAGCCAAATAAATAATCAACAATTAAAATCAATATACAAACCAGTAAACAACAGTAAACCAAAATAAGCAGACAATAGCAAAGAAAAGCCTGGCCAGAGGCATAAAACTAAAGGGAAGTGGGAAAAATACAAACAAAGGCGGGGGGAGGGAGCAACACAACATTACATTACCGATCGCTGTATGCTTCTTTAAAAGCCAGGTCTTTAGTGCTTTCTTAAAAGCTGTTAGGGGCTCAGTTTGGTGAATCCCGCAAGGTAGTTTGTTCCACATAGCCAGGCTGGACACAAAGATAGCCCGATTTGGGGTAGAAACCTTACAGGCCACCCAAGGGGTAGCCACACGGAGCAAGAGTGCCAAAGATACTCTGGTGGGCTATGCCAACACTGACATTTGGGAGATCCGCTCTGCCAGATACTGAGGCCCCAAGCCATTGAGGGTTTTGTAAACCAAAACCAATACCTTGAACTTTATCTGTGAGGCAACGGGTAGCCAGTGCAAGCAGATCAGAATTGGGGTGATGTGGTCAAATCGACTTGCGCCAAACCACCAATCTGGCAGCTGCATTCTGCACCTGTTACAATCGCTGGACAAATGTCAAGGGTATTACAATAATCAATCCTCGAGATGACCAACACTTGAACAACTGTCCACAATGAGTTACCATCAAGGTATTGGTGAATCTGGACAATAAGCCTAAGCTGATAAAAGGCCAACCTGGACATGGCTGCCTCCTGGAACAATGCCAGATACAGGACAATGCCCAGACTCCTCACTCTACCAGCCGGCTGAAAGGTGGACCCACCCAGACTGGGAAGAGGGCCACTGTAGCCACACACACCCCCGAAGGACAGAAAGAACCTCAGTCTTCTCAGGGTTGAGTTTGAGCCTGTTAGTCCTGGTCCACTCCAGAACTGCAGCCAGGCAGCAATCAAGGATCTGGACACCCTTCATTGCAGAGGTGGAAAATGAGAGGTAGAGCTCTGTGTCATCAGTGTACTGATGACAGCAAGCCCCAAATCTCTGGATGACCTTAGCCAGCGGCCTCATATAGATGTTAAAGAGCATGGGGGAGATTGCCGATCTCCTCGGGCACCCCACATGAGAGTGTCCAGGGAGATGACAGTTCCCTCAACTAAGGAGCAGAGCCAGCCCAAGTGTAGACCTCCAATCCCCACCTCAGAGAGCCTGCCCAGGAGGATACCATGGTTGACGGTATCAAAGGCTACTGACAGGTAAAGGAGGACCAACAAGGTAGAACAAGCCCTGTCAGTCCCCCTCAGGAGGTCATCATACAATGCGTCTCAGTCCCATGACACAGCCTAAACCCAGACTGGAAGGGATCCAGGACACGATCATATACAACTTCAGATCCATTTTGTTCATGATATGTCATCACAAAAATGAGACACAAACTATTGGTCAGAGCTGGGGGAGGGGGAGGATGCTTTTTTGGGACTAAAATTCAAAGAATTCAGCTGAGCACCACATCTACTCACAAAAACCCTAGCTTTCCAAGCTGTGTGCTAGATTTGATTGTTCACCAAGATTGATACAGTGAATAATTTCATTCCTAATCAATTTCTTTTGAAATGTCCATAAAGATTCCTGAAAACCAGGTGCTGTGTGTTTAGGATTTCTGGCTGACTTCTGCTCCAGACATTATGACTCATAGGAACCAGTAGGACTGTCCCTTCCCATACCACCAGACTATCAGCTCTAATAGCTGGTCAGGGTTGCTTTTGCCACATATTGTCAAGGACAAGGGTCTTGAGCTCTATACCATGAGGTGGGAGTTAAGAGTCTCCAACCCTTTATTCTCTGTCGTCACCCCAGTCCAGACTAGGCTACCTGAGCCTTCAACTTTAATCCTGTCCCCAAACCAATTTGAACTGCATTTGACAATGCAGATTGCAGATACAGAGGCCATGGCCCAGAATGAGACTGTAGTGAGGTAGCAAAGTGTTAAGAGTTACACTAGGCCTGAAGACAGCATTTTGTGAAAAATAAGCCCACACTTCCTATCAAAACTTCATATAATGTATGTTGGTATTTCCACAAATTACCATGATGGGAAAGATCCAGAAGAATAGGTGGTATAAACAGAGAAGGCAACAGAACTGTGTCTGCTTTGGTGAACATTGAGCTGGACTCTTCCACCTCTTTGGAATTTCTAACACCGACCTTCCTATAGGAAAGACAGGAGGCATTATCCCCTGCTCAGGGAGAACTGGCTATTTTTGGTACATGGTTCTAACCCATTATGAACTACCTGGAGAGGTTCAGTCAAAGAGTATGTTATTGTCCTTCCAGATGAAGGGTAATTAATATCAAGCATATTTATCAATATCCATGCCAGCCCTTCCACTAGCAGCACTTAGAGGCTGTCCTGAAGTGTGTCTCTCTCTACAAGGCCTTTAGTTACTTTTCAGAGTTGATTCCACATGTTACAGCTATTCAGAAGATTTTCTTGGACTACAAGATGGCTGAGTCTTGGGCTCCTGCATAAAACCCATGAATATCCATTACTCCATACTTAGAGAGACTGCCTTTCTCTATACCTTAAAAAATAAGTTTTTTAGTGATGTGCTTTACATATTTATTGGTTGCACATTTCTTAAAAGCAAGGGTGCTATGTAACTGTATCATCACTTTTACAAAAATCATGTTAGATCAAATCACATGGGATCATCCCAGAGATCTTTGTTGTTGTGCTTTCTGAACTACAAGTAACCACACCTTTCATTGATCATTAGAATAGCTCTGGAAAAACCAAGTGATGGACATTCTTGTAACATTCATTCAAGCAAACAGTGAAGGAGTTGGTACACTTCTCCCCATTTAATCAAGACTCTGTATTTGCCCTCCGTCCTTCCACTTGCCTAGCTGAGCATTTCAGTGTGTGTGCCTGGCATTTCTACTTCCAATTCAACTTGCACCTATTTCCTTAACTCTCTTTCCCAAAACGCTTGTTAAATTATTTATGTCTCCTTTCATTTTTGTTGTTACAGTTCCTTCCTTTTGGGGCTTGGTGAATTCAGCCTGGAATCTTTGCTCTGTTGGAAAACGGCAGTCACCGGTCAATATAGAAACGAGCCATATGATATTCGACCCCTTCCTCACCCCTCTTCGCATCAACACTGGAGGCAGAAAGGTAAGATTCTGAGCATCATTTAATTTGTTGAAAAAATGGTAACAGATATCCCCACCCCACCCCGACTATATATGAGGATGCCTTCAACATTAGTTGAAATGTCTGGTTGTTACTTCTCTTTTTTGTTACTTTTATAAGTGATGCATATTTTATCCTTGTTAGCAAGACCATCCATGTGCATGACTTGTTAATCACCTGCCATGATATGTCTCATATTCCATTCTAAACAAAGCGAAGGCTCCTTAAAATGTATAGAGGTCTTCATAAAGCAAGTTGCAATTTAAGTCTTATAAAAATCCTAGTGTTCAGAATGAAGCTAAGTCATGTTAAGAAAGAAAGATAAGTCTTCTTCCATGAGATCATATAAATGTTCCCTCAATTTTCTCCCTACAATAGACGTATGGATGGTCCATTGAATTTTAACATCACTGGCTAAGTCAGTAGGTAAAGCCTTCTTCACCATTGTATGGAGTTTGTGGGCCAAGGGCACCAGTGACCATTATTTGTGTGACAAATAGGATTTTCTGCATTCAGCACCATGGACAGTGTCATTTGATTTCTCCAGACTAATGGGCCATGTTCCCACTTATAACTGAGTGGTTAGAAGTGACTTTTACATTTATGATGAAGGGGATATGATCCACAATACTTCTTGGCTGCTATGCCTACTAGTATATGTGCTATATAAAGAATAATGATGGTGGTGGCTGTGACGATGTTAGTGGCAGGTATAATGATGGTGATAAATCTACATCATGGTGCATGTGTTGCTTATTCAGTTCATTAGTGCAGCTATCCAGGTCTTGGTATTGTCTGCCTGTAAATGACAACTTCCCCACCTCCTTATTTAGAGTCTTGCTGCTAAATCTGAAGATGGGAAAATAGCAAGGGATAACCAGAGGTAAGTGTGCAGTGGAATTATAGCAAGCAAAGATAGCTGTTCTTCAAACTCACATACAGTGATACCTTGTATAAAGGAATTAATTCGTTCCAAATGAAATTATGTTAAGCAAATGTTTCTTTATACAAATTCCCATAGGAATGCATTGAAAATGGAGTAATCCCATTTTATGTTGTACGGATTTTCCCCATAGGCGATTATGTTAAACAAATTTCCCCTATCTCCGGAATTTTTTATGTTGTACATATTTTATGTTATACAAACCATTTGTTATACAAGGGTCCACTGTAGATTACCTTGAAACCTGTTGCAAGAGTGAAGATCATATTTTGCACACAATTCAATTCATAACATTTAGTTGAGGAGGAAATCTACTGTTTGAAATGCCTCTCATATAACCATCTTGGTAAATGTCAGTCACCCAGATGTACTAGAATTTCTTAGCTCTGAGAATGCTGGACACCACCACAGTCTTCCTTAGATAACTGGAGGAAAGCAGAAAACCAAATCTAGAACTAAGGCCTATTGATGTGATAGAGGCAGGTGAACTAACTTTTTACCCACAGGATCACTGGTCTATGGAACTCCCTGGCAGAAGAAGTGTTGACAGCTGTCACCACTAAGAAAGGATTAGACACTAAATCCAACAGATTAGTTAGGCATGATTTTCCCTTGTAAAAGCCATGTTGGCTCTCCTTCAGCAGCGCTTTCTCTTCTATGTGCCTATTAGGATGGTTTCTATTACTCTTCCTGGGACTCATGTCAAACTGACCAGTTGGTAATTTCCTGGATCACCTCTGGATCCTTTTTGTGGTGTTACATTCGCTACTTTCCAGTCATTAAGCACAATGCCTCATTTGAGGGAAAGATTATATATTTTGGCTAGGACCTCAGCAATTTCATCTTTAAGTTCCTTGAAAACTCATGGATGGATGCCATCTGGTCCTGGTGATTTGTTAGCATTTAGTTTAACAAGACATGCAAAGACCTCCTCCCTGGTTATTTCTGTCTGGCTCCCTACAAAGATAGGCTGTGTTTTGGGCATGTGGTATCTGTCTTCTTCAGTGACTACTAACAAGTGAAAAAAGTACTTTCTCTTTTTTGTTTGAGATCTAGCATCCAAAAGTTTCGTGGAGTGCCCCCTAGTTTTAGTGTTGTGTGATAGGGAAAACAGTTTTTCCTTATCTACCTTGCCCACACCATGTATGATTTTATCAACTTTAATCAGGTGACCTCTTAGGTGCTGTTGTTCAAGAGTGAAGCGGCCCAGCGGTTGCAGCCTCAGATGGCAGGGAAGGTGTTCCAGTTCCCTAATCATTCTGGTTGCCCTCCTATGCACTTTTTCCATTTCCATAATATCCTTCTGGAGGTATGATGATCAGGATTGTACACAATATCCCAGATGGGGCCTCACCATAGATTTATAAAGAGGCAAAATGACACTTGCTGACTTATTTTCTATACCCTTCCTAATGATCCCTAGCATTGAGTTTGCTTTTTTCACTGCTGGGGCACACTGGATTGACACCTTCATTGAGCTGTCCACCAGGACACCAAGTCCCTTACCTGGTTTGTTGCACAGAGTTCTGACCTCATCAGTTTATAAATGTAATTGGGTTTTTTTTTTTTTGCCCCAACGTGCATCACTCTGCTCTTACTAATGTTGACACTAATTTGCCACTGGTTTGCCCACTCTACCTTGCTATTTACTCCTACTCCTACTTCTAAATCATTTATGTAAAGGTTGAAAAGCATGGGTCCCAGTACTGAACCTTGGGGGATCCCACTCTTTACCTCCCGCCACTTGGAGAAATGTCCATTTAGTGCTACCCTCTGTTTTCTGTTGCTTAGCCAGTTGCTGATCTAAGAAAAGACCTGCGCCTTGATTCAATGTCTGGCAAGTTTATTCAAGAGCCTTTGGGGCAGGACCTTGTCAAAAGCCTTCTGAAAGTCCAGATAAACAATATGAACTGGATCTCCCTTATCCACATGTTTGCTGACACTCTCAAAGAATTCCAACAGATTAGTGATGGATCAGACATTGGGCAAACCTGATTGAGAGCCAATTTCAGATCATACCTTTCACTAACTACTACTTTCTTACTCAACCCCCTTTTTACTTTCCTAGGCATGCAGCTAAACACAAAATATCATGATTGTCATTCATGGGTGGTAGGATAGCTTTTAGAAATGGGCACAGACCTGTTCATTCCAGTTTGTAAAGGCAGCAGCATAAGAGTCGTAATGCATAATCACAAGAACAAAAGAAGTTCCATAGAGACAGAGGTGTACTCATGTTTTATGCGCTTTCAATGTGGAAGAATTTTGAGGTGATTTGGGGGACTGTTGTTTCTTTGTCTACTCTACAACAGCCTCTTATTACAAAGAGGCAATCCAGCGCTGCAAGATGATATGGTATTGCTAGCACACCTAATTGGATTCCAAGATCTGAAATATCAGCTTGAGATGCTTAATGAGTTTACATGCAGATGTGTTTCCCCTGAAGGAATGCAGATATTGAAGCAGATCCACATGGTGCCATTCTCTCATAATAATCTCTCTTTGTTTTTCTGATTTTTATGTATTTCGATATATAAACAAGCAAACTATTTGCCAATAAATTCTTTTTACTAATAGGAAGCTCAGATTTTCATTAATTTACGCAACACATTCACAAAACAAGTGAAAAATAATACCACCTTTTTGCTCATTTCTCACCTTTGTGCTTGCAGCACATTAAGTATCAATGTGAAGAAAAAAAGAAGAATGTATTAAGGCATAAATGCAGACCTCTACCAAACAAACAATAAACACAGTTCTCCCCTGTATCCCCAGAGTGGCATAAATGTACTGTATAAAATAGGGTGGTTTTTTTTTTTTGAGGCAAGTAAAAATGGCATGAAGAAAAGATTATCAAGCCAGTGTGCCAAAGAAGAGCCAACAATTACCTTAAAATGCTATAAAATTCATAGATACTTCATGTGTACTTTAGAGCTTGGACTCTGAACTGGGTGTTTCCTCAGCATTGAAATGGGGTGGGCCCACAGTGCTATCTTTTTCTTTTTCTGGATTCTAAGTACTGAACTAGATATTACAGTGGACTTATTCTGAAAGTTGTCTGTTGGTAATCCCACAACTCCCCCTACCCAAGTAGGTTTCATATTAGTTTGCCTTGTTCTGTGGTTGGTTCTTAGGAATCATATACTAGCTTAGATGGACTGATCAGAAGACAGCAGTAAGAGGGCACTGGACACCAAGAAAGATAATTCCACATCTGAAGAACCTCCCTGGTTTCTTCCAGTGAGCCGCTAAGTATGGCATCAGATGTGATCCTTGGAAAGCTGCCATATAACAAGTCAGTTCTTTCATCCTTCCAGCTTGATATAAGCCAAATTCCCATTATGTGCAGCTAGGACTCTTTCCCAACCATACCTAAAGTATTGAACTTTGAACCATGTGTGTACAAGGCATCTACTCTGTCCTGCCTTTTCCTTGTCTGCTGTTGCAGTGACTCTTTCCTGATCTGCTAACACCACTTATTTAATGCAGACTTTACAGGTACACATTTGCCCTGAAGTAAAGCAGATAATTGTGTTGGTCGGGGTCCAGACTTATCATATTCAAATCAGAAGGCTCCCCCCCCCCCGTTATTTCTACTTCTTATACAACTTCCTTCTGAGAAAGTGAAGACAGAAAACAAGGAATACAAGTCCACCCATACATGTCTGAGTCCAAATTACCTCAAAGATTGTATCTCCCAGTATGAGCTGGCTTGGATGCTAAGGTCCTCAGGAGAGACCTTCCCTCGATTCTGCCATCTTCTCGGGTCTGTCTGCTGCTCCCAGACTTTAGAACTCCCTCCCACTGGAGGCCAGGACTGATCCATCTTTGCTGACTTCCCGGAAGCAGGCAAAGACCTTTCTCTTCAGGCAAGCTTTCCCTGAATGCTGTGACTTTTAGATGGATTGTCATGTAATCGCTTAGAATGAATTAATAATACCACCCGTGTTTTCCATTTTTAATTTTCCATCTCTCCTAGTGGAATTTTTCTTTAAATGTATTTGCTTGTTGTGAGCTTTAATGCTGCCTTTTAATGATGTACAAGGCCTATTCAAATTCATTGTTCTTAACTTGAATATTGTCCTCAATGTCCTGGGTTGCATATTGTCCGTCAGTGCTGTAAGCCGCCTAGAGTCCTTTTTCAAGGAGTAAAATGGGGTAAAAATATTCAAAATAAAATATATAAATAAATAAAAACATCATATTTGAAACTTCCACTTTGAAGGAAGAGGAACAGAGTCTGTAAAATTGGGAACCAATCAATATTCCTTACAAATGAGGTACATTATGAGCCTTTATAAGTCTTAGTGACCTAGCAGTTATTTCACAAATTTCTGTCCCTTTGCAAAATTGAAATCATATTATCATTTTTTTAAAAAAGGTAATTCAAGTAGAGCTTTGGAGCAAAAAAAATATGTATATAGTGATACTGGCTCTGTTTCACCGGCAATTTTATGCACTGTTGGCCTTCTATATATTATTTATCAGAATATCCTTATATTTCTTTCAGTCCTTGGCTTTATTGAGTGTGCTACCAATAGAGTTAATAGAGCTTTTCTACTTCTTTTTCTGTTTGCTAATCCTTAAAAGTAGCAATTTTCCTAACTCTTATAACTATAATTGCTGGGTTCTGACTTTGTCCAGCTTGTTATGCTCTGATGTATTATGAATGTCCCAGCAAGAATCAGCAGCATGAGCACCAAAATTAAAAACAGCGACTCTTTTCAGACATTTTATACATATTTTATATACTCCTTGCAAAGTCTCACACAATAATGCTGTATTTCTTTTATGCCATATAGAATAAAAGTAAATAACTGAGATCTAAAATCCCATCTTCTTGGGTGTTTGAGCAAATGTTGTTTTATTTCCCAGTGCCTTTCAGCCATATTTGTTGCTGTCTGGTTGCTATTTATGGAGTTCTCCCCACTGACATTCATATAGACACCAACAGAGGAAGGTCAAAATGTTGTAACACCACAATGGGCCAAACTAGAACTTGAGCAATAGAAAAACTCTATCGTTTCATTTTGTTCTGAAAATTATTTTAAAAATTTGTTGTTAATGAAACAAAACAAAAGGAGAAACAAAACAAAACACTATATTTTCTTTTGTGCCCATCTGTACTTGCCCTGTATTCCAGTCCAAATTAGAGGATTGTGCAAATATTTATAAAGTTTATAAAGATTGTGCACACTAGGTGTGGGTGTTTTGTTGACATTTTTTGCCTTCATTGACAACTTATGCACACTGAAATTTGATATTTTCCCAATATGCCCCCACTTACAGTATCAATGTTTCATATAAATGTGCATTTCCCATTGGGTATTCTGTTACAGTATGTGACTTATGTGTTTCTATATATCTTGCTTGTGCAGTTTGTCTTCATTCTCACCCATTTCTTTTGCAACCTTCTGTTATACTGAATGTGCTACTTGTTCTGCTGCCCATTCTAAATACAGTAATTTTCAGTCCAGCTGGGAGGACAACCAGTTTCCCATTCATGACTCAAGATAACTATTTTGGGAGTAGAATATTTTTATGTAGGAGCCCCAAGAAGCAGGAATGGTTGTAAGTTCCCTCTCAAACATTGCTTTGAGCCTTTCTTTAGCATAATAAATAATTTAGCCCTTGGCTTTGCATTACTCGGAAGGCACCAATGGTTTGACTATAGTGACGTCTTTGAGTTTTTTGTGATCACAAAAATCCATTCCACCTGATGCTGATGTTCTGGGCCTGAATAAATCAGTTCACTCTGGCCACAGGGTATTATTTAAACTCCATAATGCTGTGTGGGTAAATGAAAATTATTCAATTGTGTCCTTTATAGCTTTCTTTTGAAAGTGCACATTCAAAAAAAAAGCAGTAACACAGTCATTTAAAATAATGCTTTTATAAATAATTGGTTCATCCAGCATATGTTGGCGCAAAATAATTGCAATACTAGAAGTCTTTGACTTAGAAGTAGAGACAGGGAGAGAGGGAGATATCAGTCAAATGGATTCTCTGACAGCTAGTTTCGATTCCATGCTGTTCAATCAATTCAGAATATTACTGCTTTTTTCCCCCTTTGAGTGTGTAATTTATGACAACTTGCCAAGCTTTGCTTTGGTGATTACTAAAAGGAGAGATACTGGCACAAGCCATATTTCAGCACTGCAGGGATATAAAATGAACTGCTAGAAATGGTCCAGGAGGAATGAATAGCAATAAGACATCAGTGTCACCTGAAAACTGATTTGTGATTGATTTTCAGAAAGCTTAATAATCTGAAGCTTTGATGCATAGTGTTTTGGAAAGTTAATACACTTTGTACAAAGTCTAGAAGTTTAACAAATAAAGATGCAAATGGCAGACTCATGCTTAACATAACTATTACTCACAGGTGCTTTAGCCATCCATCCCTCTGCAAAAGAGATGTCTTTTGGATGGTGAAGTAACATTTGCCATACTAATTTAGCTGTCCATTCTATCTATGGCATCAGCAGCAGCTATGATGTGGATTTCAATGGCCGTTGCAGTTCCCATGTTACCTTAACAGAACTTGACAGTAACTAGTTCCAGGGAACAGTTATCTGTTGCTAGTCATTTCATGGGAATGAGTAATGTAACTAGCAGTGATAAAATTATATGCAATTAGTCCCACTTAGGTACTTTTGGGGAGCATTTTTACGGATTTCACACACACACACACCACAGAGAGAGAGAGAGAGAGAGAGAGAGAGAGAGAGAGAAGCTACAGTGATGGCAGCACACAGGGCAGCAAATTACTTGATGATTGCAGCAGCAATAACAATAGTGCCAACCTGACTGCTGAGAAATAATGATTTATACAGTGAGTTCCTTGTATAGTGTAAACTTCTGAACTCTGCTACATCTTTTCCCACATATTCTGTGTAGAAATCTTACATCCACAATATTGAACAACAGCTCCAAGCTTTACGTTTTCCCTTGAATTCTAATTCCCAATAGCCCTATTTGGACAATATGCCAGGAAGCAATGGCGGACTAAATGGGTGTTGGGAAGGTGCACAAGCCCTTCTCCATATGCATATATCCCAGAAATCAGCAAGATATTCATGTTCTCAACACAGTCTGCAAAGGAGTTTGTAAGCATATACAGTTCGACACATGTGCAGAGCTCTTGTGGCAGGAAACTGATAAAACAGGCCCCCTTCTGGCATTATGTTAAATGGATGGTGGAGGTGAGAGCAGGCATATTAGCCTTTCCTCCTCCATATCCCACCCAGAAGTCAGCAGATATTTGCATGTTTTACCATTATTATCTGCAAAGGAGCCTCTGAATGCATTCCACTGAATAGGCTAATAACACTCTTCTAATCATAGGAGTACTGTATTGTACATTTAGCTAGACATGTTTGCTAGCTGAGTTCTGGGTGGGATAACGATATGTGCATCGAATGTAGCTGTATATGAAGCCAAGAATAAGACCAGAATAGGGCTGCAATCATGCTCAGATTCAGTTTTTATTTGATAAGAACATCAGTTCAGACATTTGTGATGATTTATACCTGTATGGTTGGCACCACAGGTGCCACACGTCCTGTTCCCGCCTCCTCAGCCAATGAACCACTCACCGGTCAGAGTATGCTGCTCTTCCCCTGCACTTCACTTCATGCCCATCTCTAATTTGATTTTTTTTTTCAGACTCACATCCCAGCATTTCAACACCACATTCCTGGCTCATTCCTTCAACCAATCCCCAACCATACACAAATGCACACTCTGAGCCAGACATTGCATGGCTGTCAGTTACTCTTCATGCACAAGCCTGACAACAATGAACACATTCCATAATGGTCCAGAAGAGGCACCCATTTATGTAAATGGGTGCTGTTTGCCTCAAAAATTAACCTGTTTCTGAGCTGTATGTCAGAGGAATGAAATGCAGATGAAAACATGCATATGATTTTTAAAATGTGAATCCCAACACACAGGCAGTGTTGTGTACAAAAATTATATTTGCTAGGGTGTGTGTGTGTGTGTGTGTGTGTGTGTGTGTGTGTGTGTGTGTGTGTGTGTGTGTGTGTGTGTGTGTGTTGTGTCGTTATAGTCGTGACCGACCCTTCGTGACCCCACGTCCATGGAGTTTTCTTGGCAGGAGTACTGGAGTGGTTTGCCAGTTCCTACTCCAGGCGCCTACAGCACCTGGTATTTCCTGGTGGTCTCCCATCCAAGTACTAACCAGGGCCGACCCTGCTTGGCTTCCGAAATCAGGCAGGATTGGATGTGCTTAGGGCATCTAGGGAGCTATTTGCTAGGTAGAGTAGAAACTGTAAATTGATGCATACGTTCTATGGAATATAGTATATGAAGAGACTATCACTGAATTCCTATTTAAGAAGGGGAGAAAGCAAACTTTGGCAAATGAATGCAGATGCAGTAATACCTTGGTTTACGGGCATAATTCATTCCAGAAACATGCTTGTAAACCAAAACACACTTATAGCAAAGCAAACTTCCCCACAAAAAAATAAGGGAAACTCAGATGATTTGTTCTTCAGGGTCTGGATTTTCTGCTGCAGACCAGTATAGCTGAAAATAGTGGAATTGGAAAACTAGGGCTTGATGGGTTGCTGCAACATATTAATCATGCGACTGCTCTTGAAAAGAATTCAGAAGCTTCAGCTGGTTCCGCATCCGCATCCAGTGGCCAGGATTCTGGACTAGTTTACTTGTTTTCATGGACAAATTAATTGATTTTACACATGCACTGTGTCTCTGGCTACTTTTGCATTAATTTAAACAATGTTAAAATGCAGTTCTAATAGCAGCCTCAATCTATTTTCTTTCTGGTACCAAACTGAAATGCCCTGTTGATGCTTGCCTATTTGTATGGAAGTTTTTTTTAAATAATGAATTAAAATCATAATCTAAATTTATTTGTTATGATCTCTGGTGTTGGTTTTGGTGCCTTTGTTTAGTTTTTGCAGTTATAATACTTTTTATCGCCTTACATACCATGACCCAGATTGCCTTGGTGACTGGAGGATCAGCATGGACATTTTAGGATAATAAAAAGGAACACCCATCTTTCCAGATCATGGATTTTTATATTCCTGCTGCGATTGGTTTTGTACTATTTGAAGAGGAGCTTGCTCTTTCTAGATCTACATCAACAAGTGTATCATTTCACTGCACAAATTGCTTTTTCAGTTGCTCTCACTTTTGTTTTCCTGCTATCGCTACTGGATAATTTTCTGTCTGCAGGAAAGAGTGACACATTTAAATTATATCTACAGCTGGTTTCAGTAGTAAACCCCAGTATTCTCTATCCCAATTAATTTTCTTGCACCAGGAATTTTTTAAAATATCTGTCATTGCTTATAGTCTGAGGAATTTTATTTTTGTAACTGCCAGAATTCTAGTATACTGAGGGTTACCAACATGCTTAGGGTTGTGTGTAGGATTTACCATACTTATCTTATGTTTCCTGAACTCACTGAAGATTCCAGAGTCTCATCTGAATGGGGACATCATGCTGATAACCAGAATATAGATTACCTTTGCATTTGGTTCACCCAAACCTTGGTTGAGTTGGGTTTATTATATTGGCTGGAACAAAAATATCACCCCAGTTGCAAACTTTAATACCTTAAGTAAAGTAGTGACAAGTGACAAAGTTGAAGGTGTTAATAGCTTGTGTTTTGAAACAGAATATGACTCAAAACTATCTCAACCTCGTGCTGGGGGTTTAGGAAGCTCATATCCAGGGTAGCCAAACTGAAATATAGCACCAGGCTGAGGAACAGGTATTGCTTCCGTGGAGTGGGAAGACACAGTGTGGTAAAGTAGAAGGAGGCATACACTGTGAGCACTCAGAGAAACTGGTAGGCCTCAAGAACTGTATGAATCCTGGAATTCATACAATTGGAACAACACAATGAGTATTGCCAACATACCATAGCCTTTTCTGTTTCTTTATCTGATGGCTGAGAAAAGAATCTTAGCATGGTAAAATATCTTCTTTTTTAGACAACCCAGCACATTTTTTGAAGGAAACCATGATCATTGAGCATCTGCTTTTAATCTTGACCAGTTCTAGTTCTTGGTCCTTCTTTTCCAATTGTGTGATGTGTCCTATTCCTGGCTGTCTTGTGCAGATCTGAGCTGTAAATATGGGATAGGAATACAGCAGTCCAGGGTGAGTTGGGCCCAGTCCTGTATTGAAAAATCCCTGAAACACAACTCAAGGATGAACATTTTTGAGGTTTAACAGCCTCAGAGGAGAACAGAAATGTCATAACTAAATCTATTTTAGCAGCTAGGAGCTGTCAGAATGACAAATAGACTAGTTTTTAATATCAATTTACATTTCAGGGCAGAGGGAGAAAGAAAAGGGGGGACAGAAACAACAATAATTCACACTGGAAATTCTGTCTGCATCATGTTTTCCAACTTTTGGATTATAGAAGTAAAGAATATCAGAACTAGGACCAGAACTTCCTCTAATATCACCAGTAAAGCATTGTCTGGAAATAAGGTATAATAATAATTGTATGCCATCAAGTCATATTTCATGTAAAGGATTCACCTGGAAAGATCAGAAGAAGTATGAGGCAATCAGAACTCTCATTGGGATGTCCTGGGATTAGAAGGCTTTGCAACTTTTAAGGAATGAGGATTTTTTTCTTCAAGTGCTTATCCTTAATTCGTGTTGTAAAAATAGTGTTTAAGTAGTTGATTGAGGTGCAACAGGAATGGGTTATTACTTCTTTAATAGTGCTTGTTTCAGGGGGTAAGATATCTAATCAAAACTGGGAAGAAAGATTAATAGAGATGGGCACGAAACGAACAATTTTTTGTTTCCATTTTCATTTTTTCATTTTGTTACATAACGAAATGACAAACGAATTTTGTCTCTAAAATGAAACGAAACGAACAGAAACACCGGAATTTTTGTCGTGTGTTTCATTTCCATTACTGCAATATGAGTGAATTGCTTAAAATCCTAAAAAAAATCACAAAAAATTGAAATTATTGGTAATGAAATGGTAATGAAACGAACAAAATGAAAATAATTTTTTTGCAAAAATTCACAAAAAACGGAAACGAACCGAAACAGACCCTCCAAACGACAAACAAAATGCCATTTTTCTGATTCGTGCCAATCTCTAAAGATTAATCCCCCTTCTGCCAATCATTGAACTTCTAAGTCATGAGCACACATTTGCTCCATGGGCCAAAAATGCTCAGTGAAAGAACAGGTAGTTTTGATTAGGAATGCAGCACTGGGGAGGCGTTCTTAACTCTTTTAACTCTTGAAAGAGCCACTTTTAACTCATTTGAAATTCAAGAGATTCAGGCACATATGGCAAAGGTGCTCTCACCGTCCACACAGATGCTACAGTCAGTAAGCTTGGTTGAAAATCAAACACTCCTCCACAATACTAGTGACTCAAAGCAGACATGGTAGAGAGTCTGAATGCTACATTTGGGCAGTGAGTCTTTTCTGACAACACAATACCTTCCTCGCCCTCCTCCAATATAATAATTCTGGGTGTGTCATTAGTTCCTGTTCTATCTCTCTTTGCAAGCACCATGGGAAAAGCAATACTATAGTAATACCTTTGGAAGTAGGTTGGGCCTTCATTTTCACTATATAGAGATCATAGGCAAGGGACTATTCGAATAATCCCAGCTTCACCTTGCACAGAAGCTCATGGCTTATTCTTTTGGATCATATAAAGAGCAACATATAACATTATTATTTTTTAAAAAAAAACATGTGTGTAAGAATGGTGGGAGCCATGTTCTTTCTCTCAATTAAACATTTTATGGTGTAAAGGCATAGATTGCTCCAATTTTCCCAAAAGAATTTTGGGCAGTTTACATGAAAGCCAAATTAAAAAGAAACAGTTAAAATCAATAAGCAAGCCAATAAACATCAAATAAATCAAACAAAACAGTAGCAAACACAGCAGAAGCCCAGCAAGAGGCTAAAATGCTAAGAAGCACAACAAAACCAGGAGAAACAACACAACATGACCAATCGCTGTATGCTTCTTTAAAAAGCCAAGTTTTAAATGATTTTTAAAAGGCTGTTAGGGGATCAGCTTTGTGAATCTCACTAGGCAGTTTGTTCCACATAGCCAAAAGGCCCGATTACGGGTTGAAACCTTACAGGCCTCCCAAGGAGTGGCCACCCGGAGCAAGAGTGCCAGTGATGCTCTGGTGGGCTGGGCCAATGCTGATCTTCAGGAGATCCTTACATCTCTAAGCAGATTTACTTGCACACATTTGTTGAGGCTCACCCTAATCAAATATTTGCACAGTAGTCACTCTAGAACAGAGGTGGGCCAAAAGCAAAGCAAAGTGTGCTGCTTATATACCGCCCCATAGCCCTTAAAGTATTCTGTGGGTGGTTTACAATTTAATTATGTAGGCTACACATTGCCCTCAATTCCCTGCAAGCTTGATGTTCATTTTACCAACTTTGGAAGGATAGAAGGCTGAGTGAACCTTGAGCCTGCTACCTGGAATTGAACCCCAGGTCATGGGCATAGTTACATTTGCAGTACAGCATTTTAACCACTGTACCATGAGGTCTTTCAGACATGGGATTGAAATTCCTAGCATTCCACACTATCAGCTGTTCTGGTAAAGCTGATGAGAATTACAGTCCAACAACTCTATAATAGTTTATAATCTGCCATTCCTGCCCATTTAATGCATTTCATGGAGTTAACTGTTTTGCAGGCACTGTGCTAAATGCTCTGGCTGCTGAGAGCTGCTAAGCAGACCATAGACCAGTGGTGGCAAACCTTCGGCACTTCAGATGTTTTGGACCACCACTCCCGCAGTCCTTTGTCATTGGCAGTCTAGGCTTGGAATTCTGGGAGTTGTGGTGCAACACATCTGGAGTACTGAAGGTTTGCCACCACTGCCATAGACCATACACACACATGTGACATGGAATGCAGGAATTATGGGTTGTCTGTCACCTGACAAACCAGAGTCAGAAGCCAAGAATAATGCATAACCTTGGGATTCTAGCTTGTCAGAAAAGTAGCAGCAAGCAGTTCCTTTTTCACACACGGTACTAAAGATTTGTTTGGCAATCCCTGTTTTCAGAACCAGGCAAGTAGGAGAGTGATTGAGGAATGTGCATTAGCTCACAGTAAGCTATAATTCTTTACATGACTAACTTCATTCCATTTGTCCTTGGAACAACATGCTTCTAAATGTGGCATGCTTGTATTTTTATGATTTGCTCATTAGGTTTCATTGTTATAAATAGAGTGTTACAGGGGTTGTTTAAGTCTGTTACATTTAGTAGTCAGGCATCCAGTAGATGCATATTCGTTCCATTAGGGTTTTAGAGAATTATTGTTATCCCAATCAATATGTTTTAGAATGCAGATTCTCTATTGAATGACTCAGGTTAATTTAAACTATCAACTCCATTGGTGTTGCACACCATGCTTGGGCAATTATGCTGTATTTAGTGAATGAAAATTTAAGTCTTTTAAGAACCTGTCTTTGTTATGTGAGGCATAATTGCTTTCAGCTTATTCAGCATTTATTGAATTAGTATTGAAAAGATCATTTCATGCTTGGTTAAGTGGTAAATCCAATTCATTTGTTGGTGAGACAAAGAAACAAATCTGACTTTAACAATGTTAATTGTAAGGAAAATAGAATGTAGGAGAAGCTACCAAAGGTAAGTTAGCCTGTTCTTTTATGTGAATCATTGGACATCACTCCTGTAACTCATGAGCCAACATTCCCATGTTTTGTTGTTCAGTCACTTTGTGCTAAACTTTTGGGAATGATCAAGCCAACGTTAGGAGCTTTTAAGACATTTGATTTCAGCCAAATAGAGTTAACAGCATATATATTTCTTCCAGTAAAAGAGTGGAGAAGTGGTATTGCAGTATTTTTCTGGATCACATCCTTTAATTCAACTTTACTAAAATCATGCTGCACAAATCCAATTTAAATATATAAGTTGTATAAATTTTATGAACAAAACAAAAAAATGCAACATCATTATGTCCATAAACTATATTTTTATGTTGTCTAAATTCTTTCCTTTTTTGACTGAGAAGTGCAGCAAATCTGTCTAGCTTTCTAAATCATGCCTAGTTTGTTAATTCAATTAACAATTTCCCCAAAACATATAGTTCAATCCTCTAGTGACATCATGTTTAGGGATTTCGGTATCTTGGTTCTTTCAGTCTTTGCAGCACTAATTAGATTAGAAACCATTCCACTTCTATCTTTCTAACTTCATTTTTACAGCCCAAAAAGTTATGCCAATGGGCTGACAGACCATTGAAAGCATATACAGTGGACCTTTGTATAACAAATGGTTTGTATAACATAAAATCTGTACAACATAAAATTTTTGGAGATAGGGGAAATTTGCTTAACAGAATCGCCTATGGGGTGACTCCGTACAACATAAAAATGGGATTACTCCATTTTCAATGCATTCCTATGGGAAAATTGTATAAAGGAAAATTTGCTTAACATAATTTCATTTGGAACATATTAATTCCTTTATACAAGGTACCACCGTAATTCTTTTGTGTCGCTGATAGTTTAATTCATATTCATACATCTTCCCACTCATCAACAATACTTCCCTGTGCTGACCACACTTCCACATACTGTGCAGTCTTTTCCCAGTCTTTTTCCAGTCTTATACCTGTCCAGGACCGTGCACACATAATATTGTAATGTTTATATTTTAAACTGGAAAATATTCAAACATTTGCTTCGTCTTACAATTTTGAATCTACACCTCCTTCTGGAGAGATAATTCCTTAAATCTTGTTCTAAGTCTATTTTAATTTTGTCCTCTTTCGAGATATCAAACTTCAATAGAAGGTTATTATCTCTGTAAGTCTTTGTTATTTTTATGTGCCTTTTGTACAACTAAGAACCTCAACATCACAGTTTCCCTCCATCTGCTTTTTAAAAATCGTGTTCCTTCTGTCTTCTCTCAAAGGAGAACAGTTAAAGAAAACTAAAACAAAATGTATTTTGTATATTCTATATCACAGTCAGATACAAGATTATTTTGACTGATAATGTTACACGTTTTTGACAGGTTGTATTGTTCCCATTTAGATCCCATTGGTTTTAGTCCTGTGCTTAGCACTGTAAATTGCATTAGACTTGGGCCACTGAATCAATGTGGATTTGGTGACACATCCATAAATCCCGTTGACTAAAATGGGCTAACTCTTGTGGTGTCTCACTATTGGCAACTGTTACTAGCAAGTCACAACTAATCTAGGCCCATTTGAATGGGTAGAAGTTATATAAAAGTTGAATCCACAAATCCCCACCATGAGCTTACTTTAGTTTGAATTACTATTTTAGGCAACAGGGTTTGTCATTTTTCCCAGTCTACACAGGAGTGATTTGTTAAAGCTTCATTATATGAACATGAAGTGAATGGTGAAATATATTGACTAAATTTGCATTTACGCTTCTCTTTGAACCTGGGAATAAAAAAGTAATCTGTGCTTTTACCCCCTTTCCCCTTTTTTCTTCCTTTTTCAGAGTTGCAGGTGTATCATTTCTCCTGTTAGTGGTGTAGCATTAATGAGACTGAAGTCCCACCTAGAACAGATCATTGAGTAAATGGCATTTACATAACCCTTGACCACCTCCCAGCTTAATAATATTCAATTGATACAACGGGTGTAGTCTAGATAGAACTAACATATGACATTGCACATGGGAATTCAATACTGTTTTCTTTCTTTGCCATTTTAAAAATCAAATACATTCACTTTTAAAAGCTTTGTAAACTGAAATTAATAAGGATATGGATGTCAAATCATCATTGCTGGTCATGGTACCATCCTGGAAACTATTACTGCTACCAAATTGTCCAATTGTTAAAAAAATTAATTTGTTATTTTAAAAGTAGTAAAAGAAGCTGAAAATTAATTTTTCTTTGTGAAATTCTTTGGAGTTCAAAACCATTAATTTTAAAAAATTTACAAGTGACCCCAAACTTGCAAATAGGTACATGAGCCCAGGTGCTGTTCGAAAGTCTCCAACAGACAAGCAGCCAATCTCTTACCTTGGTCTTCACCCGCATGGAGCTGAGCTCCAACTAGGAAGCAGGCTATGATGTCATATTTGCTTCTCCATGGTGCTGGCCAGTCAGACAGGGAGGCAGGATGATGCCTGTCCCTGCACAGCTCCTGGTTAGCCAGCACCACAGTGAAGCAAAGATGACATCACAGCCTGCTTCCTCATTGGAGCTCAGCTCCGTGTGGGTGCAGACCAAGGTAAGAGAATGGCTGCTTGTGTGTTGGAGGTTTCTGAACACCAACTGGGCTCGTATGGGTTGGTTCCAAAACCAGTAGGTTCCAAAACAAATTGCCCATCCCTACTTGCAAATTACCCCCAGTAGCAAATTAAAATTTGCAATGGAAAATAGGAAGTAATAATGCAAAACATTAATCACTTCTAAAAAAAGATTTCCACTCACATTTTCCAAATAAAATTACACATCTTCAGTGCATGGCTTAAAAAAGAGCTATTTTAACTAATTATTGGAAAAGTCAATTACAATAGCTATTTCCCACAGAAGTGTCACCCCTAAAGTTCCTTTCGTTTACAAAAAAAAAAAAAGTTACTGGGCTTCTCGGGCATGCTTTTGTAGGTGTGCCCTTACACATCATCAAAACTAAACAAACTAGAGATCGGAAATTCACTTTATAGTAACAATTAGCTGTTCTCTACATCTATCAACCAATATCCTTATTTTGAACTAGGAGTCTCATTTTGAAAATACCCAATTCCAGTGTATTTTGTACTGACAAGATGCCTTGGACTTTGAAGCATAAGTAGTATAACAGACTTACTTCAGACATTGAGGCCTTGGTAGGAGCTGATTTTCTCAACCAGTGTCTGTTATGTGAACATTACAACAACAATGATGGAACTGCTTAGAATCTCTTTCTTATCTGGTCATCACAGCATAATTGAAACCATTAGTTACATATTTGGCCAGAATCCTATTGATAATTTGCACTGGCCTAAGGAAAATATGCACAGAGTCAAATTGCTGCTCATTAATAAGGTGCTATTTGCATTCCTGGGCAAGCACCCAATCGTACAATTGGACATATGCCCAGAATTGCAACCCATAGTCATTGCTGAGCGGCAATTAGCCACTACTATTCACATAATTTGCCTGATATAGATATAAAATTGCTGATATCCTTCTGTCCATTTTCATTACTATATGAAAAAGCACATCATTTCTGCCACTTCAGATTTTTTTCCTCCAAAGGTAATAGTGTCGAGAAATTCGTCCATTGAGAAGGAAAGGCCTGTGTTTTTAAATTGCATAATTCATCTTTTCTTGTTTGCTAATCTTCCCTAGCATTTGGGAGGGTGTGAGGAGGCAAAAATTAGCTGCCAAGGAGTGAGATAACAGGAGATAAACAGCTGTAGGATGTAGGATGTAGAACTTCCATTGGCAGCTTCTTTTTTCATCAGTGTAATGCCTAGTTCTGTTCTGAGTGCCTTGTCAGGTGGGGGCCTTCCAAGGTTATTGTTTTCCCACTCAGTGGTGAGGGATGGGCATTACAGGATGCATTAGATGTCCAAATAAGGTTATTCATCTGGTAGGGATAATGTGTAGCTGGTTTCTAAAAGTTAAATAGTTGCCTCTCACAATATTTCTATATATATATATTACTGAGATAGAATTGTCAGTTGCTTGGCTTAGAAATAAAAAAGAGGGAAAAGATTGCTGAAATACCTGGCAACATTCAGAGCCATGTTCAATATGAATTAATTTCTATGCACCTAAATAACTGTGCTAGTGAAGTTAAGACCTGTGCTAGCACAGTTGCACTTTACTCTGCCATGCAAGCAGCTGTGAAGCTGTTTGCATAACTACTCGTGCAACTGTTCCTGGAAACATCCGCATCAAGAGATGGGTTGTCACAACTACCTTTAGCTGTTTTCAGTCACATTCGTTTTTATAGACACAGAAGTCAAATTTGTTCTGTCCAGAAACCAGAAGGCCACTGTCCACTGAAACCGGCATGTTTCAGAATATCATTGTGTGCTCCAAAGTGTAGATAATCAGGACGGAGAAAGTGACATGTGTGCCTAGAAAACTGTGCCATTTTAGGAGAAATAAGTTGCAGCCTTCATGCGCTGTAAATGGTGTGTTCAAAATTGTGTGTGTTATGAGCAGTGTTTGTCAAAATACAGAATCCAGAAAACAATGAAAACACAGACCGAAAATAACTTACGAGAAACAGAACACAAACAGATTCACTGATCCCTGTTTTCATTTGATACACACCAAGATTTCAATCACCTAATAATTTCTAGTCTTGGATTGTTTTACTATTCTGTTTTCAAATGTTCCATTTGTGATAGTGTATTTGACTGAGGGAGTTAGTGTTTTTCCCCCCGCACCAGCCAAGCCTGTGTGCATTGTGCACTTTAATGGTGTGGGGAGGAGAAAAGCTGTATTTCTTGAACAGCACTCCAGTTATATTAGAGCTGTTTATCTTTCTAGTTTGATGAGAAAGTGGAATTGAATTTTGTGGTCTTCACTGGAAGAATAGCTTTTGTTGTGCTTGCATATAACTTGTGAGCCTTGCAGCATTCTGCTTTTCTATACATGTCATAACGCTTATGTACTTAAGGGAGATGGTTAATAGTGGGGAAGTATACATGGCAATAAAGAGCTTTCACCAGCGATTAAAACCAGTAAAGCAAAGCTGAAGAACAGGAAAGCTGTTTATTGTTAAGTACATCTCAGCATCACAAGAAAAGCTTTGCATGCCAAACCCACACGATTATTTGAAAGAAGGCACAGACAGCTGGTGCCTGCAAAAAAAGTGAAGATGCCGCCCTCCACCCAACGGGTGTCTCTGTCAGGGGTGCCCGTGGGATCCTCTCCTAACACGTATACCATGAACCATTAGTAACTGTGTGTGTTGTGTCGTTACAGTCGTGACCAACTCTTCGTGACTCCATGTCCATGGAGTTTTCTTGGCAGGAATACTGGAGTGGCTTGCCAGTTCCTACTCCAGGCGCCTACAGCACCTGGTATTCCCTGGTGGTCTCCCATCCAAGTACTAACCCAGGCTGACCCTGCTTAGCTTCCGAAATCAGGAAAGATTGGATGTGCTTAGGACATCTAGTAACTGGAACCTCATTATTCCAGCAGAGCCATCCCACAAAGTTTTATTGCCTTTCGGAGTGTAGCAAATGTCATTCCGAAAGGAAACAAAAAGGGCATGAGACTTAGCTAGCCACCTTATTTGGACATCTAATACATCCTTTTTTTTTCTTTTTCTTTTTCTTTTCATTATCCCTTTTCTTCCCTTTTCCCCTCCTCTCCACCCTTCCCTTTTTTGTTTTTGTTTGTTTGTTTGCTTGTTTTGAGGGGGGCGGTGGCGGTGAGAGGGTGGTTTAGAGGGGGGTAGAACAACTTATAGAATTTTCAGTAACACGCTACTTAAGAGTTAAGGAGATCTAGGCTGGCTAATGTCTGTGGACAACTTCCTCCCTCCCATCCCCTTGATGCACATGCTAAACAGTATGATAGCTGGTGGGGTGGGAGAAAAGAATAGTTTTTTAGGGTGGAGGATTAGATTTATTTTAGTTTATTTTTTATTAATTGATGGTGTTTTTACTTTTGTATGCACAACGGGACCATTCCAGAATATTGAAACCAAAAGAAATAGGTTATGGGAAAGTTTATAAAATTAGCAACGTTGAATGTGAAAGGTCTGGGGTCATTTTCGAAGAGAAATAGAATCGAAGCGATGATCAAAAGGCACAAAATAGATATTGCCTTTTTGCAAGAGACTCATCAAATAAGAGATGGTATTAATGAATTAAAAATTCCAAATGTTGATATTTATGAAAAAAGCTTTGGCACATCTAAAGCAAGAGGGGTTGCCATTATAATCTCAAGGAATTGTGAATGTGTTGTTGAAAATGTGGTAAAAGATTCAGAAGGTAGATATATAATATTGCAAGTTCTAATGGGGAAAGATCATTATACTTTGGTTAATCTGTTGCACCAAACGTTGCTTTTACAATCTCCTTTGGGATCAGATTGAATTGGTTAAAAAGGGGTATTTAATAATGGCAGGGGATTTCAATATGGTCTTAGATAAAATTAAAGATAAATCGGTATGTAAAAAGGAAGAGTGGAGGACAAGACATACAACTCTAGCAAAGTTTATAAATACAACAGGATTGAAGGATGTCTGGAGAGAACTGAAAGGAGATGAAATAAAATACACCTTCTACTCACCAGTGCACAAAACCTATTCTAGGATAGATTTTGTGTTTGTTTTAAGCCTAATACCCAAGATAAATAATTTCAAATTGAGATCATAAAAACATCTGATCATGCTTTAATGTCGATTGATTTAGCAACAAATAAAAATTATAGAGAAGCTAAAAGGTGGAGAATGAATTTAAAAATATTTCAATATCCAGAAGTGCTGGAAAAGGTCAAAAAGATTGGTTCCCCCGAAAAGGCAGGTAGCCAAACGCCAATCATATGGGACACCCTGAAAGCGGTAGCTAGAGGCCTTATCATAAAAGAAAATATTAAAACTAAAAAAACAGGAAGAACTCAATAAAAGAAAATTAGAAAAACTAATAGCAGATTTAGAATCCCAATTTTTCTTACTAAGGATAATAAGATATTGAGGTTGATTGAAGCAAGGAAAAAAGAGTTAGAAGATCTAGATTTACAACAAACACAAAGGAATCTTCTGTACCTAAAAAGAAATTTTTTTGAATACAGCAACAAGAACTCAAAACTTTTAGCCAGATTAGCACAGAAAAGACAAGACAAGAATACAATAGGGATTATAAAAGACTCCTCAGGTAAGACATGCACACAAATGAAGGAAAAGTTGTCAGCTATACAAGAGTTTTATCAGTTGTTATATACTACAAAAATAAACCTAAGGAGGATATAGAAAGGTATATCACTAAGAATTTAAAGAGGGTCTTGGAACAGGAAGATATGCTGGAAATGGAAAAGCCTATTACAGATCAAGAGATAAAGTAATAGACAAATTAAAGAATAATAAAACGCCCGGAGTGGACGCTCTGGGACCTGAATTTTACAAACTTTTTAAAGCAGTATTAATACCTAAATTAAAGAAGCTATATAATGAAATTTTGAATGGAGAACAAATTCCGAGATCTTGGACCCATTCTTTAACTATTTTAATTCCAAAACCTAATAAAAATTTAATGGATATTGGGTCATACAGACCAATATCCTTATTAAATCAAGATGCTAAGATTTTCACAGCAATTTTGGCTAAAAGAATGAATAAATTTATAGCTAAATATATTAAAGAGGATCAATGTGGTTTTATCAAAGGTAGACAAATGGCAAATATTATTAGAAGGAATTTGAATGTTCTTTATGAAATGAGTAAGAGTACTACTAAAGCTGGGATGTTATCTCTAGATCTTTATAAAGCTTTTGATTGTGTTCAATGGCCCACATTAAAA